>CAMTDV010001633.1:24459338-25709338 GCA_947069175.1 Scalesia atractyloides
TCTCAGCCACGACCCACTCGCGGTCCGGGACCGTATGGTCCATACCTCTCTCGCGCCCTGACAGCCGCCTAATCCGGTAGAAAGTTTAACCAGCTCATAGATTGGTCAATTCTAAGTGTCAAGGATTGTGCTTTCTCACTAAATGCTCACCTAACTAACCCTAATCACTTCAACTATAAAACCTAAGCCTCCTCCACACTTCCTCCACTTTGCAAACACTCTAAACTCTCTCTCAAACACTCTAAATTCAGCTGAGAAATCAGTAACTTGGCAGATTCTCTACAAGTTGCAAAAGTGAGCATAACCTCACTTATACTTCATCTTTTTCATTCATTCTTCTTTCAAACCACTTGGAACAATCTTGGGTATGATTCCATGGGTTCTCCTTGGAGAATCCAGACCTAGAACTTCACCACAAAGGCTCCAAAGTGTACTAAACTTTCTGTTTTGATTCTAAACTTTGTTAAACTTGTTCAAACTTGAGTTATCTCATCTCAAACCTATGTCTGAATGCTTACAACACTATTAGTAGTTGGTTAGGCTTAAAAACAAGGTTGAGACATGTCAAACTAGAGGTGAAAACCTCACAAACTTTATGTTTTTAACTTGGGTTTACACCCACAAGTAGTGTCCAAGTTCAACTTGTGCATGTGTGAATATGGTCTAGCCTTGGCAACCCATCTTGAATCCACACACTACTTAATGTTTTACATGAGATTAGTTGTTGTTAGTACTTAGTTCGTGACCCTCCTTGTGTTTGTAACACAAGTGTAGTGGTGAACATTCGAGGTGCCTAAACGGAAGCATGTTCTTCCTACCTCCTACATGATAACCATGACACTAGAGGTACCTAAATGGAGACTTTGGTCTCCTACCTCATGCTTGATTTATGATTTAAAGTACCTAAACTAAGTATATTATATATATGTATACATATACGTGACAAAGACTTAATAAAACTCCATAGTTACTTGTTAAGAAACTAGTTTTATCATCTAGAGACCATACACTTGCTACGATTCTAATGGGTCTTCGAATCCATGAAAACACACCAACCCTTTGCGGTTTCTATAGTGTCAAGAACAAGTGTCATGAGTACAAGATGATTATTTTCATAATACTATTTTTACGTTATTTAAACTCCGAATCTATAATCTCCCGTTAACTCCCAACACTCATACGCCTTTGTTACTTCTTGTAGAAGGACAAGGTGCTCCAAGATAATCAACCTACCACACTCTCGGGATTCAAGTTGGATTTAGCTTGCAAAACCGTGAGTATACTCGATCCCGTTTTTCCTATTTTAATATTTCCGGTGTAACATGTACAAAAACCATAAAACTAGTTTACAAACTTGCTCTATCCATTGTAACATGATACTTGTTCATATACTCAATTAAACGCATGCTATGTTAGACTTGTGATATATGATCATTAACTTTGCTTGCCAACCTTAACAAATATAGCGCTATATGTAACATCCGTAAAAAATCGGATTTACCAAATCCGCTTCGTTTATTAACCGAACAAGCAGTTAAAAATTTCGTTGCGTATTTAATGCCCAAATTAATTTTAAACGATACATAATTAATAAGTATAGTAGAATATAAAAGTTATATTTGAAAATTTATTAAAATTAATGAAATAAAAATAAAACAATGCTGCCGGGTTTCGAACCCGGGTCAGCAAGGAATCCACAAGCCTTAACACTCATCCTTCAACCGCTCCGCCACTTGTGACTTTTGTTTACTTATTGAAACAATTAATACATAAATTAAATCTGAAAGTCAAATCCAGTTACACAGCGTGCCCAAACCCGCTGACGCCGGAAAATCCGACGATTTCGCCAATCACCGTTGGTTACCTTTGACTTAACGTAAGTATTAACAACGACGTCGGTTATAACCGATGTCCAGTCCGTGACATTTGTCATAACCGCCGGAGAATTCTTGACCAACGAATCAAGACGGTAATCAGACCAAATTCGTCGATGTTCTTCCCTATAAATGCACCCTCTAACCTCTGATAGCCTTTTCGCTAACAATCACACCCTTTCTCGACGTAATTTCACTCGCCGGAAACTTTCTGCAACTCGCCGGAAAACCGAACCCCTTCACCTTTGTGCCTTACTCTAAAAACAGAACACCTAGAGCTCATACCGAAGCCACCCACACTCACCTCAAGCTTCCTGAAGACCCTCTGCCGCAAGACACACGTCGCCGGAATAACCTGCTATCATCGGAATTTCGCCGGCGAAACAGAGGATCTCTGTTCGGTATATCTTACACCTAATCTCTCTCGTTTTTATTAATCTCACATGTAGCTAATCACAACTTACTAAAGAAACTGATTATTTTTGTCAAAACAGTCGGACATCGATTCTGGTTAAGTTTAACGAAGAAGATGAAGTCTTCGGTTATAAATATATTTAATTTAAATCAAGTTATATCTCGGGTTAGACGCACAGTCCAGCGGTGGACTGTGTGCAAATAAACACGCATACGTCCCGAGTTCGATTCTTGTCACACGCACACTCGCCTTAATAAAAATGTTCCTTTTTAAAACTGAACCGGATTAACTCGCAAATAGATTTTAAGTTTAATGAAAACCGGAATAATAACCAAGATAGACACACAGTCCAGTGGTGGACTGTGTGCGCGTTTAAATCATACGTCGCGGGTTCGAGTCCAGGCTACCGCACCGGTTCTGGCAATTATCAAACTTTTTTATATAAGGACAGAAATGAATTTATGTAGTTTGTATATAAGTATAATAAAAACCAGATTATTTACCAAGTTAGACACACAGTCCAGCGGTGGACTGTGTGTCAAACTAAACCACAGGTCCCGGGTTCGAGACCTGTGGCGAGCACCGAGTCATGCAATTAAATCGTTTTTAAATAAATGATTTTCGGATTAATCTAATTAGTATATAAATATAATTAAAAACAGAAATATTTCGGGTTAGACACGTAGCTCAGTTGGTAGAGCTGCGTGCACGCGTACGAGAGGTCACCGGTTCGAGTCTCACCCAGCGCATGTCATATACATGACCGAACCGGTCAACAAGTCAATGGTCAACAGTCAAAAATCAACATTTTTTTATTTCTTTTATTTATTTATTTAAATTAAAAATCAATTAAAAATACTTAAAAATAACATTTTTAAGGTTAGAAAATAGCCTTAAACTCACAAGAACATATCCAATAATCCTACTAAAATTGATTAATAAAAATCCGCTTATTTACCGAACCATTATGTTATTATCTAGGTTAGTTTCACTCGTGGTTAAATCAAACTTCGTGCGCATTCAACATCATCAACCGAACGCACCCAATGTGAGTGAATCTTACAACTCCCCTTTTAATTACACGTTTTGGGGTGTGTCATGTGTCACTAAAATTAACTCGTTTATTTAAACTCGTGCCATACCATATTGTGATCTAAACTTAGAATGTAAATATTGTTTGTAGTTATGTATTTCATATTGTCAAGTTGTATGCAAATCATTCTTTAGGCCCATCAGTTCGTAGAACAACGCGTGCCTCAAAACTCATTCATTAGGCCCATCAGTTCCTCGTGGGAGACGAGTTGAGCAACGCGTGCCTCAAAACAATCTATTATTGTATGTGTGTGCATTATTTAATATTAAGTGATTTGAGAATAAGTTTACATCTATATTTACTCATATGTGGTTGTGCACTTTATTTTATAATCAATTCAATAAACTTGTTCAAATGTTTTTCATAGGATTCACTCGCCAACTTTTTGTTGATCCAAAAACCATTTTTACACATGATACAGGTGATCAGGATGAAGCAAGGAAAACATAGGAAATGCCTTAGAAGAAAATAATGAAATCTAGAAGGATGTGTAGAATATATTGTAATTATGATTGTATGATTTCCCTTTAAATTGTAATAATAAATATGAAACTTTATAATAAATGTCATGAGCTTTGATGATAACCCAATCATGCCCCGATCACCTTTTCCGCCGTGGGTCGGGGTGTGACAGATTGGTATTAGAGCCATGACTATAGGGATATAGGATAGGTTATTATACCCTTAGAGCCTATACTATAGTTGACTAGATTTTAATTGATTATGTGGTTACATGCAAACTTATAATATTTATTTGTTTCATATTTGTTTATACTTACAGTCAAACATACATACTTACATACACATTCATCATACATATTTCAATGTTCACATATTCAAATCATCTTCATACTTTCGTTATTCAAAGATTTTGTCGCATTTTTCATTTTTCAAATCTCATCAAAGCGAGTTCTGCGACGGGCATGTAGTAACTGTAAGGGTACAAGTACCGGTAGTCGGAACGTCCTGTCTAGGTTGGCATTCATATAAATCCAATATAACGGACCAGTTTGCCTACCTGGGGACTAACGATGAGAGTACGAAGGACCTATTAGGCCAAAGCATGCCACACCAAACGTCGTTCGAACTAACCCCACTTTGAGGTGTCACCGTGTCCACACCTGGACACATTCCGAATATCATACGTTACATATTTCTCGATTTTCTCCGGGTTTTAGTGTATGTAACCAGGCTAACACATGCGAACCATATGAAAAACCCGGTATTCATGGGGGCCCACATGATTACGAAGGTGAAGTATGGCGGCATGCAATGCCCAATTACGAGCAAAGCCCAAGACATCCTATGGATGTAGTAGATTTATTATTTTATATTTATTTTATAAATGTTCATTCCTAAATACGACCCATGATCCCAAAAACATCAAACTCATACTCTTGATATGTATTCCTTGTAGATGTCTTCTAGCCTCGCTCGTAGGAAGATGAGAGCAGGAAAAGCCCGCGAGCACATGGCTGCCCAAATCGCTCAACAAATGGCTGCCGTAATACCCAACATTATAGTTCAAATCCAACAAGCCCTTACCGCTAATCATGTCAACCAAGAAGATCAAAATGTTATCAACCCTCCCCCAAATACCACTAAATGCACCTACAAGCATTTCAAATCCTGCGACCCTCCAAAATACGAAGGGACTGAAGGTGTCACCGCTCTCCTCCATTGGTTTGAAGAAATGGAGAACACTTTTCTAAATTGCGATTGCCCCGATGATCGCAAAGTGCGATATGCTGCTGGTTGTTTATTTGGAATAGCACTTACATGGTGGAATACAGAGAAGGCCAAACGAGGTGTTGAAGACGCTATGACTTTGACTTGGGAAGAGTTGAAGGAAATCATGACAAGACGGTTTTGCCCAAGGAGTGAAATCAAGAAATTAGAAGATGAGTTCTATTCGTTGAAGCAAAAGGAAGGCGACCACACCACATACAACAAAAGATTCCTCGAGTTAAATCAAATGGTTCCCAACTTGTTCTCTCCTCTCTACCGTTTGATCGAGCACTACATTCGAGGCCTTCCGTCAAAAATTCAAGACTCTGTAATAAGTACCACACCTGCAACCTTGGAAGCAGCAATGGAGTTAGCTACAGAGCTCACCGAGAACCGCATCCGGAATAAAGACTTCAAGGAGGAGAAGAAGAAGGATAAAGCATCAACTGAAACCTCAAACTCCACCCAAACCGAATCCCCTTCTCAACCCATTTCTAAGAGAAAGCGAGACGGGCAACTTTTCGCTGTCACCCAACGTAATCAACCAATTTCACAAGCCATACCCATCCAAGCTATCCCAATCACGCAAATAGCACCCAACTCAACTTACCCAAATAAGAAACCATACCTTGGACCTCACCCTCGATGTAACACCTGTTTTTATCACCATCCATCTACCTTACCTTGTCGACTATGTGCGAATTGTGGACGCTATGGTCATTTGAGCAAGGTTTGCCGCACCTCTCAAAACCAAATCTCTCCCCCTACTCAAAACATGATCCAAACCTATCAAAAACCCCAATACCCCATGTTCCCATATGTTCGAACTTGTTTCAACTGTGGCGACCCTACCCACTTTAGAAACACGTGCCCCCGATTGGTTAACATCATAAACGCCCAAGCTCAAGCAAACCCAGTTAACCAAGCAAATCAAGGAAACCTAATCACTAGGCCACCAGCAAGAGGAAGAGTTTTCAACATTAACGGCAATCCTGTTAAAGATAATGACGGCCCAAGCGAAACCACCCAACTAGTCCCCTTCACCGAAAATCAAGATTCAACTCCAACCGCTTAGTTTTTATGTTTTTCTTTATGTTATCTCAAGCTTTGGTTGATTGTGTTTGTTTATGTTTTAGAGTCACATAGAACCAATCATAACTTACGGATAAAGCCAATGAAAATTTGACAAGAATATGGTGGATACGCCGCTGGTACTTCCTATATATAAGTATTCTTGTCAAAGGATCAGAGGCATTATCTGGCGGTTATGAGAAGTTCCATGTAGAATTTAGTATTGTCTTGATTGAAGTTTGTTTTGTACTCACTGATTTAGCATTTATAGCATCTCATCATTTAAAGAAATTGGATTGTGTTCCATTTCTACATAGACTAACCTCTCCATCATAACAAACGAGAGAGGTATTGTCATCATTCAAACATGTATACTATCAGAATTAAGACTCAAGTTTGGTTGTTGTGTTTGTTTATGTTTTAGAGTCACATAGGACTAATCATAACTTACTGATAAAACCAATGAGAATTTGACGAGAATATGGTGGATACGCCACTGGTACTTCCTATATATAAGTATTCTTGTCAAAAGATCAGAGGCATTATCAGGCGGTTATGAGAAGTTCCATGTAGGATTTAGTATTGTCTTGGTTGAAAATTTGTGTTACATTCATTGATTTAACATTCATATCACATCATCATCTAAAGAAATTGGATTGTGTTCCATTTCTACATAGACTAACCTCTCCATCACAACAAACGAGAGAGGTACTGTCATCATTCAAACATGTATACTATCATAATTAAGACTCAAGCTATGGTTGTTGTGTTTGTTTATGTTTTAGAGTCACATAGGACTAATCATAACTTACTGATAAAACCAATGAGAATTTGACGAGAATATGGTGGATACGCCGCTGGTACTTCCTATATATAAGTATTCTTGTCAAAAGATCAGAGGCATTATCAGGCGGTTATGAGAAGTTCCATGTAGGATTTAGTATTGTCTTGGTTGAAAATTTGTGTTACATTCATTGATTTAACATTCATATCACACCATCATCTAAAGAAATTGGATTGTGTTCCATTTCTACATAGACTAACCTCTCCATCACAACAAACGAGAGAGGTACTGTCATCATTCAAACATGTATACTATCAGAATTAAGACTCAAGCTTTGGTTGTTGTGTTTGTTTATGTTTTAGAGTCACCTAGGACTAATCATAACTTACTGATAAAAACAATGAAAATTTGACGAGAATATGGTGGATACGCCGCTGGTACTTCCTATATATAAGTATTCTTGCCAAAGGATCAGAGGCATTGTCAGGCGGTTATGAGAAGTTCCATATAGGATTTAGTAATTTCTTGGTTAAAGTTTGTTTTATACTCACTGATCTAGCATCTATATCATCTCATCATTTAAAGAAATTGGATTATGTCACCAATCAAACATGTATACTATCCGAATTAGGACTCAGACATTGGTTGTTGTGTTTATTTATGTCCTAGAGTCACATCATAGAACCCATCATAACTTACTGATAAAACCAATGAAAATTTGACAAGAATATGGTGGATACGCCGCTGGTACTTCCTATATATAAGTATTCTTGTCAACGGATCAGAGGCATTGTCAGGCGGTTATGAGAAGTTCCATGTAGGTTGTAGTATTAGAAGTTTCTGTTTTAGGATATAACCTAATCTTTCCAAATACATCAAAACTCTTGCGCATGAAATCATATTTAGTCAATCAACTCTGCTTATCAATATTCTTACCGTAGGCAACAAAAAGCTATTCCTATAGCAGGGTACTCAACCCTTACAAGGAACGTTACTGCCTCAAACAAAAATTTAAACTCTTACTCTTGTTCTAAGTATGTAACTGTCAAATTAAACACCATCCTTTTTAGACAAATATGTCACTACTTAAATTTCGGGACGAAATTTCTAAAAAGTAGGGGATACTGTAACATCCGTAAAAAACCGGATTTACCAAACCCGCTTTGTTTATTAACCGAACAAGCAGTTAAAAATTTCGTTGCGTATTTAATGCCCAAATTAATTTTAAACGATACATAATTAATAAGTATAGTAGAATATAAAAATTATATTTGAAAATTTATTAAAATTAATGAAATAAAAATAAAACAATGCTGCGGGTTTCGAACTCGGGTCAGCCAGGAATCCACAAGCCTTAACTCTCATCCTTCCAACCGCTCCGCCACTTGTGACTTTTGTTTACTTATTGAAACAATTAATACATAAATTAAATCTGAAAGTCAAATCCAGTTACACAGCGCGCCCAAACCCGCTGACGCCGGAAAATCCGACGATTTTCGCCAATCGCCGTCGGTTACCTTTGACTTAACGTAAGTATTAACAACGACGTCGGTTATAACCGATGTCCAGTCCGCGACATTTGTCATAACCGCCGGAGAATTCTTGACCAACGAATCAAGACGGTAATCAGACCAAATTCGTCGATGTTCTTCCCTATAAATGCACCCTCTAACCTCTGATAGCCTTTTCGCTCACAATCACACCCTTTCTCGACGTAATTTCACTCGCCGGAAACTTTCTGCAACTCGCCGGAAAACCGAACCCCTTCACCTCTGTGCCTTACTCTAAAAACAGAACACCTAGAGCTCATACCGAAGCCACCCACACTCACCTCAAGCTTTCTGAAGACCCTCTGCCGCAAGACACACGTCGCCGGAATAACCTGCTATCATCGGAATTTCGCCAGCAAAACAGAGGATCTCTGTTCGGTATATCTTACACCTAATCTCTCTCGTTTTTATTAATCTCACATGTAGCTAATCACAACTTACTAAAGAAACTGATTATTTTTGTCAAAACAGTCGGACATCGATTCTGGTTAAGTTTAACGAAGAAGATGAAGTCTTCGGTTATAAATATATTTAATTTAAGTCAAGTTATATCTCGGGTTAGACACACAGTCCAGCGATGGACTGTGTGCAAATAAACACGCATACGTCCCGAGTTCGATTCTTGTCACACGCACACTCGCCTTAATAAAAATGTTCCTTTTTAAAACTGAACCGGATTCACTCGCAAATAGATTTTAAGTTTAATGAAAACCGGAATAATAACCAAGATAGACACACAGTCCAGTGGTGGACTGTGTGCGCGTTTAAATCATACGTCGCGGGTTCGAGTCCAGGCTACCGCACCGGTTCTGGCAATTATCAAACTTTTTTATATAAGGACAGAAATGAATTTATCTAGTTTGTATATAAGTATAATAAAAACCAGATTATTTACCAAGTTAGACACACAGTCCAGTGGTGGACTGTGTGTCAAACTAAACCACAGGTCCCGGGTTCGAGACCTGTGGCGAGCACCGAGTCATGCAATTAAATCGTTTTTAAATAAATGATTTTCGGATTAATCTAATTAGTATATAAATATAATTAAAAACAGAAATATTTCGGGTTAGACACGTAGCTCAGTTGGTAGAGCTGCGTGCACGCGTACGGGAGGTCACCGGTTCGAGTCTCACCCAGCGCATGTCATATACATGACCGAACCGGTCAACAAGTCAACAAGTCAACGGTCAAACAAGTCAATGGTCAACAGTCAAAAATCAACATTTTTTTTTATTTCTTTTATTTATTTATTTAAATTAAAAATCAATTAAAAATACTTAAAAATAACATTTTAAGGTTAGAAAATAGCCTTAAACTCACAAGAACATATCCAATAATCCTACTAAAATTGATTAATAAAAATCCGCTTATTTACCGAACCATTATGTTATTATCTAGGTTAGTTTCACTCGTGGTTAAATCAAACTTCGTGCGCATTCAACATCATCAACCGAACGCACCCAATGTGAGTGAATCTTACAACTCCCCTTTTAATTACACGTTTTGGGGTGTGTCATGTGTCACTAAAATTAACTCGTTTATTTAAACTCGTGCCATACCATATTGTGATCTAAACTTAGAATGTAAATATTGTTTGTAGTTATGTATTTCATATTGTCAAGTTGTATGCAAATCATTCTTTAGGCCCATCAGTTCGTAGAACAACGCGTGCCTCAAAACTCATTCATTAGGCCCATCAGTTCCTCGTGGGAGACGAGTTGAGCAACGCGTGCCTCAAAACAATCTATTATTGTATGTGTGTGCATTATTTAATATTAAGTGATTTGAGAATAAGTTTACATCTATATTTACTCATATGTGGTTGTGCACTTTATTTTATAATCAATTCAATAAACTTGTTCAAATGTTTTTCATAGGATTCACTCGCCAACTTTTTGTTGATCCAAAAACCATTTTTACACATGATACAGGTAATCAGGATGAAGCAAGGAAAACATAGGAAATGCCTTAGAAGAAAATAATGAAGTCTAGAAGGATGTGTAGAATATATTGTAATTATGATTGTATGATTTCCCTTTAAATTGTAATAATAAATATGAAACTTTATAATAAATGTCATGAGCTTTGATGATAACCCAATCATGCCCCGATCACCTTTTCCGCTGCGGGTCGGGGTGTGACACTATAGGAGTAACGCCCTCCCGTATGCTTGTGGTATTGTTAACTAAACTATTAAACACCCGTTTATGACAATGTTGGGTAATCACAATTGCGTTAGACTTTGGTTTGACATATAATTTCACATGTTCTAGTATGCAATCACCATTTATGTACAAGTTGCCATGTCGGATATGAGACGAAATTATTCTTATTTATACTATGTATCAAACTTGTATGCTCGCCAATTTTTTGTTGATATATATATTATTTTAATATATGTTGCAGGAAACTAAATGCAATTAGGTTGTACTAGATACACACTTAAATTTTGGATTATTGTATTTCGTTTAAGTTGTTTATGCTATTTGAACTCGTTGTATTTCGTCTATTGAACAATGTATCTCAATTTTTAGTATCAATGAAATTTGAGTTGTTAAATATTGTCGCAAAGTAGTGTTATGACGTTTTGAGCAATTTGTTCGTCTCATCCCGATGTTTCCGCCATCGGTTGGGGTGTGACAGAACAGGGGTGAAAATGTAATTTTGAGCTGAGGGCGAGATTGTAATTTTGAATCGTGGGCAAAATCGTATTTTTTAGCTGAGGCCAAAAGCGTTGTTTTATTTTGAGCAGGGGGCAAAGACATAATTTTAAAGTGGGGCAAACCCGTAATTTTACAGTGTAAACAAATAATAAACGTTTGGTCCAATGGGGGAGTGGCAGGCCAGCTGTCTGGCACTATTCTGAGGGCAATCCCGTAATTTATAGCGTTAATAAATAATAAACTGTTGGTCCAATGGGAGAGTACCAGACAAACGGCTGGTCCAATAGGAGAGTGCCAGGCCAGCTACCTGGCACTATTTATTTTTTTATAATAAAATTATTGTTCAAAACGTTTGAAATTTAATGTATTGATAATGATAATAAAAAGATGGCTTTTTTTTTTACAAGACAGGAGCATTCTTTAATTGTTTAAAACGTGAAACATTAAAATTTAATCTAAGCTAAATTCACTTGGTATATTTTATATTTGCTTAATTATTTCATGAGAAAAGTGTTTGGATAGTCCTTGTGGTTTGCTCTGATTTCACCTTTAGTCCTTACATTTTCAAAATTACAGCTATAGTCCCTAATTTTGACAAATTCATTCTCGGATAGTCCCTGAGCCTAACTTCAGTTAGTTTTCTCAGTTAAGTGGTTGTGAATTAACTAAATTGCTTTTCATTAAAAAATAACAATTAAAACAAAAAAATAGTTAATAAAATATATTTAAGGTGGGGGCCATGTTTTAATTTAAATAACATAACAATAACAATATAATTCAAAGTCAACATCCCATCCCATCCCATAAACCCCTGCAACCCACGTTCAAAAAGAAAAACCCTGCCATTCGTGCAACCACCTCTATCATCACTACTGCTGCCATCGGTAAAAAAACAGCTCCATCACCGCCATCAACAGCAGCCCCACCACCAACTTCCATCATTGCCGCCACCTGCAACCCCAACAACTACCAACCCCCATTAAAATCAAACCGTGGGAATCGTCCGAATCTTCCGGAATCGTCCATTTTTACGGTCGGAATCGTCCATTTTTACTGTCGGAATCGTCCGATTTTATCGTCGGATCGTCCGATTTTATCGTCGAATCTCCCGTCATGCAACTTCAAGTCTTCGTTCCTACTCATCGGAATCGTCCGTGTTACCATCAAATCTTTCGATTCTCTCTGCTTTTTGTCACTGTTCACCGCTCGGTTTCACAAATTGTTTACTCACTGGTATTTTTTAAGTCTCTTCTAGTGCGAATCTGTTTGTGTGTTTATGATGTAATCATGTTGTGGCCGTGGTGATGGTGGTGGCTGAGTGGTGATGGCGGTGCTGGAGATGGTTGTGGTGGTGGTTTTTTTAAAGAAGAGAGAGTAGAGAGAGACGTGATGTGTCTGGGAGGAGAGAGAGTAGAGAGAGACAACAGAGGGTGGCAGATTGTATGGTTTACAACGGTGGTGTGTGAGGGTGGGGAATGTGGTGGTGGTGGCGGTGGTTTATGGTGGTGAAGTTTTTATGCCGGGTTAGGGTTAGAGTGATGAAGAAGGGGGTGGTGGGCCCCTCTAAATTATATTTCTTTTTATGTTAGTTGTTTTTATGGTAAGGGCAATTTAGTCAATTCACAACTACTTAACTAAGAAAACTAACTGATTAGGCCTAGGGACCATCTGAGAACGAATTTGTCAAATTTGAGGACTATAACTGTAATTTTGAAAATGTAGGGACTAAAGGTGAAATCAGAGCAAACCACAGGGACTATCCGGGCACTTTTCTCTTATTTCATTGTGTTTAATTTTATGAAAAAGAGTGCATGAACTAGCAAGACTACCCGCGCTACGCTGCGAGGTTTCGGTCGATATCTATTTTGGTTCAGTACACCAACCAAAAGAAATATGTTCAAAATAATATCGACATATGTTTTACATCGACCGAAAACCAAAAAAAATAAATTTAAGCTGGCCAACGGGACGGAATGATTTTAAATTGACTGTAAATAGAAACGTAAATGTTATCTTAAATTTAACTTTAATGAAAAGGAACCTTAAAACTAAAACACTAAACATATAGAAAACTAAAGGATAAAAATAATAAAGTCCAGAAAGAATAAGAAAGAAACAAAAAATACATAATAATAGGCATAAGGAATATGTTATATTTGACCCAACTTATTACCGGGAAAATTTTACATCTAAACTAAAATCAATTTTAATTTATACAAACACGTACATAAAAATAAACACATAAAATTGATCACAAAATTTTAGAAAGTTAAGAGATTGTAATTATTAATACTGAAAGTTAAAGAGTAAAGGTATAAAAAGGTAATAAAGACAAAAGAAAGACAAAACGCGAAAAAGAAAAAAGAAAAAGACAGACAAAAAAAGAAAAGAAAAACCAAGTGTTCATTAAACTTGCAAATGTTAATATGTATAACGTGTGTTATGCGGATGTCTAAACTCTAAAAGAGTAATTGGAGAAAAACATGCACATGCATGAAAAATACTAAACTTAAGTTGTAAGAGAAGTAAAAACATCAAAAGTTCACAAGATTTGATATTATCAACTAAGTCCAAGTTCAAGCTAGAGAGAAACATACCTTCGAGGCCATGGAGAAAGACTGTAATCAAACCAAGAACCATAAATAAGTTGTAGTTAGGGTTCTATGAGGCGTGATTTATATAATATTTTTTTTTTATTCTAGTCACTAAATATCATCTTGGTCTAATAACTGTTAGCCTGTGTTACAAATCATATAATTATTATTTCCCACTTTTGGGTTAGTCTAGTTGGTTTCGACCCACACCAATCAAGCTGACCCAACTACTATCTGGTCATCTCACCATACTATCTATACACTTATTGATACACACATACTAATACTATAGACCTTCTAAAGGGTTTCTTGCAATGACAACTACTTTAGCTCCGGAAGACAACATACGACATGATTAAGTCGACTTAGAACCAAAGAAGTATCTTTCTCCACATTGATATTCAAAACTAGAGGTGGGCAAAAAAACCGGTTATTAACCCAAAACAACCGGTTAATTAACCAATAAAGTAATTAACCAGACCAGTTAAAAAAATAACCGGCTAAAGCATTACCTGGTTAAAGTCAAAAGTCAAATTAACTGGTATAACCGATCTGGTTATTGAAATTAACAGGGATAAGATCCGCTGGTTTTTATAACAACAATCGTGAAGGATATAAAGCGCCGGGTTTTCTTGTATATTCGTCTTCTTTATATCCGGGTTTCCTCGAGAGGGTACCGCTACCCATCGAGGGGGAGAAGCACAAGACGGAACAGTTCTCGACGAACATGACGGGAGAGAGACGAGGAGAGGGGAAGAGTCATTTTAATAAACAGAAAAAATGTGGAGACATATAGATGACACAAACTGAAAAGTCCTTCAATCTACCAACAAGAAGAAATATTAATTACACCAAATTTCTTAAATCAATCAACTTCATTTCTAACATCAAACTAATGCAAAAACACAAGTCAGTCACACAACTGTCATACTCAAGAAATAGAGTATCCCCTCCTCCGACTAGACGATCTCGACTTCCTCCCAGTCCCAGGCTTTTGTTGATTACCATTCGCCGGACCTGCAAACATTCCAAACTTCTTCGATATCAAAGTCAAAAACGTCTTCCCATTTCCGGACTTATCCATCATCCCTTGCTTCATGCAAACTTGTTCCTTTTCCAAGTCACTTAGCCTTACTCGCATTCTCGAAATCTCCAACTTCAGGTCGCGGTTCTCTCTTCTCAGAGACGCGTATGTGTCACGTGGAGACATGGGCGCACTTGGTGCACCACTGCTGCAGATCTTTTGTGACATGTAGCCCGACAAAGCTGAAGGTCCGGTCATGGTGATGGCTGACTTTAGACGAAGCTGTTCATAGTAGAGCACCCGGATAGCCATGTGGGCTGGGAGACGGTCGTTTTGTGCTGCGTGGTTACATGCTTCTTGAGATAGCTTTTCGCAGTCTATGAACTTGCAAATCTTCTTGCGCACGTGTTCTGTCAGCATTGGATGCGCCTAATCCATCATATCAACGTTAGTAAGCAGTGCACGTTCAAATCATCAAACTCTAAACTTTTAGAATTAAACAGTTTAGTTGGTTGTATGCATTTATAATAAACTTTGGGCCACTTTGACCAGTTTTCATTTACATTTCAATTTTACCCAGTTGACCCGTTAGAGATAAAATATAACCCAGATCAATCCATTTGTAACTTGTATGTAAATGGGTCAAACGTCCCACCACTACCATACTAAATCGAACTAAATGGAACCGCAATCATTCCTTGTTAACCATTTTTTTTACTGAAAAAAGATGATTATGTGCTGGAAGTTACCTTCAGATAGATATCGACAGCTCTATAAAGTCCATCATCGATAACCCGAGCATAATCAGGCAGTACCTCAATCATAGCAATAAACTTTTGAAAACTCAAGTACGGATCAGGAGCAATTTCCGCTAGATATGCATCAACAAGCCGTCCAACTTTTAACAACGAACTGTGGCTAGGAGAACCCATATCTCCTTCTGATTCATACCCGCAATCTTCTTCATCTTCCTGCTCGATTATTTGGAGGAACTGTACTAGTATTCTATGAATAGTGTCAACGTCAAACAACGAATCACCATTCTGACCAGACGGTATAAGCAAATCATCGAGTGAAACCATTTCTAATCTAGCGGCAATTCGTCTCTCAAAAGCAAGCCGACAAGCGAAAGTCGAATCCACCATGATCGCCATTCGTAACATCCCGAAAAGAAAATCGATTGGGATAGATGAACTTTTTTCAGTTGGTAGTAAACTTACAAGTGTTTCGACAATCACCCTTTGACTGTCTTCCACTGTAACAGGGGTTGTTCTTGCGGGATTCCAAATTCGAGACTTTCCGATGCCCTTTAACGATGATTGAGCGTAATGCATTATAGATGCAATCACGCTATCTTGTCGAATGCCTCTACTTACCATAACCGAAATAACGCGCTGATAAAGATCGATCTTTAGACCAGAAAGATCTTCAATCCACCATTCGAGACACCTACCCTTTGCATCTAAACGCCCACTGTCGCATTCTAAACGTGATAAACCCTCCACCAGTTGTTCCTTACAAGCGTTTTTGGCAATCGCTTCAACACATTTGTCAATAATCCCCGAACTATCTGCTAACGGCAATATCGTCTCGCAGGAACATAGAACTTGTACTGATTTCTCAAGACTTGTCGTCACGACCTCGTTTAGATAGGTTTCCGTGCGTGTAAGTAGGTTATCATCTCGGTAATCTTCGGTCATTTCAAGGTACTCAGCAGCACAATGGAGATGGGCTATATTTTCAGTTGTGATCTCGAAGTTCATACCATAACAGAACTTTGCAGCAAGTTCGAATGCCTCGCGTCCACCTGGGAAGTTGATGAGGTCCAACTTTGACGGATTTGGATCTTTGGCCTCCGCCACCATTTTACGTATTTTTCCACTTTGTGATACCAGAGGGAACTTGTGGAGTAGAAACGAGACATCATCAACGGTGATAGTAATGTCCCCAGCCATATCTGAAAAGATTCTGCGCACAGGTATATAGCGGTTTTAGTTATGCTGTATAACTATGTGGATGTACAAATATGCAAACTAATGACACTCAGGCGACCAAAGCATGTAGCAAAACTATGATCACCTTGAAGAGTGTATCAAGAACGAGCTTCATGATGGTGCAGATTAATCATGTTATAGTGTATGTTTATAAAAAAACTAAATTATAATAATTTTAAAAAATTATTGCTGTTTAAATAGACTGTCTGACTCCGGTAATTAATATAGTGTATGATTGGTACTTAAGAACTTAAACCGAACAAGATAAATACACCCACAAAGCAAAGAGTTGTTTAGTCTACGTTTCTGAAACCGTAAGAACAAACAACAAGAATCTTCATAATAAGATGATTGACTGCCTTTAACTGACCATGACTTCAGCAGACAGTTGACTCTGCGTCTAATGCACTGAACCGTTTAGGTTAACTCGCTGCTCTGCATATCCTTCGTGGGTGCCTCAACGATCAATTTTAAGTGTATCATTCTCGGGTTACAAGTCGGCAGTTGGGCCACTCCCCAGTGGCGGATCCAAGCTTTTATTCTAATGGGTTCCTTTTGGTATATTCTCTTTAATTCTCACTATTTTTTTCTAAATTCTATAAAGGTTCTCATTAAATTTTCCCATTTTTCCGAAAAGCGCTGGGTTATAGAACCCACAAATGTGGGCTGGATCCGCCCCGGCCACTCCCCTGGTGAGTCAATGGCACAACGAAACTAGTGACCGAATGGAACCGAGGGCACCGCACAACAGACGACCGACCTAGGTTACTACAAGTAGTACCAAAGGCCAGTGACAAACTCATAATCCACATTCATTAGTAGGGTTGTTATAAGGAAAATTCATTTAATAAAAAAAAGTTATATTATATCAGGGATGCAAATATCACATCTCAAACTTCATATGCAAATCCCTAGCTAGCTCGATCCAAATTGATACATTTTCCAAAAAGATCAAGTAAATATACAATCACAAGAAACAAAGATATTTGCAGTATTCTAACACATAAATTAGTATCTTTAATAAAACAATAAATGAGGCACAGAAACCGAGGCCATACTCACATATCCACAACACAAAGAAACAGATAAGAAAAGACGTACATACCGATTAGCAAACGAATTGCAGAACCTAGGAGTAGTGGAAGAGGATCGGACGGTGTGGTCGGAGAGCACCATTGTGGTTCCGACAGGTAACGTACAACTGTTAATGCACAAAGTACAAGCAGCAGATGATGAGAGATTTGAAAAAGTTGGGAAGCAGATGAAGAAAACTGGCGGTGAACACGTAACCAATAATGAATGAAGAAGAGTATAAGGCAATAATGGAGGAGTATGCTGCTTTTTTTTTTTCTTTTTTTTTTGGTTTGGAATTGGAGAAATTACTAGAAGAGTTAAATGCTTGGTTGGTCCCTGTGGTTTGTGAAAATTGCAGACTTGGTCACAGTGGTTCATTAATTACACGCTTGGTCCTAATAGTTGTAATTTTTGCACTCGGGTGATCCTTATCACTAACCTATGTTAAGTTTTTCAGTTAAATACGTGCAAAATTACTAACTTGCCCCTAAACAAATAAAAAAAAAAAGAAAAAGAACTGAACCCCCTTTATCTTCTTCATCCTCCCCCCCCTCTCTCTCTAAAACCCATCACCCACCTCCACCGTCAGCCCATCATCACCACCACCGCCACCTTCAACCCACCGCCACCTCCTCCACCGCCTCCTTCAACCCATCACCACCACCTCCACCGTCAATCGACCACCACTAAAATACCTTAGAAACATTAAATTGAAAAAGTCAGATTATATGAAGATAAAAATAAAGTATGTAGCAACACACAATTTCTACAACACACCTCTGCAATATCAGTTGCGAACGATAAAACATATTCTAAACACCGCAATACCTGCAAACATGTCCCCCTTTCCGTGTGATAGCTGTGATTCTAAATCATGATATCCCCGGATTCAAGTGGCCTCTTTGGAACAATTGGGTCCGGCCCAAAATCAACATCTTCTGTTGGCGAGCATCCATGAACCATATCCCGTCCAGGTAGGGTCTCGCGCAAAGAGGTATTTTAGTGGTGGTCGTTTGACGGTGGAGGTGGTGGTGATGGGTTGAAGGAGGCGGTGGAGGAGGTGGCGGTGGGTTGAAGGTGGCGGTGGTGGTGGTGATGGGCTGACGGTGGAGGTGGGTGGTGGGTTTTAGAGAGAGAGAAAGGGGGGGAGAGGATGAAGAAGATAAAGGGGGTTCAGTTTTTTTTATTTGTTTAGGGGTAAATTAGTAATTTTGCACGTATTTAACTGAAAAACTTAACATAGGTTAGTGATAAGGACCACCCGAGTACAAAAATTACAACTATTAGGACCAAGCGTGTAATTAGTGAACAACTGGGATCAAATTTGTAATTTTCACAAACCACATGGACCAACCAAGCATTTAACTCTTACTAGAATGTACAACTCCTCCTCGTAATCATCAAAATCATACTTCAAACTAGTGTGAAATCAAAATAATATTAACTCCAGTGAAACTTATGTTAAAAAAAAAGAAAAGACTGAAGTGAAACTGAAATAACTGACCCAACCTATAAGCGGACGGTAACAGAACTGTGGAACCGATTTGTTAATAATAATAAATAATAAATTGTTAGTGGGTTTATTGTTTAGAAGGTTAAAAGTTTTAGGCTTGCATTCACGAAAGAGTTCTATATTTTTATTCATATATTTTCACTAAAAATAATTATTTTTTTTCTATTCTTTTCAATTAAATAATATTTTTTATACCTTTATCATTATCCTTTCTCTCTCCTTTAGTCACAACCATTTCTAAAAATATTAAAAAATTTATACAGTTTTCTCTTTCCAGATTTTTTCCCCATATATTTACAAATGAATAGTAACTTTCTTATAAATTTACAGGTAAACAGTAACTAAACTACCTCACATCTATTTAAGGATTTCATTATGAATGTTCTCAAGTGGTTAATAAGTACTTTTGGTCGAATTCAGCCTCAAGTTTATTTTGTTTTGGACAAATATCTTTTTGTTTTTGTTTTTTTTTGGGTCTGGACATTTC
Organism: Scalesia atractyloides; assembly: GCA_947069175.1. Taxonomy (NCBI): domain Eukaryota; kingdom Viridiplantae; phylum Streptophyta; class Magnoliopsida; order Asterales; family Asteraceae; genus Scalesia; species Scalesia atractyloides. The sequence continues at coordinate 24,479,203 of CAMTDV010001633.1, forward strand.
AAATCCGGATGTGAAACGAAACAATATTTAGAGAAGAAAAACAAATGTAAAGGTAGAATGGATGTGAAACGAAACAATATTTAGAGAGAAGAAAAACAAATGTAAATGTAGAATTGCGTTTTTTTTATAGTTATTTACGGTTTTCGTCTATGTGGTTTGACCAAAATAACAGTTTTAGTTTATTTATATTTTTTTCTTTCTCTTTTTACTTACGAGATATTGTGGTTTTCAACTAATGTCATATTTATCCATTAAGCTAACTCCATCCATTCATAATGCTAGAATTTGTTAAATGAGCAATAAGATATACACAACTATGTCTAGGAAGTACAATGCCCGGTTGATTGGAATGTCAAAAATTGGAAACTACACTCACCTAAAAAAATTGGATGAAAATTCTTATTTTGACCAAACCATAGGGAGAATTCAATATATATTTTCTTTTAATTGTTTTTTAATATACATAACATCTCAAGATTCATTTATGAGAACCCTAATGTTTAGGCTACATGGAATGATTTTGGATGAAGTTGGAATGGCTGATGTGACACTCGGTAATGGGGAAACATTGCCCCGCCCGCCTATGCTCGGTAGCAAAAAATTTGATCCCAATCAGTAGTGTTGTCTCGGCCATTCTCCCTCTCTCTTATCATTTATTTAACTTATTATTTAAAAATGTTTTAGGGGGTGTGTGGGATAAGAATGTGTGGCTTTTTCATGATTTAGGAATAAGACTGATAGAATGAAAAAAAAAAAAGTGATACGCCATGGATAAAGAAGAGGGAGAGTTAAAGAATAGGAAGGATGAAAAACATGCATTTTAATGTAATGTTAGCAAGTACGTTGCAAAAATGATGAGTTGATAACAATAAACCGAATCTTTCTTTTTTCACACCAAGCTTTTACAGCGCTAGCGCTAGTCTCACAATCCAAAATCAAAATTTTCCGGTAAAGCCAAAAACTCTTTCTTGTACTTGGACTGAGATTTCTTACCATATGTGATTTGGGTGAGACAAACAAAATCCTAAAAGCTTCTTTCAAAACATACTATTGAAAGAGCCATGCAACTTCATGACACCTTTAACTTTGAGGGAAGAAAACTCACGGCTTAAAAGTGGTCGAAATATCCAAAAATGGCTCCAAAAAATTAATTAAAAACAGATTTTTACCTTTTTTATTTTTTAATTCTCAGCTTTCAAAAGCTGTATGAAATTACTTTTGTCACTAAGCTCTACACAAGAGAACTGACCACCGAATAATATATGTTTTATAAGTTATGACCATTCATCATCATGCTTTCTCGTACCCCACAAAAACAAAAAGAGATGATTGCTTTAAGTTTTTAACTCACTTTAATGAGACCATACCAAAAGAGTCTCCAACACTTGCGGTCGAGGTCTTTATTCATTTATATATACATACAAGTTTTTAGGACCACACATTATCGCAAACTGTTAAATCGAAAAAATTAAATGTTAAAGCATAGTAACTTAATTAAAGTTTATGGGATATAGTGTCAATTACTAAAAAAACAACCAGTTAAAGTTTAGATCGTGGAATGTGGGCGGCGGTTTGAGACGTGGCTAGCCGAGCAATGCAGCCACATCGAGCCAGCGTGGCCAGCTGTGTGGCCCCGCTGGCGTGGGATATAGTGTCAATTAGTTAAAAAACAACTAGTTAAAGTTTAGACCGTGGGGTGTGGGCGGAGGTTTGGGGCGTGACTAGCGGAGCAACGCCGCTGCAGCCACACCGAGCCAGCGTGGCCAGCGGTGTTGCCCCGCTGATGTGGGATATCGGAATCGCGTGGGGCAGTCTTGGAGGGTCTACGTGGCATGATATCATTGGTTGAACATTTAACCATTGGGGCTAGCCGTTTGAGCACGCGGTTTAATGAAGTTTAAAAAAAAATTCAAATTTTTAAACAATCTCACCTATAAATACCACCCCAACACCTCATTTTTTACGATTTATTAAATTTTTATATTTTTAGGATTTATTAAGTTTTTAGAATTTTTGTAATTTTTTTAATATAATGGTGTGTTTTTTATAAAATCTTAAAAAAAACAATACCCACATGGCCAAGCCAACGCCGGCCAGCCCACGCCGCTGCCACACCCCAACTTTTTTATGATGGCCTGGTGGAACCCATTTCCGTCACATGGCTAGCCACGCTCCTAACCCAAATCCCACCACACCCTGCGATCTTTTAAGGGTTGTATGATAACATATTAAAGTTTAGGGAATAAAATGTAAATTAATTGAAAGAAAAAGAAAAAAAATGAATAAGCCTTAAAGGGTGGAAGTGTAAAAAACATTTTGATAGACAAAAAAAACTATTCCCAAACTTGCTTTGCTTTTTTTAAATATGTAGATAATAACTAATGGGTTTACCCACGCACTACGATGAGGATATTGAACATGTACATTTTCAATATGAGCGGTTATTGAATATGGAAACTTAGGGCTGTTTGGCAAGTTAATTGATAAATCATTAAGAGGTCTGAATCATTAAGTACTGAACTAGTAAGAGGTCTGAACCATTAAGAGTTAGTATAATGTTTAACCGTTAAGAGGCAAATGTTTGACCAATTTAGATCAGAGGTCTTAATCATTTAGACTTAGTATAACGCTTAACCATTCAGAGGCAAATGTTTTAACCATTCAGACACTTGCTCGCGAAACAAACAGTCTGAATCATTAAGTGTTGGACCAGTAAAAGGTCTGAACCATTCAGAGCCTCATTAAGAGGTAAACAAACAGCCCCTTAGATAATAAAAACATGTCGTGTAGGTATATTAAAAATTTCAAAAACGTTATGTTGTTCTGAAAATGAGTGTCAAGGAACATTCCACGTCATGGAGGGACGTTCATGTGATGAGATATCGGTACCGCTCGGTTTAGGATAAATTTATGTCGAGACGTATATAAAAAGGTTTAGGATAAATTTATGTCGAGACGTATATAAAAATAAGAGCGTTGCAACGCCATATCTATACTTTTAAAAATTAAGAAGGATGAATTTTTCACATTACATAAAAAAACGAAACTGTGAAGTAGTTCAATTATACATTCTATTATTAACTTTTTTCAACGAAGTATTATTTATTCAATTATCGTGTACTTGGTCCTTTAAATATCCTTTCGGCATAGTTAAGTTAACTTACTTAAATTTCAACTATAATTACATAAATATAAATACTTACATGTAAAAGTTCGTCTACAAGTGGGTTAAATTCCTAAGAAGTCATAGGAATTAGACACATGTCAATCATTAAAATTAATGGTGGGGTATAAGAATAAATCGAACAGTTATTTAATTATGATAAAACCATCATGTTTTTACAAAATAAAACACCATATACCTTCTACTAATAAAACACTACACAATGACCATTTTTTTAACAGAAAATAGCACGACATATACCTTCTACTAATAAAACACTACATAATGAACCATTTGTTACCGACAAATAAAACATCATGTACCTGTTACAAATAAAACACCATTGGATTAACAGAAGCAAAAACACTATGGACTAAAGATACCCAATTTTATTTTTTTTAACAGAAAATTTGGATCACTGACGGACCAATCTCTATTATAGTGCCAACAGTGGAACCACCCGATCATATCCATCTCCACTAGGCAATAAATCTAAATCTGAGAAAAACCCCCTTCTGGGAATCGAACCCAGGACCTAATGGTCCCAAAGCCTTATCCCACCTTAAGATGCCACTAGACTATAATGCCATAAAAAACCCAGTTAAAACATAATCTTTTATATAGCATTATGGTGCCCATATTATAGACAAAAAACATTCGTTATCATAGTGTAATTTAAAAAAAAAACAATTACGTATAAAAAAGTTATTGACATTTAAAAAAGATAAGAAAAGTTGTATGTGGATTTCTGAATTTTAAGGCATACTGAAATTACATTTATACAACTACAATAAATTTGGGTCTTTACCCGCACATAATACGTGTGAGTGAAAGCCTATTATGTGTTAGTAGTTATCTTTACCTACACATAAATTAAGTGTCCGGATGTGTAGACTTGCGACTATTGAGATAGATCATTACCTACACATAAGTTATGTGTAGGCATATATCAAACTATTCCTACACGGCTACACATACATGTGTAGTTATAACTCATTTACATGTGTAGTTAGAGGTATAAAGATTTGTTTAGGTGTGAGATGACATGGCAGATGACGTGGTCTGTGATGTGGTAGATGACGTGGGCTATAGTGATGACATGTGTCAGAAACATAGATGTGGGTAAAAGTAATATTATGTGTAGTTAAAAGTGATAGATGTATAGGTACTGATTTTAGTATGTATAGAAAGAAATATAAATGTGTTTGTAAAAATATATTTATGTGTGGACAATAACCACGATATATGTTGGTAATAATCATCAAATACATACAAACAAATAAAAAATCCATTTAAAAATTTAGATGACCAAATTATCATTTTTAACTAAAGTTGTTGAAATATCATTGTTCAAACCTAAAGCGAAAGTACAAGTTATGGAAATTAAAATACTTAAACTAACAAAACAAACAAAAAGTATTCATAAGTCACTAGAGAGTTTATAGGATATACTAATAGTGCTTCACTAATCGATATTTTCACCGCTTTCTGATGTATCAGCTTAGGATTGTCCTGATGATTGGAAAAGGAGGCATGATATTGTTCGAAATTAGTGTTTGTTCCATAAATGCACATGTATCTTTCATTGTTTCAAGTGCATCCACTAATTCATCGTAAGTAAGTAGGACGCTTTGAATTATGAGTGGTTCCCATGGTGTTACTAGAAAAAACTGGATCACGTCCCCACCCATGCAAACAAACAGAGCTTCGTCCAAGTACATTCTCAATAATCGACTTGTCGCTCATTGATTCTAAAGAATGTTGGTTTCTCAGCTTCATCATATCTTCATTTAAGATAAAAAAGAAGACAAATACACTAAATTAATAATTTACCAAATAATGAATATTTCGTTATAGGAATACTTAAACTTACATATATTGTAGCCGCATCTATAGATATCCAACCTTTTTCTACATCCCAATGTGTAAAGTCGCCAAGTCTCAAGTTGACCTGATGAAGAAATCAAATCCAGTCCATGCTATGTGAAAGCGTATTGTACTCCTTGAACCATTTCAACTATCAAGTTTTTGCTTTCCACGTGCCATAACCTTCTTTTTTGTAGTTTCCATCAAGGACATACAACCAAATATAACATAAGTTATTAGGCCGAACTCAACAAATAATTAACAAGTTAGTAAATGTAGATTTTAGGAATCATACTAAGTTATAAAAAGACACTTACAGTTAACCTCTGGCGTAACAATAACATTAACTTCATTCGGTACATGTCTCCACTCTTTATATTGTATATTGTATGCTACAATTGCTATGCAAAATGTAGCCACACTTGTACATGAAAGCTAAGTCATTTTCACATATTACTTGCCTAGTTTGAAAGTTGAACTTAACTAACAACCCATTCTTAGTTGCTTTCATTATCTTTCGAGCTCCCTTGCCAACGTCTTGTCCTTGTTATACCATTAACAATTTCTTCCTTAGTCGTGTTAACTGTGTCTACAAACAAGTTTAAGAACATTTACAAGATTACCTACAAAAAGTATTAACATGTTTTTTTGCTTATCATACCATTATCAATTTCTTTCTCTGGTCCTTGAGATTGCTCTGCGTTAATAACCAATTTTGAAGAGATTGGATCATGTTCGTTGTTTGAGAATGAAGGGATTGGATATGTTGCATGTAACATATATCATGTTAATTTAAAAAAAAGTACATATGCAGAAATTAGTGAACCAATAGGAAAAAGAAAACCATCACATACACATAGTCACATACCAGCACATCGCCCATATTCTCTACGTTGTCCACCTCGACCACCTCCGTTTCCACCTCGGCTACATCGACTTGTCATGATCCTTTTTGAAAATATAAAAAAATATTAAACATTTTATAAGTCAATAGATAATACCAAATTTACCAATAAAAAAGATTGTTACTCAAAGCTAACTAAAGACTATCAAGAAAATCATGCAAAAGAGTCATCATCGCCTATCACAATTTACAATACCCCATCATCATATTCGTCATTGATATCTTCTAAGTCATTCACATGGGCATTTACATTACGTATTGCTAAAAGTTCCTCATGTGATAATGTCTCAAGTTCTACATCATTTTAAACTACGAGAACATTTCAGGTAACTGGTTGAAAAGTTGGTAACTCACTAGATTCCTCTTCTTGGAATATATCATTCATTGATACTTTATCTTCATCATGCTCAAGCATATCACAAATGCAAGAATAGTATACACAATAAATACGAAAAAAACTAAAACAAAGTGTACACCATCATTGTTTAGTAATAAGATAAAATACATAGAACTACAACAATATAAAATAATGAAAACAAATTAAAAGTCAGATCAAGAACAAGTCGGTGATCTTAGGCTTAGGTTGTTAGGATATGAGTTTACGAGGCTTGTGATTAACCATTCATATCTGATGTAAAAGATGATTTGATAGATCAGACACTTTACAATATAGGGTCATTGATGTACTTAACTGCATCAAGACCTGATATTATGTTTGCAACTTGTGTCTGTGCAAGATATCAAGCATCACCTAGAAAGTCAAATTTAGTAGCTCTAAAAAGGATATTCAGATACCTCAAATGTGCTCCCACGCTGGGTATCTGGTATCCAGCTAATGAAAATATTGAGTTTTTAGGTTTTTTAGATAGTGACTTCGCTGGATGTCACAAGACAAGGAAGTCAACATCAGAAGGCTGGTACCAATTCCTAGGAAATGCCTTGGTCTCATGGCAAAGCAAAAAAGAAAACAACCGTCTCTAACTCTACAACAGAGGCGGAGTATATAGTTGCTGCAAGTTGCACTGAACAACTCCTACGACTTCAAAATCAATTACTTGATTTTGGTATAACTGCTTTAAAGACACCCCTAATATTGGATAGTCAAGCAAGCAGAAAAGTTATCAAGAACCTAGTGTCTCATTAAAAAACAAAGCACTTTGACATTCGTCATCACTTTGTAAGAGATTGTTACGAAAAAGGATTGATTTCACTTCATCATGTTCCCACTAAAGATCAATTAGGTCAGTGAACTTGCCTGGTAATTTGTTTTTTAATATTGGTAAATGAATTATCCTTTGAACTTCTGGTTCACCGTTTATAGTCTGGGGATCAAGATGACATGATAATTCGTTCAACTTTTCACTTTCCAAGTGCTTGCTATCTCCCCCTAATGTTGGGAATATTCATTCACTAAAGTGATAACCAATGAGCCGTGAGCAAATCTCTCACCAATGGCATTAAGTATTTAATCATAGACAATTATTTTTTACCCAACATATATTCTCAACCCTTTTAGAGGTCCCAACATTGTGCTAGTGGTGGATCAAAATTATATATACCACACAACCAGAATCTTAAAAGGGACGTATTTGATTCCCGACCAAAAACTGACTATAACGGGGGAAGCATGATGACATATTGGCTTGATGTGAATTAATGTTATACATGTACCCAAATACAAATATGAACTCTTGCTCTTATGATCATTGGCATTGCAATCAATTGTGAACATTTAGTGATCGTCTTAACAAAGCAATTCTTGTATAGACATAAGTTATATGAAGTTCAACATTTATTCCAATAATAATTAATAACTTGGGAATTGAATTCACTATTATTATCAAAATAAATATACAAATCTGGATTAATATGCTTGGTATCACATTATCTACGCCACAATCACACAAACTTCAGGTTGTGGATTTGATAACCATTTAGACGATGCATCGATTTAAAATACTAAATGGTATCATGTTGAGATATGCATTCTAGAATATTTAGTGATACACACCCTAAATTGGCAAATACATAATTTCCCTTAAGAGAAAACAATGCATGCTATCGGCTAGAAGAATCTTCAAGTTCTTCATTCTGTTTCACATCATCATTGACTCAGTGCGGTCTAACCGGTCATGCCAATAAAGTAAATAATCATGATATATAAACTTCTGGTTTATGATTGTATATGTATTAGTTGCATTATGTGAGAGAAAAACGCATTATCATTGCGAACTATCATGTTATTCAACTTTTATTCCTTACACATTTTGTTCTCATATAATCACTCTCATTATTTGCCACTTCTTGTGGTAAATCTCATTATGACCATTATTATGGTTATGATAGTTGATCTCATTGTTAACTTGGCTATCATAACAATTCAGATGGCCAATTTCAATGTTAACATGACCTTTACAAATTTCTCAATTATGTCCATGATCACGATGATCAATACCAAATAGGTTTTATGATTTCACTATTTTCTTGGACATAGGAATATAAAGTCACTTCAAACCTTTCATACTCTTTTAACAATATTGCTACTTAAGAGCATATTTGAGGTGTGACAAACCAAAATTGTTTTATCCGACTTCCCTTGTAAATAATCTTCTCTTTGCAATTTTGTATAACACTGCTAGAGAAGTAACTAGATGTCCAAGTTATATTAGATTTAATGGTCTAGCTTTTTACGACCTGTAATAAAGTTAATGAGATTTAGAGTGTATAACACTTTGGATGTAATGTCTAAGCATGTCTATACTCTATAATAAACTACAACTTTGATAATAAACCTTAAATTGGTTTTATTGTTGTATTTAGTACTATCTATATAAACAAATAATTATATAAATCCCAATTGAGATTGGATTAGTTTTTGAGATGAATTTGTATTTTATGGAATTATAGGATTAATTAGTAACCCGGTTGAATGGGCCGGTTCAACCGGTTATGCCAGTTTAGAGTTCATCCCAATTTGATTTAAAAACCGAATTTTAAAACATTGGAAGAAAACATAAATCCAGAATTTTTTAGCAATCACTGTCTTACAAAGAAAACGATTCGACATAGTTAAATGCTTTATGAAGATGTCGATCTAAGTCCTATAAATCTCTTCAACTTCTACATTGTAACTTGTTGATTTACTCTTTTCACACATTCCATTATCTCATTGAAAACCTGCCGTATAAACAAAAGAAAATATGGTTGAACCTCTGTAACAAACAAACAACAGTATTGATAAAGTCGGCAATAATGGCAAAGGGTAACAAAAATAACAACGTCAAAGGGGCAGTAAACGCTATATGGTCAGGATCATCATGTCCATAATGAATGCAAATGACTCATAATGAATGTCTAAACATAATAACCATACGAGTAAACGAATGTAACTAATACAAAACACATACATAGTCATATAACTCTTATGGTAATGAGTGATACCCATTGAGCACAAAACAAAACAAAGCAGAACAAATGGTAAACATAGACCCGCCCGCCTTATGTACCAAACGTGAGTTGTATATTGACACACACCAATAAGTATATGAATAAGTATATCACACGCAATACAATACAAGTCAAAATCAAATTTTGTCACACCCTCAGCGTGTTCGGAAACCACAATGGTGACTTCATGTAGGGGAGAGACCGAGACAATAAAAAAAATTACTGTCAAAAATTACCCATATTGATTACACGTTTTGAAAAGAAAACAAGCAAAGAAAACACTCGTCCAACAAAAGCAAAACAAATTAAATATAGTCTTCATTATTTGATTTCTAAGTCATCCTATGTGATTTTGTCTTGAATCCTAAACTTGAGCATTGTTACCCGAAACATGTAAGAAACTTGTCAACTACAAGTAGTTGGTGAGATCATATGTTTCCGGTTAATGTAAAACTTGATCATACAATTCATAACAGTTTTTCATAAAACACATTATAAAAACAATCATAAGACTATTGTTGATCACAATCAAACCTAATGATATGCTAGCTTGAGGCACACCCCCACCGGGAATCCTATGATGTATGATGTCGGTTTCACTCTTATAGGCCCATAATGTACTAGCCTTAGGCTCTTGCGAGTTGATGATTGTGAAAAAAATTGATGTGGCACACTCCCACCAGGTGTCCAATGATGAAATCTTAGTGAATTGTTCAAAATAATGTTACTTTTAAGAAATCATTGTTATCAAGGAATTGCATTTAATGAATTTGTTTGAGTTTTGGTTTGTACATGTTTCACCCCAAAAATTTAAAGATAGAAAAGGGGTTATGAATCTCACCTAATGTGTTGCTAAAATCCAAAGAAAAGTTTGCTAAGGTTGATGAAAGTTCGTCTCACACAAAGACTACAACACACATGTCGTGTGTAAGGACTATGTTTAAATGATAGATAAGCATTTGTGGTGATTGAAGTTGTTTGGTAGATGTTAATGTGTTGAATTATGAGTTACATGTTACAAATAGTTAAAAACATGTTTATTAAATTTACATTAAGGTTTGGATGAACTATTAAGGCCAAGTGAGTCCATTGTTGTTAAGTTTTAACAAGTTCGAGAATCTAATAATCTGAGTTTCAAGTCAGTCTTTGAGGCATCTTCGATTTTATTAAAATACTAAATAGACAAATTACATTATGAAACTTTCATGACATGATTCTATGGGTTTTCTGAGACTCAAAAATATTTTTATTTTGTTGAAGTACAAATTTGACAATAACTTTTATAATAGGCGGTACACGTCCACGTCCACGTCGGTTAAAGACCCAAAATATAACCTAGCTATACAAAGCGTCTCAAAAGTGTAGAACGGTTTCAATAAACAATTTATTAAAATAATGTTCAAATTAAAAAAAAACAAATTAAGACAAAAGGCTGTGATGTGTAAATATTTGATTTGATAAAACAATCAAATAAGAAAGATGGAAGTAGAAGGGCGTTGCTTCAATCACGCTCATCTACAAAAGTGTGTAATGGGACCAAAAAGCTGAAATGGAGCGGGGCGTGAACCTACTACACGTAGTCTAATCTAAAAAATGGTTATTTTCAAAAGGACGTGTCAACCAAATGATGGTGGATCGAGTTACCGGTCTTTCAGAGTTGCGGAGGCAAAGACCATCGAGTAGAGTTGCTACCGGGTCAAATGGGGAAAAAAACTCACCCACATTCGGTGACTCTTCACCGATCAATGGGGACAATCCACAACGGTCATATTACTGTTAACATATTACAAAACTTTAAAAAAATAACTTATTTAAGATAATATATTTTTAGTATTCACCAATTGAAATGGGTTATTGCTACTAAGTTACATTTTTGCAGTTCTAACACTCCCAACCTGACTTGTATTTGAAACAAATCACTAACTGCAAACTACCTGGGAGATGTATATCTTCATGGAGAGGAAGGTGGGGAACGATGCAGCTTTAAGCGCTGAATGCGGTGAAGTAGCATATCAACCCTCTCACTTCGCGATATTGACCTCATGTTACGCTGTTCCCTTAGTTCCCTTTGCTGGATTTTTATACACAAAGAAGACACTATAAATACACATGACAAAACTGGATGGCAAGGTTAACACAAAATTTAAGTGAATACTAACAGTCTCTTCACGAGATTCAAATCTCAACCTAGCAAAGAATTCCTCCAATACAAATGCCACAACCTGCAAAATAAATAAATAAATAAATATAAAAGATTTTGACATATTAATTAAAATATTTGAAACCTACGCATAAAAGAATATATTAAAGAAGTAACAATGAACAAGGTATGTATAAATTTGATTCAGGAGGACTCACCACGTTGAGGAGGAGCAAAATCGTTACCAGATAGAAGCTGATAAAGTAGGCATAAGTCCAAGAAGTTCCCGTCAATGTTGCATAATCCTGGAAGGGGATTCCACTCAAAAGTTTACGTGCAATTAAAGGAATGTGTGGAACATAACATGCAAATGAAGAGGTCATACCTGCATCCAGACTTGCCAGTTTCCCATCACTAGCAAATTGAAAAGTGTCACCATACCATTGGGGTAGTCATTAAAATTGAATAACAAGTAACTTATTATGGTTAAGTCAACCCAAAAGCCAACAATCTATGAACGATCCTTGTTATTAGTTTACTAAAATATCATATTGGTTTTGTTGGAAATAACAGGAAATAATACGACTTTGATTAAACTTCTCAAGGTACCTTAACCTAAACATATAACCCCTATTTATACTAAACAACCACCTCGGAGAACAAGTAACCTACTCCTATAAGGAAATCAAATAAAATAAAAGTAACATAAATACTAAAATTCCACCTAAAATAAACAAAATATTTAGCATCCGCCAACTTTTGAATATTGACAAGGTTAGTTCCAACGCCTTTAATAAAATATTAGATGAAAGGGGTTGGTAAATAATGTGGATTGTAGGATACTCATTGTCAGCAAGATCTGTAGCTGGTAAATCTGGATTCCCAGCATTGACTATCCCACCAAATATCTAGCACCCGAACAAAACAAAAAAAAGGTAAGCTGGTACAAATCAAGATTAAGAATGCATGCAACTGTAACATATGACAAAAGTATTCCAGTATTACATGTAAAACCAAAGAAATAAAAGAACTGGAATTACCTGTATGCCTAATGTACAGTAAATGCACATGATCCAAAACACGGTACCCATGAATGGCATCAAACCTGGTATCAGTCTCAAAAATGCAGCAACAAAGGTTCGGAACCCTTCACACGCATCAACAGCCTGATCAATCTTAACATCCTTGCAATAAGAAGATAACGATATTGTCTATCAGTACCAGTTTCTTACCGCCATTTGTAACATTTTGGTCTAAACATAGTAACATAGACATCTCATAAAGTGAAAAGTTACTGCATCCTTACCACTTCCCGCTCGAAATAAAGCTTAGCGCCTTTGGAGATACAATTGTTGCTGTTTCTCCAATAACTGGAAAAATCCATGAAAAGTAACTGCCCATTCAATAATATGCTCTTTTTAAAACACATGTATCTAAAATCAAAAAAAGATCTCTCTCTCTCTCTGATACACATGTATGGACTCTTTTAATGCATAAGAACATGTACGTAGTGTTGGCAAGAGAGGCGCTTGCTTTATGAAGCGACACACGGTTGGCGCCTTTCTCTACTTAATTAAAATTGGTTCTGTACATGAACAACCCTTTATACATATACATAGGATGGGTGAGGGGAAAACAATTTGTGGGTCAAGATGGGTAGGGTTTTTTAGTATGCAGACGGCATTTTTGTCTTCCCTCCCTCCCTCCATCCCTTGATAAGTCTTTCCACCGTCTATTTTTCAAGCTTCTGATCTTGCTGGCGAACCTCACGGCTACAGGTTTGTAAGCTGTAACAATTGCGGCACGTTTCCACCACATCTCCGCCTGCGTCGCACGCCTCCGTCGTACGACTACGCTATATGCCTCCGTCACTCACGATCGGGTGCTGTCAAAATTGCAACTGATCTGATGCGAAGTAATTCTGGTTGAACTAATTCTTCCTTTGACAACAAACTAAGTTACCCGAAATTGAAAAGTGGGTTTGATTTTGTAATTGTTTTGATAAGTTCTGTTTTTCATAATTTTGTTTTTTATGTTGAAAAGTGGGTTTTGCACAAACCAAGTTACCCAAAATTCAACGTGTTTTGTAGAAACTGAGTTACCCAAAATTGAAAAATTGGTTTGATTTTCATAATTTGATTTTTTATGTTGCAGGCTTGTTAATTCACTAAAATGTGTTAAAAAGTTGGTTTGATTTTCACAATTATGATTTATGTTGCAGGCTTTATGGGTAGGATCTGATTTCATGAACAATTGATATATATAAGCTAGGGATTAGCTCGGTACAGACCGGTAACAATACCGAAAGTTTCGGTACCGAAAATTCCCAAAAGTGGGTATCAGTACCGAATATACCCGGTACTTTAGTTGGAAATCTTATATTTTACTTAAGTTTCATGTCTAACCACGAAAATAGAAATAATCAATAATGTTGCTACTGAAATTGTGAAATTTACCTATGACTAGTGTGATGATAAAATCAAATTGGTTTTGTCTATCCTTCCAAAAGTTTTTAAATCCATATGTATAAACTTTTAAAATCATTTCGAGAGCATAGATCCACCCTGCATGCAAAAGAAGTGAAGTTGCTATTATATGAACTAGCTAGTATTTTACTCAAATGTAAATGAAAAAAAAAATGATTAACTTTTGGAGATGAGAAATGAAGCACATTAACAATATGATGGTATAAATTATGTCATCTTGGACAAGAATAGGAGACACATTAGCAATATGTTGTTTATGTTGAAGTTAATCCTTGTTCAGTGAAACGGGCTGGATAATGATGGGTTTGAAGATAAAGTTAGCTTGAGTTTATTTTGTATATATGATCGTTTGAATTGTTTAAAGGTTTAACTAGTTAGTTTTTTTATTTTAATATTCAAATAGAGTCTCGGATTGGTATGTGTATTGTCTAAATAGATGGTTGGGGTTATTGTAAATTGTGTAGTTAATTTTTCTTTTTCTGGTTTACAATAAACAACTCAAGTGGTGTTCATTCAATCACGTATGTCTTATGATCGAATCAAAGAGCCTTATTTTTCAATAATTAGGTATTAGAGCTTGGAATTTGAGGGGGAAGGCGAGACAAAGGAAGAAGTTGTGTTGGAAGAAAAAGAAAAAAAAAGGTTGTGATAATGAAGAAAAGAAAGGAGGTGTTGGAAAAGCAAACGGAAGAAACGGAGGTGAATCGGTGCTTCAGGTAGCCGGTTAAGGGAGAAATGAGGGAGCAGCAGTGGTAGGCTGAAGTGGGTCAAAAACAGCCTTAACGACAATTTTGAACGACTGTCTAGGGCAGCAACAGTGGTAGGAGCTGCCGAAACAACAGCAGCAGTGAGCTGTCCGATTGTCAAAACAAGCAGCGTTCAGGTGGTTTCTGAACCAGAACGAGCAGAACAAAGGTTGTGGTTCTATCGAGTGGTCAGCGGCAGTTGTGTACGTCCGATCAGGAGGCATTTCGAGGATGTGTCGGTGGCGAAATGACACCCAAAGGCAGCAGTATTGAGCTACCAAAACGGGACAACAATGGCGGGTGGCCATGAGCGAGAGCAGGTTTCCATCGAAACAACAGGGTTGACCGCATTATCTACTTTCAATCCAGGTAAGATCAGGAACTCAAAGACCGGTTCTCTTCCTCGACAAGACAAAGCACGTGCAAGCAAGCGGCTAGTTCTTTGGCAAAAGTAATCTGACAGGTAGAACAGGAAACCAAAACAACAAGCGGCAAGATTTTAGTTCATCAGTTGGGGAAAACACAACAACAGAGGAGCTAGTTTTTCAGTTGGAGATTGGTAACAAGTGGTTTAAATTGTTGGTAACAGTGAAGAATGAGAAACGGGTTTAAATTAGGATTAATGGGGAGAATGTTGAAGCTAATCCTAATTTGGTGAAACGGAGGTCGAATAATAATGGGTTTTAAGATGAAAGGGTTATCTGTTTAATTGGTTAGTTTATTGTGTTGTTTTATATTATTGTTTAAACAAAGTTTGAGCTGGGTTAGGATTAGGATTAGTATGAGTAGAGTATATATAGATGGTTGGGGTTATTGTAAATTGGGTGGTTGTTTTTTTTTTTTTCCTTTTTCCGGCATATAATAAAAGAGTCAAGCGGTGTTCGTTCAATCTCATGTGTCTTGTGATCAGACCAAAGGGCCTGATTTTCCAACAGTTTACAATTTGAAATAAACCTCAACAACAAACAACCATTTATGCTTTCCATGGATAGGTGTTGATCATCAGGGGAATATCATAATGACTGCAATAATATAATAGCTGACTAAAGGGTGTGTGATAAAGAGCAGAGGTAAAGAGTTCTTTACCGAAGACGAACTCCACTCTCTGCCAGAAATTCTGATCAGAATTGTTCTTCATATTAAGCTGTCAAAGAAAGAGATCAAATACCAGTGTTGTTAAATAACTATGGTAGAGTTAACATTTAAGACTTGTTTTCAAAAGCATCTGTTCCTCAATGATCTATGTCATACCGTTGTTTCAATAATAACAGTAACCAGATTCAAGAGGAGAACAACAGCAACTAAAATTCCAAACTTTGTGCTTTTTACAAAGTTTTTCAGTGTCTCAGATGTTGAAGAATTGTAGAAAACAAACTTTTTTAGCCAAGGTTCCTGCTATATGAAGGCACAACGTGAAAGATCCCTAAGTGAGACAATTTTTTTTTGTTCAGAAAAGAATGCTTCTTGTAACTACCAACTTACTGCATCCTCCATTTGAGCTCCTAAGTCAAATGCATCAAAAATATCACTAAACTCTTCTACAGATATCTACATGTAAAGGGATCAGAATCGACTGAGACACCAACCATCAATTATCAGTTAAGCAACAAACAAAGTAAAATACATGGTTTGCAAGCACGAGCAACTCTACTGTATATCCAAATAATACCTTAATCTTGCCAACATGGTGATACAATGCGTTAGATATCAGCTCAATATCTTCTTTTGCAAGGTTTGGCAATGTCCTGAATAGAAGGTGCTTTTTAGTACCCATAACAGGGACGATAAAAGAAGGGTGGCACAACGGCAAAAGCATGTATTTATCTAAGGGATGATGACATATATGTCACTGATCTTGCAAAGTACGTTTATTGAAAGGTGGTAAACTGAACTTGAAAGATCACAAGTCATATTCAGGAAACTGTTGTTAAAAGAAACGCACTACCCACTCTATTAGCTGGTTGGTAAATTGTGAGGGTGGATTAGTTTGGTCTCAAGGGGCGGTCTGGTCAGATATCCAGGGAAGTGTAAATAATAATTAAATGTGACAAATAATTATTATGGGCCAGTATGGCACTAGCCCACTAGGTAGAGTCACATACATCTTAGACAGAACGTCCCAGGTTCAAATCTGGGAAGGGGAGTGATTCAAAATAATTGGTGTAAAGTACTCCAGAGTAAGATTTGTTGTATATTAGTTTTCCTTATTTTATGAGAGTAAGATTTGTTGTATATTAGTTTTCCTTATTTTATGGGTTCTATTCAGAGCTTACTGCGCAAGCCTAGTTAGTTTAAATACGTTTTTTCTTTATTTTGATTGTGTATCATTCGAAGTTTTTTCAAATCCGAAGAGTCGCGTATGTGTATGCAACTATGGTCGGCTACAGCTCTGTGATGTAATTTCGATTACCAGGTTATCGGTTATCAGTTGACTGTTGTAAGCAAATCTATAGCGAGATTGCAAACAACCTTTCTACACCTATGTTAAAATAAAGCCATGAAAAAAAGAACTAATACTATAAGGGCACCCGGGACGTAGTCAGTAACTACCCGATTGGTTACCCAATTACGGGTTATAGTCATCGAATTCACAAGTTGATGTAGCCGTTGAGTCTTGTTCAAATATGATCCCTGGAAGATTTAAATAATAATAATAATAATAATTTCTTTACCCCCTATAAATACATATATCTCATTTTTATTTTTCACACAAACTCGACTCTTGGGTTAATTATTCCACCCCACTATTACAATGATACATTCTCAAGCGATAGTAGCCTACATTTCTCAAGGATCTTGTAAGTGCAGTATCAAGTCGCTATGACAATTCTATGTAAAACACAACTGTTGTTGTGGTTATGTTGCTAAACACGCTAATGCGTTAGCGTGTTTATCTTATTAGAGGGTTTAGCTAAATTAGAGCGTTTAGCTTGTTATAGGGTTTAGCATGAGTTGCCTTGCCTATACATAGGAGTGTTTGTGTAGCATTTCATTTAATTCATTTAGAGAGAATATAGTGTAAATTGCGTGTTTAGGACTTAGTGTCCAGTTTGACTAGAGAGAGAAGTAGAATGTGTACTCTTTCGGTTATGTAGTCTATGTTAATTCTATTGAATGAAGTGTTTTCTACTTCTATATTCTATGTTTATGCTTCCGTCTCAATCAAGAGTGATGCATTTGATATGCGTTATCAATCCTAAGGATTCCCGGGCACTTTCAGGTGGTATGAGAGCAAGGTTCTCAATTCAGAATGGTCTAATCGCCTTTTGGATCATCATTGCTCTTGATAAGGTGTTTGTTTCCGCCAAACACCTTAGAGACGTGAAATTAGATTAATTTTTTATTGCGAAAATGAAGCTTGTAGGATGATTCCAGATCATATTTGAGTTGTTTAAGTTGGTTTTTCGAGTGTAGAAAGTTGAATTTGAGTTCAGATCTAAAAACAGTGAAATTAGCGGGTTTATTTGCCAGTAACCATCATTTTAGCGGGTTTAGGTCCAAAAACCGCCACTTTAGTGGGTTTATCAGAATTAGAGGGTTTAGCCAATTTAGTGGGTTTATCGTATTTAGAGGGTTTACCAATTTAGAGAGTTTATCAATTTAGCATGGTTATGGAATTAGCATGGTTATGGATATGAGGGGTTATAGATTTAGCATGGTTATGGATTAGTAAGTAATATTGGGACAGGTGTTACATGTTATATTAGAGATGGGAATAATCGGGTTTTACTATTACCCGGAACCGGTTCCAACCCGGAACCGGTTCTGCTTGGATGTCATTGGAACCGGGTATGGTGTGGAACCGGGTCCGGTTCCTACCCGGGTTCACACCCAAGAATATGGAACCGTGTAGAACCGGGTACGGGTATTATGGAACCGGGTATGGTGCGGAACCGGTTCCTGATAGTGTTCAGAACCGGTTCCTGACAGTAAAAAGCTGACTTTTACTGTTCAGAACCGGTTTTGAACAGTAAAAACCTGACTTTACTGTTCAGAACCGGTTCCTGATAAAATGTTACCGGTGGAACCGGTTCCTGATTAAAAAATCGTTTTTTTTTTGTATATAAACCCCTTCCTACTTACCGGTTCCTGATAAATGTTATCGTTGGTGTTTTAATAAAGTTTGTGTAATGTTTCTTTCTATTGTGTTTGTTATGTTTGATTTTTATTATTAGTTACATTGATAAATAAAAATAGTAACAATAATCGGTTAAAATTAAAAAACAAATTAATCGATTACAATATATAAAAAAAATTAACCGGATACAAAAAAAATAAAAAATTACTCAGAACCGGTTCTAGTAAGATTTAATTTCTTTGATCGTTTACTAGCGGCAGGTGCAACACTTTCCGACGAGTTTCTTTTAGGTGCGGGTACCTCGGTACAATCTTTGTCCGAATCGTTAGTCTCCACTTCTTCGTCCTCCTCTTCGTCAACAATTTTATGCTCTAACTCAACTTCATCTTCTAGACTAGTTTTATGTTGAACACGATCAACGGCATCCAAATGGTCCTTTAAGCATATTGCCATCTCTAGCGATTCCGGAGTTAGTCTTGTTCTTCTAATTAACAAAACCCTGCCACTAAGAGAAAACACACTTTCCGAAGCTACCGTGGAAGCTTGGACCGTTAGTATATCACGAGCCATGGTGGCTAGAATCGGGTATTCGGATTCTTTCGATTTCCACCATGCCAAAACATCAAATTTCCTATACTCCTCGGTGGTCATAGTAAGCGAATACTGATTTTTTTTATATCTCCCAAGTTCACTTGTTGGTTCACTATCCCTTTGTTGTCTAGCGGTCTCGTCTCTAACGACATTCAACATGGTTATAAGTGGATCCCCGCTTGTTTCATCGTTAGAGGCCGTGGACCGAGACTCAAACAAATTTGTATGATTTTTTTCACCATATTTTTTTAAATAATGATCATAAAGTTTGGCCATACACTCATTGAATATTTTTTTTGTTTTTGCTTTTAAAGTTGGATCCTCCTCATGCATATCCAACTTGTCATAAATTTCATCAATTAAAGCTTCAACACCCGGTACGTTTAAAGCTGGATTTAAAGCAGCGGCACATAGAAAAACGGGTGGTAATTCTAAAAAATATTTTTAAAATTTTTGAATCATTGGTCTTGTCATATTCCTTAACATGTCACTAGAATTTTCAAACTTTTTAAAATTAGTTGTTATCAAATACAATTGGTCCACAACTTTAGAACTAGTAGGATAATAAACACCGGAAATCAAAGTCGTTGTAGTTTTAAAAACTTGTAAAAAAGTACTTAGGTTATTAATATTTTCCCAAGCCGTGTCGGGAAAGGGGACGACAAGGTACTTATCACTTAAAGTTGTATGAAAAGATTTTAAAGTGCCCATTTGCTTTATAGCCATTTCAAACATATGACAAGTTGAATTCCAACGAGTCGGTATATCCCAATTCGGTCCAATAATTTTTTGGTTGACATCTTTACAAAGTTTTTTATATTCTTGATATCTTTCTTTTCCACTTTTGAAAACATCTTGGAGCATAGCTCTAAATGATATAATAAAATCCGATACAAATTGATCTTTTAAACCGGTTTGCACTACTAAGTTAATAATATGTGCAACACATCGTGTGTGAAAAAAAACACCATCAAGTATTGGTTTGTACTTCAATTTTAATTTTTCAATCGCCGTTGTGTTGTTTGAAGCGTTATCAAAGGATATTGAAAAAATTTTATCTTCTAAACCATATTTAATTATTGTGCCATTTATAATTTTATAAATATTTTCTCCCGTATGAGGAGAAGGAAACTCGTCAAACGCAATCGTACGCTTCATCATTTTCCATGTATCGGGATCAACCCAATGAGCGGTGACACATATGTACGATTCCGGTAAACCATGTGGAGCCGACCACACATCACTAGTTAGGTTTACACTAGTTTTTAAATTCTTAAAAAAACAATTAAATCTTTTTTTTGCATTTTCCCATAAACTTAAACAAAGACGTTTTAAAGTGCGACGACTTACATGTTTATAGCGAGGTTGTAGCGTCTCCCGAATAAGATTAGTAAGATCGGGGTCGTCGAAGTGTCCAAACGGCAACGCTTTTTGTATCACCAACTTCGCCATCCGATCGCGAGCTGATTTTTGCTCATAACGAAAAATGGTACCATCTTTGGATAGTGGAACTTGACCGGATGTCATTTCCTTTAAAACTTTGCAATACTTATTAATATGCTTCGTTAACGTTGAGTTTGATTCCTTGGCTAATAACGATCCACAATGTTTACATTGAGCTTTTTGCGAGCCGTCACTCATCTCGACCAACTCCCAATTGCTCCAAACTTCCTTACTGCGATTATGAGACAATGTTCCAACCACATACGGAACCGATTGATCATGAGGAACATTGTTAACGGATTGGGAATTTGCGTTTTTGGAACTCTTTGAGGCCATTTGTTGATTAGAATGTGAAAAAGAACAAGAAAGAAATGTAACAAGAAGAATAGATATGAGAAATTGTGTGCTAAACAATAGATTTCAAAAAAATATATATAGAATCGGTTCTAACGGTCAGGAACCGGTTCCAACGGTAACATTTTTAACGGCTATAACCGGTTCCAACGGTAACATTTTTAACGGCTATAACCGGTTCCAACGGTAATATTATAACGGTCAGGAACCGGTTCCACGTAGGAACCAGGTACGGGTAGGAATCGGGTACGGGTAGGAACCGGTTACTACCCGATTCAAATGGTAAAATTGTGGAACCGGGTTGGAACCAACGGGTATTTTGAACCCGGAACCGGTTCTACTTAATGTCGGGTAGGAACTGGAACCGGTTCCAGTTCGGTTCTACCGGTTCGGGTTCGGAATCGGTTTTTATGCCCATCTCTATGTTATATATGGGCCTTATGTTAGAACTCTACTTAGGCTGGAATTATTAGTTGATTCATGGGTCGTTTCAAGGGTAGAGCTTGTAGTTTAAAAGAGAAAAGGAGGAGATTTGTTGTTTTTGGGAGTTTTTGCAAAGAAAAGGGTGAGTATATATATTAGAGGGTTTAGCATGTGTTGCCTATAGAGGAGTGTTGGTGTAATATTTTATTTATTGCATTTATAGTGAATGTAGTGTGTGTATGTGTAAACTGTGTGTTTAGGACTTAGCGTCTATGATTGTCTAGAGAGAGAAGTAGGATGTGTCCTCTTTCAGTTATGTAATATGTGTGACTTTTCTACTTCTTCTATATTCTATGTTATGATTTTGTCTCAATCAAGAATGGTGCGTCTGATATGTGTTATCGATCCTAGGGGGTCACGGGGACTTTCAGATCTCGTCGACCAAGCTGAAGATGAAGACACGACAACATCTAAAAAATGATGTGTTAAGTGATCGCGAAAACCGTCACCAAGTTCTAATGGAAGGTTATTTCATCGACAACCCCAAATAGAGTGAAGATACGTTTAGAGCATGGTATTGTATGTCGAAACATTTGTTTTTAAAAATGTAAGTGATATAGAACCAAAGTATGAATGGTTTCAAGAGGGCCTAAACGGGAGGATGAAAAAGGGTTTTATGGCTATAAAAATTCACATTGGTCGCTAAACAACTCGCAAGCGGTAATCCTCTTGACGAATACGATGAGTATTCATGTGTGGTTGAAAGGACTTCTCGTGAATGCCTAAAATATTTATGTAATACCATTATTCAGTTATACGGCAGAGAGTTCTTACGTAGACCAACTAGCCACGACATTGCGCGTTTATACCAAGCACATGAAGAAAAACATCACATTTCTAGGATGGTCAGTAGCATTGATTGTACACATTTCTTTTGGAGAATGTGTCCTACTGAGTTGTGAGACCAATATATGAGAGGTGATCACCAATACTCGACGGGAATTCTCGAAGCGGCGGCATCAAATTATTTGTGGCTATGGCATGCGTTTTGTAGTCTACACAGATCAAACAACCACATCAATGCTCTCTAATATTTCTCACCAAATGGATAGGAAGCGCGCCTAAGTGTCCATTTCTTGTAAATAAACAATTATATAAACGTGGATACTATCTTCCCGATGGGTTCTACCCTACTTGATCAACGTTTGTGAAAGCGTTTGGATATCCGACCGATCCGAAGTTGAAAGAGATTCAAGAAGACGCAAGAGTCGGCAAGAAAAGATGTAGAGTGAGGTTTCGGTGTTCTAAAGGCAAAATGGGGTATACTTAGGCAACCCATGCGGGCTACAAGTGTAGGAAAAATTAGGAGCGTTGTGTATGCGTGCATTTAATTGCACAACATGATCCTAAAAGACGACATAAATGCAAGATCACCCTTCTACATAAGGATCTTCTGGTCTAGCTAGTTTTTTACGATATGCCCTTGGAGAGTTGCAACATGAGAATACACATGTCTGACTTCGATTTGATCTTGTGGAACATCCACATCTTGGAACTCTAGATTCACCCTACCTTGAGTCGGGCGAGGAACAATCTAAGTTTATTTCCATGTATTTTTTATCTATCTTTTCCCTTTTTGTAATCATGTAATTTTATACTTCTAATGAAAGTTTAGTTTTTATTTGTGTGTTTAAATGTATAATTTATTTTTAATTAAAAAAAGTTCTAGGGTACTTGAAAGGAGTATTGCCAGTAATTAAGGTGTCCAGGGTAGTTGAGGGTAAAATGAGGTAACCGTGCAGAAATGGTGGAATCCGGGTACTCTAAAAACACAAGTCATTCATAGCATTTTGAAAAGTGAATTACAAAGGCCATTACCCGTAATTGATAAGTTCTTCAAGCAGCTTGATACAATGTCCCTTATCAAGATAGCCAGTGCCCTATTGATTTGGAAATAAATTCCATAATTAAGGGTAAAATTCAATTGGAGAGGATTTCATAACACAAATGACTCATACTCACACCACTATCAATGAGAGTAAAGACCATCCTCAATGTTCTTGTCCTCCTATCACCCTCCGCAAAAAGTTGTTCACGCAACTGTGGAGGGGGGGGGGGTGTTGCGTTAAAAATACAGTCTTATTTCACACTTTCAGTTAAAGAGATATAGAGGGTTCAGGAAGTGTGTACCTTATCTTTATAGCTATCATATATGAGCAAGAAGCAGGTTTGTGACAAAGTAAACACCCATAATCACATATAGGATGAAAAAAAGGGAAGCCCATCTTGATGATCTGGAAACATGAGGAAAACGCATTAATTACTAAAATACCATAAACACATATAGAGTTAAACCACAAAGATTTTGTTTATCAAGTGACTCACTTATAGGCAGGAATCCAGACGTCTGGATTGTTGGATGTGGTAAAGAGAACAAACATTTGATACAATGTAGCAGAGTAAGAAAAAAAGAATGTAGTTCCCTGTTGGGCATCTTCAAATATGACATAAGCTAACCAACTGAAGAACACAAGAAACAGAAGCCACATAGCCTGGATTCGACAAATAGGAAGTCAACTAAATGTCAGTATCTCAAGGCAAGTAAAGAAGCATAACAATAAGTGTAATGGAATATTCACATACCAATACACTGACATATGTGACAACCATTCCACCTAAGACAGCAAGGTTGAATAGTAAGCCCCTAAGTCAAGCAAACAAAATAATGAAATATGAAGTTAAGATACCAATTAACTGTATTTATCATTCTAGTCAATGACTTTTAGTTAAATGAGTGGCTGATGTAGAGAACAAAACACAAAAAATGCATCATTATTTTTGCATACTATACAGATCATGTCATACCTGATATTCCAGATAAAGAAAACTAGCCTGATATAAGGTGCCATCCTACGTGGAAGAGAAAAGATGGCCACTGGAGAGAGATAGAGCATGTCTACTACTAAATCAGCAGTAAGAACTAATAGTAGTATGACCTGTATAAATATATATACATACATACATACACACACATGACATTAATGTTAGTTTGATTTATAACAGACAAGGACCTACAAAAGTATTGATATATAGAAAACTCACACACCCACCTATTCTGCAACTTTGTGTAATATATATATATATATATATATACACACACACATATATATATATGTCTGTGTGAAATTGTACATATACTATATACATAGACATATATATTGTATGTGTATGTGTGTGTGTGAAGAATTTTTTGCAAAAGTAGGGAATTTAAGAAGAAACGAGTGTGTTTAGGTGGTCTTGAAATTTTTTTGCACATCTAGGTAGTTCGCTGTTTGAAACAGCAAACATCCACATAGTTTCTGATAAAGTGCTGACAATTTCTGCCAAAGCTGTAAAATGTATAACTTCGCTGTTTGATGCTGCAAACATAAAAGAAGTTCGCTGTTTGATGCCGCAAATTAAAGATGTTCGCTGTTTGATGCTGCAAAGTTAAAGAACCTCGCTGTTTCATGCTGCAAAGTTAAAGAACACATTCGTCTGGGCATGTTTTTCAAATCCAAACAAGACGTGGACCTTGCCATTCGCGAGTGGAACATTCGGCGTGGTCGGGAAATATTCGTGAAAAATAGCAAACCAACTTTATACAAAGTAAAATGCTACACCAGAAACAAAAATTATAAAAATCCTTTCCCTGGTGCTCCTTTGTGTCAATGGCAACCGCATCCAAACAAAAACACAAACACATGTGGCAAATTAGCAACTGGGCACCGGCTCATAGTTGCTATTCAACGGTGGTACGCAACAACAACAGATGCCTTAGATCAAAGGATATTGCTGCACACATCCTTCCACTACTTCGTACAGACCTTGCATTGAAGGTGAAACACATTAGAACGTTCTTCAAGCAAAAGATGTATGTCGACGTTACGTATACAAAGGCGTGGCATGGCCGAAGAAAGGCAATTGATAGGATGTATGGAACTTGGGATAGCAATTTTGAAGAGCTCCCAAAGTACGTGTTACCGCTTCAGTCTCGAAACACTGGTACGGTGGTTACATGGTTTCATCACCCACATTCGGCTCCAGGACATCCCACATTCAAATATGTATTTTGGGCATTTGGTCCCTCTATCTGTGCGTTTCATCTATGCCAGCTAGTAATCTCTGTGGACGGCACACATCTGAAAGGACCGTACTGAGCTAAGTTGTTGGTTACAGTAACAAAAAACGCCAACAACTACATAAGCCAGTGGCGTACGCTCTTGGTGATGAAGAGACTATTCACAGTTGGTGTTGGTTTTTTCCAAAATTTGAAAGAATACGTCACCACAAACAGTCCTAGGAGAATACATGTTCTTTCCGACCGCCATGCTGGAATAACTAATGCTATGGAGAACCATGAAGATTGGAAGGAACCAAAGGCCTACCACCGTTATTCTCCCGCCATGTAAGAAGCAATTGTAGTGGAAGGTACAAGAGCAAAAGCCTCAGAAAGCTGTGTTGGATGATTGGGAGCACAAGTCAACCAAGAAAGTATCGTTGGGCTATGGGCGAAATGAGGATGTTAGATCAGGCAGCTTGGGGTGATGTAGAGAGATGATAGATAAGTAAGATCAATCACGTTGATTCTACGAATACCCGTGATGAACTTGTCCCAACCCCAAAATTCAATCCAAAGGGCACGGAATTTGAAGTGAAAGTTGTTTTCTCAAAACTGAAATCTGATCATTAACATATCATAACCAACATATAAATAGAGTCTTAATTCGAAACGGGCCCTAAAATACACTTGGGCTAAAAACTAGAACAAAACAAAAGTTGGCAAAAAGCCCAAAAAAACATAAAAAGTAGAGATGGGCATAATCGGGTTTTATTATTACCCGGAACCGGTTCCAACCCGGAACCGGTTCTGCTTGGATGTCATTGGAACCGGGTATGGTGTGGAACCGGGTCCGGTTCCTACCCGGGTTCACACCCAAGAATATGGAACCGTGTAGAACCGGGTACGAGTATTATGGAACCGGGTATGGTGTGGAACCGGGTATGGTGCGGAACCGGTTCCTGATAGTGTTCAGAACCGGTTCCTGACAGTAAAAAGCTGACTTTTACTGTTTAGAACCGGTTCTGAACAGTAAAAACCTGACTTTACTGTTCAGAACCGGTTCCTGACAGTAAAAACCTGACTTTTACTGTTCAGAACCGGTTCCTGATAAAATGTTACCGGTGGAACCGGTTCCTGATTAAAAATTCTTTTTTTTGTATATAAACCCCTTCCTACTTACCGGTTCCTGATAAATGTTATCGTTAGTGTTTTAATAAAGTTTGTGTAATGTTTCTTTCTATTGTGTTTGTTATGTTTGATTTTTATTATTAGTTACATTGATAAATAAAAATAGTAACAATAATCGGTTAAAATTAAAAAACAAATTAATCGGTTACAATATATAAAAAAAATTAACCGGATACAAAAAAAAAATAAAAAATTACTCAGAACCGGTTCTAGTAAGATTTAATTTCTTTGATCGTTTACTAGCGGCAGGTGCAACACTTTCCGACGAGTTTCTCTTAGGTGCGGGTACCTCGGTACAATCTTCGTCCGAATCGTTAGTCTCCACTTCTTCGTCCTCCTCTTCGTCAACAATTTTATGCTCTAACTCAACTTCATCTTCTAGACTAGTTTTATGTTGAACACGATCAACGGCATTCAAATGGTCTTTTAAGCATATTGCCATCTCTTGCGATTCCGGAGTTAGTCTTGTTCTTCTAATTAACAAAACCCTGCCACTAAGAGAAAACACACTTTCTGAAGCTACCGTGGAAGCTTGGACCGTTAGTATATCACGAGCCATGGTGGCTATAATCGGGTATTCGGATTCTTTCGATTTCCACCATGCCAAAACATCAAATTTCCTATACTCCTCGATGGTCATAGTAAGCGAATACTGATTTTTTTTATATCTCCCAAGTTCACTTGTTGGTTCACTACCCCTTTGTTGTCTAGCGGTCTCGTCTCTCACGACATTCAACATGGTTATAAGTGGATCCCAACTTGTTTCATCGTTAGAGGCCGTGTACCGAGACTCAAACAAATTTGTATGATTTTTTTCACCATATTTTTTTTAAATAATGATCATAAAGTTTGGCCATACACTCATTGAATATTTTTTTTTTTTTGCTTTTAAAGTTGGATCCTCCTCATGCATATCCAACTTGTCATAAATTTCATCAATTAAAGCTTCAACACCCGGTACGTTTAAAGCTGGATTTAAAGCAGCGGCACATAGAAAAACGGGTGGTAATTCTAAAAAATATTTTTAAAATTTTTGAATCATTGGTCTTGTCATATTCCTTAACATGTCACTAGAATTTTCAAACTTTTTAAAATTAGTTGTTATCAAATACAATTGGTCCACAACTTTAGAACTAGTAGGATAATAAACACCGGAAATCAAAGTCGTTGTAGTTTTAAAAACTTGTAAAAAAGTACTTAGGTTATTAATATTTTCCCAAGCCGTGTCGGGAAAGGGGACGACAAGGTACTTATCACTTAAAGTTGTATGAAAAGATTTTAAAGTGCCCATTTGCTTTATAGCCATTTCAAACATATGACAAGTTGAATTCCAACGAGTCGGTATATCCCAATTCGGTCCAATAATTTTTTGGTTGACATCTTTACAAAGTTTTTTATATTCTTGATATCTTTCTTTTCCACTTTTGAAAACATCTTGGAGCATAGCTCTAAATGATATAATAAAATCCGATACAAATTGATCTTTTAAACCGGTTTGCACTACTAAGTTAATAATATGTGCAACACATCGTGTGTGAAAAAAAAACACCATCAAGTATTGGTTTGTACTTCAATTTTAATTTTTCAATCGCCGTTGTGTTGTTTGAAGCGTTATCAAAAGATATTGAAAAAAAATTTATCTTCTAAACCATATTTAATTATTGTGCCATTTATAATTTTATAAATATTTTCTCCCGTATGGGGAGAAGGAAACTCGTCAAACGCAATCGTACGCTTCATCATTTTCCATGTATCGGGATCAACCCAATGAGCGGTGACACATATGTACGATTCCGGTAAACCATGTGGAGCCGACCACACATCACTAGTTAGGTTTACACTAGTTTTTAAATTCTTAAAAAAACAATTAAATCTTTTTTTGCATTTTCCCATAAACTTAAACAAAGACGTTTTAAAGTGCGACGACTTACATGTTTATAGCGAGGTTGTAGCGTCTCCCGAATAAGATTAGTAAGATCGGGGTCGTCGAAGTGTCCAAACGGCAACGCTTTTTGTATCACCAACTTCGCCATCCGATCGCGAGCTGATTTTTGCTCATAACGAAAAATGGTACCATCTTTGGATAGTGGAACTTGACCGGATGTCATTTCCTTTAAAACTTTGCAATACTTATTAATATGCTTCGTTAACGTTGAGTTTGATTCCTTGGCTAATAACGATCCACAATGTTTACATTGAGCTTTTTGCGAGCCGTCACTCATCTCGACCAACTCCCAATTGCTCCAAACTTCCTTACTGCGATTATGAGACAATGTTCCAACCACATACGGAACCGATTGATCATGAGGAACATTGTTAACGGATTGAGAATTTGCGTTTTTGGAACTCTTTGAGGCCATTTGATGATTAGAATGTGAAAAAGAACAAGAAAGAAATGTAACAAGAAGAATAGATATGAGAAATTGTGTGCTAAACAATAGATTTCAAAAAAATAAATATAGAATCGGTTCCAACGGTCAGGAACCGGTTCCAACGGTAACATTTTTAACGGCTATAACCAGTTCCAACGGTAACATTTTTAAATTTTTAACGGCTATAACCGGTTCCAACGGTAATATTATAACGGTTAGGAACCTGTTCCACGTAGGAACCGGGTACGGGTAGGAACCGGTTACTACCCGATTCAAATGGTAAAATTGTGGAACCGGGTTGGAACCAACGGGTATTTTGAACCCCGAACCGGTTCTACTTAATGTCGGGTAGGAACTGGAACCGGTTCCAGTTCGGTTCTACCGGTTCGGGTTCGGAACCGGTTTTTATGCCCATCTCTAATAAAAAGTGATAAAACTCGTAGAAATAAGCCTTTTTTGGGCCCGAACGTTGACCCAAACCACCGAAGGCCGTTTGCAGCAAAATGAGATTTTTCCTCACGATCGTTTTGACTGGTCGCACGCCCAAAACGGACCCCCGCAGCCCAAGTTGGAGCCATTTTAGTGAAGCCCCATTGGTCACGCGATCTTGGGCCTCCAAATATAATATGGCCCGCTCCTCCACACTTGGACCCGCATCATTGGGACTACCTGAACAACATCCACAAAAGTAAGTGGACTATTGTTCATGACTGAAGAAATCATTGTTGGGGTAACCTTACGACGAACATATCTGAATCTATGAATAATGTCTTACGTGAAGCAAGACCACTGCCTATAAAAGCCTTAATTCATTATAAGTTTACCAAAGACGTATCGGAGTATGCTAGGCACACAAAATGGCCCAAAGCAGCAACACCCCTACCCCCGGCATTTGGTCTAGGTTCAACAAACTGTATTCAGTAGCAATGTAGCATGAAGTGTCCGTGTACGATGCCACGGATGGTCGTTACTGTGTTGTTTCGAAAGATGAATCGAACGATCACGGTGGAAATGAGTACACCGTTGAATACAATGAAAGGTGGTGCTCGCGTGGGAAATGGCAAATGCTTAGATTTCCTTGTTCCCATGCTATTGCGGTTTGCTCTTGGAGGGTGCTCCCAATGCACGGTGCTCCTTGGCAAAAACAGCAACGCATCACTGAGAGGACCGGGATGCAATTCATAACTCATTTTAGATAATACGAGTGTTTTAAAAAGTTGGAGTTTTTTTTGTTCTTGGTGGTTTTGCTTGTATTTTCAGTTAAACAATGTATGTGATATCTTGATTCAAACCAACTCATTTAGCCTGTATATATGTAGAGATGATATGACTAATTTGTATATTTTAAAGATTCTTACACATCTAAATAGTATCACGTTTCTAAACAGTATCCTTCTGCATACAAAGAGTATCCTGTTGGATTAATCGGGATTGTTTACGGGTCACGGGTCGGCATCCTTCACGGGTCACGGATTCCTTCACGGGTCATGTAACGGTTTATAGATAAAGAAGTGGTCTAGGATTGACCGAGTTCCATGGTGGTGAATGGCGTATCTGGTTCCTAAAAAGTTGGAGATCATGGTTTAATTTTGCATGTGTTTGTTTTATTTTGTTATTATAAATAGTGCAGTAGCTTAGTTATTTATTCTTTGTACTCTCATATATTAATATAATAGTCAAGTATTTTGAGAGTTCCATAATCTTCTCTTTGTGCCCATTTTCCCTTCGTAACAGCAGCTTTCATATTTCTTCTCAATATACATACATATTACATACACATACGTGAGAGATTGAGTGTTGAGTGTGTGTATTGTTTGGTGCCTGAACCAACATATCCTTCTGCATTCAATAAGCTTACGAAATACAATTTTAATTCAGTCCAAGTAGCCTGCATTGTGTAGTCAAATCATGCATGCAATGTAAGGCATGTGAACTATTTTAACATGCATGGGTAAAAGGACAAAGTCCATCACAGAAAATGCAGCTTTCTTGAATTCACATGTGAACATTGAATTTCTTTTGAACATATTAAAAAGAAAATGCGAACTTATAAAACATATTGACATCAAACAGCGAAGTTCGTTTAATTACAATTATCAAACAACGAACTTGTTTTACATATTAAAACCAAACAACGAACTTCATTTACTTTTCCAAACCAAACAGCGAGCATCAGTTACTTTTCTAAACGAAACAGCGAAGTTCATATACTTTTAAAAATGAAACAACGAACTTCATTTACTTTTCAAAAGGAAACAGCGAACTTCTAAAGTTTTTAACATAAAACAGCGAAGACAGAATGTTTGCAGGAAATTGGCAGAATGAGAGTGGAAGTTTGTAGCTTGAAACAGCGGATTACCTACAAGTGAAAAGGAAATTCCAGCCCACCTATAACACTCTTATTTTTCTCAAAACCCCTATTCTTGCAAATTTTTCGTGTGTGAAACTGTACATATCGTGTGTACATATACTATATACATACATATATACTGTTGAAAACAATTTAATCAAACATAAAATTAATTATATTATTATTAATTACCGAGTTATTGGCCAAACCAGTTTATTCCAACTTGAACAAAATGATTGAAGAAAGGTAGAAGGAGACTGTCCCGTTATCGGACGAATTTAAATAACACGCAAAAACTAAAACCAACCTGGCGATTTAAGAAACCGAGATTCTTGAACTGCACGGATGATTCCTGTCCTTAAAGGATTTTACGCGCTCGTATTGCTGTGAGCTGCAGCGTAAACTCCCAGGATTTAATGCAGAACTGATATGGTATTCCAACAACAATGGAAACCAGAAAACGCAGAAGCTGGAGAAGAAACAGGAACACAGGTAATGAGTTGCGTAAATTGCCAGTTAACAATGGGTAACAGGAGGCTTTTATTTATAGGTTCAGATTATAACAAAGAATGAGAAAAACGGGGAATGAGATAACCACTATCAACCAATTCGAATTGCTAGATATATCTATCTCAAATTCGAATTCCTGGATTAATCCCATACGAATGAGATAACCACTATCAACCAATTCGAAGTGCAAAGTGCGCCTCAAACGCGCCCATTCGCGCCTCAAATGCGCCCATTCGCGAGCTCACGGCTCGGCTTGGCTCGGCGCGCGTGTGGGCTTGACCCACTTCTCAACCCATTTAACACTTTGGAGGCCCATAAGGGATAATCCCTTATAAAGCACTCAAAGTTCACTTCCCTCACCAATGTGGGATGGAGGAAACATACCAACTTGTATGTTCCTCATCAATATTTCCAACAATCCCCCACCAAGTTGGAATGTTTCCTCTCACTTAGACAGATGATGTCACTAGGTGTCACGAAGATTAAACCCAGTTTATGTTGATAAACAAGAAGAGACAGATTCGATGGTGTCCTATGGAATTAAACCATTAACCTGATAGCCCCCTTCGGTTTACCCCCACACATCACCGGCAGACTTTGCGTTCTCGCTGAGCGCGAATATGGCCGTGCGCTATAAATCATTTTCATGACCATTTAGAAGACAAACCACTTATCTTCACTCGAGGCGGCACCACCCCTAGATCATATAGGCAAATTTTTACATCATCCACGTTGCTTGGATGCCTCCAAAACTTTGTTAAGAGCTTTAGCTCACCCTTGTTCTCGGCAACAACGTACTATCATACCTCACATGGATCTATCAGAAATTGATAGTACCTTCTATCGTTAAGTGACTTCGTTTTTACCCATTAAACTTGAGAAATAGGAGCACTAAGTTCAAGTTGGGTTTCCATCACTAACGATTCTATTGTGGTTTTAGACCCATGTTTCTCGCGGTATTCACTACCAAATCTCTCGTCAGAGGTTTAGTAAACGGATCAGCCAAGTTCTTATTCGTCTTGACAAAGACAACCTTGATGGTACCACTTTCAAGAAGTTGTCTCACATAATTGTGCCGTAGACCTATGTGTCTTGACCTCCCATTATACACTGCGTTGTATACTTTAGATAGTGTGGCCTCACTTTCACATTACATGGGAATATACGACATTGGAACATCCCACAAACGGATGTCAGTAAGTAGATCTCTAATCCACTCTGCTTCCTTACCAGCCGCAACTAGTGCTATGAACTCAGCTTCCATAGTTGAGTGGGCAATACACGTCTTTTTCTTGCTCGCTCCAGAAATTGCTCCTCCTGCTAGAGTGTATATCCACCCACTTATAGATTTTGAATCACTGGTGTGATTAATCCAGCTCGCATCAGAATAACCTTCGAGTATTCTGGAATTAGACGTGTATGTCAGTTCTAAGTTACTGGTCCTTTTCAGGTATCCAAGTACTCTACCCACTGCTTTCCAGCGTTCTGTCCCTAGATTGACAGTATACTGACTCAGTTTGCTTACAGCAAAAGCAATATCAGGATGAGTGCAATGTGTTGCATACATCATACTTCCAATAGCACTCGCATACTCCAGTTGAGCAACTGCTCTCCCTGAGTTCACATTAAGTTTTACACTTGGATCAAATGGGGTATTAAACTCTTTAATGTTCAAGTGTTGAAACTTAGTCAGAATTTTCTCTATGTAATGAGATTGACTTAGAGAAATTTGACTTTCAGTTCTTTTCACCTTGATCCCAAGAATGGTATCAACTTCTCCTAGATCTTTCATCTTAAAGTTCGAGGACAAATATTTCTTAGTTTCAGAAATACCTTCAAGGTGAGTGCCAATGATCAACATATCATCAACATAGAGACAAATCACAACTGTATAACCGGGTTCGCATTTAGTATAGATACACCTATCAACACTATTGTGTCGAAACCCGAAAGCAGTCACAGTGGTGTCAAACCTCTCATGCCACTGTTTAGGAGCTTGCTTCAAACCATAAAGAGATTTAATAAGTCTACACACTTTGTTCTCTTGTCCAGGCGTCACAAACCCTTCTGGTTGCTCCAAATAAATCTCCTTATTTAGATACCCATTTAGAAACGCAGTCTTTACATCCATTTGATGGATGTACAACCCTTTCAAAGCAGATACCGCTATTAGAGTTCTAATAGAGCTAATTCTAGCCACAGGTGCATAGGTATCAAAATAGTCGATCCCTTCTCTCTGCCTATACCCTTTAGCAACTAATCTCGCTTTATAGGCAGAGATGGATCCATCTGGATGATACTTCCTTTTGAAAATCCATTTGGATCCAATAGGTTTCTTTCCCTTGGGTAGATCAGCTAACACCCAAGTTCCATTTCCCATAATGGAATCCATTTCATCATTGACTGCTTCCTTCCACAAAGGAGCATCTCTTGATGACATTGTTTCGCTGAAAGTTTTAGGATCATCATCAAATTAACAGCGAAAATGACCTCTCTCGTTACTTTCTTTTGAGTTCCCTCAACCAGGTAAGAAAAGAAATCATCTCCATAACTTTTCTCTTTTCTAACTCTAGTACTTTTCCTCGGTTCTTCAACCATTGGTGAAGGTTCGACTCTTTTCAAAGAAGTACTAGAAGATATGGTGTAATTTGAGTTTTCATCATCTCTAGAAAACTTGTTCTCAAAGAATTCCACATCTCTAGATTCTACAACTGTACCTGATTCGTTATCCAACAAACGGTAAGACTTACTATGCGGAGCATATCCAATGAATACACTCTTGTAAGCTCGTGCTCCCAGTTTGAGTGTCTTTGGATCAGGTACGCGATAATAGGCAAGACACCCCCAAACCCTCAAATACTCTAGGTTTGGTTTTCTTCCTTTCCACAACTCATATGGACTCGTAGGTATCACACGATTAGTGATCCTATTGTGAACATAACATGCGGTTAACACAGCTTCCCCCCACATATTACGAGGTAGACCCGATTGATTTAACATACAGCTAGCCATCTCTACCAAGGTTCGGTTCTTTCTCTCAGCCAAACCATTTTGTTGGGGAGTATATGGTGCAGTTCTCTCATGTATGATGCCTTCCTCTTCGCAGAATGCATCAAATTTTCGGTTAAAGTATTCTCCGCCTCTGTCCGAGCGAAGAATTTTAATGAATTTCTCCTTTTTTTTCAACTTCAGCCTTATATATTTTACATGCCTCAAAAGCTTCGTCTTTTGAATGCAATAAATATAAGTATCGACTGATGTCATCGCAGAAAGTGATAAAGTATCTCTTACCCCCACGAGTAAGGACTCCATTCAGTTCACAAATATCTGAATGAATTAGTTCTAGTAGTGATGTATTACGTTTATGGACACTTGGAAAAGGTTTCTTTGTGAATTTTGATTTCACACAAGTTTCACATTTTTCAAAGTCTTTATCTTTTAATTTTAATAAACCTTTAGTTTGCATTTTTTCAATATTTTTAATATTTGTATGAGCTAAACGTTTGTGCTATAAAGAAATTGAACAAGCGATATAATCAAAAGACATAATTTCATTCAATTCAAAACCAATTGCATTACATTGACCAAAAACAGAATTATCACTACCACTATCACCACTATCACTATCACTTTCATTCCCAAACCCATCGATCACTGAAACGCCACCTTCATCCGATTCTTCTTCTTCGTCAATTCCATCTTCAGCTAGGTCAATGCGATACATTCCACCCGTGTTCGTAGCTTGACCCACATAGATGTCATTTAAAGAAAACTTCACACGAAGATTCTTGATAACCAGCTTGTAACCATTGCGATCAAACTTATCAGCAGAAACAAGACCCTTGGTGATACCAGGAACATGCAACACATCCTGAAGGGTAACCATTTGACCATCTCTAAAGTTTAGTCGCACCGTGCCTTTACCACGAACTTCTACACGATGTCCATCAGCACATACCACCACTGTTCCTTGAGGAACAGAATCATAAGTAAGAAACGAGCCACGATTCCCACAAACATGAACAGTGGCTCCCGAATCCAAGAACCATCCTCTACATGCCACAACACGTGTATATTGAGAAAGCATGTTAACGTCTCCAAGACCCACATTGGCCACTAGATTGGTGACTTTCTCAATATCAACAGCACTTGTAGAACCAACTGTAAAACCAAATTTCCTTTGTGAGCACTCTCGTGCATAATGCCCGGTTTCTCCACAAACATGACATTTACCCGATCTCTTTGGTTGATGGTTGGTCGTTTGATGTGACTTCTTGAATTCCTTTTTCTTTGGTGCTGTAAACTTTTTACTCTTTGATGCCCCCTTTCCCTTTTGCCAAGATCCTCCAACAATATGATTCACACTCGATCCAACTTTACCTCTTTTGTCCCTGTTGCGCGTTTCCTCCTCAATTCGAAGGTGCTTCAACAGTTCATCCAAAGAGTAGTCCTCAGATTTGTGCATCATTCTCTTTGAGAAATATTTCCAAGTAGGAGGTATTTTTGCAATAATGACCCCTACTTGAAAGATTTCTGGCAGCGGAATAGAAAGCGCGGTCAATTTGTTAACAAGAACTTGGAGTTCATGCACTTGCTCCAAGATTGACTTGTCATCAACCATTTGAAAGTCTACGTACTTGGAAATAATGTATTTGTTAGTACCTTCTTCATGAGCCTTATACTTATCTTCCAAAGCTTTCCATAATTCTCTAGCACTTGTTACCGGCGCGTCCAAGTCATAGAGATGATCAGAAAGAGAATTTTTGATATGGCCAAGGCAAAGATCTTCAGCTTCCTTACGTACAAGTCTTTGCTTTGCCAAGTTTTGATCCGGGACCTCTCCAGCCTCAAGAGGAGGGTCTTCAAGGATTTCGGGCAAGTTAGGATCAAGGATATAGTAGAGTTTCAACACAACTAGCATGAACTTCACCTTGTCCGCCCAACGAGTATAGTTCTAGCCATCGAATATGTCCAACTTGACAAACTCTTGATTCATGAATCTTAGATTAGCTGTTGGTAGTTCAAAGTCCATTACTTCTGTTGTTTAAACACAAAAATTAAAATCCTTTAAGATTGTTGAAAACAATTTAATCAAACATAAAATTAATTATTTTATTATTAATTACCGAGTTATTGGCCAAACCAGTTTATTCCAACTTGAACAAACTGATTGAAGAAAGGTAGAAGGAGACTGTCCCATTATCGGACGAATTTAAATAACACGCAAAAACTAAAACCAACCTGGCGATTTAAGAAACCGAGATTCTTGAACTGCACGGATGATTCCTGTCCTTAAAGGATTTTACGCGCTCGTATTGCTGTGAGCTGCAGCGTAAACTCCCAGGATTTAATGCAGAACTGATCTGGTATTCCAACAACAATGGAAACCAGAAAACGCAGAAGCTGGAGAAGAAACAGGAACACAGGTAGAGAGCTGCGTAAATTGCCAGTTAAGAATGGGTAACAGGAGGCTTTTATTTATAGGTTCAGATTATAACCAAGAATGAGAAAAACGGGAATGAGATAACCACTATCAACCAATTCGAATTGCTAGATATATCTATCTCAAATTCGAATTCCTAGATTAATCCCATATGAATTCGAACTGGTAGGGATAACTTCGATACATCTCTATCTCAAAACTAAACCTAAACCTCCCACTCCCACCCCCACCCCAACCCAAAAAACTAAACCCACCCCCCCCCCCCCCCCCAAAAAAAAAACTATACCTCACCAAAAAACCCCCAAAAAACCTAACCCACCCCCCCCCCCCCCCAGAAAAAACCCTAAAACAACCTAACACCCCCAACCCAAGCTAAAATGCTAAATGCTAAAAACTAAACCCCCCAAAACCTAAACACCTCCTCAACCTCCCCCCCCCCCCCCCCCAAAAAAAAAAAAAAAAAAAAACCTAACAACCCCCCCACCCCCCACCACCCCCCACCCTACCCTAAGACCCAGTTAAAAGACACAATGACGTGAACCTTTAACACAATGAAAAAAAAACCCAGTAAAAATGAAAATTTTTATATGACAATATGGTGCTCATATTAAAGATAAAAAAAAAGGCTCGTTATTATGGTGAAGTTTTTTAAAAAAAAATGTCGTATGAAAAAGTTATGGACATTTTAAATCGATGGGGGAATTGGCATGTGCCTTGCATGTGGAAAGAGAAAGTCAATAAATATGAGATTCCTTTTATGCCCTTTCA
The DNA here is from genome assembly GCA_947069175.1 of Scalesia atractyloides. Taxonomy (NCBI): domain Eukaryota; kingdom Viridiplantae; phylum Streptophyta; class Magnoliopsida; order Asterales; family Asteraceae; genus Scalesia; species Scalesia atractyloides. The sequence goes on from CAMTDV010001633.1 coordinate 24,517,577, forward strand.
TTCTTTTTTTCCCTTGAGATTAATCTAAACTCTTCAAATCTAAGATCAATGGACTAGAATCCTTCTTACCCTTCTTACAATAAGAGTCCTTTGTATTTGATCATTTCTTTGTTTTATATAATACTTGACTTTCCGGTTTTCTATAATAATGTTCTTTGTCATCTCTCACTAATTCGTACAGCTCAATATAGACAAAACAAACTCACCTCCTAGAAGACCATACAACTTTCTTTACAGTAGAATAAGTTGGTCCTTAAAAGGGTCACGATGCATAAAAAATATATAAAGGATACAAACCTTAAAGGCGAGAGATTCTCCACTAGTCAAGTATGGAAGTTCCCCAAGATAATAGTAGTCCCTGTTACTACTGCAAGAAACCTCAGAAACAATGCTACACCATAATGGTTGCTGTTGCAGGATTTCAAGTAATAAGAAAATATAAATAATCATGATAGTGAAAGTATAAACCAAATAAATAGTTTGGGTCTAAGTTGTAAATATTAGAAAGTCTATTTAGAGTCTTATATGTATTTGTATGAAGTCTAGGAGTTAGGAGCTGGTTGGCAGCTTCTGAATGATTAAGTTAATCAGTAAGAGGTCTGAATCATTAAAAGTCAGTATTATGCTTAACTGTTTAGAGTCAAATGACTGACCAATTCAGATTAAAGATCTTAACCATTCAGACTTTGTATAACCATTAAGAGGCAAGTGTGTTAACCATTCAGATTTAGAAATATGCTAGCGAAACAAACCATTAAGAGGTCTCCACCATTAAGAGGTAAACAAAATGTATCGAACAATTTCAGAATTGAAGCAAGTTTATTATTCAAATTCTCATTCGATTTGTGCATTCAAGTGTCTGATTTACCATCAATTGGTATCACAGTTAATTGATCCAAGGGAGGAAGAACAAAACTTGTTCTCATCGATTCAGCAAGTATAATCGATTCAAGGAAAAGAAGCGACGTTTGTTTCCTGTGCAATCGAACAATCAGAAGGTGATAGTGATTGGAACCATTTTTGGAAGACAGAGAAGAAAGAAGGCAGCGACTGCTGTTTCTTCAGAAATCGAAAGGATTTTTCTTGTTGTCTGTATCGAAAATAAAGGCCATAGGGCTACCGTGTTTGTTCAAAGAAAGAAAGAAAGAGATCGAAAGGGGCTGTTGTGCTTTTATCCCTGTTCTAGAATCGGAAATACCCAATTGCTTGTTCGTCTTTTGTGTTGAAGAAGAAGAAGAAGAAGAAGAAGAAGAAAGGGAACGAACAAGAACCGGGAAATCAAATCAAGTTTGCAAACATCAACTGAAGTTATTTCTTGGCAAGACTTTCAGAAAAAAAAAAAAACCTCTTTCTTGAGCTGAAACAGAAAAGGTCCAATTAGTAAGTAAAGACCAAACTTTGGTCAAAGCAAGTTAGTGCATAATAACCTGATTAGCAAGCAAGTCGGTCAGGAGCACATAAAATCTGGTTAGCAAGTAGGCCAGAAACAAGTTCAGCGAATTGATCAAACTTAAGGTCCAATTAGCAAGTTGGTTGGATAATTTTTTTTTTATCCAACTCGCATTAGCAAGATTCTGATCAGCAAGTAGGTCAGAACTTGATTAGCAAGTTGGTCAGGAACAAGATAAACTGGTTAGCAAGTTAGCCAGAAGCAACTATTAAGCAAGAAATTTTGGCCTATTTGATCAAGAAAGTGATCATTCGATCACAAGTTAGCAAGAAGACATGGCTGGAAAGGATGATAAAAAGAAAGAAAACATGTCACGCAGTTCTGCATCAACTCGTGAACAAGGGAATATTTCACTTCAATGTCCCAAACTGAATGAAACAAATTACACTACTTAGGCATTATTGATGGAAACTGTCTTGAAGGCCTATTATCTTTGGGGGACAGTTGATGCAAAGAATGAAACAGAAGTAGTGGATGAGAAGAAGATAAATACCACTAAGGCAATAATCTTACAAACATTGTTGGAAGACATCTTAATGCAAGTCGCACAATACTCGACTACAAAGGAAGTTTGGGACTCAATCAAAGTCAAATATCTTGGAGCCGATCTAGTTCAGAAAGCACATTTACAAACGTTGAGAAGTGAACTTGAGGCCTTGATAATGAAAACAAATGAAACAATAAGTGACTTTGCAGGAAAGTTAAGTAGTATAAAAGCTAAGTTTGAAGGTCTTGGTAGTACTTTCAAAGACTGTTTAACTCGGTTCCAAAGAAGTGGCATCTATCGAACAATAACAAGAAATTGATAAAATGCCATTTGAAGAAGTTGTTGGAAGAATTACAGCCTTTGAAGAACGTATTAAATGCCAAGATGAACCAGATGCAAATTATCAAAACAAACTTCTAATGGCAAGTTCAAGGCCGTGGTAGAGGACGAGGTAGGAACTCTAACAAAGGAGAAAGTGGATGTGGAAGAGGAAGTAAAGACAAAAGCAAGTTTAGGTGCTATAAATGTGGGAAACTCGGTCATTTTACGAAAGAATGCACCAAATGTAAGGACAAGCAAGAAGAATCCAATCTCATCTAGAACAAGAACCAATGCTACTGTAAGTCAAGCAAGTTGAAGAACCTCTTTAAACTATATTTGGTTTAAGGTGGAGTATTGAAAGTATAAACCAAATAAATAGTTTGGGTCTAAGCTGTAAATATTAGAAAGTCTACTTAAGAGTTTTATGTGTATTTGAATATGTAAAGTATGTCAAAGCAATAGTTGTGTCGTTTAGAAACGTCGTGTGACGTGTCGATTGTAATTAGGATTATATAAACCCATAATGTGTTTGTATGTATGTATCAAACAATTTCAGAATTCAAGCAAGTTTGTTATTCAAATTCTCTTTATTGTTCTTTCAATTCAAGCAAGTATTATTAAATCTATTCGATTTACCAACATATAGAAGAAATGATAGATAAGCACAAAAGAAATAGTGTATCATGAAAGCAGTCAATAGGCTTGTAGCACTAACCTCAAAGAAATTCAACGCTATCAGGGCAAAATAATTAAGGGTCCATATTATCTCAAATTGAAAGAATATTAAGTAGAACTTCATAGCTGTTTCACCATTTTAGTATGTTAAAGGTTCCCTCTGGTAGACCTCTTCTACCTGCATCCTGGAAATAGGATATTGCATTTATTATCTTACCAAACTATAGATTTATTTAACCTGTGGCGAGTTGCTGTAAAATGATGCCACTGTTGGATCAGCCCTTCAAGGGTATGTTTGGCAAGGAGCTTTTAGAAGCTTTTAAGAGCTTCTACCTTTAAACTTTTAAGAAAAAGCTCCTAATCAATAAAAAGTCTTGTTTGGTTGAAGGAGCTTGAAGCTTTTAGGTTAGAAGCTTGAAGCTTTTGGTTAAACGCTCCTACTAGTAGCGTTTAGAAGGAGCTACAAGCTTTTAGGGAAAAAATGACCATTTTAACCACTAAAGATAATAAACATTTTAATGTACCAACTTTTTAATGTCCATTTTGGTCATTTTATACATTTTATTAAAAGCTATAGCTACTCTGCCAAACATCTAAATATTAAAAAGCTACAGCTACCAGCTTCCAGCCTCTAGTCTCTAGCCACCAGCTTCCAGCCACCAGCTAACATCTACTTTTGCCAAACATACACTAAATCACAATATTTTAGTGATTGAAACAAAAAAGAATTGGATGTTTTTGTTTACTGCGTCACGAAAGTCTTACTTCATTCAATGAAAAAGGCTTACATTAAATAGGAAAATAAAATACGTCCTCCTAAACAAAAGGCAACTAAGCTACCCACTACCGCATAACTTTTGACAAAATAAACTAACACATGACTAAAAACAAACTTCCTGATGACCCATTCTAACCCACTACTGACATGTTGATACCGATCCATAGCTCCGGCTTTATCCAACTTTATGACCCGACTTGATCAATCAAGATTAATCAACATTCACCCCTATAATCTTGATGCCAGTTCTTGCTACGTGCTTTTCTCTTGCCTGCATTTGTTCTTGGTATTTTTGCTATTACCGGAATCGGTTTTCTTGCTAACTTACCTTATTCGAACCCGTTCTTGCTTGCTTACTTTGAATCTTCTTGCTCTTTCTCTTAGTCTTGCATTCTTGCTATCAAACCTTTATGCTTGCTATCTTGCTTGGTTCGGTCTCTTGCTGCTTATTGGATCACTTGCTTCTCGCTCTTGCTGTTCTTGATGCCACAACCTCATTTCTTCCTCCTTTTTTGTCGACAAAGAAACAATAAATAAATCACCAGTGTGCCTGCTTCGCCCACCTGCTTGCTTCTTCCTTGAACTCTAATTGTGAGTTTTTTTTTTATTAATTCTCCTCCTTGCCTTCTTGCATGCCATTTCCTTCAATTCCTTCAACAGTAGCATTTAATTTTGAGGTGTATGGTTACTTGCTTTCCATTCAACTTCAACCACAAATTTCTTTAGTGGCCTACCTCCCTTTTTTGACTTAATATTCAACAACCTTCGACTCAAAACTTGCACCGACCCACTATGGAACCCCCTCTTAATTTTGAATTTTAATCCATAACTATCGCAAACATATCCGAATGAACCATCCTCTCTTCTATTGGACAAATAGATATTTAGTTTATATTAAGGGTTGTTTGTGTAAATTTGTAATCTATTTATATCTCTTTTAATCTCGTTCATAATATACAATATACAATTTCTACAATCACATTCTCTTATCTAGTCTAATTTGGTATTAGAGTATTCTTCTCTGAAACCCTAGACTACCGCCACCTTCTTCTCAGTGGGCACAGTCCCTGTTCCCATCTCTCTCTCAGCCAACACAATGGCCCTTCTTCAACCTTTCTCTCATGCAGCCAAAACTACTGTAACACCCCAAAAATTTCGTCCAACTACGTGACGACACATGTCCAATTCTCCAACTAATCCTGACTACGTGGTGGGAGAAACCTCCAGCTAATCCCGACTATGTGGAAGGAGGAAGGTCCCATGCTATACGTTCACTGAAACGTGTCCCGAATCTCCGACCGATCCCAACTCTGGGAAGGAGAGGAACTTTTATTATGCATAACTAAAATGCATCTCGGATATCCAACTAATCCCCACTGAAAGGAAGGATAGGGACTAACACTTGCAAGTATCAATAACTTGTTGACCAAGGAGTCAAATGTGCAAAATTCATATTCCTCACGGCTTACAGACCGTAAGGCATTTAAATCACTACACGCCAGGAGGTCTTACGGACCGTAAGCATCAATATTTACGGTCCGCATATAGGAGTAATGGGCAAGTAAACTAGGTCCTTACGAACCGTAAGGGCCTAAGGCTTACAATCCGTAAGGGACCTGCAAACATCAAACATTTGGCTGCTGTTACAGCTGTTCTGCCACCTTGTGACCTCAATTGACACCATCCTTGTTCTCCTTACACGTCCATTGACACATATTATCACATAAGAACACCTGAGAACACTTGGCACCTCCTCCTCCACCTCCTCCTTGGCTATAAATAGTAACTATCTCTTCACAATTCAAGCTCACACCATTCTCTTCTACTCTAAATTACTCTTGGAGCTCTCCTCTGGACAAGAGGACTCATATCATAAGTTCTATTCTGCTCTAACACTTCCAAGTAAGTGTTTCTACTTGTTCTTTTTCAAATATATTAGTTATTTTTAGCTTAAAGTCAAACAGATGACTTTTTTTTTACTTTAGCTTCTGACCAATTTGGTCAAGGTAAAGTTCAATCTGAACTTTCCAACGTGGTCGTAATAATGATGGTATGATCCCTCTATGATCATACCCTCGGATTATTACGTTTACTAGCTGAATTATTAAGTTGAGCATGTTACGTAAAAGTTAAATTTTCGACTAAATGGCATAAATGGTTTTTATAACTTATGACTCAATTGTTTTGATAGATATACAAGTTTTACAACTTATATAAACTGATGTTAGCATGCCCAACTCGTCCAATTCAGTTTAGAGTCTAGTTCTATGTCAAAAGTCAAGTAGTTTGACTTTTGCTTTGACTTTTGATTATCACCTGTTTGGTCAACGTTAAGATCTATTTTAATCCTGTTTTGAGACCATATTACTGTTGAGTATAACTCTCTGAAGTTATACCACTTGGTCATTGCGTTTGATGGGTTAAATGACAAGCCTTGATAACATTGTTAAAATGACCACAATGCCCTTATGTGGTCAAAACAGTTAATAAATTGATATCAATCTAAACCAAGTTATGAACTGACTTTTGAAAAGAATATATATCAACTAAAGATATATTTTAATACTTAAACTTGTCATAAGACCATCCGACCTTCTGATCTCGCCTTTACGCGCATAACGGGTCAAAACCTTTCAAAATCTTTCTAAATCAGAATGTTGCTCTAATAAACTTTACACTCGGATAGGTATAAACCTATGTTGTCAGAGACTCAAGGCGCACATGCCTTTCCCGGAGCCTAGGCGCAAGGCGCTTATAAAGCGAGGGCCTAAGATAAGCTAGGCGCATAAATAGAAAAAATAATATACATATATATATATATATATATGTATATATAATAGACGTAAAAAGGCTAATAATATAAGTTTTAATAATAAACACCTCATAATCTAACCATAAACAATTTTAAAAATTAAAGATTACTTAACTTTTTATACTTTTAGATAAGATGTAAGATGGATTCTGTACTTCTAGAGTTCTTGGTTCACTTTTAGGGTCAAACTCTACATTGTCAGTAACTCTCATCAGTCAAGGTCATGTTGTTTCACCGTTCACTGTTTATATACAGTGCTAAATCACGTTTCATTTTAATTAAACACAAAAGCAAGCATCTTTCTTTTAACTTCATCTATTTTCTACCCTCTTTCTCTCTTCACGTATCTGAAACAATTCTGGCGAGTTCAGGCTTACTTTTGGCCGGAATTTGGTTGGAAGGTCACTGGAAACCCTTTTTGTCCAAATATTGCCAGAAGAGCGCCTGGAGTCGCCTGTGCCTAACACCAAGCGTGCGCCTGAATGCTGTTTTTTGAAAAAAGACGCAAATCTGCGCCTAAGACTCCACCAGGCGTTTCGTCGCGCCTCGCTGCGCCTGTGCGCCTAGGCGCACGCCTAGCTCGCTTTTGACAACATAGGTATAAATCAAATTATAACCAATCTACGCTTAATCTAGTCAACCGATCTTATTCTTAAGTAACAAGTCGTATCTAAGGAACTAACTTGTGACCCGTATACATTCTAATATGTAATTGAATCTGTTCACTCCGGACTATAGAACCCCCTAGATATTTGGACTTGAGTTTTAATACTTTGACTTTACGGTTTTAACTATATTAAAATCTTTATCGGTTGGAAGCTAGAAAAAAAGGTAAATACTCTTAACTTATTTTAGTTTTTAAACTGGGGTATAACGAATACGCCACTTGGAGCGGGTATTACATAAATGAGCCGTCTATGTTGCTCATAAATGTAAGAACTTGGTTTAATCCGTTTTACTAACTGAAACAATTGGGGGTTATTAGTACCGTGTCCGGGCGTCCCAACTCATGAACTATTGTGGCCATACAGAATAATGTGTCGGGGTTGGCATACTGACTATAGGACATGTTTTATTCAACTTTGGTGTGTACCCTTATTCATTATAGCGCTGAAAATTACCGGCTTTGATCTCTGGTTCCCATTGTATGACAAGTATGTAAACCTGGTGACAAGATAAAATCACAAGAAATATTAAATGATTACCTTTTTGCGGTTTTCTCTAAGTATAAAATCATTTTTGAGAAACTATTTTCAAAATGAGTCAGTTAATTGTATTTACCAGCGAAAGCTAACGTATTTTCAAAAGATTGAACTGCAGGTACCGAACCTTGATATTAGGTTGGGAAACCGGATCGACTATGATAAAGACTATGGAATTTGCAACTCCTAGCTTAAAGCCTATGATGTCTAAGCTTTTTATATCGATCCCGCCTGTGGGCTTTATATTCGAACACTTGTATAAATTTTAATCATATTCAGACTTTTAATGTTATGAATACTTTTACCTCCAATACTTCCGCTGCATTGTTATTTGTGATACTATTATCCAATCGTCACGACCCATCCGGGCCCACAGGGAAATCGAGGTGTGATAATACCCACAGTTCCCATAAGTTTGCATTCAAACTTTCTCCCACAAACTATGGCTACTGGAAAGCCATTCTGCAGCCCTTTTTGGTTAAAATCTATATGGATATATGGATGGTTCTATCCCTTGTCCATCAGCAACAATCACGCCTCCCTCACCATCAGCCGACCAACCTACACCCGTGCCACAAGACAATCTGAACTATACCAACTGGATCCCCAAGGACGCACATGTTAGAATGAGTCTCTTCTCAACGATTTCTGAATCATCCTTTGGTCATGTTCAACACACTACCACATCACGTGATCTGTGGTTAGCCCTTGAACGAGCATATGCTCTAACCACCATCTCATGTGAGTTTACTCTCAAACTACAGCTTTTGAAGATTGCAATGAAAAGTGATGAAACACCATCCTTTTATCTTGAACGAGCACAAGAGTCTACAAGATGAATACCATGGTCTCAAAGGTAACATAGTTTCTCGACAATCATTTCCTGCTTTCTTGCTTTCTGTGAATTACATGCTTTGCTTGCTGATCACGACTTCCTGGTAAAAAATCTGAACTTTACCGCCTACCCAAGCCTTCTCGGCCGTAACCAACACCACCTCACCTGCCCCTGGCCTTCTTCGCCCTACCCCCAACTCAGCTGTACCTAACCCCACCATCCAGACACTACAACAGCTTGTTAACCAACTCAGCCTCCCGCCTAATCAGAACTCACCTATCCCATCACCATCCCAAGCATATTATACTAACATACCTGGTTTTAACCAAGGTCAAAAAAATGGTTGCGGTCAAAATAACAGATATGGCAGGGGCTCTTATAACAAGTACAACTAGAACCAAAACTCATCCGGTAGCCGCAACCTCTTTCCATGGGCTTCTACACAAACTATGGTTTATGGAACTTGTAATCGATGGGGAATTGGTCACATCCCCTCTCACTGTCCGAACACGGATACCACTAGAGGACGGTCACCATCAGCAAATTTTTCGGATGCCCGCTCTCAAGCTGCCACATATTACTGTCCGGACACAGGTGCTACTAACCATGTTAATTATGACCTTTCCGTTTAGCAGTTTTGTCGTGATAATAATGTATTTTTTGAATTTCAATGGATTTCTTTTCTGTGAAGGACAAGTTTACACGCACTACCCTTCTCACGGGTCCCAGCAATGATAGTCTCTATACATTTTGTCTTCCACGGATTCAAGATGTTCCCAAAGTTGTGTTTTCCACTGCTCGTGCTTCCTCCAAGACTTGGCACAAAGACTTGGACACCCCTATTTTCAGCTTTTAAATTCTATGTTTTCAAAGTACTGTTTACATGTGTTTGATAAATCTTCTGGTTATTTTTGTGACTCTTGATGTTTGGGAAAATCTTCCAAACTATCTTTACCTTTGTTTGATTATCATAGTTCACATGTTTTAGATTTAGTTATTTGTGATGTATGGGGCCTCCATCTGTTACTTCATATGATGGTCATAATTATTTCTTGTTATGTGTGGATCATTTTTCCAATTCATGTGGTTTTTCCCATTAAAACTCAAATCTGATGTGTTTGCTATATTTAAGCAATTTGTTACAATGGTTGAACGCCAATTTAAGACAACACTTAAATAAGTTCAAACAGATTGGGGAGGCCAGTTCCGCAAACTATCTCCCTTCTCTTTGGAAAGTGGCATCATACACCGACTCTCTTGTCCACACACAAGTGAGCAAAATGGTGTCGTTGAGCGGCATCACCGTCATGTTGTCGAAACAAGGCTCACTTTACTCGCCCAGTCTCACATTCCACACAAAATTTGGGACTTTGCTTTTCTCGCCGCACTTTATCTAATTAATCGGATGCCTTCTCCTTCCAACTTACGTATGTCTCCTTTTGAACATCTTTTTAAGCGCAAACCAGATTTTCCTTCCTTCAAGTCTTCAAGTGTCGGTGCTACCCACATATCCGAGCATACAACTCTCATAAACTAGATTTCCGCTCCATGCCGTGTGTATTTTCTCGGTTACAACACCTCACATCATGGCTACATGTGCTTTGATCCCAACTCAGATCGCCTGTATGTCGCCATTCATGTTCGATTTCATGAACATGTTTTCCTATTTCAGCCATCACCCTTCTTATCTAAACAATTCCCCAACACTACACCTCTTTACTACTCCTCATATCCAGTTCCAAACTCCTTGACTTCGCCTCCCACATCTCCTTCCCACACCTCTCCTCATACAATCTCAAACTTGGCACATGCTCATTCAGCCCAAACACCAGCCTCTACCAAACCATCTTCATCAACCTCAGCTGAAAACTCGAACCAATCCTCCTCCCCAGCTTCTCGAAAATTCAGCCAATACATCCTCTTCTCCTGCCATGACTCAACATACCTCACCCATTCCTACACCTCCACCGCCACCACATCCTGGCACACGCCCACCAAATCTCCGACCCAACCCAAAAAAACCTGACCGATACACTCCATTAGCCAATCATAAATACACCCCTGATACCTAACCCATATCCTTTGATGTTACCAACAAAGATCCCCACTGGCGGAAAGCTGTGGCTAATGAATACCCAACGCTGGTTAGGAATGGCACATGGTCTTTAGTACCGCGTAGTTCTGACATTAATATCGTGGATTGCAAATGGGTATATAAGCTGAAACAAGATCAAACAAGGGTTGTCACACGTTACAAAGCGTGTTTGGTTGCTAAGGGTTTTCATTAGCAACCAAGTGTAGATTATCATGATACGTTTAGCCTGGTTATCAAGGCCACTACAATACATACTGTTTTGTCTATTGTTGTTACAAGAGGATGGTCTTTACAACAATTGGATGTGCAAAATGCATTTTTACATGGGGATCTCAAAGAGACTGCTTATTTACAACAACCACCTGGATTTTTGACCCACTGAAACCTGATCACTTATGTCTTCTTCACAAGTCCCTTTATGGACTTAAACAGGCACCTCGGGTGTGGTTTCATCGGCTTTCTACAGCTCTATGTGCTACTGGGTTTTCGAGGGTCCAAAACTGATCCATCTTTGTTTATATACTCCTCGGGAAACACTATACTATACATGTTGGTTTATGTGGATGACATTATCCTCACAAGCAACAATACAACGGCTATTGACAATGTGGTTCGTCGCCTAAGGACCACCTTTGCCTTTCAAGATCTGGGGAAACTGTCTTATTTTCTTGGCATTGAGATTGTACATCACAACAAAGACATTATATTGTCTCAGAAAAAAATATATTTTTGACTTGCTTCACCGAGCAAAACTCTCTCATGCTAAGCCAGTCCCGTCTCCCATGACCTCATCTGCTAACCTCACACTTGGTGACAGTTCCACGTATGACAATGCGGTTCAATATAGACAAATGGTTGGGGAACTACAATATGTTACATTGTCACGACCGGATGTTACATTGTCACGACCTGAGAGTTTGGAGGCTAAATTCAATCATTTTGATATCAAAAAGTTCAAAAACCATGTTTGTCAAAACCAATTCCATCAAACTTGAGACCAAGTTCGACCGAACTTGACTAAAATTCATTCAATTTTAATCAAGTTCGCCCGAACTTGTTGTTTTTCAAGGTTTAAACTCCAAGTTCGACCGAACTTCCTTAAAATTTGCTGAAATATTGCATAAGTTCGACCGAACTTAGTTGAAACATTGAAACTGAGTCTTACGTTCAACCGAACTTGTTGTTTTGTTTCTTTAAACATCAAGTCCGTTCGAAGTGATAAAATTTTCAAAGTTTTTCTTCAACTTCGACCGAACTTGAAGTGTTTGTACAAAATCAGAAAATTATACCAAAGTTCAACCGAACTTGTTAAAGGTGAAATCAAAATTTTGAGTTTCACACAAGTTCGACCGAACTTGCTTGTTACTAATCAATTTCCAAGTTGTTTTTTTATCATATTCTCAGATAATCCATCAGATTGTCAAAATGGAAGATTTCCACAACGTATTCGTGTCACAAGTAGCTTCATCATCAAACGCTAATACTCTTGCGGCGAACCAGATGAATATCGACAACGAAATAGGTGCTACTCATAAACCGCCGAAGCTAATGAGTATAGATGAGTTTGAAGGATGGATGGAAAAGTTTGTGAATTGGATACAAGAAAATCAATTCGATAGCTGGGTTGCAGTTGAAGATGGTTACAAATGGCCAAAGAATGAACGTGATCAAGATCTTCCGTTGAACAAGTTCTCACCAACCGACAAAGCAAATTATGTCGCAGAGAAGAAAATGATTAGCTTGATTCAATAATCAGTAATGGAAGATATTTGATATTGTTGCCAGAGTTTACCACTTCACAAGAATTATGGCAATCTCTTTGTGACAAATTCAAAGGCACTGATGAAATGATCAAGAGTAAGAAGGCGTTGATAAAAAAAGAGTTTGAGATCTTTACAATGATCAAAGGAGAGACGATGAAACAAATGATTGATAGATATTGTCATCTCATGGTCCAAATGCGAAGACATGATATTAAACGATCAAATGAAGAGCAAATTGAGAAATTGGCCGATGCACTTCCAGAAGGAGAATGGACAACATATCTGACGATTCTGAAGAATAGCCCATCTTGGAGACACTTCAAATTGTCATCTTTCATTGAAAAGTTAGAAGGTCATGAAATGGAGCTGATGAAAATAGCGAAATCCAAAAACGCTAATGTTGTCCAAGATGTAGGTGTCTATTACAAAGGAGGCATTCAAGATACTCCGATTCAAAGTCCGAAAATTCGAACGGACTTTAGTGCAAATGGAAACTCTTCTCCGAATAAAAGTTCTCCTTATGCTGGTTATCCAAGTTCTAGTTCAAGCCCTTCATTTCAAAGTCAGACAAGCCAAGCTGGTTCTGACTCGAATATTTTCAAGTGCAACATTGCGGTAGATTTGAAGAACGTATTTCCTGAAAACGTGGCGAAACAACATATCGCACTTCTTGCTACTGTTCTTGAATCTTATGAAGGACTTGTTGCTGGAAAGATCGGTAATCCGGAAATGACTGCCGAGGATTACGATCAAGTGGATGAAGAAGAGTTAGAACTCATGGATATCAAGTGGAGTCTTGCGTCTATCATTCGAAGAGTTACGAAATTCGTGGCGCTTACTGGGAGGGATATTGGTAATTCAAGCAACAAGGTTGGATTTGACAAAACAAAAGTCACATGCTTCAGGTGTCGACAAAAGGGACTCTTCAAACGCGAATGTAGCAATCAAGAAGCAAGTGGAAGCCAAAATCCTTTCGGTAGCAGCAATGATTACTACAAGAGAGCTCTTCAATATAAACCATATCCAAAGAAGACGCAAGTTGATATTGAAGAAAAATCTTCAAAGAAAACTGAACAAGCTCTTTTTGCTAATCAAGAAGAAGATGGATTTGACTGGAACAGATACATTGGCAAGAAAACTGGAGTTGCTATGATGGCTGAGGTTATGAAAGATTTCGAAGCGTCAAATGTTGATGCTGTTCTGGAAAATGCAGCTGAGGAAGAGGAGATTGCAAATCTCGAAAAGCAGAAAACAGAGGAAGCCGAGAAGGTAAAAGCAGAGGTAAATGTGTCAATCAAGGAAGTTGTGGAGGTTGAAAAACCTTGCACAAAGTGCGCAAGTCCTTGTGAACCCTGTCTTGATAAAGTCAAAGTCATAAGAGAATTAACTGAACATATTGAAATTTTTCGTTATGATTACAGAAACGTGAAAGAAGCTTATGAAAAAAATACAACGCAAATATAAAAATGTCAAAAAAGCTAATCTTGAACTTGGTGCTAATGAAAAAATGTTAAAAGCCACAGTACTTGATAAACAAAAGGCAATTAACATGTACATTAACACAATTGGTGAAACAAAAAGAGAGCTTCATGCTATGAAGATTGAAACTGAACGGGTAAGCCAATTGCTAAAATCTTATACCACTAATGCTTATGTCATTGATCACATTTTACCTACGATTAAGTCGGAGGAAAATGGTGAAAAATCAAAATGTAAAGTGTACAGAAATGTTCCTCCACCACTTCTTGAAAATTACTGTTGCAAGAAAGATGATGAAGTTGAAAGGCATTTAACATCCTTCTTTTGTCAGAAATGAGAGATGAATTGCCTGAGAACATTGACGTGGACTTTACAAAATCAAACGATGACATTAAAGCGGTTGTAAATAATGTGGTGAAAAATGTTTTAGGAAATGATTCTGATGAAAGTTCAAACAGTTCTTGTTCACAGTCCGAAAGTGACGATACATCTTCAGAAAGTGATCTATGTGATGATCCTAATGTTGTATTATACAAGATTAAGGAATCTGATAGATTGTACTTTGAAGAAAGTTTTCCGATTTGGAATGTAAAAGAAGATCAAATTGATAAACTGTTTAAACTTGTGGAAGTATCATCAGATGATCTTGAAAAGAATGAGAAAAGGTTTTACTCTATCCGAAACAAAATTTTAACAATTACCGTAGAAATGGTGGTGATTTTCCACAGAACAGGAGAGCTGGACTGGGTTTAGAAGCTGAAGAAGAACCGATGAAGAACTCAAAGTCGACGTTCCAAGCATACAAAGGTAAAAACATCAACTTTGTGTATGGAACGAATACGGTTCAAGAAGAAGGTAAGATTGGTAAGCAATCAAATGATGAGTTCAAGAAAGAAAAAGAACTTCGTGACCAGGGTAAATCGGCAAGTGGTATAAAACCCACTAGTGGACACTCACATAATTACCGGACTTGCTTTAAATGCAATGAAGTTGGTCACATTGCTCGCAAGTGTCCGAAGTCAAAGCCTGTGGATCCACGAAGGAGTGGTTATTCTGAGGTTGATAAAAAGAAACAACCAGAGATTGTGAAACCAAAGACTGAATATGTTTCTGAAATAAAACTCAAAAATGAATCAAAGTTAAACACAAACGATGATCCGAGGTTTTATATCAAGAAAGCTAGATGTATGTCACAATCCTGGGTGGCTAAAAAGAAGTCTGAAAATGAAAAGTCTGTTACTGCTAAAACTAAAAATGTCAAATCAAATGAAGTAGTAATTAAAAATGATCTTTCAAAGTTGAAAAATGATTTCCTAAAACAAAGAGGAAAAGAAAAGGTCGATAAAGTTTCAAAATTAACATTGGACGAAATGTTTGATGGAAATTTAGATTATGATGATGAATTTGAAAGTGAATATGAAGATGATGATTACATGACTCATCCCAAGACAAAAAAGGCTTGGGTTTCACTCTTCACTTAATTACTTTCATGTGCAGGAGTTCCAAGATCCATTCGATCAAAAGTTGATTCAGGATTATGGAAGCTCCAAATCGTTTTAACTTATCCAGAAATGTCATATCTTTGTCATTTTGAGGGGGAGTAGTTAAAAAGAAAAGTTTTTGAAATTACAAGTGGTTGTTAAAAGGAAAAAATTTGAAAAGTCAAAATTATGAAAATCCACACCGTTGATTAAAAAAACTGATTTCAAAGTTCTTACAAGTTTAAACTACTTTTACAAGTGGTAAATGAGTTTAATGATTGTTTGTTAAACAATTGCAGATACAGGTTTGAGAAAAAGGATCGGACGATGAGGTCACGGGATCCACATTGGTTTGTTACAGTTTTAGAAGAATTTCTTTAAATCTAAAATCCAAAAATATGTTTTTGATTTTAGGGGGAGTAAGAAAATTTTAAAAATTGTTGAAAAATCAAAAACATATGAAAAATTTGAAAATTCAAAAACATTGAAAAATTCAAGAAGTACAAAAACATGAAAAAGACAAAAAGAATTTGTTGTCAAAAAGGAAATGATAGTACATCAGTGGACTGTCACGGTATGCTAAAGAATTGTAAAGTTTAAAAGTGATAAACAAGTCTTACTGTGGATGTGTCGATAGGCTTTACACGTTCAGTAGATTGTTTCCGGGATATAAACTAAATTTTACAACTACTTAATCTCGTGGTTTAACACATCTTGGATATATGGATTCAGTACTCCGAAATTTCGATTGAAGGGTTGCCTGATTCTGAGATACGAGGTCTTTATAGATGATTGATATATGGGGTATTATACAAGTTCTTCTGATTTTGCGGAAGCAATAGCCTAGAACTCTATAATACTTTTTTGCTAAAAACCCCAAACTGCATGCAATATTGAAAAGAATCGAAAGATCTAATCATTTGCAGTGCTAAAAAGATTCCTTAAGTGGAACACACCTTAAAGACGAGCCTTCATCTCTTTGTCATTACGGTAGTACTAACCTGAGCTCTCAAGGTCTCGCATAACCCAGACACAGATATCAATTACGCTATACTCACCTGTAAGATGAAATCTAGGGAATCTGGATTCGGGAGTATATTCAAGAGGTGGGAACCATAGTTAAGTCAAGTTTCATAATTCTTACCTAACATATCTTGGAACAATTGAGAAATGTGATGAAGTTTAAGTGGACAAACATATCGACAATCTAAGGTAAACGAGTTTAAAACTTAAAAGTCTCAAAAAAGGTCAACGGTACTGGTGATATGTCTCAAACAAACTGATATGATCCTTAGACACGAATTCACAAAAATATGTCTGTAAATATGTTTGTACATAGTTTACTTTACTTGTTAAAAGTTCTGTAAATACTTTACTTACTTTTTAAATCCAAAAAGATTTTCAACGAGCCAATGTTGGAGAATGGATCATCGAAGCCTGGTAAGAAAAAGTTCATTAATTTTGAAACTTTAAAATTGACAAAAACATCAGTTGTTCACAACGGTTATAGCCAAGGTCATTAACTTGGACTTGGTAAACAAAATTAGTTAATCAAGGTCATTAACTTGGACTTGATCAACTAAGTGGATTTCATTTCAATAATTGAAAGTTGAAGGTTTTTAAACGTTAAATGTTTCAAGGTCATTAATTTGAACTTGAAATAACTGAAAAATGAAAATTTGAAGTACAAGTTTTATACAGGTGGTATGTAATACAAGTGTTACAAAATTTAAAAGTTAGAATCTAAAATGTTTATTTGAATTCCCAAGTACTTTGAAATAGGAAGTAAAGTTTTAGGGGGAGCAAGATGAAACGTGATTGAAGATAAAGCTCAAAGCTAGGGGGAGCACAACTCACAGCAAAAGGGAGCTTGGAGATTAAAGTTTTATCAAGTTAATTTGAAGAAGAGAGATTTTGAAGATCATAAAAGTTTAATGCTTATTCAAGGATAAAGATAAAGACTCCGGAACTTATTTGAAGTCTGATGATTACAAGGTGTTCAAATAAGACTATGACACTTGAAGACTGACGAGGATGATTATTGTCAAAGATGTCTATGAAAGTAGATGACTACGACAACATCCAAGGGGGAGTCTGTTGGTGCATATGTCTGTTGCCTTCGTCATTACACGAGAACGAGTCTGGAATAAACGAGAGTTTCTGAAGACCGAACAAGACAAAGTAGATATCCAAGAGGGAGTCTATTGGTGCATAATGTCTATAGAATAGTCTTGTATCGAGTATGTATAGAATAGGTGAAACGAGACTTATTTATGTGAGATTTAGGCCAAGTTCGCTGGTCATGGTGTGTAGGAAGTCAAGTTCTGCCGAACTTGACTAGGTCAAGTTCGCTCGAACATCTTCTCCCACCAGCGAACTTGTGCAACTATAAATAGGTGCCTTGGTGATTTCATTTGTAAGTTTGTCAATTCAGAGGTGAAGCTCTGTCGGATCCGGATCTTGAATGCATTGAACTTTAGATCAATGAAAACAACCTTTCAATGAGTAATTCTTGTTATTTGATTAACTTGTCATTAGTTTCCGCCTAATCGGACAATAGATAACAAATTTAGGTTACCGACCTGTTCGTGGACGTTCTTACAATATTTCTTTTATGGGTAGAAAATGAGCTGACTTGGTTAATCGATCCACAATCACCCCGATTGTGTTGTTACCTTTCCTTGTTTTGGGTAATTTGGTAACAAAATCCATTGTTATCAATTCCCATTTCCATACGGGCATTTCTAATTGTTGAAGTAGACCCGAAGATTTCTAATGTTCGGCTTTAACTTGCGAACAAGTTAAGCACTTAGAGACGTAACTAGCTATATCCTTTTTCATTCCTATCCACCAAAAATTCTTCCTCAAATCTTGATACATCTTGTCACTACCAGGATGCATCGTATACTTAGACATATGAGCTTCCTCTAAAATTCTATGTCTTAAGTTCCCTTAGATAGGTACCCAAATTATATTCTTATGGAATCTCCAAATTCCATCAGTTCCTTATGCTAATTCTTTTAGCATTCCTTTTAATCTTTCAGCATCGTTACTCTACAATTGTTCCATTAGATCTATCTGCAGATTCAACCTGAGAGCACGTACTCGTTTTGGCTTCTCATGATACTTACGACTTAAAGCGTCTGCTACTACATTAGCTTTACCTTCATGATATTGGATATCACAGTCGTAGTCACTTAAAAACTCCATCCATCATCTTTGCCTCATGTTCAATTCTTTTTGCCCAAAAATATACCTTAAACTCTTATGATCTATAAAGATGGTAAACTTACTACCACATAAATAATGTCTCCAAATTTTAAGGGCAAAAATTGTCTCTCCTAGTTCTAAGTCATGAGTTGTATAATTTTCTTTGTGCTTCTTCAGTTGCCTAGACACATAAGCAATTACCCTCTCACGTTGCATCAAGACACATCTTAATCCTAATTTAGAAGCATCGCAAAAGACTAGTTCCTTATAATAATGCAAGTATTGGTGCATTCGTTAGCCTTTGCTTCAAGGTTGTAAAGGCTTCTTCCTGCTTGGGTCCCAGTTCAAACTTAACCGATTTACACGTTAACTTAGTTAACGGAACGACAATCCGTGAAAAGTCTTGGATAAAGCGTCGATAGTATCCTGCTAATCTAGAAAACTTCTGACTTCGGTAGCTGACTTAGGGACTTTCCATTTGGTAATCGCCTCGATCTTTGCAGGATCCATATGAATTCCTTCATGGTTAATCAAATGTCCTAAGAATTGCACATCTTGCAACCATAATTCACACTTTGTGAATTTAGCATAAAGCTTCTATTGTCTCAACAGTGTTAAGATTGCATGTAGATGCTGAGTATGCTCTTCTTCATTCTTGGAAAAAATAAGTATATAATCTATGAAGACAATTACAAATTTATCTAGGTACGGTTTACAGATTCTATTCATCATGTCCATAAATGTTGCTGGAGCATTTGTTAAGCCAAATGGCATAACCGTAAACTCGTAATGACCCTACCTATTTCTGAAAGTAGTTTTAGGAATGTCCTCTTCCTGTACTTTCAGTTGATGGTATCCTAAGCATAAATCAATCTTGGAAATATCAAGCTCCTTGGAGTTGATCGAATAGATCATCGCTCCTCGGTAATGGCTACCGATTCTTGATTGTGACCATATTCAATTCCCTATAATCGATACACATACGCATCAAACCATCATTCTTCTTAACAAACAACATAGGTGCTCCCCAAGGGGATGAACTTGGTTGTATGAAACCTTTCTCTAGCAATTCATCTAATTGTTTCTTTAATTCCAGCATCTCCGTCGGTGCTAATCGATAAGGCGCTTTAGCAATTGGTGCAGCTCCAGGAATCAGATGATTCTAAACTCTACTTCTCGGTCTGGTGGTAGTCCCGGTAGATCTTCTGGGAAAACATTGATGTATTCTGATATTACCAGAATTTCTTTCAGTTCCTTGCTCTAGTGTTGATGATCACAGAGATAACATTACACTATGCCTTGCTTCCGTACATAGCTTGCAGCCTTCATCATAGAGATGAACTTCATTGGCTTTTCTCCTCGGATCCTGATCATTTCTTCTGTTGGGGTACGAATCTCAACAAAATTTTGATCACATAGGATTCGTGCATGGTTTGCTACTAACCAATCCATTCCTAATACTATATCGAATCCTACAAGATCCATTGGTAGCTACTTTTCTGTGAACTTATGACCTAGTAATTCTATCTTCCCTTCTTGAAGAACTTCACATATATTGGTGGAGTTTCCTTCTGCCGTTTCTACCGTACAAACGTGACTAAGCGTAGTCAACGGTTGATTGAATGCTTGACAAAATGTCGTATTTATAAAACTTTTATTTGCACCAGAGTCAAATAATACTTTAGCATATACGTCATGAACAAGAAACCTACCCGTGATCACATCTGGAATCATTGCTGCCTCCTGCACAGTAAGTACAAATGCGCGCACGTTCTTCTTATTGGTTCCATGTGCTGTCTTTGCCTTTTTGTCGGGTGTCTTTGCTAATTTTGGGCAGTTCGGCTTAATGTGACCCGTCTCTCCGCAGTTAAAATACACAATAGCTTTCCTTCTACATTTTTCTTCTCTATGTCTGGGTATTTTGCAGAAATTGCAATACCTGTTACACTTTCCTGAATGCTTCTTTTTGAAAATTCTACTGAAAGGCGGTGTAGATGACTGACTTGTTCCTCTCCTTCTGTAGTTATTACCCGAACGAAACTCTTGGGTAATTTTCTAAGCTAATTCCTTCTTCTTGTTTTCTTCCCTAGTGCGGACTAATCCGTCAGTTAGTGTATTGGCCAGCTCAACTGCTTCCTCAATAGTCTGGGGTCTAGCTGCCTTGACTATATCACGAATTTCACTAATTAATCCCCAAATATAGCGAGAAATAAGTATAGGTTCTGGTGAAGCCAGGGTTGGTACCATTCTTGCATATTCAAAGAATGTTGCCGTATAATTCCGACACTTCACATCAACCATTCTATGATTTAGGAACTTGTTTGGCATTTGTTCCTTCTCATAAGAAGGACAAAATTTCCTTTCTACCACATCCTTAAATTCTTTCCAACTCATGGCATAAGCCATGTCACTTCCTTTTTGCCTGTAGAAAAGTGTTCCACCATTCTAAGGCTTCTTCCTTGAAGAGATTGGAAGCATACATTAC
The DNA here is from genome assembly GCA_947069175.1 of Scalesia atractyloides. NCBI lineage: Eukaryota > Viridiplantae > Streptophyta > Magnoliopsida > Asterales > Asteraceae > Scalesia > Scalesia atractyloides. The sequence continues at coordinate 24,538,650 of CAMTDV010001633.1, forward strand.
TTTGTCGTCTTCAGCACATTTACTGATTTTTAGGACAGCTTCCAACTTTTCTAGCCATCGTAGTGCAGCTGTGGCTCCTTCACTGTCGGCAAACTCAATTGGTTTACAGGCTAGAAATTCTTTATGGGAACATCCAGCAGTCATTGCTTTTATCTTTTTAGGTAATGGGGCTTTGATAAGGTCATCATTGCCTCCATTTACACTGTGCCAAAGCTATCATCATGGGTGTGCTTGCTATTCGCGATTTTGGTATGTTCTATCAGGTTTTTAACAGCTTCTATAATTAATGGAATGGCACTATGCCCTGGGATTTTCTTGATTATTCTGAGTTGATTGATTTACTTCGTTTGAAATCTGAATTGCAAACAATTTTCAGAGATTAATATTATAGAATAAATAATAAATAAACAAAATATTGTAAACACAAATACACACTGGTCAGAACCTATTGCCAAAATCGTCGTTCATTACGACATTTATATATTTCTTATTTTATGCTTCATATATTATACAACCACATTTATAGTTATATATACATATATATATATATTATATACTTTTTTCAAATTACAAAATATTATACAATATATATATAGTTAGTTGGCTTCTTAAAAGTTGAATTCCCTTTTGTCGTAACCCTAGACGAGGTTTTCGCCCACTGTTCGGATCCTATTTCCTGCCTCCACGAGTTCTTCGCTGTAATGACGAAGTTCAGCGACTTTTTCCAGGTTCATATGTGGGAATGCTGCAGGAGCAGGTTCATCCTGAGGTATGATAAAGATTGGGGTTGTTCATCAAATTTTGGAAGGCCTAGTCACTAGTCCACCATTCCTCGGCTTGATTTTGGAGTGGTTATTGGGGGATGGCCTGTTCAGGTATGATGAGTTCCATATTCATTGGCATCTCTGGGGGTATTGGTGCATTCAGGTTATTTTCATCATTTGGTCCAAACAGCGGCGGAACCAGAAGAAAAGTTTAGCGGTATCCCTATATTTTTGTACAATGTATTCATAAAACTGAGCAATATTTTTTATCGTACATTCAGTGACAGATCCAAAATTTTATTTGTATGACGTCACTATTTTAGATGCTTAGATTTTATACGGTCAATCAAAAAAATTTCCGGCTTTGTTCGGGTCTTCTAACCTAAGTTTTTCTATATTCTTATATGTAGTAATAATTAATCGCGAACTTTAATTTAGTGTATTTGTAAAAGTGTTTGAGGTTCTTGACACTATGTATTCTCGAGAATAAAGCATTTATACATGACAAAAAGTATTATCTTGTATACATTATTTGTAAAAGTGTTTGAGGTTCTTAATACTAAGTATTCTCGACAATAAAGCATTTATATACCGCAAAAAGTATTATCTTGTATACATATAGTTTAAAAAATAAATGACTTATGATTAAAGTTTGTTACATGTAGAAAGCTACAAATAAAATAAAAGAAATTAATAAACAAATAGATAATAAGTTGTTTAAATACAAGTAATAGATTAATAATGTGTAAGTTAATAAAAATAAAATAAAATAATTAATAAACTAATAGATAATAAGTTGATAAATACAAATAATAGATTAATAATATGTAAGTTAATCAAACTTAAACTATAATTGTAAATAATAAATAACTTAAAAACAATTAATAACTGGTTGATGACCAACGTGGGTTATAGCCACTCTCTATATTTCAAGGGAAAAAGTCCAAATAACAAAAACAACAGTTATTTTTGGCTTTAAAAAAATAAGAATTGAAGTCTTCTTCTCCGTCGAAGTCTGTGCAAATACTGCCGGAAAGCTTTCAATTTTCTTCAAAGTATTTCATTTTTCTTCTCCATCTTTCTTTAATATTATATTAAGGGGTGTTCTAATATTTGCTCAGAGGTATCCGAAAACCAAAAAACAAAGAAATAAAAAAATTATCCATTTCGCTAAAAAATTTGAGGGGTATCTCGTGCACCCCTTAGCTTCTATATAGATCCGCCCCTGGGTCTAAACAGATCACAGTTGGCCAATTTCCTATCCAATTCCTCCTAAGCGGTTATCATTGGGGCTTGGTTTGAACTTTCCCCAGTCTTTTTAATTTTCTAAGCAATTGGTTTCTTCTTCCTACCTCTCTTCCAATCCAGTACCCTTTTTCTCTCTCTTTGGCGGTGCTTTCGGATGTCCCTGTGCTTGAAACACCATGGGTTCGTCATTTTCAGCTTGGTATCTAGTCTGACTCTCTGTTGTTTCCATATATGTTGGGCTTACAGCTATGTTTTGGAATATGGTTGCTAACTCGCTCATACTGTTAGTAAAAAACAATAAAAACAACGAGCTCCAAAAATCGAATATATCTATTATTTGGTTAACATGACAGTAATCACAGAAGCTATTGCACATATTTCCTGATTACTAATTTTAAGTATTTTCGCAATACTTAATTAGCTTAAACCAGTGGCTCTGATACCACCTCTGTCACAATCCCCGAACCTATCCCGGGCGGGAGCCATGCGCAGATACAGCGGTACCAGTGTTTATTTTAAGTTTCCAAGCGGAATTTTCATCAGGACCGGATGTCACGAAAAATATCAGAGTTTTCAAAAACAAAAAAACACCGCAGTTTCATTTCATAAAATGTGGGATGGAACCCAAATTTACATAAAGGATTTTCATTGAGATAATTGTCACACCCCAACCGATGACGAAAACATCGGGATGAGACGAACAAATCGCTCAAAGCATCATAACACTAATAGTGACAATATATTTAAATTCAAATTTCATAAATAACTAAGATTCAAATACAATTTCTCAAATGAAATAAAACAAAACATAACAAACGTTTATTTTAAAGTGCATTTTCTAGAGCTTGTCCTAACTTGATTCCTTCAGCATCTTGACTATCAACCTGCAACATGTATTAAAATATATCAACAAAAATGTTGGCAAGCATACAAGTTTGATACATAGTATAATATGTTTAAAAATGTTTAAATCATACCCAAAACATAGAAACAATATGCAAGTTAACCAGTATGCTAAAACAATGTAAACTATGTGGTCAAACCCAAGTTTCCAACACAAAGTGCCTTTCCCAAAGTCTAACGGGAGGTTAAAGTGTTTAACTTAACAATACCCCAAGTCTCAAGGGCAGTGCGTTTCTCCTATAGCGCTATATGTAACACTACGTGTTTTTATGTCCAATTATATTCTGACACATGTCCCGGTAATCCTCGTATGCCGTATGGTAAAACAGGAGGGATCAATGTTGTTGAAATGCTAAATTATAATCTCCTTATGAAGTGACTAATAGTTGAGGGGCTAATATAATAAAATGCCAAATTTTCATCTCTGGAAGGCGGTTACGGACCACAAGGCTAAACCCTTACGGTCCGTAACCATTTGAATTATTGTGGGTGCCAGAGGTCCTTACGGACCGCAAGTCTCACCCCTTACGGTCCGTAAGGGACTGCCAGCGACCAGAAACTTGGCAGCTCCTTATTATGCAACATTTGTCACCATTGCCACCCTTTGCTACATGATGCCACGACATGGGACACTTGTTTACGTCCAGGAATATCTTCTAACACCTGGTAAGCCCTCATGACTTCTCTTCAAGTATAAAAGGGCACCCTTAGTTGCCACTTTACTTGCTCATCTTCATTCTTACTCCTCAAGTTCACATAGAGAAGTTCCAGTCCACTTTGGAGCATTCATCTTAGTTGCTAGCAACCTCTGGACCTTGTGTAAGTTCTCCATTTTGTGCTAAGTCTTTTTCGTTAGGCTTAAAGCCAAGGCCAAAGTCTTGTCGTAAAAACCCCTTGACTTTGAGCTAATACCATGTCGGTCCAGCCATTGATTGTAACGAACATGGCTACATCACCGTAATTAGGTAGGTGTTAATCCCTTAAAAGGGCTCCTCCTGATTACCACGAATTCTTGACCAATTGACGGGTCAAAGTTAAAGTCAACAAAAGTCAAACGGGTCAGTTTTGAATTTAATTCATAATTAGTTATATAGGTGTTATAAAATACGTTTTGTCACTTAAATAACTTGGTAATAATAACTAGAACATGTGTAAACATGTTCGGCCCGTCAAGTCCCGGTCTAGAATCGATTCGCAACCGAAAGTCGCGAAGTTTGACTTCTGCCTTGACTTTCGATTCTGACCTGATATAGCCTCTTAGGCTACTGACTTTAGGTCATTTTCGAACCATGTTTAAGTATAGTATAACCTCCTAAGGTTACACTACATGGTTCATTAGCAATCTCAGTTTATATGCAAGTTCCGATAATTTACTTAAACTTTTGCAAAAAGGTCCTTTTTACGTAAATCAAGATTTTAAGCACTTGTAAACCTATGAACAAGTTACCTACTGATGTAATATCACATGTAGGATTAATTGGGATATTAATTCAGATTATGAACTGAGTTAATACATGAGATTCACATAATGCCGATAAAGGACCAAAATACCCTTTTTTCCGCATAAAATGGTTTTAACTAAACTTTTCATAAACAAATCTTTTGCCTACTGTTACAATATGATAAATAACATATATTGGTAATATAAAATAGGTCATACCTTCAGTTTACGTAAAATATCTAATTTAACGCCATTTATCGACTTTTACGCCTTTTCGGCGCATAGTATGGTTTAAAACCATAACTATGAGACAATACTTGTTACCTACTGATCTATAAACATATTTTCAACAACTTTACAGTAAGAACAAGTCCCGAACTCAGAATCCCAATTATGACCTCAAGGCTATGTGTGAAGTGACTAAAATGCCCTTACGGGACATAGTTTGGTTTAAAACTATCAAGCACACATATACTTGATATCCTACTGATATAACATCATAAAAATTTATATTTTTATAGAATGATTATGACCTTGACATCAGATCTACCATAAACATCTTCTATAACTATAAAATGACCAAAATGCCCTTATGAGGCATAATTCGGTTTTATTATCATTAAGGGCATACATATTGATATCATACTAATATCAAATCATATTTTAAAACATATTAGCATATGGAACTTGTATATGACTCCTTCGGTTACCCGGTTTCGCTTATACGCTTATGGTTAAGCATACGTAACTAGTTTACGTAATTTAACCGAAACGGGTTGAACCTAGTCAATTTCTTATCAAAATCTAGAATGTTATTGGTATACCCATATTATACAAGTCTTGATACTTGTCGGGACCATTAACCTTCTATTCTGGTCACCGCTCAATCTAGTGTATCGTACCATATTTGTTTTTACGTAAGACTAGCCGGTTCAAGTCTAAGACTTAACTACGAACCCGTTAGCATTCTAATTTGGTTAATAATACCATCATTCCAGACTAAACACCTTCTCGGTAAATTATGCATGTACTTATCTTTGATTTTCGGCTGAGTTTTTGGATTTCTTGAAGACTTTAGCTCAGGTAAATACTCTTAACCTTTTTTCCTATACGGGCTTGGGATACGGTAAACTATTACCGCTTGGTCGGGTATGGAAATCATGTTTTGTCCAGTTGTGATAATTAACTAAATTACATAACCCGATTTAATCTGTTTTCTCTGAAACTCAAACATTGGGGTGGGCTTGACCGTGTCTGGGATATCCTTGGCTCACTAAAGTGTTAGTGGCCACGACTTAAGCATTGGTGTAGGCATACATCGATAACTGCTATTATTATTATCTGCTTTCGGTGTGAAAGTTCAGAAGTGGTGTTTCAGTCGATCATGTCTTGGTTTCTGTATTTGGGCCCTATATGTAAAAGCCAGACATGTAAAACTGTATACAAGATCAATTGTATTGTCCCAAGTTATTTATAAAAATGTGCCAAGTGCACCTAAAATCATTTCGAAAGGATTTTCAAAATGAGTCGGTTGATTGTATTTACCAGTGTAAACTAACGTATTTTCAAAAGATTAAGTTACAGGTACAAGTAATAGGCCGGAAGCTGCGGGGCATTAATACTGGGGAGTTGCGACCTTATAGTTATGCCTGTAGAGTCTGTTATCCTTTTGTGTATATTTATTTCCGACCCGCCTGTGGATCTTATTACAAGCCTTGTGTACATTTGTATTTCGAACACTTGGACACTTATGGTTTGTAATAGTTATATTTTACTCCAAGACTTCCGCTGTGTTGCTCTGTGTTTTATTGGTTATGATGATATCAACTGCACGTCACAATACTCCCCATCGGGCCCACCGGGATACATGTGGAAATCGGGGTTTAACAGGTTGGTATCAGAGCCAACGTTTGAGGGAATTCAACACTAGTCCTTAGTGTTTGATCTCAAACGACACAGTAACACATTCCTTAGACTCTCGAGTCCAGGCTACGACCTAGGATTGATCATTACCTTATTTTGTATTATCTTCTGTCTTGTTTTGTTTTTTTTAACTTGTTTTTGGGCAGGATCATACCACCAAAATTTTCTCATGGAGCTAAAGGAAAAGGCCTGACGCTGGGCGGATCATCAGGACAAGGACCATCAAACATCCATAACTATAACCCATATGAAGGGTCAGGTGACTCTTCATCACCGTGGGAACCGTACCGCCATTCTATCTCCCACGAATACTCACCACCTCCAAACCCCCACCATTCGCATCATTCTCATCACTCTCACCATAGTCACCAATCACATCACTCCCACTCCCATTCTTTCCATGGAAACTACAACCCCAATATCTATTTGCCTTCACTCTCTGTTTCTCCTCCAGAAGATTCCGACCCTGAGATGCCTCAAACAGGGTCAATGGGACATCCTATTGAAATATCCAGCGGTTTAAACTTGTATGCTGGAACCCCACACCATTACCCCGATCATTTTCAGGAGAGATGGGGACAGTATGTCTTCTATAATACCCCATCTTACCACAACACACCTTCTTATCATACTCCTCAACAGGAACTACTTCCGCCTGAGGAAGTACAAATGCAACAAGTGGAGCAACCGCAACCACCTCCTGAACCACAACCGCCAAGAAGACGCGGGGCGCGCATGTCGGTGCGCCTAGGACCAAGAGTAGGGTCACTTTCACCCCTACCTAACCCTTACCCAACTATCCCCGAGGACCCATAAATGGGTGGACCCTCTCACACTTCACCATTTGTGGAACACCCATCACAACCATCCGTTGAGCCTTTGCCTCAACCACCGCAATCAACTGTTGGGCCTTCGACGCAACTACCACCACTACCACCATCGGGTTTTGAAAACCCAATTCCTTCATATCCATATTCATCTGGATACAACCCTTTCGCTTCTTCTTCTGGGTTGCCTAATTATATTCACCAGGCACCATCACAGGACCCCTATGTAGAGGCAGCTGCACATAATGATCTTTTCCCTTCTCCATTTCCACCATATTCTTCTATACCGTACACAACCAGTGGATATCCCTTTTATGGGTACCATCTTTCGGGTGCACCTCCACCCCATGTATATCAACATCCAGGTACGTTACAACCGCAACCTCAATCCACCACAACCACAGCCTCAACCTTAAGCACCACTACTTGAGGCTATGCAAGAAACGCTGGAGCAGAAAAAGGAATTTCAGCAGAGAGCCGAAAAATCAGAGAAGAAAAACAACAAATATTTAAAGAGATTTATGAGGCTGATTAAAGGGGAAAAGGGTGATTAAACCTTTGTATTTCGTTATGTAATTTTTACTTGTCCAGTAGTCACTGCGTGGACATTGTCCTTATTAAGTCCCTCCGAGGACATATTTATTTTAAGTAATAGTCCCTGCGAGGACAAATTTTGTTATTAAAAGTCCTAATTTTAGGCAATATTGTAATGGTAATTTTAATGAAGAAATTTTGAAATTTATTTATTATAATACTCTGCTTCATCTGTTGTTCAAGCGAACCTCTCGATTTTAATTCGAAATTTATGATCTGCGAAATATTTCAAAAATATCTTCTTGATGGTTTACACCCGCCAAGTGATGAGGTCACATATATTGGCAAAACGGTAGATTAAAAGTATATGGTCCTCTACCAAGATAGTTAAGGTTGAGATTTTCCCTTCTATCCAGAGGTGGTGAACTACGTTCTAAGCCTCCTAATCTACCTGATTGAGACTACTTTCTTAAACCATTTTAAGACTTTATTCTAAAAGTTGACATCTTTAAAGTGTTAACACTCCTAGGTAGTGTGACTTGAGGAACCACACGTGTCGTCAAAGGTTATGGACTATCTCCAAAATATAATAAGTCTATGTGATCAATTTGATCCTACCTAAGTATCATCCATGTGATGATCATATAATTTAAACACCCATTAGTGGTGTAATACCTGTCGGCCATTTATTATAAACATCCATTAGTGATGTGTTACTTATAACATCCATTAGCGATGTACTGCCTACAGGTTATATCCTTGTCCATTAGTGACAGTGACAGATGTAGTCTATGACTCCCTGTCTCGAGGTAATAGATTTCGTTCAAACCTCGAAGTTTTATGATCCTTTTGTGATCTTGACTCATATAATTTGAGTCCTTATGACAAGCCTTTAGTGCTATTTTTTTGTTTTGTCCTTTGTGACAGACGTTTTGTGCCATATTTATTCACCCCCATAAACTTTACAAGTTTATATGGTTTAATTATTCCATGCCACATATTATTTTACAAGTCATCAAGCATGTTAAAACTTATATTATTATTATTTTAGCTTTAATCGGACAAAATGGCTCACTCTGACGGTGCTAGTAGCCGACATAATGATAGCGTCCACAATAAAGCGAATATAATTATAAATGAAGATGACTTCCAGGCTCGCATAGATGAAGCCGTGGGAAAGGCCATGGAGAAAGCCTTTCAAAATTTAAGGTGTCAAGCGCTACACACTCTAAGTCCGTATCAAAATCTATCTCGAAGCCTTCTCTATCTGATAAGAAGGAGAGTTCTGTGCATTCCTCAAATGTGAGGAACAAAGCTAAGAAGTAGGAAGTCCTTGACAAAACTAATACTTCTAAGGATGGCTGCTCATATAAATATTCCATCTCGTGTAATTCACGAGACTTTAATGGTGAAAAGGGGGCTGTGGAGACCCTGAGATGGTTAGATGAGATAGAAACAGTAGTGGATATCAGTGGTTGCGCCGAAAAGGATGTTGTTAAATTCGCTTCCCAGTCTTTCAAAGGCAACACACTAATTCGGTGGAAAGCTTTAATGCAATCAACTGGGAAGGTGCATTTATATAATCTGGGATAGTCCAAGTTCGTGGACCTGGTTAAGGACACCTATTGCCCACCTCACGAGGTGGAAAAGATAGAAATGGATTTCATAGCTCTCTCCATGAGAAATCTTGACTGTCGGAAGTATGTCACCGATTTTGATTCTTATTCTCGACTGGTGTCTTATTTAGTTACTCCTGAGCCTAAACGCATTGCGCGTTTTATCAATGGGATGGCTCCGGAGATAAGGAGTTTGGTTAAGGTTGTTCAGCCTAGCACCTACAAATCAGCAGTCGAGCTGTCTCTTTCCCTCACCCAAGACTATGTGAGGCGAATGTCAGGAAAATCAGAGAATGACGGGAAAAGAAAAAGGGAGGATGATAATTCCCATAAGTCGAACAAGAATAGGAGGTTCGGGTCAAGCAGGAACCATAATCGATCTGATAACAGGCCATGGTGCAAAAGTTTCAACCGACTACACAATGGTCCGTGTCGAAATGAATTCCAATCCAAACCTTGCGGTATCTGCAAGAAGATGGGGCACAAGGCCCTAGATTGTAAAGATTTGAAGGATGCCAGTTGCTAGAACTGTGGCGAGAAGGGGCACATCAAACCCAACTGCCCTAAATATAAGAAAGATGATGCTGGCAAGGCAGAGGGATCAAAGAAAGGAAAAGCTCGTGCATTTCAAATGAATGCAAAGTAAGCAGTCAAGGATGACGACGTGATAATGGGTACGTTTCTTATTAGTGATGTTTATGCTAGAGTTCTTTTTTATTCTGGGGCAGATAAGTTGTTTGTAGACCATAAGTTTAGTGCCTTACTAAATTTGCCCATAAGAACTCTAGACATAAGATATGATGTAGAACTCGCCGATGGTACAATAGAAACTGCTTCAACAATTCTGGATGGATGTTCCATATCCATCAAGAATCATTCTATTCTTGTCTCGTTTTTGTCGATGAAACTGGCAGGATTCGATATAGTATCGGGCATGGATGGTTGTCTTACAACCAAGCCCGCATCTCTTATGATAAAATGCTAATCGAAATCAAAACCCCAACCGGAGATGTGCTTACTATTCAAGGAGACTTACACTACGGATTACCAGAAAAAGCTTCATTCCTCAAGGCATCTCAATGTATAAAGAAAGGATGTGTTATCTATATGGCACAAGTGACCATGGACACACCGAAGCCAAAGATTGAAGACTTTCCTATCATTTATGAGTTCTCAGATATTTTTCCTGAAGACTTGCCTGGTCTGCCTCCGGACAGGCAAGTAGAGTTTAGGATTGACATCCAACCAGGTGCAGCTCCTGTTGCAAGAACACCATACCATTTGGTTCCCACTGAGATGAAGGAGTTAAGGACGCAGCTCGATGAACTTCTAGAGAAAGGTTTTATATAACCTAGCTCTTCGCCCCGGGGAGGTCCGATTTTATTCGTGAAAAAGAAGGACGGTTCGATAAGGATGTGTATAGATTACCATGAGCTGAATAACTTAACCATTAAGAATCGTTACCCATTACCCAAGATCGATGATGTTGATCCCAGATAACAATGCTTTGACTTAAAATGGCAAGTTGATTTCAACTTTATATGAAAATAATGTGCGGAATTAGAAATCAACTTGTAGGAAACAGAGATACAGAATTTTCAGGTTTATATCACTTTTGAAAGGTTACAAAAGATGATTGAAAAGTTATTTTCTAATACAAAACAATGCTTTTATGTGGGAGTGAAGGGCAATGGAGTATGTAAGTTGTAATACTTGCAATGCTCTACTCCATCGATCTTCGGTTTGGTGATCTCTATTTATAGAGATCAATTGGCATGAATACACAATTGTTTATTCATGCAACTGTTTATCGTGGCAGATCGTTTCATATGTCATGCTTACTACTTCCACATCGATCTGCAAGTGGACATTATGATTGGTCACCAGATTTCTGATGACTTCTGATCAGAATCTGATGAGGTTTCATCAGATTTGATCAGATCTTTTATGATCCTATCTTCAAACACTTTAGACAAGATATTCTTATCAGATCTGATTCAAATGCTTCTTCTTATGGCATATGATCATGTTTCTTCTGTTGACTTGATCCTTTGACTTCTTCTTCATCAGATCTGATAAGATTGATCAGACTCTCTTTCTTCATTTTTTTCAATACTTTAATTATACATATAAAGTTTCCTAACAATTTCCCCCTAAGTATTGTAAGTAAAATGACGAACATACAACCAAGAATTTGCAAGATAAAACAAAAACAACCACTTAAGCAATTTTTAAACAAACAATTCAAAGAAAACTTGTTCAACCATAGTAATCATTGTTTTGACAAATTCAATAATAATAATAATCTTTCATGCTGGGCTTCCACTTCTAAGGGATTAATTGCTTGCATTCCCCATACATGGTTTTTACGTACTCCCTATCTTGAATCCAGTCATAAATGATGTCTTCAATCTGTTTCACCAAATGCTCTTTCTTATTATCCTTCTTCTATTCCTGCTTTTTCCTCATGATCTCTTTAATGTGAGTTAAAGTTCTGTTTGAAAACTTACATATTTCATTAACTTTGAACACTCTTCTCCCTTCTTCGTCTTTATAGATCACTATTAGCTCAGGTGTTTCAACAATGCTACCTGTTCTGGCATCCTTCATTGCTTCAGGGATTTCAGTGTTTCGTGCTGTGATCAGAGGTTTGCCTTTGACCAAGTGTTTGTACCGAAGGAATAGGTCAAAATCTACTTGGCATATGTTGGTTGCTATCTCCCTTCCACGTTCTGAGAAGCTATGAAGTGCTTTCCTGATTTCTCTTTTTCTTAGTGATTCTTGTGCATATATTCTTCTTAGCTTAACTATATCCAGTGGATGCAGACGCTCCATAATTTGACTGTCAAGGACCTGTTGTTCTTCACCATCTTCTCTCCTGATGTGATACATGTTTTGATGCCATACACCTTTGAGAGGAGTTTGGACTGATCTATCTGTGATGTGTACACTCTTGATGGGATTTCTGTATTTTCCCCAGAGACATCCTTCTTGTCTATTGCCTCTCTTTGTGAGGGTATTTCTGGTGATTGGGTCTATCTTGCTAGGAAGAGGTTCATCATCTTTTCTGTAATATTCCTTTAAAACAACCTCTGGAAAGAGTACTTCATGGTCATCTACGGTTTGTATGATTCTTGTAATGTTTGGATCATCTGTTGGAATGACAGCAGGCTTCTTTGAGGAAATATGACCACTTTCTTCCCATTTCCTTTTCTCTCCAGATATACATTGTTTGCTGAATTCAGTTTGACTTGAGAGAGTGGGTTCAGCAATTTCTTTTCCTTTCATTTTGTCTCTGGATGAGGACTGAGTTAAGCGTTGAGCTCTTGTTCTTAATGATGGTTCTGTTTGAGTTTGAGATTGTTGTAGTGGTGGTTGAGTTGGTTTTGATTGAATTGGTGCTGATTGAGGTGATGATTGAGTTTGTGTTGAAGGGTGTAAGATCAAGGCTTTTTCTCTAGAGATGGAGGTAGGATGAGGTGGAAGAGGGAAAGAACTCATTGTTCGTTGTTGTGATTTAGTTGAATCTTTGGTTTAGTTGGTATAGGAGCTGGTATTCTGAAAAGAGGTTTTGTTGATGTAGTTACAATGTGTTTGAGTGCATCCTTTTGGGTTGCACCAGATATTTCTCTTCCCTCAGGAATCTGTTTCAACAAATCTGGCAGGCTTGTCTTTGTTGCTTGTGCAATATTAACACAGAGTCCCTTTAATAGATCTTTTACATCTTCAGTCAGCTTTGTGTTAATAGCGCTTTCTTCTCTGATGCTTGTCATCTGCCCTTGTAGTTCTGTTTTGCTTTTGCTCCAATTCTGCATTTGTTATTTTAATAAATGCACCATCAGATCATTATTCTTCACAACTTCCTTCAGCTTTTCCTCCATTCTTGTGAAGTTTTCTACAATACTTGACAGATTCTGTGCTACAGTTCTTGATTCAGCATTTCCTGTTGTCTTCACAAGTTCTTTCATCTCTTCTTTCATAGCTCCGAATTCCTCAGCTAGTTTCTGAAATTCATGAGAGATCTTTTTCACATCTTGAGAGGTGACTGGAGATTCTTGCAGCTTGTTCAATTTGTCTGTGTTTTCTTCCGATTGTTTTCTGATGGATTCAATAGATTCTGACAGATTTCTGATGTCAGACTTTTGTTGCTTCATTTCATTCAACAGATTATCCAGTTTTTCTTCAAGAGGAGACTTTCTCTCCTGATTAATTACATTCTCTATCACCTTTTTCAATGTTGATTCAAGATTGGTTGTAAGTGGGTCATTTGGAACAATAGATGTTCCTTCTAACATACCAGCAGAAAACACATTTCTTGCTGTTTCAGGAAATCCCATGTCTTGAACATAAGACCAATTCATAGGATTCCTACCAGAATCATGCACCACAGGCATTTCCTGGATTTCCTCAGATCCTTGAACAATCCTTTCGGAATGTTCTCCGTGAGTTCTAGGATAACACAAAGTATCCAAAAGTTGTCTCTGATCAAGTGGATGTTCTCCACTTGTTGCAGTTTCAACCTCCTCCTCATCAGATTCGGAGTTGATGCTCAGAGCCATACCCAATTGGGCTTCAACATTAGGTACTCTTGTTCTTATTTCAAAATCAGCCTCAACAGATTCTGATGAGGTTTCATCAGAAGTTGGTTTTGTAAAATTAAGTTTAGGGTTTGACTCAAGGTGTGCACCTGTTTCAAGAGTATCATGTTGTTGACCTTCTCCGGCTAGCATTGAATCTGAATTAGTGGCTTCATCTTTAATGGATGAGACTTCATCAGATTCTTCATTTGATCCATACTTGAAGAAACCCTAGATAAACCAGACCGAATCTGTGTAGATCTATAGATCGGGCTCTGCATAAAGAGGTTAATCCTTCGTTTGGTTTCGGGAAATATACTTCGACTGATCTTGCAAAACAGAACACCGTCAGCCTCGTCACGGGGAGAAGGGGGTTCTCTCCGTGACCACCCTCTGGCGTGAGAATAAGTACAGGTAGTCGGAAGTAAAGTGAAGTAGGAGAGAGAGTAGTTGAGAGTGAATACCTTTTCCTTGAACCCCAAGTTACTTATTTATAGCTAGAGTTTGGGCGCCAAAAAGAGAGATGGAAACCTAACGAAATCTTTCACTGCTCCATTAAGTCTTGACTATCCGTTAGTGCACACAGATTGTGAGCTCATCTAAGGCTAGGGAGATGCCACGTGTCGTCATGAGATCACTATATTTCATTGATGTGAGCATGCTATCACCGTGATCTCCATAGATGCAGCCACGTGTCATTCGGTTATAACCGAATAGTGGCTTTGCACGATTGGCAATAAATGCTTCTAGAACATTTATACAGCTGTGACCTGCAGGACCACTGCCACGTATGCATTCTGTTACAACAGAAAAGATTCCTTTTGCCTCTGCACCCTTTCTTGTAAATAGGGATTTCTGCTAAGGAAAAGTCTTTCAGGATTAACCGTTTCCTTGCGCAAGCGGCGCAAGGTAGGTAAATGATCTTTTTCCTTCTTTGCTGTTTAGCGCAACGTTTGCTGAGTTCTTGTTTTGGTACAAGTGTCTGCGCAAGGTTTATGAATGAAGTATTACCCAAGGAAATTAGTCAAGGTTAACTTTGAACCTTGCGCGAGCCCGCACAAGGTAGTTAAATGAACTTTTCCTTCTTTGGGTATCTGGCGCAGAGTTTAGTGAGTCTTTCTTTGGCAGAGAAGCCTGCGCAAGGTTTTCTTGACAGTTAATAGTGGGTATAGTTCCCTTGCTTGGCGCAAGGTTTTTGGGACCATACCCCTTGAAGTCCCCCCAGTCAAGTGTTGCTCCTATGTAAAAGTAAGAGTAGGTGGAACACTAGACTTAAGATAAGTATGCTGTGCTGTATGGGTGCTGGTACTTGAGTGTTTTTTGCTTCCTGATGACGTATCATATGTGAACCTCGAAGACGATTTGAATTTCGAATATTTTGGAGGACACGTGTCGCTCATCCAAATAGTGTAGTTGGTGTAAACGCACGTCCCTGAGACATGGTGGTACTGTGCACATGCTGTCAACAGTATGTGTCCCACTACATTAATGAAAATTTGGCGAAACGTGCACGCGTGAGGGTAATCACTGTTCCTCACTCGCTCTGACATTTACCTGGGAAGGTGTGATGGTCGCGAAAGTCGTTGTTGTCACGTCGAGCATTAATTGCGATTGGTATATAAAGGGGATCGACTCTTCATTTGCTTCTTTACCAGTTAATGTTCTAGAGAGAGAGAGCACATATCCTTCATATTTTCCGGCGATCTGCGATACTCCGATCATATTCTTTGTTGAGTTTTTTGTCCTTCTGATCTTTCGATACTTATGGCTACCAGTTTCGGGAGAGTCGAGATACCGGCGACATCAATACTTCCACCGTTAAAGTGGAAGAAAGAAGAATTTGATGCCCTGAATAATAACTTTTTGTTTGCCAAGTCCTGGGAGCTTTTTACCCTAAGGAGGGTTCTACGGCGGCAGATGCTCCGGCCGGCTACATTACATTGTTTTACGATAACTTTACCAAGGGCAATTTTAGACTTCCGGTGACCCATTTCATGCTTGAGATTCTGGACTTCTACAAATTCCATATCTCTCAACTGAACCCCATGGGAATGGTCAGAATCAGACACTTTGAGTTTGTTTGCCGGTCCATGCAGATCATTCCAACGGTAGAGAAATTCCGAGTTTTTTATCAACTCCACTGCTCATTAGGCTTCTACTCTTTTCAACAGCGTTTACAGGCTAAACGGTTGTTATTAGTGCCACCCTAATCCTATCACGACTAGAAACAGAAGTTCTTTTATGTAAAGGCGGCGGTTATCCTGACGGCGATGACGTTCAGGGCCGGGGAGGAAATAGACTTGAAGACATTGGCCATTCCTACCAATGAAGTGTGGTATAAAAATATTAAGGATGTGCCCAATATTGTCTTGCCTGAAAGGGCATTAATTGCTGCTGGGATGAGCATCTGTGGAAGAAGGAGCGTCAAGAAAAACCGGTTTACACCAAAGATGGGGTTGGTATGTTACTTCACAATTTCTTAGGATAGCCTTCGATAACTGGTTATTGATGATGTTTTGTTGCTATGCTTTGTTATGTAGTTGCGCCGTTATATTTGGTCTCCTTCAAGAGAGATAACGGGAAGATGGCCGTTGTGCCACTTGAAGAGAATGAGGAGCCCTGGTTTGATCATATCCTGGGAAATTTTGAACTTCCCAACAAAGAAAACCTCAATGCAGCCCTCCTCCACTACTGGTACGTCGTATACTGTAAAGCTTGAGTTAGAATTGCAATATTACCAGTAGATGCTAATTCTAAGTAATATTGCAATGTAACTTATGGCGCAACGTTTTTTTCCTTTATCCTTGATCATGTAGGTGATTTGCTAAACTTGGGCACAGGCCCTGAGTCGAAGAAGAAAAAGAAGCCAACTTCTGCTGCTGCTGCGCCCCCTCCTCTAAACCAGATCAAAAGACTAAGCCATCTGCTGCTATAAAAGCTGAGGGCAAGAAAGGTACACGTCTCATATCTGATTCTTGGTGTGATTACGTGGTGGTGTTAGACTCATTTGAGGGTCTCGCGCCTGTAGGTTTGAGGAAACCCAAGGAGAAGCCTGTTGACACGTCATATGTCCCTGCCTCTAACCCAGATGAACCTTTGGAGATACCTTCAAGCCTAGAGGAGGCGTTGAAGCGTGCCTCCAAGAAGAGGAAAGAATCTGAGACTTTACCACCTTCTTCGCCGAAAAAGGTTGCGCGGCCGCGCATCGGCAAGAAAAGCAATCTGGATGCTCTTGCGAAGAAGTTTTCTCCTGGTATGTCTACTTCTTTGCACACTTTGTTGTAATAGCTATGCGATGCCTTATACTTGACACTTGTGTTTGTTTGTTGCAGAAAAACTTGTCAAGGTTGCGCCGATCCCATCATCTTCCATACCATCACCGCGCAAGCCTGATAATACTGAAGGGGGTGATGTGAACCATAGCGCCCCTTTTTCTGATGCGGACCCCATTATTCCAGAAAAACCAGAAGGGGTGGCTCCAGAAGAAGAGCCAAAACAATTTGTTACTGAGACTCCAGCTGGCGAGCAGGTTAAAGATATTGCTTCAGATGTTCCTAAGAATCCTACTGACGAGCAGGTTAAAGATACTGCCATAGGTGTTGATGCGGAAAGGCCTATAGATGTGGGACAATATAAGCCATCCACACCCATTGCTGAGCCTTCAACATCTAATTCTAAGGGTGATGGCCCTTCCACAAAAGGCGATTACTTTATGCCAACTTTTGATGATCCAAAGGAGGAGTCGCCAATTCGCCCCGAGGAATCACCTGGGGATTATTATTATCGCTCATATTCTGAGAAACGGGCCTCTGAGATTCATCAACCTGTGTGGAAGGTCAAACAAGGCGATGTTTTTACTAATTGGCACTCATGCAGGGAGTGGTATAAGGGCATCTTCCCTCCGGCGGAAGTGAAGCGCCAAGAAGAGAAAAACCACGATGTCACTTATTAAACATTTTTACAAGAGTCTGCCCTTGCCACTTCCACCATGAACCGAATTTTGCGCGAATGGCACAACATGAACAAGGAGGGGAATGAGGTTGAGATTAATAAGGCGAAGGCCAAATATGAAAGGGAGAAAACGCTGAAGATGGTTATGGATTTTGAGGCTGCTAAAGCCAAGTTTGAGGAGGAGAAGAAGACCGAGGAGTGGTCTGCGCTGTCATGGAAGCGCAAATGTTAGACCGCTACTACGCAACATGCTGAAGATCGCAAGCGCTTTGTGGAGGCTTGTGATCGAGACAATAATGAAAAAATTTCTCTTCGTAATGAAATTGAGAAACTAAAGAAAGAGAAGGCTGATGCGGTTGCTGCAGCAGAGGAGGCTCGCTCACATAGAGAGAGGAGCCAGTAGAATGAGGTAGCGACCAAAATGACTCTCCTCCTTAAGAATAAAGAGATTGATGAGCTAACCTCTATGTTATTTGATCAGGCGCGACTGCAGGCGGAAGTTGATTCCTTGAAAAGGATATCAAGCTTCATCGTACTGAGAAAGCCGAGTTGATCCGCCGTCTAACTGAAGGTGAACAAAAAAATTAATGATACGGAGGTCGCTCGTGCCACAGCTGAGAGCCTGGCTGAGTCACTGATGAATCAGCTTACTTGGTTGCGCGAGTATGGGATTGTGGAGGTATTATCCCTATCTTGAAATATATGTCTTGCTGAATTACCATATCGTATACTGATGTGTTTGTTTACAGATTGCAAATTCCATCTTAAACTATACGGAGTTAGATGAGAGGGTAGCAGAACTGATGGCGGCGGCGCGGAATGATGGTCATGCTGAGGGCTACAAAGAATGTACGCTGCACATGGCCCATGCTTTGAAGATTGAATGGGACACAAGCCGAGCTGCCACGCATGGAACTGATACCTCTGCCATCTATACAACTGCGAAGGAAAAATATGATCACTTGGAAATCCCTATCATGGACCTTGTTGATGCTTCGTTGCAGCATGATGACTTTGTTGATAGATTAAAGGAGATTTTTGCAGTGGCGGAAAAACAATCAAGCGAAAAAGATGTAGAATAGGGCATCTAAACTTTTAGAATTTACTTGATGTTTGCATGTGATCAATTACTTGTTTAGGATAGACAAATGAACAATAATCAATCCATGTGTGAGCGTAAGCATTGCTTTATCTTGTGGCTCATGAGTATGTGTTTTTGTTTATCCAAAGGAATTGCATCCATTTGTAATAAATATATAAAAGAATGTAAGTAGCGACAGAAGGTATTTTATTTCATTGATAAAGCGTAGAGCTATAACTGTCACTAAGATTACAAACGAGAATTAATGTAAGCAGACTCAAGAAAAGCGCAAGGCTAATGAGCTATGAGATTACATGTAACATCTGCGAAATTGCTGGGCGTTCCAGGTCTGCGGGACGCTAGAACCGTCCAAGCGCTTCAACGTGTATGCTCCTTTGCCAAGGACTTCATGGATCACATAGGGGCCTTCCCACCTTGGCGCGAGTTGTCACACCCCGACCCGCAGCGGAATAAGAGTCGGGGCATAATTGGGTTATCACCAAAGCTCATGACATTTACTATTATGTTTCATATTTAATAAAGTCAAAGTTACATTTCAAAAATCCAAACATGTTCATTCAATACAAAGAAAATAAGCCAAGCATAACAATCCCAACACTAAATCGTTTTATTCTTCTAGTCCAAGTCCTATGTGTTCCTAGCTGCAGCTGCTTCACCTGTATCATGTGTAAAATGGGGGTTTTTGGGTCAACATAAGTTGGCGAGTGAACCTTATTAGATAAACATTTATTAATAAATTAATTGTTAGTTTATCAATGAAAATTTGTGCATAATCATAGATGAGCAAATGTAAATAATCAAGTAATGGCAAATAGCAGTCACAACTATAACGTACAATAACACATGGCAGCATACATGAACATACCAACATCATACTGTAAATAACATAAATGAAACTGTGCGATCAAGGCTCAATCAAACGGAGCCGATCGTATTGCATGTACTGAAAATGAAAATGTCTGTGCGATCAAGGCTCAATCAAACGGAGCCGATCGTATGTGGGCACGCCAGGTTCAACCGCATAATAAAATGGGGAACATGCTCAACGCTCATAATGTAATGGGGAGCGGCGGCCTATGAAATTGCATGTACTGAATAATAAATTGCATCCAATGATAACTACTTAACAGCAACAAACTGAATACACAAGTTCATGATATGATGTATGCACAATGGTTTAGTAATAATATATATATACATAGACACATAATACACCCCAAAATGTGATTAAACGGGGAATTTGTAAGATTCACTCACATTGGGTGCGTCGGATTGGAGATGGTGAGATGCGCACGAATTAGATGAGCGGATCAACGAGGAATACTAACCTAAATAATAATGGAAAAATATATTAAATGGATGGATTTTATTAAGGATTTTAATGAAATTTTTAGATATATTTTTGTGAGTTTATGGCTATTTTCTATCTTTAAAAATGTTATTTTTAAGTATTTTTAATTGATTTTTAAATTAAATTAAATAAATAAAAATATAAAAAAAAAATTATTTATTCAGCGTTGACCGTTGACCGTTGACCGGTTCGGTCAGCGAATTAATCTGCGCCGGGTGAGGCTCGAACCCGAGACCTCCCGTTCGCGTGCACGCAGCTCTACCAACTGAGCTACGTGTCTAACCCGAAATAATCTTGTTTTTAATTATATTTATACACTTATTCAAGTTAACCGAATTTCCTTTATTTGCAAAAACATTTTAATTCAATCGGACCGGTGCTCGTGACGGGTTTCGAACGCGCGACGTGTGGTTCATGTTGCACACAGTCCACCGCTGGACTGTGTGTCTAACCTGGTTATTATCTCGGTTTTTATTATACTTAACAACTAACTGGGTTATCCCGGTTTAGTTTTTAAACAAAAAGGCGCGTTATTATATAAGGTGTGCGTGTAGCAAGGATCGAACTCGGGACGTGCGTGTGTATTTTGCACACAGTCCACCGCTGGACTGTGTGTCTAACCCGTTTAAAATACCGATTTTAATTAATCTTATCTTATGTTGCGTCTTCATCTTCTTCGTTGTTTTACACAGACAAACATATTCCGACTGTAATGACCGGTTTATGACTTATACGCTTTTCAGACATTATCAGTAATTTAAAAGTAGAGAATGGAGAGAGTTTAAGGAAAAAGATATACCGATTGATGTTGTTCATAGAATTCCGGCGGAGGTGCGTCGGTACTGAAAGTGAACTCCGGCTGTTGAAACCAATTAACAGCTTTGTTCGATTATTTAAGAAGTTGAGTCACTTAAACAAGGTTTAACAGAAGTTTGGGAGATCATACCCGTTCACAGTGTGATTCCGACAGTTTCAGGAGTTTTCCGGCGAAGGTAAGATTTTTCGATAATCGTTGACTAGGATCGATTCTGATGGTGGAGTTGTGTTAGAAACTGATTAATCACATGATTGAAACAGAAAGAGTCGGAGGAAATACCGTGTGGATGTGAGTCCCGGTTTTCCGGTGACTTGCAGAATTTTTCCGGCGGTCTAATTCAAGCTTCTCCGGTGGATTGTAAGGTTGCGGAAATGCAATTGGGAGTCTTGCAGAGTGTTTTGAGTCGCAGGAAAAGTCTATGATTGAAGTAGTCCGAGAATTGAAGACTTTCGGTTATTAAACCGATCTACTTCCGAATTCAAGTTCCATTCATGGCAACATTGATTGAAATTGTCCGTTTACCGGTTATACTGAATCGAGAGTATCCAAATCGATTTGGGTGATTGATAACCGGTTTCAGTTACAATGTGTAAAATCAATTGATTTACCTTAGTCCATAAAAATTATTTGTTTCCTAAACATGACAGAAAACAAACAAGTGGCGGAGTGGTCTTGGGAGTGAGTGTTAAGTTGTTGAAGTGTTTCATGGCTGACCCGGGTTCGAGTCCCGGCAGCTACATATTTTTTTATTTATTTTATTTTAACTTTTTATCAAATATAATTTTTATAATTTAGTTTATTTATTAATTATGTATCGTTTTAACTCAAAATAATCATAAATATTTAATGTAACTTTTATAACTTGGTACTTGATTACAAAACGGAGCGGGTTTTGAAGACCCGATTTTTACAAATGTTACAGTATCCCCTACTTTTAGGAATTTCGTCCCGAAATTTAAGTAGTTGAAGTAGTAGGAAAAAGATGCGGGTATTTTTCACGCATTGAGTCTTCACGTTCCCAAGTAAACTCAGGTCCCCGTTTCGACTCCCAGCGTACCCTAAAAATTGGAATGCGACTTCATCGAAGACGCTTTTCCCCGTAGTCCATGATCTCCACTGGTCTTTCAATAAAATGCATAGATTCATCAATCTGAATATCTTCCAGCGGAATATGGAGATTCTCATCAGCGAGGCACTTCTTCAAGTTCGACACATGGAATGTGGGATGAATCCTGTTGAGTTCTTCTGGTAGGTCAAGCTTGTATGCTACAGGACCTACTCTTTCGAGTATCTTGAAAGGTCCTACGTAACGTGGTGCTAGCTTCCCCTTTTGACCAAAACGAACTACTCCCTTCCACGGTGATACTTTTAAAAGCACATGATCACCAATGTTAAACTCTAAGGGCTTCCGTCGTTTATCTGCATAACTCTTTTGACGACTTTGAGCCGCTAGAAGATTGTTTCGAATTTGATGGATCTTATCTGTGGTTTCTTGGATCAATTCTGGACCAGTAATTTGTGTTTCCCTAATTTCGTGCCAACATACAGGAGATCGGCACTTTCGACCATATAAGGCTTCAAAAGGTGCCATGCCGATGCTCGAATGATAGCTGTTGTTGTACGAAAATTCAACTAATGGTAGGTGGGCGTCCCAATTTCCCTTGAAGTCTATGACACATGCTCTAAGCATATCTTCAAGAGTTTGAATGGTGCGCTCAGACTGTCCATCAGTTTGAGGATGATAGGCGGTACTGAGATCTAATCGTGTGCCCATAGCGGATTGTACTGCTTGCCATGTTCGCGAGGTGAAACGACCATCACGATCAGAAATAATACTTAGTGGTACCCCATGCCGGCTTACGATTTCGTTGATATAAATACGTGCAAGCTTTTCGTTCTTGAAATCTTCGCGAATAGGAATAAAATGAGCTGATTTTGTAAGTCGGTCTATAATCACCCATATAGTGTCATACCCACCAGAAGTGCGAGGTAACCCGGTAATGAAATCCATGGTTATATTTTCCCACTTCCATACAGGTATTTCCGATTGGACTAGAAGTCCTGAGGGTCTTTGGTGTTCAGCCTTCACCTTGGAACATGTGAGACACTTGGAAACAAAAACGGCAATATCCTTCTTCATTCCAGGCCACCAATAGGTGTATCGTAGGTCTTGATACATCTTATCGGCTCCTGGATGTATAGAATATCGCGTTTTGTGAGCTTCATTCATAAGAGTTTCACGAAGATTGTTGTGGTTAGGAATCCAGATACGATCTAGGTAATACAGGATATCGTCTGATTTAGTTTCAAGTTTTAGCTCGGCTCCACAGGACATCTCCTTTCGTACATCTTCTTCTGTTATTGAAACGTGTTGGGCTTCTCGAATTTGATCTTTAATGTCGGTTATAATTTGCGAACATAGAAGATGAATGGAGTTCGCATAACCCTTTCGACTAAGTGCATCAGCCACCACATTTGCTTTACCAGGGTGGTATCTAATTTCACAGTCGTAATCATTTAGAAGTTCAACCCATCTTCGTTGCCTCATATTTAACTCTTTTTGATTGAAGATATGTTGAAGACTCTTGTGGTCAGTGTAAATTTCACACTTAGTACCATAGAGATAATGTCTCCATATCTTAAGAGCGAATACCACGGCTCCAAGTTCTAGGTCATGAGTGGTGTAGTTCTTTTCATGTGTCTTGAGTTGTCTCGAGGCATAAGCTATGACTTTTCCTCTTTGCATGAGAACGCAGCCTAATCCTTGCCCTGACGCATCGCAATAGACTACAAAATCATCACAACCTTCAGGAAGAGTGAGGATTGGTGCATCACAAAGTTTTTGTTTAAGAGTTTGAAAAGCTTCTTCTTGCTTGGGTCCCCATACGAAAGGCTTTCCTTTGTGAGTTAAAGCCGTGAGTGGCACAGCAATGCGAGAGAAGTTTGAAATGAACCGACGATAATAGCCAGCTAGTCCAAGAAAAGATCTTACTTCAGTTGGTGTACATGGAGCTTGCCATTCTTGAACTGCTTTGATCTTTGAAGGGTCAACATGTATTCTCTTGTCATTGACTATATGCCCGAGGAATTGCACCTCTTTTAACCAGAATTCACATTTAGAGAACTTGGCATAAAGCTTTTCCTTTTCTAGAAGTGCAAGAACGAGTCGAAGATGACGCTCATGATCAGCTTTAGATTTTGAATAAATAAGAATATCGTCGATGAAAACTATAACAAATCGATCAAGGTAAGGTTTGCAGACTCTGTTCATTAGGTCCATGAAGATAGCTGGTGCGTTGGTTAATCCAAACGGCATAACCATGAATTCATAGTGGCCATAACGAGTTCGAAAAGCAGTCTTAGGGACGTCTTCTTCATGCACTCTAAGTTGATGATAGCCAGATCGAAGATCGATTTTCGAAAAACAGCTGGCACCTTGTAGTTGGTCAAGAAGATCATCAATGCGAGGTAAAGGATAGCGATTTTTGATGGTTAACTTGTTGAGCTCTCTGTAGTCGATGCACATACGAAAAGATCCATCTTTCTTCTTTACAAAAAGGACAGGTGCACCCCAAGGCGATGAGCTAGGACGTATGAATCCCTTGTCAGTCAACTCTTGTAATTGACTGGCTAGCTCTTGCATTTCAAAGGGGCTAACCTATATGGAGACTTTGCAACTGGTGTAGCACCAGGTATAAGATCAATACGGAATTCGACGTCTCTAACTGGAGGAAGTCCTGAAATGTCGTCAGGAAAAACTTGTGGAAAGTCTTTTACTACAGGAATGTCTTCAAGTTTCTTCTCTGTGGTCCCCTTCTTGATGATATGGGCTAAAAACGCGACATAATTCTTGCGAAGATATTTTTGAGCTTAAAGACAAGACATTAAGATGAGCCCTTTCGACGAGGTTTCTCCAATGATTCGAAGAGTCTGACCGTTTGAAAGAGGAATACGAATAAATTTTTCACGACATACAACTTCCGCCTGATGTTGACTGAGCCAATCCATACCGATTATGATGTCAAAACTTCCCAGCTTCATAGGAATAAGGTCGATTGAGAAATCGTGGTCGTTTAAGGTGAGTGTACAGTTGCGTAATATAGAGTCTAATGAAACTGGTTTCCCGTCCGCAACTTCTACCGTTATGGATTCCGTGAGCTTATCCCAATTTTTGCTTAAGATAGGTTCAAATTCTAATGACACAAAACTTCTATCCGCACCAGTATCAAATAACATAGAGGCATATCTACCATTTATAAGGAACGTACCGTTGACCACATTGCCGTCAGCTCTGGCCTGGTTCGCGTTAATATTGAAAGCTCTTCCTCTTGCAGGTGGAGGAGCTTGGTTCGCTTGATTCACTGGGTTGGCTTGGGCCTGAGCATGAATAATATTAACCAGCCTTGGACATGTGTTTCTGAAATGACTTGGGTCGCCGCAATTGAAGCAAGCCCGCATAGGTTGGCCCATAGGATAATTGGGTTGGTAGTATGTTTGGGCTAAATGTTGGGTGGGTGGAAATGGTAGGGGTTGTTGTGCTTGACCCATTAACTGTTGGTGGGTTTGGGTTAAAGGTTGGTGGCGGTTTGTTCGTTGAGGCATGCGGCAGTTTTGAACAGTATGTCCTGCGCGACCGCAGCCGGTGCAGTATTGGCAATGATGATCAGGGGAATGGTGATACTGACAACGGTTACATTTTGGTAATGGGCCTGTGTAGGGTCTTCTGTATGGTGCGGGTAAAGGAGTGACTTGAGTAATGGGTGCAGCAGGAATAGGGGTGTTGGTTTGGGTAACTGCAAAATTCCTGGTGTTACGCTTCCTCTTGTTAGCAAACTTAGAGGAAGGAATGGGGTGGTTTGAAGTTTGTCCCTCAACAGGGGCTTTCTTCTTCTCTTCTTTGAACTTCCCATTGCGAATTCGGTTTTCGGTCAGTTCAGTTGCTAACTCCATAGCAGCTTCAAGTGTTACCGGTAAAACGCTGAGAACTGAATCTTGGATTTTCGAGGGAAGTCCTCGAATATAATGTTCAATCAGACGATAGGTTGGTGTGAATAAATTTGGAACCATTTGGTTCAATTCCAAGAACCTCTTGTTGTAGGTAGAGTGATCACCCTCCTTTTGCTTTAGAGCATGAAATTCATCCTCCAACTTCTTAATTTCACTTCTAGGACAGAAACGCCTAGTCATGATTTCCCTTAACTCCTCCCAAGTTAAGGCCATCGCATCTTCAGTTCCCCTCTTCCCTTTCTTAGTATTCCACCAAGTGAGAGCTACTCCAAGTAGTCTCCCGGTGGCGTATCGAACCTTGCGATCCTCAGGACAATCGCAGTTTAGGAAGGTGTTTTCCATCTCCTCGAACCAATGTAGGAGAGCAGTGACACCCTCGGTCCCTTCAAATTTAGGAGGATCACAGGACTTAAAATGTTTGTAAGAGCACTTGTTGGTAGGAGGGTTGTCAATGTTCTGGTCATGTTGTTGGGGAGGGTTAGTAGGGTTTGTAGCAAGGGCTTGTTGTACTTGGACCACAATGTCAGGAAGTATCGTGGCCATTTGTTTCGCGATCTGAGTGGCCAAACGTTCCTGAGACCTTCCCGATCTTTTACCCCTTCGTTGCTGTCTAGACGACATCTACAGGATCATAAAATGAGAAGATTGTGAGTTTATGGTGTCTTTTTAGGTGTCATGTGTCTTTAAGAAAATGAAAATAACATAAATATCAATAATGCAACTACATCCATAGGATGTCTTGGGTTCGCTCATGTTGGGCCTCAAATGTCCCCCATACCTTCACCTACATAGTCATGTGGGCCCCCATGCCTATTGGCTTGGTAGGATTCACATTAGTATTGGCAATTTAACACTCGCATCCCCCGAATGCAAACCACAAAATATGTTCATGAGATGTTTGGTCGGAACGTGTCCAGGTGTAGACACAATGACAACTCAAAGTGGGGTTAGCTCACACGACGTTTGGTATAGCATACTTTGGCCTAATAGGTACTTCGTACTCTCATCGTTAGTCCCCAGGTAGGCAAACTGGTCCTTTATTTTGGATTTATACGAATGCCAGCCTAGACAGGACGTTCCGACTACCGGTACTGGTACCCTTCCAGTTACTACATGCCCGTCATGAGAGCTCACTTTGATGAGATTTGAAAACACGAAAATCATTGTAAAAATGATCATGATGTGGTGTGTGCTTTCATGGATGTGATATGTTATGAGCATACGATTCATGATAAGCATTATATGATAATACATACTTATGAACATGCTTGTACAATATCAAATGTAACATTTAACATAAAACATATAGACATCATGAAATTTGGCATATAACACACAAAAATCTTATAAGTTTCTAATCGACTATAGTATAGGCTCTAAGGGTCTAATAACCTATCCTATATCCCTATAATCATGGCTCTGATACCAATCTGTCACACCCCGACCCGCAGCGGAATAAGAGTCGGGGCATAATTGGGTTATCACCAAAGCTCATGACATTTACTATTATGTTTCATATTTACTAAAGTCAAAGTTACATTTCAAAAATCCAAACATGTTCATTCAATAAAAAGAAAATAAGCCAAGCATAACAATCCCAACACTAAATCGTTTTATTCTTCTAGTCCAAGTCCTATGTGTTCCTAGCTGCAGCTGCTTCACCTGTATCATGTGTAAAATGGGGGTTTTTGGGTCAACATAAGTTGGCGAGTGAACCTTATTAGATAAACATTTATTAATAAATTAATTGTTAGTTTATCAATGAAAATTTGTGCATAATCATAGATGAGCAAATGTAAATAATCAAGTAATGGCAAATAGCAGTCACAACTAAAAAACGTACAATAACACATGGCAGCATACATGAACATACCAACATCATACTGTAAATAACATAAATGAAACTGTGCGATCAAGGCTCAATCAAACGGAGCCGATCGTATTGCATGTACTGAAAATGAAAATGTCTGTGCGATCAAGGCTCAATCAAACGGAGCCGATCGTATGTGGGCACGCCAGGTTCAACCGCATAATAAAATGGGGAACATGCTCAACGCTCATAATGTAATGGGGAGCGGCGGCCTATGAAATTGCATGTACTGAATAATAAATTGCATCCAATGATAACTACTTAACAGCAACAAACTGAATACACAAGTTCATGATATGATGTATGCACAATGGTTTAGTAATAATATATATATACATAGACACATAATACACCCCAAAATGTGATTAAACGGGGAATTTGTAAGATTCACTCACATTGGGTGCGTCGGATTGGAGATGGTGAGATGCGCACGAATTAGATGAGCGGATCAACGAGGAATACTAACCTAAATAATAATGGAAAAATATATTAAATGGATGGATTTTATTAAGGATTTTAATGAAATTTTTAGATATATTTTTGTGAGTTTATGGCTATTTTCTATCTTTAAAAATGTTATTTTTAAGTATTTTTAATTGATTTTTAAATTAAATTAAATAAATAAAAATATAAAAAAAAATTATTTATTCAGCGTTGACCGTTGACCGTTGACCGGTTCGGTCAGCGAATTAATCTGCGCCGGGTGAGGCTCGAACCCGAGACCTCCCGTTCGCGTGCACGCAGCTCTACCAACTGAGCTACGTGTCTAACCCGAAATAATCTTGTTTTTAATTATATTTATACACTTATTCAAGTTAACCGAATTTCCTTTATTTGCAAAAACATTTTAATTCAATCGGACCGGTGCTCGTGACGGGTTTCGAACGCGCGACGTGTGGTTCATGTTGCACACAGTCCACCAATGGACTGTGTGTCTAACCTGGTTATTATCTCGGTTTTTATTATACTTAACAACTAACTGGGTTATCCCGGTTTAGTTTTTAAACAAAAAGGCGCGTTATTATATAAGGTGTGCGTGTAGCAAGGATCGAACTCGGGACGTGCGTGTGTATTTTGCACACAGTCCACCGCTGGACTGTGTGTCTAACCCGTTTAAAATACCGATTTTAATTAATCTTATCTTATGTTGCGTCTTCATCTTCTTTGTTATTTTACACAGACAAACATATTCCGACTGTAATGACCGGTTTATGACTTATACGCTTTTCAGACATTATCAGTAATTTAAAAGTAGAGAATGGAGAGAGTTTAAGGAAAAAGATATACCGATTGATGTTGTTCACAGAATTCCGGCGGAGGTGCGTCAGTACTGAAAGTGAACTCCGGCTGTTGAAACCAATTAACAGCTTTGTTCGATTATTTAAGAAGTTGAGTCACTTAAACAAGGTTTAACAGAAGTTTGGGAGATCATACCCGTTCACAGTGTGATTCCGGCAGTTTCAGGAGTTTTCCGGCGAAGGTAAGATTTTTCGATAATCGTTGACTAGGATCGATTCTGATGGTGGAGTTGTGTTAGAGACTGATTAATCACATGATTGAAACAGAAAGAGTCGGAGGAAATACCGTGTGGATGTGAGTCCCGGTTTTCCAGTGACTTGCAGAATTTTTCCGGCGGTCTAATTCAAGCTTCTCCGGTGGATTGTAAGGTTGCGGAAATGCAATTGGGAGTCTTGCAGAGTGTTTTGAGTCGCAGGAAAATTCTATGATTGAAGTAGTCCGAGAATTGAAGACTTTCGGTTATTAAACCGATCTACTTCCGAATTCAAGTTCCATTCATGGCAACATTGATTGAAATTGTCCGTTTATCGGTTATACTCGCTGAATCGAGAGTATCCAAATCGATTTGGGTGATTGATAACCGGTTTCAGTTATAATGTTTAAAATCGATTGATTTACCTTAGTCCATAAAAATTATTTGTTTCCTAAACATGACAGAAAACAAACAAGTGGCGGAGTGGTCTTGGGAGTGAGTGTTAAGTTGTTGAAGTGTTTCATGGCTGACCCGGGTTCGAGTCCCGGCAGCTACATATTTTATTTATTTATTTTATTTTAACTTTTTATCAAATATAATTTTTATAATTTAGTTTATTTATTAATTATGTATCGTTTTAACTCAAAATAATCATAAATATTTAATGTAACTTTTAAAACTTGGTACTTGATTACAAAACGGAGCGGGTTTTGAAGACCCGATTTTTACAAATGTTACACGAGTTTACCCGGTTTTTCAGCATTAAACGCTTCATTATCGCGGAGGACGAAATCCCCTGGTAAAAATGTGCAAACGCGCACCCACTTGTTATAATATTTCTCTAGCTGAGATTTATATTTTGCTTCGCGAATGGCTGGGTTCTCGCGTCTTTCCTCTCCCAAGTCCAAATCTAAACGGCGTTGTTCTTCATTGCCTTGTTTTTCTAGCGCAAGCATTCTTGGCCCAGCAGGGACCACCGCCTCCGTGCCATATACCAAGATGAATGGGGTTTCTCCAGTACTCGTCTTGGGCATTGTTTGATGCGCCCATAGAATGCTGGGCAGTTCGTCGACCCAACCATGCCGCGCCGATCCAAGGTGGGCTTTAATGCCATCAACTATCTGCTTGTTGATACTTTCAACTTGTCCGTTCGCCTGAGGGTGCGCAACGGATGAAAACACATGTTCAATCTGCATTTCCTGCATCCACTTTTGCAAATCTTCGGATGCTTAATTGGGACCATTATCTGTGACGATGCGCATGGGTAATCCGAAACGACAAATGATATGCTCCCAGATAAATTTGCGGATTACCAGAGCTATGGTCGAGGCTAATGGATGAGATTCGATTATAATAGGTTTATGTTTAGGATATTTATTATTATTATTATTATTCATACAAGGCACATAAACACATAGGCAAGTAAACACGTAGGCAGGTAAACTCGCAGGCACAGAAGCACATAGCACGTAAGCATATAATTCACGTAAGCACATATTTTGCATGTATTCACCTTCTTATAAGTAAAGCGTAGCGCGATATATAAGCGAGATAATTCCACGCATGAGGCACACTTGTCCTCATAGGCGTAAGCGAGTTAAGCGATTAGTTTGGTTGGTGTATTATTTAGCGTTTTAGATTACGAGAGCTGTGCGAGTAGTGCATGCGTTTATGGAGTGTAAAGCGATAAATCGAGAAATCGATAATACGAGAAATAAATAAAGCGAGAAATCGAATAAAGCGAAAATTCTCAAAATTTTAAACACATAAATAATAATAAACTCGATGATGCGTAAATCGACGATATAGGCTTAAATCAATTGGGAGTGTCCGGGGTTTTGAGATGTTGACTATCCAAAGTGGTTCGATCATCCTTTGAATTTGGACCCACGCTTTGGCCTAATAGATAGATGCTATCACCGCAAGCGGCTAATGGCATCATCCTTCCGGTTACTACGTGTTCCAAATCATCGGAATAATTGAGACTTTGATGAGATTGAAAATGAAGGGCGGAATTAGTTATTAAGATGCGGGTTTCACCCCTACTTAACAACTTCATTCCTTGTTGCGGCTACACTCACCGACCGAATCGGGTGCACCACTAGATAGAATGGAGATTTTCGTCGAGGTTTGGATATCACTCCTAACTCAACGAAGATACCTCGTGCGAGAGGATGCGTGGAGTGAATGATCTCATCGAGAGTTCTCGGTTTTCACACCTATTCTCGACTTGATCATTCGTTTTGTGTGATACGAGCGTTTTCAAGCGTGTATATTGTGTTAGCCTTAGGAAATACACATTCGCGTGTGATAAACAGTTTGATTTGTGAAGTGATTTTGATAGAGGAACATATGTAACACCCAAAAAGTTCATTAAAGCGAAAACGGGTCAAGTATACTCACAGTCGGTGCGTTTAGGAGAGAGTAGACGACTATCGAGAGGTGAAGAGGACGCCGGATTAGCCTGCATACGCGTACGGAAGAGCATCAGTCTCCGAAAGCTGAAACGGTGAAGTTTGGTTTAAGCAGTAAGCAAGTTCGGCCGAACTTGTATGTAAACATACAAGTTCGAGCGAACTTGTATAGGTTTGCTGGGGTTTGAGTCAAGTTCGGGTGAACTTATAAGTTTCTCAAGGAAACTTGACAAGTTCGGGCGAACTTGTAGGGATTTCCCAAAAGAAATGACAAGTTCGGCCGAACTTGTGAAGTTTCCTGAGAAACTTTGCAAGTTCGAGCGAACTTAGGGAACTTATGTTTGAAAGTTGGTCAATAATACTCAAGATCGGCCGAACTTAACCCTCAGAGGGCAAGTTCGACCGAACTTGACTGGTATACTGCACAATATCAGTTAAATCTCGAGCGAACTTGATGTTTTTGGGTCCAACGTCTTACGTTTTCGCGTCGTTTGCTCAGGAAATCAAGTGTCCATCCCTCCAACCTTAAGCCACTGAGTAAAACTTAGGCTGGAGAGGTCTTTTAGAGCGAACTTAGCCATTTTACAGAAACTCGGGCTAATCCGGGCGAACTTGATGGTTTGTACGGGTTAGTCTAGGTTGTGTAAAGTGACGATTCCGTCCTTGTGCTTCCGGATCTGAGATTCTCGCTTGAAAATGCCTCGTTCCACTCAAAAGTGAATGATACATACGTCATTAGTCCGAAAATGGTGTAAAAATCTAGGATTTAAAAGGTTTTGCTCAGATCTAGTATAGATCTGAGTGAAAATAGAAGTTTTTATGGAAAAAGATGAAGATTTTCGTACACAGAAGAGATTTGATGAAAACGAAGGCAAAGCCTTGTGCAAAATCGTTGTAAACTGTTGTAAAACGTAGATGAACATCATTGTAGCTGAAATCGTATTGATTCTTACTTAGAAAACAAAGGGTTACGGGTTTGAGAGCTCTGGGCGAACTTACAGCAAGTTCAAATGAGAGAATAGAGTTGAGTATTTATAGGTGAAGGCAAAATGGGAGATGGTGGGAGTCAAGTTCGGCCAAACTTGCATGAAATTCATGCAAGTTCGCGCGAACTTGTGAAATCTTTAGGGAATTGAGTCAAGTTCGGCCGAACTTGTTGATCCTGTGAAGGATCCAAGCAAGTTCGAGCGAACTTAAGGGAAAAAGGGAAATCTGAGTTGGCCAGTCAGGTTCGGCCGAACTTGGCCCAAGACTCAGGTTTTCCTCGTTTTTCATTCGTTTATCGATTGTCTGGCGATTCAGTTCGTATTCGGTAGTTATATTAAGCATTATAAGCGATGTAATAGTGTGACTTAGCGATTCGAGCGTGTGAGAGCGATGCGATAGCGAGTGTATTCATAGCCATAAACATACATAACACATAAATAACATCAATCCACATAATTAACTGCGATTTGCGATGCAATGAGATAAGCGATGCGATGGCACAAGTGTTTATTAAACAATAATACACTCGGCTCGTATAATGGTGTATTTAGTTGTGATTAAGATTAGTTTAGCGATGCTTTTAATAAGCAATCAGATGCGATATAATTGGAATAAAACATATTTAATTTAACATAACTTTCTTATAAACGAATCTCTAGAGTACAAGCGATAGATACAAGGGAAAATAAAAGAAAAAGATTACAACGAAAATTAGAGTTGTTACAGTCTCCCCTACTTTAGGAAATTTCGTCCCGAAATTTAAGTAGTGGCCGTAACAAAGAGGTGAGGGTACTTAGCCTTCATATCACTTTCCAATTTCCAAGTGAACTCTGCGCCTCGTTTGCCTTCCCATCGGACCTTCACGATAGGGATGCGAGAGCGCCGTAGTTTCTTGGTTTCTCGGTCCATGATCTCAACAGGCTTTTCCACGAAATGGAGAGTCTCGTTGATTTGTAGATCTTCGAGAGGTACATGGAGATTTTCTTCGGCTAGGCATTTCTTGAGGTTAGACACGTGGAAAGTCGGATGAACGTTATTAAGTTCCACCGGTAGTTCGAGATGATAGGCTACTTTACCGATCCTTTCCAGAATCTTAAAGGGACCAACGTATCGAGGCACTAGCTTTCCCTTCTTCCCGAAGTGGACCACTCCCTTCCAAGGTGCAACCTTAGGAGAACGTGATCTCCCACTTCGAACTGTAAGGGCTTGTAGCGTTTGTCGGCATAACTCTTTTGACGACTTCGAGCTTTCAAGAGATTGTCTCTGATCTGGAGGATCTTGTCCGTCGTTTCTTGAATTAGCTCGGGACCGGTGATTTATGCTTCTCCGATCTCGTGCCATGCAATAGGCGATCGACATTTTCTTCCATACAGTGCCTCAAAAGGAGCCATTTGAATGAACTATTATTGTACGAGAATTCGATTAAAGGTAAATGCGTATCCCAGTTACCATCAAAATCTATGATGCACACACGAAGCATGTCTTCGAGGGTGCGGATCGTGCACTCAGTCTGACCGTCGGTTTGAGGGTGAAAAGCGGTACTGAGATTGAGAGTAGTACCGAGAGCATATTGAAAAGTCTCCCAGAGACGTGAGGTAAAGCAACCGTCACGGTCAGAGATGATGTCACAAGGCGTCCCGGGTCGACATATGACTTCGTCGGTATAGATTCGGGCTAACCGTTCTACCTTAAAGTCTTCTCGTATAGCAATAAAGTGCGCGGATTTAGTAAGACGATCAACGATAACCCAAATGCTATCGTGACCTGAGGAAGTGCGAGGGAGTTTCATAATAAAGTCCATGGCTATACTTTCTCATTTCCACATCGGGATTTCGGGATGTTCGAGCAAGCCAGAGGGCCTTTGATGTTCGGCTTTAACCTTCGAGCAGGTTAAGCACTTTGAAACGTACACGGCGATATCCTTTTTCATGCCCGGCCACCAGTACTTAGGACGAAGGTCTTGGTACATCTTGTCGGCACCGGGGTGAATGGAATATCGAGATTTATGAGCTTCGGTCATTAGCAATTCATGAAGATTGTCACGGCTGGGAATCCAGATGCGATCGAGGTAATAATAGATACCGTTAGGTTTAACAACGAGCTGAGTTTCGGCACCACATTTCATTTCTTCCTCCAAGGTATTCTCGTTAAAGTAGGCGAATTGGGCGGAGCGAATCATGATTTCGAGATCATTCAAAGCTTAAGAGTCATGAACACTATATACATAGCTTCGTCGACTTAGAGCATCGGCGACGATGTTTGCCTTGCCAGGATGGTAGCGTATCTCACAATCGTAATCGTTGAGAAGTTCAACCCATCGGCGTTGGCGCATGTTCAATTCTTTTTTATTGAAGATATGTTGTAAGCTCTTATGGTCGGTGAAGACCGTACACTTAGTACCGTAAAGGTAGTGTCGCCATATCTTCAATGCAAAAACAACTGCACCGAGTTCGAGATCGTGGGTTGTGTAGTTCTTCTCGTGGATCTTGAGTTGTCGAGGTGCGTACGCGATAACCTTGTCTCGTTGCATTAGAACACAACCAAGACCATATTTGAGGCATCGTAGTAAACTACGAAATCGTCATTTCCATAGGGAAGAGCGAGTACGGGAGCGTTGCATAGCAAACGCTTGAGAGTTTGAAAAGCTTCCTCTGGCTTGGAATCCCAAACAAAAGGTTTGTCTTTATGAGTTAAAGCGGTAAGCGGAACGACAATTTTCGAGAAGTCAGCGATGAATCGACGGTAGTAACCCGCCAATCCAAGAAATGAACGGATTTCTGAAGCATTCTTCGGTGTAATCCAACTTTTGACGGCTTCGATCTTCGCAGGGTCGATGTGAATTCCTTGACTATTAACGATGTGGCCGAGAAATTGGACTTCTTCGAGCCAGAATTCACATTTAGAGAACTTAGCATAAAGGCGATTTCCTTCAAGTAGTTCGAGGACTAAACGGAGATGGCGCGCGTGTTCGTCTCTCGACTTCGAATAGATAAGGATATCATCAATAAAAACAATGACGAAACGATCTAAGAAAGCTTTACACACACGGTTCATCAAATCCATGAAGACCGCGGGTGCATTTGTAAGACCAAAGGGCATGACCACGAATTCGAAATGGCCATAACGAGTACGAAAGGCAGTTTTCAGAATATCTTCTTCTAATACGCGTAACTGATGATAACCGGAACGTAAATCGATCTTAGAAAAACAAGTAGCACCTTGAAGCTGATCAAATAAGTCGTCGATTCGAGGAAGAGGGTAGCGGTTCTTTATCGTGAGTTTGTTAAGTTCACGATAATCGATGCACATTCAGAACGTCCCATCTTTCTTTTTCACAAAAAGAACGGGTGCGCCCCATGGCAAAGTACTCGGGCGTATGAAACCTTTATCAAGAAGCTCTTGAAGTTGGCTTGATAGCTCGCGCATTTCTGATGTTGCAAGGCGATAAAGAGCTTTAGCAACGGGAGTAGCACTGGGAACTAAATCAATACAGAATTCGACATCTCGAGTAGGGGGTAATCCGGGTAAGTCGTCGGGAAAGACTTTAGAAAATTCACGAACAACATGAACGTCTTTAAAAGTCTTCTTTTCTTTCTCCGGGTTTACGATATGGGCTCGAAAAGCAACACATTGCTTTCGCAGGCATTTGTGTGCTCGAGTACACGACAAAAGCATCAACTTCTTTGAGGGAGTTTCACCGTAAACATGGAGTTGATCACCGTTAGGGAGAGGGAAGCGAATCATTTTATCGAAGCATACAACTTCAGCATGGTTTTCACGAAGAAAGTCCATACCTACTATGATATCGAAGCTACCTAACTGCATAGGTATGAGATTGATCGAGAAGACATGGTTATTGAGATCGAGAGAACAACCACGTAGGACGGAGGTGACGATGATGGATTTTCCGGTGGAGACTTCAACATCGAAGGTCCTTGGGAGTTTAGCGCGTTTATATTTTAAAACCTTTTCGAATTCTAACGATACAAAACAATTATAGTATCATATAAACATGAAGCATAAATACATTGACAAGGAAGGTACCATTGACAACATTGTTGTCCTTCTGGGCCTGGCGATGGTTCATATTGAAGGCTCGACCATGCGCAACCTGTTGTTGCTGCTGAGGCTGTGGTGGTGGCTGCTGCTGAGGCTGAGGCTGCGGCTGTTCTTGCTTCACAGTTTTATTCAGGCAGACGTTACTTAAATGATTCGGGTCACCGCACGTGTAACAGGCACGTGCTCTTGGGGCTGGCAGCTGATTGGCCTGAGGATGAGCTGGTAGAGCTGGAGCTGCTTGAGTTTGAGGAGCTGGCTGACGAGGACCACTACGACAGCTGACAGTAAAGTGGCCGTATATGTTACAGTTGGTGCAGAAGCGACAATTTCCACCAACTGCGTGATGACAGGTGCATTTTGAGCACAAGGGCTGAGGACCAGTATACGCACGTTTAGCTGGGGGTGCGTTTTGAGCAGGAGCCTGGTAAGGCTGGGAGTTGAGCGGTGTAGCAGCGGCGTAGTTCTTGCTAGGGTTTCCTCTTTTGCGTCCCTGACGCTTTCCCTTCGGGTCACTGGATGGTTCGGCATCAGCAGTTGGTTCGGTGACAGCTTGACTGGAAACTTTCATAGAGTTCTTGAAATAACCATCTTGAACTCGCTGATCGTTGATCTCAGCAGCGAGCATGTAGGTTTTCTCGATGGTTGTAGTACGAGCAACCTTTACAAAATTTGCAACACATTCAGATAGAGCACGGATATACTTGTTGATGGCTTTTTCAGTAGTATCAACTTGGCTGGGACAGATAATGCTCAAAATCTTGAATCGAGCGATAAGTCCAGCATTGTCGGGACCATCTTGCTTGATAACCCAAAACTCATTCTCGAGCTTTTGAATCTCATGCGTAGGACAGAACTCCTTCTTCATCACTTCCTTGAGTTCCTCCCAAGACAGATTATAGGCTTTGTCATTACCGCGCCTATTTCTTTCTGCGGTCCACCAGTCGAGAGCACGGGACTGGAAGACTCTTGTAGCGTTCACCGTACGAAGGTCATCGGGGCATCCATTTTGCCTAAAGGTGACCTCAATGGCGTCAAACCAATGGAACATAGCAGTCGGTCCATCGTTGCCCGTGAAGGCAAGAGGTGCACAAGCCTTGAAATTTTTGAAACTGAACCGTGACTTGGGGGTTTCATCTTTCGAGTCGACCGAGGAGTTACTTCTCACAGCATGAATTTCCGAGACGATTTGCGGGATGAATTTAGCCATTTCCTTGGCTACCATTGTAGCAATGCGCTTATCGGCGTTGCTGCGCTGGAGATTCCTTCGGGTGTGCGATCCCATTGAAGACATCTACATTGAGAGATTTGATTGGATGAGATTCGATTATAATAGGTTTATGTTTAGGATATTTATTATTATTATTCATACAAGGCACATAAACACATAGGCAAGTAAACACGTAGGCAGGTAAACTCGTAGGCACAGAAGCACATAGCACGTAAGCACGTAAGCACATATCACGTAAGCACATATTTTGCATGTATTCACCTTCTTATAAGTAAAGCGTAGCACGTACGAGATGCGATATATAAGCGAGATATAAGCGAGATAATTCCGTGCATGAGGCACACTTGTCCTCATAGGCGTAAGCGAGTTAAGCGATTAGTTTGGTTGGTGTCTTATTTAGCGTTTTAGATTACGAGAGTTGTGCGAGTAGTGCATGCGTTTATGGAGCGTAAAGCGATAAACCGAGAAATCGATAATACGAGAAATAAATAAAGCGAGAAATCGAATAAAGCAAAAATTCTCAAAATTTTAAACACATAAATAATAACAAATTCGATGATGCGTAAATCGACGATATAGGCTTAAATCAATTGGGAGTGTCCGGGGTTTTGAGACGGTTGACTATCCAAAGTGGTTCGATCATCCTTTGACTTTGGACCCTCGCTTTGGCCTAATAGATAGATGTTCTCACCGCAAGCGGCTAACGGCATTATCCTTCCGGTAACTACGTGTTCCAAATCATCGGAATAATTGAGACTTTGGTGAGATTGAAAATCAAAGGGCGGAATTAGTTATTAAGATGCGGGTTTCACCCCTAACTTAACAACTTCATTCCTTGTTGCGGCTACACTCACCGACCGAATCGGGTGCACCACTAGATAGAATGGAGATTTTCGTCGAGGTTTGGATATCACTCCTAACTCAAAGAAGATACCTCGTGCGAGAGGATGCGTGGAGTGAATGATCTCATCGAGAGTTCTCGGTTTTCACACCAATTCTCGACTTGATCATTCGTTTTGTGTGATACGAGCGTTTTCAAGCGTGTATATTGTGTTAGCCTTAGGAAATGCACATTTAAGCATTTATGGCAAGTAATTTAAGCATTTAAGTCAAAGATTGATCAAATTGGGTACTTAGACTGTAGACTAGGTCGAACATGGCAATTCTACCTAATTCTCTACAGTTATGGCTCTGATACCAATCTGTCACACCTCAACCGATGGCGGAATCATCAGGGCCCGGCACTAGGCGAACCAGATTGTCTCATGAGAAGTTCCATAACGATTATTAACAATATTACTTAACGTCTAAAATCCCATACTACTAAACATAATATTTCAAATAATCATTACAAAACAACGTTTTCTCATAACATAATACCAGTTTAAAATCTCTAAATTTATTTCAAACGTTTCCAAAGCATAACCTAAACTAAGCAAAACTACATCCAAAGCATCCAAGCTAAAATCCTCAACATGTTACACACGTTAAAATACAAGTCAATACAATTAAGTAAAGGTGAGCATACATATTTAAGTAATACTAGCATAATAGGGAAACCGTTCGCGAAATAGTCTAGTTACATATCATAATACACCAAAACACATCACACATAACTAGGCATATTTCTCATGCTAACTTCCGTGAGAAGGCTAGCGCGTCCATCCTAACTAGACCCCATTGGGTGTTAGCCACACTATAGTACCATACTAGCTAAGGAGGCAAGTTAACGAAAATAAGTCCTGGTCACATGTTTCTAGTATCACGTATTGAGCATATATAATTAGATTATTCGCATGTGATAAACAATTTGATTTGTGAAGTGATTTTGATAGAGGAACATATGTAACACCCAAAAAGTGCATTAAAGCAAAAACGGGTCAAGTAGACTCACAGTCGGTGCGTTTTGGAGAGAGTAGACGACTGTCGAGAGGTGAAGAGGAGCGCCGGATCAGCCTTTATATGCGAACAGAAGTACATCAGTCTCCGAAAAGCTGAAACGGTGAAGTTTGGTTTGAGTAGTAAGCAAGTTCGGTCGAACTTGTATGTAAACATACAAGTTCGCTCGAACTTGTATAGGTTTGTTGGGGTTTGAGTCAAGTTCGGGCAAACTTGTAAGTTTCTCAAGGAAACTTGACAAGTTCGGGCGAACTTGTATGAATTTCCCAAAAGAAATGACAAGTTCGGCCGAACTTGTGAAGTTTCCTGAGAAACTTTGCAAGTTCAAGCGAACTTAGGGAATTTCTGTTTGAAAGTTGGTCAATAATACTCAAGTTCGGCCGAACTTGACCCTCAGAGGGCAAGTTCGAGCGAACTTGACTGGTATGCTGGGCAAAATCAGTTAAATCTCGAGCGAACTTGATGTTTTTGGGTCCAAAATCTTATGTTTTCGCATCGTTTGCTGAGGAAATCGAGTGTCCGTCCCTCCAACCTTAAGCCACTGAGTAAAACTTAGGCTGGAGAGGTCTTTTGGAGCGAACTTAGCCATTTTACAGAAACTCGGGCTAATTCGGGCGAACTTGATGGATAGTTCGGGGTTAGTCCAGCTTGTTTTGGTGTATCATGATATGTAATTAGATTGTTTCGCAAACGCTTTCTCGACTATGCTAGTATTATTCAAACTCGTATGCTCACCTTTACTTAATTGTATTGACTTGTATTTTAACGTATGTAACAGGTTGAGGATTTAGTGTGGATGCTTGGATGATGCTTAGTTTGCTTTGTTTAGTTAGTTTGTTATGTATTTTGGATTTGGTACTTATGTATGAAATCTAGGGTAAATCGAACCCGGTTGAATTTTATGAGAAATCTCCGTTTTGTAATAATTGTTTAAATGTTACGTTTAATAGTATGGGATATTAAGCAGGTTGTGATATGTTAAATGATTGTTATGGAACATCTCGTGAAATCAATCTGGTCGCCTAGTGCCACTAACCCCGATGTTTCTGCCATCTGTTGGGGTGTGACAGATTGGTATCAGAGCGCCATAACTTTAGGATAGTAGGTAGAATTGCCATGATTCGACCTAGTAGCATGTTTAAGTACCCGATTGACCTATCTTTGACTTAAATGTTAAACTACTTGCCATAAATGCTTAAATGTGCCTTTCCTAAGGCTAAATACAATAATACACGCTTGGAAACGCTCGCATCACACCAAACGAGTGATCAAGTCGAGAATAGGTGTGAAAACCGAGAACTCTCGATGAGATCATTCACTCCGCGCATCCTCTCGCACGAGATATCTTCGTTGAGTTAGGAGTGACATCTAAACCTCGACGAGAATCTCCATTTCTATCTAGGAATAAAGTTGTTAAGTTAGGGGTGAAACCCGCACCTTAATAACTAGTTTCGCAATTCGATTTTCAAATCTCACCAAAGTCTCGGTTATGCCGATGGTTTGGAACACATATTAACTGGAAGGGTAAACATCGTTAGCCGCCTGCGGTGAGAACGTTTATCTGTTAGGCCAAAGCGTGGGTTCAAATGCATAGGGTAGTCGAATCACTTTGGCATGTCAAAAGTCTCAAAACCCCGGACACTCCCAATTTTTTAGCCTATATCGTCAATTTACGCATCATCGAGGTTATTACTATTTATGTTTTTAAAATTTTGAGAATTTTCGCTTTATTCGGTTTCTCGCTTTGATGATTTATCATATCATCAATTTCTCGATTTATCGCAATTACGCTCCATCGAATTTATGCACAACTCGCACAGCTCTCGTAATCTAAAACACTAATTAATACACCAACCAAACTAATCGCTTAACTCGCTTACGCCTATGAGGACATGTGCCTCATACGCGGTATTATCTCGCTTAACTCGCTATTATATATCGCTTATATCTCGCATCTCGTATCGCGCTACGCATTGTTATTATTAGAAGGTGAATACGTGCAAATATGCGCTTACGTGCTTATGTGCTTACGTGATTACGTGCCTACGTGTTTATGTGATTTTGTGCCTTGTATGAATTATAATAATAATAAATATTTAAAATAACTCTATTATAATCGAATCTCATCTAATCTAAATCCTTCGTGTAGATGTCGTCCATGGGATCGCACACCCGAAGGAACCTCAAGCGCAGCAACGCCGACAAGCGTATCGCTACAATGGTAGCCAAGGAAATGGCTAAAGTCATCCCGCAAATTGTCTCGGAAATCCATGCTGTAAGCAGCAACTCATTTGTGGACTCCAAGGGAGATGCCCCGAAACCCCACTTCAGCTTTAAGCAGTTCAAAGCATGTGGACCGCTTACTTTCTCAGGCACCAAAGGACCGAGTGCCATGTTCCACTGGTTTGACTCAATTGAGGTCACATTCCGCCAAAGTGGGTGTCCCGAGGCTCTACGCACAATCAATGCCACCGGTGTGTTTCAGTCAAGGGCTCTCGACTAGTGGACAGCCGAGCGCAACAGGCGTGGGAACGATAAAGCTTACGGACTCACTTGGGAGGAACTTAAGGAAATTTTGATCAAGGAATTATGTCCTCCCTACGAAATCCAGAAGTTAGAGAACGAATTCTGGAATATCAAGCAAGATGGTTCCGATAACGCTGGTCTCACTGCTCGCTTCAAACAGTTGAGCATCATCTGTACCGGTCAAGTGGATACGACCGAGAAAGCCATCAAGAAATACCTCAATGCTCTCCCTGATTGCGTCGCTGACTTTGTGCAAGCAGCACGCCCTACTACTATCGAGGAGACCTACTAGCTAGCCGCCGAGATTAATGACAAACGAGTTCAGTCTTTTACTTTAAAAGTAACAAGGTCGCAAATCAAGCAGTCACCGAATCAGCAGCTCCTAATACCGAACAGCCCCGAGAGCCAAGGAACAGTCGCCGTGGTCGCAAAAGGGAAAAGCCAAGCAAGAACTTTGCTCTTACTGCTCCAGCGAACCCTCAGCCACTCCAGTCAGCAGCACCAAACACACCGCCAGCAAAGCGTGGTACACTGGTCCGCACCCTATGTGCCCTAAGTGCACATATCATCATGCCGTTGGAGGCAATTGCCTTTTTTGCACGAACTGCAACATCTATGGCCACTTTACAGTCAGCTGTCGTAGTGGTACTCGTCAGCCGGCTCCTCAAGCTCCAACAGCTCCAGCTCTACCTGCTCCTCCTCAAGCCAACCAGCAGCAAGCTCCAAAGGCACGAGTGTGCTTCGTGTGTGGTTATCCGAACCACTTTGCTAATGTTTGCCCAAACCGCACCGTGAAACAAGAGCCTCAGCAGCAGCCCCCACCGCAGCCTCAGCAGCAACAACAAGCTACGCGTGGAAGAGCCTTAGACTCAGAATGACAACAATGTTGTCAATGGTACGTTTCTCGTTAATGGTATTTATGCTTCATGTTTAATTGATACTGGTGCCGACAATTGTTTGTATCGTTAGAATTTGAAAAGGTTTTAAAATGTAAGCGCGCTAAACTCCGAAAGACTTTCGATGTGGAAGTCACCACCGGAAGAACCGTTAATTCCGTTTTGCGTGGTTGTAATCTCGATCTCAAAAACCATGTCTTCTCGATCAATCTCATACCTATGCAGTTAGGTAGTTTCGATATCATAGTAGGCATGGATTTTCTTCGTGAGAATCATGCTGAAGTTGTATGTTTCGATAAAATGATTCGTTTTCCTCTTCCTAACGGTGATCAACTTCATGTTTATGGTGAAACTCCCTCAAAGAAGTTGATGCTTTTGTCATGTACTCGAGCACACAAATGCTTGCAAAAGCGATGTGTTGCTTTCCTCCCTCATATCGTGAACCCGGAGAGAGAAAAGAAGACTTATAAAGATGTTCCCGTTGTTTGTGAATTTCCTAAGGTCTTTCCCGACGATTTACCCGGTTTACCCCCTACTCGAGATGTTGAATTCCATATCGATTTAGTTCCCGGAGCTACTCCCGTTGCTAAAGCTCCTTATCGTCTCGCACCATCTGAAATGCGCGAGCTATCAAGCCAACTTCAAGAGCTTCTTGATAAAGGTTTCATACACCCGAGCACTTCGCCATGGGGCGCACCTGTCCTTTTCGTGAAAAAGAAGGATGGATCATTCTATATGTGCATTGATTATCGTGAACTTAACAAACTCACGATAAAGAATCGTTACCCTCTTCCTCGTATCGACGACTTATTTGATCAGCTTCAAGGTGCTACTTGTTTTTCCAAGATCGATCTTCATTCCGGTTATCATCAGTTACGCGTGTTGGAAGAAGACATTCCGAAAACCG
This sequence comes from Scalesia atractyloides, assembly GCA_947069175.1. NCBI lineage: Eukaryota > Viridiplantae > Streptophyta > Magnoliopsida > Asterales > Asteraceae > Scalesia > Scalesia atractyloides. The sequence continues at coordinate 24,582,989 of CAMTDV010001633.1, forward strand.
CCTTTCGTACTCGTTATGGGCATTTCGAATTCGTGGTCATGCCTTTTGGTCTTACAAATGCGCCCGCGGTCTTCATGGATTTGATGAACTGTGTGTGTAAAGCTTTCCTATATCATTTCGTCATTGTTTTCATCGATGATATCCATATCTATTCGAAGTCGAGAGATGAACACGCACGTCATCTCCGTTTAGTCCTCGAACTTCTACAAGGAAATCGCCTTTACGCTTAAATGTGAATTCTGGATCGAAGAACTCCAATTTCTCGGCCACATCGTTAATAGTCTAGGAATTCACGTCGACCCGGCAAAGATTGAAGCCGTCAAGAGTTGGATTACACCGAGGAATGCTTCCGAAATCCGTTCATTTCTTGGATTGGCGGTTATTACCATCGATTCATCGCCGACTTCTCAAAAATCGCCGTTCCGCTTACCGCTTTAACTCATAAAGACAAACGTTTTGTTTGGGATTCCCAGCAAGAGGCAGCTTTTCAAACTCTCAAGCGTATACTATGCAACGCTCCTGTTCTCACCTTACTTGACGGATACGACGATTTCATTGTATACTGCGATGCCTCGAACCTTGGTCTTGGTTGTGTTCTCATGCAACGAGACAAGGTTATCGCATATGCGTCTCGCCAACTCAAAGTCCACGAGAAGAATTACACTACCCACGATCTCGAACTCGGTGCAGTTGTTTTTGCATTGAAGATATGGCGACACTACGTTTACGGTACTAAGTGTACGGTCTTCACCGACCATAAGAGTTTACAACATATCTTCAATCAAAAGGAACTGAATATGCGCCAACGCAGATGGGTTGAACTTCTTAACGACTACGATTGCGAGATACGCTACCATCCCGGCAACGCAAACGTCGTCGCCGATGCTCTCAGTCGACGAAGCGATGTGTATAGTATTTGTGACTCTCAAGCTTGTGCTAAACTTGAAACCCTCATCCGCGCTACTCAACACGCATGTTTTAACGAGAATACTTTGGAAGAAGAAATGAAATGTGGTGCCGAAACTCAGCTTGTATCTAAATCTGATGGTATTTATTACTATCTCAACCGCATTTGGATTCCCAGTCGTGATAATCTTCGTAAGTTGCTAATGGACGAAGCTCATAAATCTCGATATTCCATTCACCTCGATGCCAACAAGATGTACCAGGACCTTCGTCCTAAGTACTGGTAGCCGGGCATGAAAAAGGATATCGCCTTATACGTCTCAAAATGCTTAACTTGTTCGAAAGTTAAAGCTGAACATCAAAGGCCCTCTGGCTTACTCGAACAACCCGAAATCCCAATGTGGAAGTAGGAGAGTATAGCCATGGACTTCATTACGAAACTTCCCCGTACTTCATCCGATCACCATAGCATCTGGGTTATCGTTGATCGTCTTACCAAATCTGCGCACTTTATTCCTATACGAGAAGACTTTAAGGTCGAACGGTTAGCCTGAATCTATACCAACGAAGTTATATGTCGACACGGGACGCCTCGTGACATCATTTCTAACAGCGACGGTCGTTTTACCTCGCATCTCTGGGAGACTTTTTAATCCGCTCTCGGTACTACACTCAATCTTAGTACCGCTTTTCACCCTCCTACCGACGGTCAGACTGAGCGCGCGATCCGCACCCTCGAAGACATGCTTCACGCGTGCATCATAGATTTCGGTGGTAACTGGGATACACATTTACCTTTAATTGAATTCTCGTACAATAATAGTTATCATACCAGCATTCAAATGGCTCCTTTTGAGGCACTGTATGGAAGAAAATGTCAATCGCCTATTGCATGGCACGAGATCGGAGAAGCACAAATCACCGGTCCCGAGCAAATTCAAGAAACGACGGACAAGATCCTCCAGATCAGAGACAATCTCTTGAAAGCTTCGAGTCATCAAAAGAGTTACGCCGTTAAACGCCGCAAGCCCCTACAGTTCAAAGTGGGAGATCACGTTCTCCTAAAGGTTGCACCTTGGAAGGGAGTGGTCCGCTTCGGCAAGAAAGGGAAGCTAGCGCCTCGATACGTTGGTCCCTTTAAGATTCTGGAAAGGATCAGTAAAGTAGCCTATCGTCTCGAATTACCGGAGGAACACAATAATGTACATTCGACTTTCCACGTGTCCAACCTCAAGAAGTGCCTAGCCGAAGAAAATCTGCATGTCCCTCACGAAGACCTGCAAATCAACGAGACTCTCCATTTCGTGGAAAAGCCTGTGGAAATCATGGACCGAGACACTAACAAACTATGACGCTCTCGCATCCCTATCGTGAAGGTCCGATGGGAGGGCAAACGCGGCGCCGAGTTTACTTGGAAATTGGAAAGTGATATGAAGGCCAAGTACCCGCATCTATTTGTTACAGCTACTGCCTAATTTCGGGACGAAATTCCCTAAAGTAGGGGAGACTGTAACAACTCGGAAATTCGTTGTTATCTTTTTCCTTGTTTTTATTGCTGTACTTCTTTTGTAGTCCGAGATTCGGTTAATAATGAAGTTTATGTTAATTGATTGTGGTATTGTACGTTATTATCGCATCAAACCGCTTGATAAATCGCATCGCTAACCACATCGCATCGCAAATCGCAGTTATTTATGTGTGTTATATTATTTATGTGAAATGTGTGTTTGTGGTTATGTTTACAATCGCTATCGCATCACTCTCGCACTCTCAAATTGCTAAATCGCAATATGTCACACCCAACCGATGGCGGAAACATCAGGATGAGACGAAAACGAGATTGCTCATTGCTCACAACGCTAATAAATGACAATATTTAATTAAATCCAAATTTCATTTCACAACATTTTCAAATACAACATGAAGCAATACAATAAGTTCATAAAACATAACAAAATTTGGTACAACATTTATAAATCTAACGTCTAAAATGTGTGTATCTAAGTCCTTGCTATTTTGATTTCATAGCATCATCTCCTTCAACCTGTAACATGTTTTAAAATAAAGTCAATGCAAAAGCAAAGGCGAGTACACAAGTTTAAGCATAGCATACGTATACGAATAAAGTTTTAACAATCCTCATGGCAACCAAATCTATACAAGAGCAATATCAAGGCATGCAATACTAATAATCAAACCCTTAACGCAATCACGATGTTTTAACATGACCTCACGAATAACACGATGGAGGTGGATGCGTGAATTCCTATAGCGCTAAGCATGTCAAACGAAGGCTAAAAATAGTTAATGACTAAAGCATAGCATAACGAATATCCAAGACAAGCAACAAGTATACGATTCAAGTATTCATGGGTATAGGATTGTTTGTGCGTTTCATAAAGTTTAAGTGTTTGTGATTTTTGTATAGGTAAAACATGTTTCACCCAAAAGTGTTATAAACAAAAGTGGGTCGAGTGTACTCACAATATTGCATATGCTTCCGATCGGTGATTCCGTGAAGAGTTGGAGGTTGAAGCTTCAAAGGTTCTTTTAAAACACTTAATGTTTTCTTTTAGAACTCTTAGAGCTCTCTTCCTTGCTTGGAAGATTTGAGAGGAGTATAGAAGTTGAGAGAAGAATGGGTGGAACAGTTAGTGTCCTTTTAGAATTCTTGATTTAGAGAGATTGAGAGAATTAGAGAGATGGAGAGAAGAATTGTGTGAAGAAAATGATAGAAGGGGGTTAGTATTTATAGGTAGAGAATGTGGAAAAGGGTGAAATCTGATTGGTTAAAGAAGGTGGAAGAGGATTGAGAAGGTGATTGGTGGAGAAAGGAGGTGGAAAAGGGTGAAATATGATTGGTTAAAGAAGGTGAAAGAGGATTGATGAGGTGGAAATATGATTGGTATATTTCTTGGTATTTCTTGAGTATATATTATGTAATTGAGTATATAAAAAGTATAAAAGTATAATTGAAGTATTGAGGATGTGCGTATAAGTATTTATACGTATAAAAGTGTCGGTTTGCGTATAAATACGTATTTTAAATGATCGGTTGTGTGAATAAATTAAAAAATATAAAATATGAATTTTATTATGATTAACGCCTCGAATTGTGAGATTGAAATTAAAATACGAATGTAAGATTTCTAAAATTAGAATACGAATACGAACATTTTCTTTAAATAGAAATACGAAGATACTAGGCGTTACAGTCTCCCCTACTTTAGAAAATTTCGTCCCGAAATTTATTCAAGAGGAAGACCTTGGAGAAAAAGCATTTTGGCTAGAAGAATGATTGTCTAAAATCGAGATTTGGATGTTTGAAATGTGTTGAAAAGTATGAAGTTTTGAGGAACGAAAAGATAGGTTTGTAAAAAGGGTTCGTTTGTCTAAAATGATTCGAGGTGTTGAGCGTAAGCAAAACGTGCATGTGTGTGTATAGACAAGCGAGTTTAAACAAGTTTGAATAACTCAATGACAAGGTATTTTAAAATGTGATACCTAAGAAGGAAGCTTTCATATAAATGATATGTATTTTTGATGAAAAGTGTGACCGCACTATTGGTTGTAACAAAAATTTTCGTTGGATTTAAAGAGCATTGGCAATCTCAGTTTTGTAGAGAATTCTTTATCGGTGAAAAAAATGAGGAAGTTAGGTATTTGAAATAAAAAATGGTTTTGGAGGTAACTGCCAACTAAGTATGTTTGCGCATAAATAAAGAATGGAAAATAGTTTTTAAGTGTAAGAAAGTATTTTAGGAACGAATGTTTAAACTGATTGATTGCAAATGGGGTTTGTATAAAAGACAAGGATGTCGGGGAATAATGGAGGCATAAGTGTGAACGATTGATTTGATAAATGGATATGAGTATAAGAATGGCATGCGTATTGAAAGCAATGAGTTAAGAATGGGGTCTCTCGTGGATAATCGGATATCGCGCGCTTAGCAATGCGTTTGTGAGTTGTTAAAGTTTGTATCGGGTCTAAATAGGTCTGCAAGACACCGAATTTCTCATGGCATGTTTTACGAAAGTTTGAAACATGGTGAACATACTTATATATAGGAAGTACCAGCGGCGTATCACCATGTTTTGACCATGTTACGTTCGTTTCATTATTCGGTGTCATGTTACGTTCCGTGTCCTACCATACACAGTAGTACACCCTATGATTCCCATGCGCCTATCACTATAATCCCGTGTGCACCCATGATTATATTGATTGTCGCATGATCCGCATAGTTTGTACTAGTTGTGTATGAATCAGGGTATACATAAATTTGAAAATAAGAGTGTGCGTGCGTATAAGAATGTAGTATATAAGCATGTTTACGTTTAAATAAGTATGAGACCAACGTGAGCCAATCCCCTCGGGTTATGCTCACGTATATATACGAATGTATGAATTTGAATATGAGCATGAACAGAATGTGAGCATGATTATAAGCATGCATATGACTATAAGTATAAGTATGAATGATGACACGTATGAGCATAAATATGAATATGTGTATAAGTATGAATATCAATAGGTATAAATGACGACGATTGCGTGCATGAGATGAATTGAATACAACGAATTTAATCATGTAAAATGATCGATAAATTTGAGTGTGTAAAAATGAATGATATAAATGATATCGTCGTGCGAAATTTTGACTAAATCATGTGCGAGGATATGCATGTAAAGTGGTTTGAGCAAAACTTTGAGGTTATCGCTTCTAAAATAGGTTCAGTTTGACTTAGAATGTAGGATCTAGTTTGTGAATATAAAAGAATATTAGGTACTTATTGATTATGCGTTACGTATTTTGTAATGGACGGGAGTGCTACCACTGTTTTAGGGGAATTTAAGTAAATCGAAAGTGGTAAGTCCTTGTAATGTTTTCTTTCCCACGTGTTTTGAAATTGAGGTGACATTTTGGGTGGTGTATGACAAGGTCTTAAATTAGTAGGTTCGCATCGTTTTCAAAGGATGTTACATCAAGATAAGAAATTTGAAATTCAATGGTTCTTGTGATACGTCGACCCTTGAGAGGAAATCTGGGATAATGGATTTAATTATCGTTGAAAAGTGTTTAGCAAAATGTTCTCTTAATCACGATAAGAGGTTTAGAGGGTGTTTGGGGTTGAGTTTTGAAAATAGTTTATGTGTTTTGAATAATCAGAATCAGATGATTAGCTGTAACAAAACGTGCAGCAGAAAGATAGTGTTTGAATTTGATTATGTTGTTTGATATCCCAATAACCAGATAATCAATTATTTGAGTGTTTCACAAATATATATATGTGAAAAAAAGAATAAATAAATAAGCTTTGATCTCTACAAAACGAAAGAAATCAGTTTTTTTATTATATACTTACCAAACACAAAAAAACATAGTTTTTTTTACTTTAAAAACACAATAATCAAAGGAATCAGGAAAAAAAATAATAACAACAATCCCAACATACCCTTAGTAAAGCGATCCCATAATGTGTATAAGATATTGGTTTGGTTTTTGTTTACAAATGAAAGCTCTTAATGTAAAGTTATCGCGTGATCGTGTTTTAGTGATTATATTAAACATAAGATTTGTGGGAAAGGTATTCCTTGACTGATTAAGTTGGTAGGAAGCATTCCGTCGAGCTTTGAAAATCTGTGAAACAAAACGTTTCATGTGGTGACCAAGTATATGCGTATGTGATTTATATGAAATAGATTACAGGATGGGAAATACGTTTGATAAAATAGTACGTTTTGAAATTCGTCTAAGTAAGAATTTTGACAATATGATAAAAGATTTATGTATACAATTTAAACATGTGGTTTGTGTAATAAAGTCTCCAAGAATGAGGGTTGGTAACGATTACCGAGGTATGGGAATCACCCCTAATCCGTTGGTGAGGTCATTTTAAGGAAGGAAGGAAACGGAGTTTGATCGTCTAGGTAAGGAATTCACTCCTATCTCGAAAACGGTCTCCATTTCGGACTTTTCGAGAAATATAAGTCTAGTTGATGACGTTTTGAAATCATGTTTGCAAATAGTGTATAAGTGTATGAAAAGGTTTAATATGAATTGCATAAAAACCTTATAATAAATTGGAAATTTGAAAGGAATGGTAACAAGTATATAAAAAGTCATGTATAAATTGAAATGGAATAAAAGATAGTCTCAGAAAACATTAGACTGTTTCGGGTAGATAAACGTCGACTATTCCAAAGTGAATCGAAGATCCTTTCGAATTAGAGAAACATGCTTTGGCATATAGGTAAAACGCTCTCGTCGAGAAGCGATTAACGGCATTTTACCCTTCCAGTTACTACACGTCTCTACCCGATCGGAAACTCGAGACTTTGGTGAGAGCGAAAATCAAGGAATGGGACTTAATCGACAAGGTGCGGGTTTCACCCCTAACTTGACGATTTCGTACCCTAAGTGTGGTTGGTACTTACCAAATGAAGAGAAAATTCTGATTCGTTGGTAAGGGTCCACTAGAGTTTTGAGTTGGAAATTTTCCATCAAGGTTTGGATTTCACTCCTAACTTGATGGCATAATTGCGTGCAAAAAGAATAAGTATAGCGGATTGAGAGTCATTCACCAAATTGCGGTTTTAACACATATTTTAGTGAAGTCGTCTCGTTTATATTACGAGTGTCTTCAAGCGTCCAAACGTGTATTGTGTAAAAGTGTCTTAGGAAGACACCATGTATATGTATTAAGACCAAAGGAAAGAGAGAAGTAAAGTAGGAAGCATAAAGTTTTAAGCATAAACAAGAATGGTCACAACGGGTACTTAGAACTATAGACTAGGTCGAACATGGCAATTCTACCTAATTCCCTATAGTTATGGCTCTGATACCAATCTGTCACACCCCAACCGATGGCGGAAACATCGGGATGAGACGAAAACGAGATTGCTCATTGCTCACAACGCTAATAAATGACAATATTTAATTAAATCCAAAATTCATTTCACAACATTTTAAATACAACATGAAGCAATACAATAAGTTCATAAAACATAACAAAATTTGGTACAACATTTATAAATCTAACGTCTAAAATGTGTGTATCTAAGTCCTTGCTATTTTGATTTCATAGCATCATCTCCTTCAACCTGTAACATGTTTTAAAATAAAGTCAATGCAAAAGCAAAGGCGAGTACACAAGTTTAAGCATAGCATACGTATACGAATAAAGTTTTAACAATCCTCATGGCAACCAAATCTATACAAGAGCAATATCAAGGCATGCAATACTAATAATCAAACCCTTAACGCAATCACGATGTTTTAACATGACCTCACGAATAACACGATGGAGGTGGATGCGTGAATTCCTATAGCGCTAAGCATGTCAAACGAAGGCTAAAAATAGTTAATGACTAAAGCATAGCATAACGAATATCCAAGACAAGCAACAAGTATACGATTCAAGTATTCATGGGTATAGGATTGTTTGTGCGTTTCATAAAGTTTAAGTGTTTGTGATTTTTGTATAGGTAAAACATGTTTCACCCAAAAGTGTTATAAATAAAAGTGGGTCGAGTGTACTCACAATATTGCATATGCTTCCGATCGGTGATTCCGTGAAGAGTTGGAGGTTGAAGCTTCAAAGGTTCTTTTAAAACACTTAATGTTTTCTTTTAGAACTCTTAGAGCTCTCTTCCTTGCTTGGAAGATTTGAGAGGAGTATAGAAGTTGAGAGAAGAATGGGTGGAACAGTTAGTGTCCTTTTAGAATTCTTGATTTAGAGAGATTGAGAGAATTAGAGAGATAGAGAGAAGAATTGTGTGAAGAAAATGATAGAAGGGGGTTAGTATTTATAGGTAGAGAATGTGGAAAAGGGTGAAATCTGATTGGTTAAAGAAGGTGGAAGAGGATTGAGAAGGTGATTGGTGGAGAAAGGAGGTGGAAAAGGGTGAAATATGATTGGTTAAAGAAGGTGAAAGAGGATTGATGAGGTGGAAATATGATTGGTATATTTCTTGGTATTTCTTGAGTATATATTATGTAATTGAGTATATAAAAAGTATAAAAGTATAATTGAAGTATTGAGGATGTGCGTATAAGTATTTATACGTATAAAAGTGTCGGTTTGCGTATAAATACGTATTTTAAATGATCGGTTGTGTGAATAAATTAAAAAATATAAAATATGAATTTTATTATGATTAACGCCTCGAATTGTGAGATTGAAATTAAAATACGAATGTAAGATTTCTAAAATTAGAATACGAATACGAACATTTTCTTTAAATAGAAATACGAAGATACTAGGCGTTACAGTCTCCCCTACTTTAGAAAATTTCGTCCCGAAATTTATTCAAGAGGAAGACCTTGGAGAAAAAGCATTTTGGCTAGAAGAATGATTGTCTAAAATCGAGATTTGGATGTTTGAAATGTGTTGAAAAGTATGAAGTTTTGAGGAACGAAAAGATAGGTTTGTAAAAAGGGTTCGTTTGTCTAAAATGATTCGAGGTGTTGAGCGTAAGCAAAACGTGCATGTGTGTGTATAGACAAGCGAGTTTAAACAAGTTTGAATAACTCAATGACAAGGTATTTTAAAATGTGATACCTAAGAAGGAAGCTTTCATATAAAATGATATGTATTTTGATGAAAAGTGTGACCGCACTATTGGTTGTAACAAAAATTTTCGTTGGATTTAAAGAGCATTGGCAATCTCAGTTTTGTAGAGAATTCTTTATCGGTGAAAAAAATGAGGAAGTTAGGTATTTGAAATAAAAAATGGTTTTGGAGGTAACTGCCAACTAAGTATGTTTGCGCATAAATAAAGAATGGAAAATAGTTTTTAAGTGTAAGAAAGTATTTTAGGAACGAATGTTTAAACTGATTGATTGCAAATGGGGTTTGTATAAAAGACAAGGATGTCGGGGAATAATGGAGGCATAAGTGTGAACGATTGATTTGATAAATGGATATGAGTATAAGAATGGCATGCGTATTGAAAGCAATGAGTTAAGAATGGGGTCTCTCGTGGATAATCGGATATCGCGCGCTTAGCAATGCGTTTGTGAGTTGTTAAAGTTTGTATCGGGTCTAAATAGGTCTGCAAGACACCGAATTTCTCATGGCATGTTTTACGAAAGTTTGAAACATGGTGAACATACTTATATATAGGAAGTACCAGCGGCGTATCACCATGTTTTGACCATGTTACGTTCGTTTCATTATTCGGTGTCATGTTACGTTCCGTGTCCTACCATACACAGTAGTACACCCTATGATTCCCATGCGCCTATCACTATAATCCCGTGTGCACCCATGATTATATTGATTGTCGCATGATCCGCATAGTTTGTACTAGTTGTGTATGAATCAGGGTATACATAAATTTGAAAATAAGAGTGTGCGTGCGTATAAGAATGTAGTATATAAGCATGTTTACGTTTAAATAAGTATGAGACCAACGTGAGCCAATCCCCTCGGGTTATGCTCACGTATATATACGAATGTATGAATTTGAATATGAGCATGAACATGAATGTGAGCATGATTATAAGCATGCATATGACTATAAGTATAAGTATGAATGATGACACGTATGAGCATAAATATGAATATGTGTATAAGTATGAATATCAATAGGTATAAATGACGACGATTGCGTGCATGAGATGAATTGAATACAACGAATTTAATCATGTAAAATGATCGATAAATTTGAGTGTGTAAAAATGAATGATATAAATGATATCGTCGTGCGAAATTTTGACTAAATCATGTGCGAGGATATGCATGTAAAGTGGTTTGAGCAAAACTTTGAGGTTATCGCTTCTAAAATAGGTTCAGTTTGACTTAGAATGTAGGATCTAGTTTGTGAATATAAAAGAATATTAGGTACTTATTGATTATGCGTTACGTATTTTGTAATGGACGGGAGTGCTACCACTGTTTTAGGGGAATTTAAGTAAATCGAAAGTGGTAAGTCCTTGTAATGTTTTCTTTCCCACGTGTTTTGAAATTGAGGTGACATTTTGGGTGGTGTATGACAAGGTCTTAAATTAGTAGGTTCGCATCGTTTTCAAAGTATGTTACATCAAGATAAGAAATTTGAAATTCAATGGTTCTTGTGATACGTCGACCCTTGAGAGGAAATCTGGGATAATGGATTTAATTATCGTTGAAAAGTGTTTAGCAAAATGTTCTCTTAATCACGATAAGAGGTTTAGAGGGTGTTTGGGGTTGAGTTTTGAAAATAGTTTATGTGTTTTGAATAATCAGAATCAGATGATTAGCTGTAACAAAACGTGCTGCAGAAAGATAGTGTTTGAATTTGATTATGTTGTTTGATATCCCAATAACCAGATAATCAATTATTTGAGTGTTTCACAAATATATATATGTGAAAAAAAGAATAAATAAATAAGCTTTGATCTCTACAAAACGAAAGAAATCAGTTTTTTATTATATACTTACCAAACACAAAAAAAACATAGTTTTTTTTTTTACTTTAAAAACACAATAATCAAAGGAATCAGGAAAAAAAATAATAACAACAATCCCAACATACCCTTAGTAAAGCGATCCCATAATGTGTATAAGATATTGGTTTGGTTTTTGTTTACAAATGAAAGCTCTTAATGTAAAGTTATCGCGTGATCATGTTTTAGTGATTATATTAAACATAAGATTTGTGGGAAAGGTATTCCTTGACTGATTAAGTTGGTAGGAAGCATTCCGTCGAGCTTTGAAAATCGTGAAACAAAACGTTTCATGTGGTGACCAAGTATATGCGTATGTGATTTATATGAAATAGATTACAGGATGGGAAATACGTTTGATAAAATAGTACGTTTTGAAATTCGTCTAAGTAAGAATTTTGACAATATGATAAAAGATTTATGTATACAATTTAAACATGTGGTTTGTGTAATAAAGTCTCCAAGAATGAGGGTTGGTAACGATTACCGAGGTATGGGAATCACCCCTAATCCGTTGGTGAGGTCATTTTAAGGAAGGAAGGAAACGGAGTTTGATCGTCTAGGTAAGGAATTCACTCCTATCTCGAAAACGGTCTCCATTTCGGACTTTTCGAGAAATATAAGTCTAGTTGATGACGTTTTGAAATCATGTTTGCAAATAGTGTATAAGTGTATGAAAAGGTTTAATATGAATTGCATAAAAACCTTATAATAAATTGGAAATTTGAAAGGAATGGTAACAAGTATATAAAAAGTCATGTATAAATTGAAATGGAATAAAAGATAGTCTCAGAAAACATTAGACTGTTTCGGGTAGAGAAACGTCGACTATTCCAAAGTGAATCGAAGATCCTTTCGAATTAGAGAAACATGCTTTGGCCTATAGGTAAAACGCTCTCGTCGAGAAGCGATTAACGGCATTTTACCCTTCCAGTTACTACACGTCTCTACCCGATCGGAAACTCGAGACTTTGGTGAGAGCGAAAATCAAGGAATGGGACTTAATCGACAAGGTGCGGGTTTCACCCCTAACTTGACGATTTCGTACCCTAAGTGTGGTTGGTACTTACCAAATGAAGAGAAAATTCTGATTCGTTGGTAAGGGTCCACTAGAGTTTTGAGTTGGAAATTTTCCATCAAGGTTTGGATTTCACTCCTAACTTGATGGCATAATTGCGTGCAAAAAGAATAAGTATAGCGGATTGAGAGTCATTCACCAAATTGCGGTTTTAACACATATTTTAGTGAAGTCGTCTCGTTTATATTACGAGTGTCTTCAAGCGTCCAAACGTGTATTGTGTAAAAGTGTCTAAGAAAGACACCATGTATATGTATTAAGACCAAAGGAAAGAGAGAAGCAAAGTAGGAAGCATAAAGTTTTAAGCATAAACAAGAATGGTCACAACGGGTACTTAGAACTATAGACTAGGTCGAACATGGCAATTCTACCTAATTCCCTATAGTTATGGCTCTGATACCAATCTGTCACACCCCAACCGATGGCGGAAACATCGGGATGAGACGAAAACGAGATTGCTCATTGCTCACAACGCTAATAAATGACAATATTTAATTAAACCCAAATTTCATTTCACAACATTTTAAATACAACATGAAGCAATACAATAAGTTCATAAAACATAACAAAATTTGGTACAACATTTATAAATCTAACGTCTAAAATGTGTGTATCTAAGTCCTTGCTATTTTGATTTCATAGCATCATCTCCTTCAACCTGTAACATGTTTTATAATAAAGTCAATGCAAAAGCAAAGGCGAGTACACAAGTTTAAGCATAGCATACGTATACGAATAAAGTTTTAACAATCCTCATGGCAACCAAATCTATACAAGAGCAATATAAAGGCATGCAATACTAATAATCAAACCCTTAACGCAATAACATGACCTCACGATAACACGATGGAGGTGGATGCGTGAATTCCTATAGCGCTAAGCATGTCAAACGAAGGCTAAAAATAGTTAATGACTAAAGCATAGCATAACGAATATCCAAGACAAGCAACAAGTATACGATTCAAGTATTCATGGGTATAGGATTGTTTGTGCGTTTCATAAAGTTTAAGTTTTTGTGATTTTTGTATAGGTAAAACATGTTACACCCAAAAGTGTTATAAACAAAAGTGGGTCGAGTGTACTCACAATATTGCATATGCTTCCGATCGGTGATTCCGTGAAGAGTTGGAGGTTGAAGCTTCAAAGGTTCTTTTAAAACACTTAATGTTTTCTTTTAGAACTCTTAGAGCTCTCTTCCTTGCTTGGAAGATTTGAGAGGAGTATAGAAGTTGAGAGAAGAATGGGTGGAAAACTTAGTGTCCTTTTAGAATTCTTTATTTAGAGAGATTGAGAGAATTAGAGAGATGGAGAGAAGAATGGTGTGAAGAAAATGATAGAAGGGGGTTGGTATTTATAGCTAGAGAATGTGGAAAAGGGTGAAATATGATTGGTTAAAGAAGGTGGAAGAGGATTGAGAAGGTGATTGGTGGAGAAAGGAGGTGGAAAAGGGTGAAATATGATTGGTTAAAGAAGGTGAAAGAGGATTGATGAGGTGGAAATATGATTGGTATATTCCTTGGTATTTCTTGAGTATATATTATGTAATTGAGTATATAAAAAGTATATAATTCAAGTATTAAGGATGTGTGTATAAGTATTTATACGTATAAAAGTGTCGGGGTTTGCGTATAAATACGTATATTAAATTATCGGTTGTGTGAATAAAATAAAAAATATAAAATATGAATTTTATTATGATTAACGCCTCGAATTGTGAGATTGAAATTAAAATACGAATGTAAGGTTTCTAAAATTAGAATCTGAATACGAACATTTTTTTTAAAATAGAAATACGAAGATACGAGGCGTTACACAATATTATATCAACTATAATGCTTAACGCTTTAATTTAACGCTTAACATAACTATCTAATGCGAACCGAATAACCAAACGAACTCTTAGCGCGAAACAAACGAAGAAAACCCAATATTTGGGTCAAGTTCGCTCGAACTTGGTGATACCAAGTTCGGCCGAACTTGACTGGCCAAACATCCTTCTTTGTTTTACTCAAGTTCGCTCGAACTTGTGCACATATGCACAAGTTCGACCGAACTTAGCTCATCCCCTTTGAAAACTCTACAAGTTCGCGCGAACTTGTACACTTCTGTACAAGTTCGACCGAACTTGCTCTTACCAGCCTTCATTTTTTGCCTTCTCCTATAAATACTCAGCTCTATTCTCTCATTTGAACTTGCTGCAACTTCGCTCAGAGCTCTCAAACCGGAAACTTTTTTTGTTCTAAGTAAGAATCAACCCGATTTCAGCTACAACAATGTTTATCCACAACCAACAAAGGTTTACAATGATTTTGCACAAGGATCTACCTTCGTTTTCATCAAAAACCCATTCTTTTACGAAAATCTTCATCTTTTTCTTCAAAACTTCTGTTTTTAACTTAGAACTACACAATACGAGTTCGTTTGGTGTTAGCAGAGGCTTACCAAACACGAGATCTGCAAGATCTCGGCTTGTAAGTTCTAGATCTGAGAAAACCCTTTAAAACCATTGATTTCTACACAAGATACGGAATTTGATGATGTCTTGTTCATTTTCTGGTATGAAACAAAGTATCTATCATTCAAGATCCCGGATCTGGAAGCACAAGGACCTTTATGTTGGTTTACACAAGCCGGACTAATCTGAATGAACCCCGAGTTCGCCCGGATTAGCCCACGCTTTTGTAAAATGGCTAAAACAACTCTAAAAGACCTCTCCGACCTAAGTTTGCTCAGTAGCACAGGGTTGGAGGGATGAACACTTGATTTTCCTCAGCAAACGACGCGAGAACGCAAGATTTTGGATCCGAAAACATCAAGTTCGCTCGAGAATCAGTTCGACCGAACTTGTACCCAAATGGGTCAAGTTTGACCGAACTTGGGTACTTTTCACCAAGTTTTCTTGCAAGTTCGCCCGAACTTGCATAGTTTCTTAGGAAACTATACAAGTTCGCCCGAACTTGTCACCTCAGTAAGGATTCTCCACAAGTTCGCCCGAACTTGACAAGATTCTTAAGAATCTCATCAAGTTCGACCGAACTTGGCTCATAAATCACCAGAATTACACAAGTTCGCTCGAACATGTGTGTTTACACAAAGTTCGCCCGAACTTGTCTACTGCCCTACCAAGACTTAACCGTTTCAGCTTATCGGAGACTGATGCACTTTCGTTCGCGTATGAAGGCTGATCCGGCGCTCTCCTCAGAATCTCTAAGCTAACTAAAACGCACCCACGGTGAGTATACTTGACCCATTTTCACTTTAACGCACTTTTTGGGTGTTACATACGTTCCTATATCAAAATCACAACACAAATCAAAACTGTTTATCACATGTGAATGATCTGATTGTATATGCTCTGTACGTGATACCAGAAACATGTGACTAGGACTTATTTTCGTTAACTTGCCTCCTTAGCTAGTATGGAACTATAGTGTGGCTTACACCCGACGGGGTCTAGTTAGGACGGACGCGCAAGCCTTCTCACGGTAGTTAGCATGAGAAATGAGCCTATGTTATGTTAAGTGTTTTGGTGTATCATGATATGTAATTAGATTGTTTTGCAAACGCTTTCTCGACTATGCTAGTATTATTCAAACTCGTATGCTCACCTTTACTTAATTGTATTGACTTGTATTTTAACGTATGTAACAGGTTGAGGATTTAGCGTGGATGCTTGCATGATGCTTAGTTTAGTTTGCTTTGTTTAGTTAGTTTGTTATGTATTTTGGATTTGGTACTTGTGTATGAAATCTAGGGAAATCGAACCCGGTTGAATTTTATGAGAAATCTCCGTTTTGTAATAATTGTTTAAATGTTACGTTTAATAGTATGGGATATTAAGCAGGTTGTGATATGTTAAATGATTGTTATGGAACATTTCGTGAAATCAATCTGGTCGCCTAGTGCCACTAACCCTGATGTTTCCGCCATCGGTTGGGGTGTGACATCACCCAAGTTCGAGCGAACTTGGCCCAAGACTCAGGTTTTCCTCGTTTTTCGTTCGTTTATCGATTGTCTGGCGATTCAGTTCGTATTAGGTAGTTATATTAAGCGTTATAAGCGATTTAATAATGCGATTTAGCGATCCGAGCGTGTGAGAGCGATGCGATAGCGAGTGTATTCATAGCCATAAACATACATAACACATAAATAACATAAATCCACATAACTAACTGCGATTTGCGATGCAATGAGATAAGCGATGCGATGGCACAAGTGTTTATTAAACAGTAATACACTTGGCTCATATAATGGTGTATTTAGTTGTGATTAAGATTAGTTTAGTGATGCATTTAATAAGCGATCAGATGCGATAATTGGAATAAAACATATTTAATTTAACATAACTTTCTTATAAACGAATCTCGAGATTACAATCGATAGATACAATGGAAAATAAAAGAAAAAGATAACAATGAAAATCAGAGTTGTTACAATTGAGTACCGAGATTCTGGGTCATTTAGCATTTTACTAATGTAATAAATAGGCGTTTGAACAGCTTCTTGTTTAACAAGCAAAACTGCTCCTACTACCAATTCAGATGCAGCGAGATATAGAATCAGAGGTTCTTTGTTGCGCGGGGCTGTCAAAGTTGGTAACTGAATCAAGCAATCTTTCATGTCTTGGAAAGATTTTTCTGCCTCTGGAGTCCATTGAAATTTATCCTTTTTCAAACAGTTGCGCAAAGTACGGATGAAAGGATAAGATTTTGCCGCATGGTTCGCAAGAAAACAATTGAGAGCAGCTAATCGCCCCGCCAATCTCTTCATCTCTTTTACGCTTGCAGGAGATGCCATACTTTTAATCGCTTCAACTTTTTATGGATTGACTTTAAACCCATTCTTTGTGACGATGAATCCGAGGAACTTGCCCTCTTCCATGCCAAAAGAACACTTGCTTGGGTTTAACTTCAGATTTACACTTCGCAAAGAATCAAAAGTTTTCTGAATGGTTTCTAACATTGTTTCTTCTGTATGACTCATGATGACTAGATCGTCAATATACACTTCAATAGCTTTCCTGATGTCATCTCCAAAAACGGAATCCATAAGTCGCTGATACGTGGCTCCCGCATTGCGGAGCCCAAAAGGCATTTTTGTATAATAGAAATACCTTTCTCCGTGCGAAAAGCCGTTTTGTCTTCATCTTCTTGTTTCATCAGCACTTGATGGTACCCCTTATAACAGTCGAGAAAACACTTCCAGCGAAATGATGCTAAGGAGTCCATTTTTTTTGTCAATTTCTAGAAGCGAATAACAATCTTTGGGACATGCTTTGTTTAAATCCTTAAAATCAACACACATGCGCCACTCGCCGTTATTTTTTTGACCATAAGGGGGTTCGCTACCCAAGTTTGATACTTAACTTCGCGCAGGATACCGGCTTTAAGCAATTCAGCAACTTGCTCGTTCATAGCTTCCGTTTTTTCACTTCCCAAGCTGCGCTTTTTTCTGAACTACTGGTTCTGCCGATGGGAAGACATTTGAGCTGTGCTCTGCAATGTTGCGCGGAACCCCTATCATGTCTGCGGGTGTCCATGCAAAGATATCCATATTTCGAAACAATAAGGTTTTGAGTTTTGCGCGAATTGCCATAGAAATTGCAGGACCAAGGATAATTGGTTGCTCTGGATACTTATTGATCAGCTCCCATTTTTCAGGTTCATTTGGTGATGTTGGTTTAGCAGCCTTAACAACTGGTTCTTTAATAGACATAATCTTTTTTCTAGCGAAAATGATAGCTACTCCAGTTGGCGTTGGGAAACCACATGCAACATGAGGCGCAGACGTGACCATGCTGAAATCTCGCTGCGCTCGACGCCCTAATAAAACATCGTGGCAGGATGTTACTGGCATTACCATGAAGTTCACTTGAATGGTGCGCGAGTGTTTACCGTCTGAAAGAATTACAGGAAACACGATCTGTCCAAGAGGAAAGGCAGCCTCATTGCAGAATCCAGTCAACGGGAAGTCAACCGGTTCTAGGCACGCCTTATCTTCCGGATCTAATTGCTTGAAACATTGCTCGTATATGATATCCATAGAACTTCCCGGATCTATGAACATATAGTCAAACTGGTAATGGCCAAATATACCTGTGATTACCACTTGTCTTTTTTCCTGCGATCCGCCTGGAACCACAGGAAATATCACTTGCTGCTCGTGCCATTTCTCTCCTCGGAGTCTTTGAAAGCTGCGCTTGCGCGACAAGCTTCCTTGAATCATGGCAACTTGTTTAATCTTTTTGTTGCTTGGCCCTTCATCGTCGCGCGTGAGTTGCCGAACCTCTTTTTGAACTGATTGCCCTAAGTGTGTCAACTTACCACTTTTCAAAGCCTTTTCAATCTCTGTGCACAGGCTAATGCAATTGTAAGTTGTATGCCTGTGTCTTTGTGGAAATCACAAAAGAGATTTGGGTCTTGACCCTTTTTGTTCTTCATGGGCTGAGGTTGCTTAAATTGATAATTTCAGTGCTCAAGACTTCCGCATGAGACTTTGTTAAGGAGTCCATTGTCGCTCTCGATTCTCGTTTTAATAGCTTTCTGAGTTGTGATTTTGTTAATCGTTGCGCGAGCATCCATTGGGGAGTATGGTGAATAAGAACTCTGATTCGAGTCTTTCCAACTCTTATTAAACTTCCGACCTCCTTTGCTCAGATCCTCAAGACGATGCTGAGGTAAAGGAGGTCTGTTCGAATTGAGGTTTCGCTTGGTTTGCGCATAAACCTTGGCTGCTGCTATGAGTTTACCCAGCTTTTTGGCAAACCAGTAGTACCAGAAAGCACTTTAATCATTTCTTCACATCTTATCGCATACTTGAACTGTGCATGGATAAGATCCTCATGCACATCACCAATCTCTAACACCTCCTTGTTGTAACGCGTAATGAAATCTTCCAAACTCTCGTTGTCTCTTCGCCAAATGTCCATCACATCTGATGAATCTCTAACATAACGACGCTGCTGACTGAAATGAGTAAGGAACTTTTCCTTAAGATCATTCCATGAGGAGAGCTTACATGTTGGGAAGTTATCTAACCAGAGTCGCGCAGCTCCAGTTAATGTTTGAACAAATAGATGGCACCACATAGGTAGAGTCCATCCTCCAATAAGTCATGCGCCAGTAAACAGACGCATGTGATCATCTGGATCTGACAATCCATTACACTTACCAATATTCGATGACAATTTTGCTCGCTCTAGCGGGGCTAGAGCGATTTCCTTTACAAATTTTGATTGTTTTGCAGCTTCAGCAGGTCGATAATCAAGTTATAATCATGTTCTGCCTCAGGATTATACACTGCTCGGATCCTAAGCTTATAACTAGCATGATCTGCTGACAGGCGATTAAAAACACTTGCACTATCTCCTTCTTCATAGGTCTTATCATACTCATCGTATTGGGTGTCCCGCTTCTGTGATGATCGCGGGCCCAAACGTGAGTGAACTGATGGCCGACGTTGAATATTTTCTTCTTGCTTTCTGTTACCAAAATGAACAGAATCATTTCTGGTTTTAGAGTACCTTTCAGTTCCATCTACAGATACATGCGAAGGCGCACAAACTTGGTTCTGAAATCCGTAACTCAACGCTCGAGGTGCCGGCGAAGCACAGACCTGAGGTGCATTAACCGGAGCTTGAAAAGCTAGAGTTCCGGTTTGAGCACACAATTGGGCATACATGGCATTCAAAGCAGTTTGAGACTTAATTAACCATGATAATGGAGTTTCTCCAGGTGGGAGAATTGAAGCAACGTCAACGTGAGGAGCCGCCAGTGTTACTGGGATGCTCGCATGATCTGGATCATACAGAACATCAGCTTCAAAATCGGACGAATCTTCGACAATCTGTCTGTCGACCTGAGGGGAACCGGTGACGCGGAGAATCTCCGATCGAGGACCTGGAAATGACGATCCATCAGCCATGAAGCTGTAGATCTAAGTGAAACAAAACGAAAGATGAGAGAACAAAAGAAAGTCGGTGGGCGCCAATGAAGAAACCCTAGATAAACCAGACCAGAATCTGTGTAGATCTATGGATCGGGCCTTCATTTGGTTTCGGGAAATATACTTCGACTGATCCTGCAAAACAGAACACTGTCAGCCTCGTCATGGGGAGAAGGAGGGTTCTCTCCGTGACCACCCTCCGGCGTGAAAATAAGTACAGGTAGTCGGAAGTAAAGTGAAGTAGGAGAGAGAGTAGTTAAGAGTGAATACCTTTTCCTTGAACCCCAAGTTACTTATTTATAGCCGAGTTTGGGTGCCAAAAAGAGAAATGGAAACCTAACGGAATCTTTCACTGCTCCGTTAAGTCTTGACTATCCGTTAGTGCACACGGATTGTGAGCTCATCTAAGGCTAGGGAGATGCCACGTGTCGTCATGAGATCACTATATTTCATTGATGTGAGCATGCTATCACCGTGATCTCCATAGATGCTGCCACGTGTCATTCGGTTATAACCGAATAGTGGCTTTGCACGATTGGCAATAAATGCTTCTAGAACATTTATACAGCTGTGACCTGCAGGACCACTGCCACGTATGCATTCTGTTACAACAGAAAAGATTCCTTTTGCCTCTGCACCCTTTCTTGTAAACAGGGATTTCTGCTAAGGAAAAGTCTTTCAGGATTAACTGTTTCCTTGCGCGAGCGGCGCAAGGTAGTTAAATGATCTTTTTCCTTCTTTGCTGTTTAGCGCAACGTTTGCTGAGTTCTTGTTTTGGTACAAGTGTCTGCGCAAGGTTTATTAATGAAGTATTACCCAAGGAAATTAGTCAAGGTTAACTTTGAACCTTGCGCGAGCCCGCACAAGGTAGTTAAATGAACTTTTCCTTCTTTGGGTATTTGGCGCAGAGTTTAGTCAGTCTTCTTTGGCAGAGAAGCCTGCGCAAGGTTTTCTTGACAGTTAATAGTGGGTATAGTTCCCTTGCTTGGCGCAAGGTTTTTGGGACCATACCCCTTCAATACTCCTCAGCAATATTTTTGTCACCAGCAGCTGATGTAGACACCATTCTTGATCAACAATCATCTGGACCTGTTGGTTTGATCAATTCTTAATGCCTATTGATAAAAGGTGCAGGAATCACCTTCATCATACTTTGAGGCAGGGGAGGAAGGTCACTGGGATGGGACCAAGCACTTGCTGCAGCAGTCCATGGAGTCATTACCACTGGTTTCCACACTATGTCATGAGTAGGAACTTCCATGTTTCTTTCAGCAAAGACTTTTGTTATGATGATTGACCAAAATCTTGCATGTGGAAGATGTGTTGTTATTCTTCCTTTTATGAGTGAATATGCTGGTTTTCAGCAGAGAAATTATCTCTTTGGCATAATTTACATCTTCACCCTTTATCAGCCCATACATGATGTTTAATATCGGAATAGTTGTTTGATCAGCACCTCCTACCTTCCCTGTGAGACAGCTGTTGATTATATCCATAAAGACTTGCCAAAGTCCTGGCAATTCCTTTCTTTTGAACTGGCTAATTAGAGATTGGGGCCTTGTACCCAAGGTTTATGAATACCGCCAAGAGTTCTTCTTTGACTGGAGGGATGTGATATTCTTTTTTTTCGAGATCTCCAACCATCTTCTGATGTTTTCTTCATTGACAGTGATTCTGATGTTGCCCCACACATGTGCAGTTAATTCTATTCCTGACTTCTCTGTTGTATGCACTGTTTGCTGCAGAATTTGTTGTGGAACTTCATAGCCACCTGTTAAAGCATACTTTATAGGATAATTGATCAGAAATTCTACAAGAATTCTAACCCTTTCATCATGCTGCTCATGATCAGTGTTGAGAGCTAGGTTGTTCTTTTTCTCTGTGTCTAGCCATTTTGATTTTTTGACAAGAGGAACTTCATGTTCCACAGCTAGGATATTGAGGTTCATGGAGCTGGAAGAAGACATGATGTTGTGATTTGAGGTTTTGGCTTGCAGAAACAAAGTTGTAATTTTTAGGGTTTGGAATTTTGAGAGCTTAAAACTTTTGGAGGTGAATGTGAGAGATTGTGGCTTGGGTCGGTTTATATAGGCTTTTGTTGTCCCACGTGATTGGTGATTAACTATGTTAATAACCCATTGAATTGTCTGTTCAATGCTGACACCTTTTGGGTTATCTAAGGAAAATTGTTTTTGAAAGAATTGATTTTATCTTTTCTTCTATTGGTGCTTTCTAACCGCCAATCTTTACTTTTACACAAGTGGGTCCATGTTTTTGAAGAGTGGTCCACTTATTTTCTTTCTTGCTGCTAACCGCCAATCTTCACTTTTGCATGATTCTATCTTCCCCTTTTCTGTAAGCCAAAAGCTCAAAACTCCGGGTCTTCTGATTTCTGTTGACTTTTTCTTCAACAGATTGGTAAGTGGAATTCTGTTGACTTTCTGTTCAAGTAGATAGATTTTTTTTTGAGAGAGAGAGAAGGTGAGTAGAAATGCTTCCGAGATACTTACATTGAATTGGAGTGTCTTCAAATCATAAAGTTGCTCAAACTTTCTGATAAATGTGATCATATTTTCCGAAAAAGAATGAGCAGATTTTCTGATTAAAAATGATCAGATTTTTTGATGATCAATAATTACGAGTGTTTTTCTTATTAAAATAACCTGTTTTTGTGATTGTCAATGTTTAAGAGTTTTTGAAAAAATGAGCAGATATTCTGATAAAAATGATCAGAGTTTCTGTTAAAAATGGTCAGATTTTCTGATAAATGAGAGTTTCTGTTAAAAATGGTCAGATTTTCTGATAAAAATGATCAGATTTTCTGTTAAAAATGATCATTTTTTATAGTAGAAAAAAATGTTGTGTTTAAATTGAGAACTTGTTGATCCGCAAATTTACATCTCAAATCGTATTTTTGAAAGGTTGCATTAGATGTGGTCAGACTTTCATCAGAAAAAGTTGATCTTTTAGAAGAATCAGAAACAGATGTTGTATTTGAATCAAGAAAAAGTTGTTGCATTTGAAACAAGAAAAAGATGTTGCATTTGAAAAAAAAATTGTTTTAATCAGCTTAACATCATCTCCCTTTATTTGACCTTCTTGTTTTGAAATGTTTTGAAATGTTTTGAAATTTTTTTTTTTTGCAAAAAATTTCAAGGATTCCTTTTAAAACAAGCAGTTCCTGAAAATTGTGATCTCATGTGAGACATTTTATGATATTATCAAAAATTCTTTTAAATGCTAAGGTTAACAGAAATTCCCCCTGGATTATCAATCTCATCAGAAATTCCCCCTGGATTCTCAATCTCATCATAAATTCACCCTTAATCAAAGCAAAATGGATATAAACACACACACACACACACATATATATATATATACATATATGAAGTTAGGTACAAGAAATATTAAACTCCTAAAAATAAAAACAAGGAAAAGTTAAACTATCTCTTCATCGCTTGGATCGTCATCTCCAAAGTCTCCATCCCCATACATGATCTGCACCATTTCCCAGAGAGGTGTTTCATGCCCTGTATGGTCGTCTGTTGGTATGAGGGCAGCAATGTGTTGTTCCTCCTGAACAAGCATTCTTGCTCTGACATATGATGCAGGAACTCCTCCAAAGTCTAGTTGAGAGGTTATCACTTTCATCTAGAACCTTGGGTAGATGAGGAAAGGACGACCTCCCCGTAAGTTGGTCCTAAAATCATTCATCACATAGGCTGAGTAGTTGTAGGGGAGATGATTTACTAAGGCATGGGGTTGATCCATTATCCTTTAAGTGATCTCATACCAACTCGAGGCTTTCCTTGTAAAGCAAAAGGCAAACTGGGTTACCAGAAACTGCCAAGGTTCAATGAACCCGCTTTTGAAGATGGGAACCCTTCCTTGAGGATCATGGTATCCCATCATGGCTAAGGTAGCCTGCTTGTCTGGCATGGAGAAGGTGGTTGGAGGACAGTCATCTCTTAGTAAGAGAGCTTCCCTGATAGTTTCCTCATTTAAGCAAATGAGACTGTCGCCCATCACCTTCCCTGCAATGTTGGTCAGCCTACCATCATCTACAACCAGCCGTGCAGACTTCCAAAACTCTTGAAGAATTTTTGGAAACACTTTAACGTGCATGGAGAGAGCAAAAGCTATTGGATTGCTAAGTAGCATGTTCAGAATGGTGGAGCAGTTTACATATCTTGGGTCATCCATGTTCATCCTTACTCTTGCATTGTGCCTTTGGAAGTAAGGCAGAGGGAATCGATTGCTCTCAATTCTTTCCATGGTGGTTGTGTGTGTTAAGTGAAGAAGACGAGTATGTCAAAAGGTTTTCAGGTGAAAGTGTATGAGTAAGTGTGTGTCTATTTAAAGACAATAAGTACATGCCTTAAATGTTTTCACCGGTTAAGATCTTGATTGTACCAATTCTATTCTACTTCGAGATATTGTGTCAGATTCGTTTAGAACTAAAAGTGGCCATATTCTCCCTCCTCATTTATGAATAGGCGGCACCCTGATCTTCAATTTTCTGTTGAGACGACAGGTGTAGCCTTCTTTCCTTTAAGCGTGGGAAGTTGATGTGATGGAGGTAAAAAAAATAAATAGAAAAATGAAAACTTGGGGAGTTATCTTTGTGAAGTATACCTTCCTCATTCATTGGATATTCCCAAGTAAAAAAAAATTGAAAGAAGCTATATAAATAAAAAAATATGTACAAGTTATGTCTGCATACATGGTACAAAGGAGATATATGAAGGTGGTATTTTTCTGTTGAAAACAAAGAAAAATTTCCTTGCTTCTAATGAATTGATCAGATTTCTGATGGAAGTATCAAATTCAGTTTTGACAAAATTTTGATCAAGATTTTTATCAGATTTCTGATCACAACTTTTTATCAGATTTCCAGATCAATAGTTTTATCAGATTTCTTTCAAGATTTTTATCAGATTTCTGATCAATTTATTAGAGCTCGTTCAATTTTCAAACTTTTTGGATTGAGTAGCTTCATCGTATCTCTTGTTTCTCATTCCCAATTTGCTGATTAAATAATTATGTCTTTTCTCATCCAAAGGTTTTGTAAAAATATCAGCAAACTGATTTTCTGTTGGATCAAAATACATTTCTATATTTCCTTTTTCCACATGATCTTTTATGAAATGATACCTGACATCAATATGTTTTGTTCGTGAGTGCTGAGTAAGCATGGGAAGTTGATGTGATGGAGGTAAAAAAAATAAATAGAAAAATGAAAACTTATGGAGTTATCTTTGTGACGTATACCTTCCTCATTCATTGGATATTCCCAAGTAAAAAAAACAATTGAAAGAAGCTATATAAAATAAAAAATATGTACAAGTTATGTCTGCATACATGGTACAAAGGAGATATATGAATGTGGTATTTTTCTGTTGAAAACAAAGAAAATTTTCCTTGCTTCTAATGAATTGATCAGATTTCTGATGAAATTATCAAATTCAGTTTTGACAAACTTTTGATCAAGATTTTTATCAGATTTCTGATCACAACTTTTTATCAGATTTCTGATCAATAGTTTTATCAGATTTCTGATCAAGATTTTTATCGGATTTCTGATCAATTTATTAGAGCTCGTTCAATTTTCAAACTTTTTGGATTGAGTAGCTTCATCGTATCTCTTGTTTCTCATTCCCAATTTGCTGATTAAATAATTATGTCTTTTCTCATCCAAAGGTTTTGTAAAAATATCAGCAAACTAATTTTCTGTTGGATCAAAATACATTTCTATATTTCCTTTTTCCACATTATCTTTTATGAAATGATACCTGACATCAATATGTTTTGTTCATGAGTGCTGAGTAAGCGTGGGAAGTTGATATGATGGAGGTAAAAAAAATAAATAGAAAATGAAAACTTGGGGAGTTATCTTTGTGACGTATACCTTCCTCAATCATTAGATATTCCCAAGTAAAAAAAATTGAAAGAAGCTATATAAAATAAAAAATATGTACAAGTTATGTCTGCGTACATGGTACAAAGGAGATATATGAAGGTGATATTTTTCTGTTGAAAACAAAGAAAAATTTCCTTGCTTCTAATGAATTGATCAGATTTCTGATGGAATTATCAAATTCAGTTTTGACAAAATTTTGATCAAGATTTTTATCAGATTTCTGATCACAACTTTTTATCAGATTCTGATCAATAGTTTTATCAGATTTCTAATCAAGATTTTTATCTGATTTCTGATCAATTTATTAGAGCTCGTTCAATTTTCAAACTTTTTGGATTGTGGATCTTCATCGTATCTCTTGTTTCTCATTCCCAATTTGCTGATTAAATAATTATGTCTATTCTCATCCAAAGGTTTTGTAAAAATATCAGCAAACTGATTTTCTGTTGGAACAAAATAATTTCTATATTTCCTTTTTCCACATGATCTTTTATGAAATAATACCTGACATCAATATGTTTTGTTCGTGAGTGGTGAACTGGATTTGAAGTTATTGCTATTGCACTCTTAGAGTCACAAAGGATTGGTATTTTTGTCAGATTCACTCCATAATCTTTGAGTTGTGTTTGCATCCACAAAACTTGTGAACAACAGCTTGCTACTGCTACATATTCTGCTTCAGCTGTAGAGGTGGAAACACAGTTTTGTTTCTTACTTGACCAACATACAAGCTTTTCTCCAAGCATCTGACAAGAACCAGATGTGCTTTTTCTGTCCAGTTTACAACCTGCATGATCTGCGTCTGAATATGCAATTAGGTCTAAACTAGTTCCCTTAGGATACCATAAGCCATGGTCAGATGTGCCTTTTGGATACTTAAAAACCCTTTTTACTGCTTTTAAATGAGAATCTTTGGGATTACACTGATATCTAGCCAGAAAACATGTTGAAAACATGTTGAAAACATTATATTAGGTCTGCAGGCTCTTAAATATAAGAGTGATCCAATCATTCCCCTGTAGGTTTTAAGATCTACATTTGCACCATCAGGATCAGAATCTAACTTGTTTCCTGTGGCCATAGGAGTTTTTTATGATGAGCAATTTTCTAATGATATTTCTTTAAAATGGTTTTAACATACTTTGATTGATTCAAAAATATTCCATCAGATTCTTGTTTTACTTGGAGACCTAAAAAGAAGTTTAGTTCTCCCATCATGCTCATTTCAAAATTGCTTGTCATTAATTTTTCAAACTTTTAACAATGTTTTGAGTTGGTTGATCCAAATATTATGTCATCAACATATATTTGTACCAACAAAGTGTGTCCTTTGTGTGTTTTGAGAAATAGAGTTGTGTCTATAGTACCTTTGGTAAAACCTAATTGGATTAAAAAGTTTGAAAGAGTTTCATACCATGCTCCTGGAGCTTGTTTCAACCCATACAAGACTTTGTTCATTTTATAAACATGTTTTGGAAATTTTGGATCAACAAAGCCTTCTGGTTGCTGCACATATACTTCTTGATCAATCTTACTATTCAAAAAAGCAGACTTTACATCCATCTGATAGACTTTGAAGCCTTTTGAAGCTGCATAAGCAAGGAAGATTATGACTGCCTCCAGTCTTGCTACTGGTGCTAATGTTTCATCGTAGTCAATTCCTTCTTGTTAACTATACCTTTTTACTACTAACCTTGCTTTGTTCCTTGTTACTATACCTTGTTCATCAGATTTGTTTCTAAATATCCATTTTGACCCGATGACAGATTTGTCATTTGGTCTAGGTACTAGGTTCCACACTTAACTTTTTTCAAACTGATCAAGTTCTTCTTGCATTGCTTGAACCCAGTCTGGATCCTTGAGTACATCAATTGTTGTTTTTGGTTCAGTTAAAAGAAACAAGCATGAAGACATTCATGAACAGTTGCTGATCTTGTTTTAACACCATCTTGAGGGTTTCCTATGATATTGTCTGTTGAGTGACCCTTTATCCATCTTCCACTTGTAGCTATATTTGTTGAAACTAGTGATGGATTTTGTGAAGAACTTTATGCTTCCTCCAGATTGATGATTTGTTCTGAGCCTGAGCCTTCAGACATTTGTTTTTTCTTGATTTTCTGATGTAGTATCTGATGCCTGATTTGTCATTCCTTGTATTTCATCTGATGGCTCTAAATTTTCTGCAGAGTTGGAGTGTGACTGGTTTTCTGGTAAATTTCCAATAATTTCCCTCCCAGTCATACCCAAGCAATTCATTTGTTAGTTCTATCAATAGGTGTTCATTATTTATAGAATTTTCTTTTTGTGAGAAAGTTATAATGTCATCAGAAATTTCTGTTTCTGATGAATCATCAAAAAAGACATACAAACTTTCACTGATTGTTCTGATATTTAAAACAAATACTCTGTAAGCTTTTGAAGATAAAGAGTATCCAAGAAAAATTCTTTTTTCAGCTTTTCTGTCAAATTTTTCTAAACTATCAAAATCATTAAAAATAAAACATCTACATCCAAAGGTATGTAAGAATTTGACACTTGGTACCCTTTTGTTTATGATGTGAAAAGGTATTTTCTGATGTCTTTTGTTGATGATAGTTCTGTTTTGTGTGAAACATGCATTTGCCACTGCTTCAGCCCAAAAATAGGTTGGCAGTTGGCATATGCCAGCATTGTTCTTGCTGCTTCTACCAAAGTTTTGTTTCTCCTTTCAACAACCCCATTTTGTTGTGGGGTTCTGAGAGCAGAAAAATCATGAGACATTCCTTTTTCTATTAGGAAGTTCTCAAGTTTTGCATTTTTTAATTCTGTCCCATTGTCAGATCTGATTTTTCTTACAGTTAATTTCAATAGATTTTCAATTTTCTTAACAAAATTTATGATCAGATCTGGTGTTTCACTCTTTAGCCTCAAAAATTCCACCCATGTGTACCTTGAATAGTCATCAACAATGACTAAAATATATTTCTTTCCAGAAAAACTTTCAGTGCTTACACGGAGGTCCATGTGTAAAAGTTCAAGATTTTCAGAGATAGAAGATTCTACCTCAGTTTTGTGTGAGCCTCTTTTTGACTTACCTAGCTCACATGCTTCACAAAGTTTGTCTTTTGAAGTAATAGAAGGTAATCCTTTTACCAGACACTTGCTTGCTAATTTGTTTAAAGTTTTAAAATTTAGATGAGCCAGTCTTTTATACCATAACCAACTGTTTCCTTTATTTTCTTTTGTAAATAAACAAAATTGAGGTTCTTCAGTTTTTTTGTTGAAGTCAAAGAAATAAATTGATCTGCTTATCCTTTTTCCTCTAATATAAATTTTATCATCTTCAAGACCTATTAATAAGCAAGTATCAGGTAGAAAAGTTACTTTAAATCCTTTGTCACAAAACTTACCACAACTTAGAAGATTGTATTTTAAACCTTCTATATGTGCCACTTTCTCAATTGTTATTGTACCATATGTTATGCTTCCATAACCTTTTACTCTACCCTTGACTCCATTAAAAATTTACAAATTTACCTAACTTTTCTACATAGTTGCTAAGTAAGCTCCTATCCCCAGTCCAGTGCTTGGAGCTTCCTGAATCGTAGTACCAAATCTGCTGCACATGATGGTCCTGTAATGAAGAGGTTAGTGATTTTCTGGTACCCAGACTTTCTTGGGTACTTTATCAGATGAGTACATAGCATATAATAGTTTTCCTTCATCATCTGTTGATCTTGATCTGTCAGAGTCTGTTGATTCTGACTAATCAGCTTTCTTTACCAAATATGTTGCCATCTGATCAGATCTGATAAGATTTCTGTCAAATGTTGAACCACTGACAGATTGTTGATTTTTGTTTAGATGCTGTTGAATTACTTTCAGAATATCAACACACATACATCCCACCTCGTTAGAGATGTCTGATGGAATGATTTTTTATGAAAGCCCATTTTTCTGAGATTTTTGAAAAATGTTTTGGCCTTTTTCTTTTAAGATCCTTTTAGTTTTTTCTTTTGTATGATCTTGTTTTGTCCTTATATTTTCTTTAGAGCAGACCTTGTTTGATTCTGGACTTGACTCAGAGCAAGATGACATGAAGTCAAATTCTTCTGTTAAATTAGATTCATTGTCAAAATCTGATTGTGGTTTATCTGAAGCTTTTATAAACACTGTAAGATTATCTTTTGTTGTTTTTGTATAACCCACCCTTCACCCTAATTTTTTGACGTTGTTTCAATGTAGTCAATGAAATCCTTTGCTTGTTGAAAACCTTTTACATTTACCTTATTTTTATGAATTTCTACATACAAAAATTTTCTCTCTTTTTCATAAAAATTGATTTTTGTGTCTTTGATCAAACTTTCTTCATGTAAAAATTTCCATTTTCTTGACAATGTTTCAACATGTCTTTATGTTCATCAGATTTCTTTGTTTCTGTCAAGTATTTCTCTTGCAATTTTTGAAAATCTTTCAGTAATTTGATTATTTGATTTTGAAGCTCTTGATCATTTTGACTTACATTGATTTCTGATGCCTCATTGTCAAGTTTTGCCATAAGACAAAAGTTCGCCATTTCTTCCTGATCATCATCTGATGAGTCATCAGTCATCCAGGTATCTGTCCCTGTAATCAGGCTGACTTGTTGTTGTTGTTGTTTCTTGGCTTCTTCTAGCTTCTTTTCGTAGTAAGCTGGATCTTTTAACTTTTTGTTCTTGCATGCATAGTGACCCTTTTGTTTGCATCTATAGTATACCACCTCTGACTTGCTTTCTGCTCTTCTTTCCTTGGATCTTACTTCCATCTTTCCTTTATCACTTCTCTGAATTCTGGAACTTCCTCCCTTCAATCTTTGCTCAAAGGTTTTGGTGAGCAAAACTATTGCCTCAGCAAATGCAGAAAAATATGATGGATTTTCAGAATTTTCTGATGCTAAAACTAGGTTTTGTGGGTTAGAGGGTTGTAGATCAGGTGTGATTGATCTTTGGGAATTTGATATTAAGGCTATAGGTCCACCATATTGTTTTGAATTTCAATGATTTGTTGCTCTCTTGGGAGTAGAATGCTATATAGATCATGTAGGTTCAGATTTCCTAGCTCTAGTGTGGAGGCTATGGTCATGGCAAGATTTTGTCATTCTCTGGGCAAAGCATCAAGAAATTTTACATTTCTTTCATCGTTGGTTTTTTCAACTCCATGCTTTTTTAGTTCATTTAAAATTTTTGTCAATCTATTGTAAGCATCAGTCAATGTTTCATTTGGTGAACATTTAAACCTTTATAAGCAGAGACATGATTTGTTCTCATGTTTCTTTTCATTTTGTCTCCTCCTTCATAAAGATTTTCAAGTTGATCCCATATTTCTTTTGCAGATGAGCATGCATCTACATAAGAAAATATGTCATTTGGAAGTGCCATAATCAGAAGTGATTTGGCCCTTTCATCTGTTTCTACCAGTTTCCTGTCTTCTGGGCTCCAATTTTTCTCTTGTTTGGGAGCCCAAGAGGCAGAGATTTCTGGTGAGTCATCAGATGATGGAACACCAGGTATTTCAACACGTGGTATATGTAGGCCATACACAATGGATTGAAACAGAGCTCGATCATGTCCATTAAGGAAATTGATCATCCTGATTTTCCATTGGGGGTACTCCTCCCTGACTAACGTCGGAGGCTTTGACATAGAACCCATGTTGAAAGCATTGTTCCAAGACTGAAAGTTTTCCATTTTTAGTCAAAGTTTTTTGAAATTTTAAAAAATAGAGTATTAACAAAGATACTCGAGCAATTGATCGATTTGAAAATCTTTTATTCAATCTGCTCTGATACTAATTGTTGATCCCAGATAACAATGCTTTGACTTAAAATGGCAAGTTGATTTCAACTTTATATGAAAATAATGTGCGGAATTAGAAATCAACTTGTAAGAAACAGAGATACAAAATTTTCAAGTTTATATCACTTTTGAAAGGTTACAAAAGATGATTGAAAAGTTATTTTCTAATACAAAACAATGCTTAAGAATTATGTGGGAGTGAAGGGCAATAGAGTATGTAAGTTGTAATACTTGCAATGCTCTACTCCATCGATCTTCGGTTTGGTGATCTCTATTTATAGAGAGCAATTAGCATGAATACACAATTGTTTATTCATGCAAGTGTTTATCGTGGCAGATCGTTTCATATGTCATGCTTACTACTTCCACTTGTATCATAAATATCCTTCAACTGAATTACCTTATCTTCAACTGCAAGTGGACATTATGATTGGTCACCAGATTTCAGATGACTTCTGATCAGAATCTGATGAGGTTTCGTCAGATTTGATCAGATCTTTTCTGATCCTATCTTCGAACACTTTAGACAAAGATATTCTTATCAGATCTGATTCATATGCTTCTTCTTATGGCCTATGATCATGTTTCTTCTATTGACTTGATCCTTTGACTTCTTCTTCATCAGATCTGATCAGATTGATCAGACTCTCTTTCTTCGTTTTTCTTCAATACTTTAATTATACATATAAAGTTTCCTACCAGATGATTATTCGACCAGCTTCAAGGAGCAAGCTACTTTTCCAAGATTGACTTGAGGTCGGGATATCATCAGCTTAAGGTTAAAACGGAAGATGTTCAGAAGACAGCATTCAGAACAAGATATGGTCATTTTGAGTTCTTGGTAATGCCTTTTGGACCCACAAATGCACCAGCAGCTTTTATGGATTTGATGAATAGGGTCTGCAAACCTTACTTAGATAAGTTTGTCATGGTCTTCATAGATGACATACTTATCTACTCTCGTAGTAAAGCTGACCATGAGAAACATCTAAGGTGCATACTGGAATTGTTAAGACAAGAGAAGCTCTATGCGAAGTTTTCAAAGTGTGAGTTCTGGTTACGGGAAGTTCAGTTTTTGGGACATGTTGTTAGTGAGCGTGGAATACAAGTAGATCTCGCAAAGGTTGAGGCCATCATGAACTGGCAAGCGCCTAAAACCCAGTCAGAAATTCATAGCTTACTTATCTACTCTCGTAGTCAAGCTGACCATGAGAAACATCTAAGGTGCATACTGGAATTGTTAAGACAAGAGAAGCTCTATGCGAAGTTTTCAAAGTGTGAGTTCTGGTTACGGGAAGTTCAGTTTTTGGGACATGTTGTTAGTGAGCGTGGAATACAAGTAGATCTCGCAAAGGTTGAGGCCATCATGAACTGGCAAGCGCCTAAAACCCAGTCAGAAATTCGTAGCTTCTTGGGTTTAGCAGGCTACTACAGAAGATTTATTGAAAACTTCTCAAGAATCGCTACACCATTGACTACTTTGACTCGCAAGGACGTTAAGTTTAATTGGGGGCCTAAGCAGCAGGAAGGCTTTGAAACATTGAAACAAAAGTTGAGCAACGCTCCTGTGTTAACGCTACGTGAAGGTATTGAAGAATTTGTAGTTTATTATGATGCATCACACACCGGTATGGGATGTCTGCTCATGCAACGAGGTAAGGTCATCGCTTATGCTTCAAGCCAGCTAAAAGTGCATGAAAGAAACTACACCACGCACGATTTGGAGCTAGGTGTCGTGATGTTTGCGCTTAAACTTTGGAGACATTAACTTTATGAGACAAAGTGTATTATATACATGGATCATAAAAGTCTCCAACACCTATTTAATCAGAAGGAATTGAACATGCGACAACGTCGGTGGATGGAAACGCTTAACGATTATGATTGCGAGATCCGCTGTCATCCAGGCAAGGCAAATGTGGTTGTCGATGCCTTAAGTCGCAAGGAAACGGTTAAACCTATTCGAGTTAATGCCAAAAGTATGAAGGTGAGGAATAGCTTGAACGAAAAGATCCTAGATGCGCAGAAACAAGCCTTGTTAGAAGCAAATCTTCCAAGTGAAGAGTATGGCAAAACTGTTGAGCAATTGACAACTGGAAGTGATAGAATTCGTAGACTTAACGGACGAGTTTAGATTCCAGTTTTTGGAGGGCTTAGAGATTTGATTCTCCAAGAAGCACACAGTTCTAGATATTCTGTTCACCCGGGGGGTGACAAAATGTATAAAGATCTGAAACCCAATTACTGGTGGATGAAGTTGGGGAAGCCCAACTGACAGGACCTGAAATAGTCTTGGAGACAACTGAAAAGATATTGCAGATTCGATATTGTCTCAAAACTGCCAGGGATCAGTAGAAAAGCTACGCAGATAAGAAGCGTAAACCTCTTCAGTTTCAAGTAGGGGACAAAGTTTTATTAAAAGTGTCGCCTTGGAAAGGCGTTATGCGTTTTGGCAAAAAGGCAAGTTAAGCCCAAGGTATATTGGACCGTTCGATATTGACGAACGTGTTGGGTCCGTAGCATATAAGCTCAAGCTGCCTGAAAGGTTCAGCGGAATTCACGATGTGTTTCACATCTCAAATTTGAAGAAGTGTTTGGCTGATGAATCATTGGCTATGCCACATGATGACATGCAGATTGATGAGAACCCACAGTTCGTCGAAAAGCATGTGGCGAATGAAGATCGACAGGTCAAGAAGCTTCGTAAGAAGAATGTGCCGATTGTGAAGGTTAAATGGGACGCTCGTCGAGGTCCCGAATATACATGGGAAGTCAAGTCCGTTATGCGGCAAAAGTACCCACATTTATTTAATTAAAAATCCCGAGGTCGAGATTTATTTTAAGGGGGTGAGGATGTAACACTACGTGTTTTTATGTCCAATTATATTCCGACACGTGTCCCGGTAATCCTCGTATGTTGTATGGTAAAACAGGAGGGACCATTGTTGTTGAAACGCTAAATTATAATCTCCTTATGAAGTAACTAATAGTTTAGGGGTAATATAATAAAATGCCAAAATTTTCATATCTGGAAGGCGGTTACGGGCCGCAAGGCTAAACCCTTACAGTCCGTAACCATTTGAATTACCGTGGGCGCCAGAGGTCCTTACGGACCGCAAGGCTCACCCCTTACGGTCCGTAAGGGACTGCCAGCGACCAGAAACTTGGTAGCTCCTTGTTATGCCACATTTGTCGCCATTGCCACCCTTTGCTACATGATGCCACGACATGGGACACTTGTTTACGTCCAGGAATGTCTCCTAACACCTGGCAAGCCGTCATGACTTCTCTTCAAGTATAAAAGGGCACCCTTAGTTGCCACTTTACTTGCTCATCTTCACTCTTACTCCTCAAGTTCACATAGAGAAGTTCCAGGCCACTTTGGAGCATTCATCTGAGTTGCTAGCAACCTCTGGACCTTGTCTAAGTGCTCCATTTCGTGCTAAGTCTTTTTCATTAGGCTTAAAGCCAAGGTCAAAGTCTTGTCATAAAAACGCCTTGACTTTAAGCTAATACCATGTCAGTCTAGTCATTGATTGTAACGAACATGGATACGTGACCGTAATTAAGTAGGTGTTAATCCCCTAAAAGGGCACCTCCTGATTACCACGAATTCTTGACCAATTGACGGGTCAAAGTTAAAGTCAACAAAAGTCAAACGGGTCAGTTTTGAAATTAATTCATAATTAGTTATATAGGTGTTATAAAATACATTTTGCCACTTAAATAACTTGGTTACAATAACTAGAACATGTGTAAACATGTTCGGCCCGTCAAGTCCCGATCTAGAATCGGTTCGCAACCGCAAGTCGCGAAGTTTGACTTCTGCCTTGACTTCCGATTCTGACCCGATACAGCCACTTATGCTACTGAATTTAGGTCATTTTAGAACCATGTTTAAGTATAGTATAAACTCCTAAGGTTACACTACATGGGTCATTAGCAATTTCAGTTTATATGCAAGTTCCGCTAATTTACTTAAACTTTTCCAAAAAGGTCCTTTTTGTGTAAATCAAGATTTTAAGCACTTGTAAACTTATTAACAAGTTACCTACTGATGTAATATCACATGTAGGATTAATTGGGATATTAATTCAGATTATGAACTGAGTTATACATGAGATTTGCATAATGCCGATAAAGGACGAAAATACCCTTTTTCCGCATAAAATGGTTTTAACTAAACGTTTCATAAACAAATCTTTTGCCTACTGTTATAATATGATAAATAACATATATTGGTAATATAAAACAGGTCATGACTTCAGTTTACCTAAAATATCGAATTTAACGGCATTTATCGACTTTTACGCCTTTTCGGCGCATAGTATGGTTTAAAACCATAACTATGAGCCAAGACTTGTTACCTACTGATTTATAAACATATTTTCAACAAATTTACAGTAAGAACAAGTCCCTTAATCTAGTGTATTGTACCGTACTTGTTTTTACGTAAGACTAGCCAGTTCAAGTCTAAGACTAAACTAAGGACCCGTTAGCATTTTAATTTGGTTAATAATACCATCATTCCAGACTAAACGCCTTCCCGGTAAATTGTGCTTGTACTTGTCTTTGATTTGCGGCTGAGTTTTTGGATTTCTTGAAGACTTTAGCTCAGGTAAATACTCTTAACCTATTTTCCTATACGGGCTTGGGATACGGTAAACTATTACCGCTTGGTGAAGGTCCGTTGTACGGATCGTTCAGGCACTAATCTGACAAACCTAAGGTAAACGTGCGGAATCCGTTTGCTTAGGCGACATTGGATACACTCATTTGTTTCTATTTAACACTGTTTCATTAATAGTCAATGTTACAAATCCTGGAAACACTTGGACAGAGCTTCGTCATCCAGTACACAAAATCTCTGATTCTATCAAATGAGAACACAACTATCCTATTTATACTCGAACAAGTTCGCTCCAAATGTGGTTAGGTCAAGTTCGGGCGAACTTGTCCTTCCCACTACAAGTTCGAGCGAACTTGACTCACAACATACATAATCTTAACGTTTCGCTCCTAAACACAGACTCGACGTTATACGATGACGTAGGCAACCGACATATGCATCAAAAGACTCCCCCTTGGATGTTGCCGCAATCATCAGACTCCAATTAACTTTAATCACCATGCTCCCCCTTACTTTGAGCTTTCTGTTATCTTCGATAAACAAGTTTATCTAGCTCCCCCTTAAATGATGCTCTGAATCTCTAAGATTTGACGATTAAGAACAATCACACGTATCCACACACAAACAATTTCTTAACAGTCTCGTTGGTCCGGCTCACATTCAACATTATCAAGTTTCCATGGAAGATTTTGAAAGAAAATCTTTTTGATTTTAAATTTTGAATACATAAATGCAAACAAACTAAAATGTAATATCTACAGTTTATATTTTTGTGAGAAAACGTGCTAGAGGATCATATCAGATTACTAAGACATATTAGCTACACCGTTGTTCTTAGATGAAACACTTAGTTTAAACAATTCACATAGATTGTCGATATTGTTGTCCACTTAAACTCAATCTAAAAACTTTCGTAATGCTTACTGATACATTAAGGTACATTAATCTGCACTAAATTCTTATGGACCCCACGATCTCAGTATATCCCCTCATCATGTAATACACTAACTCAAGTAATGCTCTAAACTTTCATCAACTGTGAATTGTGTGAAAATAACGCAGAATGTTTAAACATTAACAATCAGGTCGATCTTTCGATACGCAGAGAAAGTCCAATGTTTAAACAAAATAAGAAATGAAAAACAAGTTGAAATTGTTTAGATCTTAACCACCAGTTCGATATTCACAAATACGCAGAGGTAATCCAAGATTTAAACGAAACACCAAGTAAAATAAAGAAGAAACATTTAGGCACTAACATCCAGTTCGATACTTTCGTATACGCAGAGGATGTCCAATGCTTAAACAAAATAAAGAAATTTAAATCTTCTGAAAATGAAAACACAATCACAGTGACTTTTTCAGTAAGTTGTGAAAGTTCACAAACTGACCGGTTTTTATGCTTTTCAGCATTCAGCAATTACCGAGTAGGTACACAGTCACGAAGGACAAAACTAAGTAATATGCTTTCAACCGCGTTTCCCACTAGAACTAGGCTTTTCTTTTTAAGTTTGTATCGTTTTCGCAAAACTACTAGTCTAGCTGAGCCTACCGACACATCTTTAGTGAGATTGTTTAACCATTTTAAACAATACATATCTTTAGCATACACTAGTAGTCCACTGATGTACTATCATTTCCTCTATTCGCACAAGTAATCTCATTTTTCATTTTCAATGTTTTTGATATCTTAAGATTTTCTATTGTTTTTGGCTTTTTAAAAATTTTATCTATCTAAAATGATTTTGAAATAATGTTTTTTCGATTTTACAGGAACTTTTACAATTTAAAATTTTTTCTCCCCCTCAAATTGAAAACATCTTTTCGAAATCGAAAATAAGAATCTTCCATTTTAACCATTTAATGACTTTTTACGAATGTGAACGCGAGACTACCATTTTATTTATGTGGAATATCACTCCTGTCTCTTGTCTCTCTGTATGAACAACCACTGCTTCTGAAATGACCTTTGGCTTGAAGCTTGGTTAACCTGCACATACAAACAAACATCAACTAGTTTTGAATTGGAAACCAATCCATTCTGGATTTAGGTTTACCAAAATCATTAACATCTGAAGTAAACAAACATTCACACTCCTTTTGATATTCAAACAGTTTGATAAAAACTTTATTTGAATTTTTTACTTTTTTTATTTTTTAACTGTTTGATTTATCAATTTATTCTCCATTGTTCTCTCTTTTGTCCTCAAATTTGTATCTGATGAATTAGTTTAATTGACGGTGAGTAAAATGATTCATCAGAACTTTTATCTGATTTCTTAGATGTATCCGAGTACAAAATCTTTTCCAAATACTCTCTAACTTTTTTCTTCTTTTTTCTCAATTTGTCTTTCTGCCTTGCGATGATTTTATTTTCTGTTCTTTGGGCTTTTCTTCTGTTTTTACTGTCTTCTTCACAGCATTTCCGTTCTCCCCCTGAGATTTATCCGATCTTCTTTTCAGATTAGTCGGACAATCCCTGGCAACATAACCTTTGATTTGACATTTATAGCATCTTCTCATATCAAATCTATTTCTTAGGCAGTTAATAGCAATGTGTCCACTAAATCCACAGTCACTCTGTTATCGTACCAATCTCTCCATTCAGACCATACACCTAAATCAGCACATGGATTTGACCAGTTATGATAATTAACTAAATTACATAACCCGGTTTTAATCTGTTTTGTCCAGTTGGGATATCCTTTGCTCACTAAAGTGTTAGTGGCCACGACTTAAGCATTGGTGTAGGCATACATCGGTAACACCTATTATTATTATATTATCTGCTTTCTATGTGAAAGTTCAGAAGTGGTGTGTTAGTCGATCATGTCTCGGTTTATGGGCCACATATGTAAAAGACAGACATGTAAAACTGTATACAAGGTCAATTGTATTGTCCCAAGTTATTTATAAAAATGTGCCTAGTGCACCTAAAACCATTTCTAAAGAATTTTCAAAATGAGTCGGTTGATTGTATTTACCAGTATAAACAACTGACGTATTTTCAAAAGATTAGGTTACAGGTACAAGTACGAAAAGGCCGGAAGCTGCGGGGCATTAATACTGAGGAGTTGCGACCTTATAGTTGTGCCTGTAGATTCTGTTATCCTTTTGTGTATATTTATTTCCAATCCGCCTGTGGATCTTATTACAAGCCTTGTGTATATTTGTATTTTGAACACTTGGACACTTATGTTTTATAATAGTTATATTTTACTCCAAGACTTCCACTGTGTTGCTCTGTGTTTTATTGGTTATGATGATATCAATTGTAGCGCACAATACTCCACACCGGGCCCACCGGGATACACATGGAAATCGGGGTGTGACACTATAATTGTTAAGGTAGGCTAGCAAAGTTAATAAATCACATAGATACTAAAATTTTACATAGCATCAAGTCTAGCAAGCATCACATCGTTCCATGTTCAAAAAGTGGGTAGATCGTGAATGAAAGTTTCAAGTGTCGTGTGATTGAATATGTATACATGTTGCACCAAAAAGTGATAAATCAAAAAGGGTCAAGTACACTCACCTTAGGTTGCGTATTGGAATTCGCACGAGGAAAGATGAAGATTCGACAAAAGAGTTTAACCTAGAATAAAATAGTGAATCCGTTATTATTTTCGAGTGACGCTATTGGATGGTATAAAGTTGATTATAGATTATAGGTGTCGTTTTAAATTATTCGCCTTTGTTTACGATTAAACTTTTGTAAGTTGATTATAGATTATAGGTGTCGTTTTAAATTATTCGCCTTTGTTTACGATTAAACTTTTGTAAGGGTTAAATGTTAATATTACTATAATAATAAAATAGTAATATTAATGTCTTAAATAAAAAATGATAAAAATAAAAATGATAGTATTAGAATAATATTAATGCAAATAATAATTAGTTTAATAATAATAATAGTAGTAGTAATAATAATAATAATAATAATAATAATAATAATAATAATAATAATAATAATAATAATAATAATAATAATAATAATACTGATTTAGTATTAATAATCAGGTTTATGTATAAAACAGTTAAATAACATTAGCCCAACAATCTGATCTGGCCCATCAACTTTGGCCCAACAAAAATAAAACAAAAAGAAATAAAAAAGATTTAGCCCACAAGGGACCGGCCCAACAACAGGGCCTGAACAACAGCGAACAACCACTAGGTTACACCCGGTTTGGTGTACTGTTTAGAGTTTATATAAATTACATATACATACTAGGTTCATCTTCTTCATGTTTAAAACTTAATTGCTGGTTAATATAGATCTATATATATAATTACCGAAAATAAAAAAACCAGGAGGGCAAGCAGGTTAAACAACAGGGACGAGATGATGTACCGAAACACTTGCGAGTTTCCGGCGTCCGACCTTTCTTCTCCGGCAGGTTCGCAGGTTTCCGGCGAACTTCTTTAAGCTTTTCGGCGACCTGAACGGAATAGTGAGAGTGAGAGAGAGAGTTATGCGTGAGTGTTGTGAGAGGTGTGAGGTATTTATAAGCGACTCGAGCACAAATCGAGTCGGCTTCCAGGATTAATACGTGACTGGTGCGGAAATGGAAACAATCATGAATTCGTGATTGTCAATCACGATCAGTCAGGATTTGCGCGAAAAAGGAAACACTACAGCTGGTGGGGGCTGTGATTGTCGCTGGTAACGTTTGGCGGCAAGTTTAAAAATAGAAACAACTTAATTCGCGTATACATATTAACTGATTATGTTCCAGATTGAATGAGTCCTTGTGGCAAACGGTTAAGGTGTGTGCGAGTGTTGAGCAGTGTTGAGCGGTTTCAAGTCCCGGCTATAACTGTGTTTTATTAGTTTTTCATGTTTTCATAGTTTCAAGAATTACATAACAGTCCCTTAACTTGATAACTTAGTTAACTAAGTTAATTAACTTTTCAAAAATTAACTTGATTAATTATAAATGATTAAAATTAAATAAATAATTAAAATAACTAAATGATTAAATAAACGCGAGAATACGGAGCGTTACAATAATCCCTTGATTACAAAACACGTTTTATTCAGTATCTCATATAGCCACTTATTTAAGCTTTAGTGCTTCCTATCACTTTTCCTTTACTTCACACTAATCACCTGAAACGCATTTTAAAAACATTTGGTCAGTGAAAAATATTGGTGAGTTCATTCAGATGTGAGAAAACACTTTGTTATAATTTACATCATTAAGA
The DNA here is from genome assembly GCA_947069175.1 of Scalesia atractyloides. Taxonomy (NCBI): domain Eukaryota; kingdom Viridiplantae; phylum Streptophyta; class Magnoliopsida; order Asterales; family Asteraceae; genus Scalesia; species Scalesia atractyloides. Next base: position 24,624,924 of record CAMTDV010001633.1, read on the forward strand.
GTTTTTACATTTGTTTATATCTCTCAATTCCCCCAAATCGGTATTTGTCACTCGACCGGATCTGTGACTATGGTCATATCACTCATTGGCTTATCAAGTAATGTATACAAAACTCACATAACGGCAGTAATTGCATAATATAAAAACTTAATCACTATAATTACAACCGGTAAACATTTAGGGTTTTGAAAGCAGTTAATAAAAAGAGAATGACTCACTTTGTAGGTTTAAGTTGACTGGTCTTGCCTGCTGGTTTAAAGTTGGTAAACCTAATTAAATAAACAATGCACACGCATTAGTGTATTAACTCAATTCAACCTTTACGATAATCACGAGATCAAAACCCACAACGAATGACAAAGTATAGCCGGATACCGGCAGCACTTAAACATCCACTAGATTGGTTTCAATCGATCAGATATAATACCGTATCAGTGATCAAGGTTAAAAACACTTACTATGAAGCAGGGTTTAGAGTTTCGGGTAACAAAGCAATAGAGCAGAGAGTGCGAGAGAAAGAAAGAAAAGTTTGAGCAAAATTTTTTGAAAATCCATCGGTCCTATTTATATCAAAGGCATGAAAGCCTTGTCATAATATTCTTTCTGATCTTGAAGACACGTACTCGATTCCCAATTTCAATTCACATATGTTAAAGTTTTATTACTATTACATATATATATGTTTCACTCATTTATCGTTTATAACTTTTAAATATAACGTTTTATAAAACGCTGAAAATGTCATTGGGACGAGCATATTTTTATCTATATTTTGACCTAAGTTTCGTTAAAAACGGAGTAATGTTAATTATAATATACTTTTATTATTTTACTATTAGTTATTATATGGTTCCTATATTCATCTAGCTATCTTATATTTCTAACAGTCAACTCACTCATAATCTACCCATTTTAATAATATAAGTTTTATATATTTTATTAGAAAAAAAAATAGAAATGTTAGAAGTGAATAGTCCCATGCCCTCACGTCACCCCACGGGGCGGTGTTCCAGGTGTGGAAGGGCTTACATGCCACTTCTAAACCCTAATACTGTGCAGTCTAAGGTCTAACAAAAGTAAGAATCACAAATAATTCTCTTGGGAGATTAATAAATGACTTATTAGTGAAGTTAATATGTCTCCGTTGAATCAGAACCTCCTTCGGTAGGTTAAAGTTGTGGATGACGAAAAGTTCATAAGTAGGAGAAATGTTTTTTCAATGAGCCTGTAGATTGACATTCCATATCAAAATTTAAGAAAATTTGCAAAAACAAAAACAATACTAATTAATATGCCTTACAATCTATAAAATCTTGAATTTGCTCTTCCTGCAATATCAAGAACATAATCATGTCATAAAATGAATCATTATATAATGACTTACAAGATCAAGGTCCTCTTTTTTCACTACTTCGAGGTCTGCACTTCTCCCTTTGTATCGTCTCCTTTTAACAGTCAGTATAGTTATACGAGATGGCAAATTAACCTGTAAACACAAACTAATCCACTAAAATCCGGTCTCCATATTAGCATAGCATTGTAGTAGCATAGAAACACAAACTTCACTTGAAACGTAGAACCATCCTTTAATAAAAACAAAAACAAATCTAGTCTTAATTCGTAAATATAACCCTGTTTATACAAAAACACAAATTACCTGACACACGAAATATAGATCAATACTATACACTTTTAGTGTATCCTGATCCTCTCATGACGAAACGAAACCACAAGTCACCAAATGAAGGGAAAAACATCTAGAATAAGGGTCCAACCATAAACAAGACAGTGAATATTTCTTGTACCCCTCTCATCATATCTTTTTAATAGAAAACAAAACAATCTAATAACAAATACTACTTTGAAGATAAAAGGACATCGAAAAGAAACATACGAAGTGACCCAAGCATCTGGAACATTAGTGATTTTCTAGAACCCAATCGGAGATGATGTTAGGGTCTGTTTGGTATGAAATAATGGAACGAACGAGGCAATAGAATACACGAGGTAATGGAATGGACGACGAAATGCAATGGATCATTACCATTCCATGTCTTGTTTGGTTACCATATAGGAATGGAATAAATTATTATTTGTGTATTGTTTGGTAGGCAAGAAAAACCAAGGAATAAAATCAGCGGTGAGTGGTGATGGTCGGTGGTAGTGACTGTGGGTGGTTATAGGTGGCAGTGGTGGGTGGTGGCAGTAGCTTCGAATGGGTGTGGAGGCGGTGACGGCGGGTGTCGGCAGCGGCCGTCGGTGGTTGTTGGTGGCGGCAAAGGTGGTGGTGGGTGGTGGCGGTGATTATGGCGTCGACGATGGTGGTGGGTGGTGGCGGTGATTATGGCGTCGACGATGGTGGTGGGTGGTGACGACGAGTGGCATTGGCGGCGGTGGTGGTTGGTGGCGGCGGTGGGTGGCAACGGTGGCGGGTGTTGGTGGTGGCGGTGGTTTTCAGGGTGGAGGCAGAGGCAGGTGACGGGTTGCGGGTGGAGGCGGCGATGGCGTCGGTGGTGGGTGGTTGTGGCGAAGGTGGTGGGTTGTGATGTTGATGAATGGTGCAAGATGAGATGGAATTAAAAAAAACATGGAGGATTGATGGAATGATGTTGAGGGAATGGAATGCCTTATGGAATGGGTGATTCCATTCCATTGACCAACCAAACACCCTTTTCTTCATTCCCTTGTAATGATCCATTTCAATTCGTCTCTCGTTGCTGCATACCAAACATTACCTTAGGGTTTTGGGGTAGGGTTTTGGGTAGAAGAGGATATGACTTTTTCTTAGAGAGAAGAATGAAATTTGTGATTTAGGCGTGAATTTTTAAACCGTATTTCAAAATTCAAATATATCCGAAGATGGAGCCCTATTTTTTCTTGTGCTTTAAACATTGTAAAGTATGCTCTTTCTATTTGCATTATAATGTAGTATACTATAGACAAATTTAGAGGATAAACTTTAGTATTGCAATTTATAGTTTAAATTTTAAAAAACCTTTTCTGTTGGTTAACTATGAGATTATAAGTTCGTCGTGTAGGGAAAAAGTGTTAACACTATTTCATATCTAACTTCTTCTCTCTCTCCCTCACCCAACTTCTTCTTTTGCTTCTTGAACAAGATTAACAATATTTCAAGATCAAAGGTAATTGTTAATCCACTAATTTCTTTGTGTATGTCATTGTTTTGATCATGTAGGTTGTTAGTTTTTAAAAAGATTGATTCGAATCATGTTAACAATTATTTGATCATGTAGATTGGTAATTTCTTTCAGATCCGATCGAAAAAAATTAAGGTATGTGATATACTTGTGTTGATTATGTATTGATATTTTTGTTAATCAAAGTTGTTGATGTTAGATTGTATTTTTTTTTTCTTATTTAAATCAACACCGACGTATTCGGCATCATCTTCTTCATTATTGTGCGGACAAAATCATAGGTATGTTGTTTGTGTGTTATGTTTGGTTGTTCAACATTAATCAAAGTTACTAATGTTTTTGTTTTGATCTTTTATGTTGAAACCCTAACTGAACTATCAATCGAACAACGAATCTTCAAACCACTTAACAGGTTAGTCGAATGTTGTTACTGTTTTTTTATTTTAATAAGTCTAAATGTGTTTTTAAGGTTTTTGCTCTATTTTCTAAAATAAAAAAACTATAACTTTTATGTGGTTTAAGCTGTTAGTACATGTTTGATGATCTTCTCATGTTAATATATATAAGGTTTTTTTGTACGGATTTTTTGAATTTTAGCATAAAATATTTATAGTTTGTGTATACGTTATCAAGATCTGTTTATTTTTTTGTCCAAATTTATTGTTTTCAGTTTTTATAGATTGTTCATGTTTTTCATTCATGGTTGTTTGCATTCAAGATTTTTTTTAATAATTACAATATTTAGATTTTAGATCTTTTATAATTTCATCCATGGTTGTTAAAGATGAAAAGTATTGACACTTCAATCATTGCCTTTTTTAAATTAATGAAAATAGTTTCAATTAGAGTGTCACACCCCAACCGATGGCGGAAACATCGGATGAGACGAAAACTAGATTGCAATAGGCTTCATAACGCTAATTGTGTCAAGTGTTTAATAATTACATTTTTACATAGTTTAAATCAAATAATACAAAATTTAGATCCCGACACGTAACAAATATAATTTCATTTCATTGATAACGATTTCATACAAGATATTGAAACGAAATACATGTTTAAAATAAGATACAGTACAATAAACATTTAAAGTTTTAAGTGTGTTTCTAGGCAATCCTACTAGATTCCTTGCATCATCAGCTTTCCTGCAACGTGTATTAAAAGCATAGATCAATACAAAGGTATTGGCGAGCATACAAGTTTGAAAGTAAATAATAGTATAAAACTTTGTTTCAATCACGACGAGTATGTTCAAATCAAATCCCACATGTATGTAGACGACTTTCGCATAACGATAGCATATAACTGAATTCTTTATCTAGCATGCAGGGCATCCTATGCATAACAATAACATGTGAATACAAGTTGAGGTAAATAAGCGTAAACAACTCAAACATAACAAATAGCATGAAATAGACGAATTTGAATTAACACGTATAACTCATTTAAGCAAAACTGGTAATACGTTTGGTAATTTGAACATATTTAGTATCGTGTAATAAAAATTTGTTAATTTGTAGATGTTGCACCCCAAAATGCGTTAAAGTGTAAAAAGGGGTCGAGTATGCTCACTTTCGCGAAGCGTCCTTTGGTATTCCGTGGATAATCGACGGTCGAAAGATGGCTCACCGAGGTCACCTCACATGGACAAACGAAGTTACGAAGAAGGCAATAAAATAAATATTCACTAGTATTATTTTATAACTATGCTTGAGTTCCGATATGTGGTTTATTTGCGGTTTAGACTAGGACGTACATATATTTACGCTTGATGGTTGGCATATATATGTAATTCTTCAAAGTAAAAATAAATAATCATACGTTTTGTAGAAAATTATAGGTAATAAACCTATGTTCTTGTCGAAAAGCATAATAAAGGCACATGGGTGTTTTGTCGAAAATATGATATGTAAGAATATCTTCATGTATGCTTTGACGAAAATCGGTCAGAGTTTCCTCTGTTTTTAGGATGCCCCGACAATACAAGTTGTCGATAAAATGTTTTCAAAACTCATTAAATATACGAAACCATATATATGCATATATATCTATACTTTGTAGAGTTGTTGCTTACTAAATTGAACGCATTAAATAACGAAACTTCAATATGTTTTTGAGGCCCAACGACTCGACTTCAATACTTATAAATCTTTATCAATAGTCAAGAACGTAAATAAACACTAATGCAAAGGTTTGAGTTCGGTTGGTGTTAAATATTGAATTTTTTATATATATAAAGAGAAATTAGAGTTTTACCGAGCTTTGCATCAAGCCGTTGGCCAAGTCGAGTTGTCGTTGACCGGTGAACCGAGTGAAACCAAGGCTGAATCGCGACCTTTTGGTTGCTTTAAACGAATCTGAGCCGCGACATACCTGAACCAAGACTGACCCCGTTGACCATGGTTGACCAGTCAACCTGCTGTATCGACTGGGTTGACCCGAACCCGGAACTCGTGACCCGAGACTGAACCAAAATGGGGGAAATTTTGGGTCAACAAAAGTTGGCAAGTGAACCTTGTTAAAAACATTTGTTATTGATTTCCTGTTGTATTTAACATGGAAAAATTGTGCAATAATCATATGTGAGCAAACATATATAAACAAACAATCACAAACCACCTTGAATGAGTAAATGACATGAATGATAATGTATTGTGAGATCAAGGCTCAATCAAACGGAGCCGATCGTATGAAATGTATGAGGATGTATGTGAGATCAAGGCTCAATCAAACGGAGCCGATCGAATAAGGCACCTGTACTCAACCCGTCTCCCACGGGGAGCTGATGGGCCTAATGGAATGTATGTACTGAAAATGATAAATTTAATCTAAACATAAACCACACAACAATTGGTACATATTGGATACACATTTGTTCATGGATATGATGGATGCACAAGTGTTTAAATATAATAAATAATTAAGCGACACATGATACACCCCAAAATGTGATTAAAACGGGGAATTGGTAGAGATTCACTCACATTGGATGCGTTCTTTTGATGATGTTGAATGCGCACGAGTTTTGGGATTTGATCGACGAGGAAAAACTAATCCTAAAATAATAACGAAATGGTTCGGTAAATAAGTGGATTTTATTAACAATTTTAATAGGATTTTTAGATTTATTTTTTTGAGTTTAAGGTCATTTTCTAACTTTAAAAATATTATTTTTAAGTATTTTAATTGATTTTTAAATTAAATAAATAAATAAATAAAATAAAAAATTTGACTTTTGTTGACCGTTGACCGGTCCGTTGACCGGACCGTTGACCGGTCGGACTGTGGTTGAGTGTGCACTGAGTGAGGTTCGAACCCGGGACCTCTCGTACGCGTGCACGCAGCTCTACCAACTGAGCTACGTGTCTAACCCGAAATATTCTATGTTTTAATTATATATATATATATATACTAATTAAATGTTAATTTATTTGGTTTATATTAAAAGGATTTAAAATGGTCGAACCGGTTGCAGGGACCCGGATCGAACTCGGGTCCTTTGGTTTGTAAGCGCACAGCCCAACCAGTTGGGCTGTGTGTCTAATCTGTTTATCTTACGGTTTATATTAATCTTAAAGACATACTGTGACTTGATATGATTCTGTTTTTAAAAAAATTGGTTTTAATTCGGAAAGTCGGTATGTTGTAAGGTTCGAACTCGTGACGTGCTGTGTGTTTGCACACAGTCCATCACTGGACTGTGTGTCTAACCCGGTTTAATATCTTGTTTTAATTAAACTTATACACAATGTCGACTTCATCTTCTTCATTCAAAGACACAGACAAACGATATCCAACTGTTCTGCTTTAAATCGTTCGTCGAACATATAAGTGATTGAAATGTGATGGATAAAGAGAGTTACGGAATCGAATGTACCGAACAGAATGTTTTTTCTCAGAATTCCGGCAATGGTCGTCGGCTCTGATTTGTGAATTCCGTCTGATTGAATCAATTAACAGTTTTGATCGATGAGTTGTGAAATTAAGTTACTAAACAATAGATATCAGGGGGTCTAGATGATTGTACCGATTCACAGCGTGATTTCGGAATTTCCAGAGATTTTCCGGCGAGTACAGAATTTCCGGCAACGTCGTCTGGGACCGATTCTGGTTGAAGGATTTAAGTTAGTATATGTCTAACAATGGATTGAAGACGAAAGAGTCGAGAAATTTACCGATTTGATGTAAGTCTCGGTTTTCCGGCGAAAGTCTGGCGATTGCAGAATATCTCCGGCGGGTGCTAATACTTCGAGAAATTGTGCGATTTTGAGCGAAAAGATTACCAGAGACTTGGGTGTGTATTTATAGGGAAGAAGCAGAATGTATCGAGTCCGAATTTGATCTTGATTCGTGGTCAAGGTTTTCTCCGGCGTTTACAACTTGAATTGGGGGACTAGACATCGGTTATAACCGATGTCGAGGTTAATACACGCGTTTAGTCAAAGGAAACTGTCGACAATTGGCGAAATCGTCGGTATTTCTGGCGACTGCGAATTGGGCGCGCTGATTACTGAGTTTGAGTTTTGAGTTTTATTATAAGTATTAATTGTTTCATTATGTTAACAAAGACAGCGTGTGGCGGAGTGGTGTTGTGGTTGTTTGATAAACTAGCTGACCCGGGTTCGAAACCCGGCAGCTTGATATTATTTTTTTTTTGCACTTATTTTTACTTTTTAATAATTATAGTTTTTAAATTCTAATATGTTTATTAAATATGTATTGTTTAAAATTAATATTGACCATAAATACGCAACGAAATTTTATAATTGGATATTTGATTAATAAACGAAGCGGGTTTGGAAACCCGTTTTTCGACGGATGTTACAGTATCCCCTACTTTTAGAAATTTCGTCCCGAAATTTAAGTAGTAGTGGTAACAGGAAAAAGATGCGGGTATTTCTCGCGCATTGAGTCTTCACGTTCCCAAGTAAACTCAGGTCCTCGTTTCGACTCCCAGCGTACCCTGACAATTGGAATACGACTTCGTCTTAAACGCTTCTCTCCGAAGTCCATAATTTCTACTGGTCTTTCAATGAAATGCATAGATTCATCGACTTGAATGTCTTCTAGAGGAATATGGAGGTTTTCATCGGCGAGGCACTTCTTCAAGTTTGATACGTGAAATGTGGGATGAATTCTGTTGAGTTCTTCTTGTAGGTCAAGCTTGTATGCTACAGGTCCTACTCTTTCGAGTATCTTGAAAGGTCCTACGTAGCGAGGTGCTAGCTTGCCCTTCTGGCCAAAACGAACCACTCCCTTCCACGGTGATACTTTTAAAAGTACTTGGTCACCAATGTTAAACTCCAAAGGCTTTCGTCGTTTGTCTGCATAACTCTTTTGACGACTTTGTGCCACTAGAAGATTGTTTCGAATTTGATGGATCTTGTCTGTTGTTTCTTGAATTAATTCTGGACCGGTGATTTGTGCTTCTCCAATTTCATGCCAACATATTGGTGACCGGCACTTACGACCATACAAAGCTTCGAAAGGTGCCATGCCGATACTTGAATGATAGCTGTTGTTGTATGAAAATTCAACTAATGGTAGATGAGCGTCCCAATTCCCTTTGAAGTCTATGACACATGCTCGAAGCATGTCTTCAAGAGTTTGGATGGTGCGTTCAGATTGTCCATCAGTTTGAGGATGAAAAGCGGTACTGAGGTCTAATCGTGTACCCAAAGCGGCTTGTACGGCTTACCATGTTCGTGAAGTGAAATGACCATCACGGTCTGAAATGATGCTTAAAGGTACACCATGACGGCTTACGATCTCGCTGATGTAGATACGAGCTAACTTCTCGTTCTTGAAGTCTTCGCGAATCGGAATGAAGTGAGCTGATTTGGTAAGACGATCAATGATTACCCATATGGTGTCATACCCACTGGAGGTGCGAGGTAACCCGGTAATGAAGTCCATGGTTATGTTTTCCCACTTCCATACAGGTATTTCAGGTTGGGTTAGAAGTCCTGAAGGTCTTTGATGTTCAGCTTTTACTTTGGAACAGGTAAGGCACTTGGAAACAAACAGCAATATCCTTTTTCATGCCAGGCCACCAGTAGGTGTATCGAGGTCTTGATACATCTTGTCGGCTCCTGGGTGTACAGAGTACCGTGTTTTGTGTGCCTCATCCATGAGGAAGTCACGAAGGTTATCGCGATCGGGAATCCATATGCGATCTAGATAGTACAGAATACCGTCGGATTTGGTTTCGATTTTAAGTTCTGCTCCACAAGACAGCTCATTGCGTACGTCGTTTTCTGTTACAGAAACATGTTGAGCTTCTCGGATTTGATCTTTGATGTCGGTTATAATTTGCGAACATAGAAGACGAATGGAGTTCGCATAACCTTTTCGACTGAGCGCATCGGCCACCACGTTTGCCTTGCCAGGATGATACCGAATTTCACAGTCGTAGTCGTTAAGTAGTTCGACCCCTCTTCGTTGCCTCATATTCAACTCCTTTTGGTTAAAGATATGTTGGAGGCTCTTGTGGTCAGTGTATATTTCACACTTGGTACCGTAGAGGTAATGTCTCCATATCTTAAGAGCGAACACAACGGCTCCGAGTTCCAGTTCGTGGGTGGTGTAGTTCTTCTCATGAACTTTGAGTTGTCTAGAAGCGTAGGCTATCACTTTTCCTCTTTGCATTAACACACAACCTAGCCCTTGCCCTGATGCATCGCAATATACTACAAAGTCATCGCAACCTTCAGGAAGTGTGAGGATAGGTGCGTCACAAAGTTTTTGCTTTAGAGTTTGGAAGGCTTCTTCTTGTTTAGGTCCCCATATGAAGGGTTTTCCTTTATGAGTCAAAGCCGTGAGTGGTACAGCAATACGGGAGAAATTTGCAATGAAACGGCGATAGTAACCAGCCAAACCGAGAAATGATCTTACTTCGGTAGGGGTACGTGGCGCTTGCCATTCCTGTACTGCTTTGATCTTTGAGGGGTCGACATGTATTCCCTTGTCATTGACGACATGTCCAAGGAATTGTACTTCTCTTAACCAGAATTCGCATTTGGAGAATTTAGCGTAGAGCTTTTCAGTCCTTAAGAGTGTGAGGATGAGTCGAAGGTGTCGTTCATGATCAGATTTAGACTTTGAGTAGACGAGGATGTCGTCGATGAAGACTATGACAAAGCGATCGAGGTAGGGTTTGCATACCCTATTCATTAGATCCATGAATACAGCTGGGGCGTTGGTTAATCCGAATGGCATGACCATGAATTCGTAATGACCGTAACGAGTTCGGAAGGCGGTCTTTGGGACGTCTTCTTCATGTACTCTGAGTTGATGATAACCAGAACGAAGGTCGATTTTTGAAAAACAGGTGGCGCCCTGAAGTTGGTCTAGTAGGTCATCGATGCGAGGTAATGGATAGCGGTTCTTGACCGTTAATTTGTTGAGTTCTCTGTAGTCGATACACATGCGAAACGTCCCATCTTTCTTCTTCACAAACAGAACGGGTGCACCCCAAGGCGATGAGCTAGGACGTATGAATCCTTTGTCATTCAGCTCTTGCAGTTGACTGGCCAGCTCTTGCATTTCGGATGGGGCTAACCTATAAGGAGATTTTGCGACTGGTGTAGCGCCAGGTATAAGATCAATGCGGAATTCGACTTCTCTCATGGGAGGAAGTCCTGAGATGTCGTCGGGAAAGACTTGTGGGAATTCTTTCACTACAGGTATATCTTCCAGTTTCTTCTCCTTGTTTCCCTTCTTGACGACGTGAGTTAGGAATGCGACATAGTTCTTGCGGAGATATTTTCGGGCTTGAAGACAGGACATCAATTTGAGTCCTTTCGAAGGGGTTTCTCCAAAGATTCGTAGGGTTTGATCGTCTGCAAGAGGAATGCGAATGAACTTTTCGCGGCATACTACTTCAGCATGACGTTGGCTGAGCCAGTCCATACCAATTATAATGTCGAAACTTCCCAACTTCATAGGAATGAGGTCAACTGGAAAATCGTGATCGTTTAAAGTGAGGGTACAATTTTGTATAATAGAGTTTAATGAGACCGGTTTTCCGTCAGCAACTTCCACCGTTATGGATTCCATGAGATTATCACGAGTTTGGTTGAGGATGGGTTCAAATTCTAAGGACACAAAACTCTTATCCGCGCAGTATCAAATAACATGGATGCATAACTACCATTGATGAGAAACGTACCGTTAACCACGTTGTTGTCAGCCCTAGCTTGATTGGCGTTGATGTTGAAAGCTCTTCCTCTAGCAGGTGGAGGAGCTTGGTTAGCTTGGTTCACCGGATTTGCTTGATCTTGGGCATGAATGATGTTCACCAAGCGTGGACAAGTGTTTCTAAAGTGGTTTGGGTCTCCACAGTTGTAACAAGCCCGCATGGGTTGCATCATGGGGTAGTTGGGTTGGTAGTAGGATTGGGCCGTATGTTGTGTAGGTGGTAGAAGTAAGGGTTGTTGGGCTTGACCCACTATCTGATGGGGGTTTGGGTTGAGGGTTGATTGCGGTTCATTCGCTGAAGTGTGCGACAGGTTTGGATGGTGTGACCTGCACGGCCACAGCTGGTACAATGTTGGCAGGGATGTTCGGGAAGGTGATGGTATTGGCAACGGGTGCATTTTGGGTATGGGCCGGAGAATGGCTTTTTATTTGGTGCAGCTGAGGGGGCAATTTGGGTGATGGGTGCAGCAGTGATTGGGGGGTTTGTTTGAGTGACAGCAAAGTTTCTGTTGTGTCGCTTCCTTTTACCAGTAAACTTCGAAGAGGAGACAGAATGGTTTGAAGTTTGAGCCTCAATGGGGGCTTTCTTTTTCTCCTCCTTGAATTTACCATTTCGGATGCGATTTTCGGTAAGTTCTGTAGCTAGGTCCATTGCGGCTTCAAGTGTCGCAGGCGAAGTGCTTAGAACTGAGTCTTGAATTTTCGAGGGGAGGCCTCGAATGTAGTGTTCAACCAAGCGGTACACTGGGGTGAACAAGTTGGGGATCATTTGGTTTAGCTCGAGAAATCTTTTGTTGTAGGAAGTATGATCCCTTCCTTTTGTTTTAACGAGTGGAATTCATCTTCCAACTTCTTGATTTCGCTTCTTGGACAGAAGCGTCTTGTCATTATTTCCCTTAACTCTTCCCATGTTAAGGCCATAGCATCTTCGACTCCTCTCTTACCCTTTTCTGTGTTCCACCAGGTAAGGGCTACCCCAAACAGTCTCCTGGTTGCGTAACGTACCATGCGATCCTCGGGACAATCGCAATTGAGGAAGGTGTTCTCCATTTCCTCAAACCAGTGGAGGAGAGCAGTGACACCTTCGGTCCCTTCATATTTTGGGGGATCGCAAGACTTGATGTGTTTGTAGGAGCACTTTTTGGTGGGAGGGTTGTCGACGTTCTGGTCTTCTTGATTGGGAGGGTTGATGGGATTCGCGGTGAGAGCTTGTTGGACTTGAATTACGATGTCAGGAAGCACCGCGGCCATTTGTTTTGCAATTTGGGTGGCCAAGCATTCGTTTGACCTTCCTGACTTTCTACCTCCACGTAGCTGCCTAGCCGACATCTACAGGAACATACATAGGAAGATTGTGAGTTGAAGGAGTCTTTTTAGGTGTCATGTGTCGTTAAGAAAAATAAAAAAAATAACATAATCATCAATAATGCAACTATATCCATAGGATGTCTTGGGTTTGCTCATGTTTGGGCCTCCAATGTCCCCCATACCATCGCCTGTATAGTCATGTGGGCCCCCATGACTATTGGCTTAGTAGGATTCACATTGGTGTTGGCGGTTTAACATTCGCATCACCCGAATGAAAACCATGAAATATGATTGCGAGATGTATGGTAGGAGGGTGTCCAGGTATAGACACAATGACAACTCAAATGGGGTTAGCTCACACGATGTTTGGTATAGCATGCTTTGGCCTAATAGGTCCTTCGTACTCTCATCGTTAGTCCCCAGGTAGGCAAACTGGTCCTTTATTTTGGATTTATACGAATGCCAACCTAGACAGGACGTCCCGACTACCGGTACTTGTACCCTTCCGGTTACTACATGCCCGTCGCAGAACTTACTTTGATGGGATTTGAAAATTGCAACAAAATCCTTGAATACTAAATCCTACATGGAACTTCTCATAACCACCTGATAACGCCTCTGATCCTTTGGCAAGAATACTTATGTATAGGAAGTACCAGCGGCGTATCCACCATATTCTTGTCAAATTTTCATTGGTCTTATCAGTGAATTATGATTAGTCCTATAACTCTACAACCAATACATCAAACATAAAAATACTGAAATGAAATATATCTGTGCGATCAAGGCTCAATCAAACGGAGCCGATCGTATTGTATGTATTGAAAATGAAATTGTCTGTGTGCTCAAGGCTCAATCAAACGGAGCCGAGCTTATTGCATGTATTGAAAAATGAAATTGTCTATGTGCTCAAGGCTCAATCAAACGGAACCGAGCTTATTGCATGTACTGAAAATGAATGACTTAATCACACAAACAACCTATGCATGGAACCTCTCATAACCGCCTGATAATGCCTCCGATCATTTGACAAGAATACTTATATATAGGAAGTACCAGCGGCGTATCCACCATATTCTTGTCAAATTCTCATTGACCTTATCCGCAAGTTATGATTAGTTCTATGCGACTCTACAACATAAACAACACAACAACCAGCGCTTGAGTCTTAATTCTGATAGTATCCGTGTTTGACAATACCTCTCTCGTTTAATATGATGGAGAGGTTAGTCTATGTAGAAGTGAGACACAACTCAACTTCTTTAAATGATGAAACTGAGATATGTCGTGAAGTATGATGATATGAATATTAAATCAATGAGTATAAAACAAACTGAACTAGTAATTTGCATTAAAATTTCTTGGATAAAATTCCAACTGAGATACATGAAAATCGAGATATAAAGAAAAACATAAAAACTAAGTGATTGGAGTTGAATCTTGATTCTTGGTGAGAGAAGGCTAGTTAAGTGGTTGGTTTGGTCCGTTCACATCTTCAACAGGATTGGTGTTGATGTTATAAACTCTTCCTCTTGCTGGCGGTGGAGCTGGATTTGCTTGGTTTGCTTGGTTAACTGGGTTTGCTTGAGCTTGGGCATTTATGATGTTAACCAAACGAGGGCACGTGTTTCTAAAATGGGTAGGGTCGCCACAATTGAAACAAGCTCGAACATATGGGTACATGGGGTATTGAGGTTGTTGATATGTTTGGATCATGGGTTGAGTAGGGGTTGAGGTTTGGTTTTGAGAGGTGCGGCAAACGTTGCTCAAATGACCGTAGCGTCCACAATTCGCACATAGTCGACAGGGTAAGGTAGATGGATGGTGATAGAAACAGGTGTTGCACTGAGGGTGAGGTCCAATGTAAGGTTTCTTGTTTGGGTAAGTTGAGTTGGGTGCTACTTGAGCGTTTGGGATAGTTTGAGGAGGTACAACTTGTGAAGCTGGTTGGTTGCGTTGGGTGACGGCGAAGATTTGCCCATCACGTTTTCTCTTAGAAGTAGGTGGTGTAAAGGATTCGGTTCGGGTGGGGTTTGAGGTTTCGGTTGATGCTTTATCCTTCTTCTTCTCCTCTTTGAAATCTTTGTTCCGGATTCGGTTCTCGGTGAGCGCGGTTGCTAGCTCCATTGCTGCTTCCAAAGTTGCAGGCGAGGTACTTATTACAGGGTCTTGAATCTTTGATGGAAGACCACGAATGTAGTGCTCGATCAAACGGTAGAGGGGAGTGAACAAGTTGGGAACCATTTGATTTAACTCAAGGAATCTCTTGTTGGGTTGGGTTAACGGAATTAGCGGTAAGGGCTTGTTGAACTTGAACTACGATGTTTGGTATTACGGTCGCCATTTGCTGAGCGATTTGGGTAGCCATGCGTTCACGGGCTTTTCCTGCTCTCATTTTCCTACGAGCGAGGCTAGAAGACATCTACAAGGAATACATGTCAAGAGTATGAGTTGGATGCCTTTGGGATCGTGGGTCGTGTTTGGGGAATGAACGTTCATAAAATAAATATAGAAAAATAAATCTACTACATCCATAGGATGTCTTGGGTTTTGCTCGTAATTGGGCCTTGCATGCCGCCATACTTCACCTTCGTAATCACGTGGGCCCCCATGATTACCGGGTTTTTCATATGGTTCGCATGTGTTAGCCTGGTTACGTACACTAAAACCCGGAGAAAATCGAGAAATATGTAACGTATGATATTCGGAATGTGCCCAGGCATGGGCACGGTGACATCTCAAAGTGAGGTTAGTTCGAACGACGTTTGGTGTGGCATGCTTTGGCCTAATAGGTCCGTCGTACTCTCATCGTTAGTCCCCAGGTAGGCAAACTGGTCCGTTATTTTGGATTTATACGAATGCCAACCTAGACAGGACGTCCCGACTACCGGTACTTGTACCCTTCCGGTTACTACATGCCCGTCGCAGAACTTACTTTGATGGGATTTGAAAATTGCAACAAAATCCTTGAATAATGAGAGTATGAAAATGAATTGAATATATGAACATTGATATATGTATAACGAATATGTATATAAGCATGTATGTTTGACTGTAATATGAAACAATAAATATCACAAGTTTGTATGTAACCACCTAATCAATTAAAATTTAGGCAGACTATAGTATAGGCTCTAAGGTCTAATAACCTATCCTATATCCCTATAGTCATGGCTCTGATACCAATCTGTCACACCCCGACCCGCAGCGGAAAAGGTGATCGGGGCATAATTGGGTTATCATCAAAGCTCATGACATTTATTATATGTTTCATATTCATTAATACAATTTAATGGAAATTTACAATAAATGATACAACATGTTCTAACTATCAGTCTAAGCTTCTTGGTTCTCTTCTAAGGCATATCCTATGTTTTCCTTGCTTCAACCTGTCCACCTGTATCATGTGTAAAAAGGTTTTTGGATCAACATAATGTTGGCGAGTGAATCCTATGGAAAAACATTTGAACAAGTTTATCCAATTGATTATAAATAATGTGCATACCACATATGAGTAAATGTAGATGTAAATTTATTCACACAACACATAATATTGAATATTGAACATACAAACACCAAATGATTGTTTTGAGGCACGCGTTGTTCGACTCGTCTCCCACGAGGAACTGATGGGCCTAATGAATGAGTTTTGAGGCACGCGTTGTTCTTACGAACTGATGGGCCTAATGTATGAGTTTTGAGGCACGCGTTGTTCTCGTCTCCCACGAGGAACTGATGGGCCTAATAAATGAGTTTTGAGGCACGCGTTGTTCTCGTCTCCCACGAGGAACTGATGGGCCTAATAATTGAGTTTTGAGGCACGCGTTGTTCTCGTCTCCACGAGGAACTGATGGGCCTAATAATTGAGTTTTAAGGCACGCGTTGTTCTCGTCTCCCACGAAGAACTGATGGGCCTAAATAATTTGCATACAACTTTGACAATATGTAATACATCTCAACCAATAATAGTTACATTCTAGTTTAGTTCATAAAATGGTATAGCACGAATTTGCATAAGAGAATTAGTTTAAGCGACACATGATACACCCCAAAACATGAATAAAAAGGGGAGTTTGTAAGAATTCACTCACATTGGGTGCGTTCGGTTGATGACGTTGAATGCACGCGAAGTGGTTTTAACCACGAGTGAGATTAAACCTAGATAAATCGCATTACGGTTTGGCAAGTAAATGGGTTTTATTAATCTATTTTAGTAGGATTGTTGGGTGTATTTTTGTGAGTTTGAGGCTATTTTCTAACCTTAAAAATGTTATTTTTAAGTATTTATAATCGATTTTTTAATTAAAATAATTAAATAAAAATAATAAAAAAATATTTTATTTTTGCTACCGTTGACTTTGACCGTTTGACTTTGACTGACGTTGACCGGTTCGGAAGGCATAATATTGTGCGCTGGGTGAGGCTCGAACCCGAGACCTCCCGTACGCGTGCACGCAGCTCTACCAACTGAGCTACGTGTCTAACCCGTCATATATCCGATTTTAATTATATATATATATTAATTAGAGTTAAACAGAAATCCTTTTATTTTAAAAACGGATTAAATCACAAAACCGGTGCGCTCCACAGGTCTCGAACCCGGGACCTGTGGGTTAGCGGACACACAGTCCACCGCTGGACTGTGTGTCTCACTTGGTTATAAACTCGGTTATCAATATACTTAACATATACTTAAATCAACCCGGTTCAGTTTGCTGAAAAAAAGAATTTTTATCAAGGCGGCGTGTGAGGGACAATACTCGAACTCGTGACCTTAGCGTTAAAAGTGCACACAGTCCACCGATGGACTGTGTGTCTAACCCGGTAATTAACTTGATTTTAATTATACTTAACCATTATTGAAACGTCGTCTTCTTCACTGGTTTTAACCGGAAGTGACGACTGACTGGTTCGAAAAGTTGATTCAGTTTCCTTTAGCGTTTAATGATCAATTTCAGTCGAGATAAAAGTAAAAAGGAAAGGAATTAGGCGTGCAAAGTACCGGCTGTTTCTCCTCTGTTTTCCGGCAGAACTCCGGTGGCAGCAAGTTCTTCCGGCGACGAGTCTCTTGCAGCAGAGAGTCTTCCGAAGGCTTGCAAAGGGTGTGGGTGATTTCGGTAAGAGTTTAGGGGGTTCAGTAAAGCTCAGCGGTTAATGATACGGTTTTCCGGCGATGTATCAAATATTTCCGGCGAGTGATTTTTCGCCGAGAAAGGGTGCGATTTGAGGGGGTAAGGTTTCTGGTGAGTAGTGGTTGAATTTATAGGGTAGTATTGAGACGAATGGGGTCTGAATTCGGTCTCAATTCGAAGTCAGTCGTTCTCCGGCGGTTATGGCTGATGTCGCGGGTTCAGACGTCGGTTATAACCGTCGAGGGAGTTAAGTCTTCGGTTATTATGAGCGGAAATGTAATTAAACGGCGAAGTCGTCGGGATTTCCGACGACTGCTGATTGGGCGGAAATTGATTGAATTCAACTTGCTAACTTGAATATTTGAATTAAATGTTTCCTTGTGTTAACAGAAAATCAAAGTGGCGGAGCGGTTGTTTGGCTAGGTGATAAGTTGTTGGTTTGAACCGGTACAGACCCGAGTTCGAAACCCGGCATGAGTAAAACATTTTTATTTTGTTATTTTTGACAGTTTTTCAAAAACTAAATATATATCCCCGCATAATAATTGATTACGTATCGTTTAAAATTATTTCGGGCATTTAATTCGCAACGAAAATTTTAACTGACTGTTCGGTTGATAAACGGAGCGGGTTTGGTAAATCCGTTTTTGACGGATGTTACAACCGTTGACCGGACCGTTGACCGGTCGGACTGTGGTTGAGTGTACACTGAGTGAGGTTCGAACCCGGGACCTCTCGTACGCGTGCACGCAGCTCTACCAACTGAGCTACGTGTCTATCCCGAAATATTCTATGTTTTAATTATATATATATACTAATTAAATGTTAATTTATTTGGTTTATATTAAAAGGATTTAAAATGGTCGAACCGGTTGTAGGGACCCGAATCGAACTCGGGTCCTTTGGTTTGTAAGCGCACAGCCCAACCAGTTGGGCTGTGTGTCTAATCTGTTTATCTTACGGTTTATATTAATCTTAAAGACATACTGTGACTTGATCTGATTCTGTTTTTAAAAATTGGTTTTAATTCGGAAAGTCGGTATGTTGTAAGGTTCGAACTCGTGACGTGCGCTGTGTGTTTGCACACAGTCCACCACTGGACTGTGTGTCTAACCCGGTTTAATATCTTGTTTTAATTAAACTTATACACAATGTCGACTTCGTCTTCTTCATTCAAAGACACAGACAAACGATATCCAACTGTTCTGGTTTAAATCGTTCGTCGAACATATAAGTGCTTGAAATGTAATGGATAAAGAGAGTTACGGAATCGAATGTACCGAACAGAATGTTTTTTCTCAGAATTCCGGCAATGGTCGTCGGCTCTGATTTGTGAATTCCGTCTGATTGAATCAATTAAAAGTTTTGATCGATGAGTTGTGAAATTAAGTTACTAAACAATAGATATCAGGGGGTCTAGATGATTGTACCGATTAACAACGTGATTTCGGAATTTCAGAGATTTTCCGGCGAGTACAGAATTTCCAGCAACGTCGTCTGGGACCGATTCTGGTTGAAGGATTTAAGTTAGTATATGTCTAACAATGGATTGAAGACGAAAGAGTCGAGAAATTTACCGATTTGATGTAAGTCTTGGTTTTTCGGTGAAAGTCTGGCGATTGCAGAATATCTCCGGCGGGTGCTAATACTTCGAGAAATTGTGCGATTTTGAGCGAAAAGATTACCAGAGACTTGGGTGTGTATTTATAGGGAAGAAGCAGAATGTATCGAGTCCGAATTTGATCTTGATTCGTGGTCAAGGTTTTCTCCTGCAGTTACGACTTGAATTGGGGGACTAGATATTAGTTATAACCGATGTCGAGGTTAATACACGCGTTTAGTCAAAGGAAACTGTCGACAATTGGCGAAATCGTCGGTATTTCCGGCGACTGCGAATTGGGCGCGCTGATTACTGAGTTTGAGTTTTGAGTTTTATTATAAATATTAATTGTTTCATTATGTTAACAAAGACAGCATGTGGCGGAGTGGTGTTGTGGTTGTTTGATAAACTAGCTGACCCGGGTTCGAAACCCGGCAGCTTGATATTATTTTTTTTTTTGCACTTATTTTTACTTTTTAATAATTATAGTTTTTAAATTCTAATATGTTTATTAAATATGTATTGTTTAATATTAATATTACCATAAATACGCAACGAAATTTTATAATTGGATATTTGATTAATAAACGAAGCGGGTTTGGAAACCCGTTTTTCGACGGATGTTACATTATTATTATTATTTTTAAAAGAATAAATAAATAAATAAATAGTAACAACGATAATAAAAATGGACAAATAAATAATTTAGTGGTACGACACGTATTTCCTAAAATAAAATTTTACGGAAACGCGAGGCGTTACAGTCTCCCCTACTTTAGAGAATTTCGTCCCGAAATTCATTCAAGAGGAAGGCTTTAGGAAAAATGGCACTTCGAAGTACGTATGGGTATAACCGAGAGTTAGGTGGTGAGTTATTGATGTTTGTATTAAACACAACAGTGAAACACCGAATTTTCATGGCATGTTTTACGAAACCTTAGTAATATGGCATTAACACTTATATATAGGAAGTACCAGCGGCGTATCCACCATGTTCATACCGGATTACGTTCGTTTCGCTAATCGATGTCATGTCGCGTCCCGTGTCACGATCAGGGTTTATTAGCGTATTACTAGTGAGAATGATAACGTATAGAAATATAAGCCTATAAGTATGATTGTAATTAAGTATGAATGAGTATAGTGTATAAGTGTAAGTGTGCGTATATGCACCTTCGTGTACAATACAAATAATATATTTTAGTTAACCAAGATTAACGGATTACTGGCATGTGAATAAACAGGTCAAACCATCGTGTACCGCAATGTAGACTACCCATCATCGTTAAAACGAAGAGGGTGTAAAATAGTTTACTTAACATGACCTCAAGAATACGGGCGGGCATCACTCCTATAGCGCTACACAAGCGCTATACATGTTAAGGTGTGGCTTGATCAAAGTTAATGACGAGTCTACCACATAAACATGTGAATAAACAAGTCAAACCATCGTGTACGCAATGTTGACTAGTCAATATTGTCGAAACATAGTGTAAAATAGTTTACTTAGTATGAAATAGTTTACTTAACATGACCTCAAGAATACGGGCGGGCGCTACTCCTATAGCACTACGCAAGCGCTATACATGTTAAGGTGTAGTTTTATAACGAGTTTATCACATATAATGTTCCAGTAATCCCAAATCAAGTATGATGTTTAGTATGCACCTATAAAATCGTTGTGTAATAGATTTAGCATAAATGCGAAGTTTGTCGTGCATAAATTCGATTTTAGTATAGTGTGACATTGAAAAAAAATGAAGGAATAAGAATTATATAGCATAAAAGAGAGGCTTGTTAAAATGTTGGAGTGTTTCGGTTTTAGAAACTTCGACTATTCCAAAGTGACTCGTAAGTCCTTTCGAATTAGGGAGACATGATTTGGCCTAATAGGTATAATACTCTCGTCGCCAAGCGATTAACGGTACTTTACCCTTCCAGTTAGTACATGTCCCTAATTTGATCGAAAAATACGAAACTTTGGCGAGATTGAAAATTGAGGAGCGGGACCAGTCATATGGTGTGGATGTCAATCCTAGCTTGACAATTTCGTCCCCAAATTGTGGTTTATTGAACGTATCAATATATAATCTCGAATCGTCAATAAAGATCCACTAGATTACGAAATAGAAACTCACATCAAGATATGGACATCACTCCTGACTTGATAGTGAATTTCGCGCAAAATAACAAGTAGAGTGGATTGAAATTTGTCACCAATGGCGGGAATCACCCCTGTTTTGATGAGTTATTTCGATTGTGGAACAAGAATATTCTCATAAATGTGTATTGTGTTTCATGTCTTAGGATAGACATATTGTAAGTTTTAAGACCAGAAAGGGGAGGAGCATGATAGAAAGAATAATAATTTAGACAAGTATCACAAATGGTCAAGAGTATGGTACTTAAACTATAGACTAGGTCGAACATGGCAATTCTACCTAACTCCCTATAGTTATGGCTCTGATACCAATCTGGTATCAAAGTATGGTCAAGAATGGTGCTTAACTATAGACTAGGTAAAAAAGTAGGGTATTCTACCTAATTCCCTATAGTTATGGCTTTGATACCAATCTGTCACACCCCAATCGATGGCGGAAACATCGGATGAGACGAAAACTAGATTGCAAGAGGCTTCATAACACTAATTGTGTCAAATGTTTAATAATTACCTTTTTACATAGTTTAAATCAAATAATACAAAATTTAGATCCCGACACGTAACAAATATAATTTCATTTCATTGATAACGATTTAATACAAGATATTGAAACGAAATACATGTTTGAAATAAGATACAGTACAATAAACATTTAAAGTTTTAAGTGTGTTTCTAGGCAATCCTACTAGAATCCTTGCATCATCAGCTTTCCTGCAACGTGTATTAAAAGCATAGATCAATACAACGGTATTGGCGAGCATACAAGTTTGAAAATAAATAATAGTATAAAACTTTGTTTCAATCACGACGAGTATGTTCAAATCAAATCCCACATGTATGTAGACGACTTTCGCATAACGATAGCATATAACTGAATTCTTTATCTAGCATGCAGGGCATCCTATGCATAACAATAACATGTGAATACAAGTTGAGGTAAATAAGCGTAAACAACTCAAACATAACAAATAGCATGAAATAGACGAATTTGAATTAACATGTATAACTCATTTAAGCAAAACTGGTAATACGTTTGGTATTTGAACACATTTAGTATCGTGTAATAAAAATGTGTTAATTTGTAGATGTTGCACCCCAAAATGCGTTAAAGTGTAAAAAGGGGTCGAGTATGCTCACTTTCGCGAAGCGTCCTTTGGTATTCCGTGGATAATCGACGGTCGAAAGATGGCTCACCGAGGTCACCTCACATGGACAAACGAAGTCACGAAGAAGGCAATAAAATAAATATTCACTAGTATTATTTTATAACTATGCTTGAGTTCCGATATGTGGTTTATTTGCGGTTTAGACTAGGACGTACATATATTTACGCTTGATGGTTGGCATATATATGTAATTCTTCAAAGTAAAAATAAATAATCATATGTTTTGTAGAAAATTATAGTAAATAAACCTATGTTCTTGTCGAAAAGCATAATAAAGGAACATGGGTGTTTTGTCGAAAATATGATATGTAAGAATATCTTCATGTATGCTTTGACGAAAATTGGGCAGAGTTTCCTCTGTTTTTAGGATGCCCCGACAATGCAAGTTGTCGATAAAATGTTTTCAAAACTCATTAAATATACGAAACCATATATATGCATATATATCTACACTTTGTAGAGTTGTTGCTTACTAAATTGAACGCATTAAATAACGAAACTTCAATATGTTTTTGAGGCCCAACGACTCGACTTCAATACTTATAAATCTTTATCAATAGTCAAGAACGTAAATAAACACTAATGCAAAGGTTTGAGTTCGGTTGGTGTTAAATATTGAATTTTTTATATATATAAAGAGAAATTAGAGTTTTGCCGAGCTTTGCATCGAGCCGTTGGCCAAGTCGAGTTGTTGACCGGTGAACCGAGTGAAACCAAGGCTGAATCGCGACCTTTTGGTTGCTTTAAACGAATCTGAGCCACGACATACCTGAACCAAGACTGACCCCGTTGACCATGGTTGACCAGTCAACCTGCTGTATCGACTGGGTTGACCCGAACCCGGAACTCGTGACCCGAGACTGAACCAAAACACCTAAGTCTGACTCGAGCAAACCTGAAACCTGAACCGAGGCTCTAGAATCTGACCCGGAACCTTTAGCAAACCACCACCATCCCGTCACCGACACTGCCGCTGCACGGTGTGACTGATGTGGCCTAACACAAGACCACCAGTACCGCCGTCACTGCTCGGACCCAAACCACGCCCCAACATTGTCGCCGTGACCCGAACAAGAACGGAACCGCCGCCGCCGCAGACACGTCACTGTTGTTACCTCTCGAACTCTCTCTCCCTGCATCTCTCCATTTCTCTCTCGCTGCTACTGTCGTGCGCTACCACCACTGTGGTGGCCGGCTGCTCAAAGAGTAGGTGCGAAGCAGGGGGGTTGTGTGGTGAGTGAAGTGAAGTTTGAGGAGGAGGTGTCGTGGTGGTTTAAGGAGAAAGGAAGAGGTTAGTGATTGTGCGGAATGCTGGCATGCCGGAAGAGCGCCGCCGGAGCCCGACTTCGGTCACCAGATCTGAATGAGAGGGACAGTGGGGCGTGTGTGTGTAGCGGACCTGGGTGTTGTGTGTGTAGTGTTATAATATAATTAGAGTTAGGTTTAGGGTTTAATGTGTGTTGGGCTCAAGGCCCGGTAACTAGTACCTAGAGTTCTTTGAGAGGCCCAATACGTTTACGAGATCCGTTTTTAAATACGAGCTCCATAAAAATGTCGTATTTATTCTGTTTTATTATTATTATTATTATTATTATTATTATTATTATTATTATTATTATTATTATTATTATTATCATTATTATTATTATTATTATTATTATTATTATTATTTATAAAAGAATAAATAATAACAACGATAATAAAAATGGACAAATAAATAATTTAGTGGTACGACACGTATTTCCTAAAATAAAATTTTACGGAAACGCGAGGCGTTACATAGAGATTCTGCAGTAATTGTAATATATTGACATTTCAATTACCTTTTTTGATGATTTGTATTTTATATTGTTAATAACTTATTATTATATTATTATTATTATTATTATTATTATTATTATTATTATTATTATATAATATATTTTTTTAATTGTGATGACAGATTTTCTACAAACATAAATCTGAAAAAGATGAATTCTAGCTCTTTAAATTTATAGATGATCTAGAATCGTTCTACTTGATGTGTTACATTATTCTTTTTTATATATACTTTTATTAAGCTTGATTATTCTAATAATATGTATAGTTTGATTTTTTAGTAATGTTCTTTCACAAACAATATCAAGTGAGTTTGCAGTCGACTAGTGCCTTATGATGAGTTGATCCAAATTCCCTAAATAGTTGTTAACTATATGTAAATAAAAAGATTTTCTAACGAATGAGAT
The DNA here is from genome assembly GCA_947069175.1 of Scalesia atractyloides. Classification (NCBI taxonomy): domain Eukaryota; kingdom Viridiplantae; phylum Streptophyta; class Magnoliopsida; order Asterales; family Asteraceae; genus Scalesia; species Scalesia atractyloides. The sequence goes on from CAMTDV010001633.1 coordinate 24,649,873, forward strand.
GTTTTAGGTTTTAGATTTTCAATGTTCTTATGATATGTTTAGATAGATTCAGAAATATTTGAAATTTTATAAAATAGATTTTGTTATTTTTACATGTTTAATGATTGTACTGACTAGATGTTAATAATTTTTTGTTCTTTTTTAACTATATTTTGTAGCATTGTCTAAATAATTATCATATTTAGTTATGTATATTTTTTAAACTAGATTATCACCCAGGATTGCTTCCCGGGCTCAAGTAAGTTACTTATATTAATAATTATTTATGATTAATACATAGATAAAATCATACAAAAAGTATGTCATATTAGATGTCTTCGCTATAAGAAGATTTATAAACTTTTCATAAACTTAATGACGGGTTGTGAAGTTGTAGGCAGACTTGTAAACTTATTGATTCCTTATGATTAGTGTTTATAATTTAGTTTGTTTTAGAAATTTAACAATTAATATTAATAAAACAATTAAAACATAAGTTCTTGCCTGGAAGATTATAAAATATGATTGTAGAAGCCGAAAGTTTCACATATAAATGGTGAAGTTGTCGTTATCGATATGAGAGAGGGGCTAGTTGCATACTATTGTACACAGCCATATAACACTCCAACATTCATCTCAAACCAGAGCGTAAATCTCCATATTTCGGATGCCCATTTGATGCAACTTAACATTTCCATTGCAGCTTCACAATTAGTTATTAGGGTCACAAACATTAGCTAAAAGAAAGTTTCTTTATGTAAATATCACCATTAATATAATTAATAATTAATCCCAATTTAAACAAAATATAAAGAAAGGGTAAAATCTCACATTTATAAATGTTTCCAACGCACATTCAGTACCTCAATCTATTTGTTAAGCATAGTCTTTGTCTTATAGTCTAAAACATAGATGATTCTTCAACATAACTTAGATGACATTAATTTCGTTATCATCCTAGAGGCTAGTCTAAAACATAGATGGTTCTTCAACATAATTAAGATGTACATCAATTTCTTCATCATCATCTAGTGTGCGAATATCACGTCATCCACCAAACATTCCTCAAATGGAACACGTAAATTGTTTTACAAATCCCTCTAAATTCGGCGTGAAGATTCAATCGTATGCAACCTTTCCAACCACCACCAGTCCTTCGATCTCGCTTCTTCGCCTACCGGTCAGAATATCAAACAAAGCTTATTCAAATCCTCTACTTCATCTCCTTCTTATCCTTATCTTTGTCAATCTACACACAAAACAAAATCTTATCCAGCACAACATACGTACCTGTTCACCTGTTCATAAACAAAAAAAATCAATCAAAACACCAAAATCAGTCAAACAAATTCGTTCATATTATTTACTTTTTACTGAAGAATGAAGTTCAAAGTTCAAAAGTGCTTTATTTATTTCCATATGTGACATATGCTATTTTTTGAACTGCTCGTTTCTATTTTTCCCATGTTAGTCTTACCTACTTTAATCTACTAATCTATAACAATATCACAAGGAAAAAAAATACACATCTAACGTCTAGTAATACAGCTTGTCAAAACTTCTCTCAAAGAGCATCTTTTATCTACATCGAAATGCTTAATGAAGTCCTCAAGTCACTCAACATTACTTCAAGACAGGGAAATGTCATAATTACTGTTTCTATTGGAGATAAAAATAAGTACAATGCATTTACAGCCAAATACAGGACATGGATTGACGTCGTGCATCCCATTCTTTAAAAAAAATCCATTGGCCCTATGACCCCAGCTTCCACAAAAAATAGCATATATCATCACCCAAACCAATTTACTTTGAAAAAAGACCTTCCATAGTACCTATGAACGAAAATACATCAAAATATGATTCATATTTTCCAACTTGAAACCCTAAAATGAAAAAAATAATAATAATAATTATGCTTCATACGTTTAGGAAGCCACCAAATTCCTCGATAGAAGTTTCCCATGATTTTGGCTTAGGATTTTACTGAGTCCCTGTAACTCGTGTGAGTCTAATAAACAAAATATTTTAGTTGGCACATAGTTAAACGATGTATTTGACCGTTATCAAATACCCTTCAGCAAAATTAAGAAGATTTTGAAACCCAAATCAAAATCATCCTTCGTACTTATGATCCCTGCAAATACAAACGATGTTTCATTTTTTAATAAATATTATTAAAAAGTTTAATATTGAATTATTATTATTATACATAATCCTAAGATAACCCGATAATACTCTGCCAACACAAGACACCACTGTGTTACTAACATGTTCCCTCCATTCAATCACTCCTTGACCCACACGAGTAGTCGCTGAGCCTGTAACCCACTATTAGAGCACAAGTAATGTTTACTTTTTTGAGGTTTGAAAGCTTCTTTGCATATATGCAATAAAGTGTCTGGAAAAAGATTTCATTTCACACCCAAAACTTCAAAATTGAGCAATGTTGAAGTATCATAATCCCCAAAGTTCACTAAATATACAATTTTCAAATAACTAATATTCATACCTGTGGCAAGAAGCACCGGCTGAGCTATTCTTAGAAGATCATCCATTCAAATTAATCCAACAATTTAACAATATTACGTTCCCGGTTACCACAAAAGAAACCCTACACTAATCTTTAAACGAAATGAAAAAAAATATAAAAAGAACAATCATAAGATTACCGAACATGATGATGGAGAATCCTGTCAAAAAAACACGTTTCAATAGATTTCCTACAGCGTGAGTAAGCGGAGGGACTCGCTCTAGACTGTTGGTAGCAATCTTGAACTACAATAGATCATTAAAAGTAAAAATCCGTATAAAAAATTTATGTTTGATTGTTACATATAAATAAAGGATTTAGTTTACCTGGTTGTATAGAAGGTAAAACATCCCGATCTAGAGTAAGTCAAACACGAATTTAACGATTCCGACTTTAGTTATAGCGTCCTTGAACCCGTATTGCATCAGTTTTGGTCCTTCGATATGACTAAGAACATGAAATGTTGATGATTGTGAGTTTACTTAGATGTGTCAAAGTATGCGGGTAGGAGAGTTTTGTAACGGGTCAAAAGATCTAACACTTTGGTATGGGCCGAAATTGAGACCCGAGCCATAATAATTAAGATGAAGATGGCTTTAGGGCCTTGATACAAGAGGAGTATGTGTCTGCACCAGATAAGGTACTCTATCCACTCATTATCTGGATAACCAAATCTCGATCCAAATAACTATTAGTAAAAAATGAAAAATCAAGCTAAAAATTTAAAATAGGAAACAACAATTCAACAATAAAAAAATAGCATCTATATATGCTATCAAACCATGGCAAACTTTTAAAATGATTATAAATCAAATATCTTTCGACACACACATATAAGTAATTAAGTATGTTAATACACTATAAGTTACTAATCAAACATAAATTAAAACAGCAATTGCAATAAACAGGGGTTAAATACTAAACTACTAATCCAACAATAAAAAAAAATTAATAAATCTGATAGGTAGCAAACGCAGGTTAAAACAACAATTGCTGAAAACCATAAGGGAGCATAAACAAAAGTGAGCTCTTTACTTTTATCAATTTTCATTTAGGCATTTCATTGAACACATGGTCTTCAAACATAGAGACCTTCAAAATCAACAACTAACACCATATTTATATGCTATAACACCTCAAAACACCTCGATATCATAACAAAATGCATAACTGAAGCAAAAAACTTACAATGATAATCCACCAACAGCTATAACGGACAAATGTTTCAAGTTGAGCGGCAATGATTCAAAAAACATTGACATATGTCTGCAGTGAAGGATACGGGTGTGATTAGGGTTTTTTTAGGGGTGGGCAGTGGGCTTGTGGCCTTTACGGTGGTGTGATGTATGATTCTCAATCTGGTGTGTGAATGAGGGAGAGTAATTGCCACTACCAATCATGCTGAGGTGAATTAGATTTGGCATGTGAATGAGGGAGAGTTTGATTTGGGTGAACCCTATAACTTCAGTTTTGTTTTAATACATAACATGACAAAGGAAGAACGCATATGAGAGGAGATTCCAAACCTGCTGAATCTCTTCGATCTTTGGCGGCTGTAGTTATTAGGGTTTGCGAATGGATTGAAGAAATGAAGAACAGATTGATCAGGTATTTTGTTCATTAGGTTTTATTAATAGAATCAACCGCCAGATGGATTACATAAGTTGAATAAGGAGAAGGATGAACATCAGGAAGGAAGGATTTCTCTAAGTGTGAAAAAGAAGAAAGGGGCGATAGAGAGATTTAGGGTTTTTAGGTTGCTTATATACCCGGGTTACAAAATAGAGCGGGTAATAGAACGGGGCTTCACTAATGAATAAAACCCAAAGTTTTTCCCACCTAAACCACATCTAAGATGGTCTAATAACGCGCCACTTCAGCCCAAATTCTTTCATTTATTATATATAATAATAGATTTGAAATATGTTTATTTATGACCTATTTCTAAATCTTGTAATTATCATTTATTAACTTCCTAATTTAATAACCTTATAACTTAAACTTATTTTATTTGTTTATTGTCAAATATAAAAGATTTTATTATGGTGGTAACATAATTATAGAGCAAATCAAGACCAATCAAGTTATTATTTTACGAATTCTTAATTTTCAAACGTAAACATTATATGAAACTCATTCTTATTAAATATTTAATTGTGTATATTTTTGAAATTTTGAAATATCTTTATTTATGGCAGCCATCTAAATCAAGTTCAATTATTCTTTAATTTGTAATTATTATTTATTAACTTTCTAAAAGATTTTATTACAGTCGTAATATAATTATAGAGCAAATTAAGACCAATCACGTTATTATTTTTTTACAAACTTTTAAATTTAAAGCGTAAATGTTATATTATATGAAACTCATTGTTATTGAATATTCAGTTATGTATATTTTTGGAATTTTGTTTATTTATGGCAGATATCTAAATCAAGTTCAATCATTCTTTAATTTGTAATATTCATTTATTAACTTTCTAAAAGGCCGTTCAAAAAAAACTTTTAAAAGATTTACTATAGTTGTAATATAATTATAGAGCAAATTAAGATCAATCAAATTATTATTTTACTAACTATTATTTTTAAATCATAGATATTTTATCATACGAAACTCATTTTTATTAGATATTTAGTTATATTTTATAAGTTTGAAAAAGATTCTTTATGGTATATTTCAAAATAAATTCCAATTATTTTTTAATTTGCAATTATCATTTACTAACTTCCTAAATAGCAAATTTAAAACCAATCAAGTGATTATTTTACTAACTTTAATTTTAAGCATAGATGTTATATTATATGAAACTCGTTTTTATTTAATATCTAAGGTCAGGATATACTAGGAAGTTTGTTTGGGTAGGAAGGATAGGAAGTAATCTTGATCATCGATTGAGTAATCAATGGCTTAGATTAAATGGGTTGAATTGTTCAAAATGAGAGGCGCGTGAGTTTTTCTCTAAGGGTATTATAGTCCTTCCAATTCAATAGTTTCTCTCTCATCTACTTCCCTCGTTTTTAAAACGTTAATCTCTCTCATACGACATTATTTTTTATAAAAATTGCACCATAAAACGAGTGTTTTTTTATCTTTAAAACGAGTATACTATTGCTAAGTTTTTGAAAAAAAATCGAAAACCCAGATGCATAAAACGCAATGAAAAACACAAATAAAATATGTTTTTTTTTTTTCTAAAACGCAATGGACTAAAAACACAAAACAATGTGTTTTTTCTAAAACGCAATGGCCAAAAACACAAAGAAATGTGTTTTTTCTAAAACGCAATAGACTAAAAACTCAAAGAAAAATTGTTTTCTAAAAACTCAATGTACTAAAAACTGAAAAAAATGTGTTTTCCTAAAACACAATAGATTAAATACTCAAAAGAAAATATTTTTTCTAAAATGCAATAAACTAAAAACTCAAAAGAAAGTAACGCAATGGACTAAAAATATATAAAAAAATGTGTAATGAACTAAAAACGCAAAAAAAATGTTTTTAGCATTCTCAGTTCATTGTTTATTACAATTGCTTTTTACAAATTCACATAAGTATTGAAACATTGAGGTGAAATCACAATTGCGTTTTACACTTTCTTTTATAACAGTAATCATCAACTAAAGATACTATGGTTCTCTTTATTATTTTTACAAATTCTAGAACCTTATTGAATCTTGTAGTGTTTTATAGAATATTTTAATAAAAAAGATCCACTTTTCTTTTCCCAAAATTGTGCCAACTTGCTTCAGTAAAAGCCATTCAATATTACCTAACCACCACCACAAATAATTTCATTCCACATAAATCTCGTTTGCAATCAGTATATAAAACGCAGTGGATATATTCAAGTAGATAAAACGCAATGAAATATTCAGGAGCATAAAACGCAATCAAATATTCTACACCATCAAAAGCCATGTGGAGGTTGAAGATGATTGCAGTAGATAATTGTTGAACACTTGGTCGATCCGGTTGCTTATGTCGGAGGTGGGCACCGAGAGGGTGGCGGCACAGGCACCGTAGAGGGTGGCAGGGCGGGCACCGACGTCCTTGGATAATTCTTAATCTGGGCAAGTGTTATGGTTGGATGTTTATTGTGTGTTCGAATGGATGACATACGTGGTGGTTGACGGTGGTGGGAATGGTTGGTGTTGTTTTCAGAGTGGTGGTGGGTTACCGGTGGTTGTCAGATGGTGGTGAGTTGCTGGTGATTGCGAGATGGTGGTGGGTTGCCGGTGGTTGTCAGATGGTGGTGGGTTGCCGGTAGTTGTAAGATGGTGGAGGTGAAGGGTGTGGTTGATGAGAGCAGACGAGGGTTTGGTTTGATGAAGAAGATGAGTGATGATAATGTTGTTCGGGTTGAATCAAAATACCCTTCCATCTTGTTAGTTTGCCACGTGTAAGACTAGAATGACTTCTTAGACTTCCTACCAAGATAAAACTTCCTATTTGATCATCTCCTGTAATATCTATCTATTTATATACATTTTTTAAAGTTTGAAATATGTTTATTTATGACTGATTTTTTAAATTAAATTTAATTATTTAATTTGTAACTATCATTTATTAACTTCCTAATTTAACAACCTTATAATCAAAACTTATTTTATTTATTTATTATCGAATATAAAAAATTTAATTATGGTGGTAATACAATTATATAGCAAACTAAGACCAATCAAGTTATTATTTTACTAACTTTTAATTTTAAAGCATACTTGTCATATTATATGAAAATCATATTTATCGAACAATTTTCCATTTTCAATTTAGAAAGCATACTTTATTTGTATGTTAAGAAAATCTTTTTAATTGAAATACATAATTACTTGGTATATTACGATTTCAAATTCAAATTTTAACTTCTCTTTCCTCAATTAAATATTTGAATACGTTATCTTTTAACCAAATCATCATCATCATACTTAGTAAATTCTACCAATAGCAAAGCTAAGGCAGGTTTGAGGAGGGTAAGATGTAAACAGTCTTACCTCTACCCCGTAGGATAGAGAGGCTACTCGATTGTAGTTTTGCATCAAGCTTGGACATAAGGCACGTAACACTTAGCAATTAGGTTATATGATGTCTTTTAGTTAGTATTTGGTTTGTTATATTTTATTAGAAGAAGAAGCTCTTGGTTATTAGTTAAATTTCTGCCATTTGCAAAGATAAGATATGGTATTATAATGGTTGCAATCATTATAAATCCCGTGTCGAGAAAACATTTGAAACAATTGAAAATGAGGATGATTCAGGTAATGTGGAAGATAAGAAAACTTTGGTTTGTACTGGTCGTGATTGTGAAGGCGTTGATATTTTCTCAATTCATCGGTTACAATTTTACTCATTTTATACTATATTAGATAAAACAACAAAATTTAATATCTCACGTTTATTTCTTTGTAATGTGAACAAATTCAAGATACCCATTCGTGTGCAAGATTGTACTGGTACTATGACTTTGACCCTGTTTGATTATGAAGTCTATAAGATTCTCAAACAATCCGCAAAAGAACTCTTAGTAGCACAAGGTAAGGTAAATTTTATTTACAACTTTGTCATTAAAACTATTTCAATATCTTATGTATTCATATTTTACTCATATATTATAGGTGTTCAATTGTAGAGGATTCTCAAACCATATCAGAATCATTTGGTGTTCCTGTGTCGAAATTTAATCTAATCCTCCTGAATTTTATAAGGTTATGTCAAATGTTTTTTCAATTTTTTATATAGTTTTGAATACCATATTTTATATAGGATGAAGTGTGTTATTAATTTTTTTTTGAAAGGTGTGAATTATTCGCGAATGTCGGGAGGTCTAGCATACGTTATCTTAATCGGGTCTGCACTAGAGAGCCCCCTCGCACAATAGATCCCCAATTTAAACCCCTCAATTAGAAACCCCTATCACCCAGACTCGAACTTGAAACCTGGAGGGGGAAACTCACCCGGGCCCACCATAGATGGAACTTAAATACCCGTGGCCACCACTAGAGCACTAGCGATGGTTAAGTGTGGTATAACGGAGACAATTCAACGCCTATATCTAATGCTATTTAAAGTAATCAAAATTCATCATCCTCTGGTGAAGTTAAGTGTAACCTTCGTAAAGTCTACGAGGTAGACGACTCACTAATTTTTTCTTCAATAAAACGTTGTATTGGAGATGAAAAAGATGAAACCGAGACTGATGGACTTGGCAAAGTTTTGATTCCCAAGATGGAAAAGTGGTGTGTTTTGTAATATTTCATTTTAGATGAAGTGTTTTTTTAAGAGATGAAGGTGGTATTTATTTCACATTGTGGTGCACTGAATGTTTTCATTCATTTATTATGTTTTTGAACACAGTAAAATGTTTTTTTTTTATAATTTGGGTTATGCGTTTATTGGTATATTTGCTTTTAACGTTATATATACAAATATATAAATAGATTTATGTTAATAGTCAAATCTAACATTTATAATGTGTCGTATTATAGTAAATAGTTATGACTTAATTTTAAGTATTTTTTATGGAGTCGTTTACTTTGTCAATAAATATTATTTTTATATGTTTTTTTACAAATTTTATTAATTAAGTTAAAATTTATCTCAACTACAACTATTAATACAAAATAATTATAAAACAATATAACTTTTGAAAACATTTCTTTTTATTTTATTTAACAACATAGTTAGATTAATATAAATTAAATTTTGTTACCCAGGAAGTTCAACTAGTCTTTTTATTTTACATTTGTTGTATACATAATGTAAATTGTCTAACCCGTGAAGTTCACATGAAATAACCATGGTATGTTGCAGATGTGGAAATATTGAAGTCAATTAGTGCAACAATTAGCTTTTATAATGTTTAGTTATGCTTTTTTGCAATGTGTATAGGGGACTGATGCACTAAAATTTTTACACTAAACAGTCTAACCTACACTGCATAAAGCAATAAATATTAACCTGCTGCACAAATCCAAATCCAAACCTAAACTAAATTGTCTAACCTACTAAACAAACCAAGACATACTCATCGTTATCATCATACTTAGCAAATCACACCAATAGCAAAGCTAAGGTAGGGTCTGAGGAGGGTAAGATGTAGATAGCCTTACCTCTACCCCGTAGGAATAGAGAGGCTGCTTCCAGTGAGATCCCCGGCTCGATAGTAGTTTTGCATCAAGCCTTGGACATAAGGCACATAACACTCAACAATTGGAACAAAAGCCGATTATTGCATGTACCCCCTTGTCTTTCGGCTATCAACGCCACCACATAATGCCTGATTAACCGCCCCTCTATTTTTAATGTTATTTTCACGAAATTAGTAAAATAACGTTAAAATTAGTGTACTTTCACTTTTTCCCCGGAGGGGCCATACATATATACACTCTATGTGCATACCGCAAGCGGGGCGTACAAACCAAGACATACCCTGCTACCTAAACCAAAACCCAAACCCAAACGAATTCCAAACTTGCTGCACAATCATTCAAAACCTGCTAGACCTAAACTGATTGACCAATGCATTGTTGGACCTAAACTTATTGACCAATTCAAAACCTGTTGCCTAAACTACACAAAGCTGTTGCACTAAACTATCTAAAGTGTTGCACTAATGCACTGCAGTAAACTTGCTGCTTAAACCCAAAAACACAAACCAAACTGATGAACAAACTAGCCTAAACCTGTCCACACACACCCTATTGGACCTAAACTGGTTGACCAATTCCAAACACCCCATGCTGCCTAAACATGTTGCACTAAACTGATTGACGATTGTATAAGAAATGTTGGGAAGGGTCTGATTGTGTGTAGGGGTTTGACCGTGTGAAAGGTTTTGATAATGAAGTCTGGTTTATATGTTGTGATTTTAAAGGGTAGGGACAGGGTACACTGACAATTTTGCCCCTCACGTGAGGGGCACATGCGTGCATTTAACTGGGTTGGTGGATGGTGGTTAGAGAAAAGGACAAGGGGTGTGTAAAATTGTTATTTAAAGGACATGCAGTGCAAAATTTAAAGTCAAAGGACGGAGATGAAATTTTGGTTGTAAATAAAGGACAAGCTGTGTAATTTACTCTTATATTTAATGTTTGTATAAATTTTGAAAATAGTTTTTTTATTATATAATTTTAATGCACAGTGTTCTATTGAATCCCAAATATGCCGTTGTAACGTACAGGATTTTATCTACGTCTTGATATAACTTTTTCGAAACTGAGTTGTAAGTACTAATTTAACAACTAATGAAAACACATATGTTATCAAAGGTATCTCGTAGTTTAGTTTTTTGAACGATGTTTTCCCTTTTTCGTTATATTATATAACTAGGTTATTAGACCCGTGTACTACACGGGTTTAAGGATATAAATTATTTAATTTTATATTGTCTTCGTAAATTTACATAAGTGAATTTTCTTACCACAGATGACGCAACAGTTAGTCATGTGTAAAAACCAATTCTTTTTCATAGAAATTGTCCTATACTTTTATTTATTGTCATGGCAAAACATACGGCGAGATGAAATTGTCTTCTTTTCAATTTAAATGGGATCCTTCTATTTGGCGGTACTAAAAGAAATCTAGCATTCAAGTGTCGGTATTACTTCCGGATAATATGAGTGCCTCAATAACCTGATCACCTAGTGATAGGACCTGTAGTCGAGTTCCATTACATAACCATTCTTTCGATCAATATTTCTTGATAACGTTACTGGAACATTGACCTTTGGTAATTTCAATGGTTTGGCAAGTCTAAAATATAACTTCATTCAGGACATCCGGTGAGTATAGACTTGCATCAAAATTATTATGAAGATATTTTATCCTTAAACCTGTGTATTACAAGCCTAAAAATATAACATATTAAAAGTGTTTTCAAAGCTTGGAAGTAAACCGGTTTTCACGTATCTGATTAACCTATTCTTTACATTTTTATTATTATAATATAAAATAATAATTTATTTAATAAATGTTTTAAAGATATAGTAAAAGATTTCTTTTAAAGAATAAGAAGGTGTTTTCATATTGACATTATTTGAAATTGTTTATTATAAGTAGAATTGTTACTAAATAACTAATTATATATTTTAGATAAGTCAAAAGTAAATTACCAATATCTAAGTAAACAATAAAACATTTATTAGTATTAAGTTGTTTAGATTTTTTTCATTGTTGTATTAATTAATTAATTAATAATAATATTAGTGGATTGTTTTACATTAAGTGGACTCTTTTATTAGTATTAGATACCTTAATTTCAAAGGCTGGTGCCAACCTTTGAAATCACTAGTCACCAATCAAGTTTTGTGAGTCACCGATCAAGTTTTGTGAGCGGACAAAATTCACCCCTCAACCCTCTAAATTGACAAAAAAAAATACTTTCTAACTTGACAAATATGCCCCCCCCACCCTACTTTTTTTTTTGACAAAAAGGAATCAATAGCTTCTAACCTTTTTTAACCCTCAAACCTTTGACATAGATTCAAGTTCGTTTACGCTTTAACATATTTTTGTTGCGAGAACGAGTTGGTCAATTATAAAATGTTTTCTTTTTATGTACATTTTGAGTTGGACCATGTTTTGACGTAAATTTTGTTTGCTAACAAATCGGGTCAAATGTAATACGTCTCGGTTTGATGGTATAAATTGAGTTCGCATATGTTTTGATGTAAATTTAGTTCGAAAATGAGTCAGGTCGAGTGTAGTCTATACGTTATCATGTTGCATATGGTGCCGCCGCAACGCTCGGTGGGTAAAAAAACTGGTTAATAATATAATAGAATGTTTTAGAGAATGTCTTTTTTGTATTGTAAAGCTATAGCAAGTGCTCGTACCATAGCGATGCCCATAAAAGCGAACCAATTCCAATCAAACACCGGTTCCCGTATCAATATTAGTGGAACCCGCACATGGATTATTTTTTATAGTTTTGAGCATATTTTGTTTTTTGCTTATAACTTTTAACGCACGATGCTTTATTGAATTCCGAGTATGTTGTTGCAACGTATCTATTTTAATCTAAGCTTTGATATGATTTTTTTTCCCAAAACCAAGTTGAGTAGTAGGTTACAATCGACCAAAACACAAACATATATTGTGTCAAAGCTACCTCGTGGTTTATTTGTATGTTTTAACTTTTTCGTTATATTAATAATAATAGAATGCCTCATAGAGTGTCTTTTTGGTATCAGAAGCTATAGTGAGTGCTAGCACCAGAAGCTATAGCGAGTGCTAGTACCAGACCGATGTCGTGAAGAAGCCTACCAATTCCAATCGAATTGCATCTGTATTGGTATTATTGGAACACACAATGGTATTTTTATGGTTTTCAATCAACGTAAAATATGTGTCAATATACAACTTTACTTTTTGGGTTCCCTTTTGGTTGATATACTAAGTGTTGATACCTTACTGATACACTAACGAATCGTAATGCTAGCGACCGAAATCCTGCCTCAACGTGCGGGGGAATTCCGCTAGTTGATTACAAAATGTCTCAAAACTATATAGAAAAAGTTCAAAGAATATATTTTCTATAAAAAATATGGATATGTATACAAATAGATACTGAGATTTAATATGGACTAATGAGCATAAAAACCAGTATAATTTCTTTCTAGAAAGACCATAAACTTAATTACAGTATATTAAAGTGTATCACCTTTAAAAAACGCACAAAAAAACTTATACTATTTTTTTTGTATATTCGACTTAAGAGTCCCCAAATTAGAAAAGTAGACGTACTTTTATTTTTATTTAAATAATTGTTAACTTTTGATATTTAAAATACGGAATCAAAACTGCATTAGTACCTGTCTGTGATCTCGACGTGTATGCAGCAGTATTACAAACACAAATAACTCAATGCCACATGTGATAAACAACAAAATGGGCCATATCATCAATGCCACATGTGATAAACAACAAAATGGCCCGTTTGACACGATGCATAACCCAATTCAACCCATTTGATAAGTAAAAGGATCATTGCTAATAATTTTCATATTTGTAGTCCTAACAGCCCTACCAACTACTACCTACCTGGGATCATGAAGAGGACGGTGGGGACCGATGCAACTCTGAGCGCAACATCTGGCGAAGTAGCATATCAACCCTCTGACTGCGTGTCCTTATACTGACATGTCAGAACGTAAGCAAATGCAAGAACAAAATGTTGTAACCTGTGTAGTTAGTTTGCGATGCTCACCTCATGTTACGTCGTCCCCTTACTCCCATTTGCTGGATTTTCATACACAAAAGATACATTATATACACATAACAAAATTCGATGGCAAGGTTAGCACAGGATTTAATTGAAGATTACTAATATTCCCTTCTTCCTCAGGATATTCAAGCTCTAACTCAGCAAAAAACGCTTCCAATACAAATGCCACAACCTGCAAAAATAATATTGTAATTACTTGAAACTAAAGCTAAAAAATATTACAAAAGTAACAAAAAAACAAGTTATGCATCAGGAGGACTCACCAAGTTGAGCAGGAGCAAAATTGTTATCAGATAGAAGCTGATGAAGTAGGCATAAGTCCAAGAAGTTCCTGTCAACGTTGCGTAATCCTGAAATGGTTCCACTCGAAAGTTCATGCGCAATTAACGGAACCTGTGGAACATAACATGCAAATGAAGAGGCCATACCTGCATCCAGCCTTGCCAGTTTCCCATCACAAGCAAATTGAAGAGTGTTACCATACCATTGGGATAGTCATTGAAATTAAATAACAAGTAACTGATTATTGTTAAGTCAACCGAACAGCAAGCAATATACGAGTGATCCTTGTTACAGTTTGCTAAATTTTCATATTCGCTTCATAAGACGTTAGATAAAAGTAGTTGGTAAATAATGTAGATTGTAGGATACTCGTTGTCAGCAAGATCTGTAGCTGGTAAATCTGGATTCCCAGCATTGACTATGCCACCAAAAATCTAGCACCCAAAACGGTAATATATGACAAAAGTATTCCAACGTGATATATAAAACCGAAGACATAAAAGAATTGGAAGTACCTGTATACCTAATGTACAGTAAATGCACATGACCCAAAACACGGTACCCAGGTATGGCATCAAACTTGGTATCAGTGTCAAAAATGTAGCAACAAAGGTTCGGTAAGTCTGATAACGCATCAACAGCCTGATCAATCTTAACATCCTTGCGATAAGAAGATAACGAATACTGGAAACAATATTGTCTGTCAGTACAAGTTTCTTATCGCCATTTGTAAGATTTTGGTCTAAACATGGTAACATACTCATCTGATAAACTGAAAAGTTATTACATCCTTACCACTCCCCGCTCGAAATAAATGTTAGCTCCTTTGGAGATACGAATGTTGCTGTCTCTCCCATAACTGACAACATCCATGTAAAATGAAACAAAATATAAGTGCCCATTCAATAACATCCTCTTTTCAAAACCACACCGTACCTAAAACAAAAGGTCCCTCTCTCTCTCTCTCTCTCTCTCTCTTTGTGATATGTATGTATGTGTGTGTGTGTGTATGGGCGCTTTCAGTGCATGTACGTAGTGTTGGCAACATACGAGAGTGCTTTATGTTTCACACTTATAACATGCGGTTGCTGCAATTCTCAACTTAAAATTGGTTCCGTATTGAACACACACACAAACAAAAATAGGGTCCCTCGTAATTTAATTGGACATCTTATATTTCACTTAATGTATATATGTGTGGGCGCTCGGGGGGACAAAAGTGAAAGTGCACTAATTTTAACGTTATTTTACTAATTTCATGAAAATAACGTTAAAAGAGGGGGATGGTTAAATCATGCATCATGTGGTGGCGTTGATAGCCGAAAGACAAGGGACTGCATGCACTAATCGGCCTTTGTCTTAATTGTTGAGTGTTATGTGCCTTACGTCCAAGGCTTGATGCAAAACTACTATCGAGCCGGGGTCTCATTGGAAGCAGCCTCTCTATTCCTATGGGTAGAGGTAAGGCTGTCTACATCTTACCCTCCTCAGACCCTACCTTAGCTGTGCTATTGGTGGGATTTACTGAGGAGGAGGAGGAGGATGACGATGACAATCAGACTACCTGCATATACAATTTTATCGTTTTTAGTTGTAACGGGAGCGTAAAAAAGTTGTTACATATAAACGTAAAAAAGGAATAACGGATACAAACCTTAAAGGCTAGAGATTCTGCACTATTCAAGTATGGAAGCTCGCCAAGATAATAGTAGTCCCTGTTACTGCAAGAAACCTCAGAAATACTGCTACACCATAATGGTTGCTGTTGCAGAACATTTTAAGTAATAAGAATTATGAATAATCATGATATAAGAAACTTAATATAAACACAAAAGAAACAGAGTGTCATGAAAGCAGTCAATAGGCTTGTAGCACTAACCTCGAAGAAATGCAAAGCTACCAATGCAAAATAATTAAGGGTCCATATTATGTCGAAGCGAATGAATATGAAGTAAAACTTTACAGATGCTTCATAGTTTGGTACGTCAAAGGTTCCCTCTGGTAGACCTCTTCCATCTGCAGCCTGGAAATAGGATATTGCATTTATTATCTTACCAAATTGTTTGTATGACATAGGAAAAGGGCAAATATGAACATAAGTATGCTAACTGAAAAATATTTTTTCTCGTTATTGTGTTAACCCCTATCGAGCCGGGGTCTCACTAGAAGCAGCCTCTCTATTCCTACGAGGTAGAGGTGGGGCTGTCTACATCTTACCCTCCTCAGACCCTACCTTAGCTTTGCTATTGGTGGGATTTACTGATGATGATGATGATGATGATGATGATGATGACGATGACGACGATGACGATGTCATCAGATGACAATGACGATGACGATGTCATCAGATGACGATGACGATGATGATGATGATGACGATGACGATGTCATCAGATGACGATGACGATGATGATGATGTTATTGTGTTAACCCCATTGAATAAGAGAGTGGTATACTATAGTGAGTGGACCAAGAGAAACCCTAAGAGCAACATGAAGACATGAGACATAGGTAGAAGAAACGACTCTTCATTTATGGACAGACGAATAATCCATTGATCTTAAGTTGTTCGTTTATCCTTGTCGCGATAGTTTTACACGTGAACAACTCTTCAAAAGACAACTTATTAACCAGACTGAAATCTGGCATCAATCCATATCGTTAAATTGCATAGTCCGCTAGACTGATAAAACTATTACATTCTTATATAACATATAAATAAATATCCTCCTCAAATTCATTTTAAAAATCCTCCTAACAACAAAAATCCATAAGCCTGTGGCGGACCCAGAAATTATTCACTGGGGGTGCGAACGTGGGTCTTAACCAACATTTCAAGGAGTGCGGTCGGGATTTTTGCCTATAAAATACACTAAATTTTCTTTTCAAGGGGTGCGCCCACCCACCTAGGCTATAACCTAGGTCCGCCCATGCAGTCAAAACGTCAAAATCGCTTAACTGAATTTTCACCAAGTGTTTTGCTAGCCATAAGTAATGGAGGACATATAAACAACAACAACAACAACCGTACCAGTAAATCCACAAATAGCAAAGCTACTGATAAGGATTTGGTCCGGGGACGGTAGGTCCAGTGGGACGTAGGCAAACCTTACCTCGAAACAGAGTTGAAACACCCTCAGCTCCGGAACAAACATAACTAAAAGGATAGAAACAGAAGCTAGCACTAACAAAAAAGTGGTGAATATCATTACTAGAAACTGAGCAGCTAAAATGAAGAGCAAAAACTTACAAGATCAAGCAGAGCGGCCGCCTTCTGATAAGGCGAACCATAAGCGATGGCATCCCATCGCCGAATAACCGGTTTTCGGCCTTCTCTACTAGTTTCTCCCCCTAGCAAAGGGGTAAACGCATCAGCCATCACTAGTTTACCAACCCTCTGTTAGACTCTTTGTGTGTATATATATACCCTAGATGCTAACAACCACTAAAAAAGAAAAAAAAACAAAGTCAACTATAAGTCTTAATTCAGTTTGTTAGACGAAACAAACTCCATCAATTTCGTCAAAAATTGTTCCGTCCTTCTGCGAATCTACCTCCATCAATTTCTTAAAGAAAATGTTTACGGTCTCACAGTTTGATCTACAAAATTGGGTGAAGTTAGGGTTTTTTAGCATTGCAAGTCGCCCGGTTGAGAAATGAAGGGTTTTTTGGCGGTAAGCAACTGGCAATTCGACTCCAAGTAAAGTGAATATCAATTTGGATTTCGGGGGTTGAACTTTGAGTGCAACGGTTCCAATCTTGAATGAATTTTCCATTTTTGTTTTCATTTTTATTTTTATTTTTGTGTGTTTTTTTTCTTGGACAGCAAATTTAGATCACTGACAGATCACTAAAGTATCATTGTGCCATCAACGGAACCACCAGATCATATTCTTCTCCGAGACGTTATGCTTAGAGACTAATTCAAAAGGAAACCCAATAAATATAGAAAAACTCGGAATCGAACCCACCTGAAGCCTTATCTCATCCTCAATATGCCATTAAGCTATAAAGCCATGGGCATTACCCAAGACTTATTGGTCACGAAGCCTTATCTCACTCCCCAAGATGCAACTAAGCTATAAAGTCATAGGCATTATTTTTGTATGTTCCACCACAGGACTAGATGTCTAGAATCGTCAGCCTTAGACTGTATTGTACTTCATGTGGGTTCGTATTTGATTACCAAAATAGAATTTGAATCAAATATTGAATACCCCTAACTCCATCTCACTATCTTTTTCAATTTTTATTATTTACCCCTCCAAAATTCACATTTCTTTCACACATCTTACTAGTGTGAAAGATGAAAAAAGAGTTTGCTTACCCGACAACATTTTTTTTCACCCCACGTAACGTAAATCTAGGACTTATTGTTATGGGTATGGGATAGATGGGTTGGGTGCCACTTTAGCCCAAACGTATGGTAACTAGCAACGACCCCCACCTCAACCCCCCCACAAATAAAAAAAACTGTGAATGGGCGTGATAAATGGAGGCATGACCACAACCACGAGCTTTCTTCTAGCTTTTCAATTACGTTACATTTTTTCTATTATATTATTCTTTTTAACATTTCATATTACAAATGGAGCAATTTAAAACCTCCACAACGAATAGGCGTATGCGTAAACGGACGCCTGACAAAGAACAAGCATTGTTTGTCTTTAATTGAAGTGACAGATGATGCAATTATGGGTAACATTTTATTGTACAACTGTTTATGTATTTTTAATATTTACCCGTGCTTACATTTATGTACCTTTTGATGTTTTAAGAACTAGTCAAAGGAGTCAAGTGTTTTGGGAAAACGTTTGTGAAATCATTTTGAAGAGGAAGTAAATACATGTAAAGATTGTGCATTCTCTACACGACCATCAACAAACGTTATTTTTCTTTTTCCTAATTGTGTTGCTAGTTCTGTATATTAAAATTATGTAATTTTTTTTATTTAATGTTGACGCTAACTAATGTTTTAATTATTTTATAACTATACATAAAATTAGTGTTAGAAATATTAAAAAACTAATAATTATGTAATTATTACAAAATGTCTCACCCTCACGTGATCATTATACCCCTCCAGCCATGTAAATGTGGTTATCCCTTGAGCTTACGTGTTACTACGGTGTCATCTAAGGCTGGGTGGTGGTATGGGGTCGGCATAGGCCCAGCAAGGGTCGTCGTCGCCCCCAACACCATTTCTCCCCCCCCAAGCATCGTCACGGGCGTCCAGACTAGGACGTTCAAGCTGGCCACTACAAGACAAAACCATACTCACACACACATATACATACAACTCATATATATATATATATATATATATATATATATATATATATTAAGCACATCACCCATTTCCTTACCTCCATCCTTTTTGCCCCATACTCACACCTGATCTATGTGGCGCCTACGTGGCGGATCATCCTCCAAAGATGGGTCATCACCATACCCCATAGCCTAATAAGCATTAGGGTGAAAGGAGTGGTTAAACACTTGGAATAGGTAAACTCCTCATTCACCAATCACACAATGCCACGTCAATTCAACTATTTTGTTTACCTAATGCTCAAAAACGTTAGCGGTGGTTTACCTAATGGGGTTTAGGTAAACTATTTTTTTAAAGGAAAAATGTGTGATTGGTTGAGAAGGAATGGACCCACAACACACCAATCTCTCCCCTTCCTTCCCTCTCTCCCGATTCGGTTAACCTTCACCGATTATCTCCACATTTCGGTAAAATAGAGATCGGCAAAAGTGATGGCGGTGGTTCCTCCAAGCGGTGAATGTTCACCGACCCTTTACTGAAGCCGCTCCGCTCACCCTTACCTTTCAGTAACATTCGCCTGAACATGACCATATCGAATAGGCCTATGGGGTGTTGTATTTCATTTGCACGTTTCAATCATTGACTAATTATTGCTTTATTTATTTATATTTTAATTTGTAATTGAATGCTAAAAATACAAAAAACAACTATTTTAAATTTAAAATTAAAACAATTTTTTTATTCTTTGGTTAATTATTGTTGTATTTCCAACGGATTTTTTTCTTTTGCATGCTTGAATAGGTCACAATCTATTCTCGATAGATGCTCAATGTTACGAAAACAGTTTCATGTCGAAGTTCCTTTGCCTTCGTATCTTGGGCCGACATACTCATTAGTTTGCCCACCCTTTCTTTGAATTCAACGTCCGTCAGTGGCGAACCTAGAAATTATTTGTTGGGGGTGCAGATGAAGGGTTCAACCATATTTTCAAGGGGGTGCAGTCGGGGTACAAGAACACATAGGTCCGCCCCTGGTATCCGTTTGTTTCTCTTTTTTTTTGAACGACAACAACACTTTATATATATATAAAGAGCCAGCAAGAAACTGGAGGAAAAACATACAAACATACAACTGGAGACACAGGGAAGCACAAAACTACATTACAACAGATCATAGACATCAAACGACTTCCATTTTTCCCAACTCGGATCCTTCAGCCTTGAACGATGAGAAATCCAAATGAGCGCGTCCTCTTTTATAAGATCCACAGTTTTGTGAATTGGAATAAAGATATTCTCAAAAGCCTTTAGATTCCTTGCACTCCATAGCCTCCGCACAGTTGCCATTGTAATCGTATACACAATCCGTTTCCACCCGGACACTCCTTAAGGAAAGTGATGAGTTCACCCAGAGAGCTGATGTTATCGGGATATTTTATCCGCATCCAAGTTAGCATATTCCACCAGATGCTTCTTGCCCACAAGCAAGAAACGAAAATATGGTTTGCTTTCATATGTGGCTCCCTGTTTCTTTGTATGTGATCTTCTGGTGGGTTTGGGTTATGTCTGGGTAAGGATTTCGATGTCCCGTATCGTTCTTGTATAGGAACTAGTACATTTCCCGCGTGTTGCGGCAGGTCCAAATGTAAAGTAACTCGAATTTGTATAGTAAAGATCTGAATCGTTTTAGAACAAAAGTTACATTAAAACATAGATAAACTAAAGATGTACATAAAAATAAGCACGGAAACGCATTATATATATCCCCACTTATTTGCGAAAGAAATTTACGTCGAACACCAACCTGAACTTATACCGACATGTATAAAAAAATAAGGAAAAAAATATGTTTTTTTTAAGTTAAAAACGATAGCGCAAGTTGTGGTAGGCGCCGAAACGTAAAGTAAGTCAAACTTATAAAGTCTAATGAAAACATATTATCTTTGACCCCCACTTGTTGTAAAACAAAATTTATGTCAAAACATAGATTAACTGAAAACATAAAAATAAAAACCTGAACTTATACCAACACGTACATAAAAATAAGAAGAAAAAATGTTTTTTCAAGTAAAAATGGTACCACGCGTTGCGGTGGCGCTGAAATATAAGCACGTAAAAAATAATATAAATTTTTAGAAAGTTAAAGGGTTGTAAGTGCTAATACTAAATATCAAAGGGTAACATAAAAATAAAAAGTAAAAACAAAAAAAAATATTAATAAAAGAAGGTGGCCAATGATCAAGTGCCATGCAGGAGCATGACACTGGTCACCCAACTTCAAATTGTAAGGTTATATCCTGCATGGCATTCGTCATCCAACTTCAAATTGTAAGGTTATATAATTGGGCATGGGTTGTGTTTTGGGAACTCAATCTGGCGGTATTTTGATAAGCATGTCTCACCCGTCTCCGTTGTATTGTTGGTATGCTTCGAAATAAATAAGGGGATGATAAACGTTGTCCTTGTTCATTGTGGTAATGAAGATAAATAAAAATGTTAGACGAATTTATGAAGTTCGAAAGAGAGTTGGATGATTTTTTCGTTTAGAGTTAATTACTGTTTTCGTCCTGTGGTTTGTCAAAAATCACTATTTCAGTCCATTAGTTTAAAAGTTGCGATTTCAGTCCTTGTGGTTTCACTTTCGTAACCATTTCAGTCCACCTCGCAACCATTTCAGTCCCTGTACTTACAGAATAAATGGATTGAAGTGGTTACGAAAGTGAAACCATAGGGACTGAAATGGTTACGAAAGTGAAACCACAGGGATTGCAATCGCAATTTTTAAACTAATGGACTGAAATAGTGATTTTTGACAAACCACAGGGACGAAAACAGTAATTAACTCTTTCGTTTACATAGAACTTTTTATTCAATTAATCTCCCCCCCAACAGCTAGTTTCACGCCCCCAACGCACCTGTGAAACTTCACGCGCCGCCACTCCCCTGTAACATCGCGCGGTCCGCGCCCCACAAACGTAACACGATTGGTACTTAACACTAAGTTACGTTAAATTGTATGTTAACTCTTGTAAAATTAATATTTTGCTCTTACAAACCGTGAGAACCACTGTTAACCAATTAAAACTTTATAATTTTTTTCTCATGTCTTATATGTTAGTAATTCTACGGCAATTAAAAAAAGTGATCATCTGATATTTTAGTATACTCTTTGTACAATTGATCATCTAATGTTCATGTATGTGTCAACATTTTGTTTGTAAAGAAAGCTTGTGTACCAACATTTTGTTTCTTCAGTGCTTGAAAATAAAATGGAACATTGATCATCTAATGTTCATGTGTGTCTCAACATTTTGTTTGTAAAGAAAGCTTGGGTACCAGCATTTTATTTCTTCAATGTTTGAAAATAAAATGAGTTCCATGCTTACAACAGGTATTTAATATATATATTTTTTTAGTTTTTGATGTTGCATTTTAGATTCTTATGTTTCATATTAGTCAGTGTATTGTGACCCTTCTCATTTTGACTAGTTCTAGTATTGAATCATCGTATTCTTGACTCATTTCGTTTTAAATTCCTATGAAGATTATTATTTTTCACAATAGCAGCCATTAGGGGTGTGAATTTCTGACACGACCCGAAAACCCGACACGAACCTAACAAGAAATTTGCGGGTTTAGGTTTAGTCTAAACAGGTTCGGGTCAGTTTCAGGCTGAACCGGCAAACCCGTTTAAGTTAACGAATCGGGTTCGGGTCAACCTGGTCGGATTGGCGGGTTGAGCCATTTAACACATTTATACTATATTTTATTTTTTACGATATATTTTATGTAATAAATTAACTTTGGTGTGTATTTTATGCCATGATTACAACTTAATAGGAAAAATTAACATAGATTTTATAATTTAAATATAAAATTATTTTATACATTTGTGTTTTTTAAGTAACATATTAATTTCAGAAAAAATAAAAAAATTCAGGTTAAACGGGTCGTGTTCGGGTCAACCCACAAAACTTCGGGTCGTGTTCGGGTTCATATGTATGATATAATTTTCGGGTGCGAGTCGGGTTCGGGTTCGGGTTCGTGTAAAATTTTCGGGTTCGGGTCAGGTTGAACCCGCAAACACAACCCGTTTAGCATCCCTAGCAGCCATACTATAGACAATAGGTAGATCAATCTTCCAAACAGTAACAGCCAAACCAAATTTAAGGGCAATACACTGGCTGAATTATACCAATATGTGCCAATGGACACTAGGACTGGTTCCTTGTGTTCACTTAGATCATCACTTTCTCAGACTACATAAAACCGGATGCATTTTGACCATTTGACCTGTTCAAATGTAACTCTATTTATTGACCTGTTAATGGCAATTCACTGCAGCTGACCTGTTTGACGCGTTTCATTTTAGTTCACTACATTTTGACCCATCTTATTTTAGTTTGCTATGTTTTGACCCGTTTCATTTTAGTTTGCTATATTTTGACCCGTCTCATTTTAGTTCACTACGCTTTGACCCGTTTTATTTTAGTTCACTATGTTTTGCCCTGTTTCATTTAGTTCGCTATATTTTGACCCATTTCATTTTAATTCACTATATTTTAACCCGTTTCATTTTAGTGCACTATATTTTGAGCTGTTTCATTTAGTTCACTATACTTTGACCTGTTTCAATTTAGTACACTATATTTTGACGTGTTTCATATTAGTTCTTTATATTTTGACATGTTTCATATTAGTTCTTTAGATTTTGACCCGTTCCATATTATTTCACTATATTATTACCTGTTTCATATTGCTGCTAACTAAAATATCAAAACCAATGTAAGAAAAGATCTACATAACTACAAAAAAATAAGTTGATTTCCTACGCTACTCAGACAAGTGCCACCATAACAAATCTGCGAAACTACCAATTCTTCAACCCGATTCACATATCATCTTTCTCTTTCTGATAAGGACTCGTCCACTTACAAAAACTAAATACAGGTAATATACTAATGGTAATTCTAAATATATAGATCTTACCTTCTTTTTCGGACATCCGTTGTATAATGACCAAGTTCCTTACAATGATATCGATCATCACTAGTATTCAAGGCTGATTTCGATTTGACCAATTTTAAGATATTTTTGATAAAAACATGGAGATCGATTAGTTTAATACATGATCTGTTGGTTGCGTTGCTTATAGTTTAGAACCAGCACAACACAGAAGAAAATTAGATTCTAAATCTAAGAAGTGCATATTTATTGGGTATTGCTCTAACTCGAAACCATCGAGCTGGGGGTCTCATTGGAAGCAGCCTCTCTATTCCTACGGGGTAGAGGTAAGGTTGTCTACATCTTACCCTCCTTAGACTCTACCTTAGCTGTGCTATTGGTGGGATTTACCGAGTATGATGAACCATCTGACCTTGTAGGCTTGTACTTGGTTAGCACACAAACCATTCAACTCAATACAAGGATGGTAGATGATTATACTGACTTCCAATATGAACATTATCATTCAAACAATCTTCATACCATGTTGTTCACCAGAATACTATCAAGTTAGACAAGTTAACATAATTTATGAACTTCTACAATAGTAATCTAACCATAGTTTAAATCTAGACGCACAATCAAGATTATAATAATCCATTTTTGTGTGTTGTTTCTCAAAACCGTAGTTAGCAGTTGGGCTTAAACTTTCATTCAAAACCGGTAGTGAACATCCCTAGTTTTAAGTAAGGGATTACCTTGGACATTGGACACTCAACAATCAAGTTTACAGTTTTCATGGCAGTGGCGAGACATATCTACTCTCTTTTTGCCACTCGTGACTCATGTCACTCATCAACCATTATAGATAGCTCAGAAACTTGTAAAGAAAATGACATTACAATCTACAAAACAATGAAACATTCCACAACAAACAGATATCATAACGCAAGCCAATCAGCATTCATACTGGTAAACCCTAGACTGAGTCTCCAATTGCTAATGAAATGCCTATGCATACATTCCTTTTATCATTCAAAACTACCAAAGACTAAGCTGATTAATACCCCAACTCAAAGACAATGTCAAAAATCATTCCGCTTCATGAACCTAAATTTATTTTATTTCATAGACAGATATGAAAAAAGATTCATTGCATACGTTGATCCTGATCTTCTTAATCAAGATGGCTATCTACCTTCTCTCTTCTTTTCCGCACCAGAGCTTTGTGACCCCGTTATCCTCGCCAACATCACGAAAGTCATCCCTCCAAGAACATTGTTCGCCATTCTCAAACCAATCACAGAGGTTTTGAACAAAACAGGCGGCAGCCCCTTCGCCAGCAAGTATTCAATCCCGTTCAATGCTTGGTACCTCAGATTACTGCTCACACCCACATGAATTGCCCAGGTCATAGCATTCAAAAGCGTCGGTGGTGGTTTGTTTGGTGACTCAAAGTTAGGATCCATCTTCTTCCTCATCTTGATCAATCCATTCGACAGCGCGGTTCCCACTAATCCCGCTGCTAAACCTACTGCTGCAAAAACTGTTCCTTTGTAAACAAGTGTTCCCAAACGATTCACGAGGCTATAAGAACCGGGCTCAAACATGTGGGCCGTAGGGCAATTGGCGAAAATAAAAGGGAGGCCTGCTGCTGATGAAGAAGCCATAGTGGGTGCTAATAGATACATAAGGGTGAAATTCAAGATTGATCCTACAACAAGCGTTGAAAACACGAAATCAAGCTCGTTCAGCCCGAAATTCGGGCGGGTCGCCATGTCACCAAGAACGGCTGAACCCACGCCCACCACTTCCTCCATTAAGACCTTAAACGCGAACTGCGGATCCGCAGCAACCCTTGCTCTCCACCCACTAAGCAAAAACCCGATCAACCCTAAACTATCAGATCCACTGCTGCCACTACCACTTCCACCGTTACCTCCTCCTCCGCCACTGCCATGACCGACACCAGAGCCGCCACTACCACCCCCACTGCAAAGAACTGGGCGAAATCCGTCTACTAAATTAGGTCGAACAGGCTTAGCTTTCAGCGACGAAAACATCATTTTTACGGATGATTCACAGGGCTGCTTTTTATCTGAGAAGTTCGAGAAACGGAGGCTCGATATATGCTGAGCATGAACCGGATGAACACGATGGCATTTTCGCGCAATATGAGGCGAATGGATCTGAGCAACAGAAGCCATGTCCTCCTAAGGATTCAAAACTGGTGAAAAGCAAATCTAACCTGACAATCAAAAGCCAATAACATGTAAATTCAGTTCACATAATGTAGTTCAACAAACATGGTTGAAGAAGTCGCTAGATGCTCTCGGGTCGGTCTAATGAGGAGTTGCAAGTACTCGGACATGATAATTTATAAAAAAATTAATTTTTGGAAAATTATGTAGATATCAAATATCATAATTTTACTACTATTATAACAAATATCAATACAAATAAAAAAGATATCTGTTGAAATACTAAACTATTTCAAAAATTAGTATTCATTCCTTGAAAAATGATATTCATTCATTAACATTATAGACATAGAAATTTTGTTTTATTTTCTAAGTCAAACTCGTCCCAACTTGACCGACTAAATCCGATTATGACCGAGGCGGTTCGCCAGTTGATTTCGAGTAATTAACAAAACCTCACCAAAACCCTAACATCAACAATTAACAAAACCTACAGTTAAAAACCCTAAGATCATAACATCAGAATTCAGAATTAGTGAATCTCAATGAACATACGTCCGCGTGTGTATCGGAACGATCAATTAGTGAATCTCAATGAACATTGTAAAAACATGAACACAAAACAAGGATTAAAATGTATAAAAAGCGAATTTGAAAACGGTAAACTGGAATTACCTGTGCAAAGAGGGTTTGGTGGTTGAACGGCGGTGGAGATCGCCGGAGAGAGAGAAACGGCGGTGAAATGGAGGAGTTAATGTGTGCTGGTAAAAAAACAAATATATAAACCCTAAAAGAGAACTGACAGAGACGAGACGCTGCGGGTGGCGAAAAAAAGACAGCAGAGATAGAATGACTGGAGCACGTTAAGATTATATGACATGTGGGTGGGCCGACACGCCTACGGAGATTTTCTTTTTTGATTCGTAATGAATGAATATTTTTGGTATCTCAAAGTATTCCATCTAACGATTTGGATCGAATAAAAATAGCAATATAAATATGGAATGTAAGAATGATTTTAGTTCATGAGATTACTTCTTAGAGAAAAAAAATAGTTGAATTTTAAAAATAGCAATAATAATAAGAAATGTAAGAATTATTTTAGTTCATGAGATTATTTTTTTAGAGAAAAAAAAATAGTTGAAGGGTGTAACGAAAATTCTATATTTATTGATTTTCTTTCTCTATATACAAACTACGGGGCTGTTTGGCAACTTCTGAATGGTTAAGTGCTGAACCATTAAGAGGTCTGAACTCTTAAGTGCTGAACCAGTAAGAGGTCTGAATCATTAAGAGCCAGTATAATGTTTAACCATTAAGAGGCAAATGTCTAACCAATTCAGATTAGAGGTCTTAACCATTCAGACTTAGTATAATGCTTAACCATTCAGAGGCAAATGTCTTAACCATTCAGACATTTGCTCGCGAAACAAACAGTCTGAACCATTAAGTGCTAAACCAGTAAGAGGTCTGAACCATTCAGAGCCTCATTAAGAGGTAAACAAACAGCCCCTACATGTTAATTCCCTCCGTCAATTTAAAAACGTCCATAACTTTTTCATATGAAATTTAAAAAAATATCAACATAATAACGAGCATTTTTTTAATTGTATAATATTGCTACGTAAAGATAAAATTAAAAAAATGCATTTTTACCGGGTTTTCTTTGTGTTGTGTTAAAGGTTTTGGACATTACGTTTTTATTAGGATTTATATACATTGCGTTATTATCAGAACGTATAACACAATGTTAATTTGGGTTATGTCTATTTCGTTTTTATCATAACCTATAGCACAATGAAGATGGTGCTATATTTGGGTTTTCAATGTATTGTGTTATTGGTTCTGATTATTATGTTTGTCAATTAGGTGGGTTTTATATGCATTGTGTTATAGGTTCTAGTCATTATGTTTACTCTGCTATATAGTGTGTTTTAATTTGTTGTCTATTGTGTTTTTGTTTTGTTGTATATTGTGTTTAGTATGTTGTTCATTATGTTTTTAGTTTGTTATCTATTGTGTTTTAGTATGATGTTCATTGTATTTTAGTCTGATGTCCATTGTATCTTTTATCCTGTGTCTTCAAATGTGTTTTAAATCTACTTTCCATTGCGTTTTTAGTTTGATACTCATTGTGTTCTATGTTATGTCCATTGTGTTTTAATATGCTAATCATTGTGTCTTTTATCTGTTGTCATCGATTGTGTTTTTGTCTGATGTCCATTGTGTCTTTTATTTGTTCTCATTGATTATGTTTTTGTCTACTTTCCATTGTGTTTTTAGTTTGATAGTAATTGTGTTTTATGTTATGTCCATTGTGTAATACGCAACTGGGTATTCAATTTTTTCTTTTGAAAAGTATAACAATAGGTACTCATATTAAAGATAAAAAGACGCTCGATTTTATGGTATAGTTTTTTTTAAAACAAATGACGTATAAAAAAAAGTTATGGACGTTTATAAAAATGGAGTGGGAATAGCATGTGACTTGCATGTGCATATTTCTATAAATGTGACTTGCATGTCAAATTCTTTTTCTTCTCTTAGACAAAATTACACTTCCCACTTTATTCCACCTTGAACACTTTTCACTCTATAATTGTTTTTTACCCTTCTAGTTTTTAAACCCCTTTTATCTAAAATATAATGTCGTTGCCTAGTGGCTTGTTATGGAGCCGTTATGTTGTGCACGGCGCCCCATAGCGGGGAACACCCCCCCCCCCTTCGCGCTATGGTTTGATGAATTTATTCCCCACGATGGATATGACGACATTGTGGCTCGTGGATTGATAAATTAAACCGTTGGAAACGGTCAAAAAACTTATAAAAAGAAATTCTTATTTACCTCTTATATATATATATATATATATATATATATATATATATATATATATATATATATATATATATATATATAGGAAGTGTAGAATACAAAATGGCTTAACGTACGCTGCGTACGCGATGGCAAATCGCACATTATGTTTAAAAAAACAAAATCGCATGTACCCTATTTTTGTGAAATTGCACGTATGAAACTAAAAAAATAAATCGCATGTTCATTTTTTATGGGAAATCGCATGGATGCTCATTTTATTTCATGGAAATCGCTGTTAAAAAGTGATTCACAAAACACTGAATTGAAGTGTATATTTTTCTGTATGTTCATTACAAAGAAAGGTATTGAATTTATACACAAAACCGTAATCTAAACATAGAAGACAGCAGCTGATTACTAGCTGTTTTTTAACATTGCAGAGATTTGCTGTTGATTAGCTGGATGTCCGGCTGTTGATTAGCTGCTGAAGGATGTCCGGCTGTTGATTAGCTGCGATTACCTCCAAGGTTTGACTTTCCTTTCTAACACTCCCCCTCAAGTTGAATAGTTGGATTTCCAAAATTCAACTTGCCCAAACAATCGTTGAAAATTTTCCCGTTAACTGCTTTTGTTAGAATGTCAGCAAGCTGATCCTTTGATCGAACGAATCGTAGTTCGATCGTACCATCTTCCATTTTTTCTTTGATGAAGTTCCTATCAACTTCCACGTGTTTTGTCCGATCATGTTGTACTGGGTTTTCTGAAATCTAAATTGCAGCTTTATTATCACACATAATCTTACTTGTTTCTTTTGACAGAAAACCAATCTCAGCTAAGAGTCTTCGCATCCACATGGCTTCTGTTAAACCTCGAGCTATACCTCTAAATTCAGCTTCTGCACTTGAAAGAGCAACCACCTTTTGTTTTTTACTTCTCCAAGTAACAAGATTTCCTCCAACTAAAGTGAAGTAGCCTGTTGTTGATCTCCGACTTCCTTTATCTCCTGCCCAGTCTGCATCGGTATAGATTTGAACATTTAGGTGTCCATGTGATTGAAACAGGACTCCATGACCCACTGTTCCTTTGAGATATCTAATAATTCTCCAAACTGCTTCCATATGTGACTGTTGAGGTTGGTGCATGAACTGACTTACTACCCCTACAGCATAGGCAATGTTTGGACGAGTATGTGAGAGATATATTAGCTTTCCCACCAGCCGTTGGTATCTTTCTTTATTTGCTAACTTTGCTCCTTCCTCCATATAAAGCTTTTGGTTCACACTCATAGGAGTGTCTGCTGGTTTGCAATCGATCATTCCGATCTCTGCCAACAAGTCTAAGACATACTTCTTCTGGCTAATGAAAATTCCTTGTTTTGACCTTAGTACTTCGATTCCGAGGAAATACTTAAGTCTGCCCAAATCTTTCATTTCAAATTCAGCAAACAAGTTTTCTTTGAGTCTTACCATTTCTTCTTTATCGTTCCCTGTAATGATCATATCATCTACATAGATAATTAGGCAGGTTACGAATTTTCCTCTTTTTTTGAGAAACAAGGTATGATCGGCATTACTCTGTTTATATCCAAACTTTTTCATAGCTACCGTAAATCTGCCAAACCAGGCCCGGGGAGATTGCTTCAAACCATAAAGGGACTTCTTCAGACGGCAAACTTCTCCAGTTTTGAAATCTTTTGTGAATCCTGGAGGAGCATCCATAAATACCTCTTCATCTAGGTCTCCGTGTAAAAAGGCATTTTTTACGTCAAACTGTTGAAGTGGCCACCCTTCATTTGCAGCTATCGAAAAAAGAACCCTGATTGTGTTCATTTTTGCAACCGGGGAGAATGTTTCAGCATAGTCAATCCCATATATCTGGGTATACCCTTTTGCTACCAGTCGGGCTTTATATCTTTCAATTGTACCATCTGGTTTATACTTAATCGTATAGACCCAACGACACCCTACGGATTTCTTTCCCAATGGGAGAGTACACTTTTCCCAAGTATTGTTCTTGATTAGGGCTTCCATTTCTGTTTTCATCGCTTCCTTCCAATGTTTAGACTTTAAGGCTTGATCCACGTTTGTAGGAGTTTCTTCGGAATAAACAGATGAGATAAATGCTTTGGCTTCCTTAGTGAAATTTCCATCGGCCACACTAGCTATAGGATAGCTAGATCTTCTTGGTTCTTTTTCGGGAGAATACCGTTTCGGAGGAACCCCTCTGTTTGTTCTAGGGGGTAACACATATCTTGATGGTGGTTCTTCTTGTCTGGATTCATCTGCCTGCAAATTTTCAGTTTGTTCTGTGGCAGTTTCATGGTTAGAAGTATTGGTATCCTCGGAGTCATTAGAAACTTCAAAAGTACCACCAGACTGAATAGGATGAGTATTACTTACCTCGGACACCAGGTTAGGAGGAACATTAGGACCGTCAGTGGCACTGAAATTGGACTCTGGTGACTCTGTAGTTGGTGACTCTGTAGTTGGTACATAGGGAACATATTTCAACCAGCTTAGTGTGTCTAAACATTCCTTCTCCCCCTGACCACTGAGTTGGGAATTGTAGTAATACTCGGTTTCAAGAAAGTCACAGTTTATTGTGGTGAACATATGACGTGTTTTTGGATTATAACATCTGTATCCCTTTTGATTCATTCCATACCCGACAAAGACACATTTTTCAGCACAAGGGTCAAGTTTGGTTTGATCTGATTTAGGTATGTGAACAAAGGAAGTACATCCAAAGATTCGTGGTTGAAGAGTGAGAACTGAGGGTAGTTTGAAGAATTTTGAAAGAGTGTGTAACGGAGTGTTAAGTTTTAGGATTTTTGTTGGGAGTCGGTTGAGAAGATAGGTAGCAGTAGCAAGGGCTTCAGGCCAAAAAGATTTTGGAACCTGAGATTCAATTAGGAGAGCTCGTGTCATTTCTAGCAAAATGCGATTTTTCCTTTCGGCGACACCGTTTTGTTCTGGGGTGTTTGGGCATGTAGTTTGGTGGATTATTCCCTTGTCTTGGAAAAAGGATTTAAACGAGGTATTAACAAACTCACCGCCATTATCGGATCGGAATATTTGGATGTTTGTTTGAAATTGGGTTTGGATCATGGCGTAAAACATAGTGAATTTTTCAAATACTTCGGATTTGTTTTTCAAAAAATAAACCCAGGTCATTCGGGTACAATCATCAACGAACATCACAAAGTAACGAAGGTTTTGCCCTCCAAGAACTGGGGCAGGACCCCATACGTCAGAATGGATTAATGAAAATGGCAAAGCAGCCTTAGTATTATTGGGTTTAAAGGTTTTTCTGTGGCTCTTTGCTAAAACGCATGTTTCACAATGTGACATAGAATTAACTGGAAATGTTTTTGGAAATAAAATATGTAAATAACTTGTAGAAGGATGACCTAATCTTCGGTGCCACAGCCAAGCTTCTCGTTCCGATGTCCCATGAGTCAACATCACAGCACCACTTTGAGTCACCTCATCCACATAGTACAACCCTTGACTTTCAGTGCCACGCCCAATGATCACTCCCGTCCTGATATCCTGTAAAATACAAAACGTAGGGTACATTAGGACAATACAGTTGAGTTCTTTTGTGACATGGCTGATGGAGAGCAGCTTATGTGATAACGAGGGAACATAAAGACAATTAGAGATTTTTATTGTGGTTGAGATCTCAATAGTCCCTCCCGATTTTACATCCATTATTCCTCCGTTTGCTGTTTGAATATGTGTTTTTTTGGTTTGGTTGTTGAAATAATATCCGATAGCTTATAAGTCATCGTATCGGTCGCGCCACAATAAAAAATCCAAGGTTTTTGTTTTTGATGTTCGTGGGCCATATTGACATTTCCCTTATTTTCAGGGACTATATGTGCACCATTTGTGTCTTTATTATTCGTGTATAACTGAGGGTTTGAGGGTTGCGCCTCAAACCCTTTACCTGCTGCGACATCTTCTTCTTCATCTGCTGCGACATCAGCTTTGGCCATTCCACCGAACCCTGATCTGCTCCAACTTTCATCTTTGGTGACATCTCGGCTGCCGGCACTAGAAGACTTCCCTCTTTCCGTAGTCTTTGTGCCTCTCTTCTGACCATCGGACCACCATTCGGGATACCCAACGAGTTTGAAACATTGTTCCCGGGTATGTTTCGTCATACCGCAATGATCACACTTGAGGTGAGTTCTGTCGTCTTTGTTACTTGTTCCGATTCTTTTTCCATCGGCCGTCGGTAGCCCTTTGATGCAAGCCCTAATCCGTCAATTTCAGAGGCCATTAGACCCACTGTGATACCCTGTGTGTCATTGAGAGGTGTTCCCAGAATGTTCTGGTGAGCGGCCTCCTTGCGGACAGTGGCGTATGCAGTTTCTACGGTTGGAAGGGGTTCTAACCGGAGTATTTCCCTCTTTATGGGGTCATATTTCCGGTTGAGGGCGTTTAGAAACTGAAACAGTTTCTGTTCCGTCCTGATTTTGTGATACGCTTGGATATCGGTTGGGCAGGTCATAGGGTTTGGGTCAATCCGATCAATCTCTCCCCATACTCCTTGGAATATAATCCACAATTCTTCTAGGGAGAGATTGTTCTGTTTGATTTCATTTGCCTTGACATGTAGGTTGAAAGTTTGGAGCTTGTCACGCCCACTGCTATATGTTATAGCCAGGGCATCCCACAGTGATTTTGCTGTCGGAAATTCGGTTAAATTGCTGGCAAGGGTTGGTTCGATGTTTTGTATGAGCCATGAGAAGACGACTAGGTCGTCTTGTTCCCATTGTTCATATTCTTCGTTGGTTTGATTTGGTGGGTTGGTTGATAAATGGTTTAGAAATGCTTTGGATTTACCGCCTATGGCTACCCTCATCATCCGGGTCCATAGAGCATAATTCTGGCTATTGAGCTTGAGGTTTATTTGAAGGTTATCGGACAGTTTTGGGTTTCGGTTTTGTGGGTTGAGGCCATTCTTGAGCAGATTGGCGATTTGAATTGATAGATCTTCTCCCAAGTTACCGGCTTCGGCCATGGCAGCTTGGTTGAGAGGGTGATTGGTTTGGGTGAGCAAGGTAAATGATGAACAGGTCAAGAACGACACTGCTCTGATACCATGTTAAAAAGTGATTCACAAAACACTGAATTGAAGTGTATATTTTTCTGTATGTTCATTACAAAGAAAGGTATTGAATTTATACACAAAACCGTAATCTAAACATAGAAGACAGCAGCTGATTACTAGCTGTTTTTTAACATTGCAGAGATTTGCTGTTGATTAGCTGGATGTCCGGCTGTTGATTAGCTGCTGAAGGATGTCCGGCTGTTGATTAGCTGCGATTACCTCCAAGGTTTGACTTTCCTTTCTAACAATCGCATGTGTGCTCCTTTATTTATGGAAATCGCATGTTTGCTTATTTAATGTAAAGTCGCATGTATAAAACATGAAGAAAAACGTGAAATCGCATGTTGAAAGAAAATTTCGCATGTTATAAGGCAATCGCGTACGCAACGTATTTTAAGGCAATTTGTATAATAACCGATCTCTCTCTCTCTCTCTATATATATATATATATATATATATAGGGTAAGGTTATTGTAAAAAAGACCGAAAGTGTGAGAAATGTAAGAAAGAATCTCAGCCATTAGATCTAAATTAATTAAAAAGGGTAATCAAGTAATTTTATCATTGATTTAATTAATTCAAAACCTTCCATAAACCGCCACCCTAATTTATAGGAATACCGAATAACACTGCAAACACCATTCAGCACGTATATAACACCATTCAATAATTATATATAACACCATTCAATAAGTATACAACACCATTTTAAAGATCTCTATAAAAACACTACGAATAACACTGCAACAACCATTCAGCGCATATATAACAACATTCAATAATTATAAAACACCATTCAGTAAGTATATAACACCATTCAATAATTATATAACACCATGAACTGAAACAAAAAACCATTAACTAAAACATTCGATTGAACGTAATTTTTTTCTATATATAAGTATAGTAATATGGTACTCATATTAAAGGTTAAATAACACTCGTTATTATGGTATAATTTTTTTTAAAAACGAGTTACGTGTAAAAAGTTATTGGCGTTTAAAAAATAAAAGGGGAACTTGCATGTGGATTGCATGTGACTTTCTAAAATTAAAAATGTTAATTTTACCTTTATACCCTTAATCTAGAAAATTAATTATTTTAATTGTTATACTATTTACAAGATTGCCATCAAGATCTCAACCATTAGATTAAAGATCTAATGGTTTAGATTCTTTCTTACCCTTCTCACACTTTAGGCATTTTTTACAGGATCCTTTACCTATATATATATATATATATATATATATATATATATAATGTAAGTATATGAGGAAAACCCTATTTAATGAGAAAACCCAACAAACTCCAAAGTGTGGCCATGGTTGTTCCACATCAACACCTTCCAAGACTAATTTCTTTTGTGTTTAAGGGTATTTTGGTCTTTTGCACCCACTTATTCTCATCATCTATCACTATCTTATAGTACAAGTCACATTACTCTCTCACCAACTTATTTCTCTCTCTTTCTCTGAAAAACAACACGAATCTCTTTATTTTTGAAATCACCATTTCTCAAAAATTAAATCTAGATCTCTATCTCTCTCTCTCTCTCTCTCTCTCTCATTAATTCGGATCTCTCTTTACCTCAACACGAATCGACACGTTTGATCCACTTGCGGTGGCGTTTTTTTTTTCACGGTGTTCCTGGACAATGATGTTTTTTTTTTCACGGCGGCTACGGTTCACAATCGTTACAGATCCATATTATTTCCAAATCTGTATGGCGAAGGCAGTCGATGATTAGGTACAGCGGCTAGGCTTTTCTCAGGTTGAAGGTCTGGTCAAAATCGTTCCAGATCTATGTTTGTCCCAGAATCCAGCTTCCGGATGAAGGTCCAACAAGGATAGAGAGACCCAGCAAGATGAAAACTCTAGATGATAAAAACTTCAATTTCAAGAAAAAAAAGATTCAGGTATTTAGCATTCAGATAATGGAGAAGCTCTTTGGTCATGGTCAAAAGGAATATCAAATACATATGCCTCATGGATTCTGATTTGCGGAGGTGGATATGAACAAAACTGAGCCATTGGAATTGCCTAGTATGTTTCTCTTAATGTCCAAATTCATTGCATTGTGTCTTAAATTGTTATGTTTGGTGTTTTTTGCCAAAACAACCCAAAACATCCAACCTAAGTCCAAAACATGATGCCTACATGTTAATTCTATGCCTTCTCACACTTCTCACGAAAAATGTCTTTTTTACAGGATCCTAAACCTATATATATATATGTAGGGTAGGGATCCTAAGAGAAATACTTCTCAAGTTTCTCAATTAGTCTAGTGTTTCTCTTAGGTCCAAAATGTTTCTCAAATAGGGTGGACTTCTCTTAGGATCCTTACCCTATATATATATAGGGTTAGGATCATGTGAGAAGCACTAGGCTAATTGAGAAACTTGAGAAGCATTCTTACGAAAAGCTTTGGGAAATGTGTGGTCCAGAATGCTTCTCAAGTTTCTCAAATAGGGTGTACTTCTCTTAGGATCCATACCCTACATATATATATATATATATATATATATATATATATATATATATATATATATATAAAGAAAAGTGTTGATATCATTCACATATGTGCTAAAATCAGTTATCTTAATTAATTTTCATGTGCTAATATAATTCAAAAGTGCTATTTTTATATATGTATTGTTTTAGTATGTGCTAATTTAACTTTTTTAAGTGCTAGGATCTGTTCTTACGGTTTGTACGATAAATGTGGTTTGTACCGGAATTATTCGCGAATGTCGAGAGGTCTAGCATACGTTGTCTTAATCGGGTCCGCGCTAGAGAGCCCCCTCATACAATAGATCTCCAATTTAAACCCCTCAATGAAAAACCCCTATCACCCAGACTCGAACTTGAGAGTTGGAGGGGAAAACTCACCCGCGCCCACCATAGGTGGAACTTAAATACTCGTGGCCACCACTAGAGCATTAGTGATTGTTAGCTAAGTTTCGATAGTAATTTATTAATTAAAGGAAAAATGTAGTTAACAAAATTAGGCATTAAATGTCATATGCAGCTAAAATAGAGAATTTGGAGACGTCGGGATTAGAACCCGTGTCTTCTTGTTGTTTAAGCAAGGCAACAACCACCTCGACAAGAGCTTGTTTGTGTCATCTTTCGATTCAATATATTATATATATATATATATATATATATATATATATATATATATATTCTAGCTTATACAACGGAAATTCTATACAAAATTAAAAACATTTGGGCCCCCGGAGGGTTTGGGCTCTGTGCCGTCGCCCACCCCGCACCCCCTCAAAGACGGCCTTGGGTAGAGGTAAGGTTGTCTACATCTTACCATTCTTAGAGACTACTCTAGCTTTGTTATTGATAGGATTTACTAAGTATGATAATGATGATAATGATCAATAATAAGGAGGGTCTTCAGCATCCATTGACCTCATGTCCATAATCGTTATGTTTTAGTTCGACCTCAAAACTATTGTTGAGGCAAGAATCCGTCACGCTTAGGTTATGGGTTATATATCATCCATGGGTTATATATAATCCGGGTTCGGGTGGAGCACTCCCTAAGCAAACAATCCAGTTCTATGCAAAATAAAACACCATTAACCTCACCACACTAAGAAAAGATTTATCGCATCGTATATTAGTGCCTGGTCTTTGACACGACTACACTTCCATGATATAAATACTAGCGAGTAGCAAGCGGCCCATCAACCCACGGCGGAGAACCTTTTTGTTACAAGTATTCTTCTGGCTCATAGGCTCAAACATCTAGTCCAGAGTATTCAAATTCAACTCGGGTCTATGTACCTAGATCCGGCTCGAGCTGGGTTAGAAAATTTCACATACGAACTCTCAATTCGGTTCAGTTAATGAACTTCATGCAAGCCATAAACTCAAGTACAAAAACGCATGACCGTGCCCAGGTTTTACTACAAATGATACGGTTTTACGAACACAAGAATAAATCAAATCAAATCAAATGAATTAAAGTTTACAACACACATGCCCGTCCATCACCTTATAATCACGAAAAGAATAATATAAATAAAAACGACCCAAAACCAATAACTTTTCCGCTTTGTACTTAATCACTATATCCATCATTCAAAAAAAAAAAGAGAGCAAAAAACGAGACTTTACTGCCCGAACTTCCATCTTATACTTTTGATTTGCGTTCCAAAAACCATGAAATACACCAAAAGGCGCTTACGAGTCTTGAAGGCAGAGTAGAATGTGTACACATATATGTTTCTGAAGCCAAGCCCACTGGTTTGATCATCTTCAAAGTGTTCTGCAGATATATTCTATCTCCCGGTTTTTGCGCGCTTCATTCCACTACTGCTGGTGTTGAACGGTGATACACTGCCGCTTGGCCCAGGACTATCTTCTCGGAAATTTGAGTTCAGCATGGCCAGCTCCCGCAACTGCTGTCTTTTTATATAATCTTGGGACTCATCCTGCTTATTCGTTATATACACACATATTAGAAAAGTATACAAATCATTATATGAAAAGTAAATTGCACAAAAGAGCAGCAGCAATATACATGTCATCTATTTAGAAATATCACCATAGTTATTCCTTGGATAAATATAACGGCAATCGTGTCAGATAGTGGGCTGATTTCAATGCAAACGCGGACAATGAAAATCGCGTAATCGATTTATCTAAGTGAGTCAAACAAGTTTGTCTAAGACATCAACGCCAATGCGAACTATGAAAATTGCCTTACCAATTTATCTAAATGAGTCAAACAAGTTGTAAATATGTTGAACTTATCATACACACACACATATATGTTCTTTATTCAAAACTTTAATGGTTGGCGGCTTTATCTATGTAACTAAACGAGTTACACGCGTCAATATAAACACGACACTATACATGACATCTCAAAAGTTAATTATAGTCATTTCGAGTCGGTTTTGTGTCGGAAATTCCAACCCTATTTATGTATGTGTGTGTATCGACACATTTGTTTCAAAACAAGTAAAATATTAGCCACGATAACCGCATAATAATACACTTGTACATAGTGCATAAAAAACAATGAAAGTAGGGGGAGAAAAAAACAAATGTGGTCACATAACTATCTTTCATATCCATTTAAAACAATAAATACAATGCATAATGCACTTCTTAAAACATTATTGGTTCTAAAATGAACACTTCTCTCTCCCTCTCTCTTTATACACACACACAAAAAAAATTACATATACATGATAATTACGATAGATTTGCAAAACTCCATGTCCTTGTGAAGCTAAAGGTTGGTTATATATTTATGACAATGCTAACTGTAGTCAAATCTCCAAAAACTATAAAACAAAGCAAAAAACAACATATATATATATATATATATATATATATCATAAGCCACTGGCACCTCCTGTGCAAAATCTTTTCAGTATTTACCCAAAACTGCACAAACAATTCTACAAAAGGGTGATTTTATTGGTGATTTTATATCTTAGATCTCCTCACTTCAATCTAAAATGACGATTAAGCTTTATTGTTTAAAAATAGAGTTATGTAGAGGTGACAAACAGTTTCGGATGATCAGCTACATAAATAAAAGTAGCTTATTACTTATTTAGGCTTCGGAATTCAATACTTTATTAAAACAGTCTTCTATATGCGATTTCATTTGAATAAAAAACAACATTCTGTTTTGGGGTGTCTCAAAAAGTTACCTTTGAAACGATTAAATTCAAATTAAGATAACTCAAAATGGCATATTTTATTGCGAACCACAATTATTTCACTGAGTAGTTTAGGCATCTGACCTTTAGTCAAAGACTTGTGTTAAAAAAAAGGCGAAGTCAAACATCCTATTTAAAAGTCGCAGAAAAACGATACCACAGGTTTAAGCAGTTCTTCGATTATTTCTTGTGCCTGCCTCAGCCTAATGTCAACGACACTTGCCGGTAACTCCGCCTCAATCAATATGTGGAGTGGCTCGCTTAAATGTTCATAGCCTGGTCTTCCCCTTAGCTTCTCTTCCTTCATATTTATAAAATAATACATGAACAAACATTAATTTCGAGAAACACATTCCAATCTCATATACGCAATAAACCTCAACGGTATAAAATATTAAATTACCTGTTCTGGATCCTTGATCGATCCTTTTCCTCTTATATACACCCGACAACCTGTTGTACCCTCGACCCGTTTTAGTGAATTGCCTCTAGGACCAAGAAGTCTTCCAACGAAATTAAACTAATATCCAAAAAGATCAATATTGAACTCGTGAGATTGATGAAGTTGAAATGAATAGAATGTAGAAATGAAGAGCGCGTACATTTGGATAAGTGTCAACTGGTATCTCTAACCGCAAGATTCTCTTCACGGTGTATGCACTTGGACTTGCTGGAGCTCCTTGCCAGTCCATTGTTGTTCCCGGTGGTCCACTTAACCTCTGACATGAAATGTAAAACATTTAGTAAGTTTAGAATGTTCCCAAAGAGTGTGAAAATATAAAACCTAAAGACCATTCTTTTAACCGCCTCTGAAAAGCTTTAACTGTCATTTCAGAATAAGAACCTCTTTTTTTGAAAACTTGTTTAGTTATTTTTTATGTTTTAACTATTTTAATAATTAAGTTTGCCAAACAATCAAATAGCAAACACAAAAAGCATATCCATATCTATCCTAGAGTTGTATTAATTACAACTGATGATCTGATTCGATCATTCGACTAACCAAAAAAAAACACATGACTACTTCCAAATGCATATTCAGAACATCCAATTTACCCACACATAGATTTTCATTCTTGCAAGTTGTGACACCTTCATTCTAAAGCGAGTGAAAGGGTTTAATGCTAACGGTTAAACTATAAGTGATGTAAACTAAAAAGCCTTTTAATTTGAAAGTTAAATGTTCTAGATGTTAATACTCTGAAGTGGCAAAACAGGCAGGCCGGTTAACTATTTACTAAACCGCAAAACACCTTGGGTTGAACTGAATACCGCTTGTTCAAAATTCTTAACCTTTTCAAGTTTTTATAGATAGATACCTAGTGAGTCAAATGCGATTATAAAAGTAATTAATTCAATAATATTTTGAATCATATGATTAGAATCTTATGCATTATAACCTTCATTTTAATAGGCATGAGGTGTTGAGGTCCCAGAAGCTGAAGCATGAGGCGAGAGACAAAGAAACTAGTCTCAAGTGACTTGTAAGCAAAACACTTGATATTTATAAAATATGTATCAATTCAAAATAACATTTTCTAAGCTTGTTATTTTGTTGATAATTGAACAATCATATATAAGATAGTTAAGAAACACACAAGTTAACGATATGAAAGGCGTGAACTATCCTACTTATGAAACTTCTTATCTCTATCTGCACGATGCACCCAAGGAAGCTTGGTCAAATTACATATTATAGTTTATATATCATAAAATAAAACAAAAACAAAAAATTGACTACAGCTCTAGACAACCGCAACGCATTAATCCATAAAAGGTTTCAGGTGTACCTCGGGTGGAAGACCATTCCAGCCAGCAAGTCTAGTGCCAGGAACATTTGACATAAGATTAGAAGATGCCATGGGACTTGGACTTCTATGACGCAGTCTGTCCAGCTCATTAAACCCTTGGTTCGGCAACATACTCGACACCCTCAAGATCTCTAAAACAACACCAATTTCACATAATTTATTAAAATGTAAAAGGCCAATCAAACTGGCAACATAATCATACATCTAAAAATTAAATCTAACATGATTTGTTACATGTTGCAAACAAATGTACAAACTCAAAAAACAATATAGTCAATCAAAACGAAATTTAATACCTTCCAAGTGTTACTGCAATATACTCATTAACAAAGGAAAAACCAGAAGTACTTACATACCCTCCATCACTCAAACCCATCAAAAAAACAAAGACACACGAAATACCATCTCCTCACTAACATTTTATTACATTTGATTATACATAATATAATCACTTTCAAACACAAATATCAAGCCTAGCACCATAGTTGTTAATGACGAATAGCGACAAATAGCGATAAGGTACCTATATGCTACATAGCGAATAGCGATAAATAACGGGCAGCTTTATAAATAAAGCTGCCCTAGAAAAAAATGTAAAAAAGTTTTTATGTATATTATATCAAAATACCCTGGTATGTATCCTATTTTACATGTATATTTAACAAAAATGTAAAATCCAGCTATTTTATAGCTATATTAAATTGCTATTTATATTAAAAAATATAGAAATAAATTGTCAATATATATCGCTACAACCCTAATAGCGAGCCTAGACCTATACGCTACATAGCGCGCTATAGCGATTGCTACGCTCGCTATTGACAACTATGCCTAGCACAGTAAACAAACACAGCGTTTGGTCACCATCACAACCTCAATACACCAAACGAACCATAACAAAATTCAATACACTCGATCAAATCAAAATACCTCACTCCCAACTTCCAACATGTTCACCACTTCAAAACACAACTTTAACCTAACGCTAGTTACTTGACAAATCTTAAACAACCTTAGTCCACCTTTCTCCCCGAGTCGAAAAAAAAAACAACAATTAAAACCCAATAATAAAATAGTTAAAAAGTAACAAAAAGTTCCACAAGACTCGATGAAAAACAAAACCTCCATTATTATTTAGTCCGAAATGGTACCAAGGGATCTACAACAAACAATCAGATAATCAAAAACCATAACACCAAGAAACAAAGATCCATAAAAATTGAACCTTGATTCAACAATCTGCTACATATAGGAAGAACTTGCATAAAAG
Organism: Scalesia atractyloides; assembly: GCA_947069175.1. Classification (NCBI taxonomy): domain Eukaryota; kingdom Viridiplantae; phylum Streptophyta; class Magnoliopsida; order Asterales; family Asteraceae; genus Scalesia; species Scalesia atractyloides. The sequence goes on from CAMTDV010001633.1 coordinate 24,693,015, forward strand.
GCTGGAGCTTTTGATGTTCCTCCAACAATTCAGTCAAGTACTGACTGCAACAAACACAATCAAAACAAAGGGTCAGACAGATCAAAAGCAAACAAGAAGAAGAACCCAGAACCCTAAAAGGATGATGAAGTTAAAAAAAGAAGAAGAAAGAAACCTGTCGGCATCTGGGTTGGTTGTTCTGATGAGTGGAGAGAGTGCTCTTGCTGGAGAGAAGTTGTGATTGTAGAGGTGTGACATGGTGGGAAGAAGGAGGAAGAAAAGGAGTAGAAAAAGAAAGAGGGGGGCGGGGGAAGAGGAAGAGGAAACAATATTAAAGGAGAGTCAGTCAAGGGTTTTGTGTTGTCAATCATATGGGGGGGAGCAGTCAGAGTGCAAAAAGGTCGGTCAATTTTAGACTTCAGAGTAAAAGGAATGTAAATCTAGTGAAAAGTTAAATCATAAAAAGAGTTAAATTCATTTTAGTCCCTCTGATTTAAGCTATTTTGTCAGTTTAGTTAAAAGGTTTTATTTTTCGTATCTAGGTTCAAAAAGGTTTTACCGTTGCTATTTTAGTTTACTGGGTTAGCTTCATCGATTTTTTCTATTAGCGAGAAGGCCAATTCGGCCATATAAAATATCGAATTTTCATTCTCCTTAACAGAAAAAATGAATAAAGTTAACCAAGTGGACTAAAATGGCAACGATGGAACCTTTTTGGACCCATAGACGAAAAATGAAACATTTAGACAGAAGTAGTAGAATGAGCCAACCACCGAGACTAAAATGGCATTTAACTCTAAAAAGGATAGTAAATTACAATTCTTTTTTTTTACAATAACTCTTTTGTGATATTACCTACATATGAAAAAAGATAGCCGGCACTAGTTCCAACATTCTATTCGTGGAAAAGGGTGGTTGCCTTTCCTCTTTTTTTTTGATTTTAGTGGATGGCACTCTCTCATTGGTCCAAGTATATTACGATTTTAACCCCTGTTAAAATTACGAATTTGCCCCCTATTCAAAATTACACTTTTGCCCCTGCTTAAAAATTACATTATTACCGTCGGTTTAGCTTTTCGCAAATTATGATTTTACCCCAGCCCAAATTACATTTTTGCCCCACTAAAAATTTACAGTATTACATGTCTGGCACTCCCCATTGGCCCAGGTATATTACGATTTTAACCCAATTTAAAAATTACGAATTTGCCACCTGCTCAAAGTTACGATTTTACCTGTGTTTACAAATTAGAGTATTGTCATCGCTTTTGTAACGCCTCGCTTTTTTTGTATCCTTATTTTAGAAAATGCATATTCATATCATAATTCGAGGCGTTAAACAAAATAATATATATATATATATATATATATATATATATATATATATATATTATTATTAATCGTTATTCGTTCAATCAATCATTCCAATAGGTATATATACGCAAAACCGTACATTTCAGTTGCTAGTACGCATCCAACATCAATTACCGGCCTTATCTGACATATCTCTGATTTTAAAACAATAACATACGATATCACACGACATCCTGTGAAGTTCGAGCGTGAAAACGGATCTTGAAAACGTAAACGTGCCGCTCTAAAATGCAAGAACCGGACTTACGGGCTTTAGGCCCAACCTACCAAACCCTACCTAAAACCACACACTACTTAAAACAACACACACACACACACACACAATGGCCGCATACACACACACCCCCATTGCTCTCTCTCTCACTCACATCTCAGGTCACCGGAGACGAAGTCCGGCAGCCCCCGGCGTCGTCCGGGTTTCCGGCAAGCACACAACCTCCCACCTCGCCCTGTAACACACCCACATGCCCTCCCTCACTTTCAATCCCTATGTCGCTCTCTGCTTTCGGCCGTTTTCTGGTTTCTCCGACCACCACAACACCCCTCCAACCGTCTCTCTCTCTCCTCGACGCAATCACCGGAAGATCTCCGGTCATCTCCTTAGTCGCCGGTTTCGTTCAGGTTTCGTTTTGGGTTTTTTTCTGATGATGGTGATGTCGGTGGTGGCCGACGGTAACCGGAGCCACGACGCCGGAGACCGACGGCAGCTGTAGTGATGATGGTTATTTTGAACTTGGGTCAGTTTTGTTTCGGGTTTATTTTGGTTAATTCTTGGGTTAGGGTTCAACAGCAGTCAACGAGGACACCGAGTTGACTCAGGAGGTGGACGACTCGGTCTCGACTCGTTCTCGGTTCAGCAGATTCGTCACGGTCCAGGTATGATTTTTATCACTTTCGGCTCAATTTCGGTTGGGTGTGCATCGGTTCAGTTTTTTGGGCTCGAGGGTTCGGTCAAAGCAGTCAATCAGGTTCGGGTTCGCGTCGGTCAGATTGTAACATGGGTCACAGAGGATGTTCGGGTTCGGTTCGGTCGAACATGGTCAAAGTCAGCCATCTGGTCAGATCCAGTCAACTGTCGAGTCAACAGGTTTAGCACAAGACCCGGTAAAATTCAAACGACTTTAATCTTCATTACATTGTTAATATATATATTATATAGTTAACGTGAACCGTCGTGGCGTAGTTTGTACATTGAGTGGTAATCGACAACTTTATGAATATATATATATATATATATATATATGTATGTATGTATGTTATCGAAATTGAATTAATTGATGAGTTTTGACAGATTTATCGACAACTAACATTGTCGGGATCGTCAAAAAACAGACGAAACTCTGCCCGTTTTTCGTAAAATCCGTAAGACCAAAACATGTTAAATATAAAACGAAACGTATCGAATTCCAGTAATTTTATGGGAATAATTATAAATGTAAATTTATTTTATAACACATCGACAACCCCTAGTATATTTATATCTTCGTTTGCCCATGTGAGGTGACCTCGGTGCTCCGTCTTTCAACCGTCAACTCTCCACGGGATTCCAAAGGGAGCTTCGCAAAATGTGAGCATACTCGATCCCTTTTTTACGCTTTATTACTTTGGGGACAATACATGTACTTAAAACCAATTATACAAACTTACGTGTTATACTTGTAATCCTACGTGTTATACCTGTAATCCTACTTGTTATTATATATGTTATCCTCATAGATCGCATGCCATGGTTAGTTAAATTAGTATATTAGTTATTCATGTGAAGTGTTTAAAACGTTTTCTTTCCTATAAATATATTCAAACTTGTATGCTCGCCAATGCTTTTTGTATTAAACTATGCTTTAACATGTATTGCAGGTTGACGATATCAGTGAAGATGAAAGGAATCTAGTAGGATTGCCTAGAAACACATTTAAACTATAATGCTTGTTATATTGTAACCTACTTTCAACTTGTTGTATTTCGTTCCAATTCATGTACTAAATTAACATAAATGAAGTGAAAGGTTATTATTTGATCATTTGTTGTAATTGATTTAAACTTGTTGGGTACATTTCAAGCCATGTAAAAATCAATAAATAAATACTTATCACAAATAGCGTTATGAAGTGTCTTGCAATCTCGTTTTCGTCTCATCCCGATGTTTCCGCCATCGGTTGGGGTGTGACAGATTGGTATCAGAGCCATAACTATATGGAATTAGGTAGAATTGCCATGTTCGACCTAGTCTATAGTTTAAGTACCAAACTTCGACCTTTCTTGATTCTTGCTAAAATGCTAATTCTTCCTACTTTGCTTCTCTCTCTTCTTTTGTCTTAATTATACAAAGTGTTCTTCCTAAGACGTTATACACAATGCATCTGAAGACACTCTTATCTCACAAACGAAATGACTCATCAAAATAGGGTGATTCCTGCCTTTGGTGACGAATTTCAATCCGCCTTACATAATATTTTGCTCAAAATTTACCATCGAGTCTGGAGTGATATCCATATCTTGATGGGAATTTCCATTTCATAATCTAGTGGATCCTTATTGACGACTCGAGATTATATTTTGTTTCGTTCAATAAACCACATTTTGGGGACGAAATTGTCCAGCTAGGATTGACATCCACACCTTGATGACTGGTCTCACTCTTCGATTCTCAATCTCGCCAAAGTTTCGTATTGTCGATCAAATTAGGGACATATACTAATTGGAAGGGTAAAATACCGTAATCGCCTGGAGACGAGAGTATTTTATCTATTAGGCCAAAACGTGTCTCCCAAATTTGAAAGGACTTACGATTCACTTTGGAAAAGTCAAAGTTTCTCAACTCGAAACGCTCCAATACTTATCAAACCTCTCTTTTATGTTATCTTAGTTTATGCGTAATGATACTTATTCCCTCATTCATTTCAAAGTCAACATTTTTCTAGAATTGAGTTTATACACAACATACTTCACCTTTTCCGAAATTCAAAATTTATTACGCAACAATTCAATACGTGCATAGCATTAAGTTATACTTGATTCAGGATTACTGGAACATTCTTATGTGATAAACTGGTCATTAACTTCGGATGAAGCCACAACTTAACATATGTAGTGCTTGTGAGTAATGCACCGCCACAGGGATTTGTGGTAATGTTAAGTCATTCATTCATACTAGCGTGAGCGATGGGTTGACAACTTGTCATTAACTTCGTAAGAAGCCACAACTTAACATATGTAGTGCTTGTGAAACACTATAGGAGTAACGCACCGCCACATGGATTTGTGGTAATGTTAAGTCATTCATTCATACTAGCGGGAGCGATGGGTTGACAATTTATCATTAACTTCGTAAGAAGCCACACCTTAACATGTATAGTGCTAGTGTAGCACTATAGGAGTAGCGCACCGCCACATGGATTTGTGGTCATGTTAAGTCATACATTCATACTAGCGGAAGCGATGGTTTGACCTGTTTAATCACATGCCAGTAATGCGCTAATCTTGTTAACTAGGTATATCACGTGTTGTTCAAGGATTTTACTCATAACATACTCGTACTTATACTCTATACACTCTCATACTTAAATATAATCATACTTACATACTTAAAATTTTATACGCTTTCACTCGTAATACGTTAATAAACCCTGTGTAACATTTGTCAAAAACGGGTTTTCCAAACCCGCTTCGTTTGGAATCGAATATCAAGTTATAATTTTTATGTTGTGTATCTATGTTTATTTTAATTTTAAACGATGCAAAATTTATAAACAAATTAGAATTTAAAAACTATAATTAATAAAAAGTGAAAAGAAAATAAATAAAAAAGAAAACCGGCTGCCGGGATTCGAACCCGGGTCAGTCGGGTGAGTCTAACGACTTAACTCGCGCACATATAACCACTCCGCCACTTGATGTTTTTGTGAGTTCTAGGAATCAATTAAAACATAACTTCACTCAGGAATCAACCTGTTTACGCCAACTGAAACCGTAATCGGCTTCCAAACGTCCAAGACGTTTTAGTGATTGCGGAATTCTGATTATAACCGATAATCAATTCAGTCTTGAATGGACTTGAATTCATGTGATGATCGGTTTTAATAACCGAAAATCTTCACTTCCTGAATTACTTCAACAATAGCCTCCTCTCTCGACTCGAAATCATCCGCAGAACCTTCAATTTCACTTTCGCTCTATTTTCAGTTCGTCGGAAAAGCTTTTTGAACTCGCCGGACTTTCGCCGGAAAACCGTGTCTTCCGTTAAAACAGTAAGTTTCTCAATTCTTCTATCTTCTATCAGTTGTTAAGCTTTTGCTAACTCAAACCCTTCAATCAGAATCAGTTCCAGGCGACGATATCGGATAATCATCACTCGCCGGAAAATTTCTGAGAATTTCTAGAACTCGCAGTGAAACGGTATAAACCTTTAAACATTCTGATAACTCTTGTTCAGTACTTCAATTCCACATCTAGCTAATCAAAATTGTTAATTGGTCCGCTCAGACAAAGTCCATAAAAACAGAGCCGACGACTTCGCCGGAATTCCGAGAAAGATCATTTCTCCGGTATGTTTACTTCCAAAATTTTCCCTGCCATTTCATTTTAATCATTTGATTGTTTGTCAATCGAATCAAACAAGAAACAATAGGGTAATCGTTGTCTGTGATATTGTAACGAAGAAGACGAAGTTAGTTTGTATATAAGTTTAATATAATTTGGATTATAACTCGGGTTAGACACACAGTCCAGCGGTGGACTGTGTGCACACATATATCACACGCCGCGAGTTCGATCCTTGACACAATTGTATGCTCTGTAATAAAGATGTTTTCCTTTTTAACTGAACCGGATTAATTCAAGGAAGATGTTAAGTATAATAAAAATCGGTATATTAACTAGGTTAGACGCACAGTCCAGCGGTGGACTGTGTGCAACACTAACCCACAGGTCCCGGGTTCGAGACCTGTTACACACGCCGGTTCAATGATTAAAATCCTTTTTGAAAATAAAAGAATTTTGAATAAACTAAAACAGTATATAAATATAATTAAAAACAGAATTATTTCGGGTTAGACACGTAGCTCAGTTGGTAGAGCTGCGTGCACGCGTACGGGAGGTCTCGGGTTCGAGCCTTACCCGGCGCACACTTGCACACTAGCGAACCGGTCAAACAGTCAACAGTCCCGGTCAACGGTCAATGGTCAACGCAAAAGTCAACAATTTTTTATTATTTTTATTTATTTATTTAATTTAAAAATCAATTAAAAACACTTAAAAATAATGTTTTAAAAGTTAGAAATAGCCTTAAACTCACAAAAAAAATATACCTAAAAATCCTATTAAAATTATTAATAAAATCCACTCATTTACCATACCTTTTCGTTATTATTTAGGTTAGTTATTTCCCGTCGATCAATCCTCTAAACTCGTGCCCATTTCATCATCTTCAACCGAACGCACCCAATGTGAGTGAATCTCTACAAATTCCCCGTTTTAATCATGTTTTTGGGGTGTATCATGTGTCTTATTATTTATCACATTTAAACTATTGTGCATCTATCATATCCATGAACAAATGTGTATTCAACTTGTAACAACTGTTTGTGTGGTTATTATTTAGATTAAATTTATCATATTCAGTACATACATTATCATAGGCCGCCGCTCCCCATTACATTATGAGTGTTGAGCTGTTCCCCATTACATTATGAGCGTGAACCAGGCGTTGCCAACATACGATCGGCTCCGTTTGATTGAGCCTTGATCGCACAGACATTTATCATAGGCCGTCCGTTCCCCATTACATTATGAGCGTGAACCAGGCGTTGCCAACATACGATCGGCTCCGTTTGATTGAGCCTTGATCGCACAGACATTTATCATAGGCCGTCCGTTCCCCATTACATTATGAGCGTGAACGTGACGTTGCCAACATATACAGTTTCATTCATGTTATATATTCATGCAAGTTGGTTTGTTATTGTATGTTATTGTTTGTTGTTATTATTGTTATTGTATGATTTAATTACGTTTGCTCACATATGAATATTGCACAATTTTTCATGATAAAGATAACAAGAGATCAATAATAAATGTTTTTCTAACAAGGTTCACTCGCCAACTTATGTTGACCCAAAAACCCCCATTTTACACATGATACAGGTGATCCAGCTGCAGCAAGAAACACTTAGGATGGCTTAGAAGAATAAACTGGTTTAGACTTTGGATTGTTTAGTTGATTATCTTTCTTTGTATTTGTATGAACATGTTTGGAATATTGAGGATGTAATTTTGACTTTAATAAATATGAAACATATTAGCAAATATCATGAGCTTTGGTGATAACCCAATTATGCCCCGACTCTTATTCCGCTGCGGGTCGGGGTGTGACACCCTGACCCGTACACTACTAGTGCAAGCTATGCATATCATGCACATATCAAAATAATCACGGATGCATACATGATTATATTGGTAGGCGCATGAATACCATTGTAGGTTCTATGATGTATCATAACACGAAACGTAAACATGACATCGAATAGCGAAATGAACGTAATATGATATGAACATGGTGGATATGCCGTTGGTACTTCATATATATAAGTGTTCCTACCATATTATCAAACTTTCGTGAAACATGCCATGAGAAATTCGGTGGTTCCCGTGCTATATTAAATACAAACCTTGATCGCTCACGACCTAATACTCGTTTGCTACCGAACACACTTAAGGATGCCATCTTTTCTAAAGTCTTCCTCTTGAATAAATTTCGGGACGAAATTTCCTAAAGTAGGGGAGACTGTAACGCCTCGCTTTTTTTTCGTATCCTTATTTTAGAAAATGCATATTCGTATCATAATTTGAGGCGTTAAACAATATATATATATGTATATATATATATATTAATCGTTATTCGTGCAATCAATCATTCCAATAGGTATATATACGCAAAACCGTACATTTCGGTTGCTATTACGCATCCAACATCAATTACCGGCCTTATCTGACATATCTTTGATTTTAAAACAATAACCTACGATATCACACGACATCCTGTGAAGTTCAAGCGTGAAAACAGATCTTGAAAACGTAAACGGGCCGCTCTAAAACGCAAGAACCGGACTAATGGGCTTTAGGCCCAACCTACCAAGCCCTACCTAAAACCCTACACTACTTAAAACAACACACACACACACTGGCCGCACACACACACACACTCACTGCTCTATCTCTCTCTCTCACATCTCAGGTCACCGGAGACGAAGTTCGGCAGTCTCCGGCGCCCGGGTTTCCGGCAAGCACACAACCTCCCACCTCGCCCCTGTAACACACCCACATGCCCTCCCTCACTCTCAATCCCTCTGTCGCTCTCTGCTTCCGGCTGTTTTCTGGTTTCTCCGACCACCACAACGCCCCTCCAACCGTCTCTCTCTCCTCGACACAATCACCGGAAGATCTCCGGTTATCTCCTCAGTCGCCGGTTTCGTTCAGGTTCCGTTTTGGGCTTTTTATGATGATGGTGATGTCGGTGGTGGCCGACGGTAACCGGAGCCACGACGCCAGAGACCGACGGCGGCTGTAGTGATGATGGTTATTTTGATCTTGGGTAAGTTTTGTTTCGGGTTTGTTTTGGTTAATTCTTGGGTTCGGGTTCAACAGTAGTCAACGAGGACACTGAGTCGACTCAGCAGGTGCACGGCTCGGTCTCGACTCGTTCTCGGTTTAGCAGATTCGTCACGGTCCAGGTACGAATTTTGTCACTATCGGCTCAGTTTTGGTTGGGTGTGCATCGGTTCAGTTTTTTGGGCTCGAGGGTTCGGTCAAAGCAGTCAATCAGGTTCGGGTTCGCGTCGGTCAGATTGTAACATGGGTCATGGATGATGTCCGGGTTCGGTTCAGTCGAACGTGGTCAAAGTCAGCCATCTGGTCAGATCCGGTCAACTGTCGGGTCAACAGGTTTAGCACAAGACCCGGTAAAATTCAAACGACTTGAATCTTTGTTACATTGTTGATATATATATTATATAGTTAACGTGAACTGTCGTGGCGTAGTTTGTACATTGAGTGGTAATCGACAACTTTATGAATATATATATATATATATATATATATTGAATAATTGATGAGTTTTGACAGATTTATCGACAGCTAACATTGTCGGGATCGTCCAAAAACAGAGGAAACTCTGCCCGTTTTTCGTAAAATCCATAAAACCAATACATGTTAAATATAAAACGAAACGTATCGACTTCCTGTAATTTATATGGGAATAATTTATACATATAAATGAAATATTATTGAAATCGTAAACCATAATAATGAATCCATGTACTGAGTGCTTTGTTTTGATAAGTTGATATTGTATCATTACCATACATGCTAAACCAAACCGAACAACATCAATACCGGCATGTAATCATTTCTATTTGTCCTGTTTGATAACAGCACCGGTCTTTATTTTCATTGTTTTTTTCATTCGATAAACTAACACCGTATTTTATATACATTTTTCCATTCGATATATGTAAATTTATTTTATAACACTTCGACAACCCCCTAGTATATTTATATCTTCGTTTGCCCATGTGAGGTAACCTCGGTGCTCTGTCTTTCAATCGTCGACTCTCCACCGGATTCCAAAGGGAGCTTCGCAAAATGTGAGCATACTCAATCCCCTTTTTACGCTTTATTACGTTAGGGACAATACATGTACTTAAAACCAATTATACAAACTTACGTGTTGTACTTGTAATCCTACGTGTTGTACCTGTAATCCTACTTGTTATCATATGTGTTATCCTCGTAGATCGCATGCCATGGTTACGTTAAATTAGTATATTAGTTATTCATGTGAAGTGTTTAAAACGTTTTCTGTCCTATAAATATATTCAAACTTGTATGCTCGCCAATGCTTTTTGTATTGAACTATGCTTTAACATGTATTACAGGTTGACGATATTAGTAAAGATGCAAGGAATCTAGTAGGATTGACTAGAAACACATTTAAACTATAATGCTTGTTATATTGTAACCTACTTTCAACTTGTTGTATTTCGTTCCAATTCATGTACTAAATTAACATAAATGAAATGAAAGGTTATTATTTGATCATTTGTTGTAATTGATTTAAACTTGTCGTATACATTTCAAGCCATGTAAAATCAATAAATAAATACTTGTCACAAATAGCGTTATGAAGTCTCTTGCAATCTCGTTTTCATCTCATCCCGATGTTTCCGTCATCGGTTGGGGTGTGACAGCTTTAGCTTTTGGCAAATTACGATTTTGCCCGTTTAAATTACGATTTTGGCAGTTTGAATTCACAGTTTTGCCATTGGTTTTGTTCTTTTTCCTCCTAGCCAAATTACGGTTTTGCCCTCGGTTCAAATTTATAGTTTTACCATCGTTTTTGTGTTTTTTCCTTATCAAATTAAGGATTTTGCTCTCATTGTAAAATTACAATCATGCCATATTATTAGTTTTTTTAACAAAAGTAGGGTAGTGCTTTATTTTAATTGGTTGACTCGGTGTAATTTTTATTCGTGCCAGACGACTGCCTGGCACACGCTCATTTGTCCCAAAAAAATAAAATTTTGCCCCCAGATTTAAATTTAGTCTTTCCATTGTTTTAGTTTTTTTTTGTTACAAAAGTATGGTAGAGGGAGATTTGATGAATAAAAGTGAATTTGAACTCACTTTTGCACTTGAAAGTAATCGTGCCTTTGTCTTAAAATTCCAGAGAATTTAAGAGTGTTTTGATGATTTAGAAGTGTTTGGAAAGTGAAAAAGAGGGTTAGGAAGCTTGTTTATATAGTGGGTAGTTAGGGTTTAGCGTCAAATGAGGTTTAGAGGTGATTGGGTGTGAAAAAGGTGAGAAAAATGGACTAACCCGTATGCAAAAAACAACATTCTGCGGATTGAGGTCTCTCGCGCCCCGCCAGAGCCTAGATTTAGCAATTTGGTCCCTGAACTTGGTTTTTCCCTCATTTTAAGCTAAAACTTGGTGTTTTGGCATGTTTTTAGGTGTTTAACATGTATGAAAGTATAATTTGAGTATCGAGAATGTATGTATGAGTATTTGCACGTATAACAAGTGTCGGTTTGTATGTAAACATGTATTTAACGATCGGTTGTGCGTATGTATAAAATATGAATTTCATTATGATTAACGTCTCGATTTGTGATAACAGAGATGGAGTACGATTGTAAGGTTTCTAAAAATAGAATGCGAATATGAACTTTCTAAAAATGGAATACGGAAATTCGAGGCGTTACATCAGGACAACACCAAAGTGTCGTATGAACCTTAGGCTCTTGTGCGGGATACGAAAACGCAGGAGATTATCAGAAAGGAGGAAACCTAAGCTACGAATAGGTGGGCGAAACCAACCTTTATTTTCCTTATCCGGCTCTTGTTAAAGAAGGTTTGAGTCGACTCGTTCTACTCTATAAAGTCGTTGGCGTGGGCCGCTGAGAAATCCTTCATTGCGTGGTTGATACAGGGACGACTATCGTCTTCGTTTTCACAAGGGTTTGGGGTAGATGGGACGAGTTTGGTGTTGGCCTTTCCTGAATGTTTTTCCATCGATTCTTCTCCTTATTTTTTATCCATAGATGGATATCGTGCCTTCATCATGGATTCTATTTCTTTACTTTTTAGAGAATTCTCTTTTATATTTGACATAGATCTTCCGAAGTTATGTCTTTTTGAAAAGAGGGTTGATGGTTACGAAAGTGAAACCACAGGGACTGAAATCGCAATTTTTAAACTAATGGACTGAAATAGTGATTTTTGACAAACCACAGGGACGAAAACAGTAATTAACTCATATTTATTATTGATAGAAAGGATGTAGCCCTTCTGACATAAAGACATGGTCTATTTTTTCCCACAAGAAAAAGATCTAATGGTAATTTGCAAAAGTATAGTTGTGCAATAAAGAACTTGTACCATAGACACTATGGTCCTGTTTTAAAGGAGATTTTGTAGGGAAAACCATGATAAAATTCCAAAAGTCTTTTCCAACAGTATATTAGTGTTTGTATACACTACTACAATATGCTATCTTAATTCTTTCTCTTTTCTGACTTAAACACATGGGCTTGTGTCCTTTATTTTTAGTGAAAATTAAAAATATATTAAAAAGGTTATTCACTATCTGGTTGTAAATCATACAATTTTCTGAATTGTTTCCTGATTTATCAAAGACACATCGATGGTCTCGGGTAAAACTTCCATTGGGTCAACTACCAACAGAGTTTTGATCTCAAAGTCAATAGGTTCTCCAACATTCTCCGGTGGTTTTGTAAAACTGCTTTTCAATGGAGGAAGAACTTTGTTATACCCGATACTATGATAGTCATTTTCGTATTCATCCTCATCACTTCCACTTTTCTTCTTTTTAGGTTATGGTATGATGTAATCGAGGATGTGCGATGAACTCTTGTAACTCTTTAACTTTTTCTCAATGTTTTCCGACTCAAACTTAATCAATTTTATTATTTGTTCTTTTAAAGTAGTAATTTCATCAACGTATTCTGAGAGCGTTCTTTCAACCTTTCAATATTACCATCCTTCTCAATGCATTTCTCGCAAGTAGGAGGTAATGAATCACTGTATACCTTCTTAACTAACACAGATACCTCAGATTCTTCTGATTTTACCTCTTGTAGCTGACCCGTGAGTGCATGCTAAGCAATCTCTTCCATTTAATCAGATGAATATCTAGATGAAACATCGGAATCCATTTCGGTAACTTTGACGTTTGATAATGGTGAACCCTCTGTGAAATAATCTGCAAAATTTTCTCCAAAACCTGCAACAAAAACTAATTTCTGAGACTTTGTTTCTACTTCAACTTGTGTTTCTACCTCCACTACTATATTCGTTGTTGGTTCCACCTTAGTAAAATAAGTAGCTCCATCTTGCTTATGTACCAAATTTTTCCAATTGGATCCCTCATCTCCCTGAACCACCATTAACGCTTTCTCTTTGTTTGGAGAGGAAGCAGATTGATTTGATGAAGAAGAAGATTCTATAGGAATATAATGACTTTGTGGTGCTTGATTTTGATTTGGCTCTTCGGTTGTGGGCGATGTTGAAAAGTTTTTTTGGTAATAATCACTTCGTCCACCGAATGAGTTCTGATTTCCTTCAGCTTTTAGTTTGTTGCAATCCCGTTTGAAGTGACCTCTTTCCCCACAGTTGAAACATGTATCCTTTGTCTTATGAAACCCCAATTTCATATTTTCACCTGCCAGATCATTCCTCCCCGTGAAATCCATAAACCTCTAAGCACGCCTCATGATACTCTCTAAACACAATCTTATATCAGTTAGCTCCATTTCCTCAGGATCAATTTAATCATAATCCTCTTTGACCAAATTATAGTTTCCTATCTTCTCGGCGACTAAGCATTCATAAGATGATAGAATTGAAGCAAGTAACGCCATATGCTCTTTTGCGTTTGGAACCGATGTATTTTGTAGATTCGAAAGATTCACTGACACATAGCATTGCAAGCTCTGAACTGAGCTGCTTTGACTCTGCTGATATTGTGGTTGTTGACTCGGTTGATTTTGCTTTAGATGCAGAAAGTTTGGTACCTCTGATGTATACACACATGAATCGCTTGAAATATTCCCAACACATGCACTTCCTCCAGACACATTACTTGAACTTTCTTGATTGATTGGTATATCTAAATAAGTAAAACCTCTCGATCCGTCTGGTACAACAATGTAAGAATACTTATTGAGACTTCCAAAATTTGCGTTAAAAGTAGTTTGGATCTTAGGACCTTCAACTGAACTTTCAAATTTGTAATATGGATCGTTTTAGATTGCATTTGTATTTCTTGCGCTGCTCCAACTCTTGAGCTTCTAACTTTCCAATGAAATCATCAAAACTCAAATTTTTCCATGGATGTTGACCATTCACCATGATTAGAAAGCTTCCCTACTCACTAACACGTGAAGCATCAGCAAGCTTGATATTTTTCTCTAAATTCGAAATGTAATCCCATATTCATCAAGTCCAGCAAGCAGATGACAATATCTCTAGATTAGCTTATGAAGCGGCTCATTCTTCAAAATAGGGTTGCCCAAATGAACTCGCAACTCGGAGCTCGCTCAGAAAAAGCTCGCTAGATATGGCTCTATTTGAAACTGAGCTGAGCTAGCTCGCCTCGGTTAGAAAGTGAGTCTAGGTCAGCTCGATTCAGCTCATAATGAGCCAGATTGGCTCGCTTGATAGCTCGGCTCGTCTTAGCTCGAATTATTTTACTTACAATATATTTTATTTTTATATACATTATAATATAGTACAAAAATTGATTATTTACATATAGTTAGGAGTGCAATTTGATATCTATTGCGTATTTGAAGGTTGATTACCATGTTAATGAACTAATATTGTATTTCATTGAAATTTAAACTTATTTGATGTTGTTGAACTTGTTTTTGGCCATTGATGTATTAGGTTACATTATTGAATTTTGCGAGCTACGTATTATTTTTTTTAAATCGAGCCAACCAAGCTGAGCCGAACCAACTCAGTTCAAAACCAAGTCAAGCCCGAGCTTGGATTTTCAGCTCAGTTTCAAATCTGAGCCAAGCCGATCCAGCTCGGTTTATAAGCGAGCCGAGCCCGAGCTTTCCCTGGCTCAGCTCGGCTCATGAACTGCGCTACTTCAAACATGGAAAAATTTCAAACTCCTTCCTGATTAATGATCTCTTACATTGTATCATGTCGGTGTTTCCATAATACTTTTGATATAAAGCTTCCCACAACGATTTGGACGTTTTGTAATTCTTCAACAAAGTGTAACATATCATCTGTAAGTGCTTGCGGAAGCTAACTAAACATCTTGTTCTTTCGCTCGAATTTTTTCTTATCATCTCCCTCTAATTTTGTGATATTAACAGGTTCATTTGTAGTATCATGACGAGGCCTAATAAACTATTCTTCTATGGCAATCCATGAATTTTCATCATAACCCTGAATAAAACCTTTAAACCGTTCTCTTCAACGAGGAATATCTTCTATCTTTAACAGTTTCAATGCTTTGTTGTCCGACCCATGATGTTAGCTAGATTCAACATTTGAACAATATTACTTCCGCCCCTTATTTTCCAGTCATAAAAGCTCTCCAATCATCCATGTTTAAAAATTTTCAAACACAAACACTTATAAACTTTTCACAAACTTCACCCCGTTAATGTATCACCTAGCTTATCATAAACTGTTGCATACCACTCCTTTGCGTATCACTCCTACTTAGTGTATCACTCCTACTCAGCATATCATTAAGTCAAATGGACCACTATTTCAAACGGACCACCCATGAACATACACTTTGAAGCGTATCACTAGTGAGCGTATCGTATCACTCCTGCGCTGCTAGTGATGCGTGCGTATCCTTGATGTGTTAGAAATGAGCTGGAGCGCATCACATTGGTTGAAATCATTTTTGTGAAAATTTTGATGTTTTTGGACGATTTTCAGTGTTTTCTCTATAGAATATGATTGAGGATGAAAAATAACACTCTTGAGAAGAAAATGGTTCGCGTGTCCTTGATGCATTAGAAATGAGCTGGAGCTCACCACATTGGTTGAAATCATTTTCGTGAAAATTTTGATGCGTTTGGACAATTTTCAGATTTTTCTCTGTAGATGAGGATGAAAAATAACACTCCTGAGAAGAAAATAGTTGAAATTTGACGGTGATAATGCACAAAAACTAGAAAATTCTTCAAGAAACAATGAAATTTATCGATTTCCTCAATTCTACGCGCGATGTCACAGGTAGATATGAGCATTCCAAGCTCTGATACCACTTGATAATCCAAGAACGATCTTCAAACAACGCAGTTTGATGTGAATGTTCTACTTTACTCAACAACAAGTGCGGAATCTATGTTAGTGTGATAATGTCGCAAATCAGTAAATAAACGTTCAAAGTATATTTTGGCAGCACTTCGTCATATACAAGTTCCTCTCTCAAAGCTAGTCCTAACGTTATGACCTGATGCGCACCACTACCACCTATATATAGACCTTACGCATCACCTACCCAACGCATTAATGATGCATGGCGTACTAGTGTTGTGCTACGCATGACTTATGCGTGCGTACCACTGGTGCATTACAATTCAAATCAAAAGAAACAAAATAACGAAGAAATGTGCTACCATAAACAAAATGACAAATACAAAAGACGCATGCATTAGACATAAATGTACTAACACTGCTGCCTTCACTTGTGAAGATCTGGATCTATTCATCAGGGCCTCGGTCAGGCCTGCATACTTGCTAACAATATATGGGAGCTTTGCTTTTTGGAGTGGAGCCAGGGCAATATTTCGGAAGATCTTGGAATGCTCGGTGAAGGTTGTTGGCCTGTAAGTCATTATGTAGTCATCTTCAGCGTCTTGGTTATACGCGAGTTGTGCAGGTGGTTTGTAGATTGCACGTCAAGGTTCCATATTTTTCATTTCATTTTCGATTTATTATAATCCGTGTCACACCCCAACCGATGGCGGAAACATCGGGTAGTGGCACTAGTGACCAGATTGTCTCACGAGAATTCCATAACAATTAACTAGCAACATTACATAACGTTTAACATCCCATACTATCAAACATAACATTTCCAATCAATTATTACAGAAACTTTGTTTTCTCATAAGAACTAATCAGGTTCGATTTCCCCTGGATTTAATACATGAGTTCCAAAACAAAAACAAACTAAAACTACTAAACTAAGCAAAATCCAATGCATCCAATGCTAATCCTCAACCTGCCACATATGTTAAAATAAAACGTCAATACAATTAAGTAAAGGTGAGCATACAGGTTTTGCGTACATATAGATATAAAAGCGTTTAGCATACACCGCATGACATACATAATAGATGTGAATGATGTAACTACTTAGATTCTTGCAAACCAACAAACCGCGATTGATCGAGGCATGCGAACAAGCGTTCACATCCCAAAAGAGAAAATAAATGAGAAAAATAAAATGCGTGCCTTAACAACCCCGGGCCTCCGGGTGGCGGGTCAACCTTTAGTATACTATCATGTTAAGGGTGGCGTACAAGTAATCAAGCAATACATACAATTCAGCAGATTTCACGAATAATCATGTAACAGCGTGTTGCGAATAAGCATTTTAGATTTGTGTGATGTGATTTGATATAGGAACATATGTGACACCCAAAAGTGCGTTTAAGCGTAAAGGGGTTCAAGTATGCTCATAGTGGGTGCGTTTTTGAAGAGATGAGGGATCTGAGAAGAGTTGCGGAGAGTTCCGGGTTAGCCTGTAAGCGAACAGAAGTGCATCAGTCTTCTGAATTGCTGAAACGGTTAACGGTTGAGAGGGCAGTAGACAAGTTCGGGCGAACTTGTACTGGAGAGTACAAGTTCAGGCTTACTGAGTGCACAAGTTCGGGCGAACTTGTGGAATATGTTGAGATATGGGACAAGTTCGGGCGAACTTGTCTAATTTTCTTAAAAATTGGACAGAGTTCGGGCATACTTGTGCCATTTTTGCAGTTTTTGACATGTGAGACCAAGTTCGGACGGACTTAGTCACCAAATGGGTGATAAGTTCGGGCGAACTTGGTGTTTTCCGAGCGAACTTGCTTGTTTTGGCATCCAAATCGTGCGTTTTTACGCCTTTTGCAGAGGAAATCGAGTGTCCATCCCTCTAACCTTAAGCCACTGAGTAAAACTTAGGCTGGAGAAGTCTTTTGGAGCGAGTTTAGCCATTTTACAAAAACTCGGGCTAATCCGAGCGAACTTGAAGGTTCGTACGGGTTAGTCCAGCTTATGTAAAGTGACGATTTCGTCCTTGTGCTTCCGGATATGAGATCTTGCTTGACTAACGCCTCTTTCCACTCAAAAGTGAACGAAACATACGTCATTAGTCTGAATATTGTGTAAAAGTTAAAGTTTTAAAGGTTTTACTCAGATCTAAGTATAGATCTGAGTGAAAACAGAAGTTTTGCATAAAAAGATGAAGATTTTCGTAAACAGAAGAGATTTGATGAAAACGAAGGCAAAGCCTTGTGTAAAATCGTTGTAAATCGTTGTAAAACGTTGTTGAACATCATTGTATTGAAATCGGGTTGAATCTTACTTAGAAAACAAAGGGTTTCGGGTTTTGAGAGCTCTGGGCGAACTTGTAGCAAGTTCAAATGAGAGGATGGAGCGGAGTATTTATAGGTAAGGGTGAAATGTGGGAGCAGACATCAAGTGCGGCCGAACTTGCATCAAGTTCGGGCGAACTTGTTGTTTTCTCTTGGTTTGAATGCAAGTCCGGGCGGACTTGTGGTTTGTGAATGCTTTAAGTGGCTTAGGCAAGTTCGGGCGAACTTATGGTATACAAGTTCGGCCGAACTTGACCTGATGGCCAAGTTTTGTTTGATTATTTCGCGTTATAAGTTCGTTTGGTGATTCAGTTCGTATTAGATAGTTATATTAAGCGTTGTAAGCGATGTAATAGTGCGATTTAGCGATTCGAGTGTGCGAGAGCATTGCGATAGCGATTGTAATCATAAACATAAACACACATAACACATAAATAACATAAAACCACATAATTAACTGCGACTTGCGATGCGATGAGATAAGCGATGCAATGGCACAAGTGTTTATTAAACAACAACACACTTGGCTTGTATAGTATCATAATTAGTTGTGATTGCGATGTATTAACGATGCGTTTAACAAGCGATTAGATGCGATAATCATTGACATAACATAATTAATTAACATAACTTTCTTATAAACGAATCTCAGGAATACAATACTGAAAATAAAAGAAAACAAAATAACAACGGAAAGTTGGAGTTGTTACAGTCTCCCCTATTTTAGGAAATTTCGTCCCGAAATTTAAGTAGTGGCCTTAACAAAGAGATGCGGATACTTAGCCTTCATATCACTTTCCAGTTCCCAAGTGAACTCATCACCGCGTTTGCCTTCTCATCGGACCTTCACGATAAGGATGCGAGAGCGTCGCAGTTTCTTGGTTTCTCGGTCCATGATTTCGACAGGCTTTTCCACAAAAAGGAGAGTCTCGTTGATTTGCAGATCTTTGAGAGGTACATGGAGATTTTCTTTAGCTAGGTATTTCTTGAGGTTTGACACGTGGAAACTCGGATGTACGTTGTTAAGTTCCGCCGGTAGTTCGAGACGATAGGCTACTTTACCGATACTTTCTAGAATCTTAAAGGGACCTACGTATCGTGGCGCTAGCTTTCCTTTCTTCCCGAAGCGGATCACTCCCTTCCAAGGCGCAACCTTTAGGAGTACGTGATCTCCCACTTCAAACTGTAAGGGCTTGCAGCGTTTATCGGCGTAACTCTTTTGTCGACTCCGAGCTTTTAAGAGATTGTCTCTAATCTGGAGGATTTTGTCTGTCGTTTCTTGAATCAGCTCAGGACCGGTGATTTGTGCTTCTCCGATCTCGTGCCATGCAATAGGCGATCGACATTTTCTTCCATACAACGCCTCAAAAGGAGCCATTTGAATGCTGGTGTGATAACTATTATTTTTCGAGAATTCAATTAAGGGTAAATGCGTATCCCAGTTACCACCGAAATCTATGATGCACGCATGAAGCATGTCTTCGAGGGTGCGGATCGTGCGCTCAGTCTGACCGTCGGTTTGAGGGTGAAAAGCGGTACTGAGATTGAGAGTAGTACCGAGAGCGGATTGAAAAGTCTCCCAGAGATGAGAGGTAAAGCGACCGTCGCGATCAAAGATGATGTCACGAGGCGTCCCGTGTCGACAAATGACTTCGTCGGTATAGATTCGGGCTAACCGTTCGACCTTAAAGTCTTCTCGTATAGCAATAAAGTGCGCAGATTTGGTAAGACGATCAATGATAACCCAAATGCTATCGTGACCAAATGAAGTGCGGGGAAGTTTTGTAACAAAATCCATAGCTATACTCTCCCACTTCCACATCGGGATTTTGGGTTGTTCGAGTAAGCCAGAGGGCCTTTGATGCTCGGCTTTAACTTTCGAACAAGTTAAGCACTTTGAAACGTAAACGACAATATCCTTTTTCATGCCCGGCCACTAATACTTAGGACGAAGGTCCTGGTACATCTTGTCAGCACCGGGATGAATGGAGTATCGAGATTTATGGGCTTCGGTCATTAGCAAGTCACGGAGGTTATCACGACTAGGAATCCAAATGCGATCGAGATAGTAATAAATACCATTAGGTTAACAACGAGCTGAGTTTCGGCACCACATTTCATCTCTTCCTCTAGAGTATTCTCGTTAAAACAAGCAAACTGGGCGGAGCGAATCATGATTTCGAGATCATTCAACGCTTGAGAGTCACGAACACTATATACATAGCTTCGTCGACTAAGAGCATCGGCTACGACGTTTGCTTTGCGGATGGTAACGCATCTCACAATCGTAGTCGTTGAGAAGTTCAACCCATCTACGTTGGCGCATATTCAGTTCCTTTTGATTGAAGATATGTTGTAAGCTCTTATGGTCGGTGAAGACCGTACACTTGGTACCGTAAAGGTAGTGTCGCCATATCTTCAATGCAAAAACAACCGCACCGAGTTCGAGATCATGGGTTGTGTAGTTTTTCTCGTGGATTTTGAGTTGTCAAGACGCGTACGCGATAACCTTGTCTCGTTGCATAAGAACACAACCAAGACCAAGATTAGAGGCATCGCAGTAAACAACAGAATCGTTGTTTCCGTCGGGAAGAACGAGTATAGGAGCGTTGCATAACATACGCTTGAGAGTTTGAAAGGCTTCCTCTTGTTTGGAATCCCAAACGAAAGGCTTGTCTTTATGAGTTAAAGCGGTAAGCGGAACGACGATTTTAGAAAAGTCGGCGATGAATCAACGGTAGTAACCCGCCAATCCAAGAAAGGAACGGATTTCAGATGCATTCTTCAGCGTAGTCCAACTCTTGACGGCTTCAATCTTTGCAGAGTCGACTTGAATTCCTTGACTATTAACAATGTGGCCGAGAAATTGGACTTCTTCGAGCCAGAATTCACATTTAGAGAACTTAGTATAAAGGCGATTACCTTGGAGAAGTTCGAGAACTAAACGAAGATGACGCGCGTGTTTATCCCTCGACTTCGAGTAAATAAGGATATCATCGATGAAAACAATGACAAAACGATCTAAGAAAGCTTTACACGCACGGTTCATCAAATCAATGAAGACCGCGGGTGCATTGGTGAGACCAAAAGGCATGACCACGAATTCGAAATGGCCATAGCGGGTACGAAAGGCGGTTTTCGGAATATCTTCTTCCAACACTCGTAAATGATGATAACCGGAACGTAAATCGATCTTAGAAAAACAAGCAGCACCTTGAAGCTGATCAAACAAGTCGTCGATTCGGGGAAGAGGGTAACGGTTCTTTATCGTGAGTTTGTTAAGTTCACGATAATCGATGCACATTCGGAACGTCCCAATCTTTCTTTTTCACGAAAACAACGGGTGCGCCCCACGGTGAAGTGCTCGGGCGTATGAAACCTTTATCAAGAAGCTCTTGAAGTTGGCTCGATAGCTCGCGCATTTCTGACGGTGCGAGACGATAGGGAGCTTTAGCAACGAGAGTAGCACCGGGAACTAAATCGATACGGAATTCAACATAACGAGTAGGGGGTAAACCAGGTAAGTCGTCGGGAAAGACTTTGGGAAATCCACGAACAACGGGAACGTCTTTAAAAGTCTTCTTTTCTTTCTCCGGGTTCACGATATGGGCGAGGAAAGCCACACATTGCTTCCGCAAACATTTGTGTGCTTGAGTACAAGACAAAAGCATCAACTTCCTTGAGGGAGTTTCACCATAAACATGGAGTTGATCACCGTTTGAGAGGGGAAAGCGAATCATTTTATCGAAGCATACAACTTAAGCCTGGTTTTCACAAAGAAAATCCATACCTACTATGATGTCGAAGCTACCTAACCGCATAGGTATGAGATTGATCGAGAAGATGTGGTTGTTGAGATCGAGAGTACAACCACGTAGAACATAATTTACGGTAACGGTTCTTCCGGTGGCGACTTCCACATCGAAAGTCTTTGGGAGTTTAGTCCGAATATTGTGTAAAAATCAAAGTTTTCAAGGTTTTACTCAGATCTAAGTATAGATCTGAGTGAAAAACAGAAGTTTTGCATAAAAAGATGAAAATTTTCATAAACAGAAGAGATTTGATGAAAACGAAGGCAAAGCCTTGTGCAAAATCATTGTAAACCGTTGTAAAACGTTGTTGAACATCATTGTATTGAAATTTGGTTGAATCTTACTTAGAAAACAAAGGGTTTCGGGTTTGGAGAGCTCTGGGCGAACTTGCAGCAAGTTCAAATGAAAGGATGGAGCTGAGTATTTATAGGTGAGGGTGAAATGAGGGAGCAGACATCAAGTTCGGGCGAACTTGGTACAAGTTCGAGCGAACTTGGTACAAGTTCGAGCGAACTTGGTACAAGTTCGAGCGAACTTGTTGTTTTCTCTTGGTTTGAATGCAAGTCCGGGCGGACTTGTGGTTTGTGAATCTTTAGGTGGCTTAGGCAAGTTCGAGCGAACTTGTGGTATACAAGTTCAGCCGAACTTGACCTGATGGCCAAGTTTTGTTTGATTATTTCGCGTTAGAAGTTCGTTTGGCGATTCGGTTCGTATTAGATAGTTATATTAAGCGTTATAAGCGATGTAATAGTGCGATTTAGCGATTCGAGTGTGCGAGAACGTTGCGATAGCGATTGTAATCATAAACATAAACACACATAACACATAAATAACATAAAACCACATAATTAACTGCGATTTGCGATGCGATGAGATAAGCGATGCGATGGCACAAGTGTTTATTAAACAACAACACACTTGGCTTGTATAGTATCATAACTAGTTGTGATTGCGATGTATTAGCGATGCGTTTAACAAGCGATTAGATGCGATAATCATTGACATAACATAATTAATTAACATAACTTTCTTATAAACGAATCTCGGGAATACAATATTGAAAATAAAAGAAAACAAATTAACAACGGAAATTTGGAGTTGTTACAATCCGTATTTCAGTTTCAATCCTTTGTAATCTGAGACGTGATCATAATGGGAACTATATTTATATCATTCTTGTTCAGTCATACTTGCATAATACGTAAACAATTATGAAATACGCATTTTTAATTAAAAACCGAGCCATACATAAAACTTATATTTTCTCGGAATGATGTTCATAGGCGTGTATGCATCACACCATGCTTACATACACCTTAAAACCCCAATAACATGTTCAACATTGAGTTTATAGCATAAGATAGCCAACCAAACAACTCAAGGGGCTAAAAGTATTCTTTTTATAATTTCAGAGTTCATATGGACCATCTGGAACCCCCATGTGGTCCATAGGGAACTTAGTCTGGCAGCTTTGCAAATTTTGGTTCGATTTCCCTATTTTCAACCCCAACCACCTCGTTTAACACCCAAACCCAAATCCCAACTATAAATACAACCCCTAACCACCTCCTAAACATTTTCCACACTCCAAACACTCTATCTAACATCCTAAAATCATCAAATTCTTTAAGTGAGGCATATTGTTCTAAGTCCAAAATAAGTGAGTTTTGAGCTTGTTCTTCCATCTTTCTTCTTGTTTTTCTTCTTCTCCTTCTTTAGAAAAACGTCTAAGAGTATTACCACATGTTTTCCAAGGTAAACAAAGATGGTATACCACCACTTTTGAGGTCTAAGTTAGGATTTTTATCAAACTTTTAAACTTGTTTATGCTTTAGTTGGAACTTTTGCATACTAAACCAAGTCTCCAACAAGTTCTATGTTGAGGGACTTGTGTTAAAGTTTTGTTCCAGAAGATTTGAGATACAAAAGCCTCCATTCATACTTCCTAAGTCACTAAGTAATTTCCAAGTAAATGAAGTAAACAAACTACACCAAGTCTCCAACCATAACCATGTTGGAAGCACTCGTCTAGTTAAACTAACTCGGTTGCTTAATGAATTAAATGATTTATTTATGTTCTTCATACTTGTACATGACCATCCGAATCATCAATGTGGTGATTTTGTGCAATGGTGAAAATCTTGAGGTTAGTGGATTACCCTACCTCTAATACATGACAAATACATGACTATATAAATTATGATATACCTAATAATATACATGTATAACGCCTTCCAAAACCAAACCATAATATCAGTCAATCCATGATTGAATGTTATGTGTTAAGGTGGAAGAATATCTAAGTCTTAGACTCCTTATACTGGACTTCTAATGAATTTAATACTCATGAAAAACACTAACAAAAAATAGTGTCCGAATAAATATCTAAACAAGATATATTTTTATGTAATTTCTTACTAATAAAATTTCGAATACAAAATGGTCATTAAACTCCATAATCTCATACACCTTTCTTTATCCTTTTAGGGTAACTTGGTGATTCCATCCCCCTCAAACCGCTTACTCGCATTTGTGGAACTTATCTTCCTAAATCGTGTGTATATTTGACTCATTTTACGCTTTAATCACTTTGGGTTGTAACATGTATCATTATTAAATTCACATCACACATACAATCAATCTTATGCAAACACTCAATCCTTAACATGCTACTTGTTTATACATACTAGAATCCTATCATCATGCTATCTATCATTAACTTTGCAAGCCTTCCTTAACATGTATAGCGTTATAGGAGTAGCACACCGCCCACTTTTTAGTCATTGTTAAGTATTCAATCAATACGGTCTTATTCACTGCGGTGATAAGATTAAGCTAGTGGACACTTTGGTTTGATTTATAGTTGCTAGCGTGTTCAAATAACCCAATGTACAATTAACATGTGAGTCGAGACATTTTTATACTTATGCTATGTAGACAAAACGAGTATGCTCACCGACCTTTTTATTTTGACGGATACTTTATATACATATTGTAGGAAATTTATGATGATGCACGAGAGTCAACTTAGGGTGGAAATTAGAAAGGCACCCGAATTTTGTTTATATATTTCTTTTCGTGTTTAATCATGTTGATCCCAAGTAGTTGTAATTTCTTTTGAGATAATATATCTTTGGAAGTTATGAAATGAAACGAACTTTGAAATCTTAAATTTTATTGTCACAAATAGTATGTTATGACGTTTTGTGCAATCTCGTTCATCCCGCCTTGATGTTTCCGCCATCGGTTGGGGTGTGACAACACAACTGCCTTGCATTCTTGTGGTGTGAACACCGGTACTATCCCCTTCGTGGTACGTGGGGTCGTACTCTTCTGTGTGCGTATCTCAGTCATTTACTATTCGTTATGGGGAGGGCACACATGGACCGGTGAACGTGTATGGTGATGTTCGTGGTGATCATCACGGTATCTTCTAGTGTCACTTTGCATGTTGCGCATGGCGCTTACGTTGTGGTGAGTATCTCTGCTCCTATGCCCGTGCTTGCCCCCACCAGTATGAAAACTCATGATGAGTGGTGCACGGGTGTTGGTGGGAGAGTCATAGGGCAGAGTGTGTGCCGTTGGTTGAACTCTTGTTTGCGCCTGCTCGGCCAACCTTTGGTATTCGTTAGCAAGGCTTGCTTGTCTTCAAACGAACCACAATTCGAGGGTTTCCCCTTCTTGGAGTAATGGTTCGTCTTGTGTATGTGGCTCCATGCGTTGAAAACCGGGGAATGAGTAGCGGTTCATCCTTGGTGCACTGTTGCGGTTATTGGTCACCGTGCTAACGGTGTACTCCTCATGTTCGTGCTCATTGTCTTGGGGATCAAGGTCGTGCGGCGTGGCCTCAACGGCCGCCGACTTTGAGTTTGAGCCAAAGTTTGGAAAAGGAGGAAGTGGATTTTGTCAACATGTGACCGGAAAGAATAGAAATGAAGAGAAGTATTGTTCTAGCATATTGGATGGTGCCAAGAAAGAAACACTCGCAGGGGATAGAACAGTGATGGTAGTCTTGACAGGTGGGTTATCTTCTAAATCTCCTCTTCAATCGATATAGCTTGGAATGACCTGTAAAACCAAAAGCACCACTAGCTCGTTAAGAGGAGAATGGGGTTCTTCTATTAACTAGACTCCAGCATGAGAATGAGTAATTATTTTAAGGGAATAAAACAGTATGTGCGTTTAGAGTGAGAGAGTGAGAAATCGGATCCTCAAACCTTTAAAGGAGACATGTAGCCGAAGGGTTTATAGAAGGAGATGGCCTGATGGGCCATGGGCTAGACGTCGTTTTCATGGAATATCCATTTGGTCCTCTCTGACACGACAAATAATGTCAATAGAGGTGGAGGTATGTTAGTGCATCGTGATTGGCTACATGTCACCCTTCAAATGTACTTGTTGTCGCGTTTGTCATCAGTTGTGAGTCGAGATCATGGAGCAGTGATTGGCGCATGCTGATTGGCCACACGTCACTGTCCTTTTATACTTCTTGTCCCCTGCACGATTGATCATCATGGGGATCGAATGGGAAGAGCCTGGTGTGTGTTGATTGGCTACAGGCTATTGCCACTTGTATTGGTTGCACTTCTTATGAGCTATCATGGTTACGCCTCCGTGGGTGTATCCCACACAGGAACCTTGGAACAAGCTGAGTGTTTTGTGAATTGAGTATGGGTATGGTCCTACGCGTGCGTGACTTGCGCCACATTTGGGACCATATACCCCTTCCTGAATTATTGTGATGTTTCAAGCAAGTGATGTGATGATTTCGTTGCATATAAATTAAAGGTTTCAATCCATTTCGAGGTTAGACACAATTCACATAGACACATACCGATTCTAGATTTATGAATTATCCGTTTAAATTAATAACGTATCAAAAAACTTCACATTGTGAAATTGATACCATGATTCAAACAAACGATTGTACAAAACTATAACCTATATGGGTGCGAGATATTTACTCTGAGAGCTACAAGTTACCATGCGAGTCATTACCTCGGAGCCGTTATTATAGTTCTTAGATTTTCTGTTGTTTGTGTCTGATTCTGAAATCGTTAAAAATAAAAGGATCACCGACTATAAGTCCCCATCCAATTTATGTGCCAGAAAATAAATATCTTCTTTGGTGAATAGAACTAATCGTCTAAGTTTTATACAATCATATTCAAATCCAAACCAATCAATAAATATCGAGTAAAGCTAGTATCTAGCAAAATAATGAATATTATAGTTACCCTGTATTCATATGGAGATTGTCGATTACACTCGTCTTGTAGATTTGGGAGTCGGAATTGGTGGTTATACAGTGGTTTGTCATTGCAACTGAAAGAGCAGCGAAGGATGATCACTGAGATACCAAAATCGATATAGAGATATTCGCAACATAGAGAGAGGTGAGTTTATGCAGTTGCTACCATACTTGAGTACCTTTTTTAGCCTATGAACCTAATAGCCTTAACGGCAATCCATCGATCCATGGGGGCAGCTTCTAGTGCCCCCTCCCCCCCGAACTTTTCGCTAAGTAGTGGAAAGTATGTAGTTTTCGTATACAAAATTTTGGGTATATATGTTTTCTACCCCTGGTTTTATAGAAATTTTTTGATCTATACGTTTTCGACCCCCCGATCGGAAATGTTAAGCTTTGCCACTGCATCGATCACTAGTGAACTTCCCGAGATTGTGAAGTTGTAATCGATCGACAAAGTGGAAAAGGAAAGTGATTCGATTGCACCTACCGGAGTTGACTTGGTCAATGAACAAACACAAATATATACATACACACACATATATATATATACATACACACACACATATATATATATATATATATATATACATACACACACGCACACATATATATATATATATACACACACACATATTTTTTTTCTAAGAATTTAGTTAATCTTTATTTCAACCTAATTACCAAGTACAAATCATCATTTTGTTCTTTCAAGTTTCTAACAGTTCTCATTATAAATTGTTAATTTCTTTTACTATTTTAAAATAGTTCTTTTAAGTTTCTAACAGTTCTCATTATAAATTGTTAATTTCTTTTAATATTTATAAATTTTCATAAATATAGCTGTGAAAGTTCAAATAATTAAAATCTTACTTATTTAAAATTGTTTTCTTTAGTCAAACATATATTGTTTATTTAACTGCAACCCTTTGTTTAAATTGCTACGGAAATTATACATCGAATCTTAACATAAGTTTTTTAAATGCTTACAACCCAATACAATACAATACAATACAATTATCATTACTATTCATATGCATTGTGTATAAAATTCTAGTTACCTTGTTTATTTATTTGGGCTAGGTTTTTGTTGAAACTTTCAAACCATCTCCATACACCTAACTTATTAATTAAATAATTAAATAAATGTTATTGATATATTTAGTATATATATGTTTTTGTGTTATCACGACTTAGACGACTCCACTATGTTAGTTAAAACTTATACACTGTGACTTTGTCTAAAATAATCATCTTATTCTATTAAGAAATATTTATTTATGCTTAATTTGTTTTATTAAGACATTGTGTGCTAATGCCTATCATAAAAGAAAGAAAAACATTGGGCGAGACTATAACTAATTAATAAAATATAGTTAATAGTAGAGATTCTGTAATTATAAATATAGTTAATACTAGAGATTCTGTAATTATTAAATGAGTTAATTACTGTTTTCGTCCCTGTGGTTTGTCAAAAATCATTATTTCAATCCATTAGTTTAAAATTGCGATTTCAGTCCCTGTGGTTTCACTTTCGTAACCATTTCAGTCACTGTACTTACATAATAAATAAGTTGAAGTGGTTATGAAAGTGAAATCGCATGGACTGAAATGGTTATGAAAGTGAAACCACAAGGACTGAAATCGCAATTTTTAAACTAATGGACTGAAATACGAAGAGAGTAATTAAGTCTTATTAAATTAATTAATTGAATCCCCAAAAGTACTTGAACTTGTTTTATTCGGGTGGACTCACATGGATAGATTGGTTATGAAATATAAATAAATATAATAATTATTATAAACAATAGAAAATGGTCAAAATGTACCAGTGATATAGTATATGATAGTCAAAGGTGGGCTCATTGAAAGCAGAGTATACGCGTTTATGATGTCTACGATGATATACCACTGACTATGCCGTTGACTGTTGTAACTTTTGGTCTACGCCGTATATTTACTTGCTTACATAGTATACTTCTCCCCAAATATTGTATAAAAGTATAAAACGTGTTTGGTTTACTTGCCAAATCCATGTCACTTTTGGTCTACTTAATTTCTTAACGTTTTTTTATCTAATGGGAGGGATGATTGTTTTTAGTTTGCCCTAGGGTGACAATGAATCGAGTTGTTTGATAGCTATCTGAGGTAGGTTTGCTAAAAGATCAAATTGAACTGAGTTTCAATAAGTTCGAGTTTTGGTCTGAGCTCAAATCTAAATTAAGCTCTTTTAATAAACAAGCAAAGAGTCCGAGTTTTATATACCAAATTTGATTGGGGTCACGACCCTAGTGTAGGTATGTTTCGTATCTATCTACTATACTAAAAAAATACATCTTAGCCACATGGCATATTCTTAGCCAACCATTTTGATGATGTGGACATCCTCTCAAAGCTCGAGAATTCCCCTTGGGCGGGATTTTCTTTTCCTCTGTTCTCCTTCTCTCATTCATTCTTTTCTCTCACACGCTTATCAATCACCGTCCATTTTCTCTTCAATCTAAATTCTATTTCCATAAATATGCAATCATTTCCTTTCACACTTTCTTTTTCAAATCACAAACCCTAGATCTTACTTGATTTTCCACTTTCGCCAATATTGGTAGCAGGAAAGGAGATCATCAATTGCGGTGGAATGGCGAAAGTGGTAAGTATGTCAATTTCCTCATTTTCATTCATCTATCTCCTGTTATTATCAATGGCGATTTCATCTCTCGAATTCATCTATGTCAATTTCCTCTTATCCTGGTATGTTCAAGGAACCCTAGATTTTACCCACCTGCTCTCTGTCTTCTTCGTCTCACGTGCTCCTCTTTGTCTCCCAGCAGCGACGATCCGGTTTCGATTTTTGAATTTATTTTAACTGGTATATGAATCTGTTATAACCCTAATTGTTTAGCACTGGATCGATTTGTTTTGATCTTTGTTCTATCTTTTTTGTGAATGCTTTTCAAGTTACAGATTACTCTTTTACTCTGTATTGTCTCTCTGCTTTCAGATCTACGCAGGTATGCTTCATATTTCTAAAGCCTTTAGGGTTGTCGGTGTGCCTTCGAAAACCACTGTTACAATTGGATTATTTGTTTTGAGATTTACATAATTTGTAACTGCTAGATGTTTTGTTACAAATATATTATTTGTTTTGAGATTAAGAGAATTTGTAACTGTCAAATTTTAGGTTTAATTTTGGTGAAATGATTTTTTGTGATTGATATTGTAAGTTTTTATCGATGGTGTTTTATGTAGTACCTGGATGAGAGTGGTTTTGCCAATGATTCGTCTCGGTTTAGTCGACTTGGAGCTTTTGATTACGTACTTGAGCATGATGTCATTCCTCTACTGTGGCATTATCGTTTTATAAGGTTTGATTTTACTCGCTTTTTAATCAGTGAATGTTTAGTTATTTACACAAGTTTTTGATGTATTGTTTAGGATTTACAGTTTATAGGTTAAGATGTAGTGATCCGAGCATTCGTGACTTGATTCAGGGGTTTAAAAAATATTTAGTTGGCTAATCCAATCATGGGCATTGAAGTTTCCTTAATAATTGATAACTGGTAGTGGCTATGTGCTTAGATCCAGGTTTGGTTGTGATTTCCCAAACTAGGTCGAAGGATGCGAAGCGGTTTCTTGCAACCGAGGTAAGATCCATTACTTTTTACCTTACCTTCAGATTATATGACTTAAATTCGGCTAAGGTGGTCGTTCCAGGGATCGATGGTGGCTGCCAGCGGCGGAGACGAACTTCATCGCCGGGCAGCGTCGGTTGGTGAATTTGAATTTGAATATAAAGATCCCGTTGATTGTTCGGTCTCTAAGAATCAGGGAATTCACTTTTATCGGAAGACGGGTCAGGTTTGGTGAGTTTATTATTTTTTAGTAAATTTAAATAGAAAATGCATGTAAATAGAACTTTTAAATATCTTTTGAGTGTGTAAATGTGTGACACCTCGAAAATTTCGTCTAATAAAATCCCGACACGTGTCCCGTCAATTCTTGGTTTCCACGTATAGCCAAGAGGGACTAAAAATTCCGTTATGTTATACTAATAACCACTGAACGAGCATCGAAAAAGTCGGAGGACCAATATTGTAAATATGCCAAATTCTCACTTTTGGAAGGTGGTTACGGACTGCAAGCCCATAGGGTTACGGTCCGTAATCAATTCAAAACTGTGGGCGCGCCAGGTCCTTACGGACCGTAAGCAGCCATCCTTACGGTCCGTAAGGATGTCGCTGGCAGTTTGTGCAACTGACACAACAGCCTCCTGTCCTGGACAGATTGCTCGCGACTTACCACCCTTCCTCTGCTTCTTCCACCTCATTTGACACTACTCAACTCCAAGAGAAGCTTGGGGACACTTGGCATGCTCTTGATCTCCATGTTCAAGTATAAATAGCAAGCCTTCCTACCCCAATTCTTTGCTCATTCTCATTTAATCTTCTCTACTCTTCTCTGGAGGTTCCTGATCTAAAGGAGCATCCTAAATCAAGTCATTTTCGTGCTAGGCACCTCGTGTAAGTGTTCTTAGCCTTCCTTTTTTAGTTTTGATAGGCTTTAAGCCAAAGTCAAAGCGTTGACGTAAAAACGCTTTGACTTTGAGCTAAGACCATTATGGTCCAGCCAATGTTCGTAACGAACATGGATACGTGATCGTAATAAGGTAGGTGTTAATCCCTCAAGAGGGCGCCTCCTGATTACCACGTTTGCTTGGTCAATTTACGGGTCAAAGCAATGTTAATAAAAAGTCAAAAGGGTCAGTTTTGAAATAAATTCATAACTAGTAATGTAGGTGTTATAAAATCTATTTTGACACTCTAATAACTTGATAATAATTATAAGAACATGTGGGAACATGTTCAACTCGTCAATTCCAGGTCTAGGGTCGGTTCGCAAACAAAAGTCGCGAAGTTTGACTTCTGCGTTGACTTTCAGTTCTGACCCGATTTAGCAACCTTAGCTACTGTTTCTAATTTGAAATATGACCATGTTATAGTATACTATAACCCTCTGGAGTTATAGGATATGGTCATGTAGTAATCTGAGCTTTTATACAAGTATTCGTTAAATATGCCAATTTTTGCAAAAAGACCCTTAATGCATAAGAATGAGGTTTTAACCATTTACAAGCATATAAATGAGTTGTAAACTAATTTGTTAAATTAATGTACTTATTTTGAAGTTAATAATCTGGTCATAAACCAAGTTTTGATTATTTAACACATAAACGCGTTTAAAATGACCATATCGCCCTTTTAGCGTATAAAATAGTTTAAACATGGTTTTGACATCAAAAATCATTACCTACTAATGTAATATCATTATTAGGATTATTTGAGATATTATTCAGCTTGCAAACTGAGTTGAAGCTTTAGCTTGCATATTATGTCCTTAAATGACAATGTTGCCCTTTCGGCACTTTAAATGGGTTTTTAAGCATTGTAATGGAACAAAACCATATACTTACTGATATAATATGTATATATATTAACATATTTTGGCTATACAAATCTGATCATAACAACACTTTCACTTAATTACCATTTAAATCGTTATTTAGCGACTTAATCGTCGTTTCGGAGCATAATATGGTTTAAAACCATATTAGAGCATCAGGCTTGATACCTACTGATTTCAAAATATATTTTCAAATTATTAATAGTAGGTACATGTCTCAAACTCAGATTCCCAAATAAGTTATCAAATTATATGTGAAATGACCAAAATACCCTTTTGGGACATAGTTTGGTCTTAAACTATAAACCACACATATAATTGATATCCTACTGATATAACATCATAAAATAAGTGTTTTTACAGAATGTTTATGACCATAACATCAGTTTACATATAAGCTCATTTATTACATTGTAAAATGACGAAATCGCCCTTTTAAGACATAAATCACGTTTAAAAATAGAACGGGCTGAGTTATAAATATCTTACTGATATTTTAACACATTTTAAATATAATGGCATATGGAACTTGTATATGACTCATCCGGTTACCCGATTTCGCTTATATGCATACGGTTAAGCCTACGTGAATATTTACGTAAATTATCCGAAATGAATTTAACCATATCAAATTATTCTCAAAGTCCAGAATGTAAAATGGTAACCCATATTATACAAGTCCTAGTACTTGTCGGGTCCAAAATACATTCTTTTCCGGTCATCGCTTAATCTAGCATTTTGTACCGTTATCTTTAGTTTAACTTAGTCGGTCTAAGTCAATGACTAAATAAAGACCCGCTAGCTAACTAATCGGTTAATAAAACCATCCGTTCTAGACTAAAGGCTTCCGGTAGAACTGTCACCAAGCTAGGTTATTTGATTACGGTTGTGCGTTGCTTATTTCTTATTTCTAAAGATTTGCTAGCCAGTAAATACTTTTAACTTATTTTCTCTTATACGGGCTTGGGATACGGTATGATAATACCGCATGGTTGGATATGGGATTAAAGACCAATGAGTCAGGAATTCAAATAATCCATTTTAAAATTGCTTAATATTAAACATTTGGGGGTTAAAACGACCATGTCTTGGATATCCACGGCTCATTTAATTGTAAATGGCCATGACCGAAGCATGAGATGTAGGCATACACCCGACAGATGCTAAAATAAACTATAACCCATTATGGGTGTACCTATTAAAGGTATTAAAGTGGTGTGTCGATTACTCATGTTCCCGACATAGTTTTCGGGCTCTAAATGTATTTATTAGCATGTAAACTATAACCCATTAGGGGTGTACCTATTAAAGGTATTAAAGTGGTGTGTCGATTAATCATGTTCCCGACATAGTTTTCAGGCTCTAAATGTATTTATTAGCATGTAAAACTGATAACATGAATATAATTTGTACCAAGTTATTTACTAAACAAAAGTACCATTATGTACACTAAATGTTTTCAAAAAAATGTTTTCAAAATGAGTCGATTAATTGTATTTACCAGATTTATCTGACGTATTTTCAAAAGACTAAGCGCAGGTGACATATGCACGTAAATAGGCTGGAAGTGCTCGGCAAGCTTAAGAGGAATTTGCAACTCCTTGCTTAGAAGGCCTTAGTCTGTTAATTTTCTTTTGTACTCACATTTTGATCCGCCTGTGGATCTAATACAAGCGTTGTAATTTATTTTTGAACTTTGAACATTCAAACATTTGTAATAATAATTATCCAGACTTCCGCTGTGTTATTTGTATTGCTTGGTAATGATGATATCAACTTGCGTAACGATATTCCCCACCGGGTTACATTTGAAATTAGGGGTGTGACAAAATGTGTACACTCTACAGGTTTTTTGTTAGGGCCCGGGTCAGAATGCGCCACAATTCGTCTATCAAGGAAAACCAAAAAGATTCATGGAGAACTAGAAGAGATCTCAAGAAGCACTTGCTCCTCCGGTAAATTATATAATTGTTTGATCGTTTTTTTTATTTCAATAATGTACAAGGGAGAATGAATTTTGATCGAACCATTTTATAATCATCAAGCATGTCTTTATACTTCAGTTTTCATTTTATTATATCGAAATACCTTGACAACTAACATGCTTTACTTATGGATATATGTTTTCTTTGTTTTCAAATCATATATTTACAAGATCCTAGCTCAGTTAGGTATGCTCGTGATTGAATGTCATAAAGAAGTGAAGACCACAAGATTTTGTGAAATCACTTAAATGGTTGAAAGTATTGTGTTTTTCAGTCTTATAAGGTTTAAAAGTTGGTTAAATTGAGTTAATTATGTTTTTACAAGATCAGCAGGCATTCAAGTTTTTGTTGCAAAAGTTTGAGAGGTGACAAGATGGGATGTTTTAGCTAATCAGGTAACGGGTCAAAACAGGTTCAAGTTGAAACATACCAGGTTGTATTGATTCACAAACACTTTTGTATAAACGGGTCGGGCCGGGTTAGGAATTACAAATGAATGTTGTGCAAGATAGTAGTGTGATATATGTATTTGGTTAATTAAGATCTCTATTGTATGAGCCCGACAGAAGCATTCCTTCTTGGATTTTTTCAGGCACCCCACCTTTTGTCGGGCGCCCGTCTCTTAAAAGGATTCAGTTACACCAGATAACTAAATTTACGTTTCTTGAATTTATCAAAAAAAATATGATCTTTACTTTCTTAAGTTGTTGAGTATAATTTTGTTTTTTGCATTTTCAAGAGAAAAAACAACAAACATTATCCCAGTGTCTTAAAACCGAAACCAATGGGTTTTCGGTGACCAGTGGACAGGGTTCACCATTAGGTTCAACTAGTCCGAACAAGTGGTTCAAGGCAGAGGGTGCGACATCATCTTCTATACGATCTATCCAGATCAAGGAGAAGGCTATGATGGATCTGAAGCGGTTTTATGGAAGTGTTAAAGTTGTTAACAACCAAAAGGAGTGATGGTAGTTCTTTTTCTTTATTATTGAACCCATCGATCTTTTCTGGTTTTGTTTCTGTAAATCAACTATAGATACCTTCCTAAAGTAGAAATCTTCAGTATGTTAATAAAACCTTCCTTAGAATGTTAATAAAACCTTCCTTAGACTTTGGTTAATTAAGATCTCTATTGGGTTGTTGCGTAACCATACCATTGTTTTATTTGTTTCTTCCACCATTGAAATCTTCAGTTTTACTCTTTTTACATTATCAATGTTAATCTGAGCTAATTGTTTGGTGTGTGGATGTTAATTGTAGAATAACAAATAAATTCCTTTTTTAACAACAATTTTTTGTACTCCTATACATTAAACATCAGTTTTTATATGCGCAAGCACCATACTGCTAAATCAGTAGAATGCTTGCAACTGGTTTTTAAGACATTTAATTAAAAACCAATGTCCTAGAATCAATGATTGGATATGTATTGATATTATGCTTGTATTTCTATTAATGAATAGTTACTTTTTAGTACTTTGTAACTATTTACATCAACTTGACATTTAGTTCTTTTTATTATTTTTAATAACCTCACCTTGAGATTTAATTCTTTTTGTTATTTTTAATAAAAAAAGCAGATGCATAAGGTTTTCCTTCACGACAATCGCTCTCCCATAATCACGCAACCTGGCAATGATTTCAGATTTTGGTTCGTTTAGTTTTGCTTCATTCGGTTTAGGTTCAGACAACGATGATTTCAGATTTTGGTTCATTTAGTTTTGCTTCATTCGGTTTGGTTCAGACAACGATTAATTTCCAATCTAGGTGTAGATGTTCGATTTTGGTTTGTTTGGTTTAGCTGGCAATTTCAATTCTGGTTTGTTCGGTGTAAATGACGTTTGGCACTTAGATTTTTGTATCTACACCCATTTGGCACTTCGTGTTGATTCAGGTTTTCTAAGATAACATAGTCACCATTGTTCATGCAAGGTTAGCCATGTTACCAAACAATAGAAATCCGCTTTAAACAGAATAAACCGATCTAAAGAAACGGGGTCTGATAAACCCTAAAAAGGCATTATTGATTAACACCTTAAAAAGCTCATTAGATATCTAATGTAATTTTGTATAAAAATTTAATAAATGGGAAATTTTAACCACTTACATCTAAATATGTTTCTTTTGTTTGTGTGAGGATAAAACATGTTTATGGATATCAAGTAGCTTTCTTCTCGAAGTCAACTCCGATGCATAATGCATCTAGGAATGCCAAGTTGAATGGGGTTCACAATGCCACATTTTTTAAATCAAGGTCTCAATAGTATTAGTGAATATTTGGTTCCATTTTCTATTACATAAAAAAAATTAAAATCTTCATAATCTCAAGGTTTATGTCAAACTACTAATACTTGACAACAACAACGAATCTACTGATAAAAGATTATGTCAACGCTGATAACTAAGATATTTTCTTTTACCAACCCGTGAAATTCATGGGATCTTAAACTAGTATAATTATAATTGTATACAAACAAGAAAAATTGAATAATTAAATAAAAAATAAAGGAGTCGAACTCGATTTTGAAAACTTAGTCATGGGCCGGACATAAACTTTAAAAATCAAGCCTGGACTCGACTTGACTCGTTTACACCCACACCCTTAAGGGTGATGAAACATACTACTCAAAACCCAAGTTTTTGATAAACGCCTCCTACAGTTTGATTTCAAGTTTTTATAAATTACGTTTGCACATATTAACTCACGAGTAACAAGTTAGATCCTTGAAGCATTTGTCACGTAAGCATTTTATCCCTATATTTGAAGTGAACAAAAGCAAAAGAAAAAAAAAACAAAACCAGCTTGTGAGATAAAACTAGGTATGAGTTCGGTATCAACCGATACTGGTACCGAAAATTCTCAAAGTGGGTACCCGTATCGAACCGGTACCGAAAATATACCCGGTTCAGTAAATTCGGTACCTGTACCGATTCAAAACTGTTACCCGGTATCATTTGCTTATCCCTAGACAAAACAAATGGTGGTTCTGTGAGATGCCTTTTTGACATCATGAGGGAAAGAGATCAGGAGTTTTAACATTCAAATCTTTCCCCTGTATGTATTCGAATAAAAAACGCCTAACTGTGTAAAAATTGTGACAATGATTTTGGTGTTGACATCTAGATTTGGTGCTAACTTACACTAAGGATAATATTGTCAAAAAGTTCATGCACATGTCACTCACATGTCAAAAACCATGCACATGCAAGTCACATGCATATTCTACCTTTTTCTAAAACTTCCATAACTTTTTATATGTGATTATTTAAAAAAAATGACATAGTAAACTTGAGTGTTTTATTATCTTTCCAACAAGTATACTATTGATATACTTTTGAAATTAAAAAAAGACATGAACTGGGTGTCCAAGTTAAAACGCTATAAAATACTCAGTTCAAAGAAACACCATGAAATATCCAGTTGAAAACGCCATAAAACACACAGTTCAGAAAAACACCATGAAAACCCAATTAAAAACGCCATAAAAACACGCAGTCCAGAAAAACGCCATAAAAACACCTAATTTAGAAAAACGCCATAAAAACATCTTGTTCAGAAACACACCATAAAAAAACTCAGTTGAAACCGCCATAAAAACACAAAGTTGAAGACGCCACAAAACTCATTTCATATTTTTCGAAAAGTATATAATAGCATACTTGTTGGAAAGATAAAAAAAACACTAAATTTATGGTGTATTTTTTCTAAAAGTAATTATGTATAAAGTAATTTTGGACATTTAAATATGAATGGGGAATGACATGTGATTAGCATGTGCACCTTTTTTTGACCTTCTCATTTAACCCCTCCTGTTAGTTCTACGGTTCCCTATATTTACAAAAACGTCACCGTATCAATCTCAGCCGTAAATCACAAAAGTCTTGTGGCTAAGAATCGTTATCACCGTTTTCACACATATCTAATTCTAATAAAATAATTCTAAAAAATATTACGTGGCATTCTCTTCTTTTATTTAAAGTAATAGTTCTACAATAATTCTAATGGCTATTTAATATTATGATTAATTAATAACCATAATGCATTTTTTTTAATATGTGTTATGAATTATATTAATTTATTAATAATACTTTAATATATTATATTAATATCTATTATTATTATAACTATTATATTATATCAAAAAGATTTGTTTATTATTCAAACAATTATCTGATTATAATTTTTTTTAACTAAACATATCATATGGTATTTATACTCATAAACCCTTTTAGTTGATAACCTATGAATTATTTATTTATGTTATACTTTGTTGATATTACTTATTTCATAAATTATTGTGTCATTAGTATTATACTAATATTCATATGAATGTTTTATATTTAGAATTAATCAAAAACATCTTTTAACATAAAATCACAACTTTCTACATATTTTTAAAACCTTTTTACTATGTAGTAATAAATAAAAGATTTTTAGCCAACTCTATAAAGTGTTAACTTGACATAATAAAAAAATTATTATTTTGATAAATATTAAGTGTAAATATTATGGCAAATATTAAACATAATAGATATTTATTATAACAAAAGATAATCATATAAACAATTTGAATAATCAGTTATATCTTTTGTTTTACGTAAGATGTTATAACATACTTTACTTATTGATTTAAACTAGAATTACCACCCGCCGCAATGCGGAGGAGGATTCGTTAGTTATATGTCATATTAGATGAAAGGCAAATGTTTCTTACATGACCGCGAACGTGTGTGTAAAATATAGAAAAGAGTAGCTAAGTCGATCTTTGACCCGTGTGTTACGACAGACCTATCAAACGGGAAAAATAGACGCGCTGCGACGGGCTTGTTAAACGGGAAAAAATAAATGAAAAAAGTTGAACCCCACACGCATGTTGCGCGTATTAACTTGGAAAATTTAGAACAAAATGTTAAACGAAAAACTTGCGAAAGATAAAAAATATAAGAGACCAAAGTTGAAAGTAAAAAAATGTTGAGGTTAAATTGCAAAAGATGAAAAACTTTGGTTGAAATGTAAAAAAATCAAAAGGATTAACTTGCAAAAGATGAAAACTTTGAATTAGAAGTGAAAAATCAAATTAACCAAATGGGTTAAATTATCAAAGATTGAACTCTTATAGTTAGAAATAAAAATCCATTAAAAAAACCAAAGCCAAGATACAACAACTATAAGGACAAATATGTTGCTTATTTATAGTTTTATAATATGTGAATTAAATAAGTACTCCATAGAGGCCCTATATATTTTAATTAATTAAACATTATTTTAATATACTGTATTTGAATTAAATGATATATTGAATTTAAGAAGCAATTTTAAACATTGTAGATGATATATAATTTAAATTTTAAATTAAATTCAACAACTTCAATATTATTTAAATGATGTAAAGATAATTAGGTTCTCATGTCTTCAATTTTGGTTATTCACGGGTTCGATCAATCAGAGAACATCTTCACCTTTACATTTAAAACTCTAATTTCGGGATCTATGATTAAAACGCATATTAGGATTTCAAAATTCAAAAAGCAGTTAATATCAAGCGATCCATGTTCATATAAATGGCAATCTACAAACATCATTGGAAATAACAGTTTTAACTTTGCCAATGCATATCAGTTACGGTTTCAATTAACTTTGCCAAAAGGGTATACGGGGTGGTCGCAGCAAGCCCCTTTGCCGCTCGGCAAACACCGCCGCCACTAACATTTGTCGCGCGAGGAGTACACAAATCAGGGAATGGTTGCCGCTTGGCAAAGAAGAGGGAGAAGGTAAGTTGTGGGGTCCATATCTTGTCAAACAATCATCCTTTTTTTCTTTTTTTAATTAGTTCACCTAATCTCAATTTAAGCATGCACCCCCTATGTTTTTTGGGCATTAGGCAAGAATGAGAGGGAAAATACATCGCATAATATGATTGGGTAAGGGGTTTGCCTAATCTCTTTGAGCATGCACCCCTTACATCCTAAAATACCATACCACCGCTATTATTCTTTAATATTTCAAAAAATCTGAATATTTTCATAACAGATTCATACTTACTATGAACGAAGTTGTAAAGAAAGTTAATGATTGCCTACTTGCATTGCTTCCGGACAAAGAAAAAGAATACCTAAGTCATGTAAATTGGTGTATGTATAAAAATTGTTCACTTATGTAAATTTGTGCAATACGAGTTGTGAGAACTTAAAAAACTCGGCGTTATGAAAGTTTTTTTCAATTTTTTTTTCCAAAAATTCTAAAACAATCAACTTTTCCAAAAAAAAACTAGTTCTTTTTTATTTACAAGAATCGTAAATACTATAAAAAGTTGATGTCATGGTGATGTCATTAGTTTTATACGGTAGCTGTAAGGAACCGAGAACACCACTTCAATTTTTTACGGCCACCTTGGTGACATTTTAATGTAGGAGTGTGAAAAAGATGAGAGCAAAACTCACGTGAGAAGACCGAGTTCTCTAAATTCTCATAACTCATAGGAGTTTTCCCTTGATCTGAATACTATATATATATATGTGTGTGTGTGTGTGTGTGGATTGGGTAAAATAAGAACCACCTTAAGTTGTAAGAACCGTAGCAACCACTATTAACTATTGATCAAATGTGTTTTAATGGATTAGATTAAAAGACAATAAAGCAAAGTAAAGATTGTGCTTTAATTAATGAAATTTTTGTTTTTAGTGAGATAAGGGCTAATTGGTCATTTTACTATGACCATTAATGATTAGTCTTATTAATGATTGTGCTTTAATTAATAAGATTGTTCTTTAATAAAAAAATTAAAAAATTGAGGTAAATGTTTATTGTAACATCCGTCAAAAAAAACGGATTTACCAAACCCGCTCCGTTTATCAACCGAACAGTCAGTTAAAATTTTAGTTGCGAATTAAATGCCCAAAATAATTTTAAACGATCCGTAATCAAATATTATACGGGGATATGTATTTAGTTTTTGAAAATCTGTCAAAAATATCAAAATAAAAATGGTTTACTTTTGCCGGGTTTCGAACTCGGGTCTGTACCGGGTAAACCAAAGACTTAACTCTCAGCCGACAAACCACTCCGCCATCTTGATTTTCTGGTAATAACAGAAAACAATTAATTCAAATAATCAATTTCAGAAGTTAATTTATTGCGCCCAAAATAACAGTCGTCGGAAATCCCGACGACTTCGCCGTTTAATTACGTTATTTCTCAAAGTAACCGAAAACTTAACTATTACGACGGTTATAACCGACGTCTGAACCGCGACATCAGCCATAACCGCCGGAGTACGGTTGACTTCGAATTAAGACCGAATTCAGACCCCATTCAATCCCAATACTACCCTATAAATACACCCTCAACTCGCCAGAAGTCTTTCACACTCAAATCGCACTCTTTCTCAGCGAAAAATCACCTGCCGGAAATTCTTGATACTTCGCCGGAAAACCGTATCAGTAATCTTTGAGTTTACTGAACCCCCTAAATCTTCAACGAAGTCACCCACAACCTTTGCAAGCCTTCGGAAGACTTTCTGCTGCAAAATACTTGTCGCCGGAAAAAGAGTTCTGTCGCCGGAGTTTTGCCGGAAAACAGAGTAAAACCAGTCGGTACATCTCACGCCTATTTTCCTTCCCTTTTTACTTTTATATCATTTGTAATTGATCATTAAACGCTAAATAAACTTGAATCAACATTCGAATCCAGTCCGTCGTCACTTCCGGTTAAAACCGGTGAAGAAGACGAAGTTCAGTAATGGTTAAGTATAATTAAAATCAAGATAATTACCGGGTTAGACACACAGTCCAGCGGTGGACTGTGTGCACTTTTAACGCTAAAGTCACGAGTTCGATTCCGGTTTCACACACGCCGCCTTGATAAAAATTCTCTTTTTCGCAAAACAGAACCGGAGTGTTTTGTGATATGTTAAGTATATTGATAACTGAGTTTATAACCAAGTGAGACACACGGTCCAGCGGTGGAGTGTGTGTCCGCTAACCCACAGGTCCCGGGTTCGAGACCTGTGGAGCACACCGGTTCTGAGATTTATTTCGTTTTTAATAATAAAGGATTTCTGTTAATTCTAATTAATATATATATGTAATTAAAATCGGATATATAACGGGTTAGACACGTAGCTCAGTTGGTAGAGCTGCGTGCACGCGTACGGGAGGTCTCGGGTTCGAGCCTCACCGAGCGCACAACAATATGCCTATAAACCGGTCAACGATAGTCAAGTCAACGGTCAACGTGTACTGTAGCAATAAAATAAAATATTTTTTTATTATTTTTATTTAATTATTTTAATTAAAAATCAATTATAAATACTTAAAAATAACATTTTTAAGGTTAGAAAATAGCCTCAAACTCACAAAAATACACCCAACAATCCTACTAAAATAGATTCATAAAACCCGTTTACTTACCGAACCATTATGCGATTTATCTAGGATTAATTTCACTCGTGGTTAACACCATTTCGCGTGCATTCAACCTCATCAACCGAACGCACCCAATGTGAGTGGATTCTTACAAACTCCCCTTTTTATTCATGTTTTGGGGTGTATCATGTGTCGCTTAAACTAATTTTCTTATGCAAATTCGTGCTATACCATTATATGAACTAAACTAGAATGTAACTATTGTTTGGTTGTGATGTATTACATATTGTCAAAGTTGTATGCAAATTATTTAGGCCCATCAGTTCCTCGTGGGAGACGAGAACATCGCGTGCCTCAAAACTCATTCATTAAGGCCCATCAGTTCGTAAGAACAACGCGTGCCTCAAAACTCATTTATTAGGCCCATCAGTTCGTGGAACAACGCGTGCCTCAAAACTCATTCATTAGGCCCATCAGTTCCTCGTGGGAGACGAGTCGAACATCGCGTGCCTCAAAACAATCATTTGGTGTATGTGAGTTTAATATTCAATATTATGTGTTGTGTGAATAAATTTACATCTACATTTACTCATATGTGGTATGCACATTATTTATCATCAATTGGTTAAACTTGTTCAAATGTTTTTCCATAGGATTCACTCGCCAACATTATGTTGATCCAAAACCTTTTTACACATGATACAGGTAAACAGGTTGAAGCAAGGAAAACATAGGATATGCCTTAGAAGAGAACCAAGAAGCTTAGACAGATAGATAGAATATGGTGTATCATTTATTTCCATTAAATTGTATTAATGAATATGAAACATATAATAAATGTCATGAGCTTTGATGATAACCCAATTATGCCCCGATCACCTTTTCCGCTGCGGGTCGGGGTGTGACAGATTGGTATCAGAGCCATGACTATAGGGATATAGGATAGGTTATTAGACCCTTAGAGCCTATACTATAGTCTGCCTAAAATTTAACTTGATTAGGTGGTTACATACAAACTTGTGATATTTATTTGTTTCATATTTGTTTACATTTCAGTCAAACATACATGCTCATATACATATTCATTATACATATTCATTATACATATATCGATGTTCATGTATTCAATTTATTTTCATACTCTCAATATCCAAAGATTTTGTGCAATTTTCAAATCTCATCAAAGTAAGTTCTGCGACGGGCATGTAGTAACTGGAAGGGTACAAGTACCGGTAGTCGGAACGTCCTGTCTAGGTTGGCATTCGTATAAATCCAAAATAACGGACCAGTTTGCCTACCTGGGGACTAACGATGAGAGTACGACGGATCTATTAGGCCAAAGCATGCCACACCAAACGTCGTTCGAACTAACCTCACTATGAGATGTCACCGTGTCCATGCCTGGACACATTCCGAATATCACACGTTGTATACATATTTCTCGATTTTCTCCGGGTTTTTGTACGCAACCAGGCAGAA
This sequence comes from Scalesia atractyloides, assembly GCA_947069175.1. Classification (NCBI taxonomy): domain Eukaryota; kingdom Viridiplantae; phylum Streptophyta; class Magnoliopsida; order Asterales; family Asteraceae; genus Scalesia; species Scalesia atractyloides. The sequence goes on from CAMTDV010001633.1 coordinate 24,737,846, forward strand.
ACCGTGCGAACCATATGAAAAACCGGTATTCATGGGGGCCCACATGATTACACAGGTAAAGTATGGCGGCATGACGGGCCTAACAGCGAGCAAAGCCCAAGACATCCTATGGATGTAGTAGATTTATTTTCTATATTTACTTTATGAACGTTCAATCCCAAACACGACCCACGATCCCAAAGGCATCCAACTCATACTCTTGACATGTATTCCTTGTAGATGTCTTCTAACCTCGCCCGTAGGAAGATGAGAGCAGAAAAAGCCCGTGAACGCATGGCTACCCAAATCGCTCAGCAAATGGCGACCGTAATACCCAACATCGTAGTTCAAGTTCAACAAGCCCTTACCGCTAATTCCGTTAATCCAACCCAACAAGAGGATCAAAACACTGTCAACCTTCCAGTCACTAAATGCACCTACAAACATTTCAAATCCTGCGATCCTCCAAAATACGAAGGAACTGAAGGTGTCACCGCTCTCCTCCATTGGTTCGAAGAAATGGAGAACACTTTTCTAAATTGCGATTGCCCCGATGATCGCAAAGTGCGTTATGCTACTGGTCGTTTACTTGGAACAGCACTCACATGGTGGAATACAGAAAAGACCAAACGAGGTGTTGAAGAAACTATGACCTTGACTTGGGAAGAATTGAAGGGAATCATGACAAGACGGTTTTGCCCAAGAAGTGAAATCAAGAAATTGGAGGATGAGTTCCATGCTTTGAAACAAAAGGAAGGCGACCACACCACATACAACAAGAGATTCCTTGAGTTAAATCAAATGGTTCCCAACTTGTTCACTCCCCTCTACCGTTTGATCGAGCACTACATTCGTGGTCTTCCATCAAAGATTCAAGACCCTGTAATAAGCACCTCGCCTGCAACTTTGGAAGCAGCAATGGAGCTAGCAACCGCGCTCACCGAGAACCGAATTCGGAACAAAGATTTCAAAGAGGAGAAGAAGAAGGATAAAGCATCAACGGAAACCTCAAACCCCACCCGAACCGAATCCTCTACACCACCTACATCTAAGAGAAAGCGTGATGGACAAGTCTTCGCCGTCACCCAACGCAAACAACCAGCTTCACAAGTTGTACCTCCTCAAACTATCCCAAACGCTCAAGTAGCACCCAACTCAACTTACCCAAATAAGAAACCTTACATTGGACCTCACCCTCAATGCAACACCTGTTTCTATCACCATCCAACTACTTCACCCTGTCGACTATGTGCGAATTGTGGACGCTACGGTCATTTGAGCAAAGTTTGCCGCACCGCTCAAAACCAAACCTTAACCCCTACTCAACCCATGACCCAAACATATCAACAACCTCAATACCCCATGAACCCATATGTTCGAGCTTGTTTCAATTGTGGCGACCCTACCCATTTTAGAAACACGTGTCCTCGTTTGGTTAATATCATAAACGCCCAAGCTCAAGCAAACCCAGTTAACCAAACAAACCAAGCAAACCCAGCTCCACCACCAGCAAGAGGAAGAGTTTATAACATCAACGCCAATCCTGTTGAAGATGTTAACGGTCCAAACCAACCACTTAACTAGCCTTCTCTCACCAAGAATCAAGATTCAACTCTAATCACTTAGTTTTTATGTTTTTCTTTAGGTTATCTCAATTTTCACGTATCTCAATTGGAATTTTATCCAAGAATTTTAATGCAAATTACTAGTTCAGTTGGTTTTATACTCATTGATTTAATATTCATATCATCATACTTCATGACATATCTCAGTCTTATCATTTAAAGAAGTTGAGTGTGTCTCACATGCAATACATTTCATTTCATTTTACATTTCAATACATGCAATACGCTCGGCTCCGTTGATTGAGCCTTGAGCACACAGTTCAATTTACATTTCAATACATGCAATACGCTCGGCTCCGTTTGATTGAGCCTTGAGCACACAGATCAATTTACATTTCCAGTTCATGCAATACGTTCGGCTCCGTTTGATTGAGCCTTGAACGCACATACATTTTCATTATCAGTATCTTGTGGTTGTGGTGTTTGTTGTAGAGTCGCATAGAACTAATCATAACTGGCGGATGAAGTCAATGAGAATTTGACAAGAATACGGTGGATACGCCGCTGGTACTTCCTATATATAAGTATTTTTGTCAAATGATCGGAGGCATTATCAGGCGGTTATGAGAGGTTCCATGCATAGGCTGTTTGTGTGGTTAAGTTATTCATATTCAGTACATGCAATACGCTCGGCTCCATTTGATTGAGCCTTGAGCACACAATTTCAATTTCAGTACATTCAATACGTTCGGCTCCGTTTGATTGAGCCTTGAGCACACAATTTCAATTTCAGTACATTCAATACGTTCGGCTCCGTTTGATTGAGCCTTGAGCACACAATTTCAATTTCAGTACATACAATACGATGGGCTCCGTTTGATTGAGCCTTGATCACCCAGATATATTTCATTTCAGTAATTTATGTTTGTTGTATTGATTGTAGAATTATAGGACTAATCATAATTCACTGATAAAACCAATGAAAATTTGACAAGAATATGGTGGATACGCCGCTGGTACTTCCTATATATAAGTATTCTTGTCAAAGGATCAGAGGCGTTATCAGGCGGTTATGAGATGTTCCATGTAGGATTTAGTATTGCCTTGGTTGAAATTGTGTTACATTTATATCATCTCACTATTTAAAGAAATTGGATTGTGATCCATTTCTATATAGACTAACCTCTCCATCATAACAAACGAGAGAGGAACCATCACCATTCAAACATATATGCTATCGGAATGTGGATACAATTGTTAGTTGTTGTGTTTATTTGTGTAGATTGTAGAAATTCTGCCTTAGGATATAACCCCAAACATATTCAAACTTTTATGTGTGATATCATTTTAGCGAATCATTCCTGCTTAACAATACTTATACAGTAGGCAACAAAAAGCGATTCCTGTATTAGGATACTTAACCTTTACAAGGAACGTTACCGCCTCAAGCAAAAACTTAAACCCTTATTTCTTCTAAGTATGTAACTGTCAAAACTAAACACCATCATTCTTTTAGTCAATTATATCCCTGTTTAAATTTCGGGACGAAATTTCTAAAAGCAGGGGATACTGTAACATCCGTCAAAAAAAACGGATTTACCAAACCCGCTCCGTTTATCAACCGAACAGTCAGTTAAAATTTTAGTTGCGAATTAAATGCCCAAAATAATTTTAAACGATCCGTAATCAAATATTATACGGGGATATGTATTTAGTTTTTGAAAATCTGTCAAAAATATCAAAATAAAAATGGTTTACTTTTGCCGGGTTTCGAACTCGGGTCTGTACCGGGTAAACCAAAGACTTAACTCTCAGCCGACAAACCACTCCGCCATCTTGATTTTCTGGTAATAACAGAAAACAATTAATTCAAATAATCAATTTCAGAAGTTAATTTATTGCGCCCAAAATAACAGTCGTCGGAAATCCCGACGACTTCGCCGTTTAATTACGTTATTTCTCAAAGTAACCGAAAACTTAACTATTACGACGGTTATAACCGACGTCTGAACCGCGACATCAGCCATAACCGCCGGAGTACGGTTGACTTCGAATTAAGACCGAATTCAGACCCCATTCAATCCCAATACTACCCTATAAATACACCCTCAACTCGCCAGAAGTCTTTCACACTCAAATCGCACTCTTTCTCAGCGAAAAATCACCTGCCGGAAATTCTTGATACTTCGCCGGAAAACCGTATCAGTAATCTTTGAGTTTACTGAACCCCCTAAATCTTCAACGAAGTCACCCACAACCTTTGCAAGCCTTCGGAAGACTTTCTGCTGCAAAATACTTGTCGCCGGAAAAAGAGTTCTGTCGCCGGAGTTTTGCCGGAAAACAGAGTAAAACCAGTCGGTACATCTCACGCCTATTTTCCTTCCCTTTTTACTTTTATATCATTTGTAATTGATCATTAAACGCTAAATAAACTTGAATCAACATTCGAATCCAGTCCGTCGTCACTTCCGGTTAAAACCGGTGAAGAAGACGAAGTTCAGTAATGGTTAAGTATAATTAAAATCAAGATAATTACCGGGTTAGACACACAGTCCAGCGGTGGACTGTGTGCACTTTTAACGCTAAAGTCACGAGTTCGATTCCGGTTTCACACACGCCGCCTTGATAAAAATTCTCTTTTTCGCAAAACAGAACCGGAGTGTTTTGTGATATGTTAAGTATATTGATAACTGAGTTTATAACCAAGTGAGACACACGGTCCAGCGGTGGAGTGTGTGTCCGCTAACCCACAGGTCCCGGGTTCGAGACCTGTGGAGCACACCGGTTCTGAGATTTATTTCGTTTTTAATAATAAAGGATTTCTGTTAATTCTAATTAATATATATATGTAATTAAAATCGGATATATAACGGGTTAGACACGTAGCTCAGTTGGTAGAGCTGCGTGCACGCGTACGGGAGGTCTCGGGTTCGAGCCTCACCGAGCGCACAACAATATGCCTATAAACCGGTCAACGATAGTCAAGTCAACGGTCAACGTGTACTGTAGCAATAAAATAAAATATTTTTTTATTATTTTTATTTAATTATTTTAATTAAAAATCAATTATAAATACTTAAAAATAACATTTTTAAGGTTAGAAAATAGCCTCAAACTCACAAAAATACACCCAACAATCCTACTAAAATAGATTCATAAAACCCGTTTACTTACCGAACCATTATGCGATTTATCTAGGATTAATTTCACTCGTGGTTAACACCATTTCGCGTGCATTCAACCTCATCAACCGAACGCACCCAATGTGAGTGGATTCTTACAAACTCCCCTTTTTATTCATGTTTTGGGGTGTATCATGTGTCGCTTAAACTAATTTTCTTATGCAAATTCGTGCTATACCATTATATGAACTAAACTAGAATGTAACTATTGTTTGGTTGTGATGTATTACATATTGTCAAAGTTGTATGCAAATTATTTAGGCCCATCAGTTCCTCGTGGGAGACGAGAACATCGCGTGCCTCAAAACTCATTCATTAAGGCCCATCAGTTCGTAAGAACAACGCGTGCCTCAAAACTCATTTATTAGGCCCATCAGTTCGTGGAACAACGCGTGCCTCAAAACTCATTCATTAGGCCCATCAGTTCCTCGTGGGAGACGAGTCGAACATCGCGTGCCTCAAAACAATCATTTGGTGTATGTGAGTTTAATATTCAATATTATGTGTTGTGTGAATAAATTTACATCTACATTTACTCATATGTGGTATGCACATTATTTATCATCAATTGGTTAAACTTGTTCAAATGTTTTTCCATAGGATTCACTCGCCAACATTATGTTGATCCAAAACCTTTTTACACATGATACAGGTAAACAGGTTGAAGCAAGGAAAACATAGGATATGCCTTAGAAGAGAACCAAGAAGCTTAGACAGATAGATAGAATATGGTGTATCATTTATTTCCATTAAATTGTATTAATGAATATGAAACATATAATAAATGTCATGAGCTTTGATGATAACCCAATTATGCCCCGATCACCTTTTCCGCTGCGGGTCGGGGTGTGACATTTATATTGCAAATAAATCACCATAAAATAAAAAAATAAACTAAAACAAATATAAGCGAAGTTGTCTTTAGTAATTGACAGTTTGCACCTCCATCGTCTGAGATCTGCACGGACACCACACAAAACATATAAAATCCCAAATTATCATTCTACAAACAAATGAAATATCATTTACTCCAAAATATAGCGTTTACATTCCACAAAAGTGACGTTTAGAGGAGCTCGAGCGGGCATTCAGGGGCGTAAAAAAATATTTTTCAGTCGCATGTAAAAAAAAACATTTTTTACTTTCGACAACGTGCTCAAATTTTTTTTACATTTGGCAACGAATGTAAAAACATTTTTTAAACGTATGTAAAGACTTCAAATTTACAAACGTGAATTTACAAAACATTTTATATAATTGTTTTTTATTCCGCCGACACGTAAATTTTTTATTTTTACCACAGCCCCGGCTGTAAATTATTTTTACGGCCCGGTTATAAATTTTTATTTCTGTCTTGGTTGTACTTTTTTACGCCCCTATTAAAACATTTTAAACTTTTTTACGCCTCAATTGTAAATTTTTTTACTCCCCCAGTTGTAAACTTTTTACATTGGGTGTTACTACAAAAAAACCATGTGTAAAAAAAAAGACACAGCGGTATATTTTACGTACATGGTTATTTGTTGGGTGTTACTGTTTATTAATTTTACAAGAAGTAAATTTCCTCACAGGCCGTGTGTGAAAACATTGCAGCTTTTACATGGGACGTAAAAAAATTTGCAGAAAAAAGTATTCGCAAAAAAAAACGTCGATTGTTTGTCTAGTAGTTTTTAAAACTTTTTACGGGGCCGTAAAAACATTTGAGAATAAAAAACTTTTTACATGGAGTTTTACGGGTAGTGTAAAGTTTTTTTATGTAGAGTTTTACAAAGTTTTTACGGGGTGCGTAAAGGTTTGCAAACAAATTTACGCATGTGATTGGGTATAAAAAGGTTTTAACGTATAACTTTTACGGGGCGTGTAAAGGTTTGCAACAAATTTACGCATGCGGTTGAGTATAAAAAGTTTTTACGTAGAGTTTTTTGGGCCTAATTTTAACTTTGAATACACAGTTTTTACGTACGTCAAAACCATCCAAAAAAATTACGCATGGTGTCGCGTGTGAACTTTTTACGGATATAAACTTTTTACACCCCGGTTGTAAAGAGATATATTGTTATGTCAGACATATTAATGATGATGTGATGTGTATTATAGATAAGAGAGAGGAGATGTGACATTAAGAGAAAAGACTAAATTACCCTTTTAAATTAAATTGATTATAAGTGATATGTTAAAATTCTATTGGATTGGAGGAGTTCTAATGATTCTCGCAACTGATAGTGGTTGTCTCTTAAACCGTATCACACACACACACACACACACGTATATATATATATATATATATATATATATATATATATTCATGACTGAAATCACGTATTACATTACATATAATAAATAATATTTTTTTTATTATTATGTTTCTCTTTAATATAACTTTATATAAAGTAAACGAAAATAAATTTTATTGGTATGTCTTATTATTCGTATTAATAATTTTTATGTGGATTTAATTAATATGAATTCTTATTATCGATAATGACAATACCTCTTCTTGATAAATAAAACATCAGAAAAGTCTCATAATATGAACACAAAACCCTAAATTGATAACCCGTCACAAAGGATTATTGGATGGAAATAACTATACTTGTATAATTGGAAATTAGATATGAAACAATTATATAGAACAAAGGATTATCGGATGGAAATAACTATACTTGTATAACTGTATAATAGATATGATAGAATTATATAGAGAGTACAAGACAATAAAATCATACAAGGAGGCATGGAGAAGAGGACAAGTGGCATTAGCTAGAAGGATAATTTAGTCTTTTCTCATTTAACGAGCATTTCATTCTCTTTAATTCGAGCAGCCTATTGCTATAGTTTTCTAAAAAATAAATTACATGATTTCGAATACATATTAGTTCATTACGTGATTACGTGATTTTCAATAGCCAACACATGACTACGTGATTTGAATACTCATTACGTGATTACACATTCAACATAAACCATTACGTGATTACACTTTCAATATAAATGCATTACTTGATTATACCTTCAATATGATTTGTTATAACGAATGTTATTACAATTATACTTATAACGTAATCACCCAGTGTGTTTCAAATAAAATATTATAATGAAATCATGTAATCACGAAATTGGTATTCAAAATCACGTAGTCACTTAATAATACATAGTCAACTATTGTTACGTAATTACGTAATCACTTACTGTAGTTTCACATTCTATAATGAAATCACGTAATCGGTATTCGAAATCACGTAGTCATGTGATGAGTATTCAAAATCATGTAATCACGTAATGAGTATTCAAAAACATGTAATTTTTTTAAGAAAACTATAGCACTAGGCTGCTCGAACTAAAGAGAATGGAATGCTCGTTAATATGGTGTAATTTTTTAAAAAAATATTAACGTATGAAAAAGTTATAGCCGTTTAAAAATCAAAGGGGGAAGAGTTCAAATGAGAAAGGACCAAAATACCCTTTCTTTATTTGTTTCTTCAATTGTTTTAACATTGTATTTACAAAAATGCAACTCCTAGTTTTGAGCCATTGATCTTGGGAGATCAATGGTTGAGCTTGTCTCCTTCACTTCGTACAAAACTTCTCTCTTGTACATGATCTCTTATCCAATTATATAATGTATAAAAACTTCATATAACTGATGGATTTTTATTTCATATGATAGATAGTTCACATAATTAATTTAGTATATTAATAAGCAAAACTGAAATACCATAATAGTTTTTGTATTACACGGGTTAAGTAGGAAAAAATATGTAATATGTAATGCAAACACTTCAACAACAACCGAACCCAGTAGATCCCACAAGTAGCAAAGCTATTGTTAGGGTCTGGGGAGGGTGAAATGTAGACAAACTTTACCTCTATCCATGGATAGAGATGCTGCTTCCAGAGAGACCCCCGGATCAAATCATACGGACATATATATAATGCATGAGTATATGTGTATGTATGTGTGCATGCATATAGAAAACTACCGCTAATAACAGGTGTTGACAGAATACATGATTAAAAAATAGGCAAATATAACATCAAAACAACCTATAAAAATGTATACAAGAAACACTCACATGTGAATCCTACCTAACGAGCTAACAAAACGTAGGTCCCTATGCCACAACTAGAACGCCTTTATACCCTTCCCTAACAGTCCTTAACCCTAATCCTACGTCTCCACGAACTCATATAATTGACCATGTCCTCTGAGAGGTGCAACTCCAGTAAATCATGCCTAATCCGCTCGTCCTATGTTAATTTAGGTTTGCCTCTACTCCTCCTCCCCTCCACAGTGAGGGTTTCTACCACTCTAACTGGCTCAGTCGTTTTCCTCCTCTTAACATGCCCAAACCATCTCAATCTCCCTTCTCTTATCATATCTGACAAACTAGTTACTCCCAACCTCTCCCTAAAAACCACATTTCTTATTCGGTCAAACCGTGTGTGCCCACACGTCCACCTCAACATCCTCATCTCAGCTACCTCCATCCTTCACGCCTGCATTTTCTTGATAGCCCAACATTCGGTCCTATATAACATAGCAAGTCTAATTGCTACCCTATAAAATTTCACCTTAATTTAGTTGGAAATCTCCTGTCACACAAAACCCCAGTTGATGCTCTCCACCTACACCAACCCGCCTGGATGCGGTGGGCTACGTCACTATCTATCCCCCATCCCTTTGTACAAAGGATCCTAAATACTTAAACTTAGTCACCTGCGGAACCACTTGACCCCAATGGTGATCTGTGTTTCCTCGTCATCGCCTACTCCACTAAAGTCACAATACAGGTACTCGGTCTTAGATCAACTAATCCTTAACCCTTTGCCCTCTAAAGCTACTCGCCACTCTTCTAGCCTCTCATTCAAGCTTAGTTTACTCTCCGCAACTACCACAATATCATCCGCAAAAAGCAAGCACCAAGGAATTATCTCCTGAATTAACTTTGACAACTCATCTAGAACAACCTTAAATAGGAAAGGGCTTAAGGCAGACCCTTAATGAAGTCCTACCTCCACAGGGAAAAAACCAGTATCCCCTACAGGCGCCCGAACGCTAGTCTTAGTCCCAACATACATATCCCTAATTAATTCTATATACTTCCCGGATACTCCTCTACTCCCTGAACTATCCCAAATCAGTCGACAAGGCACGCTATCGTACGCCTTTTCAAAATCAATGAACGCCATATGTGGATCACGCTTCTTCTCCCTATATTTCTCCATCAATCTCCTTAGAATATGTATTGCTTCTGTGGTTGACCGCCCTGGCATGAAACCAAATTGATTAATCATAACCTGCGTTTATTTCCGAAGTCTAGTCTCAATTACCCTCTCCCATAATTTCATAGTATGCCCTAGTAGCTTAATCCCTCTATAATTCCCGCAACATTGTGTGTCTCCTTTGTTCTTATATAAAGGTACTACTACACTACTCCTCCATTGATCTGGCATCCTTCCATATCTGAAAATAAGGTTGAATAAACTAGCTAACCATTGAACTCCTTTATCTCCCAAACACTTCCACACCTCAATCGATATGTGATCAGGCCCGACGGCCTTAGCCCTTCCCATCCTTCTAAGTTTTGCCCTCACCTCTCCCTGTTTGATGCGCCGACTGTAGCCATTATATCGGTGTCTCCTTTGTGTAGTTGGGTTGCCATTTTCTTGTTGGTGCTCCCTCGCGCCGTTAAATAGATTGTAAAGTACGCTTGCCATCTCAGCTTAATATCATGTTCCTTGACTAGCACACGCCCATTCTCTCCCTTAATAAACTTCACCACTCCTAAGTCCTGCCTCCTACGCTCCCTAGCTTTTGCAACCTTGAACATATCATGCTCCCATTCCTTTGTTGCCAGGCGTTACCGCCTTCTTCGCCTCTTTCTTGGCCTTTTTGTATATCTCCTTCAAAGCCACTCGTTCCTCCTCATCTGTGCACACCAAAAGATCCTTAAAGTACCGTTGTTTAACCCTTATTTTAGTGTGCACCTCCTCACTCCACCACCACGACTCCTTATGCCCACCTATTTTTACGGTCGTGACCCCTAGAGTCTCATTCGCTACATTAGTAATGGCATTCGTCATATCCTCCGACATCCTATTTGTATCCCCTCCACTCGAGTCGATGTCATTGAGATGACCTTATCTCTAAACACTTCAATTTTGTCGTCCTTTGGATTTCCCCATCTAATCCTAGTTCGCATTGCTCTCCCTCCCTTGTTTCTCTTTTCCCTCAAGACTAAATCCACCACTAATAAATGGTGTTGGGCCACCGCTGCCTCCCCTGGTATCACCTTGCAGTCCTTCCATAGTCTTCGATCTCCTAGCCTTGTCAACATTTCAAATAGTCGATTTGCGTGTTATGTCCACCACTGCTAAAAGTAATCAACTGCGACTCTCTTTTCTTAAAGAAAGAGTTCAAAATACCTAGGTCATGGGCCACCGCAAACTCTAGAAGATCCCTACCTTGGTCGTTCCTATCACCCTAACCAAAACCCCTATGCACTGCTTGAAAACCATCGTTACCCTTACCAATGTGACCATTAAAATCTCCTCCTATGAAAATTCTATCCTCCCTAGGGATGACCCTCACAACTACATCTAGGCAGTCCAAAAAATCTCTCTTCTCATGATCCCTTAGTCCCACTTGTGATGCGTAGGCACAAACAACTGCCACTACTTCTTCTTCTAGCACTAACCTCAACACCATAATCCTATCGTTATGTCTTATTACCTCTACCACATTCTTGTACAAATCTAAAGCCACTAGAAATCCTACCCCATTTTTCACCCCATCAGATCCTGAATACAAACACTTCATATGACACAATTATATAGAACAAAGAATTATTGGATGGAAATACTTGTATACTACTATAATAGTATGTGTATTAAACGGGTTAAGTAGGAAAAAAATATGTAATATGTAACATGCACACTTCATATGACAAAAGTTACAGATCAAATTTTATAATTTACATATAATAATATATATAAATGATACTATTTTTGTTATTGTTTATATTTTAAATATAACTTTCATTTACTGTAAATGAAAATAATTTTAATGTCAGTATTTCATAAATTAGGTTTGTTATTCTAATTAATAATTGTTATAATGGTTGTCTAGAGTTAATTAATGATTATTATTAGGCCTTTGGGTATACTTTAATCCATTTTAGCTCCACCTAAATGTCATATCAATCTTTCTTCTCCATTTTACTTTGCCTCGCTCTAAGGAAAAATGATTTAATCATGTTAACTTCATTTAACCTTATTTTTAGTGGTTTTTGGTTTAAAAAAGAAAAGAATAATTCCAGTTAACATATAACCTCTTCAATGCCCCTAAACATAAGGAGGGAGTGGAGTGCAATGTGAGTTAACATACCATGTCACTGTTAACACCTCAAATGTTAGAGTATACCCCATGACCTTATAGAATTATGATCTAACTTAACGGTTTATATATGACAAATAATATATTTCCATAATTAACGGTGAATTTATCGTCTCACAAATGGATAAAAAAAGAAACTAATAGTATTGAAATATGATTTAGTTATTATTTTTTTGCTAATTTATAAAAAGAAGAATATGTACTTAAGGCATGGAGGATTTTGGGTGGGAAAAAATGGTAAGGTGGAATATGCTGATGACACGTGTCCTATTGTGTACTCATTTATTAGGTATTAGACACATGTTCGGTATAACATTTGTAAGGCTTCAAATACATCTCTTAAAACTAGGAGGGGTATTAAAAGGACTCCGTTGAACTTTTTACACTGACATTAGAAACCGTCTCGTCGAACTCTACGATTTTAGATTTTAGGTTTTCATTTTTCGATCTATAGCTTGTGGATTTTAGTATTTTTATTCAGATCATTGTCTTTTTATTTTGCATTGTGTTTTTTTTTAATTTTCTTCATTGTGACTTTTTTGTGATTCATTGTATTTTTTTCCTTGGTATTGTGTTATTGTTCGTCCTTGTGTTATCTTTTGCAATTCATAGTGTCTTTGTACATTTCCTAGATTTAGATAATCTGTAATGGTTAATGCCCCGTAAGGGCCATTTTCGGTCACATTAGCATCATAATGCATCTTAAATTTTGTAATGGTTAACGCATCTTAATGACATTTTTAACATTACTTTCTATTTTTTGTCTCCTCATTTGGCGTTATACCGCTAATGTCTCTCCCTCTTCATGCCCCTATAATGCCAGGAATGTAATGTTGAAGGAGTTATTAAGCCACTTAACGCCATTATAATAACCCATTATGCATCTTCTTAGATCATGAGTAATGGGCATTATAAAGACGTGAAGTGGCTTGATAATGCCCCCAACACCATCCAAGTGGGCTTTATATGGACATGATGATGGAGGGACATTTCTAGTATAATGCCCAATGAGGAAAACAAAATTGGAAAGTAATGATGGAATGAGGGCATTAAGGGGCGCTAATCATTACACAATTTTTAAGGAACGCTATGATGTTAATGCAACGGAAAATGTCCATTAGATGGCATTAACCATTACAGATGGCCTAAAGAAAATATATAGGATAACTTAAGAAAATATATAGGATAACTGAACACAATAACATTACATTAAATGTAATAATAGCAAACGAAAGACTAACTGTTATATATAATTGGAGAAGTTGTTAGCTACAGTAAAAATTATATTGACATATGGATGACTCACAAACATAAACATATCCAACAATGTGAAATGTAATGTCATTTCATTTCATTAATTCATATATATTTTATATGAAAATCTAAACTAATATTGTTGTAATTTTTATAACTTGTATATTTATTTATATTGATTATATCTTTTTGGTGACATCCTTAATTTATAATTTATATAGTATAAATTTGTAACATGGTTATGCATATTGCAGTTGTAAGTTGTGCTTAAAGTGTTTTCTCTACTATGCATGTAAACAACTACCAGCTCTTCCAATAACATTCCTCCACATTCATCATCCCTAACCCAACTCCCTCACATCTTTGCCGGTGCCTCTCTAACATCAACGACAAACATCAACAATCTCAAACCCTCCGATTCTCTTTTATTACAAAACGAACGAACAAATTAAACTTGTCTTCATCAAAGTTGTATGCCAACGTTCATGTATGGGTACGGAAGCTGTTGTATGGTACATATGGTGGATTGGTGGTTAGCGATGGTGGTGGTTTGAGACGAAGAGGGGTTTATTGTGATTAAGGGCGATGAAGACAATCTCATACGGTTCTGATATGGCTATATTAATCGTTGATGATGGTGGTTGTGACGGTGGATGCCAGCGGCGAGACAGTGGTCAAGCGACTATTGTTCCGATCTACTTCCGACACGATTCCAGTAAGCTTTTTTCTATTGCATGTTCTCTATTTGGTTAAATTGGTTGTCCATGAACCTTAATACAACGAGTCGTTGATCTGATATAGTGTGGAGAGAATGGGATAGCCGGACACCGCACCCGGCGGTGAAGCGACTGAGCTACAGAAGATCTACGGAGGCGACGCACACCCTGGTTCAAACTTGACCTTATCAACTCATTGATTTCTTTTTAATTGTTCGTTTGATGAATCATGTTCATTCTGGTAAGTTTTCACGCAAAAATATGTTGAAATTTTCCTCTTTATTGCTCCAATTTTTACCTAATTCAGTGCTGTTGATGTGAAATTATGTGTATAGGTTGCGATCTGTGATGCGGATTATAATAATTGTGTTTAGGTTTTGTATAATTTTCGTTGATTGTTAAACAAATAAGGACATAGAGAGGATGGAGATATGCTTTCTGAGAACAATTAAGGACGTAGAGAGGATGGTTCTGATGTATTTTTTATATAGTGGCAGGTCTTTGCAAACGAAGGTGAAGATGAGCTTTCACATGTTAGAAAGACGAGTTAAGGTATGTTTTCTACTTTCATCGAGCTAGGATATGCGAGGTGGAACTTATCAAAAAAGTTTCATGTCATCCGTTGTTGAAATTACGAAGTAAGTAACCGATTACCGTAAGTAGCCCAATTAAAAGACCTACGAGTTGTAAATTAATTTCAATTTGTTTTGGTTTGTTCCATAAATCGATCTTGAATTCTGATTGTGATAATATGAATCACAACTTCCTCCAAATGGTATGGGGGTTCATGGTAATGGACATACAAATGGTGCAACTGGACGTTGGTTCAACCATTCGTGAACCACTTGAGATTTAAAGAGATGTTGTTTTGGCATTTTTGCTGGTAAGAATTTTGGGATCATAAGGAGATCAACCGAAGTAACATTAAAGAAAATGTTTTTGAAGTTTCCCATTTCATATTAGTTAATGCAAAAGCATCCAGAGAAGTTTTGGCTATTGAATATATTATTGGTAGTGATTATATAATAAATATATCCGATTAACACCCTCTTAGATTCTTAGCTAACAGTCCTTCACCGTCTGTAGCTGATGTTGCGGTCGATATGGACGAGAGAGATGAATGAAATTCGTTGAGGCAAAGCACATTAAAGGAGGCTGGGAAAGAGCGAAGAGGGGACATGGAGCGATCTGTTTAGGTAGGGGCGGCATCGTCAACGTGGAAGAGCATACAAAAATTTAATGAATATTGTATAGAGAATTTGGAGCCAAAGCATCACTTTTGATGTTTCTTGCCTGTGCATTCTGTTTTTTCATTTAGAGTATTTGTTTGGACCTTCATTGGGTTAAATTTTTTTTTCTATCTAACTTGCTTTTGCAGAGAACTTTTAATGTCTTTCAAAAGTTCAACTCGACATAAACTTCAGCGTATTATTCTTCACAGGTATGACTACTCATTTTTCTTTTTGTTTTAGGAGTCTCGGTCGTGGTAGTTCTTGACTGTGGAGGGCAATTCATAGTGTGATGTATGCGAATATAGGTAGGAGCAATTTCTTGAAATACGACTTTGATTAGAGGTGGGGTATAAATGGGTTTACCCGTAAAGTCACTTTAAAAAGTAATACAACATGTTTAAATCTCAAATCAAGAATTGTTAAAGATCTTTCATGAAGCAAACCAGTAGCAACAACCTATTTGAATTCACCAAACTAAACGGATATTTTGGGGGAAATTTTAGGTGAGGCAACCAATGGAGTCCCTTTATAGCATCACCTAAAGGCTACACATTCCATGTATTTTTATTTTTTTTTCTTTTTGGTCATGCTCTCGATATTCTTTTGAAATAATATGCCCATTAAAATGGTTTATATATTGAAGATTATTAAATAGAGATTATTACATATATCCCTCTATTAATTACATATTTACCCAACCTAAAAATTAAATTACACAATTCCCCTTCTTGTAACAAAATGACACAAATACCCTCTCAAACATAAAAACCCTACGGCCCTTTCATTTCCTCCTCCCATTGCACTTCCTCACACACCAAAATTTATGCATCGTTTACATAATTTGAAGCCAGAAAACATGACGATTCAAGAAAACGGTCACCAAACGCGGATCGATTTCGATATATCAACAAAACTATCGGTAAAATCTCCATCCGAATCTGGATTAACACAAATGATTCTGTTACTGAGATCTGAACTAAAGATACAAATCAATATTCATATTTCTGTTGTTCGTCATACGATTCTGTCAGGAGACTCGGTGCATCTTGAGTCAATTAACAGTTCAGAACTAGTTCGAAAGCCTCACTCATCCTCCAAGGACTATACGTGATTTGCGAGACTGGCCAATAATCCATTTATAAAAAAAAGCTCATGTGGAAAGGATTTGTCTTAGATTCTTGAAACGGTGATTTATCTTATGAGTAACCTACGGAATCGTGTGCTGTGTTCGTTCTTGAATTAAATAACAAATTAAAATACCAAAAAATTGATCAAAGTGTTTGAAGTTGATTGTAGTTTTATTATGCAAGAAACAGTAAATGTGTGTTTACTTGAGTTATCTTCCAAGTTCCAAATTGAAGGAGGCTTCAAGAACTTGTTTTGTACATTTGATTGTAAACAAAAAAAAAATTGAAAGAGATAACGAAAAGAAAACGAATACAAAGAGCTTAAAGAAAACGAAAAGATAAAAACTCTAGAAAAAGGAAAACAATGTTGCAGGTTATAAATAATAAATTTAAATTTAACAAAAAAGATCAATTAGTCATTCTCTAATGTAATTTTAGTAAATTAGGTATATTTGATATTTTTAGTTTTTAGGAAGACGTAAATTAAATTTTAGCTTGGATATATATGTAATTTATGAAGTTTATAAGGGTATATGTAATTGCCCCATTAAATAATGTAGATAGGGTTATATATACATTATTTAATGGGACAATTACACATATATATATATATAATATATATGTATATGGGAGTGACTTTAAAAGTTATACTTATGACTTATGTATTTTGATGGTTATAGTAATAAATTGTTATTGTTTTAAGCTCATTCGTCATGATATAGTAAATTCGGTTTTTTAAAGTCCACTTTCATGCCTCAATCTTCCATCGAAACAAGCCCGACTTTTATGACAGTTATGACCCTAATTTGTCTTCAGTACTCTACATGTAATCTACATGGATACCAAGACTACATTGCCAGAGGCAAAGACGAAGTCCAAATAGAGGTGGATTTCTTTTAATTGTTTTAATAGGTATATTAAGAAGTCTCAGATTGGATTTTTGATTGTTCTTAATTTGTGACCCCTGGTTAAAATTAAAAAATAGATTAAAATAAATAATAAATATAATTAATTTTTATTAAATCATATAAGTTTAATATTTGTGTCGTGTGTGTATTTACTAGAAGTCTATAATTAATTAAAAATTCGATTTGAAACAGTCTATAAGATTTAACAACGATAACCAATACAAAATTGCAGTAAGATATGGGTTCAACCACATTAACACATCATACGATCAAACTACAATTGATTTCTCAAACAACTCTAAAAATATCTAAAGGGTCGGAAATGTAATTGCTCATTATTTTCTCTTCAAAGACAACTGCAAAAAAAAATCCGTACGTTCAAATCACATTAAAAGAAACCCGGCTTCCGCAACGCGGGTGATTAATTATAGTATTTATTAATTTCCCTTTTACGTGTTTATATTTGTAGTTATTGTCGAAAATTCAAAATAACATTAACAATCTATCTATCTATATAATAAAACAAACTTGTGTGAGACACGTGTCATTCAATGGACTTGTCTAATTTTCTGTTTGTCTGCCTCTCTTACCTACTTAATTATCTCCTACTTAATTATAAATACTTATTTAATAATTATTTATATACTATTAATTTAAAACACAAATGGGCTTCATGTAGTTGTACCTGTGCATAAAGAGAGTTTTGTGCTTATATATGTTGTATTTTGTGTTATATTTATATACTATTAATTTGTAACATTGTTAAGCATTAAAACTTGTATTTTTAGCTTATAAAGTTGGACATTGGTTTATGATAAAATGATGTACTATAGTATTAATTTATATACTATTAATTGGTAACATTATTAGGTAGGGATGAGCACGGTACCCGTTCGAAATGTACCGGTACTGAAAAACGAGAAAAGTGGGTACCGGTACCGAATACAAAGGCCGTAATATGGAGCTCATGTGTAATGTTTAGGGGCTGTTTGGCCACCTCTGAATGGTTAAGTGTTGAATCAGTAAGAGGTCTGAACTATTAAGTGTTGAACCAGTAATAAGTCTTAACCATTAAGAGCCAGTGTTATGCTTAACCGTTCAGAGGCAAATGTTTGACCAATTCAGATTAGAGGTTTTAACCATTGAGACTCAGTATAATGCTTAACCATTCAGATGCAAATGTCTGAACTATTCAGACATTTACTCGCAAAACAAAAAATCTGAATAATTAAGTGCTGAACCAGTAAGAGGTCTGAACCATTCAGAGCCTCATTAAAAGGTAAACAAACAGCCTCTTAATTGTTAACTAACCCATGCCGGCTGAATTTGTAAGCCCCAGCCGCAACACGACGGGGTCTTACATCTAGTTATTAATAAATTATAAGACTAAACGATTATTTCACTCATCTTTTGACTTTTTAAACTCAAATACATGTTAATAAAAAGTTATTTTACGGTGGGTTTTTTCACATTATCTAAAGTTTTCATTCGCATCAATTTCACCAAAAGAAAAAGAAAAAATCACAATAATTGCTTCAAAATGGTAATTCACAATAATTGCTTCAAAATGGTGATGGATAATATGAATTATATGGAAAATCACTCGTGTAACATATGATTCATTATAGTTCAAAAAGAATATGCTACACAATTGTTTTACCCATTTAACTCTTTAGGCCGGTTTCTCCACTTAATTATTCCTTACTTAACTATAAATACTTATTTTTATAATTAAAATATTTATTATATATAGATATTTATATTAATAAATGATAAATTATAACAAAAATCAAATTTAAATTCGTCATCTTTACTTTGAAACCGATATTATGCTATTTTATTCTTATAAATTTTCAAAGATATATAAAAATAATCTATTAACTTCACAGAAAATTATCTTCGAAATATATAAATAAAATATTAATACAATCGACTTTTCATTATTCTCCGAGGGCTTTTTTTAATTCCTTTCTTCCTCACTTATTTACATAACATATATTATTCCTGTATATTTTGTTTTTGTTCTTTTAGATAAAAAAAACATTTAAATGATCTTGCATCTCTTTGCTTATTCAATTTGTGGACATGCACGAGTTTTTATAGATGACTTTTTTATCACTTAGTATGTAAAATTGTATTTATTCGGTCTGTATAATACACGGGTTCTAACTTAATAATAAGTATAAGACAAAAGTAAACAAAACTAATTAGGAGAAATAAAAATAATAAATAAGTGTTTCAAATGAATTAATGCTCGAAACAACAAAAACTATATGATCCAATAGGATGTAATAAATTTATATACACACCAACAAAGAACCAATATGTCTTTTAAGTTCTAAATTTTGAGTAAAAGGATATGCTCCTGTTTAATTCCATGCGATAGGGTGTGGGTTCGGTATAGTTTGTTTTTAAGAGGTAAAATTTCGGTAGTATGTGTCGTAGCCCCCGACCCCATCTTGGGAGTAGGAGCCGTGAATCAGTCAAGAGGTAGCGGTGTTTGTTAATTTGGCAGTGGAATTAAAACATTAGGATTGTAGTTAGGAAATAAATATCAGAGTTTCAAAACACTAAACTTTTATATTAAACAAATGGGGTAGAACTCATGTTTCCATTACAATACATTCGTAGAGGGGTAAACCCCAATTTATGAAAACATAAACTCCTTTTTATTTAGGTAACTTTTATCGCCACTTTTCTAAACCTTCAGTGCTCTCCAGCTGGCTTCTATTAGCTTCACATTAAGTTACCTGAAATGCGTTTTAAAAACATTTTATCAGCAAGAAATACTGGCGAATCCATCTCAGTTTTATCAAAACAAGTGTTTATACTTTACAGTATTTAGAGCATCCGCATTTACAATGTTTATATCTACACAATGACTCATTCAGTACTGTCACTCTTGACTTGTGGGTCATATTACTTTGGGCCCTGTCACCCAATAGTAACGGTTCCTGTCACAATCATGTGACTATGGACTAGTAATGTATACAAAACCCCAATATACCGGCAGTAATTGTAGAATACATGTACTCAATTACTGTTAAGCATAATTAAAACATTTGAGGTTTTGGTAACACATTTTCACTCACAAAAAGGTTTACAAAAAGAGAATGTACTCGCTTTGGAAACTTAGGTATTCCTATAGGCTTTCTTGTAACAATTCCTGATTACTTCCTGGCATTTCTATTTAAAACATACAATGCACATGTGTTAGTAAATTAACCCACGTCACTTTAGCCATACAACACGAGACAGAGCCCCAACGAACTTAGTCAGGCAGAGCCTCGACATGCGTCGGTGGGTCCTAAATCAATCGGGTAGGATGCCCATACAACGCGAGACAGAACCCCAACGAACTTAGTCAGGCAGAGCCTCGACATGCGTCGGTGGGTCCTAAATCAATCGGGTAGGGTAATGAATTAGTGATCAGGGGTTAAGATACTTACAGCGGGCAGTGCTTCGCAGGTTTAGGGGTTTAGAGGGTGTTGTTCAGAGAAACGGGGATACGAGAGTATACGATCAGAGAAATTCGATCGCAAATGAGCAACGAACTCAGTCCCACGCTGCTCTATTTATACCCGAAATTGATTTCTCCCACGCGTCGCGCGGGATTCCTGGTCCTCCCTCGCGTGGCGCCTGAGACACCTAGTTAGGCTAGGTCAGTCTGGTCACAAGTGTAGGGTTGCCACATGGCGCGAAATGGTGACACGTCACCTTAACGTCTCCTGCGCGTCGCGGGATATGCCAGGGTTCCAGGCACATGTCGCCTGAGACGCCTTGGTGGAACTTCTTCGTTTTTCGTGTCGGATCTCGTGGTGCATGTCCGGTTCGTCGTTTACGGTCCGGCTTGGGGTGTTTTGGAGAGTTGTTACAGTATGCGGATTACATGTGCAGAAGAAAATATAGACCAAATCTCCACAATCTGCTAGAAAAATGTTGTTTATTTTTAACGTATGTAGACTTCTAAAATAAACTGGTGATGGTGGTGGACGATAGTGGTGGATGTGGACGGTGAGTGGTGGTGGTGGGTGCTGGTGTTTAACCCTCTACAGACTTTAGAATATCTTAAAAGTGGTTGGGTCAAGTCTGCATCAAGAAGAGCTCGCTTAGATGGTTTTTTTTTAATAACACGTCTTCGGAAAAACAAATAGTCTGCAGATGGCAATGCCTGCGCGGCGTAGACAGAATAGTCTGCGTAGATCTTTTTTTAGAAAAACAAATACCACTTTAATTACAACCACAAATAAACTTCAGTTATGGAGAATTACTTTAACCGTAACGCCGGTCAGTGAAGCATAGTTTGGTTAATTGTCGGTAATGGATCGGTTTTGGTTAATCATCCAATGATTTTTTCCTTTGTTCAAACGAAAAATGGTTCAGTTATGGCATTCTATATCTATTTAATTAAGTAATATTTATTTACTTTTGAGTAAAGCGCAATTTGCGTACCTATTGGTTGGGGCAGAAATCAACTTGTGTCTCTCGATTCCACAAAGGAAACTTGTCTCGCTATGGTTTCTAATTCTCTTTAGCTTTCGTCCTTTGTGAAGTCTTCGTTAGTTTGATTGTTAGGTCAAAATGTGTTTTAGTAACCTCACTACTTTAACACATTGAACACTCCAAATTAAAACCCCTAACACTTTTAATGTCCACCATTTCCAATAGCCCACCATCACCATCCTCAAACAAAACCCGCCATATACCTTTTTAACATTCCACCACATTTACCTTATCCCCATCCTTTTCTTTTAAAACCCCAAAGTAGACGATGGCGCTCACTTCTAGAATCTTGACTTTTGCAGCTCAATACCATCCAAACCCTAAAACAATCCTTAAATTTTCCCAATTCAAACCAATTTATCCCACCAATGTAGAATCAAATCACGTGCATTTTCAACAAGCTCTAGAGAGTTGCATCGACGACTACTACAACACCACCCACTATAAAATCATCAATGGTGGTCGTACAGTCTAATACTGATGGTGATCGAACACTCGTCGAGTGGAGAGCGAGCCTACGATATCTTCTCTCGACCCCTCAAAGAACGGATTGTTGTTATCAACGATCTGATTCCAATGACACATGGCACATTGTTGTTGCTCAGCTTATGTTTCTTGAATCGGAGATTCATTCGAAACCTATTAACATGTATCTCAATTCTCATGGTGGAACGGTTACTACATATAGTTAAGTTCTAATTTTACTTGTTTTCTTTGTTTGTATGAAGAGTGTTATGATTATTTGGTGGGCGGTTTTTTAATGTGGTGGTGAAACAATGGTTTGTGTTTGTTGGTGGATTCGATGAGGTTGTGTAGTGACGGTGGGTGTGCGGCGTAGAATGGTGGTTGGATGTGGGTTGGAAACGGTGGTGATGGAGTTTGATGTTAGTGGATCTTAGGTGAATGGTGAGCGGCGGATAATAATAATTATAATGTCAGAGGTAAAACCGTCTTTTCACATTAAGAATCAGGAGTAAAATAGACTTTTCACCAATTGTTAAAAGGGTCAAACTGATGACAACATGTAACATCCGTCAAAAACCGGATTTACCAAACCCGCTTCGTTTATTAACCGAACAACCAGTTAAAAATTTCGTTGCGTATTTAATGCCCAAATTAATTTTAAACGATACATAATTAATAAGTATATTAGAATATAAAATTTATTTTTGAAAATGTATTAAAAATAGTGAATTAAAAATAATATGCTGAAGCCGGGATTCGAACTCGGGTCAGCCGGGTCAACCGGGTCAGCACAGCTTTAACACACACACATCCAACCGCTCCGCCACTCGTGATCTTTGTTTACATATTGGAACAATTAATACATAAATTAAATCTGGAAATCAAAACCTAGTTACACAACGCGCCCAAATCCGCTCTCGCCGGAAATCCCGACAATTTCGTCAAATTTTGCAGTTTCTTTTTGTCATAACGTATACATTATCAGTAAGATCGGTTATAACCGAAGAATCCATCAATTTCATTCATTACCTTAAATTTCTATTCAAAACCGAAAAATACAATTCAAATCCGGGAGTTATACTTTATTCATTCAGTGAGCTCGCGAGATTTATCAAAATCACACTCTTTATTTCGCTCAGAAAACTTCGCCGGAAGTCGCCGGAATTCTCTGAAAATTCACCGAAAATTTTCGCCGGAAAACCGAGTTCAATCCATCTTTTCTTCTTACCCAAAAATAAGATCATAGAACTCATACTGACATCACTCCCACTCACCTTAAACCTTTGTAGAATATCTGTCGCAAGAAATTACACTCGCCGGAATTCTCTGCAAGTCGCCGGAAAACCGAGACTTTCATCTACACGGTAATTACCTCGACTTTTCTGTTTCATTCCATTATTAGACAAATTCTAACATCACTCCATCACTCAGAATCAACCTCAGACGACATTGCCGGACTTTCTGTTTTCACCGGAAAACTTCTGAATTTTTCGGAAACTCGCTGTTAACCGGTATGATCATTCAAACATACTGATAATCATTACTCATTAGTTCAATTTCACATCTAATCCCTCCAAACTGTTAATTGATTCTAACAGCCGAAGGTCACCAAAACAGAGCCGACAATCTTCGCCGGATTTTCTGAAGAAGACGATCTGTTCGGTACTTTTTTTCCCCAAACTCTTCGGTTCAATACTTTTCAATTGTTCATCTTGTTCATTAACCGAATTAATCAAGTAACAGTTGCTTTGACCGATGTCTGTGTTTTGAACGAAGAAGACGAAGTTCAGTTATGTTATAAGATTAATTAAAATCAGTTTTATTAACGGGTTAGACACACAGTCCAGCGGTGGACTGTGTGCAAACAAATACATACACGTTCTTGACACACGCACCTTCGCAGTAATAAAATGTCTTTTTGTTTAAAACTGAACCGGGTTAACTCCGTTAGATGTTAAGTATAATAAAAATCTGTATATTAACCAAGTTAGACACACAGTCCAGCGGTGGACTGTGTGTAACATTAAGTCACAGGTCCCGGGTTCGAGACCTGTTGACGACACCGGTCCGATGGTTTAAAACATTTTTGAAAATAAAAGAATTTTGAATAAACTGAGTTAGTATATAAATATAATTAAAAACAGAATTATTTCGGGTTAGACACGTAGCTCAGTTGGTAGAGCTGCGTGCACGCGAACGGGAGGTCTCGGGTTCGAGCCTCACCCGGCGCATACACTTACACAATAAAACCGGTCAACAAGTCAACGGTCCACGGTCAACAAGTCAACGGTCAAAAAGTCAACATTTTTTTATTATTGTTATATATTTATTTTATTTAAAATCAATTAAAAATACTAAAAAATAACATTTTTTAAAGTTGGAAAATAGCCTAAAACTCACAAAAATATATCCAAAAATCCTATTAAAGTTGTTAATAAAATCCATTTACTTACCTTACTTTTCGTTATTAATTAGGTTAGTTTTTCCTCGTCGATCAATCCTCTAAACTCGTGCGCATTCAACATCATCAACCGAACGCACCCACTGTGAGTGAATCTCTACAAATTCCCCGTTTAAATCACGTTTTTGGGTGTATCATGTGTCTTACTATTTATTATATTTAAATCATTGTGCATCATCATATCATGAATGAATGTGTATTCAGCTTGTATAAACTGTTTGTGTGGTTATTGTTTAGATTTAATTTATTATTTTCAGTACATGCAATTTCATAGGCCGCCGCTCCCCATTACATTATGAGCGATGAGCATGTTCCCCATTACATTATGAGCGTGAACCTGGCGTGCCAACATACGATCGGCTCCGTTTGATTGAGCCTTGATCGCACAGACATTTATCATTTTCAGTACATGCAATACGATCGGCTCCGTTTGATTGAGCCTTGATCGCACAGTTTCATTCATGTTATATATTTATGCAAGTTGATATGTTATTGTATGTTGTTGGTTTGTTAATGTATGTTATTGTTTGTTGTTTGATATCGTATGCTAATGGTTTGTTATTGTATGCTAATTGTTGTTATTGTATGTTTATTTACGTTTGTTCATATATGAATATTGCACAATTTTTCCATATTAAATACAACAAGAAATAAATAATAAATGTTTTCTAGCAAGGTTCACTCGCCAACTTTTTGTTGACCCAAAAACCATTTTTACACATGATACAGGTGAACAGGATGAAGCAAGGAAAACATAGGAAATGCCTTTGAAGAAAATAATGAAGTCTAGAATGATGTGCAGAACATGATGTAATTATGATTGTATGTTTCCCTTTAAATTGTAATAATAAATATGAAACGTTATAATAAATGTCATGAGTTTTGATGATAACCCAATCATGCCCGATCACCTTTTCCGCTGCGGGTCGGGGTGTGACACAACATACCTCAGGACTCACAGTGTAATGATTTTAAACCATACGACATAAGTTTCCATTTTTGCAATCGAAGGACTCGAGTTAATTTACACCCTAAACCTCATAGATGCAAATACACTTTAATATTTACTTTTTTGTTATTATTTTTGTTTTTCTTTCACTCATAATACCTCAAATAAATATAGAAAATGAAAAATCTCTCTCTCTCTCTCTCTATATATATATATATATACTAGCAAAGTGCCCGCATGATGTGGCGGAAGTGACAATTTGCATTGGCGGTATTCATTTCTAGTAGTTTTCTCATTCATAATAATATTTATAGTAGCATCATTGTGATATCATCAAAAGAGAAGTAATCGGGTAATCCATTTCACTATGATGTGCATGGTTCGGTAGGTTTGGTTATTATCCTCAGCCGTAGCTTCAACCAAAGCCAAAACCAAAGTCATCGGTTAGTCTACTTTATTAACCAATTGGTTTTCGGTTACTCACTTAGATTTACTGGTTAGATTGACCGTTTTTTGTTTGGTTCATTTAGTTAATTGCAAAAACCAAACTTTGGCTAAAACTTTTACTTAAATATATGAAATTGAGGTATAAATACACGCAATGAAAGTATAAATATATGAAATGGAGATATAAAATTTTAAATATATGAACTCGAGGTATAAAAGTTAGAAATATATGAAAATATGAATGATTCGGTTCGATTCAGCTAATTTTGGCTAAACGAAAGTACAAAAAAATTGATAACCAGTTTTTGGTTGATTTTGGTTCGGTTTCGTCTGTTTTAGGTTTCGTTTAGGTCAATATTTTGTTATTGCTCACCGATAACCGGTTTTGGTTAATAACCGATAGGTGCGCGCTCGATGCGGCGAGAAACACAGATATTGCCTCGGTGTGCATTATTCGGTTGGTTAAATTATTATTCTTAACTTAAATCAAGGTCATCGATTAGTCTATTTTATTAACCAATCTGTTTTCAGTTAATCCGTTTTATTTATTCAGTTAGATTGACGGTTTTTGGTTTGATTTATTTAATTTCGGTTAATAGCTAAAACCAAACTTGGACTAAAACTTTTGATTAGAAATACATGAATTTAGCTATAATTACATGAAATAGATGCATAGGTAGTATAATGAAGGTATAAATATATAAAATGAGGATATAAATATGAAATATATGAACTGGAGGCATAAAAGCTAGAAATATATGAAAATATGAATAGTTCAGTTCAGTCATTTTTGGTTAAATGGGGTACGAAAAACCGATAACCGTTTTTGGTTGATTCGGGTTTCGGTTAATCATTTTTCCAGTTAATTCAGTTTTTGGTTGATTTCGGTTCGGCTTCGGTTAGCAATTCAGTTATTACTCACACTTCGATATTATTAATCACCTAACATGTCAATTTTTTAATTAAAAAACTATAGCAATATTATACTCAAATTAAAGAGAATAAAATACTCGTTTATATGGTGTAATTTAAAAAAAATATTAACGTACTAAAAAGTTATGACCGTTTAAAAATCATCGGGATGGGGGAGTTAGTTTTTTTTAAGTGGATAAGTGTAATGACTAACTAATTATCTATGATTTTGTTAAAGATGAGAGATTAAATTAAATCTAGATGAAAGGATAAAATTGACGGTATTTAATCACTTGACATTCTATAGCTATTAAACATTATGGGATAATGACTAAGTACGTTGGGTTGTATTACTTGTACACTAATGCATCATCTACTTGTGTATTTTAATCCACACGCCAATACTGACCAAAATAACTATCGAAATATCGACAAAAATAAGTTGGTCGTCACAGTACTTTTGGATTTTTTTAAACAATATAGTTTATAAGATACGGCTAGAATACCTAAAAGAATTATAAGTTTGTTGTAGAGAACGAAAAATGTAACTAATTATCTATAATTTTGTTATAACTCAAGAATTTAAGTGTAATAAATTTTAGGGGCTAAAAATAAATAGTGTTTAAAAGACCAAATTACACTGATTTCATAGGCCTATTTATAAATTAAGGGAAGAAAAGTTCTTATTTTTTTGGGTATACCCCTTTCTCATGCATGGTAAGATAGTATCCTAATGATAAAGTGAATTATATTATACTATATATTAATTTACACCATTAGCTATAGTAAAGAAAAAATCCTTACTTTTATGTTTAATTACAATGTCATTATAATAGGATTTTCATTTATACACTCTAAATTTTATTAAGTTTATCATACAGTACCTCTACTTTAGTAATAACATGTTTAGACCCTTAATCTTAATAATTGGTTTCATTTTCAACCCTTACATTTATTACAATAACTATTTGACCCTCAACTTTAGTTTTTCTCTTTATATTCTATTGTAATTACTATTTAGACTCTAAACTTTTAGTTTTTTTCTTTTTACTTATTTATTTTCGTTTCTTTTTGGTTTTTTTTTCTCAAGGTAAATTCTTTCTAACTTTCGTATGTATCATCATAAGTAGGTTATTTTATTCACATTTCGAACCTGTCACAAGTATTTTTTTATGGTTATAACGAATGTCGAAACCATTATAGACTAACCCATAACTCTTTGTAAAATTCAAATTACCGTCTTGACGTAATTTTTTATTTTTACGTAAAATGTCTGTTTGTTTTTTTTTATATATGGTTTAGTTCCGCCGTGAAGCGCGGGGTTAACCCTCTAGTAACTATTTATTTGCTGTAGCTAGCCCTATTTTTTGAAATCAAGTCGTAAGATAATAAAATAATATAGGTTTATTTAGCATTTATTAAATAAAATAAAATTAATTAAATAAAAGAATAAAAATGAAGGTTTGTATGAATGAGTCAAAGCTGTACTGGCAAGCAGATAAGTCGTCTTCCGTACCCCAATGGTGACACGACCTCCTTTGACGCGTGTCATCAGAAAACGCGTTTTTCTTCCTCCCTCCCTCCCCACTCTATTTATCAACAACCTCCCTCCACCCTTCCCTCTACTCCCATTCCATTCACCCCCAAATGCATTCAAAATAAACCTTTTCACATCAACTTATAGAACACTCCACTAATCACCATCAATGGCTTCCTTCGACAATTTGGCCCCATGGAACTTCAGATCCCTCATAACCGATCCATTTTACCCCGACACATCATTCGCCAGAGAAACCGACTCCGCCCTAACCCTTGCTTTACAACAATCGCTCTTCAATCAACAACCCATTTCCGACTCATTTCTATTCAATCCCACTGATTATTGCAGTCCTACTCCTTCAACCGTAACCGGATCCGGATCTGGATCCGATCCCGAAACACCTGGATCCAAAATCCATTCTCATTCTAACCGTCTTGGTGTGACGGTTGGTAAAACGGCGACGAAGAGGAAGTCACGTGCGAGGTCACGTGCAACGACGACGTTTATTCAGACGGATCTGACCAACTTCCGGCGGATGGTGCAGGAGGTCACTGGAGTGAAGTTAGCTGACGGAAAGTTGCCGGATTTTACTGTGTTGAAGCCGGAGCCGCTCCGGCAGCCGTTGGTTAATAAGTTGCAAGGGCTGTTGCCGACGTTGGACACGTCAGCTTACTTGCTTGATGTTCAGAATAATAATACGCGACGGATTCCGGTTTCTGGTACTTTTCCGGCGAGGAGTCACGTGACGGAGAATAGTGGTCACGTGACGGAGAACGGTGGTGTTGGAGTGGATTTTTATTCGTGTTCTAGTTTTCCGACGCTCGAGTCGTCGATTTAAATGTAGTTTTGCTGTTTTTTGTTATTGCTTTGTTTTAGGGATTTTGTTTTTTTTATATAAATTATAAATATTTTAATGCAAAGTGAACTTTTCTGATTTAACAGTTGAATGAGATCGAAAAAGTGGTATGAAACGTAAATGGTTAAAAGATAATTGATTAGATTCTGTTAATAATATTCCGTTCATTTATAACCTACTGTCTTCCGTCAGGTATACAATATAAAACAGGTATTTTATCATTAACTTACATAATGTGACCTGATAATATAAAACAGGTGTTTTATCGTTAACTTACGTGATGATATTGAATGATGGTCTTTATAATATCTTTTTTAACAACACTCATAAAAAACAAGATAATCATCTTAAAAAAATAGCTAAATGGTGAATAGATTTTTTTAACGTGACGTATGCATCTTTTACCTTTCAACATTTTAATTAATTAAGCCAAGATATTTGCATAAACAGTAAATAATACTTTTTATATTAAAAATATACATGTTCTAATATTAAATAAAAGCCAGGTATTTTCTTTTTGATAATTTTACGGTCATTGAAAGCATTCAATTTCCTTTCTCTATCTCAGTTATATTAAAAGTAATTACTTTTTTTTTTTTACAACTAAATAATACCTTTTATATATTTATTATTATATTTACAGATAAACAGTAATATTTTTTATTTCTCGACTTACAATCATTTTTTATAATATACAGAATTCACTCACGTAAAATTAAACGGCGGGATGCACTATTGAGAATACTTTTCTTTGCATATGGGCTATTTTCACTGTGTTAATGTACTTTAAACGTACCCATAAAAATAATTGTAAGAGTATGCTTTGTAGACTTGACCTCTTAAATTGCGTGACAAATCACATTTGCTATCTTGAATACTTAAGACCATAGATGTCAAACTAACCTCTTGTCATACTATTTTCTTTTGATAAATTATAAATATATTGATTGCTTATATTATACTCTCTTGATGGTGTGGCTAGTGAAAAATTGATAAGCATGACGTAGTAGGATGTGTATACATGGTTACTGGTTAGAAAGTATATTAAAAATTGTTACTAGTAAAAAAATAACAAACATGACGTTACTTACTATTTTGTTATGATATTATTTGAGAGTTTTTTAAAATAAACAAATCAATATCATCTTAATTGTTTAAACGATGGATACCTACACCAAGCATGTTGACTATTAGATATTCTATGTGACAATCTGGCACATAGTATCAAGAGTTCAAGACTATGAGTATCAAATAGGATAAATACAAGAACTTGATAGTCAGAGGCGGACCTATGTGTTTGTCCGGGTGGACGGGTGCACCCTTTAAAAAGAAAAATTTAGTGTATTTTTTAGGTAAAAACCTGACCGAACCCTTGAAAATATGTTTCAACCACTCTTTTGCAGTCCAGCAAATAATTATTGGATCGACCATTGTTGATGGTAATGATATAAATGCTATAATATAATGTCTGTTTTTTAAAACATATTACGATTTTATAAGAGAGTTAATATTCACATACCTTCCCTATATATTTCTTTACTTACATAATATATATATATAAAGAGAGATAAAATAAAAATAAGAGTTAGAAATATGAGAATAACAGAAGCTTTTTATAAACATTATTCACCGAGTAAATACTTTTGTAAACACAAAAGGTATACAACATAACATAGCACATGCATACATAAAACCATCACTGTAGTTTACTTGATATAATAAATGAATGAATATAAAAATCAAAAGAGCAGTTGTTGTTAATAGTCATAGTCTCAATTATTTATGAATTTTGTTGACTGAATGGAGGTTGGCAATTTCATTAATTCCAAGCTGATTTCAGCGCACCATGTGTCACGCTGGTTGACTTGTTTCACCCTTCTTACTAAAGCATGACATCATCTTTACGTAATCCTTTTCTCAAAGTAGAACTTTCTAAAGTATTTCAAAACATAACACTCATTTTACCACGAATAACACTTTAGATCCCTCGACTAAACAGTAGATGTTTGTGTTTTTAGAGATCATTTTTAAAATGAACAATACACCCCATTCGTCACAATTCCCTCCCATTCGTGTACCTAACCCTAACCCCTCAAGCAGAAAAAAAAAATTATCATTTTTTTAACGTTAAACTTGATGTATAAGGTTATCACACACTCCAACTCGAAGAACCCCGTATTGCCTTACTCTTGTCAGGCAATGTTGTCTTAACCGGGCATACGTTGGTTTCAAAATTTAGGTTTTTTGGACGTTTCCCTGAAAAACCATACCCTCAGAAAAAAAAAATTATCAACTACTCACTCATCTTCTGCTTTGACAATAACACCAACATTTCCCTTTCGAGCTCGCACAACCTCGGCTCATCAACGTCCCCCTCTTCATCTTATTCTAATTTAACTTGGACATGGAATGCAAAGTGAAAAACTCTGATCGTACTTAGTGAATCAGTTCTTCAAGCCGTCCTCGTAACACTCATTGCACATCAAGGGCTTTCCTGCCAAAGCCAACTTTGATATTAAAAAATAAATGAACTAAATGGAACATATATAAATATTGGTTAATGTCCTAGTGATTAACTATTTTTTCAAAATTAACTTGAAATGGAGGTAATAGTAAAGAAAAAAAAATCAGTAAATAGTAATCAGATTTTATTATTAATTAATTAATTAATTAATTAATGTGAAATTAGAATAAACAATCACTAAATAGTAAATTAGTTTTCAAAATGAACATACGTTTCATTTAGTAAACTAAATTAATATTTTTAATATATGTCACAACAACTAAACACACTGAGTTAATCATAGCAAAAAAGTTTTATAAAAAAGGTCTGAATGACTAAAAAAACATTAGCAAACATGGTTACCGTTTGATTAACCTAATAACATCTATTATATCCGTACTATATAATAAAATAAACTTTCACAGAACATGTATCATTTATTGGAACTATTTTTTCTATTTCTCTGTTACAAGGTTGATCGAATACAATTTAATTGTTCTATAGTTTTTTATTGTTTTAACTTTTAATACTAGTTTCGTTTTTTATTTGTATATTTGAAACTAGGTTATAGACCCATGTATTATATGAGTTTAAGAATAGAAAATGAAAGATCTTTAGATAATCATGGAATTGATTGGGTTCTTTGAAAAAATATGTGCTTTCCATTTATATAAATTTGAATGGTTCTTTTTAAAATAAATATGTTATTATTGAGGTTGGTTGCGTTTGAATGACATAACTATTATAAACTTTGAACTATTTTTTATATTTCATACTAGGTTAGAGCCCACGTATATACGTGGTTTAACAAATGAAAATACTTAGAATTTGTTTGGTTTTAATTAAAATAATAAAAATCATTTTAATATAAACAAAATAAACTTAAAAACCCATATGATTTGTTAAAAATACAATGAATAATTCAGATTTCACTAAAATTCCTTGTACACCATATTGGTTTGTCTTATTTGCAATATTCTTATTGTTATCTAATTTGAATGTTTAATGTTCTTGATTGAAACTAAAATTAAACGTGCATAAAAGAAAGATGAATATACATACTACATAAGTCTAATGACAAAGTGAAACCATCTCAGCTCGTTTGTCGCTCGGTTACCGCATCCCCTTATCATATGGAAGTATATGGTCTCGCCTATAAAAGCAACCAATTAAAAATGATTAATTTATAAAAATAACTAACAATTAAAAAAAGTTCTAAACAAAATAATCCCGTGAGGATTACGCCTACCAACTTTAGTTTTTATTTATTTATTTTATTATTACTTGTATTTTATTTATTTTTTACATTAAAAGTTTAAAACGTTAGTAAGGCCATTAATTATTTATATGCTTATTTTATAATAATTAATTTTTTAATCTCTAGCAAAGATATGATAAATATAAATGAAAAACAAAATGATAAAACATAAAGTTTATGGATTAAATTAATATATTTTTTATTTGGATCTTATTAAAAATATTATTTATATTTATTTACTTGGGGTAAAGAATAAAAAGATAAAATTTATGGATTAAAATAACATATTTTTTATTTAAATCTTATTAAGAAATATTATCTATATCTATTTATTTAGGAGGGAAAATAAATTGAGATCAACCCATAGAATGCCATGTGTTCCATATGTGATTTACTTTATTATATGTATAGATAGATTAAAAGAGTAAACTCTAGTTAATAGTTAAATACTTATATATTATCTGAATAGTACACCATATGGTTTCAATTTATTTTTTGATTAGTTTAATATTTGTGAATTAATTGTTTTAATATTAGTTCAAGAGATATTAATAATTTATTAGATATTAGATTTAGATATTAATAATATTATTAAAAATTGAATGAGAAAACATCATGTGTTATTAATTGACGTTATTTATCAATTGTAGATAAAGATAAGGATAGCGATAATTGATATCTATATATTAATTATTAATATTAAAAGAATTATATTATTAAATAAATAAAAATAAAATTTATAAGGTTGAAGGAGAGAATGTCATGTGCCATTATTTGGAGTTTTTAATTATAAGTGAGATTAGATATACATATAGATTATAAATTATAGATTATTAGCGTACTAAAATAAATTATTTTGTGATATGTTGTTATTTATGTATTTATTATTACTTGCATTATACTTATAGTTCAATTTTTTAACAAAAAGATTACTTATGCTTATATAATAAAAACGGGTAACACATATATAAAAGAAAAACAAAAAAGTAGGATAGTGGTCATCCGTTACTATGAATAATAATAATAATAATAAATAAATATCGTATATTATTAGTAACATTATAAGGAGATAACTGAAGTTTAAATAATTTATATTGTATAATATTATAAAATTATAAGGAGATAGATTTGCATTTAAATAATTTATCTACGTTATAATAATTAGGATAACTTTATTTAGACGGGAAAATAGATTGGAGAGCTCCTTATTAAATGTGTCCCCCAATAGGTTTCTTTTATTATATATAGATTATTTCTTGTATCACACGTAATAGGGTAAATTACATTTTTCGTCCTTCATGTTTGTACCAAATATTTAACTTCAATAATTGCAGTCACACTCCTTTATTTGTAAAGCCCATTACATACTACATCCTTTAGCCTTGACCTGGTTAAATTTAAACGTTATGTGAAGTCACGTGCACCTTGTAACAATAACAACTTTCAAGGATTGTAATCTTTCGATCGTTTCTGTGTTTAACAAAACCCTATATTTTATTTACCTTTTTCGTTAGCGTACCCTTAAACAAAACCATATTAATAACATTTTCAAAACAAAATTCAAGTTACACGTGCCTTAATCCCTTCCTATAACCTAAACAATAAGTTAGAAGGGTTAAAAATGGCAAAAAGCCGATAATACAAGTCTAGGGGCCAAAATTGTCAAAAATTAAATATTTTGCATTAGAGGGCTTTAAGGACCGTAAGGCCTACCTCTTACGTCCGTAAGGGGTGCCCATATGCAGAATTTGCTTGTTCATCAATTCTGCCATCTTTCTTCAAATTGTGATACCTAGGACGAATTTTGCCACCCTTAATCTGGTCATATTGATCCTCCATTAGTATAAATAGGTCCATTGTTCTTAAGGTTCTTTACACCATTCTTTTCTTTCTTCTTCAATCACTCTTGGAGCTTGCTTCTAGACTTGAAGCCTCTATTCCTAAGTTCAAATCTTTCCTCCAAATACTAGTAAGTGTTTTTCCTACTTTATTTCATTTTATTAGCTAGTTATGAGACAAAAGTCAAACAAATTGACTTTTGCTTTGACTTTCGGTTCTGACCATTTCGGTCAAGTCAAAGTTCAAAATAAACTTTGTTACATGATCGTAATAATGAATGTGTTAATCCTTGCGATTACACCGTCTGATCATCACGTTTAGAAGGCGAAATGACGAGTTAAACTTCTACGAAATAAAAGTAAAAAACACAGAATTTGTATGTTTACGACAAATGAACTTTTAAGTATCAAATTCCTAGTTTAGTAAATTCCTAGTCGAAAGTCAAACATTTTGACTTCTCCTTTTACTTTCGAATCTGGCCCGTTTGGTCAACCTTAAAACCCAATAAAGCCCAATAATATGACCATAATAATATAAGGAATAATCCTATGAGATTATACCTTATGGTCATTTCGTTTGATGGGTTAATTGACGAGTCAACTATATATATATATATATATATATATATATATATATATATATATATATAGGATAAGGATCTGTTAGGAACCACCCTTTATTGTGAGAACCGTGAGAACCAGTGTGAACACAAACAGTAATACCTTAAAAAATCTAAAAAACACCCAATTTTTTTATATTTTTTATGAAAAATTCGCTATATTTCGTCAAAAATTAAAAAAAAATATTTTTTTAAGGTAACAGTTATCCATGCACATGTACATTTTTATCATTTCTTTGACAAATTCTGTAATACATTACAAACATTGGACAATTGTACTTTCATTTACACTACCACGGATAATACAATAATTTTTACGTTACCAATATTAGAAATGCACATGTGCATCTATATGTATCAACATGAAATAAGGTGTTTTGGTACACTACTTTGAATACACTTTCTCTTTAATTTATCATTCCATCCATAATACACTACCACGCACATGTGCATATGTATCATTTCTTCGACAAATTCCGTAATACATTACAAATATTAGACAATTGTACTTTCATTTACACTACCGTGTGTAATACACTACTTTTTACGTTATGAATATTAGAAATGCACATATGCATCTATATGTATCCACATGAAATAAGGTGTTTTGGTACACTACTTTAAATACACTTTCTCTTTCATCTATCATACCATCCATAATACACTTCCATTACCTCCTACCATCCATAATACAATACCATTACCTCCTACCATCTATAATACAATACCAATGATAGGGCCGGCTCCTAACCAATACCAATATTTTTAATTTATTACATGTATATCAACACCATTTATACCATCCAATCAACATATTACATCATAAAGTGACAACTATAATCAAACCATCAACCACTAGATATAACTAACCAAAAAACCATGTATATGGGCATACTTCATCATTCAAAATCACAAACTTTTTAACAAAACACGTTATATAATGGTTATTCATAATGATGCACATGTGCATTTTGAATATTGGTAATGTAAAAAGTAGTGTATTAGGGATGGTATTGTAAATTAAAGTGCAATTGTCTACTACTGGTAATGAATTACGGAATTTGTCGAAGTTATGATACGTATGCACATGTGCATGGATAACTGTAACTCGAAAAAATGTTTTTTTTGGGAAAACGAAATATAGCGATTTTTATAAAAAAATATTTTAAAAAGAGATCTGAGTGCTTTTTGATTTTTTTAGATTTTATTTTGCAATAAAGGTGGTTTTCGCATGAACCCTACCTTATATAGATATATATTAAAAGGTCAAAAATGCCTTTTTGGCAAAAAAATGGTTTTTAAACTTATATGATCTACATTTTGACATCAAGACTGATCATATAACATCATAAAACTTATGTTAACATGTCAGACTCGCCATAATACCCATTCGACCATCTGGACGTGTATTTACGCATACGACCATTAAAGTGGTGTAAACCGTTTTAACAAGTCGTAACGGGTCAAACACTTCAAAACACTTTCCAATCAAAATATAAGGTTTAATGAACCATACTATACAAGATCCTTCGCTTTTTTGGTTATAAACCGCATTCTATCTGATCTTCTGTTTAAGCCATAACATACACTAACAATATAATTATCTGAATTATTAGGAAACACTTGAGCTTTGCAAGTATGATTAAGCACATCATCATCAATCAAGTGAGCAAATAGTCCTCGTTTTTACGTTTTCAAAAAGTTTTGGGGTGATTCATATGTGCATACTACTACTTTTCCAAGTTTACAAAACACGATTACGTACACATGGTTTATATATACAATATGCTTTTCAATTTAAATGAAACTTAGCGGTGCGTTATCCATCGAGTACATTCATTAATTTTGGCCAAGCCGACCAGTAATATGTTATGGTGCCATAGGATTGACAACCCCATTCCCGCTTCCTGTGGGTTTCATGTGTTTGGAATTACTTTAGGGAATTACACACGCTGTGCAATTATTGATAAACCCTTCTTGGGTTTGTCCGACAATCAACACAGGCTTGAATGTATTCACCCACGACCATGCTCGTTTATACAAAACAAAACAATTGGTTTATACAAAGACACAAATGGTTTTCAAATTTATATATAAACCATACAATTTTTGTTTTAAACAAATGGTTATTTACACAATTTTCACAAGAAACAATTTTTTTTCAAGTTTCATGGCTACAAGGTTTATTTAATATACCAACTTTTGTAGTTGGTTAAACATATTGTTATACCAAACACAATTGATACAAGTTTGGATACAAGGTTTATTTTCACTCGTCAACTCTCTTAGTCGGACAATGTATTGCAATACAACTTCAAAGCCATGAATTTGATTACAAAACCTATGTTACCAACTTTATTATTGACGTTCAATTTCAAATATGTTTCAGGTACAAATGTTTGATGATTATACAAGTATGCTACATGTATGATTCGGACTCGAGCCTCAGTTTTCTTTTAATTTATAAACATGTTGTTTGTATTTACCATTCACATTTGCATTAGATGTTTTATGATTAAGATCTAGCTGTGCCAGATGATGCAGATCACGTGCAGGCAAAGCCTTCAGATATCTTGCTCGAGGCCTGAAGTATTGCACACCGTCGGTTCATTTTACCATAAGCAACTTGTGTCTTTCATCTAAATCCTAACTTCTGATTTAACTAGACTATTCACCACGTGCATTAATGTATCTTTTCTTTTGAGTTAGATCGGGTGGTAGTGCCTTCACATAAGAGGTTTAAAGTCAACAACCGGTCAAACAAGGTACTTCACGTCACGCGAGGGAAACCCTAAATCATGTCGCATCACGCGAAGACACTATGTTTCACATCAAATTGGGATTTTCCCCAAATCTGTTGCCCTTTTTCGCTCCAACACGTTGAATCCAATTTTTCGATCCAAAATTTTTATTTCTTTGAATTTGATGATGATCTTCCACATACAATGATGTCTTCAATTTCTAATTTCATCCATGAATTGACCTTCAATTTGATGTTTTAAGTCTAAAAACCCATAAATCATGAGCGCTGTTGATTCAATCAACTATTAGATCGATTGAATTGGTACCGTAGCTCTGATACCACTTGTAGGATCTAGAACGGCGGTTTAGAAGGAAGTTTGGATTGGATAAAGACTAATTCGATAGACGCAGTTTGGTACAAACATAAAGGACGATAAGTGTAGTTTACCTCACAAATAAATATAAATTTTGATATTAATACAAACAACAACAACAACCATACCCAGTGTAATCCCACGCATAGCCCAAAGCTATTTGTAGAGTCTAGGGAGGGTGAGATGTCGGCAAACCTTACCACTATCTTTGGTGATAGAGAGGCTTCTTCTAGTGAGACCCCCAACTCCAAAGCAATATCCAGATATAATAGCAAAATTAAAATAAATAAAAGCATGTAGCTATTGCTCACAACAAACAAAGGGTATAACGTGCTAAAAATACGCAATATGGACATATAACACCCCATATATATGCCACAAGCAAATGATACTATGAACTATACATACAAAATTACTACATATAACCCTAATATGAACTATACATACAAAATTAAGGAAATTTAACGTTACTCATTTTATATGATGCGTTTACAAATAAAGAATTTTGTTTTTGAATACAAAAGAATTGGTATATTTTATTTCAAATTAATATTTTTATTATTTTAAAAGGTGTTATTAAAGTACGAGATGGAATGGAATTAGTTCACGATCTAAGAGCGTATATATTTTATGTCACACCCGCTCATAGGCGGAAGCCCGCGGTGTGATCTGATTGATTCTCATTTTTTGGATATTGTACAAACTAGAGAATGTCGAATTTTTGCTGAAATTTGTTATTTATGGTTCGG
The DNA here is from genome assembly GCA_947069175.1 of Scalesia atractyloides. Taxonomy (NCBI): domain Eukaryota; kingdom Viridiplantae; phylum Streptophyta; class Magnoliopsida; order Asterales; family Asteraceae; genus Scalesia; species Scalesia atractyloides. The sequence goes on from CAMTDV010001633.1 coordinate 24,777,422, forward strand.
ATCGGACAGTTTTAGTGCTAGTATATTTTCCGGAATATATTAACAGTTACCCTTGTTTCCCCACTTGGGGTTTGATATAATTTTGATGTTGGACCTAATTTCTAAGTCCTAATCTGTAGTTTAGCTGAGTACCAGAATCGTGCTAACACAACTTGTCTAGCCTAACCGGCGAATAAAATATATAACATGCAAATCAAATGTATTTTGCTGGATTTCTGGATGTATGACGTTTAAACACGTTGTATTTACGTTTAGAGCACATAATTGTATAGTATAAGTAACTGTTTAAATGTACGAAAGTTACCGGAAAGTGCCAATTGTCACATACTCCCCTTGTTACAGAGAATTTCGTCCCGAAATTCAAGATGAGTCATCCGTTGCAGGAGTCTTCTCGAATAGGTGGGGGGTATTTGGCTTTGATTTGATCTTCAAGTTCTCAAGTATATTCATGTCCGTCTCGAAAGTTCCAATGGACTTTGACTAATTTGATGCGACTCCTCCTTGTTTTCTAGACCTTCCGGTCCATAACCTCAACAGGTTCTTCAGTGGATTGGAGTTTGTCGTTAATGTGAATTTCATCCGCAGGGATGGTAATTGTTTCTTGTGTTGGACTCTATTTGAGATTCGACACATCAAATGTGTCGTGTAGGCTACTGAGTTCGTCCGGCAGTTTCAGTTTATAGGCCACGGTACCAACCTTTGCCAAAATTTGAAATGGTCCAAAGTATCGTGGGTTAAGCTTTCCACGCTTACCAAATCTAGCTACGCGCTTCCTAGGCGAGACTTTCAACAAGACTTTGTCTCCGACCTTGAAGGATAATGGTTTACATCGTTTGTCTTCGTAGCTTTTCTGTCGATCATGAGCCGCCTTGATACGGTCTCGGATTTGGAAAATGTATCAGTAGTCTCTTGGTCTAATTCTGGACCGATTAATTGTTTATTGCCAACTTCCGCCCAACATAGTGGAAAACGGCACTTTTGACCATAAAGAGCTTCGAACGACGCAACTTGTATACTAGTGTGATAACTGTTGTTGTAGGAGAACCCAGCGAAGGGCAGGTGAGTATCCCAATTGCCGCCTAGGTCCATCACACACGCATGAAGCATATTTTCTAGTGTTTGGATGGCCCGTTCGCTCTGGCTGTCAGTTTGTGGATGAAAGGTCGTGCTTAGATCTAAACGAGATCCAAAGGACTATTGAAATGACTTCCAAATTCTTGATATGAAGCGACCATCTTGGTCTGAGATTATCGACATAGGTACTCCATGGCAAGCCACTATTTCTCTAAGATTTAGTTCGACTAACTTCTCTGTGCTATCCTTCTTGCGAAGCTGTAAGAAGTGTGTGGGCTTTGTTAGTCTATCGACTATCACCCAAATTATGTCGTGACCTCTTGAGGTCCTGGGAAATTTTGTAATGAGGTCCATAGATACTTGTTCCCATTTCCATACAGGAATCTCGGATTGTTGTAGTAAACCCGAGGGTGTTTGATATTCGGCTTTAACCTTTGCACAAGTTAAGCATTTTCCGACATAAGTCGCGATGTCACTTTTAGGTTAGGATATCAATAGTATTTCTTCAAGTCTTGGTACATTTTGTTCGATCCTGGATGGATCGAGTACTTCGACTTATGTGCTTCATCGAAAATGAAATTCGATGGTCTGCCAAAAAGTGGAACCCAAATGCGACCCATAGGGTATAGAGTTCCATCATCCTTTGGCACTAGTTGTTTTTCCATGCCTCAATTCCGCTTGAATACGTTATTCCTTGAATGCTTCTAGTTGCACGTTATGAATTTGTGTAGTGAGGTTCGTTCGTATAGTCATCTCTAGGGCTCGTATCCTTAATGTTTTCACTCCTCCCTTGCGGCTCAAGGCGTCCGCCACATAGTTCGCCTTGCCCGGGTGATACTTGATTTCACATTCATAGTGCTTCAACAATTCAACCGAACATCGTTGGCGCATATTCAATTCTTTTTTGTTAAATATATGTTGAAGACTTTTGTGATCCATGAAGATAGTACACTGAGTACCATATAGATAATGTCGCCAAATCTTCAAAGCGAATACCACTACGCCTAACTCTAGGTCATGAGTGGTATTGTTCTTCGCATGAACTTTCAGTTGGAGCGACGCGTACGCGATGACTTTTTCCTGTTGCATAAGCACACAACCTAATCCTTGATGTGAATCATCACAGTACACCACGAAGTCATCGTTACCGTCAGGGAGTGATAAGATCGGTGCATCGCACAACTTATCCTTGAGAAGTTGAAATGCCTCTTCTTGTTTTTCACCCCAGTCGAACTTCTTGTCTTTTTTAGTGGGGGAGGTTAGCGTTGAGCAACTTAAAAAAATTTCTTAATGAATCTCCGGTAGTAACCCGCTAATCCTAAAAATTGTCGCACTTCGGTTGGAGTTTTGGTCGCTTCCCAATTCTTAATTGCCTCGATCTTTGAGGGGTCTACATGTATGCCTTTCTCGTTCACCACATGTCCGAGAAATTGTACCTCGCGAATCCAAAATTCGCACTTAGAAAACTTTGCGTAAGTTTCTCCATCTTTAGTAGCTCCAAAATGGTTCTCAAATGTTTTCCGTGCTCATCCTTCAATCGTGAATATATTAATATATCATCAATAAATACAATCACAAATTTTTGAGATACGGCTTGCACACGCGATTCATTAAATCCATAAAGACTGCCGGTGCATTTGTTAAACCAACAGGCATAACAAGAAAATCATAAAGACCATAACGAGTCCTAAAAAGCCGTCTTTGGTATGCTTTCTTCTTGATTCCGTAACTGGTGATATCCAGACCTTAAGTCTATCTTGGAGTAGAAGCTCGAACCTTGTAGTTGATCGAATAAGTCATCAATCCTCGGTAGTGAATACCGATTCTTGATAGTGAGTTTATTGAACTCTCGGTAATCTATGCACATTCTGAAAGTCCCATCTTTCTTCTTTACAAGTAAAACTAGAGCTCTCCAAGGCAAGAAGCTTGGTCTAATGAACCCCTTATCCAACAACTCTTGAAACTGTGTGGATAATTTTCAGAAGGTGCTAGTCGATATGGAGACTTCGCCAGTAGTGCAGCTCTTGGCATCAAATCAATGCGAAACTCAACTTGTCATTGCAAAGGCATTCCTGGCAAGTCTTTTGGAAAGAATTCGAGGCCTTTACAATGGATATGTCTTCCAGCTTAGGCTCCTTAGTTTTCTTGTTGACTATATGAGCTAGGAAGGCTATGCAACCTTTGCGAAGGCACCTTTGAGCCTTCATGTAGTTTATGATTTGTAAAGGCCTCTCGCGTTTCTCTCCGTGAAGTATGAGTGTCTTTTCATTTGGTAGAGGGATGCGGATGGTTTCTCATGAAAAACCACTTTCGCTCGGTTGTCGGATAACCAGTCCATGCCGACAACCACGTCGAAACGACCCAAATGGATAGGTAAAGGATCGATATTAAATTTTCGCATTCCAAGTTCAAGTGTGCAATCTCTAATGATATCCCACGATTCACCTAATTTACCGTTCATCAGTTCTGTAGAACCAGGGAAGTTTAGCTTACTCGACTCTAGGCCAAGTATATTTTTAAATGCTATAAAGTTAAAACTAAAAATCAGCATCGGTATCAAGTAGTATCGATGACTTCACATGACTGAGCTAATTTCCCATTAGCTAACTGATAGAGTAAGGTGTATCTAACGTACATGACTGAGATTCGTGTATATGCTTAATACCTTAAGACACTAAGTTAAGCTCGGTGTTGGTATCAAAGGAATTGATACATAACGACTGTAGAGTAGAAAGTACTCATGACGAAATGGGGATCTTATGGAGTATCCATAGCTCTAATCACTCACACACTGGTTCACTGGTTTGACTCATTCTTAAGACATTCGTGCTTGAAGTCGTCCCTATGCCACAATTAGAACATCCTTGTTCTTTCTTGAGTATTACTGACTTACTAGTTTATGTTTGTGCCCGTCCTCACCACACTTCTACCCTTGGCACTTTTTCAAGTGCCCTCGTGATGAAAGTTTCACTTGTCACATTTAGGACTTTGGCAAGTTACCAACATACTGCCTAGTGCCAGTATCGTTTATGGTAGCAATTGCCTTTGTTTCTCTCATCGCAGGAGTTTCCTTTCATTTGTTACTCACTCTCGCACCTTTCTCAAGGCGTGGGAACTTTTGCTTCCCGTTGCTAGTAGATTCCACATGATTTTCTTTTCTATCGGCACCTATCTTCGACAATTTCGCCATTCTCACTGCATCCTTGGTGAAAATAACTGCGAGAGTTACTGCTTGAGTGATCGGGATAGGGTGGGATGATGTGACCATGCTTCGGATCTTGGGGCTAAACCCCAAATGTAGCGCTCAATGTGTTTGAATTCGGGTACTACCCAGTAGGGAACAACCCTTGATAAATCGTGAAAACGTCGAGTGTACCCAACAACATCGTCTCCAATCATGGTCAAGTTCCAGAATTCTGTTTCTAGCACTTGGATTCCAGTCAGCGAGCAATACTATTCTCACATAAGATCCTTAAGTTCTTCCCACAACAACCTCTTCACTGTATCATTCCCTAAAGTTTGTACTTGGAGATTCCACCAAGTTAACACTGCATTCAGCAGGAGACTCTCCCTTTACCTAATCGTTTACTCGGGAGTACATTTACTAGCATGGCTAACCGACTTCATTTTCTTTATTTAGCAGACAGAACCTACCACACCCCTCGTATCAAAGAGGTCTAGCGACTTACAGTTCGGGAAAGCCTTAGAATTAAAATCTTGTATGATCGCCTCTTTGGTTGTGGCATTTTTTACCATTAGTTGGTCAAGTCAAAGTTCAATTGAACTTTGCAACGTGATCGTAATCTTGAAGGTTATAATCCCTTGCGATTATACCTACTGATTACCACGTTTTCCTAGTCGAAGTGACGAGTCAAGGGTTCGGTCAATAATGCGCAAAATGCGCATTATACGACGAAACTATTTTGGGGTATCAAAACACTTTGTTTTGATACCAAATCAGTTTTATAAACCTAGTTAGACATGTTAAACATGTCTAACTCATCACTTTTAGTTTAGTGCTTGTTTAGGGTCGTAAGTCGAGCGGTTTTGACCACCGCTTTGACTTTCAAATCCGACCCGTTTGGTCGATCTTAGGATCCGATCAAACTCATATTTGTGACCATAGTTATATAGGGAATAACCCTCTGAGGTTATACTTATGGTCACATTGTTTGGTTATTATTATGATAGGTCGTTATTATGCCCTTTATAAATGACCAAAATGCCCTTTTCGCACATAAATTCATTTTAAGCATATGTGGCTAAATTTTTGACATATAAACTGATATTAAAACATTATTAAACATGATTGGGCATTTAAGACTCATCATAGGACATGTTTAACCATCCAATCATGCGTTTACGCAAATGACACGTTAAAGTAACGTAAACTACCTTAACGGGTCAAAAGAACTTAGGATCACTTCCAAATAAGAATGTTGAGCTTTATTAAATCATACCATATGAGTTCCAACACTCATTTGATTTATAAGACATCATTCTATCCAATCTGCCGATTAAAGTCGTGACTTATTAACATAGTTATCCGATCTTAGGAACCATTTGATTCCTCATACTCTCGAGCTTTGTTATTCTTTTTGAACAAGGATACTTTTGCAATCCCAAGTGAGTACTGACCCCTCTTTTCTAAATGTTTTAAGGTGATTATGTGAGTACATAGACCCCTCTTTTACGTTTTCAAAAGTTTTGGGGTGATACACATGTGCCTACTTGCTACTTTCATGTTTTCTTGTTTTTCATAACATATACTTGTTATGTTCAACTAGTACAATATATAGTACATGATTTCAATTATGTTTTGCTATGTATGTTGACTGAGCATGCTAACACATTGATTTCAAAGACACCTTTTGCGGCATATGTTGACTTAGCATATGAGCACATTGATTTACATTACATTTTGCTATGTATGTTGACTAAGCATGCTAGCACATTGATTTTATGGACATTTCTACTTCGTATGTTGACTTAGCATACTTAATACATGGTTTAAAGACATTTTTCATGACATTGCTTACATTGACTAAGACATTTGGTTTGTTTAACGGGATATAATACATTCATTAACATTAATCATGCCGCCCGGTAGTATGTAATGGTACCATAGGACTTGACAAATCCCGTTCCCCGCTTTCTAGGTTTGTTTGGAAGTAGGGAATGACAGAATCCGAATACATTTTCGATAAACCTTTGACTTGATAAGGGTTTATCCGACAGTCTCAAGGGGTTGAATGTAAGCGATAAACATAACTACATAAATGTTCAAATCAAATAAAGCATTGGTTTTGCAAAACATGACTTTTGATTTAAAACTTCAGTTTATTCAAGACATTGTTTTGTACATGACATTGGTTATGCACGACATTATACATATGGCTTGAGTAAAGTCTTTTTACTTGCCATACAAGACATTTGTTATACAAGACATGGTTTATACCTAACATTGTGACATATTACATTGTTTACACATGACATTTGACATTTGTTTGACAAGACATTTTTGGTGGTTATTTGATAAGTGATTTAAATAACGAGAAGTGTATAATATGATAAAAGCATGGTGGATACGCCGCTGGTACTTCCTATATATAAGTGCTTTCATGATATTACATAACGTAGCGTTATTTAAACCACTTCGACAAAGACAAAGACATGACACATTTGGTACAAATATCATATATTTTTCATAAGACATTGTTTTACAAATGGCATATATTATACAATTTATTATCATCCGGTTGATTATTTGACCATACATCCTTCTTCTATATCATTTGATTTTCACTTTAATTTTCATATGATTTTATAAAAGAAAATAGGGTTCATGACCACATTTCGTTAAACTATTATTTTAAATTTCAAGTCATGAATCCTCATCAACAAAACCTATGTATCTCACAGGCATCTTTATGCTGACGTACCTATTTTCACATGTGTTTCAGGAGCTAATGCTTAAGGATGATTCATGCGACACTTAGGACATACTGGGCTTTAGTGACTTAAAAATTAGCAAGACAAATAAATTTATGTTATGTTTCTGTTAAATTCCAGACAATGTAAATAATTTGAGTCAATAATACAAAACTTTAATTTCCATGGTTGTTGAAACAATACTTCTGTTACGACACTCCCCGACGTTTCCGCCGTGATTTGTTGTTTTACGCGGTCGGGTGTGACACTTACCAAGCCGTGCGTCGAAACGTTGAGCCGACAGTTGACCGGTTTGACCTGCATTGACGTAGTTGACTGGTTGACGAAAAGTATAATAGATGTATAAATATATATATATTTTTTGACGAAAAACGGGCAGAGTTTCCCCTGTTTTAGGACGATCCCGACAACACGAGTTATCGAGTTAACGTTTTCAAAACTCAACAACTCATTAACAATATATATATACCTATTTAGCTTTCGCCGACAACATATAGAATATATGACTTTCGTCAACAATGTAAAAAAATATAACTTTGTCAAGTGCAAAACGTAAATTTGTTGTATTCGAAACCAATATTTATATTCGCATGGACATTTCGCCATGATACGTCGGTTTGGTTCATTAGTCATTACTATTATTATTATTATTATTTTTTTATTTTTCTTTTATACAAAAATGCACAAGTCACTAACTTTACTAGTCGCGTTATTTCGAGTTCGGTTCCGAGTTAATTAATAACTATGATAAAACATAAACGCAACTTTACATTGTTAAGCTCTTACCAAGCCGTGCGTCGAACCGTTGACCCGACAGTTGACCGTGTTTGACCTACATTGACTGCAGTTGACTGGTTGACAACAGTTGACCGAGCTAAAACCCGAACCGTTCACCATTATCACTGCCATCAAAACTGGGAATCCAAGCATCACCACTGTTGATCCAACCCTGAACCAGGTTTGACTCGTGTCGCGAAACCCGAACCCAAGATGATACCCGACACCATAAACCATCGCCTCTGCCGAACCTGGAGCTGCTTCCACCGTCGCCGCTTGAAGAACCGGAACCCGAAATCAAGACAAAATCCAAGCTCAAACGAACCGTGGCTTTACCGAGCCTGAACCATTGATGAAACTCGAGCTGAGACGGCCATCACTATAACTGAAGCCATAGCCGGCGTGGCCGGTGCTGCCGCCGCCGTGATTTTACTGTTGTCGGAGAACACGAACCAAGGTGTGTGCGCGTCGGTCGGAGGGGGAGGTGAGTGATTGAGGGGGCGGCGGTTGTTTGTCGGAAACTGACCGAAAGAACTCCTGTCATCGGAGTTCAGAGAGAGAGAGAGAGAGTAGAGAGGTGGCCGAAAGTGAGGAGGCAGGTGGATGGCCGGTTATGTCGAGAGAGAGGAGGGGGTTGTCGGGTGTGGCCGTAGGTGTTCTGCCGGAGATGCCGGTCGGAGTTGGTCTGGTCACCGGACTTCAAGAGTGAGAGGCTGAGGAGTGTACGTGTGAGTGGGAGCTAGGGTTTCTAAATGAAGAAGATAAAGATGTATTTATAGTCTTAGGGTTTCAAATGGAATGGGCCTAACGCCCGTTAGCGGTCCAATTGTGTTTCAAGACCCGTTTACGCACCCGGCTTCATAAAATGCGTCGTGTTATGTTATTTAAAACTGAAAAATATGTAAAATGAATGTCGAAAGTCGTTATGGTGTGTACGTTCGTTAACCGCGTTAAAATGCTTCAGTTGTTGTTCTAGTTAGTTTTTCGATCCCATTTTGACCGTGTTTCCAAAAATTGAGAACGACACGTATTTTTCTGAAATATGAAAATTAAAAAAAATACGGGGCGTTACAGTCTCCCTTACTTGTGGTGTGGGTGTGTATAGCCATGGGTAGATTGCGAGTGATTAAAGTTTGTATTTAAATATAGCAATGAAACACCGAATTTCTCATGGCACTTTTTACGAAACCTTAGTAATATGGCATTAACGCTTATATATAGGAAGTACCAGCGGCGTATTCACCACATTCATACCATATTATGTCTGTTTCGCTAATCGATGCCATGTTACGTTCCGTGTCACGATCAGGGTTTATTAGCGTGTTACGAGTGAGAATGATAGCGTATAGAGTCTCAAGTATATAAGTATAATTGTATTTAAGTATGAAAGTGTGTAGAGTATGAGTATAAGTGTGCGTATATGCACATTCGTGTACAATACACATGATGTATCTTAGTTAATTAAGATTAACGTATTACTGGCATGTGAATAAACAAGTCAAACCATCGTGTACCGCAATGTAGTCTTCCCATCATCGTCGAAATGAAGAGGGTGTAAAATAGTTTACTTAACATGACCTCAAGAATACGGGCGGGCGTCACTCCTATAGCGCTACTCAAGCGCTATACATGTTAAGGGGTGGCTTGATAGAGTTAATGACGAGTTCATCACATAAACATGTGAATAAACTAGTCAAACCACCGCGTACGCAAATGTTGACTAGTCAATACTGTTGAAACATAGAGTGTGTAAAATAGTTTACTTACCATGACCTCAACCATACGGGCGGGCGCTACTCCTATAGTGCTACACAAGCGCTATACATGTTAAGGTGTGGTTTTATAACGAGTTTATCACATAAGAATGTTCTAGTAATCCAAATCAAATATAGTGTTTAGTATGCACCTATTGAGTCGATGTGTAATAGATTTCGAATAAATGAGAAGTTTGTTGTGCATAAATTCAATTCTGGTATAATGTGACATTGAAATAAAATGAAGGGATAAGAATTATATTGCAGCGTAAAAGGGAGGCTTGACAAAATGTTGGAGTGTTTCGGATTTTAGAAACTTCGACTATTCCAGAGTAACTCGTAAGTTCATTCGAATTAGGGAGACATGATTTGGCCTAATAGGTAAAATACTCTCGTTGCCAAGCGATTATCGGTATTTTACCCTTCCAGTTAGTACATGTCCCTAATTTGATCGAAAAGACGAAACTTTTGCGGGATTGAAAATTTAAGAGCGGGACCAGTCATCAAGGTGTGGATGTCAATCCTGGCTTGACAATTTCGTCCTCGAATTGTGGTTTATTGAACGTATCAAGATATAATCTCGAGTCGTCAACAAAGATCCACTAGATTATGAGATGGAAACTCCCATCAAGATATGGATATCACTCCTGACTTGATGGTGAATTTCGCGCAAAATAACATGTAGAGTGGATTGAAATTTGTCACCAATGGTGGGAATCACCCCGGTTTTGATGAGTTATTTCGATTGTGGAACAAGAATATTCTCAAGAATGCGTATTGTGTTTTGTATCTTAGGAAAGACATATTGTAAGTTTTAAGACAAAAGGGGGGAGCACGGTAGGAAGAATAAGAATTTAGACAATTATCAAGAATGGTCAAGAGAATGGTAATTAAACTATAGACTAGGTCGAACATGGCAATTCTACCTAATTCCCTATAGTTATGGCTCTGATACCAATCTGTCACACCCCAACTGATGGCGGAAACATTGGGATGAGACGAAAACTAGATTGCAAGAGACTTCACAACATTATTGGTGTCAAGTATTTAATAATTTCCTTGTTCATCGCTTAATTCAGATAACGCGAATTTAAAGCACGACAAGTATAAAAGAGACATAATTTCATTTCATTGATAATAGTTTAATACAAAGTTTGAAACAAATTACAACATGTTGCGATAAAATACACTACATCAAGTATGTAAAGTCTAAATGCGTTTCTAGGCAATCGTACTAGGTTCCTTGCGTCATCAGAACTCCTGCAACATGTATTAAAAGCATGGATCAATACAAAAGTATTGGCGGTCATACAAGTTTGAAAATAAATATAAGCATAAAGTTATCACAATTCAATCATGGCAATTTACATTCGAGATTAAACTATTATACTTAAACAACCTAAGCATAACGAAATGGCATGGACATGCAAATTGAAACTGGCACGTACAACTAACATAAGCGCAACAAATAGCAAGTATAAACAAGTTAAAACTAACACGCATAACTAGCATAGGCATAACAGGTAACACGTTTGGTGATCCGAATACATTTGATTTTGTTTAGTATGAAATTTGTTAATTGATACATGTTGCATCCCAAAACGCGTTAAAGTGTAAAAAGGGGTCGAGTATGCTCACAGTTTGCAAGTTCGTTTGGGAATCCCGAGAGGAGTCGAGGAGTCAAAGAGTTGGGCACCGAGGTAACATTTTGATCATCGAAGTACCCGAGTTGTATCTCGCAGTTAATAGGTATTAGAGTGCTTAGAGATTAAAGAATTATTGTTGAAGAAATTACTTTAATATTTATTTTGTAGGCTTCATTCGAGCCTCGTTACGTTCATTAGTGTAGCGGATATATGGTATATATATATATATACAGTTTGATGAGGAGGCATGGTTGATATATATACACACACACATATATGTATTTGACGAAAACATAATAGATATATTTTGACGAAAAGTATAATAGATGTATAAATATATATATATATATATATATATATATATACATATATGTATATATATATATGTATGTATGTATTTTGACGAAAAACGGGTAGAGTTTCCCTTGTTTTAGGAGGATCCCGACAACACGAGTTACCGATTTAACGTTTTCAAAACTCAACAACTCATTAAAAATATATATATACCTATTTAGCTTTTACCGACAACATATAGAATATATGACTTTAGTCAACAATGTAAAAAAATATAACTTTGTCAGTGCAAAACGTAAATTTGTTGTATTCGAAACCAATATTTATATTCGCATGGACATTTCGCCATGATACGTCGGTTTGGTTCATTAGTCATTACTATTATGATTTTTTTATTATTTTATTTTTCTTTTATACAAAAATGCACAAGTCACTAACTTTACTAGTTGCGTTATTTCGAGTTCAGTTCTGAGTTAACCAATAACTATTATAAAAACATAAACGCAACTTTACGTTGTTAAGCTCTTCCCAAGCCGTGCGTCGAACCATTGACCCGCCAGTTGACCGGGTTTGACCTGCATTGACTGCAGTTGACTGGTTGACCACAGTTGACCGAGCTAAAACCCGAACCGTTCACCACTATCACTACCGTCAAAACTGGGAATCCAAGCATCACCACTGTTGACCCAACCCTGAACCAGGTTTGACTTGTGTCGCGAAACCCGAACCCAAGACGATACCCGACATTGTAAAACCATCGCCTCTGCCGAACCCGGAGCTGCTTCCACCGTCGCCGCTTGAATAACCGGAACCCAAAATCAAGACAAAATCCAAGCTCAAACGAACCGAGGCTTCACCGAGCCTGAACCGGTGACGAAACTCGAGCTGAGGCGGCCATCACCATCACTGAAGCCATAGCCAGCGTGGCCGGTGCTGCCACCGCCGCGACTTTACTATTGTTGGAGAACACGAACTGAGGTGTGTGCGCGTCGGTTGGAGGGGGAGGTGAGTGATTGAGGGTGGCGGCGGTTGTTTTTCGGAAACTGACCGAAAGAACTCCTGTCATCGGAGTTCAGAGAGAGAGAGAAAGAGTAAAGAGGTAGGCGAAAGTGAGGAGGCAGGTGGATGGTCGGGTTTGTCAAGAGAGAGGAGGGGGTTGTCGGGTGTGGCCGGAGGTGTTCTGCCGGAGATGCCGGCCGCAGTTCGGTCCGGTCACCGGACTTCGAGAGTGAGAGGCTGAGGAGTGTATGTGTGAGTGGGGGCTAGGGTTTCTAAATGAAGAAGATAGGGATGTATTTATAGTCTTAGGGTTTCAAATGGAATGGGCCTAAAGCCCATTAGCGGCCCAATTGCATTTCAAGACCCGTTTACGCACCCGGCTTCTTAAAATGCACCGTGTTATGTTATTTAAAGCTGAAAAATATGTAAAATGAATGTCGGAAGTCGTTATGGCGTGTACGTTCGTGAATTGCGTTTAAATGCTTCGGTTGTCATTCTAGTTAGTTTTTCGATCCGATTTCGACCGTGTTTACAAAAATAGAGAACAACATGTATTTTTCTGAAATATGAAAATTAAAAAAAATATGGGGCGTTACAAGTGGTATGACGAGCTTAAGGATTTGGATGACAGTGATATGGACCAGATGCACTGGAGGATTGTAGAGCTAGAGGAGCTGGTTAGGAAGCTTCTGGAGTTTGTGGGATTGAAGTGATTTGTTGTTGTTTTATTTGTTGTTATTCTCTTTTGGTAACCCTATTTTGGGCTTGCATGCCGATTTAGATATTTTAGGAGGAAATTCAGTAAGACTTGTCGATGGTGTTTGATTTATTCACGCCAAATTTTGTTGTTTTTGTACTACAAACAAGCGATGTAAATTCAAATCTAAAATATCAATGATATGGGTTTTTGGTTAAATTATTCTCAGTATTATGTGGATGAATGTGTATTGTTTAGTCCACTATTATTTAATGATTGATTATTTAATTATTGTCTTACGTTGTTATTATTATTGCAATAATAGAAACGACAATATACAACCAAAACTGAAACAAGGTCCCTCTACTGACGGTACTGGATTGCCTACCACACCTGAGGAGTTGGCGCAACTTATTGCTCAACATGTCAATGCCGCTATGGAACAGCGCGAGGCTAACCAGACGATGGGGCGAGGACGTGGACGTGGTGATGCACATGGTTCCGGTGGAGCGCCAATAGTAGCCCCTCAAGGTAGAGTAATGATTGGAAAAGTTTTTGTAGTTTCATGGGTTATGATATAATCTAAGGGTAATCTTGATTTTCAATGACCTTGTGAATAGTGCACGGATGTACGTACAAAACATTCCAGGGTTGTAACCCAAAATCATTTACCGGTGCTGAAGGACCCCTTGATATCGTTAGATGGATCGAGAAGATGGAGTCTGTGATAGCCATCAGTGGTTGTGCCGCTGATCAAATGGTTAGGTATGCTTCGTGTTCGTTTTTTGATGAAGCTTTTTCCTGTTGGAACACTCAAATTCAGATTTTGGGAGAAGACGTTGCTTACGGTCTTACCTGGAATGAACTGAAAGAGATGCTTCTTAAGGAGTACTGCCCACGTAGTGAGCTGCAGAAAATTGAGACTGATTTCTGGAATCTGACCATGGAAGGCTTGAATGTCAGAGCTTACACGTCTCGGTTCAATGATCTGGCTAGGTTGGTTCCACGGATGGTCACTCCTGAGTACGTTAAGATAGAAAGGTATATTTGGGGTTTAGAGCCACAGATCCGCAGTATGGTCACATCAGCGAAACCCACTACCTACCTAGAAGCTGATTCTTTGGAAAAATCATTGACCGATGATGCCGTTCGTAGGAGTAATCTTAACAAGAGGGATGAGACCAGGAAATCGTCGGTGAAAGATACTGCAGACAGGAAGTCTGACCGACATGAGCGCACCGATCGTAGGTCAGAAGGTTTGCGGAAGCGAAAATCTGAGAGTTCAAGGAAGGATTCCGATGATAGGCGCGATAGGAAGCGCAACTCTGGTTAAGCATTTGTGGCTAACACCAGTAGTTCATGAAAGGATGATGCCAAGGATGGCAGTAGTGGTTCAGTGAAGAAGACTCACAGTGACGAGCAGCGTAAATGTACCAGATGTGGTCCAACTAGGCATGCGTACTGTGTTGCGCAGTACGCGCTTAATGTATCGGGTCTTTCCCACGTCTTTTATGTATTGGGTCTAGCCCAGTTAACTTTTAGAGATCCATTAAATTATGAGATTGGGCCTAGCCCATGTCTTTCATATACTTTGGGCCTTGCCCATGTCTTTTGTGTATTGGGTCTAGCCCACTTAACTTTTAGAGATCCATTAAGTTATGAGATTGGGCCTAGCCCATGTAATTATATATTTGGGCCTAGCCCACAATAATTAAATAAATTGAGTCCATTTAGTGGGACGTCTTATACTTACAATTTTTACTAAGTATAGTTTGTCAAGTACTCCATATACTCATTTCTTACTTAGTAATTTTTTTACTTTTTAAACTTTCCGGATTTCTTTTTGTTATCGGAAATAAATATATATGCATTAGGTCGGTGTCAAAAATATATATTTTTAGACACATCGTTGTGATCGCTTAACATATATAATTTTGGTGTCGATGAAACACCCAAGTGTCGTAGTAATCTCCTTGTGATGACGCTATGCCTCTTTGTCGTCGGTGACGTTATATATCCTTTTATTTGTCGAAATAAATTATGTGTCTTAATTGTCGGCTTGAAATATTCATTATTTCATAACGATATATTTCCGTGGCTCGTCCGTTGTCCGATTTGTTCGTTTGTCCGTTTATTCACTTCAAGATATATTGTTATAGCATTTCTTCGTTATTTTGAGGGTGTTGATTTACATGCATTTTTGTAGAATTTTCTACTTGTTTTCATGACATGTATTTTTGTATTATTACATGTAATGTGTTTAGTATTTGTCATGTATTCCTAACACTGATACATACACAAGCATTTTTACACCAAATGGGTACTATGTATAATATTTTTCACCAAAAATTATACTTACATATATATTTACCCCCATTATTTTTTTGGACTTGTAAAAACATACTTAAATGTTTATAACAAGTCTTGGATAAGTAGGGCTTAACCCTTGTCATAAAAACTCACTTAATGACGATCATGACCACTAATCGTGTTTAACCTTGTTAATCCCCCAATAACCATACTTTAATCACGATTCGGTTTTATAAAATTTCGCCAGAGTTTCCCCTAAACTATGACATTTCCCCACGTTTTCTAAAACGTATTTAAGCTATAAATCAATTTTCCAAATCATCATAATTTACCAAGTGTCACCAAAGATTATATACAACACTAACCACACTTATTCCTTCAAAGTTTCTCATGAGCATTACTTGTGTAAATGTTCAAGACTTCAAAGTTAATCATTTTTCAAGTTTATTAATAATACCAAGACTTTTTGTATATCACTTTTTTATAAATAACTTTATATAAACTTGTTTCATGTAAAAACCAAGTTACTAGTGTTTTTAAAAAGTCTCTTTCCAAGTCCTTTTTATGTTCTATCTTTCAAGAACACTAATCAAAGTTTCATGTATGTAATACTCATGAATTTGAAGGTGATGATCTTGTGTGATTTAAACATTCATATGTTTAAATCTCATTTTTAAGTGTAACATGGGAAGGTTAACAATAGCCTAATTTACTACATGATATAAACCACAAGATCATCATAAATCTAGTCATTAAACCACTAATCTTCACAAAATTAACACAATCAACATGGTTACACTAACTAGGTACACTAATCTACACAAATAACCACATAACGTAATTATATTTAGTGTTTATTAGGTTTGAGATTAGGGTTTTTGATTTCATTTTTCTTAATCTTCAAGATAATCAACTTGTACTTTTGTAAACTCCACTAATCAAGAAGCTTAAAGATGATGGTTAGAAGTGTCACACCCCGACCCGCAGCGGAAATAAGAGTCGGGGCATGATTGGGTTATCACCAAAGCACATGACATTTACTATTATGTTTCATAATTAATAAAGTCAAAGTTACATTTGCAAACATCCAAACATGTTCATTCAATACAACGGAAATAAACAAACATAACAATCCCAATACTAAATCGTTTTATTCTTCTAATCCAGGTCCTATGTGTTCCTAGCTGCTGCTGGTTCACCTGTATCATGTGTAAAATGGGAGTTTTTGGGTCAACATAAGTTGGCGAGTGAACCTTATTAGATAAACATTTGATAATGATTTTATGGTTAGTTTATCAATAAAATATTGTGCATAATCATAAAAGAGCAAATGTAAGTAATCAAGCATTGGCAAATAGCAGTTACAATTTTAACATACAATAACACTTGATAGCATACATGAGCATACCAATATCATACGATAACTAACATAAATGAACTGTCCGATCAAGGCTCAATCAAACGGAGCCGATCGTATTGCATGAACTGGAAATGTAAATTGAACTGTGCGATCAAGGCTCAATCAAACGGAGCCGATCGTATTGCATGAACTGGAAATGTAAATTGAACTGTGCGATCAAGGCTCAATCAAACGGAGCCGATCGTTGCGGGCACGCCAAGTTCAACCGCATATTAAAATGGGGAACAAGCTCAAACCTCATAAATGGGGAGTTGCGGCCTCGGCAATTGCATGTACTGTAATAATAATTTGCATCCAATAATAACTACTTAACAGCAACAAACTAAATACACATGTCATGGTATGATGTATGAACAATAGTTTTGTTAATATACGTATATAAACAAAGACACATGATACACCCCAAAAACGTGATTAAAACGGGGAATTTGAAAGGTTCACTCACATTGGGTGCGTTGAATTTGAGATGGTGAGATGCGCACGATTTAGATGAGCGAGTCGACGAGGAATACTAACCTAAATGATAATGGAAAAATATATTAAATGTATGGATGTTATTAAGGATTTTAATGAAATTTTTAGATATATTTTTTGTGAGTTTATGGCTATTTTCTATCTTTAAAAATGTTATTTTTAAGTATTTTTAATTCATTTTTAAATTAAATTAAATAAATAAATATATAAAAAAAATATTATTTTTTTTATGTTGACCGTTGACCGTTGACCGGTTCGGTCAGCGGATAATTCTGCGCCGGGTGGGATTCGAACCGGCGACCTTCCGTTCGCGTGCACGTAGCTCTACCAACTGAGCTACGTGTCTAACCCGTTATAAACTCGTTTCTAATTATATTTATATACTTATTTGTATTAATCGAATATTCCTTTATTTGCAAAAACGTTTATATTCAATTTGACCGGTGCTCGTGACGAGATTCGAACGCGCGACTTGAAGTTCATGATGCACACAGTCCACCGCTGGACACTGTGTCTAACCCGGTTATATTCTTGGTTTTTATTATATTTAACAACTATCCGTTTTAACCCGGTTTAGTTCATGATTAAAAAGGCATGTTATTACACAAGGCGTGCGCGTAGCAAGGATCGAACTCGGGACGTGTGTGTGAAATTTGCACACAGTCCACCGCTGGACTATGTGTCTAACCCGTTTAAAATACCGTTTTTAATTAAACTTACGTTCTGTTATAACTTCATCTTCTTCACCGATTACACAGGCAACATAACTCGACTGATTATGATTGATTTGTGATTTACAGAGTTCTCCGACATCAACAGTAACTCAAAAGTAAAGAATGGAGAGAGTTTAAGGAACAGAATATACCGCTTGATGTTATTCACAGAAATCCGGCGGAGGTTCGTCGGTACTGGAAATGAACTCCGACTGTTGAACCAATTAACAACGTTGATCGATTATTCATAAAGTTGAGTCACTTAAACAGGGTTTAAAAGAAGTTTAGGATATCATACCAGTTCAAGTGTGATTCCGGCAGTCTCAGAGATTTTCCGGCGAGGGTAAGATTGTTGATAAACGTTGACTAGGATCGATTCTGATGATGGAGTTGTGTTAGAGACTGACTAATCACATATTTTAAACAGGAAGAGTCGGAGGAATTACCGTGAGAATGTGAGTCCCGGTTTTCCGGTGACTTGCAGAAATTTTCCGGCGAACTGATTCAGAAGATCTTATGGTTCAGAAATGCGACGAAAATGAAATTGAATAATGATATGATAGTTCTGAATTGCGAGATTGATCTGAAGCTTGAGTTAAATCAGAGCTTTGATGAATTTTCGGTTTCAAATACCGAAAATGATGAAGCTTTAAGTTCATTCAATTCTGACTTAATTAGAAACCGTAATACATCGGTTATAAGCTGGCCAGGTGAATTCGCAACGATTTGGCGATTGGTTTGCCGATTACCGTTATTCAGATGGCCTCAACGGTTAATTTGAGTTTGCGTATAAGTTCCAATTGTTTTCCTAGTGTTAACAGAAAACACATTGTGGCGGAGTGGTTTAGGGAATGGATGTTAAGTCGTTGAAAGACTTGGCTGACCCGGGTTCGAGTCCCGGCAGCTTCAATTATTTTTTATTCGTTTAATTTTAACTTTTTATCAAATATAATTTTTTATAGTTTAGTTTATTTATTAATTATGTATCGTTTTAACTCAAAATAACCATAAATAATTAATGCCCTTTTATAACTTGGTACTTGATTACAAAACGGAGCGGGTTTTGGAGACCCGATTTTTACAAATGTTACAAGAAGGCTTACAACTTTGCACAAGCTTAAAAAATGATTATGAAGAAGATTAAGCTCTTACAAAGTGCTCTAATGATTATCCATCCTTGCTAGCTCCATATGTGACCTTGTAATGCCTAAATAACCTTGATTTTTGGTAGTCTAGAAGTTGTAAACGGAGGTGATATGGGTGTGTATGTGAGCCAAATTTGGAAGGGCTTCTAAAGGTTTTCTTTGCTCAATTTTTGAAGTATGGTAAAGTGATATGGTGAAGAGGTGAATTAGTAGTGTTATAATAATTTGAGGTCTCACAAAGTCAAGACTAAATCCTTATGTGCTATGCTCCTAGCATCACCTTCTTCATCCATTTAATCAAGCAAGTAAGGTGGGTGGGACCCACCTTGTTGACCGAATTCATGAATAGGGGCGGGGGGTAATGTGTAATTTTTTTTATAAAAGTTATCAATTTATTAGATATTTTGGTGATTAAATAAAGTATGGTGTTTAGGGGTTTTCTTGCACCATTAGGGGGCAATTAGGGATTTAGAATGCTAATTGCTATTAACTAGTTCACTAAACTAGTATAAGTCATGTTTTGATAGCTTATACGGCTTTCGTTTAGTCGTTGGTTAGATAACGACGCTTTTGCATTCTACCGACGAATGTTTTCGCAAGTTGAAATTCCGCAACCAAGAGATGTATGAAGTGATATCAGATCCCATAATAAGCTTAACTAGTTCACTAGCTCTTTCGTTTGGTTCTTTTTGTAACAACTCTCCAAAACACCCAAAACCGAGACGAAACAAAGAACCGGACACGAAAATCAAGACTCGACACGTAAAACAAGGAAATCCCATCTGGGTATCCCAGGCACCACGCACAAGAGACCTAGTCTCTGTTACAACGCGCGGGAGAGTCTTGGTGACGTGTCACCATTTCGCGCCATGTGGCAACCCTACACTTGTGAGAAGGCTAGCCTAGCCCTAGGGATTGTCTGAGGGACCATGCGAGGGATCCTCAAGATCCTGGCGCGACGCGCGGGAGATGCCAAAATTGGGTATATAAGGAGCAGCCTGGGATGAAATTCGGTGCTCACTTTCGATCCTCTGAATCGATCGTATACTTTCTCTATCCCCGTTTCTCTGATCAACACCCCCTAAACCCCTAAACCTGCGAAACGCTGCCCGCTGTAAGTATCTTAACCCCCAATCACTAATTCGTTACCCTACCCGATTTAGGACCCACCAACGCATGTCAAGGCTTTACCCGACTAAGTTCGTTGGGGTTCTATCTCGTGTTGTATTGGCATCCTACCCGATTGATTTAGGACCCACCAACGCATGTCAAGGCTCTGCCTGACTAAGATTCGTTGGGGTTCTGTCTCGTGTTGTATGGCTAAAGTGACTTGGGTTAATTTACTAACACATGTGCATTGTATGTTTTAAATAGAAATTCGAGGAAGTAATCAAGAATTTTCATCAGGAACTCCGTAGGAATACCTAAGTTTTTAATGTGAGTACATTCTCTTTTTCTTACCGTTTGTGAGTACATTTTGTAAATCTTTTTGGGAGTAAAAAATGTGTTACCAAAACCTCAAATGTTTTAATTATGCTTAACAGTAATTGTGTATATGTATTCTACAATTACTGCCGTTATGTTGGGTTTTTGTATACATTACTAGTCCACAGTCACAGGAGTGTGACAGGAACCGTTACTGTTGGTTGACAGGACCCAAAGTAATATGACCCACAAGTCAGGTGTTGACAGTACTGAATGAGTAATTGTGTAGATATAAACATCGTAATCGCCGATGCTCTCAATAACTGTAAAGTATAAAAACTTGTTTTGATTAATCTGGGATGCACTCACCAGTATTTCTTGCTGATAAAATGTTTTTAAAACGCGTTTCAGGTAACTTAATGTGAAGCTAATAAAAGCCAGCTGGAGAGCAATGAAGGCTTAGAAAAGTGGCTATAAAAGTTACCTAAATTAAAGGAGTTTATGTTTTCCATAAATTATGGTTTGTCCCTATAAATATATTGTAATGGAAACTTGGGTTTTATCCCGTTTGTTCATTATAAAAGTTTGGTGTTTTGAAACTCTGAAATTTATTTCCTAACTACGATCCTGATGTTTTAATTCCGCTGCCAAATTAATAAACACCGGTACCACTTGTCTGCGGCCCTCACGGCCCCCGCTCCCGGGGTAGGGGTCGGGGTTGCGACAGAAGGTGGTATCAGAGCCACTGTTTAAGCCATTTAGGTGTTCTTTTAAAATACCTAAATTTTAACCAATTGTGTTAGTAAATATCCGCGACTTCTCTGTTATTCTGTGTAAATATATATATTATTATTTTGTGTTATTTTAATAAAACTTCTTTAGTTTACAGTATGAGTGATCAGGGTACTTCTGGCGCCTATCGTCATCTACCTCATTCTCTCCTGGATGAAGGAACATCCCAGCCAATCACCGACTACACCGCCGATTCCGAAGATATCTTTGTTTTCAAAGCCAAATCCGTAGAACCTTTTCCCCCAAAAAGAGAGGTTGGTTTAGTAGAGCCAAAGCAGAAAGGAGGAAAAGAATGAGACAAGCACAACAAAAAGCCATAGCAGTTAGAACTGTGAGAAATACCCAAAACCCAGAAGTTAGACCTTTATGGGAAGAAGAGTTGGATAGACAATTAGCAAATTTTCACATGTTTGGAAATAGGAGGAGAACCTAATTTCAACCAAGTAGCAAATCCGAGCCATCATTA
Source organism: Scalesia atractyloides (assembly GCA_947069175.1). NCBI lineage: Eukaryota > Viridiplantae > Streptophyta > Magnoliopsida > Asterales > Asteraceae > Scalesia > Scalesia atractyloides. Next base: position 24,799,360 of record CAMTDV010001633.1, read on the forward strand.
CTTCCTTTGTTTCCTAACCAACCCATGAACCTAGAACAGAACCAGGGAAACCAATTTCCAATTCCAGCCTTTGATCCCAATGTGATACCTAGGATTCCAACACCAAACCCTTTAGATCAGTCGTGTGCTAACAACTGGGCAATTCAGAACCTACTAGAAAACCCAATTCCCTATGAAGAACCAGTTCCACCTTACCCTGAACCAGTGCCAGCCCCAATACTACCCAGGGATCATGTGGAGGAACTCCGCCAGTATGGTGAAGAGTTAGTGGAGGAAGGAAACCAGATTTGCTAAATCGGGGAGAAGCTCGTCTGGAAATATGACGAGCGGGAGATGCGGTTTTAAGAAAACAGTATCCTTATATATATATATATATGTGTGTGTGTGTGTGTGTATTTTGTCACTTTGAAAAAAACTAAAATAGACATATATCACCTATATACACATATATATCGATGCATAAGTTACTAATGTTTGAATTCCAGTTATGTTTGTAATAGATGCATATATATATATACGAAAAGAGTAAAAGTCGCAATGCTCGATGATTTTGGTTCACTGTGTTGGTGTGATTATTATTTAATTTATTCTGTGATATTAATACCTGATAAATGTTTACAATTCAGATGTCAGACGAAGTAAATCAGGAAATCCAGAGTAACGATAATAACGAGAATCAAATGAATAAAAGTGCTATCGAACACATAGTGGCCCAAGGAATCATAGATGCTATGTCCTATATTATCGATACTATTAAAAAGGCAGAAAATAATTCCATAAACGGAATAAACGTGTACCCCCTGAATCAAATAACAGCGTGAATGGAAATCACGAATTGTTAATCCAAGCTCCAATTCCAAGTAGAAGAACCCCATCTCATATGGTTGTTCTTATAAAGAATTCTTATCATGCAAACCGATAGAATTCTCAGGAAATGAATGAGCTATTTCAGCCTTGCGCTGGATAGAAAAGACGAAAGCAATATTAAAGATAAGTAAATGTGCAAATCAAGATAAAGTCATGTATGTTTCTAATCTTTTTAAAGATGCAGCTTTAGAGTGGTGGAGTACCATTCTTCAGTCCAGAGGAAGTGACAAGGTTTATAGTATGGAATGGAACAACTTTAAGGAAATAGTTGAAAGGAAATTCTGTCCTCCTAATGAAAAGGAACAGATTGCTAATAAATTCCTAAATCATAGAATGTTCGAGGTAGATTGCAGAGAATATACTACCACATTCTTTGAATATGCAAGGATTGTACCAACCCTGGCATCACTAGAACCAGTATTAATCTCTCGTCACATCTGGGGATTAATCAGTGAGATCAGACATGTAGTCAAGGCAGCTAGACCACAAACCATATAAGAAGCAGTGGAATTAGCAAACACCTTGACAAATGAGTTGGTACTTACGCAAGAAGAAAACCAAAAAAGGAAACTAGCCCAAAAGATCACCCAGGAACTAGGTTATGGTAATATCAATCGTAGGAAATGGGCAAGTTCTTCTTCACCCCCATGTAAGTACTGCAAAAGGAAACATTCAGGAAAATGCTCTGCATACTTCAATTTCCCGGGCATAAGGAAGAAGATTGCAGGAAAAAAGCTAGCAATAGGCTATGCTACAATCGCGGAGAAGCCAGTCATATTAAAACCAACTGTCCGAAACTAGCTCCAGCAAGAAACAACAAAGCAAAGGCGACGGAAGGACCCAAGAGAAATGCCAGAGCGTTCGTGCTCACCGCTGAGGAAGCAAAGATAATTCCGGATGTGATTTTTGGTACGTTTTAGTTAATGATGTTTATGCAAAAGTATTATTTGACTCTGGTGCAAACCAAAGTTTCATAAATACTTCCTTCTGTAATTTTCTTAATCAACCATTAACTAAACTTCACCAAGACTGTCTGGTGGAAACGGCAAATGGATCTTCTATCAAAATAAGCGAAATTCTGCAAGGAGTAAATATAGAAATTTGAAGTCATAATTTTACTGCTAACCTTTTTCCAATGGATCTAGCCGGACTCGATGTCGTGTTAGGAATGGATTGGTTGGTAGCCAATCAGGCTCGAATAGTATGTGATCAAAAGTTTGTAGAAGTATATGTGCCATCTGGCGAAAGGATCACAATTAAAGGAGATAAGCCGACAAGGTCAACAAAGTTCATATTTGTGATGAAAGCTGCAAATTATGTACGGAAGGAGGAATGGTGTATATGATTTCCATAATCATTAACACTAAAGGAAAAGAATTAAAAGATATTCCCGTAATATCTGAATTCTCCGAATTTTCCCAGAAGAATTGCCTGGATTGCCGCCAGATCGAGAAGTTGAATTTAGAATTCACCTGATACCAGGAACGACACCAATTGCCAAAGCACCCTATCGCCTAGCATCGACGGAGATACAAGAACTGAAGAAACAACTAGACGAATTACTAGAGAAAGGTTTCATACAATCTAGCTCAACACCATGGGGAGCGCCAGTGTTATTCGTTAAGAAGAAAGACGGATCAATGCGTATGTGCATTGATTACCGAGAATTGAACAAAGTGACAATAAAAAATCGATACCCGTTACCGAGAATTGATGATTTGTTCGATCAACTCCAAGGAGCCCGATTCTTTTCTAAGATCGATTTACGATCAGGATATCATCAGTTGAAAGTACAGGAAGAGGACATTCCTAAAACTACTTTAAGAACGAGGTACGGTCATATGAATTTACAGTCATGCCATTCGGTTTAACCAATGCCCAACTGCATTTATGGACATGATGAACAGGATATGTAAACCATACCTGGATAAATTCATAATTGTCTTTATAGATGATATTCTAATTTACTCTAAGAGTAAGGAAGATCATGCAGAGCATTTGCATATACTCATGACATTGCTGAGGAAGGAAAAGCTTTATGCAAAATTCTCAAAATGTGAATTCTTACAAGAAGTACAATTCCTTGGACATCTGGTAAACCACGAAGGAATTCATGTGGATCCCACAAAGATCGAAGCAATTACCAAATGGGAGGTCCCAAAATCACCAACGGAAATAAGGAGTTTTCTTGGATTGGCAGGATATTATAGACGTTTTATTCAAGATTTTTCTAGAATAGTCGTTCCGTTAACCAAGCTAACTTGCAAATCAGTTAAGTTTGAATGGGGACCACGGCAAGAAGAAGCATTCAGGATTTTGAAGCAAAAGTTAACCAACGCACCAATACTCGCTTTGCCAGAAGGACTGAAGGCTTCGTAGTTTATTGTGATGCGTCTAAGTTAGGATATGGATGTGTGCTGATGCAACGCCAAAAAGTAATTGCTTATGCCTCTAGACAACTTAAGAAGCATGAAGAGAATTCTACAACCCATGATCTAGAGTTAGGAGCAATAATTTTTGCCCTTAAGATTTGGAGACACTATCTTTACAGTAGTAAGTTCGTGGTATTCATAGACCATAAGAGTTTAATATATGTCTTTGGACAAAATGAATTAAACATGAGACAGAGGCGATGGTTGGAAATCCTTAGTGACTATGACTGTGATATCCAGTATCATGCAGGAAAAGCTAACATAATAGCTGATGCTTTAAGTCGAAAATTTCATGAGAAGCCAAAAAGAGTACGCTCACTTAGACTAAACCTGCGGATAGATTTAGACGAAAAAAATTAAACAGACACAGGAAACAACAATCAAGGACGATGCTGAAGGATTAAAAGGAATGACTAAGGAATTAGAGAAAGGAACATATGGCATTTGGAGATTACATAAGAAAAGGATTTGGATTCATATGCAAGGAGACCTACGAAATCAAATTTTAGAGGAAGCCCATAAGACTAAGTATACAATGCATCCTGGAAGTGATAAGATGTAAAAAGACTTAAGAAAGAATTTCTGGTGGGTAGGAATGAAAAAGGATGTAGCAAATTACGTGGGCAAATGTCTAACCTGTTCACAGGTTAAAGCTGAACATCAGAAACCTTCAGGATTATTGCAACAATTAGAAATGCCAATTTGGAAATGGGAATTGATAACAATGGACTTTGTAACCAAACTACCCTGGACACAAAAAGGTAATGATACAATCTGGGTGATTGTAGACAGGTTAACCAAATCTGCTCATTTTTACCGATGAAGGAAACTTTCAGTATGGAACAGTTAGTTAAATTATATGTAAATGAAATAGTTTCATTACATAGAATTCCTTTGTCTATTGTGTCTGACAGGGGCATCCGTTTTACCTCTCATTTTGGACAAGTTTCCAAAAAGCAATGGGAACTAGATTAAATCTGAGTACAGCATATCATCCTCAAACAGACGGTCAAAGTGAAAGGACAATCAAAACAATGGAAGATATGCTTAGAGCCTGCATAATTGATTTTGGAGGAAATTGGGATGAGCATTTACCTTTGATAGAGTTCTCCTACAACAACATTTATCATACCAGCATCAATGTTGCCCCCTTTGAAGCACTCTACGGACGGAAATGTCGAACACCAGTATGTTGGGCGGAAATTGGAGAAAAGCAACTATCAGGTCCTGAAATTGTGCAAGAAACAACTGACAAAATCATTCAAGTCAAGGAAAGATTAAAAGCAGCCCGAGATCGTCAAAAGAGTTGTGCGGATAACAGACGCAAACCCTTGGAATTTCAAGTTGGAGATAAAGTGCTATTAAAAGTCTCACCATGGAAAGGAGTTGTAAGATTCGGTAAGAAAGGAAAAATAAGCCCAAGGCATGGCGGACCTTTCAAGATTATCAAAAGAATAGGGCCGGTAGCTTATCAGCTACAATTGCAAGAGGAAATGGCAGGAAATGTTTAGCAGATGAATTATTGGTGACACCTCTTCAAGATATAGAGGCCTGAGAAGCTTAAGTCTGTAGTGAAACCTATTCAGATTGAAGATAGAAAGATCAAGAATCTCAAGCGCAAGAGATTGGTTCTGGTTAAAGTAAAGTGGGATTCAAAGAGAGGACCAGAATACACTTGGGAGCTAGAGTCAGAAATGCAAAGGAAGTATCCACACCTATTTCAACGAATCTCGAGGACGAGATTTAAATCAATGTGGGGAGGATGTAACAACTCTCCAAAACACCCAAAATCGAACCGAAACGAAGAACCAGACACGCAAATCAAGACACGACATGCAAAATGAGGAATTCCCACCTGGGTATCCTACACTTGTGATCCATGTGAAATCCCACCCTAGTCTCTGTCGCGACGCACGGGAAATGTCCAGGTGACGTGTCACCGTTTCGCGCCATGTGGCAACCCTACACTTGTGAGAAGGCTAGCATAGCCCTAGGGGTTATCTCAGGCGCCACGCGAGGGATCCCCAGAATCCTAGCGCGATGCGCGGGAGATGCCAAAATCAGATATATAAGGAGCAGCCTGGGACGAAGTTTGGTGCTCACTTTCGATCCTCTGAATCGATCGTATACTTTCTCTATCCCCGTTTCTCTGATCAACACCCCCTAAACCCCTAAACCTGCAAGACGCTGCCCGCTGTAAGTATCTTAACCCCCGATCACTAACGCGTGTCAAGGCTCTGCCCGACTAAGTTCATTGGGGTTCTATCTCGTGTTGTATGGGCATCCTACCCGATTGATTTAGGACCCACCGACGCATGTCAAGGCTCTGCCTGACTAAGATTTGTTGGGGTTCTGTCTCGTGTTGTATGGCTAAAGTGACTTGGGTTAATTTACTAACACATGTGCATTGTATGTTTTAAATAGAAATTCCAGGAAGTAATCAAGAATTTTCCATGAACTCCGTAGGAATACCTAAGTTTTCAATGTGAGTACAATCTCTTTTTCTCACCGTTTTTTAGTACATTCTCTTTTTGTAAATCTTTTTGGTAGTAAAAAATGTGTTACCAAAACCTCAAATGTGTTAATTATGCTTAACAGTAATTGACTATATGTATTCTACAATTACTGCCGTTATGTTGGGGTTTTGTATACATTACTAGTCCACAGTCACATGAGTGTGACAGGAACCGTTATTGTTGGGTGACAGGACCCAAAGTAATATGACCCACAAGTCAGGTGTTGACAGTGTTGATTGAGTAATTGTGTAGATATAAACATTGTAATCGCCGATGCTCTCAATAACTGTAAAGTATAAAAACTTGTTTTGATTAAACTGGGATGCACTCACCAATGTTTCTTGCTGATAAAATGTTTTTAAAACGCATTTCAGGTAACTTAATGTGAAGCTAATAGAAGGCACCTGGAGAGCACTGAAGGCTTAGAAAAGTGGCCATAAAAGTTACCTAAATAAAAAGGAGTTTATGTTTTCCATAAATTAGGGTTTGTCCCTATAAATGTATTGTAATGGACACTTGGGTTTTATCCCATTTGTTCATTATAAAAGTTTGGTTATAAAAGTTTGGTGTTTTGAAACTCTGAAATTTATTTCCTAACTACGATCCTGATGTTTTAATTCCGCTGCCAAATTAATAAACACCGGTATCACCTGTCTATGGTCCTCGCGGCCCCCGCTCCCGGGGTAGGGATCTGGGTTACGACACTTTTGGTGTCAGAAATATTATTTACTTGCTTTTCGGTTAAAAACGGACAAGTTATGGGGGTTGCAGCGTAGCACCAAAAGCTTCTGTTTCGGACACCCCATTAATATACTCATATTGTTTTCATGTGTTTTTCATCATTTGTCGTATTTCTGGAGTCTCGGAAATGCTAAATTATTAGTTCGGACGAATTAAAATTATTTTATTCCCAGCGGAACGGACGATTTTGCATTAAGGCGTTGTACCGGAAAGTTATGTAATATTGTAAGACTTGTTCCCACATTAGTGTTTTCATATTTATATGGACTCAGTTATGTCGTTAGTATGTCTTAATTCGTTGTTACGTTCTGTTTCAGCGGTTTGCTGGCATGAATAGTGCAACCGTGAATAGTGCGCTCAGCACTCTCTACCAACACTTTTAGGACAAAGTTTTGTTTGTTTTGCGACACGACGAAACCTAACATATGTTATAGCATTGTCTACTTGTCCTAACACTGTTTTCTGATGTACGACTCGGATACGTAATTAAATTACGTTAAATGCATGAGATTATGTAATAAAAATAGCGATTAAATTGTACGGAATTACCGATTATTTTCCGTTTGTCACATACTCCCCCTGTTAAAAAGAATTTCGTCCCGAAATTCACTTCGTGGAATCCTCTGAAGGAGTCTTCTTGAACAAGTGGGGGTACTTTGTTAAGATCTGATCTTCACGTTCCCAAGTATACTCGGTCCGTGACGTGATTTCCAGCGGACTTTGACTAATTTAATTTAGCTCCTCCTTGTCATTTGAATCTTCTAGTCCATAACCTCAACGGGTTCTTCAGTAAACTAGAGATTATCATCAATATGAATTTCATCCGTTGGGATGATAACCGTGTCATTTGTCGGGCTTTTCTTTAGGTTGGACACATGAAAGGTGTCGTGGATGTTGTTTAGCTCCTCTGGTAGTTTTAACTTTTCAGCAACAACACCAACTTTTGCCAAAATTTCGAAAGGTCCAATATATCTCGGGTTTAGTTTTCCGCGCTTTCCGAATCTGGCTACGCCTTTCCAAGGCGAGACTTTTAGTAAAACTTTGTCTCCAACCTCGAAGGACAATGATTTACGTCTTCGATCTGCGTAGATCTTTTGTCTATCTCATGCTATCTTAATGTGCTCGCGAATTTTGAATATATTGTCTAAGGTTTCTCGGAGTAGTTCGGGACCAATGAGTTGTTTGTCACCGATTTCCGCCCAGCATAGCGGAGATCTGCACTTTCGTCCATAAAGTGCTTCGAATGGTGCGGCCTTAATACTAGTGTGATAACTGTTATTGTAGGAAAACTCCACCAATGGTAAACGAGTATCCTAGATTCCGCCTAAATCCATCACACAGGCGCGGAGCATGTCCTCTAAAGTTTGGATGGTTCGCTCGCTTTGGCCATCAGTCTGCGGATGAAAAGTCGTGCTTAGATCCAAATGAAATTTAGATGAGGCTTAGAATGATTGCCATATCCACAACACAAAGCGACCATCTCTGTCTGAGATTATCGAGACGGGCACTCCATGACGTGCCATAATTTGCTTAAGGTACAGTTCAGCTAACTTCTCAGTACTGTCTTTTTCATTAACCGGTAAGAAGTGTGCCGATTTGATTAATCGATCAATGATAACCCAAATCATGTCATGACCTCGAGAGGTCCTTGGTAGCTTTGTAATTAAATCCATTGATATCTTTTCCCATTTCCAAATTGGAATCTCGGGTTGCTGTAATAGACCGGATGGTTTTTGATATTCGGCCTTGACCTTCTCACAAGTTAGGCATTTCCCAACGTAGGTCGCAATATCTCCCTTTAGATTAGGCCACCAATAACACTCTTTCAAATTTTGATACATTTTATCGGAGCCCGAATGGATTGAGTATTTTGACTTGTGGGCTTCGTCAAGTACCAAGTCTCGTATATCTCAAAAATAGGGAACCCAGATCCTTCCCATAAAATATAATTTCCATCTTTGTTTGGTTCCATTTGTTTTTCCATTTCTCGTAAAGATTCTGCTGGAATGTTTTCCGATTTTAGAGCTTCTTGTTGTGCATCACACACACGAGTCGTAAAGTTTGTCTGGATTGTCATTTCTAAAGCTCGTACTTGTAGAGTCTTGACTCGTTCCTTTCGGATCAAGGCATCTGCCACTACATTTGCCTCGCCGGGTGATACTTGATCTCACAGTCGTAATCGTTCAACAGTTCAACCCAATGCCATTAGCGCATATTTAGTTCTTTTTGGTTGAATATGTGTTGAAGGCTTTTATGATCTGTGAATATGGTACACTTAGTGCCATATAAATAGTGACGCCAGATTTTCAATGCGAATACCACCGCACCTAACTCTAGGTGATGGGTGGTATAGTTCTTTACGTGCACTTTAACTGGCGTGACACGTATGCGATGACTTTTTCATGTTGCATAACACGCAACCCAAGCCTTGAGGCGATGCATCACAATACACCACAAAGTCATAGATACCATCCGGAGGCAATAATATCGATGCCTTACATAGTTTGTCTTCAACAAATGTAAAGCCGACTCTTGTTATTCTCCCCTATCGAACTTTTTATCCTTTTGTGTAAGCGAGGTTAGCGGCTGAGCAATTTTTGAAAAATTCTCAATGAATCTCCCTTAATATCCCACTAACCTAGAAATTGTCATACTTTCGTGGGAGTCTTTGGGGCATTCCAGTTCTTTATGGCTTCTATCTTAAATGGGTCTACATGTATTCCGTTCTCGTTCACCACGTGACCGAGAAATTGTACTTCGCGAATCCGAAATTCACATTTCGAAAATTTGGCATATAATTGTTCTTTCTTAAGTAGTTCCAAGATTGTTCTTGGGTGTTGTTCGTGTTCTTTCTCGGTTCATGAGTATATTAATATGTTATCAATAAATACGATCACGAACTTGTCGAGATATGGCTTACATACCCGGTTCATCTAATCCATGAACACGGCGGGAGCATTAGTTAAGCCGAAAGGCATAACAAGGAACTCGTAATGACCGTAGCGAGTCCTAATGCCGTCTTAGGAATACTTTACTCTTGGATTCTTAATTGATGATACCTGGATCTTAGCTCATTCTTTGAATATAAACTCAAGCCCTGCAATTGATCTAATAAATCGTCACTCCTCGGTAACGGGTACCGATTCTTGATGGTTAGCTTGTTTAGTTCTCTATAGTCGATGCACATCCGGAATGTCCCATCCTTCTTTTTTCACAAAAAGCATCGGAGCTCCCCAAGGCGAGAAACTCGGTCTAATGATTCCTTTGTTGAGCAATTCTTGCAGTTGTGTAGATAGTTCTTGCATCTCTGATGGCGTCAGTCGATATGGAGATTTAGCCACAGGTGTGGCTCCCGGAACCAAGTCAATACGGAATTCGACTTGTCGTTGTGGAGGTAGTCCAGGCAAGTCTTTGGGAAAGACTTCAGGGAATTCCTTCATAATTAGGACCTCCTCAAATTTGCACTCTTCGGCTTTCTTGTCGACTAGATGTGCAAGAAACGCAATGCAACCTTTCCTTAGACTCTTCCGGGCCTTCATATAGTTAATGACCCATAATGGTGTGTCATGTTTCTATCTGTGCACCAAGAGATGTTCCCCGTTAGGCAGAGGGATGCAGATGGTTTCCTCATTAAAAACCACTTCCGCCAGGTTGTCAGACAACCAATCCATGCCGACAACTACGTCAAAACTGCCCAAACAAACGGGCAAAAGATCGATATTGAATTTCCGCGCTCCAAGTTCAAGTGTGCAACCTCATCGTCATCATCATCATACTCAGTAAATCCTACCCATAGCAAAGCTAAGGTAGGGTCTGAGGAGGGTAAGATGTAGGCAACCTTACCTCTACCCCGTAGGAATAGAGAGGCTGCTTCCAGCGAGACCCCCGGCTCGATACTAGTTTTGCATCAAGCATTGATCATAAGGCACATAACACTCAGCAACTGAGACAATGTTGAATAGTGTATGTACCCCTTTGTCTTCCGGCTATCAACGCCACCATATGATGCATGATTAACCATCCCCCTATTTTAACGTTATTTTCACGAAATTAGTAAAATAACGTTAAAATTAATGCACTTTTACTTTTGCCCCCTGAGCGCCCACACATATATACATTATATGCGCATACCGCAAGCAGAGCGTAAATCCTATAGGACGAGGGGACGTCTAGCTTACTTGACCCCAGGCCAAGTTTATTTGGAATTCTATGGAGATGAAGTTGAAATCAGCATCGGTATCAAACAAAGTGGATGCAACGTGTCGTTGATAGGAAACATATCGGTGACACTTAATGACTTCATATGACTTGACTAATTTCCATTAGCTAACTTGACGGGGTAAGGCATGTCTAACATGCATGACCCAATTCCACGTATATGCTTAACACCTAAAGACACTAAGTTAAGTTCGACGTTGGTATCAAAAGAATTGACACCTGATGATTGTAGAGTAGAATGCACTCATGACCAAATTGGGATCTTGTGGAGTATCCACAGTTCTAATTACTCACACACTGGTTCACAGGCTTGACTCATTCTTATGACATTCATGTTGGAAGTGGCCTCTATGTCACACTTAAATATTAGTATTCTTCCTTGATTATTATTAACTTATTAGTTTTTTGTTTTGTGCCCGGACTCACCACACTGCTACTTTTGGCACTTTTGCAAGTTCTCTCGTGATAAAAGTTTCACTTATAACCTTCAGGATTTCGGCAAGTTACCGCCATAATTCTTGGTGTCAACATCGTTCGTGGCAACAATTTTTTTTTATCAAGAGAGTTTCCTTTCATTTGTTACTCACTCTCGAACCTTTCCTAAGGTGTGAGAACTTTCGATTCCCATTGCTAGTAGATTCCACATATGTTTCCTTTCTCTCAGCAACTTTCTTGCCAATTCCCCATTCCCATCGCATCCTTGGTGAGGCTAACTGCGAGAATTACTACTTAAGTGATCGAGGGGAGGTGGGAGGTGTGGTTTTGCTTCGGATCTTAGGGGCTAAACCCCAAATGTAGCGTTCAATACGTTTGACTTCGGGTGTTACCTAATACGGAGCTATCCTTGAGGGATCGTGAAAACGTCGAGTGTAACCAATAACATTGGCTCCAACCATTGTCCAGTTCTAGAATTTCGTTTTCATCCTTTGGATTCCGGTCAGTGAGCAATGTTATCTCGCATAAGATCTTTAAGTTCTTCCCACGACAACCTCTTTGTCGTATCACTCCTTAAAGTTCGAACTTGGAGATTCCACCAAGTTAATGTTGCATTCTACATGAGTCTCTTTGTTCACCTAATCATTTATTCAGGAATACATTTACTAGTATAGCTAGCCGACTTCATTGTCTTTATTTAGCAGACAGAACCTACTCACCTCTCGTATCTACGAGGTCTCGCGGCTTACCGTCCAGGAAAGCCTTAGAATTATAACCTAGTGTGATTACATCTTCAAGTGTGGCATTGCCACACGTTCCCAATCCATTGGGATTTAATCACTTGAACTACCGATACCATTGGTACCGTCACTACTGTCACTAGTGTCAACTTTATAACCTCATGTTGTGTAATTTCCACAACCTCATGTTGTTTCATAAAAACTCTAGTTCAACTCTAATAGTAGGGCACTTATTCTGTTTTTGGCGCCATGTTTATTTTGACACATAATATCAAATGATCTAGACTCATATTTAAACATAGATAGTCCATCAGCACCTAAGGCTTAATAATGCAATAGGTCATGGAAACCTCAAGATCGCATTGTTCATACATGTTTGAAACAATGAAACATGAATAACCGCAATCCAAAATGCATAGTAATTCTTGCTTGTATCGACCATATGTCTAAGATGAAAAGAAATAATTAGTCGAGGAGGAAAACCGAACAGTCATCTCCAACCTTACAGCATGTATTCCATACTTCATGGACCTTGATAGTCCAAAGTAGGAAAATCCCTCGCCGCACTAACCCATGTGACGAATACGTTGATATCCATTTGGCTCCACGAGCCCCAACAAAACTGTTATAATTTCCATAGATGTCGAAAAGACCGCAATGAGGGAGCTGTAGCATGGCTCATGCCATACTATCCCTTGGGGTAAGACAATTGTCAAAGGACAGAATTTAATGTACTCTTTTCCAATAAATATGAGGAGGGGCCATAGGCACTAAGGAGCCAACCCATGTCCAAGAACTCTAGAACGTTGAGAAAAATCTTCCCTAGGTGGCTAATAAGTTTTGTTGTTTAGCTAACTAGTTTCTACCGATTCGTGATCAGATCGAATGTTAGATACGAACAAATACGTGTGGCATTTCTGTCACACCCCGACCCGCAGCGGAATAAGAGTCGGGGCATAATTGGGTTATCACCAAAGCTCATGATATTTACTAATATGTTTCATATTTATTAAAGTCAAAATTTCATTCCCAATAATCCAAACATGTTCATACAATACAAAGGAAATAACCAAACAAAACAATTCCAAGCTCTAAATCATTTTATTCTTCTAGTCCAATCCTATGTGTTTCTTGCTGCAGCTGGTTCACCTGTATCATGTGTAAAAATGGGGGGTTTTTTGGTCAACATAAGTTGGCGAGTGAACCTTGTTAGATAAACATTTATTATTAATTTTCTTGTTAGTTTATCAATGAAAAATTGTGCATAACCGTAAGTGAGCAAATGTAAATAATCCAACAGTAGCAATAACAATCACAACTATAACATACAATAACATACAATAACATACCAACATCATACAATAAATAACATGAATGAAAACTGTGCGATCAAGGCTCAATCAAACGGAGCCGATCGTATTGCATGTACTGAAAATGATAAATGTCTGTGCGATCAAGGCTCAATCAAACGGAGCCGATCGTATGTTGGCACGCCAGGTTCACGCTCATAATGTAGTGGGGAACATGCTCAACGCTCATAATGTAATGGGGAGCGGCGGCCTATGAAAATGCATGTACTGAAAATAATAAATTGAATCTAACAATAACCACACAAATAATTTGATCAAACTATATACACATTTGTTCATGATATGATGTATGCACAATGATTTAAATATATTAAATAGTAAGACACATGATACACCCCAAAACGTGATTAAAACGGGGAATTTGTAAAGATTCACTCACATTGGGTGCGTTTGATTGGAGATGGTGAGATGCGCACGAGTTGGAAGAGCGGAACAACGAGAATTACTAACCTAAATAATAACGGAAAAATATAGTAAATGAGTTGATTTTATTAAGGATTTTAATAAAATTTTTAGATATATTTTTACGAGTTTAAAGCTATTTCCTATCTTTAAAAACATTATTTTTAAGTATTTTTAATTGATTTTTAAATTAAATTAAATAATTAAAAATATAAAAATATGTTGACTTTTTGGGTTGACCGTTGACTTTTTGACTTTGACTGTTTGACCGGTTTATTGTGTAATTGAAATGCGCTGGGTGAGGCTCGAACCCGAGACCTCCCGTACGTGTGCACGCAGCTCTACCAACTGAGCTACGTATCTAACCCGAAATAATTCTGTTTTTAATTATACTTGTATATTAACTCAATTTATCCAAAATTCTTTTATTTCAAAAACATTTTAATTCATCGAACCGGTGCCACTAACAGGTCTCGAACCCGGGACCTGTGCTTTAACGTTACACACAGTCCACCGCTGGACTGTGTGTCTAACTTGGTTAATATACCAATTTTTATTATACTTAACAACTAACGTGAATTAACCCGGTTCAGTTAGAAAAATAAAACGTTTTTATTACATATAGGGTGCGTGTATCAGGGATCGAACTCGCGGACTGTGTGTCTAACCCGTTTAAAATACCAATTTTAATTAACCTTATATTGTTAGCGCAGTTCATCTTCCTCGTTAGTTTTTACAGACAGCGGATTACACCGTTATATCTTGTTTAATTAGATTGATAAACATTGTACAGACTAATATGAAATGGCAGAGACGATAATTAGAAGTAAACATACCAGTGAACGATTTATTTCAGAATTCCGGCAAAGCGTCGGTCTCTGTTTTTATGAACTTCAACTGAGCAAGCCAATTAACCGTTTTGATTAGCTAATCGTGGAATTGAAGTGATAAACAAACGTTAACAGAGTGTTTGAATGTCCTTACCGATTCACAGATGAAAATAAAGATTTCCAGAAATTTTCCGGCGAACTAGAATTATCCGATAGCAGCGTCTGAATTCGATTTCAATTGATAGGTCCGAGTTAGAAACAACTTAACAATTGATAGACTACGACGGTATTGAAAGACTTACCGTTTTGATGAAGAATACGGTTTTCCGGCGAACTTGCAGAATTTTCCGGCGAGTAAAATAAACTTTTCTGATGAACTGGAAAGTATGACGAAAGTGAAATGGCAGGTTTGTGGAATGTTTCTGAGTCGCGAGAAGATCTTTGATTGCAGTAATTCAGATTATGGGATATTTTCGGTTATAAAACACATCATCATCAGAATTTAAGTCATTCAAGTCTGAATTGATTAGAATCGTCGGTGCATCGATTATAAACCTGAATTCGCGATTATTCAAACGTTTTAGACGGTTGAATAGCCGATTTCGGTTTTCAGTTGGCGCAACCGGTTAATCTATGTTTGTTTATAAGATTTATTTGTTTCCTAGAGTTGACAGAAAACAAACAAGTGGCGGAGTGGTTTGCGTGTGAGTGTTAAGTCTTTGGAGTTTACAACCTGGCTGACCCGGGTTCGAGTCCCGGCAGCCCCATTTTATTTTTTTATTACTTTATTTATACTTTTTATCAATTATAACTTTTATGGTTTAATTTGTTTATTAATTATGTATCATTAAAAATTAAAATAAACATAAATAGGCAACGACACATTTATGACTTGATATTCGATTATAAATGGAGCGGGTTTGGTAAAACCCGTTTTCGACAAATGTTACAGTATCCCCTACTTTTAGGAATTTCGTCCCGAAATTTAAGTAGTAGAAGTAGTAGGAAAAAGATGCGGGTATTTTTCACGCATTGAGTCTTCACGTTCCCAAGTAAACTCAGGTCCCTGTTTCGACTCCCAGTGTACCCTAACAATTGGAATCCGACTTTGTCGCAGACGTTTTTCTCAGAAGTCCATGATCTCTACTGGTCTTTCAATAAATTGCATAGATTCATCAATCTGAATATGTTCCAGAGGAATGTGGAGGTTTTCATCAGCGAGGCACTTCTTCAAGTTTGATACGTGGAATGTGGGATGAATCCTGTTGAGTTCTTCTGGTAGATCAAGCTTGTATGCTACAGGTCCTACTCTTTCGAGTATCTTGAAAGGTCCTACGTAGCGTGGTGCTAGCTTGCCTTTTTGACCAAAACGAACTACTCCCTTCCATGGTGATACTTTTAGAAGTACATGATCACCAATGTTAAACTCTAAAGGCTTCCGTCATTTATCTGCATAACTCTTTTGACGACTTTGGGCCGCTAGAAGTTTGTTTCGAATTTGATGGATCTTGTCTGTGGTTTCTTGAATCAATTCCGGACCAATGATTTGAGCTTCCCCAATTTCGTGCCAACATACTGGAGATCGGCACTTACGACCATATAAGGCTTCAAACGGTGCCATGCCGATGCTTGAATGATAGTTGTCGTTGTACGAAAATTCGACTAATGGTAGATGAGCGTCCCAATTTCCCTTGAAGTCTATGACACATGCTCGAAGCATATCTTCAAGAGTTTGAATGGTGCGTTCAGATTGACCATCAGTTTGAGGATGATAGGCGGTACTGAGATCTAATCGCGTACCCAAAGCGGCTTGTACTGCTTGCCAGGTTCGTGAAGTGAAACGACCATCACGATCAGAAATAATGCTTAACGGTACACCATGTCGGCTTACGATTTTGCTGATATAAATACGAGCTAGCTTTTCGTTCTTGAAATCTTCGCGGATAGGAATAAAGTGAGCTGATTTTGTAAGTCGGTCAATTATTACTCATATAGTGTCATACCCACCAGAAGTGCGAGGTAACCCGGTAATGAAGTCCATGGTTATATTTTCCCACTTCCATACAGGTATTTCAGGTTGGACCAGAAGTCCTGAGGGTCTTTGGTGTTCAGCTTTCACCTTGGAACATGTAAGGCACTTAGAAACAAAAACAGCAATATCCTTTTTCATTCCAGGCCACCAATAGGTATATCGTAGGTCTTGATACATCTTATCGGCTCCTGGGTGTATAGAGTATCGTGTTTTGTGAGCCTCATTCATAAGAATTTCACGAAGATTGTTGTGGTTAGGAATCCATATACGATCTAGATAGTACAGAATACCGTCAGAATTAGTTTCAATCCTAAGTTCAGCTCCACAGGACATCTCCTTTCGTACATCATCTTCCGTTACTGAAACATGTTGGGCTTCTCGAATTTGTTCTTTAATGTCAGTTATGATTTGCGAACATAGAAGACGAATGGAGTTCGCATAACCCTTTCGACTAAGTGCATCAGCCACCACATTTGCTTTGCCAGGGTGGTACCAAATTTCACAGTCGTAGTCATTTAGAAGTTCGACCCATCTTCGTTGCCTCATGTTTAACTCCTTTTGATTGAAGATATGTTGAAGACTTTTGTGGTCAGTGTATATTTCACACTTAGTACCGTAGAGATAATGTCTCCATATCTTAAGAGCGAACACAACGGCTCCAAGTTCTAGGTCATGGGAGGTGTAGTTCTTCTCATGAGTCTTGAGTTGTCTCGAAGCATAAGCTATAACCTTTCCTCTTTGCATTAGGACACAACCTAATCCTTGCCCCGACGCGTCGCAATAAACCACGAAGTCATCACAACCTTCAGGAAGAGTGAGGACTGGTGCATCACAGAGTTTTTGTTTAAGGGTTTGGAAGGCTTCTTCTTGCTTGGGTCCCCATATGAAAGGTTTTCCCTTATGAGTTAAAGCCGTGAGTGGTACAGCAATGCGAGAGAAGTTTGAAATGAAACGACGATAATAACCAGCCAAACCAAGAAAAGATCTTACTTCAGTTGGTGTACGTGGCGCTTGCCATTCTTGTACCGCTTTGATCTTTGAGGGGTCGACATGTATTCCCTTGTCATTGACTACATGTCCGAGGAATTGCACCTCTTTTAACCAGAATTCGCATTTGGAGAATTTGGCGTAAAGCTTTTCATTCTCTAGAAGTGTAAGGATGAGTCGAAGATGACGCTCATGATCATTTTAGATTTTGAATAAATGAGGATGTCGTCGATGAAGACTATAACAAAACGATCGAGATACGGTTTGCAGACTCTGTTCATTAAATCCATGAAGACAGCTGGTGTTTTGGTTAAACCAAATGGCATGACCATGAATTCATAATGACCATAACGAGTTCGGAAAGCAGTCTTTGGGACGTCTTCTTCATGTACTCTAAGTTGATGATAACCAGATCGAAGGTCGATTTTTGAAAAGCAGTTGGCACCTTGAAGTTGGTCAAGAAGATCATCAATGCGAGGTAATGGATAGCGATTCTTGATTGTTAACTTGTTGAGTTCTCTGTAGTCGATGCACATGCGAAACGATCCATCTTTCTTTTTCACAAAAAGGACAGGTGCACCCCAAGGCGAGGAGCTAGGACGTATGAATCCCTTGTCAGTCAACTCTTGCAATTGACTGGCTAGCTCTTGCATTTCAGAGGGGGCTAACCTATAAGGATACTTTGCGACTGGTGTGGCACCAGGTATAAGATCAATACGGAATTCGACTTCTCTAACTGGAGGAAGTCCTGAAATGTCGTCAGGAAAAACTTGCGGGAAATCTTTTACTACTGGAATGTCTTCAAGTTTCTTCTCCATGGTTCCCTTTTTGATGATATGAGCTAAAAACGCGACATAATTCTTGCGAAGATATTTTTGAGCTTGAAGACAAGACATTAAGCTGAGCCCTTTCGACGAGGTTTCTCCAAAGATTCGAAGAGTCTGACCGTTTGAAAGAGGAATACGTATAAACTTTTCGCGTCATACAACTTCTGCCTGATGTTGACTGAGCCAGTCCATACCAACTATGATATCAAAACTTCCCAGCTTCATAGGAATAAGGTCAACCGAAAAGTCGTGGTCGTTTAAGGTGAGTGTACAGTTGCGTATAATAGAGTTTAATGAGACCGGTTTCCCTTCTGCAACTTCTACTGTTATGGATTCCATGAGCTGAACACGATTTTGGTTTAAGATAGGTTCAAACTCTAAGGACACAAAACTTTTATCCGCGCCAGTATCAAACAACATGGATGCATATCTACCATTTATAAGAAACGTACCGTTAACCACATTGCCGTCAGCTCTAGCCTGATTAGCGTTGATATTGAAAGCTCTTCCTCTTGCAGGTGGAGGAGCTTGGTTCGCTTGATTCACCGGGTTGGCTTGGGCCTGAGCATGAATAATGTTTACCAACCTTGGACACGTGTTTCTGAAATGGCTTGGGTCTCCGCAATTGTAGCAAGCCCGCATAGGTTGAACCATAGGATAATTGGGTTGGTAATATGTTTGGGCTAAATGTTGGGTGGGTGGTAATAGTAGGGGTTGTTGGGCTTGACCCATTATTTGTTGGTGGGTTTGGGTTGAAGGCTGGTGGCGGTTCGTTCGCTGAGGCATGCGGCAGGTTTGAACAGTATGACCTGCGCGACCACAGCCGGTGCAATGTTGGCAAGGATAATCAGGAGAATGGTGATATTGGCAACGGTTGCATTTTGGTAACGGGCCAGAGTATGGTCTTTTGTATGTGCAGGTGAAGGGGCAACTTGGGTAATGGGTGCAGCAGGAATAGGGGAGTTGGTTTGTGTAACAGCGAAGTTTCTGGTGTTGCGCTTCCTCTTAGTAAACTTAGAGGAGGAGATGGAATGGTTTGAAGTTTGACCCTCAACAGGGGCTTTCTTTTTCTCTTCTTTAAACTTACCGTTGCGAATTCGATTCTCAGTCAGTTCAATCGCTAGCTCCATAGCAGCTTCAAGTGTTACCGGTGAAATGCTGAGAACTGAATCTTGAATTTTCGAGGGGAGTCCTCGAATATAATGCTCGATCAAACGATAAGTTGGGGTGAACAAGTTAGGGACCATTTGGTTTAATTCTAAAACCTCTTGTTGTAGGAAGTATGATCTCCCTCCTTCTGTTTTAAAGAATGATATTCGTCCTCCAACTTTTTAATTTCACTCCTAGGACAGAAACGCCTAGTCATGATTTCCCTTAATTCCTCCCAAGTTAAGGCCATTGCATCATCAATTCCCCTTTTCCCCTTTTCAGTATTCCACCAGGTGAGAGCTACTCCAAATAGTCTCCCGGTGGCGTATCGAACCTTGCGATCCTCAGGACAATCGCAGTTGAGGAAGGTGTTTTCCATTTCCTCAAACCAATGGAGGAGAGCAGTGACACCTTCGGTCCCTTCAAATTTAGGAGGATCACAAGACTTGAAATGTTTGTATGAGCACTTGCTAGTAGGAGGGTTGCCGATGTTCTGGTCATTCTGTTGGGGAGGATTAGTGGGATTTGTGGCGAGAGCTTGTTGTACTTGAACCACAATGTCAGGAAGCACCGCGGCCATTTGTTTCGCGATTTGTGTGGCCAAGCGTTCGTGAGACCTTCCTGATCTTTTACCCCCTCGTTGTTGTCTAGACGACATCTACAGAAACATACATAAGAAGATTGTGAGTTTATGGAGTCTTTTTACGTGTCATGTGTCTTTAAGAAAATGAAAATAACATAAATATCAATATTGAAACTACATCCATAGGATGTCTTGGGTTTGCTCATGTTAGGCCTCAAATGTCCCCCATACCTTCACCTGTATAGTCATGTGGGCCCCCATGACTATTGGCTTGGTAGGATTCACATTAGTATTGGCGATTTAACACTCGCATCACCCAAATGCAAACCACAAAATATGTTTACGAGATGTATGGTCGGAATGTGTCCAGGTGTAGACACAATGACAACTCAAAGTGGGGTTAGCTCACACGACGTTTGGTATAGCATGCTTTGGCCTAATAGGTACTTCGTACTCTCATCGTTAGTCCCCAGGTAGGTAAACTGGTCCTTTATATTTATACGAATGCCAGCCTAGACAGGACGTTCCGACTACCGGTAATGGTACCCTTCCAGTTACTACATGCCCGTCATGAGAACTCACTTTGATGAGATTTGAAAACACAAAAATCATTGTAAAAGCAATCATGATGTGGTGTGTGCTTTCATGGATATGATATGTTATGAGAATATGATTCATGATAGGCATTATATGATAATATATACTTATGAACATGCTTGCATAACATTGAATGTAACATTTAACATAAAACATATAAACATCATGAAATTTGGCATGTAACACACAAAAATCTTATAAGTTTCTAATCAACTATAGTATAGGCTCTAAGGGTCTAATAACCTATCCTATATCCCTATAGTCATGGCTCTGATACCAATCTGTCACACCCCGACCCGCAGCGGAATAAGAGTCGGGGCATAATTGGGTTATCACCAAAGCTCATGATATTTACTAATATGTTTCATATTTATTAAAGTCAAAATTTCATTCCCAATAATCCAAACATGTTCATACAATACAAAGGAAATAATCAAACAAAACAATTCCAAGCTCTAAATCATTTTATTCTTCTAGTCCAATCCTATGTGTTTCTTGCTGCAGCTGGTTCACCTGTATCATGTGTAAAAATGGGGGGTTTTTGGGTCAACATAAGTTGGCGAGTGAACCTTGTTAGATAAACATTTATTATTAATTTTCTTGTTAGTTTATCAATGAAAAATTGTGCATAACCGTAAGTGAGCAAATGTAAATAATCCAACAGTAGCAATAACAATCACAACTATAACATACAATAACATACAATAACATGCAATAACATACCAACATCATACAATAAATAACATGAATGAAAACTGTGCGATCAAGGCTCAATCAAACGGAGCCGATCGTATTGCATGTACTGAAAATGATAAATGTCTGTGCGATGAAGGCTCAATCAAACGGAGCCGATCGTATGTTGGCACGCCAGGTTCACACTCATAATGTAATGGGGAACATGCTCAACGCTCATAATGTAATGGGGAGCGGCGGCCTATGAAATTGCATGTACTGAAAATAATAAATTGAATCTAACAATAATCACACAAATAATTTGATCAAACTGTATACACATTTGGTCATGATATGATGTATGCACAATGATTTAAATATATTAAATAGCAAGACACATGATACACCCCAAAACGTGATTAAAACGGGGAATTTGTAAAGATTCACTCACATTGGGTGCGTTTGATTGGAGATGGTGAGATGCGCACGAGTTGGAAGAGCGGAACAACGAGAATTACTAACCTAAATAATAACGGAAAAATATAGTAAATGAGTGGATTTTATTAAGGATTTTAATAAAATTTTTAGATATATTTTTACGAGTTTAAAGCTATTTCCTATCTTTAAAAACATTATTTTTAAGTATTTTTAATTGATTTTTAAATTAAATTAAATAATTAAAAATATAAAAATATGTTGACTTTTTGGGTTGACCGTTGACTTTTTGACTTTGACTGTTTGACCGGTTTATTGTGTAATTGAAATGCACTGGGTGAGGCTCGAACCCGAGACCTCCCGTACGTGTGCACGCAGCTCTACCAACTGAGCTACGTGTCTAACCCGAAATAATTCTGTTTTTAATTATACTTATATATCAACTCAATTTATCCAAAATTCTTTTATTTTCAAAAACATTTTAATTCATCGAACCGGTACCACTAACAGGTCTCGAACCCGGGACCTGTGCTTTAACGTTACACATAGTCCACCGCTGGACTGTGTGTCTAACTTGGTTAATATACCAATTTTTATTATACTTAACAACTAACGTGTATTAACCCAGTTCAGTTAGAAAAAATAAAACGTTTTTATTACATATAGGGTGCGTGTATCAGGGATCGAACTCGCGGCGTGTGCGTATAATTTGCACACAGTCCACCGCTGGACTGTGTGTCAAACCCGTTTAAAATACCAATTTTAATTAACCTTATATTGTTAGCGCAGTTCATCTTCCTCGTTAGTTTTTACAGACAACGGATTAAACCGTTATATCTTGTTTAATTCGATTGATAAACATTGTACAGACTAATATGAAATGGCAGAGACGATAATTAGAAGTAAACATACCGGTGAACGATTTATTTCAGAATTCCGGTAAAGCGTCGGTCTCTGTTTTTATGAACTTCAACTGAGCAAGCCAATTAACCGTTTTGATTAGCTAATCGTGGAATTGAAGTGATAAACAGACGTTAACAGAGTGTTTGAATGTCCTTACCGATTCACAGATGAAAATAAAGATTTCCAGAAATTTTCCGGCGAACTGGAATTATCCGATAGGAGCGTCTGAATTCGATTTCAATTGATAGGTCCGAGTTAGAAACAACTTAACAATTGATAGACTACGACGGTATTGAAAGACTTACCGTTTTGATGAAGAATACGGTTTTCCGGCGAACTTGCAGAATTTTCCGGCGAGTAAAATAAACTTTTCTGATGAACTGAAAGTACGACGAAAGTGAAATGGCAGGTTTGTGGAATGTTTCTGAGTCGCGAGAAGATCTTTGATTGCAGTAATTCAGATTATGGGATATTTTCGGTTATAAAACCCATCATCATCAGAATTTAAGTCAATTCAAGTCTGAATTGATTAGAATCATCGGTGCATCGGTTATAAACCTGAATTCGCGATTATTCAAACGTTTTAGACGGTTGAATAGCCGATTTCGGTTTTTAGTTGGCGCAACCGGTTAATCTATGTTTGTTTATAAGATTTATTTGTTTCCTAGAGTTGACAGAAAACAAACAAGTGGCGGAGTGGTTATGCGTGTGAGTGTTAAGTCTTTGGAGTTTACAACCTGGCTGACCCGGGTTATAGTCCCGGCAGCCCCATTTTATTTTTTTATTACTTTATTTATACTTTTTATCAATTATAACTTTTATGGTTTAATTTGTTTATTAATTATGTATCATTAAAAATTAAAATAAACATAAATAGGCAACGACACATTTATAACTTGATGTTCGATTATAAACGGAGCGGGTTTGGTAAAACTCGTTTTCGACAAATGTTACAATTTCTGTATCCTGGGGCGTTATTGTAACTACCCCAGTTAGCGTTCTACTAGATAGGACTTGCATAACTTAAGAGTTTCGAATGGATGGTGATTATTAGCTTGACCCGCAGAGCCCACCAGGATTCCCATGCAATACAAGTTGTTATTACGTGGGCCCCCGTAATAATAACTTGCCTTGCATGGTCACCCTAGCATTCTCTCGTTCAAAGCAGACGATCAGTCAGAGAGAGGATACTACTGTCTACACACCTTCAACATAGAAGGGACCTTCGTGATGGCCCACATGATAATGTCCATTGTCAGTACTCGCGAGGGGCACGGCGGTAGACGAAATAAGGATAGAGAGAACCCGTAATGTAACACCCTGAAAACGGATTTGGTAATCAAACCACGTTAACACAAAGAGCGGGTAAAATACCGTTAGTGGTAAAGGAGAAACCGTAAACAAACTAACTAGGAATAAATTAACCTAGTTAGTAACATGAAATAGTAATAAAATAATGAGTTGTAGCTCTTTAAAATTAAAACCTCAAACACGACATGAGGGACTAAAAGAGGAAAAGTTGAAACTTTAACATATAAAATTAAAAGTAAAACACAACACACCCAAAAGGGGTGTGTGTGTGTAACGACCAGGAGCAAGACAAAGGGTGAAAAAGCCCTAGTTCTTCTCAAATCATCAAATTGGAGGTCAAATTCAGATCTTCAAATCATGCATGAACTAAATTATCAATCACTCAAGTTAGGGACCATGAGGTATGTCAAATTTTGATGATTTGTGAAGTTGTGAAGTTTGAGGAAACATCATAATCGCGAATTATGTATGGATTATAGAAGCTATGGCTGAATTAGTGATGTATACTTGCTTAGGAACAAAACCCTAAGTGAAAAATATACATTTGATGCTATGAATTGAATGTTAGATGATTTACCACATTAGGATAAATGGGTTTTAATCATATGATGAAATTGATGATATAATTGTGTTTAGAATCATCATACATGATAGTAATAAGGAACTACTTGAACAAATTGTGTGTTTGAGTATATAATAATACTTACTATGAAATGGGTTTTGTATGATAAAATGAAAATGATGATAGATTCATGTTAAAATGATGTTTGATATCATCATGTGTCAAGAATGATTGATGTAATGATAATTTGATAAGTTATGATTTCGATAACTTGATTTAAGAAGTAGCTAAAACGGTAGCATAAGAATAATGCTTACCGGATATTTGACAATGTACTTAAACGAGTAGTTGAGCTACATCGTGTAAATACTTATGTCAATAGGCAGTTTGACTTTAAAAGTCAAACTTGCCAATGAAAAGATCGAATGATAAATTTGACATAAAACCCGTAAGGTGGAATAGTCATGATTGATAATGACAAATCTAACCATCTTACGAATTATGATGATAGTTTGACGCTTGACAAGCTAGGCGGAGGCTTGGGAAGAAAACGGGTCAAACGAATCAAGTGTGAAGGAAAAGCATAATTTGAATGCAAGGTAAGTATAGCTACACTATTCTTAATTCATAAAATATTCTCTTATCATACTAATTAAGAATAAGATAAATAAGCAATTGAAGTATAATGTTCCGACGTGTAGTTATACGGAACGAGATAAGCGAAATGACACGAAACCATATCGATGGTTAAAAAAAGGGAGTAAATCAGTAATTCGGACATACTATGACGAATAGAAAATGAACTTTTAATGGTTACCTTATATGGTAAACCAAAACGAATGATAAGGGTAAAAAAATAAATTGGTCACACGTTGACAATAACCGTTAGTTTTTGAAAAGACACTTTACGGCGTAAGCCATAATGAGGCAAAAGAGTTAAGAAATAGTTTATATAAGTAAAATGACCGTATGATGTAATCGGAGCGAGTCATATAGATGAAATAGTAATAAATGTCATCTCGCAAAGATAAACGGTCACTTAGACTAAACGGGTCAAAAGGTGAGGGTATCACCCTTTGACAATATCGACTAATGATTATCTGTCGAGCTGTAAGTTTTCAAGAATAAACTTCTAATGGATTTCCGCTTCGATGGTAAGTGGCGGCTACTAAGCAAGGTATTAACGGGTCAATATATTAATCCGAGACAGGTATGTGTAATAGTTTAATTACTCATTTAGAACTTCAGGTTCAATGAGAGTGAAATAAGGTCAAAAAATGGACATTTGGTTATCTTTAAGGTAAATTGAATGATTTACATTATAGGCATTGTGTTTTGAAAACAAAATGATTATTCAAACAAGATTATAGTTTAATATGTGAGATTTTGGGTCAATATGCCTTTCGAAATCATTCATCGTAAATAAAAGGCTTAAATGGACCACAATGCCCTTGATCGACAAATCAAGCAAACGACCCTTATGGGTTGTTTAGAACTAAGTCAATTGATCAAGTAAATACATAGGATAAGTATAAAAGCGAAAGGTATGATTCTTGTGAGTCAAATGCGTTAAAATGCGTCTTGTGGTAAAATAGTAATCTGAGGGATAAAACTCGAAACAAATAGTTACCATATTAAAAATCCACCACAATTATAGTTGTGGTGGAAGATTATTGATAAGAAATGTGGTAATATAATGCTAGAAGCGAATGAAAGTGAATTATGCGGAAAAGTGCTCAAACACCCTTAACGGGTCAAAGCATCTAAGTAAAAACGGGTTTAAGAATGTATATAACCTCGTGAATTGAACCTAGAATGATAGATAACATTGAAATTATGAGGTTCATGAGAAATTGGGATCAAACTTTGTTTGATAAATACATGAACGGCTCAAAATTTAGTAAAAATATATTAATCCGAAGGCTTAAAAATCTCAAATTTTTTTAATCTGGATGTCGGATTTTAACTCCATGTGATGAAGAACTAAATTACGATTACGTAGGAAGAAACGGATCGTAAAACGGATAAGAAATGAGCAAGTTAAGACCGTTTAAGTTAAAAATAGGTTTGCTGGGAATATGCAGCTCCATTTCAAAAACTTTCTGGTGAAATTGGACCTTGGCGTCGCGCGACGGCCAAGGGTGATTACCGTCGCGTGCGGCGACGGATCAAAAAAAAGTTAATTAATGTTGTTTGTTGTTCGTCTTGACTTACGGGCTTATATAGACATGTTATAAACGTCATGTAACTAAAACATTTCATATTTTATGAAATGTAGATTGCCTAGAATTATCGGATGACGATCAAGCTCGAGGAAGAACCGAACACGATCAAGATTCAAGCTTCCGCTTTTCGTTTCGTCGTCATGTTTTAAACGACTAATATATTTTATGATATGTTGAAGTGTCTTACTTCGTAAAATGTTTTAACAAATCCGCATTTTGCAAAGTATGTGTAATTGTAAATACACATTTTTAGTCAAAAACTATGTGAAAATCGTATAATTGAAGTAAGGGTCTTACACGTAACCATAACAACTGGAGGGGCACTTTTAAGATGAGTACTTCATCTTCCTTGTTTGGACAATAGTGTTATCAAACATGATTAGTATGAGTCACAGGAACCTCGTCCCACTAATAGAGTTGTTGTCCAAGGCTACCACCTCCACCTCGTCGTTACTACCGAAGCTAGGCATCTCCGCACCCGTGGGAAAAGCAATCATCTTATATGAAATAGAGCTTAAGGTCTCACTTAGGGACCACGTCCGCCATAAGCTCCACAATAGACGCGAGGTCGATATTCTCATCGTGAGAGTCAAGGTTAATAGTAATGTTCGTAGTCGAAGGTATTTCATTCTTGGCAAAATATTCCGTACAGCAACTATACATTAAAATCATATATAATCATATATCTCACGCAATTCTCGTTCTTTGGTTTCACGTATGATCCTAATGTTTCGCGTCTATCCATTATAGACTAATCATGTATAAGTCTTCACTCTTTACTTACGGTTGAGCTCGTGTGATAGATCCTCATGTTATCGTGACATTCTGAAATACTTTTTGTCATATTCTCGAAAATAGTTTCTGTAATGTTTTAAACGTTGTTTTCATGTGAGAGACCTTGGTGATTGTAGACCAAACTTAGTAAAAGTTTTTCCCCGCTTCACTACAATCGAAGTTCTGATACCAATCTGTCACACCCTGGTCGTAGCGGAAGCGCAAACGTGTGACTATGAGGTAATCATTTGCATCCAATCATGTAAACAAATAATAATTAACAAAGAGGCCATATCATATATAAAGTTGCAACCAACATTTCAAGTTCACAAAAATAAGTTCGCATAGTTTCAACAAGTTCACATTTGTTATCTAAAAACATAGTTAAAGTTATATTACATCACAAAAGCAAGTTTGTTATCATCATGAAATAAATCAAGGTTTTGACTCCTATATACCCATACAAGGTTGGGATATAAGAGGCAAACCCTCCAAAAGTGGCATCCGTTGTTATTTCATTCCCATTTCCTTAAGACTATCACCGACTCATGTCTTGTTTCCTGAAATACATGTAAGTTTGAAAAATCAAAAAAACTTGAGCGAGTTCATGTAGTTATTGTTTTCGTATAAAATGTGATATTTGAAATCCAGTATTGAAATCCGGGTATGTTATTGTCATTCATGGGGTTTAAGGATCTATCAGTGGGTAGTGGCCCCCGATATTATGCGACATTAGTAAATAACCAAACTGAGACAACTTTGGCATCAATAGGGCTCATAAAAGCACTCCATGGTTAACAACTAGGAGTGGAGCGTGTCTCAAGCTCAATAGATCTACACCTTTTGCACCTTGGTCACTAAGTGATTATGGTTACTATTGTCATCATCCTACTTACGCACATCGATCACATTATCATCTAAACCCATAGCTAACATACCATTTGTCATGAACATGTATTTCCCCCCCGAGTGTTATATAACCGAAAACGTTTAAAAGAAAAGGGGGACATGAACTCACTGGTTTGCGTTCCTTAAGTCATACTAATGTAATGCGAGTGTCCGAGTACACGTGTAACCTACAAGTGTACTAATTTTATTAGACACTTAGGTCGGGTTTGACCTCGTACAAGTTGTTCATTTTGAATATTTGTCATGTAATCATTTGTTTTCTTTGAACACTTTATTGCTTTTATAGTGTTGGTAGCTTGTGTGTTTGATTATTATTTGTATATATATTTTGAAAATATATATTTGTTATCGTGTATTTAATCGTATGTGAATGGGCCTTGCCCTTCACTTGTCTTCGTGCCTTGCACATATGTCATTGGGCCTAGCCCATGTCATTGTGCCTAGCCCATGTCATCTTGTCTTTAGGCCTAGCCCATGTTATCTTGTCATTGGGCCTAGCCCATGTTATCTTGTCATTGGGTCTAGCCCATGTTATCTTGTCATTGAGCCTAGCCTATGTTTTCTTGTCATTGGGCCTAGCCCATGTCTTTCATATACTTTGGGCCTTGCCCATGTCTTTTATGTATTGGGTCTAGCCCACTTAACTTTTAGAGATCCATTAAGTTATGAGATTGGGCCTAGCCCATGTAATTATATATCTGGGCCTAGCCCACAATAATTAAATAAATTGAGTCCATTTAGTGAGATGTCTTATACTTATAATTTTTACTAAGTATAGTTTGTCAAGTACTCCATATACTCATGTTCTTACTTAGTAATTTTTATACTTTTAAACTTTCCGGATTTCTTTTTGTTATCGAAAACAAATATATATACATTAGGTCGGTGTCAAAAATATATATTTTTAGACACGTCGTTGTGATCGCTTAACATATATAATCTTTGTATCGATGAAACGCCCAAGTGTCGTAGTAATCTCCTTTTGATGACACTATGCCTCTTTGTCGTTGGTGACGTTATATATCCTTTTATTTATCTAAATAAATTATGTGTCTTAATTGTTGGCTTGAAATATTCATTATTTCATAAGGATGTATTTCCGTGGGCTCGTCCGTTGTCCGATTTGTTCGTTCTTCCGTTTATTCACTTCAAGATATATTGTTATAGCATTTCTTCGTCATTTTGAGGGTGTTGATTTACATGCATTTGTGCAGAATTTTCTACTTGTTTTCATGACATGTATTTTTGTATTTTTACGTGTAATGTGTTTAGTATTTGTCATGTATTCCTAACACTAATACATACACATAATACACAAGCATTTTTACACCAAATGGGTAATATATAATTTTCACCAAAAATTATACTTACATATATATTTACTCCCATTATTGTTTTGGACTTGTAAAAATATACTTAAATGTTTATAACAAGTATAGGATTAGTAGAGCTTAACCCTTGTCATAAAAACTCCCTTAATGACCATTATGACCACTAATCGCGTTTAACCTTGTTAATCACCCGATAATCATACTTTTTATCGCAATTAGGTTTTAGAAAATTTCGCCATAGTTTCCCCTAAACTATGACGTTTTCCCACGTTTTCAAAAAAAGTACTTAAGCTATAATCAATTTTCCAAATAATCATAATTTACAAGTGTCACCAAAGATTATATACAACAGTAACCACACTTATTCCTTCAAAGTTTCTCATGAGCATTACTTGTGTAAATGTTCAAGACTTCAAAGTTAATCATTTTTCAAGTTTATTAATAATACCAAGACTTTTTGTATAACACTTTTTTTATAATAACTTTATATAAACTTGTTTCATGTAAAAACCAAGTTACTAGTGTTTTTAAAAAGTCTATTTCCAAGTCCTTTTTATGTTCTATCTTTCAAGAACACTAATCAAAGTTTCATGTATGTAATACTCAGGAATTTGAAAGTGATGATCTTGTGTGATTTAAACACTCATATGTTTAAATCTCATTTTTAAGTGTAACATGGGAAGGTTAACAATAGCCTAATTTACTACATGATATAAACCATAAGATCATCATAAATCTAGTCTTTAAACCACTAATCTTCACAAAATTAACACAATCAACATGGTTACACTAACTAGGTACACTAATCTACACAAATAACCACATAATATAATTATATTTAGTGTTTATTAGGTTTGAGATTAGGGTTTTTGATTTCATTTTTCTTAATTCCACTAATCAAGAAGTTTAAAGATGATGGTTAGAAGGCTTACAAGATGATTAAGAAGAATATTAAGCTTCCACAAAGTGCTCTCATGATTCTCCATCGTTGCTAGCTCCATATGTGACCTTGTAGTGCCTAAATAAGTTTGATTTTTGGTAGTTGTGAAGTTGGAAAAGGAAGTGATATGGGTGTGTATGTGAGCCGAATTTGGGAGGCTTCTAAAGGGTTTTCTTTTTTCAATTTTTGAAGTATGGTAAAGTGATATGGTGAAGAGGTGAGTTAGTAGTGTTATAATAGTTTGAGGTCTCACAAAGTCAAGACTAAATCCTTATGTACCATGCTCCTAGCATCACCTTCTTCATCCATTTAATCAAGCAAGTAAGATGGGTGGGACCCACCTTGTGACCGAATTGATGAATGGGGGTAATGTGTAAATTTTTTTATAAAAGTTATTAATTTATTAGATATTTTGGTGATTAAATAAAGTATGGTGTTTAAGGGTTTTCTTGCACCATTAGGGGGTAATTAGGGATTTAGAATGCTGATGGCTATTAACTAGTTCACTAAACTAGTATAAGTTGTGTTTTGATAGCTTATACGGCTTGGGTTTAGTCGTCGGTTCGATAACGGCACTTTTGCATTCTACCGACGAATGTTTTCGCAAGTTGAAATTCCGCAACCAAGAGATGTATGAAGTGATATCGGCTCCCATAATAAACCTAACTAGTTAACTAGCTCTTTCGTTTGGTTGTTTTGGCGTTGGAAATATTATTTACTAGCTTTTCGGTTCAAAAATGGACAAGTTATGGGGTTGCAGCGTATCACCGAAAGCTTCTGTTTTGGACACCCCATTAATATACTCATATTGTTTTCATGTGTTTGTCATCATTTGTCATATTTCCGGAGTCTCCAAAATGCTAAATTCTTAGTTCAGATGAATTAAAATTGTTTTATTTCTAGCGGAATGGCCGATTTTGCATTTAGGGCATTGTACCGGAAAGTTTTGTAATATTGTAAGACTTGTTCCCACATTAGTGTTTTCATATTTATATGGACTCAGTTATGTCGTTAGTATGTCTTAATTCATTTTTTCCGTTCTATTTCAGCGGTTTGCTGGCGTGAATAGTGCAACCATGAATAGTGCACTGAGCACTCTTTACCAACACTTTTAGGACATAGTTTTGTTTTTTACGCGACACGACGAAACCCAACATATGTTATAGCATTATCTACTTGTCCTAGCATTGTTTTCTGATGTACGACTCGGTTACGTAACTAAATTACATTAAATGCATGAGATTATGTAATAAAAATAATGATTAAATTGTACGAAATTACCGATTATTTGCCGTTTGTCACGGAAACTCCCACTGAGATACGCCAATTCCCTGGTTTCGCGGGTTACTATCGTAGGTTTTGAGGGATTTTCAAAAAGCGTTCAACCTCTCACAACTTTGACTCAAAAGAGTACCACTTACAAGTGGGTTGATGCCCAAGAATTCGCTTTTCAACTGCTGAAACATAAACTTTGTAGCGCACCCATCTTATCCTTGCCAGATGGTACATGTGATTTCGTTGTTTACTACGACATCTATTCAGGATCAAATGCAACGTGAGAAAGTCATCGCTTATGCAATCCATGATTTAGAATTGGGATGTCACACCCCAACCTATGGCGGAAACATCGAGGTAGGACGAAAAAATTGCTCGAGACTTCATAACTTGCTAATAATTACAATAACTTAAATAACAATATTTTATTTCATTCTAAATGGAAGTACATAGTCCTGAACGGAAAATATAACAATATTGGTAACTTGAACATAATGAAACAAAGGAAATACATAACATGAAAATTTGGGTGTGTATCTAGTTCACCCTAACCAATTTCTTCAAATCATTAAGGCTAATTTCCTGCAACATGTATTAAAAATAATTGTCAACACATAATGGCCGATGAGCATACAAGTTTGGTTTACTTAGCATATCATAAAAAGTCTTAAATCCAACATGGCAAAATTTATACTAAGTTGAAGCTAGCATGCATAACTGACGTAAGCGAGGGTGTATATAATTTTTAGATTATTTCAAGCACTTTTCACTCGATTCAAGCTTTATATTTATAAAAACACGATACAACGCTATCACTCTCTACATCACGCTAGGGTAAGTGCACCCATCGTTGGCGTAGTATAACGATGGCAAGATACCGAGATCGTCCAAGGACACAAGAGCTTTTAGTATCGGAATGTCGTTGAAGTCTAATTGAATTAAAATTTTAAGAAAAGATCTTTAATAAACTAAATAATTAAAGAGAACATGAATGAAACAAATAGACAAGATAGAATCACTTGGTTCCGACTCGTCATTTTTGTATCCTTTGATGATTTCCATGCTTTGGGGTTTTTAAGAGATTATCTTAGTTAAAGTGGCATGTCCCTCTTTTGGAGGCAACGCTACCCTCAACCATATTGGTATGAGTCAGCAGGGATACAGTCCCGCAAGGCCGAAATATTGAAAGATAATTAAGTAAGTTATTAATGAAAAATGTGGCATGTCCCACTTTTAGAGGCAACGCTCCCTCAGCCATATTGGTCTGAGTCAGCAGGGATACAGTCCCGCAAGGCCGGTTTAAAGTTTTAATGGTAGTTTATTCATAAGGGATTAAAGTCGTTTTTACTTCCCCCGATTTGATGCTATCTGCCTCAAAGGAAGTCCCAATAAGAATTTTACCCATACCACCCTTCTAACCCCCTGCCAGGTAGTTAACGTGCTTTATATAGACTGTAATGACATTAATGAGTGAATCAACGAAACATATAAAGTCATTAATAAATACCCAATTAAAAAGTTAGCCAAAGCTAGGAAATTGAAAGTAATACATAAATAACTTGTCTTCACCAAGTGATGTAAGAGATTAGCCAATCATGGCCTTTGTTTAACAAACACTCTTACGATCAATCTTGGATCTCGAGACTACTACACACACTCTAAGGATAGATGATGGATGAATATGGCGGATGATGGTGGTATTATGATGGTGGAGTGGTGGCAGGTGTGAGAAAACTGGTTTGCCAAGGGATGAATTAGAATGAAACCAAGCACCCCTATTTATAGCTGCAAACAGAAGCTTCATACGGCCCCGTGATTCCTTCATCTCTGTATTCATTTAATGCTCTTGTCAGTTCAGATGCTCCACGGCCCCGTGTGTCAACGGCACGGCCCCGTGTGTTAATGGCACGACCCCGTGGCCTTTGTACTTGTTGTGCTATCCAAGATTCGCAAATCTGAAAGTTGACCACGGCCCATGTCCATGGGACACGGCCCCGTGTCTCTTGTTTGCATCTGTTTGTCTTCTTCTGACCTGGAATCTTGAAGGGGCACGACCCCATGCCGAGTAGGCACGTCCCCGTGCACGACCCCATGAAGTGAGGAATCAACAATTAGGATGATGAACACCATAACTTATAACTTTCAACCATGAATTGGTTGAAGTTTGGTTTCGGTTTTCTAAGTATATTACATATACATGTTAGTTTTATTAGTTGTGTATGGTCATGTATGGAGGTAGGATAAATTCCATCCATTTAACCTCATTATTAAAATTCACCAAAGCACAAAATCATCAATTCAATTGATGATTTCAGTTGGTCATGAACATAAAATCTCCTAAGTCACCAAGACAACCAAGTGAGTAAACTATACGAGTGCATTTCAAACATGGATAGTGTTTAAAGACTTGGTGTAGTTTGTTCACTTTATTTCTTGAAAATTGTTTGGTGACTTAGATGGTATGAAAGTAAGCTAATTAACTAAGTAATCTAGTGAGGTAGGTAGAATCTAAGTTGTAGAACCAAGGTTCCACTGTTCACACCATTACCATAACTCAAATTTTTCAACATTGCAATTTGAAGACTTGGTTCGGTTCCTCTCACTTTGTTGTATTATGGAGATTACTTAGGGTCCTTGAATCATTAAGAAGGAGACATATGAACCTCATGTTTGCTGCAATAAACCTTAACTCAAGTCCCTCAACATGAAGATTATTTGGGAACTCGGTTTGGTATATAATATCCCAAGAAAACAAAGTAGAAAATAATAGGTATGAAAGTTTTAACAAAACGTAGAAAAATCATCCTAACTTTGGACCTCAAAATGGTGATGTACCAACTTTGTTTACATTGGTAAACATGTAACACTCCTAGAGGTTGTCCAAGTAGGAGAAAAGCAACAAATAAAAAGAAAAAGATGAAGAAACAAGCTCAAACTCACTTTTTGGACTTAGAATTTTTTGCCAAAAAGTGGACGATTTCTTGATAATTGAGAGAGTTTGGGAGCGATTAAAGAGTGTGGAAAGTGTTTAGGAGGTGGTGGAGGCTTGTATTTATAGTTGGAGATTAGGGTTTGGAAGTTAATGAAGGTGGTTGGGAAGGTGAAAATTTTCATTTTTAGTCCTTGCACTTGTATTGTTGGTTATTTTATAGAGGTGTATGCAAGTATGTTATAAGTATGAAACACGTATGAATGTTATTTTGAGAAAATATAATCTGGATATACGTCTCGGTTTTTAATTAGAACGTGTATTTCGTGATTGATTACTTATTATGCATGTATGATTACACAAGGTTGACATATAATACGATTTCCATTATGACCAAAGTCTCGAGATTAGAAGGATTGAAATGAAATAAGAATACAAGCTTTCTAAAAATAGAAGTACGAAAATACGGAATGTACATGGGAGGTATAGTTTTTGCACTTAAAATCTGGAGGCATTATTTGTACGGTACCAAATGCACCATTTACACTGTTCAAAGGAGCCTCCAGCACATCTTCGATTAGAAAGAGTTGAACATGCGACAACTTCATCGGGTTGAACTCTTGAATGACTACGACTATGCTATCAAATACCATCCCGGCAAGCTAACGTGGTAGCTGATGCCCTCAACCGGAAGGAAACCAAACCCAAAACTGTTTGAGCCCTACAACTTGCCATTCATTCCAATCTTCCCGATCAAATCCGTTCTGCTCGGGTTGAAGCGTTGAAGGAGGGGAACTTCCAAATTGAATCCATGTGGGACACGGAAAAACAACTCGAAGTTAAATCGGACGGTATTCGCTATTTCATGGAGCGAATATGGGTTCCACTGCACGGAAACTTGAGAGACCTTGTGATGGACGAAGCACACAAGTCTCAATATTCCATCCACCCTGGTTCTGACAAGATGTACCAATATCCAAAAGCACTGTACTGGTGGCTAAACATGAAAGCTAACATAGCCACTTATGTGAGCGAATGCTTGACCTGCATTAGGTTCAAGATAGAGTACCAAAAGCCATCTGGTTTGCTTCAACAACCAGAACTACCAATGTGGAAATGGAGAAAATTTCCATGGATTTTATCACGAGCTTACCCAAAACTCCGAGCTGGAATGCAACCAAAACAGCTTACTTCCTCACAATCAAAGAAACATACAAGTATGATAAACTGACCAGTATTTAGTTGAAGGAAGTAGGCACTTGGCATGGAGTGCCAATTTCCATCATTTCTAATCGTGACCCCCGTTTTACATCCATCTATAGCAATCAATGCAGAATCTTTAGGCTCACGCTTAGGTATGAGCAGCGTGTACTATCTATAAACCGATGGCTAAAGTGAACATACCATCTACACTCTTGAAGACATGCTTCGGGCATGTGTTATCGACTTCGGTAACAGGTGGGGGAGACCCCTACCCTTGGTGGAATTCTCCTACAATAATAGTTACCATTCTAGCATTCAGGTAACACCGTTCGGAACGTTGTACGGACGAAAATGCCAATCCCCTCTCTGTTGGGCTGAAGTCGGAGACAGCCAGAGCACAGAACCTGAACTCGTACTTGAAATCTCCGAGAAAATCGTTCAAATTAGGAATTTCATGGTGGCAGCGCATGATAGTCAGAAAAGTTATGCTAATAAATGTATAAAACCATTGGAATTCGAAGTGGGTGACAGGGTTTTGTTGGAAGTCTAACCTTTGAAAGGTTTGGTCCGTTTTGGGAAACGAGGCAAGTTGATTCCGCATTACATTGGACCATTCAAAATTTTGGAAAGAATCGGTATGGTGGCCTATAGGTTGGATCTACTCGAAGAACTCAGTGGAGTGCACAACGTCTTTCATGTCTCAAACCTAAAGAAGTGTCTATCTGATGAGACACTTGTGGTCCCCCTCAAGGATCTAAAAATAGATGACATATTGCACTTTATTGAGGAACCGATAGAAATTATGGACAGGGAAGTCAAAACCCTTGAACACAACAAAATTCCTATTGTACAAGTTAGATGGAATTCGAAACGTGGAGGATCAAATGATGCGCAAATATCCTCAACTGTTCAAAACTGTTATCAAAATGCCGAAACTACTAGTGAATATCGGGACGAAATTCCTTTTGAACTTGGGGATGATGTGATACCCGGAAAAAATTCCAGACACTTTGACCTCTCCTTCAGTGGCTACTTACTAAATTTCGGGACAAAATTTCTTTCAATATGGGAATGATGTGACAACCCACATTTTCTGGTGAACACCGTTAACTTTTCTCAGTTAACCTTTGTGAGTTATAGAACATTCGTACATGCATTGTGTCACACATGTAAATGATAACAAACAGAACTAATACAAACTAGTGAGACTAGTCTTGTACATGCACCATAGTTACTTGGTTAACTTTCTATACAAGTTTCAAAGTTTAGGAATTTGGGGGAC
Source organism: Scalesia atractyloides (assembly GCA_947069175.1). Classification (NCBI taxonomy): domain Eukaryota; kingdom Viridiplantae; phylum Streptophyta; class Magnoliopsida; order Asterales; family Asteraceae; genus Scalesia; species Scalesia atractyloides. Next base: position 24,836,837 of record CAMTDV010001633.1, read on the forward strand.
CAAATGTGTTAATTAACAAACTAGAAATTATAAATTTCTATGCAAGTTAATGAGAATCAAAACATGAGGGACTTGATGTGTGAAATAACAAACTTGTAGTAATAACCTTTTCTACAAGTTTCAAGATTTAGGAACTTGGGGGACTAGATATGTAAAGTAATAACAAAAATTATAATTTGTTTTATTAACCCAACCCTAAACTCCCCCATCATTCAGTCATCTCTCTCTTTCTCTCTCGTTTTCCTCTCTTACGACCACACACACACACTTACGGCTTCTTCTATCTCGGCTCTCTCAACTCTCGTAACCCCCATCTCTCTCGAAATCTCTCGTTCCTGTAAGCTTTAATGTCCGAAGTATGTGTATTAAGTAATTATGTGAGTTGTTATTTCGTATGATTACATGTTATGTGTGTATAATCGAATATATGCATGTATACATGATATTATGTTTTGATAATTCGTATGTATGTGTGAAATCGGTTGAGTAAACATGATTAAAGTTTTGATTAGAAGCATGATTTTTATAGATTATGCATTAAACCTAACCCACAAGGATCTATACATGTTAGATTAGCCGAGATTGTGATAATAATAACCTTATACACGTTTTTGTTGAATGCTGAAAGTTAACAGCCTATGTCCGAAATTTTATGGAAATTGTGAAAGCCATATGTCAACCAAAACATCACGAAACTGAGTAGTTTTTTTATTTTAAAATCAAGTTCAAGGAATTTCTTTTCAAACCTGACTGGTTTCATTTTTTTATGATAAGTTTTGGTCAATCAAAAGTCTAAAATAAAATTAAAGGTAAAAGTTGGTGTTTTAGTAGAAAACGAGGCACATGACGAGGCTTATAAATTGGCTATATGTGGAGTTAGGACTTGACATTTTTATAGTAGTTAACCATAGGAGATTATGAGACACTCCTACTGGAATTACGTCAATCGGTTCGACGAAGGTTTTTCTATAAATTAAACGGGGAAACTGTCATTAGAAGATGTCAGTTTTGACCTTTGTGTGAACAAACATTTTTCACAAATTTTCTATAACTATTCAGGACCTAACAAAATTACACAAACCTTTTTAGACTAATTGACACGTCTCATAAAATGACTATAATTTTTCTGACCCATTTGGTATGGTAAATAAAATTTACAAACCAGCTTAAAAACCGATGCTAAGCTGAAATTGTTGAAACTTTGCATTAGCTTTCAAAAGTGTGTTTAATTGGCTTTTCATAAATGTCATCGAACATGTATGTGTGACTACATGGTATACGTATATGCATGAAACCTGTCATAACCTTGTTGTAGAAAAATTGCATGATAATAGCGTGTTAAACATGAAAACGGATTAAGTATGTACATACATGTGTTGTAAAAACCTTCGTGAAACCAAGTTGTGATATCCTAATAACAACAACATGGTAAACATATCAAGACGTGTTTGACCCAAAACTTTCCCCTAGCTGCTTAACTCTTACCGAGGAAAACTAAGGTGAGTTTTCACTACTTTTCTAAAAGCATGCATCCCTGGTTTGGGACTACATTATCACTAGTTTGGGACCTCATATATTCCAGGAAGGAATACCCCTACTTGAATACCTTAATTTATTTAATGTCTATAGTGGACTAAACGATCTCTATCTTGAAAGCCCCCACCTTTATACCGATCAGTTGTCGGGTGGCAAAGGGGGTATTAGTTGATAGCGCTATTAGGTTTGACAAACCTCACACTATGCTGGGAGCCGGGCGTGAACTTTTGATTCTAACTTTGCTTCAATGCCGATAGACAATGATGTGGGGCACAAAAACTAACATTGCCAATATTCGACACCCCCAGTTTAGTAGCTTAACTGTGAGTTAGCTACCCGTGACATGCTTTTAAGTTAGCTAAGATGGTTTGTTATAGATTTTGGTGGCAATTCTAAACATTACCACTCCACTACTTATTTTACTTTTTGCATCTGTTGTTCAACTTATAACATTAGTGAGTTTTATCAATTCACACTAAAAGAAAAAACTATCGCTGACAGATGTTTTCAAGTGGGGAGTATAATAAAAATTTAAGAGGTGTGGTACGTGTAGGTAACTCCATCTCAAAATCTAAGTTTGCACTAGATTTCTTTTGTCATGTATGCTAAACGCACCCTTAATAAATAAAGGTAGAGATTAGGTGACTGGTTTAGTGGAAGAGAGTGGTACACTAAGCAAAAACAATATGAGTGGTGTACTTTTATCACAATCCTTCTTATATTCCCTTACAACCAAGATTGTAAGAATCGTTAGACGCTAGTCCGTCGATGAGGTACCGACTAGCGATCTATCGGATTGAGATTTTATATGTATATACACACAATTTTTTATGTATTTTTTAAATAGACATGTTTTAACACCTTATTCGACCCATATTTTCAAATATATGGGAAGAATTTCCGGAATTTATAGGTTTTGGTCAAGAATCTGGTTTAAATTTGGCCGGAATCGCTAGACTACCACTGATTTTGGCAACTTAGGATTGGATTTGACCACTGTTGACAACCTATTGATTAATTGACCAATTAGATAAAAATTAGTCAGTGAACATGGGACTAGCAACTAATCGAAGGCTAGTCGGGGTTTTTACAACCATGCTTACAACTCTATATTTCTCTCTTTGTTTGCAACTAATTTTCTCTCTACCTGGGTGTGCATAGACCAACAACACCCAATAATCTTACTTCTAATAAACGATTCTAAAACGTGTCAACAACATATCGTCCCTAAAAACGTTTTTAATCATTATTGATGTTTATTATTAATTAAATCTGGTTAACATTATAGAACAACATTTCTTATATAAAATCCTTACCTTAATATTCGTCATTACTTTATATATATCTTTAATTTATAATGATAAAACATTAAAAAAACATATTTTTATGAATTTTGTTTATATTATATCTATAATGATAATAATATTTTTAAATTAGATTATAAAAAAATGTAGAATCTACGAATTTTTAAGTGTTATGACAGATAGCATGATATGTTTAAAAAGACTTTGAGTTACTGTAGAGAATGATCAAATGTAAACCCATATATGAGTTAGATACTTTTCATATTTAAACTTATAACCAAATAATTTTTGAAATTATATGTTAGACAAGATAGATTAGTTGTATAACAAAAAATAGAGCAAATAAATTTATGAGCTATCTAATTTTTTTTCAATATTTAATAACACGATGTAGAAATAATTAAGAAGTTTCATAGAGAATTGATGAATAAACATTTTTAAAACAGTTTGGGTATTGATTACTATGAGCAAAATATTGCAAGTTTATAGGATGATTATTAGGTAAACCTACTTGTCTTGTTATACTACGCAAACAAACAACTTTTATTATTTAACCCGTGTAATATGGACATAAAAATACTATGTGCATAGGGATTTTACTAGTGCTTCAATGGGAAAAAAAAAGTGATGCCTGTGAGTGCATTTTTTTCACCCTTAACACCACCAATGAAGTATGTATGGTGGAGCCTTCAAAGAGAACCCCTAATCATTATTTTAATCATGATTTTTTATATTTATTTGCTCTTTTAATTTTTAATTAACTTTTGAAAATACAATTAATATTAAAAGAACATTACCGAATTTGATTAGAAAAATACATTTAACTTAAAAAAACACAAACGGCTAAAAAATTAAAAATTACAAATTCTAATTTTAAAATTAAACAACACTTATTTTGGTACTCTCATGATGGGCCTGTAAACGGCTAAAAAATTAAAAACTACAAATCCTAATTTTAAAATTAAACAACTCTATCATTTCAGTTATTTTGGTACTCTCATGATGGGCCTGTATGGTTCGCATGGCTCGAAGGATAATCGTTGCTCTGGCCCATACTGAAAATGAGCTAAAAATGGTTTTAAAAAGATGAAGAAAGTTAAAAATGGTTTTAAAAAGATGAAGAAAGTGAATTTTTTAGAGTTAAACAAATGTGGGGCGATATTTATTTTTAAAAAAGGGGTTTGTAGGTTTACATTTTAAAAGTAAAGTTCTGGTACAAATAATTTTAACGTACTCAACGTGACAAAACCAAAAAAACATGATGGCATTTTCGTAATTATCTGGTCGTAGGGTAATTATCAAAATTACTCTACAAATAATCTTATAGAATAATTTCGATCTTGTAGAATAATTTTGTAAAATGTTCTTGTAAAGTAATTTTGATCTTGTAGAGTAATTTTGTAGAGTATCATAATTACTCTACAAATGATCTTGTATGGTAATTTTTAATCTTGTAAGGTAATTTTGTAGAGTATAATAAATACTCTACAAATGATTTTGTAGAGTAATTTTGAATTGTATGTTGTTTGATAAACTTGCAGAATAATTTTGATACACTTGTAGAGTAATTTTGATGCAGAGTAATTTTGATACACTTATAGAGTAATTTTCATAATACCCTACAAGATCAAAATTACTCTACAAGAACATTTTACAAAATTACTCTACAAGAACATTATACAAAATTAGTCTACAATATCATTTGAAGAGTAATTTTGATGATTACTCTACGACCAAATAATTACGAAAAATGTCATCGCGTTTTTTCAGCAAAATCTTCAGTTCGTACGTTTTATAGGTTAAAGTTATCTATATTTGATCTTTTGTCTACATTTTTAAACGGGTACATCTCAACAGTTGGGGGGATTCCCCGTTGCAACGTCTCTTTCTCCTTTTCCCACACACACAAGCTCACCTAAGAGTGCCCCATGCCCCCTCTAGCAAGCACCATCTGTGGCGGTGTGCGCACCTAGTGCCCCACTAAGATGAGAGTAAATTCGTCTTTCAAAAACGAGTATTATTTTTCACGTCTTAGAATTTTATTTTTTGGGATGTATATCCTAATCTATGCTATATTATAATGCATTAGTGGAGTCATTTTAAAATACCTAAAAAATAAGAACTTTTTTCTTCTTAATATATAGATACACCCCTAAAATGGGGGTAAATTGTTTTTTTAAACAATAATTATATTTTAGCTCCCTCATCTTATTACACTTAGTCCCTGAGTTTTAACAAAATTTTGGATTATTAGTTACACTTTTCCCTCTCCATAACAAACTTAAATATATTTTACGTATTCTTGTCAAATCTTATAAACTATATTTAAAAAAAACATCTAAAGGTACCGTGACGACCTACTCATTTTTGTCGACGTTTCAATAGTTGTCTTGGTCAGTATTGATGTGTGGATTAACATGTATAAGTAGACGATGCATTAGTGTACAAGTAACTAAGGCAGTGTGTCCTACCGCATTTCAACATGCTCGAGACTCTCTATATTGTTATCATTATATCAATTTAACAATATTATTTGTAATATTATTCCTAGATAAGATGGCAAACAAGTCGGGAACAATTTCCATCTACTTTTGCCAGATTTAATAAACGAATACAAGCATATAAAATATATAAAATATGAGACTTGCATAATGGAAACAAATGTCACTTTGATACAAAGTTGTTTTCTATCCGGTTCTCACAGAAATTACTAATTAACAAATTGAGACACCCTCTACATTGATACACAGCCTATAAATGATACACTGAATTGACAAATGAAAAATTATGGTCACTGCTCAAGCTATATGAATAAAACATTGATACTGTGTACGCTTGGGCCCACAAAAACAACATTGATAACATTTTATATTGTTATTATAACAAACATCAAAGAGATAAACCTTTACATTATCTTAGTGTGATAGATTTCCCTGCTATATCGACCATTATACTGAATAAATCCTCACCTAAAAAAGCCCAATAAAGTATTTAGTTGGTGAAAGCTTTGAGAATTAGAGCTTATAAGAAAATAACTTACAATTATGTCATAAGATCCAGTTATCCTCACCATCCTTTTCAATGTGTATTCAGCTGAAAAATCCTACAACCATAACGACAAAAAACATAATCAAAGAAAAGTCCCGATCAACAACAAACCTACATGTAGGTGACGCAATCCGCCAACCTGCTATGAGATAATTTCGACCTGGTCTTCTAGCCCCTTGAAAAATTCTACTGTTTATTTACAATAAAAAAAAAAGAAAACTATATAAATATCATTAGTCTACAATGTCCATAATTAATTTATCTTTAGGGTTATACAAGCTTTGTAAATCGTTTTTGACATTCTTTGAAAAACTAAGAACTTAGCTAAAATAATTCATAAAAAGAGATAAACATAATAAATTTTCTTACATTTGTTTTTCAGACCTTTTCAGCTGTAAGCTATTTTATTAGATTAAAATCTTAGATATTTTAAGAAATATATTCTTTTGCAACTATTTATAAAAGAATATAATGTATTTAAAAAACATATCGTCCTAAATATCATATTCAACAAAATGAAGTTTTAGTTTTGGTAGAAACTTTTTTATAAAACGTTTTTTAGTAGAAGGTTGGTTTAAAACATTATCAAGTATGTTAGCTCAATGGAAATCTATCTACCAGCTAGGTCTACCCACAAATCCCAAGTCAGAGATGTTTTCGACCAATTATGTATGTTATTTGAAAACCAGACACCTGACTTTATCTATCATTTTTTCATATTTTGTATAAATGCAAACTTTAAAATTAGGGACATTTTCCAAATTAATTTTTTTAGATTTTTGGGATTTTGCTATATTTCTTTAAAAACAAATTCTAACTCAAACAACTCAACTAATACTAGCTAACTAACACTATGACTCAAGTGTACCATCCTCACACTTAAAATTTGCATTGTCCCCGATGCAGGAATGGAACCACAACTCAAAAAGAAAAACAAAGACCAAATACAAAATAAATAAATATACAAAATATACAATGGAAAAGACTTAGCTGGTAATTTTGCGAGACTATCATGTGCCAGTCAATTCCTCAAATGCCTTGTAGTTCGAAAGTGCTCAGCAAACAATTTCTAATCCTCACACACGAACGAAAACGGCTACTATCTCAAGTCATTCAACCATTCTAAACAAAAGACAAACAAACATACCTAATATATAGATAAAACATAAAATACCAACCATCCGTCCCAACACCCCAAGTATCAAGTGTATTAATTGAGTACAGACAGGAATAACATACACAACATAAAAGAAAATAAAATAAAAGATATTAATCCTACTGCTGTTATCCCCACCCTACTCATCATCATCGTCATCACCTCCCTACTGTGGCAGAATCTGATTCAGGACATTGATACCATATGATCCATCATGTACCTATGCATATCCTCCTGCCTTTTCTGACCCATCGAGATTGTGCCCCGCAAGTCTCTGTACGAGTTGTCAGTCCGCTCATATAAAGTGTCAAGTGTGAGTGGTACGGGAGGTGGCTCATGGAGGGGATACTGTCGACTTGCAACTCACTCCTCTGCCTTGGCCTCTGAAGACGTGTGGGTATCTCGGACTGAAGGGTCGCTGCTGCTGAATCCACGAGAGGCTGAACCTGTGATCCAACCTTTGGAGCCTCCAACATCGGGGATCAATTAAGCAATAATTCTTACTTAATGCAGCTCCATAATCCCAAAATAGGCCGTCACCGGCCCTAGTATTAAATGCTGAGGATTATATTTCTGAAAAAACCCCCAATTTTGAGCTAAACGTGTGATATAAGGACCCATATCAAGAGCAGCCCTATCTCCTCCTCTCCTAACCCACGTAAATGACCACGCCAAAACACAAGTTGGGTTCACCTCTCTCCGTTGAGCCATACAGTACAAACAAAATAAGTCAACCCAATTTACCTTATTTTCCCCAGATTTTCCTACCCACAGGTGTACATGTCAAAATCCTATGAATATACCTCAAACCGGATCTCTAATACCAGACCCTAACATGTTGTTAGAAAACAGGGTGTCAACAATAGTGGCCCAAAACGAAGCCAGATCGGCAGCTGTCAAATTATAATCCCTCACAGCACTATACGTCCCCTCAAACTCATCACAAACTTGGGCGTCTCTACCTCCTCTCTACTATAGAACTGTTAGTGCATATTTTGTGTTTCCACCACTGTACGAATAGTCTAGATAAAGCGTGTGTTGAATATTGTATAGATGAGAGTGAGATACTAACAATGGCTTTCAAGAGGAGGACACTTTCATGAGGACGGGTACTAATCCACACGGATTAGTCATCCGTCCGAAAGTGTCCTTTGCCCGAAAGTATCTTGTCTATAAATAGGAAGTCATGTCTTAGAAGTTCATAAGTTTTGGGGTTTCGGCTGGAGAGATTGCCTTAGAAGTCCAATCCAAACTTCCGTCTAAACCGTCTTAGAAGTTCTTAGAAGTATCTTGTCTTAGAAGTCCAATCCAAACATCCGTCTAAACCGTCATTCCGGATCCTACAAGTGGTATCAGAGCTACAGTACCGATTCAATCGATCTAACAGTTGATTAAATCACCTATGCTCATGCTTTATGGGTTTTAGATGTAAAACATCAAATCGAAGGTCAATTCATTGATATAATTTGGAATTGAAGACACCATTACATTCAAAATTGATTTTCGTTCATGTCTGTGGAAGAATCATTATCAAATTCGAAGAAATAAATATTTTGGATCAAAAAAAAATGGATTCAACATGTTGGAGCGAATGAACACATTCGTGCGAAAAATACTCATCCGCGCGAACGAGTTTGACATCCGCACGAACTAGTACTCATCTGCACGAAAGAATCACTAATCCGCACGGAAGAAGCATTCATACGCACGAACAAGTCTCAATCGTTCTAAATCATATTACTCATCTGTACGAAGGAGTCATCCGCATGGATGAGTCATCCGCATAAGGATTCTCACGCACGAAAGAGACTGTTTAAGCCTAAAAAATTTGGTAATTGAATTTTTTTTTCGAGATTTTAACGTCAAATAGGGGTTGTTCGGGGATACCTTCGATGAATGGCTAAGATGAGGAGATTACAATGTAGTGAAGATAATGGGGTATTCATTGGTGTATAACATGTTTCATTTGGTTAAGTGACTATTGATGGGCCAAAAATGAAATATCCAGATTGATGAAAAACGAACTTTTGTGGAGTAAAATGGCACGTATTCCACATAGTTGAGTTTTACAGGGAAAATAGAGGACTGAATTTTCTTATTTTGAGGGGGAAATTCAGTGATGAGTTTAAAGATGTCAGAATTTGCAAAAAATGAGGGGAATAAAAATTTTCAAATATTAGAACATTTTTGGAATTTAGACAGGAAAATGCAACAGTATTTGGGTGGTTCAGACTCAAATTCACTGGAGATGCTTAATATCTTGGATTCTTTAATCCGTGATCATAGGAAATTCGGATTCTTTAGACCGTGATCAGATTGATGTTTGAGGGTTTACGTCCTGAGTATTTGTATAAGCCGATTAGCAGGATTAGCGTCAGGAGGATGCATCACTATTGTCGATACTTAAAAGATGTCAGATAGCTTTCAAGATATTAGATACACGTCAACTCTGTGATAGTCTAAAGTGTCAGAAAATGGTTAATCATCAAGTAGATGAGTTGTTTTTCTAGATTAACCATCGGGGAATGATGATGTTTGTTGATTAAGTTGTTTTCGGGACTAACAGAGAAGTCTATACATCTGTTACTGTGACTGAAGAGGAAGAATGTGAATTTGATCGTGGAAGAATGTTTCTTAGATCAAAGTGTGTTACCAGATTAATTTTTATCGATGAAGTTTTGATCGTGGAAGAATGTTTCTTACCCTGTTACTGTGACTGAAGAGGAAAAATGTGTTCATTGAGTTGAAGTTTCTCAATGTGGTCTTCGAAATTTCTATCAATTGCTGGTTGAGTTTTAAAGATTGGTGAATCAAGCAAGAGAGTTGCGTTAGACCAAACTTTGATATGCATAATGTTATAGATTATCAGTTAGGTTTTGAAGATTCATGATCGAGCATGGGATTTGCGTTAAAATGATTACAGATTTGGTTAATGTTGAAATGGAGATGCTGCATCGATTAGTTTCATGATGGTGAATGTTCGCGAATATTGTGATTTAGCAAATCAGAGGAGGTCAGGAACTATGCAAACAAAGAACTGAAGTGTCATTCCAGGGGGAATATGCTTTTGCAAATGCAAACCCGAATCATCAATCAAGCGGGAATTATTTGAAGATATCAAATACTTGATTGAAGTTGCAGAATATTCAAACACAGCTTATATATTTGAAGATCAAGATTCGACAGTACAAGGGGGAAACTGTTAATGCATATTCTGTGTGTTCGCCACTGTACGAATAGGCTAGATAAAGCGTATGTTGAATATTGTATAATTGAGAGTGAGATACTAACAGTGACTTTCAAGAGGACGACACTTTCGAGAGGCCGAGTACTCATCCGCACGGATGAGTCATCCGTTTGAAAGTGTCCTCCGCCCCAAAAGTATCTTGTCTATAAATAGGAAATTATGTGTTAGTATCACACCCAAAAGTATCTTGTCTATTAATGTTTTACAAGTACATTAATATGTGTGACGACATAGGAAGCACTCAACCCTAGACGATTTAATACCGGTCCACTCGCTGGACACAACAAAAGCACTCCATGCGGCCACACAAGGACCCATGAGTGGGGTTCTCCCGTACCCGATAGATCTTCCACTCTTGTTTTATGGTCTTATAAAAGATTAATGGCCCTTAAGAGATACCCTATTCGCCCATGATCTAATATTCATTCCATAGCTAGACCATACCATCGAAACATGTATTTCCCCACGAGAGTTGTAAAACCGAAAACATTTAAAATAAAAGGGGAACCTGAACTCACAAGATTGTATCCATATCAAAGTAAGTGCTAGGAAGCTGGGGAAATCCAAATACGCAATTCGACCTACAAGTTCTCTAACTCATTAGACACTTAGGTCTCTTCTAGACCTTGTACGCGTTGTTCATCTTGAACCTTACTATATTGCATTTGTTATATATTTGGAACCCCTGTGTATTTTAATATGTTGGCACTTGTTTCGTGTGTATGCTTATAATATTTATATATACTTCTTATATATACATTTTGTATTCATAGTGTATACGAACGGGCCTCGCCCTTCGTGAGCCTTCGTGCTTCGCACGAACATAAGTGGGCCTAGCCCATAAGAGTCCTTGTGCCTTGCACAAGTGAGAGTGGGCCTAGCCCATTTGAGTCTCCGTAATCCACACGATGTGAAAGGGCCAGGCCCATTAACATCTTCGTGCCACGCACGGCATATGTTCGTTATGTGTGATATATATTCTAAAAATATATTTTTAAGTTTTGTGAACCTCATTCACATGTATAAATATATTCGGTTTGAGTATGTATATTTGTTTCACAAATATATGTATATCTTCTATATATATAAGTGCTAAAAATATTTATTTTTAACATCGTATTTACGTTGATGTACATGTGCGGTATCCTTTGTGAGTGTACACTTCAACAAGTGTATTTGAGTACATCACCATGTGCTTGCATATTTCATATGTATATTTATACCGTGCATATACTTGTATTTGTATATTTTATTATTGGTATTTATATCGTATTTATACGTATTCCTATACATGTACATTCCTTGTATTCTTGCAATTCCACCAAGTGTATTTTCGTACGTATTTCATAAGTATTTGTATACGTGTATAATTATATTTTTACACTTAGTGATTATTTACTTTATACTTTCCAGAATTCTAGGTGTTGTAATATATTTATATTTCCAATGTCTAAAAATATATTATTTTTAGAGTTTCGTCGTAGTAATCAAATATATATATATATATATATATATATATATCGTGTCGAGAATGTCCCAATGTCATCCGTGATATGTGCACCCTCCTTGTCGTGACGCTAGTGTGATCGTTGTCGACGACGATGCATTTATTTTGTTAGAGTGTTTATTTTATATTTCGCGTCGGTTTCGATTATATATATATTATCTTCATCAACATATAAAGTTCCATGACGGTTTGTCCGATGTTCGTTTGTCATTTGTTCGTTCGTCCATTGTCCGCTTATCAATTGTCCACTTATCCTTTTATGGACCTTATAAGTGTGTTTCATGTGTGTATTTTTGGTGTATAAATTTCCCAAGTATAGGTATAGATGAAGGTTCGTGTCCGTATTCGTACTTATAAGTATTTCAGTGGTCTTCATGTATGGTATACTTCGTATTTGGTTACTATTCTCCTAACTCAAATACATACACACAATACACAAGTATTATACACACCAAGTGAAGTATGTAAAATATATAATTTATCCCAAAATTATATTCATAGATATATATATATATGTATATATATTATTTCCCAAAATTATATTCATAGATATATATATATATATTTATATCCAAGTGTTATAAAAACTCTTGGATGTTTAAGACTTAAGCCTTTCCAGTAAGGTTTTTCTAATCACGATTAAGGTTACTAAGCATGATTAAACATTTTAATCACCCTTTAATTGCTCATTAATCGCGATTAGATTTTCAGAAAATTTGGCCATAGTTTTCCCTAAACTATGGTGTTTTCCACGTTTATTAAACGTATTATTAAGCATGTTTAACCCACTAATCATCATCAATCACAACCAAGTTTCGAAATACCATCTTGCATGCATGTATCATACATATTCATCTTCATTTTTCCATGGACTTGTTTAGTTCTAAACATACAGATGTTTAGATCATTATTTCTAGCCTAGATTATACAAGATCATATATTTAAGCATCCAACTTAATCAACAAGATTATACCAACTAGCTAACATTAATCCACATAGTCAACACATAATACATCATTATTAGAAGACTTTTAAGTGGTGATTAGGGTTTTAAGCTTTGTTTTCTTTGATGTTCAAGATGATCAACTTGTACTTTAAAAAAAAAACATTATAAGAAGCTTAAAAATAGTAAAAGATCATCTTACAACTTTGCAAGTGATTAGTGATCTTTAAGATGAAGGTTAAGAAGGTGTAGATGCTCTAAAGTAATCCCTAATGATCCTCCATGCTTCCAAGTTCCTTAGATCACCTTGTAATGACTTGAATGGCTTAATTTAGGGTGTTTAGTGGTGGATAAAAGGTGGTTATGGAGCCGTGAGAAAGGGGAGGAAAGAGGAAGGAGGAAGGTTTCTTGCTTTTTTTAATGATGAGAATGAAATGAGATGATGGTGGTATGGTGTTTATAATATCTTCTAGCTTCAACTTAGTCCACAAGAGATCTCCACACCATGCGATCTTATCTTGATCTTATTACATATGTTGGGGGGCACGGGGCCCACCCAAACCGTAAATAGGGGGGTTACGTGTTTATGTTTTTTAATAAAATATACATATATATGTAAGTTGTTAAGATTAGAGGTTTAGGGGAATTAGAGATGTTCTTATATGGTTAGTGTTGTGATGATGTTTTTGACGCCAGACAATGGCTAACTAGTTCATTAGATGGTTCGTTTAGATGTTAGGGTGATAACAATGCCATTTGTTCGCTCGTCAGCTCGAAATCGGACAAGTTGTAAATGACGCGACGTAATACCGGAAGCTTATGTTTTAGATATCCCATTGATATCCCCAAGCTTATTTAGGATGTATAACATTATATACAAGTCTTACGTACATTAAAATGCTTAATTTTAGTGTTGCAGACATTTATAAATGATAGGGTTTATTGCGGATCGGACAAATTATAAGTAAACGCATCTTCCGGATAGTTAAGGTGTTTTAGCATTTGGTGCCCCTAATAAGGGGTTTTTGTTTGTATTTCAAATATAAAACGCTTTCATGCCATTCGTTGCTCGTTCGAAGAGTTTTCAGAACTAGCTGGCATGAATAGCATGTTCAGGTGAATAGTGTTTTCAGCATTTTAGCCAACATATCGGACATAGTTTCTTGTTTTCTCCCGATGCGATGAATGTGACATTATCATTTGCAGAATTTAAACATGTCCTACAATTGCTAGTAGGGGTGAGCAGAAAACCGAAATAACCTAACCGTAACCGAAAACCGACAAAACCGAACCAAAATAACCGAACCGAAACAAAAACCAACGGTTCGGTTTTTGGATTTTTAATAACTGAAAGTTTCGGTTTGGTTTTCAGATAACCATTTTCAATAATAAAAAATAACCGAACCAAACCGATAAGTTATAATATAGGCCAAATTCATATATTTTGTTTAAGTTTGAGTGTTTAACTCATGCTACTAAGAATTATGAATTTTATTCTTGCTTGTTAAATATTTATAATAAGAACATTAACATGTTTATTTATCATTGAAATGATTTATCCATTGTTTATAAGAAATAACAAAACTGAACATAAAAATTAAATGATTTTCAAACTATTATAAAAGAAAAGAGTAAACTTCCATTTTGGTACCTGAGGTTTGGGCAGTTTTGCCACTTTAGTCCAAATCTCAAACTTTTTGCATCTGGGTCCCTGTGGTTTCAGTTTTATTGCCATTTTGGTCCAAAAGTATTTTTGTCTTCTAAAATCCTGCTATTTTGTCCTTTTCCTCAGGGATAAAATGGTCATTTTAAGCAGAGTTTGAGGTTTATTTATATATATAATATATATATTAATGCTTAAAATGGCCATTTTGCCCCTGAGGAAAAGGACAAAATAGTAGGATTTTAGAAGACAAATATCACTTTTGGACCAAAATGGCAATAAAACTGAAACCACAGGGACCCAGATGCAAAAAGTTTGAGATTTGGACTTAAGTGGCAAAACTGCCCAAACCTCAGGGACCAAAATGGCAGTTTACTCAAAAGAAAATGTCTTAATAAAAAGTTTGAAGAAACATTAAAAGATTAGAATGTTTGTTTATGTAAACAATATTAATTAAAAATACTAAATATATTAACTGAAATGTAAACATTAAAAAAAAAGATGTTTAAACTTTGAATTATACTTTTTTATTTTTGAATCTTACGTAACTTGTTTCAAAAACCGAAAAACGAAAAAGCAAACCGAACCGCTACTAAAACCGAAATAACCTAAACCGAGAAAACTAAAACCGAACGGTTTTCAAAAACCAAAAACCGAACTTTCGATTACGGTTTCAATTTTACCCAAAAACCGAACTGAACCGTGCACACCATTAATTGCTAGCCTTTGTATGACCTAATCATGCACATATTAAACCATAAATGAATGCAATTTAATGTATAAATAAATTGTTAAGTTGTACGGATTTACCATTAATTTTGTCGGTTGTCATAGTTAGAAGTTCATAAGTTTTGGGATTTAGGGTTTCGGCTGGAGAGATAGCCTGATGCTCTCTCCAGCCTGTAACGATGTATACTCTTTCGGTATGAAATGGAATTCTCTACTTTTTCTTCTTCTTAATAAATTTCTATTGAATTAGTCTCTATCCAATCCAAACTTCTGCCTAAACCGTTGTTCCAGATCCTACAAGTGGTATCAGAGCTACGGTACCGATTCAATCGATCTAACCGTTAATTGAATCATCTACGCTCATAATTTATAGGTTTTTAGACGTAAAACATCAAATTAAAGGTCAATTCATGGATGGAATTTGAAATTGAAGATATCATTACATTCAGAATTGAATTTCGTTCATGTCTATGGAAGAATCATCATCAAATTCGAAGAAATAAAAAGTCTGGATCGAAAAAAATTGGATTCAACGTGTTGGAGCGAAAAGTGTAACAAATTTGGGGAAAATCCCAATTTGATGCGAAACATAGTGCCCTCGCGCGATGTGACATGATTTAGGGTTTCCCTCGCGTGACGCGTGGGACCTTGTTTGACCGGTTGTTGACTTTAAACCCCTCGCGTGAAGGCACTACCACTAGATCTTACTCAAAAGAAAAGATACATTAATCACGTGGTGAATACTCTGGTCAGATCAGAAGTTGCGATTTCGATGAAAGACACAAGTTGCTTATGGTAAAATGAACCGACGGTGTGCAATACTTCAGCCCTCGAGCAAGATATCTGAAGACTTTGCGAGCACGTGATCTGGATCATCTGGCATAGCTAGATCTTAATCATAAAACCTCTAATGCAAATGTGAACGACTTAATCAAAAATCTTGTGGCTGAAAGTTGTAAAAGTGAATGAAGGATGTTCAAACCAGCAGTGGGTAGGCGTGTGAGAAGCAGAGATCGAGTAAAAGGAAAGCATATTTACAAGATGGTTTACAAGCCGGCGAGATGTGTGAGAAAGATTCTGATGCATCAATTTAATCTTGATAGCTTGAAAGGAATTAAGTACTGGTATATTGATGGAAAAATGGGTGAAGCAGTGATAACAAAGAAGAAAGTCATGGAAGGAATAGTTAGAAATTTGGACCCTATGTGGCTTGTCAACTTCAACTTGGAAGATTTAAGAAAGTTGAAAAGACACTCTCTATGGTAGCTCGAACAAGACCGGGAGTTGGCTCTTTAGTATATCAGGGTCGTTTAGTCTGATATGAAGAATGAAGCCTGTGTTGGGAGCACGTTCTCAAAGCAGCATTGAAGTTTGTTACAAGATATTTGAAGATTCATGCTCATCAAGGGGGAGTCTGTATATGCACTTAATGTGATGAAGTGTTGGATTCAACAAACTTGAAGATATCAAGGGTCTTTTGTTTTAACTTGTAAAAGTTTGATAGTGTTATGATGTTCTGGATTTATATGATGTTATGTAAGTTCCGAATATGTTATGTATAAATTTAGAACATAATGATCTTTATTGTTGTCCAAGTTTATGGATTATATCTCCGAAACTTATGTGTTCTGGAGTATGGGCTGTATATATACGTTTGTGTGCAGTGAATGGAAATACTTTTTTTTAGAAAACATTGTTTTGCAAGAAACCTTTTAGAGAGAGAAACCCTAACACAACTGTGTGTGTTTTCTGTAAATGTGAGAATACAATGTGGATTCTTAGATTGTTTCTCTTCTATCTTCTACTCCTTCTTATCCTTAATCTACACGGTGAGTTCGCGTGGTAATTCCCGCATACCACGTATGTGTGTTGCGAGTGAAAGATCCTTATCGAGATGCCTAGGTGACCATACAAAATTGTTTTAAGATACGTTAAAATAACTATATAGTAAAATTCATAATTTAAATAGAAAATAGTTAAAAACCAATAAATCTTATTAAATATAATGATCTAACAAAAGTAATCTAATTCTAATAAAACATTGCAAAGAATGTCATGTGGCAATATCTCCTCCACTCTCAAGAATGATAACTAGGGAAAAAAAGGGTAAATGCACGGTACCCCTGACTGCAGGAGGGTTCTCCCTCCCCAAGCTAGCTTAGCCCCATAGCTGCCTGGCGGTTACTACCCAGCAGGATTATTCAGGCCGAGCTGGACTCGAACCCGCATCCCCCCGTTTAGAATGGGTGAGGCTGGCCACTGGGCTGACACCCCGTGGTTTCAAGAATGATAACTATATATGTGTGTGTGTATATATATGTATGCAAATAATCTTATATTCATGATTATATATTTTCGATATCCTTAATAATTAATATTAACTATCTACTAACCTACACTTTAATAAAATATCTCTACTTTAATAAATAAATAAATACAAACTTATCGAAAAAAGATGGGAAAACCAAAAATTTATACACCCTTCACTATTTGACGTAACCAAAAACTTAAAATCTCATCATGTTTATAATTTGTTATTATCGTTTTCACAAATGGTAAACGTATATATAAACAATATGTATGTTTAAAATGTGACAATTGGCACTTTCCGGTAACTTTCGTACATTTAAACAGTTACTTATACTATAAAATTATGTGCTCTAAACGTAAATACAACGTGTTTAAATGTCATACATCCATAAATCCAGCAAAATACATTTGATTTGCATGTTATATATTTTATTCATCGGTCAGGCTAGATAAGTTGTGTTAGCACGGTTCCGGTACTCAGCTAAACGACAGATTTAGGACTTAGAATTAGGTCCAACATCAAAATTATATCAAACCCCAAGTGGGAAAACAAGGGTATATGTTAATGTATTCCGGAAAATATACTAGCACTAAAACTGTCCGATCCGAACCATAAATAACAAATTTCAGCAAAAATTCAGCATTGTCTAGTTTATACAATATCCAAAAAAATGAGAATCAATCAGATCACACCGTGTGCTTCCACCTATGAGCGGGTGTGACAGATTGATATCAGAGCCTCGATTGTAGTGAACCAGGATTCTTCTCGAGTCTAGTCTACAATCACTAGGATCCTCTCATGGAAACAGTTTATACAAGAACAAAAGATTTTCATTGCATAAACATTTCACCAAGTCCACTACACAAACTCATTTCGAAAAATAAAACAACCAAGGACATTTCAGGTGTAATGTCTATGGGAAATAGACAAATTACATTATCAGTCTACGCGTTATAAACAGTTTACAAGTTAAGCTTATACAAGATAGAAATTTTGGTTAGATGGGATTCTATGTGATTATATATATTAATTTATTTATATATGTGTTGTATGAAATATTTTTCCAAGCACGAAATACCTGCGAATTCTATTATTAATTTTGACTCGCACGATGAGAATATTGACCTCGCGTCTATTGTAGAACTTATAGTGGACGTGGTTCCTAAGTGAGATCTTAAGCTCGATTCCGTAGAAGATAGTTGCATTTTCGCAGATGCAGAGATGCCTGACTTCGGTAGCGATGATGAGGCGGAGGTGGCAGCCTTGGAGACAACTCTATTAGTGGGACGAGTACCATGTGACTCAAACAAAACATGATTGATGACACTCTTGTCCAGACAAGGAAGATGAAGTACTCATCTTGAAGGTGCCCCTCCAGTTGTTATGACAACGGACGTTGATGCGTGGACCATTACAAAGATCCCTTCTATGTTAAAGGTATGTAGGCAGTAGTGTTCCCTATCTAACTGATCGTCTGCTTTGAACGAGAGAACGTTAGGGTAACCATGCAAGGCAATTTATTACTACGGGGGCCCATGTAATAACAACTTGTAGTGCATGGGAATCCTGGTGGACTCTGCGTGTAACATCCGGCGCCTTACACCACCAATATTGGTCCGCTTTGCCCTCGATGGGTTTCCCATCTAGGAACTCACGGATTTGTTTTTGGTTGCCCCGTGGAGACTTCCCAGGAGGTCACCCATCCTAGTACTACTCCCACCTGAGCACGCTTAACTGTGGAGTTCTCCTCTCATCCACTAGCTTTAAGCCCAAAACCCGTTGATGATTTTAAGAGGCAGGACATTCCTTATGAACCGAGGATCTCTCCTGGCCACGGCCGATGTGGGATTTGCCTAGGGTGTCACAATGGTCCATGTTAATAATTTGGTAGTCAGTATCGTTACAATCACCCCCCCCCCCTTAGGGACTCATCGTCCTCGATGAGGTTCGCCCCACCATCCCGAACGGCTTAGGAGTGGCTCTGATACCATTTGTAACATCCGGCCCCTCGCACCACCAATAGTGTCTGCTTTGCCCCCGATGGGTTGCCCATCCAGAAACTCACGGATTTGTTTTTGGTTACCCGGTGGAGACTTCCCAAGAGGTCACCCATCCTAGTACTACTCCCACCTGAGTACGCTTAACTGTGGAGTTCTCTTCTCATCCACTAGCATTAAGCCCAAAACGCGTTGATGATTTTAAGAGGCAGGACATTCCTTATGAACCGAGGATCTCTCCTGGCCACGACCGATGTGGGATTTGCCTAGGGTGTCACAATGGTCCATGTTAATCATTCGGTAGTCAGTATCGTTACACTGCGGGTCAAGTTAATGATCACTATTCGTTCGAAATTCTTAAGTTGTTACTTGAGATTCAAATTTTCCTATAAATTAGAACGTTAATGGAGGTAGTTACTATAACACCCTACAAAACAGGAAGACCACACATGTTTGTTCATGCCTAACATTCGATTCATATCACGATGTCGGTTGAGACTAGTCATCTAAACAAACGAAACTTGTTACCCACCCAGGGAGGATTTTTCATCGACATTCTAGGATTCTTGTACATGGGTTGGTTCCTTGGTGTCTATGGAACCTTATCTTCTTTATTGAAAATGGTTACAATAAACTCCGTCGCTTGACATTTGTCTTATTCCTAGGGATGGTATGGCAAGAGCCATGTTGCAACTCCATCGTTGCATTCTATTAGACATCTATGGAAATTATAACAATCTTTTTGGGACTCCTGGAGCTCAAAGGATATCAACGTATTCGTCACACGGGTTAGTGCGGCGAAGGATTTTCCCTACTTCAAACAACCGAAGCCCATGGAGTATGGAAGAGATACTGTGAGGATGGAGGTGACTGGATTGTTTTCCCTTCTCAACGAATTATTTCTTCTCCATTTAGACGTATGGCCAATACATGTAAGAAGTACTACGTATTTGGGTTGCAGTAATTCATGTTATCGTTGCTTCAGACATGTATGAACAACGATCTTGAGGTTTCCATGACCGATTGCATTCTTAATTCTTAGGCGCATGGTAGACTATATCTGTCCAAATATAAGTCTAGATACTTTGATGCTAAGTAACAAAAATAATATGGCGTCGAAAAAAAAACTACGCCCAAAAAGGGTCAGTTAATCAACACCCTACTATTAAGGCCAACCTAGAGTTCTTATGGAACAGCATGAAATTGCGGAAATTACACAACATGGTACTGGCAGTGCCGGAAGTTCAAATGGTTCAATTCCTGATGGATCGGGAACGTGTGGTACCGAAAGTCAAACAGTAAGTCAAACTGTTTAACTTTTAGCTCGTAATAAGCTAAAAGAATTAACAAGGCTTGGTTAGAGAACTTACTTGCACTCAAGGAAGCCAAGATTATTAGAAAAACTCAGATGGGAGGCCTCCTAATAAGGTAGCAACTCCACTTAGAGTTTAGAGAGAGGAAAGATGGAAATAAGCAAGGAGTTTGGTTGAAGATCAAGGGTATTTATAGTTGTAAGGAATGAATTTGACGATCACAAGTGTCAAGGATCATTCTAGGATCATTCCACATGTTCATAGACGTGTCATGACCAGGCTAGAACTTGGAGAACACGGATCTTGGGCACCAAAGCTGTTAAAACAGCTGGCTGCAACAAAACTGCTGAAAACTGGTGTCCCCCGCGCCAAGTGCCAGGAGCATAGGGAGCTGGCGCGCCACGTGACGGAGCTCAAAAACAAGAAAGTTTCAAAAATGGCAGAAATGGTCCCTGCAGCATTTTTGAAGTGTTTTTTACGCGTTTAACCCACGTTAACCAAAAGTTTAGGCTTTATAAGGATGTTAAAGCATAGGGGACTTGAAATATTCTTGGAAATATCGTGGATGTCGGTTCGTTAAATCGTACGGTTGCGGTTTTCGGTTAATTACGACGGAAATCGTAACGAACGCGCAAATGACCGTAAACGCGTAACGAATGGAATTTTTGCATTTCAATCCCTAAAATGCTATATTTTAATGGTTACAAAAATTTTTGGATGTGCGTATATGTTCCGGATTAGAAAATACGCGATTTGGCATAGTTTCGCAGAATTTGCAAAATAGCCCCTGAAGTTGCATAAGCATGTTTTTGCCATACCGAAGCCTTCAAAACTTATTTCTAAGTTATGTAAAGGGTATTTAAGGTATGTTTAGCTTATGTATTTGTTTAGGAGTGTACGTCGCATTAAACTGATTACGTTTGCGTAACGGTTTGCGATTTCACTTCCAGAAGTGATTCGAAAGATCAGAATTGAACAAGGATTGAAAATATGAAATACCATATATAAATACATAAATCTTGGAATAAAACACAATATTATAAAATTACAAAGTTGATCGTAATAGTACGATGATTAAAATACACAGATGTCGCAGTCTCCCCTACTTTAGGAAATTTCGTCCCGAAATTTATCTAGGGGAAGCTTGTGAGAATAGATGTTGATATTTTGCCTTCATCTGGTCCTCTCGTTCCCAGGTAAACTCTGGACCACGTTTGGACTCCTAGCGAACTTTTACAATCGATATTCGTCTGCGCTTAAGCTTTTTGACTTCACGGTCCAATATTTCCACAGGTTTCTCGACAAAGTGTAACGTGTCATTAACACGAATTTCATCAAGAGGGATGTGGAGGTTTTCATCAGCTAAAAACTTTTTAAGATTGGACACATGGAAAGTTGGATGAACATTTCCAAGTTCAGGAGGTAGCTCAAGTTTGTAGGCCACCTTTCCGATTTTCTCAATGATCTTGAATGGTCCAACATATCTAGGTGCAAGTTTTCCTTTCTTTCCAAATCTAATCACGCCTTTCCAAGGGGATACCTTGAGTAGGACATGATCTCCGACTTGGAATTCCAAGGGCTTGCGTCGTTTATCCGCGTAACTTTTTGACGGCTTCTAGCTATCAAGAGATTATCGCGAATTGTTTTGACTTTGTCTGTTGTGTCTTGAATGAGTTCAGGTCCAGTGAATTGAGATTCACCGATTTCATTCCAACAGACAGGTGAACGGCATTTTTGACCATAAAGAGCTTCGAAAGGAGCCATGTTAATGCTGGTATGATAACTGTTGTTGTAGGAGAATTCGATCAAAGGTAGATGCGAATCCCAACTACCACCAAAGTCAAACACACAAGCTCTAAGCATATCTTAAAGTTTCTGGATTGTCCTTTCAGATTGTCCATCCATTTGAGGATGATTAGCAGTGCTCAGGTTAAGTTTGGTTCCCATGGCAGATTGCATGGTCCTCCAAAAATGAGATGAGAATCGAGCATCACGATCAGATATGATGTCCAAAGGAACACCATGACGAGATACAATTTCATCCACATAGATTTTAGCAAGTTTGTCAGTAGGAAAATCCTCATGGATTGCTATAAAGTGTGCTGACTTGGTTAGACGATTAATGATTACCCAAATGGCATCATGACCTCTAGATGTACGCAGTATTTGGTAATGAGATCCATTGCAATGCTTTCCCATTTCCAAACCGGAATTTCTGGTTGTTCAAGCAAACCAGAAGGGCATTGATGTTCTGCCTTAACTTTGAGACAAGTAAGACATTTAGATACGTACAAGGCAATGTCTTTCTTCATACCCGGCCACCAATATTGGGTACGAAGATCCTTATACATTTTGTCTGCACCTGGATGAATTGAATAACAAGACTTATGACCTTCATCCATTATTAAGGTGCGGAGATTGTCTTGACTTGGAACCCACAAACGGTTCAGATAATAAAATAACCCATTGTCTTTCGTTCCAAGTTGAAGCTCAAGATGATGTGGTAATTCATCACCCATCATGCCTTGTGTAGCACAAGTTCGTTGAGCTTGGAAAATACGGTTTTGAATATCAGATCGAACTTGAACACAATGTAGCTTGACTCGTTCTTTACGACTAAGAGCATCGGCTACGACATTCGCCTTACCAGGATGGTAGCGAATCTCACAGTCGTAGTCGTTCAGAAGTTCGACCCATCGTCGCTGTCTCATGTTTAGTTCTTTCTGATTGAAAATGTGCTGGAGACTTTTTTGGTATGTGAAAACCACGCATTTTGTACCGTACAGGTAACGTCTCCATATTTTGAGAGCGAAAACAACAACACCCAACTCAAGATCATGAGTGGTGTAGTTCTTCTCGTGAATCTTCAATTGTCTTGATGCATAGGCTATAACTTTGTTCCTTTGCATGAGAACACAACCAAGGCCTAAGTTCGATGCATCACAATATACGACAAAGTCGTCGTTACCTTCAGGTAAGGATAAAATAGGAGCATTACAAAGCTTCTGTTTCAAGGTTTGAAAAGCTTCTTCTTGTTTCGGTCCCCACTCAAAAGGTTTATTCTTTTGAGTCAAAGCAGTGAGGGGAACCGCAATCTTTGAGAAGTTTGCGATAAAGCGACGGTAATAACCCGCGAGACCAAGAAATGAACGAACTTCGGTAGGAGTAGTAGGTGTATCCCATTCCTTAATCGCACTGACTTTGGCGGGACTACATGAATACCTTGTTCGTTGACAATATGTCCCAAGAATTGAACTTCCTTAAGCCAAAATTCGCACTTGGAGAACTTGGCATAGAGTTGTTCTTTCTTTAGGAGTTCCATCGTTAAACGGAGATGTTGCTCGTGATCGGCTTGAGATTTTGAGTAAATCAAAATGTCATCAATGAAGACAATGATGAACTTGTCCAAATAAGGCTTACAAACCCTATTCATCAAGTCCATGAAAACAGTAGGAGCATTTGTCAGACCAAAAGGCATAACGGTGAACTCGTAATGACCATATCGAGTGCGGAAAGCAGTTTTGGGAATATCTTCTTTGAGAACACGTAGCTGATGATACCCAGAATGTAGATCAATCTTTGAGAAACAAGTAGCACCTTGCAGCTGATCAAAGAGATCATCTATGCGAGGTAGGGGATATCGATTTTTGATTGTGAGTTTGTTGAGCTCACGGTAATCGATACACATACGGAATGATCCATCCTTCTTTTTCACAAATAGGACTGGAGCGCCCCAAGGTGAAAAGCTTGGACGAATGAATCCTTTGTCAGACAACTCCTGAAGCTGTTTAGATAACTCTTGCATCTCAGACGGTGCAAGTCGGTATGGGGATTTGGCTATAGGGTTGGCACCATGTACAAGATCTATACGAAACTCGACTTGTCGTGCTGAGGGTAATCCAGGTAGTTCTTCAGGAAACACCTCAGGATAATCCTGAATAATAGGGATGTCCTGAATAGATTTGTCCTTGCCTTTCTCTTCTACGATATGTGCCAAGAAAGCAACATTCTTTCGTAGGTATTTATGGACTTGGGTGCAGGTCATGAGTTTAAGGCTACTGACGGGTTTTTCTCCACGAACCTCTAGGATTTCACCAGACGGGAGAGGTATACGAACGATCTTATCAAAGCAAACCACCTCAGCATGATGTTTAGATAACCAGTCCATCCCTACTATGACATCAAAGCTCCCAAGTTGCATTGGCGTGAGGTCAATGGGAAAAAGATGGCTGTTAAGGTTCAATTGGCAATCACGGATGACAGAATCAAGAACAAGGGGTTCACCACTAGCTATTTCGATTGTCAAGGGCTTTCCTAGTTTGGTTCTAAGCATGGAAAGCAAAGGTTCAAAAGCTAGGGATACAAAACTTCTATCAGCACCCGAATCGAAAATAATTGAAGCAGGATGGTTGTTAACAATGAACGTACCGTTCACCACTTCGTTATCGGCACACGCCTCGTTAGCATTAATATTAAATGCTCATCCACAAGCCTGGTTTGCATTTGCCAACTTCGGGCAGTTATTTCGGTAGTGGGTAAGATCCCCACAATTGTAGCAAGACCCAGGTGGATAGTGAGGTCGTGCAGGCTGCTGATCAGGGTTTTGGGCTATTTAATTCTGGGTAAGAGCAAAACGACAAGAGTTGGCAAGATGACCAGATTTCCCACAGTAGTGCAAATGTGGCACTGTAAATGTGGCTGATGGTGGCTGTTACACTTGTTGCACAAAGGTGCATTGCCAACATACTGTTTCTTGGCCGGTGGCTGAGCAGGCTGATTGGGAGCAACTTGGTTAGGTTGTGTAGTGAGAGCGAAGTTCTTGGAAGCCTTGCGCTTCCTCGACTTCTTGGAGATTTCAGCTTTGCTACCCTTTTGCTTCTCAGGTTTAACAAACGGTTTCTTGTCACCCTTTCGGTGAAGCTTACCCTTTTTGACTTGTGATTCAGTAAGGGTTGCAGCTAGCTCAATGGCTTAACGAACAGATGTAGGGTTACTGCCAATGACGATGTCCTGAACTGGGTCTGGAAGACCGTCTATGTACTTTTCAATCGCCTTATCCAAAGGCGTCACCATCTCAGGACATAATAGGCTTAACTCCTTATACCGATTGTATACGCACGGTGCTCACCACTGTCCTGCTTTAGGTCATGGAACTCATTCTCAAGCGCCCTCTTTTCATGACGGGGGTAGAACTCTTTCATCATTAGAGCTCTAAGTTCCTCCCAAGTCTGACCCATAGCAACATCTGCACCCCTATCTCTTACCACTCCGTTCCACCACGTGAGTGCCCTCTTATGAAATACACTTGAAGCAAACTCGACTTTACGATTATCAGGACACTGAACATGGCGAAAAGTACTTTCAAGACTCTCAAACCATTGTAGGAGCCCAGTTGCTCCTTCAGAACCACTAAACTTGAGTGGTTTACCCGAGTTAAATTGTTTAAAGTTGCACGTAGTAGGTGCATTGTTATTGTTGTTGGCTTGGTTGATTTGAGTAATGAGATTTGGTAGCATAACAGCCATCTGTTGTGCTATGATAGTTGCCAGTTCGGTGTTACGTTTCGTCGAGGAGGCATTCTAAAAGAGGGAATATGAGAAAAAACAAGTGAGATAAATGTTGGATAATGAGATGTCATAAATATCGACGAAATGAAAGGATGGTGGTCATTTGTTCGTTTACTTGCAACAAACAAATGACACACAGTGACTAATCAAAGTAAATGGGTTTTTATAATGTATCGCAAAGACATGCTTTAGCCTATAGGTGGACACTCACCCTAAGAGTTCCCAGGTAAGAGTGACCGGTCCGATTAAGTGGATTTGTACGAACACTCTAACCTTAGACAGAAAACTCAGGGTACAGGCACCCACCCTTCCAGATTGCATGTGTTCACATTATTAAAACCCAAACTTTGACGAGATTTTGAAAAACTTTGAAGGCAAAGAGCGCCGATGATTTGTTTTGGCTTTTTAAAATGAATTATACTTTGTTTTTTGTAATCACCTAAGGATAGGTGATGGTATTGTTTTAAGATCTAAACACAAGATAACTTGTGTTAGGGTCCTAGAAAGGTTATAGTCTAGGTCAAAGCATTACTAAGAACCTAATTCCCTATAACCATTGGCTCTGATACCAATCTTTCTGTCACACCCCGACCGCGTAAAACAACAAACCGCGACGGAAATGTCGGGGAGTGTCGTAACAGAAGTATTGTTTCAACAACCATGGAAATTAAAGTTTTGTATTATTGACTCAAATTGTTTACATTGTCTGGAATTTAACAGAAACATAACATAAATTTATTTGTCTTGCTAATTTTTAAGTCACTAAAGCCCAGTCCGTCCTAAGTGTCGCATGAATCAACCTTAAGCATTAGCTCCTGAAACACATATGAAAATAGGTACGTCAGCATAAAAATGCCTGTGAGATACATAGGTTTTGTTGATGAGGATTCATGACTTGAAATTTAAAATAATAGTTTAATGAAATGTGTCATGAACCCTATAAAATGTTTTCTTTTATAAAATCATATGAAAATTAATGTGAAAATCAAAAGATATAGAAGAAGGATGTATGATCAAATAATCAACCGGATGATAATGAATTGTATAATATATGCCATTTGTAAAACAATGTCTTATGAAAAATATATGATATTTGTACCAAATGTGTCATGTCTTTGTCTTTATCGAAGTGGTTTAAATAACGCTACGTTATGTAATATCATGAAAGCACTTATATATAGGAAGTACCAGCGGCGTATCCACCATGCTTATATCATATTACACACATCTCGTTATTTAAATCACTTATCAAATAACCACCAAAAATGTCTTGTCAAACAAATGTCAAATGTCATGTGTAAACAATGTAATATGTCACAATGTTAGGTATAAACCATGTCTTGTATAACAAATGTCTTGTATGGCAAGTAAAAAGACTTTACTCAAGCCATATGTATAATGTCGTGTATAACCAATGTCATGTACAAAACAATGTCTTGAATAAACCAAAGTTTTAAATCAAAAGTCATGTTTTGCAAAACCAATGCTTTATTTGATATGAACATTTATGTAGTTATGTTTATCGCTTACATTCAACCCCTTGAGACTGTCGGATAAACCCTTATCAAGTCAGAGGTTTATCAAAAATGTATTCGGATTCTGTCATTCCCTACTTCCAAACAAACCTAGGAAGCGGGGAACGGGATTTGTCATGTCCTATGGTACCATTACATACTACCGGGCAGCGTGATTAGTGTTAATGAATGTATTATGTCCCGTTAAACAAACCAAATGTCTTAGTCAATGTAAGCAATGTCATGAAAAATGTCTTTAAACCATGTACTAAGTATGCTAAGTCAACATACGAAGTAGAAATGTCCATAAAATCAATGTGCTAGCATGCTCAGTCAACATACATAGCAAAATGTAATGTAAATCAATATGCTCATATGCTAAGTCAACATATGCCGCAAAAGGTGTCTTTGAAATCAATGTGCTAGCATGCTCAGTCAACATAAATAACAAAACATAATTGAAATCATGTACTATATATTGTACTAGTTGAACATAACAAGTATATGTTATGAAAAACAAGAAAACATGAAAGTAGCAAGTAGGCACATGTGTATCACCCAAAAACTTTTGAAAACGTAAAGAGGGGTCTATGTACTCACATAATCACCTTAAAACATTTAGAAAAGAGGGGTCAATGTACTCACTTGGGATTGCAAAAGTATCGTTGCTCAAGAAGAATAACAAAGCTCGAGAGTATAAGGAATCAAATGGTTCCTAAGATCGGATAACTATGTTAATAAGTCCGGACTTTAATCGGCGGATTGGATAGAATGATGTCTTATAAATCAAATGAGCGTTGGAACTCATATGGTATGATTTAATAAGCTCAACATTCTGATTTGGAAGTGATCCTAAGTGCTTTTGACCCGAAGTGACCATTTAAGGTAGTTTACGCTACGTTAACGTGTCATTTGCGTAAACGCATGATCAGATGGTTGAACATGTCCTATGATGAGTCTTAAATTCCCAATCATGTTTAATAATGTTGTAATATCAGTTTATATGTCAAAACTTTAGCCACATATGCTTAAAATGAATTTATGTGCGAAAAGGGCATTTTGGTCATTTATAAAGGGCATAATAACGACCTATCATAATACTAACCAAATGGACGTGACCATAAGGTATAACCTCAGAGGGTTATTCTCTATATAACTATGGTCACAAATATGAGTTTGGTCGGATCCTAAGATCGACCAAACGGGTCGGATCCGAAAGTCAAAGCGGTGGTTAAAACCGCTCGACTTACGACCCTAAACAAGCACTAAACTAAAAGTGACGAGTTAGACATGTTTAACATGTCTAACTAAGTTTATAAAACTGATTTGATATCAAAACAAAGTGTTTTGATACCCGAAAATAGTTCCTTCGTATAAGCGCATTTTGCGCATTATTGATCGAAACCTTGACTCGTCACTTCGACTAGGAAAACGTGGTAATCAGTAGGTATAATCGCAAGGGATTATAACCTTCGTGATTACGATCACGTTGCAAAGTTCAATTGAACTTTGACTAGACCAACTAATGGTCAAAACTGAAAGTCAAACAGTAAGTCACACTGTTTAACTTTTAGCTCGTAATAAGCTAAAAGAATGGACAAGGCTTGGTTAGAGAACTACTTGCACTCAAGGAAGCCAAGATTATTAGAAAAACTCAGATGGGAGGCCTCCTAATAAGGTAGCAACTCCACTTAGAGTTTAGAGAGAGGAAAGATGGAAATGAGCAAGGAGTTCGGTTGAAGATCAAGGGTATTTATAGTTGTAAGGAATGAATTTGATGATCACAAGTGTCAAGGATCATTCTAGGATCATTCCACATGTTCATAGACGTGTCAAGACCAGGCTAGAACTTGGAGAACACGGATCTTGGGCACCAAGGCTGTTAAAACAGCTAGCTGCAACAAAACTGCTGAAAACTGGTGTCCCCCATACCACGTGCCAGGAGCATAGGGGCTGGCGCGCCACGTGACGTAGCTCAAAAACAAGAAAGTTTCAAAAATGGCATAAATGGTCCCTGCAGCATTTTTGAAGTGTTTTTGACGCGTTTAACCCACGTTAACCAAACGTTTAGGCTTTATAAGGATGTTAAAGCATAGGGGACTTGAAATATGCTAGGAAATCATGGATGTCGGTTCGTTAGATCGTACGGTTGCGGTTTTCGGTTAATTACGATGGAAATCGTAACGAACGCGCAAATGACCGTAAACGCGTAACGAATGGAATTTTTGCATTTCAATCACTAAAATGCTATATTTTAATGGTTAC
Organism: Scalesia atractyloides; assembly: GCA_947069175.1. Taxonomy (NCBI): domain Eukaryota; kingdom Viridiplantae; phylum Streptophyta; class Magnoliopsida; order Asterales; family Asteraceae; genus Scalesia; species Scalesia atractyloides. Next base: position 24,866,937 of record CAMTDV010001633.1, read on the forward strand.
AAAAATTTTTGGATGTGCCTATATGTTCCGGATTAGGAAATACGCGATTTGGCATAGTTTCGCAAAATTTGCAAAATAGCCCCTGAAGTTGCATAAGCATGTTTTTGCCATACCGAAGCCTTCAAAACTTATTTCTAAGTTATGTAAAGGGTATTTAAGGTATGTTTAGCTTATGTCTTTATTTAGGAGTGTACGTCGCATTAAACTGATTACGTTTGCATAACGGTTTGCGATTTCACTTCCAGAAGTGATTCGAAAGATCAGAATTGAACAAGGATTGAAAGTATGAAATACCATATATAAATACATAAATCTTGGAATAAAACACAATATTATAAATTTACAAAGTTGATCGGAATAGTATGATGATTAAAATACACAGATGTCACAGTAAGAGCTTAACAACGTAAAGTTGCGTTTATGTTTTTATAAAGTTATTAATTAAATCGGAACCGAACTCGAAATAACACGACTAATAAAGTTAGTGACTTGTGCATTTTTGTATAAAAGAAAAATAAGAAAATAAAAAAAAATAATAATAGTAATGACTAATGAACCAAACCGACGTATCATGGCGAAATGTCCATGCGAATATAAATATTGGTTTCGAATACAACAAATTTACGTTTTGCACTTGACAAAGTTATATTTTTTTTACATTGTTGACGAAAGTAATATATTCTATATGTTGTCAGCGAAAGCTATATATATATATATATATATATATATATATATATATATATATATATATGTTGTTAATGAGTTGTTGATTTTGAAAACGTTAAATCGATAACTCGTGTGGTCGGGATCGTCCTAAAACAGGGGAAACTCTGCCCGTTTTTTGTCAAAATATATATATATTTATACATTTATTATACTTTTCGTCAAAATATATCTATTTTGTTTTCGTCAAATACATATATATGTGTGTGTATATATATCAACCATGCTTCCTCATCAAACTGTATATATATATTTACCATATATCCGCTACACTAATGAACGTAACGAGGCTCGAATGAAGCCTACAAAATAAAGATTAAAGTAATTTCTTTCAACAATAATTCTTTAATCTCTAAGCACTCTAATACCTTATAACTGCGAGATACGACTCGGGTGCTTCGATGATCAAAATGTTACCTCGGTGCCCCACTCTTCGACTCCTAGACTCCTCTCGGGATTTCCAAAGGAACTTGCAAACTGTGAGCATACTCGACCCCTTTTTACACTTTAACACGTTTTGGGATGCAACATGTATCAATTAAAAAATTTCATATTAAACGAAATCAAATGTATTCGGATCACCAAACGTGTTACCTGTTATGCCTATGCTACTTATGCTTGTTAGTTTTAACTTGTTTCTACTTGCTATTTGTTGTGCTTATGTTAGTTGTACGTGCCAGTTTCAATTTGCATGTCCATGCCATTTCGTTATGCTTAGGTTGTTTAAGTATAATAGTTTAATCTCGAATGTAAATTGCCCTGATTGAATTGTGATAACTTTATGCTTATATTTATTTTCAAACTTGTATGCTCGCCAATACTTTTGTATTGATCCATGCTTTTAATACATGTAGCAGGAATTCTGATGATGCAAGGAACCTAGTACGATTGCCTAGAAACGCATTTAGACTTTACATACTCGATGTAGTGTATCTTATCGCAACATGTTGTAATTTGTTTCAAACTTTGTATTAAACTATTAGCAATGAAATAAAATTATGTTTCTTTTATACTTGTCGTGATTTAAATTCGCATTATCTGAATTAAGCGATGAACAAGGAAATTATTAAATACTTGACACCAATAATGTTGTGAAGTCTCTTGTAATCTAGTTTTCGTCTCATCCCGATGTTTCCGTCATCGGTTGGGTGTGACACCAATCCATCTGACCCTCGAGATTCTTCACCTTCCCCTTGGTCATCTCTAGGTCTCCGCAAATAGCACCCATCTAACGATCGCCGTGAGAACACCGGTCAATCCATGCTCCTTTCTGCTTCTTTGAAGCAGACTCCATGGCAGCTCTATAGGTTAAGGCAATGTCTCCGGCAGGTCGAGTCCTCTTCCTATGGGTGTAATAGACTAGAATAGTTGTAGTGGAGACTCGTGACTCGGGCGGCTGTACGGACGACTCAGACAGGACTCGGGTGTAGGCTCAGCAGTGGGAATGGGCGGGGCTACCGATGGCTCAAATGGACAAACCGTAACAGTAGTGGCGTCCACCACTGGAGCTATCCCAAAGGATCCTCCAATCAACGGAGTACCTCTACCCAACTCATAGACAATAGGCGATGTGCCAGATGACTGTTCGATCTCGAAAATCGAGGGTAGAACAGAGTCATCATCATCAATCCAGCCGTTACTAGTATGCGTGTAACGGGCGTCAACTTGGCTGGCGAATGCAGCGGGGCCAACATAAAATGACAAGGCAAATTCGGCCATGTTAACGATATGAGGGGGTGTGTGGGGTATCTCTGGCAGGACTGAGGTCGGTGAGATCTCGTATTCATGCTCGCTATCTCAGTCGTGAATCTCTATGATCTCATGTGAGTGCGACATCTGTGACACAAGGTAAGCGTACTAAATAAGTGTGTGTTCAAACGAAAAATAACACGTAAGGCCCAAATAAACAGATTAACACATATGCATATAAACTCAAAATAGTTTTCATACATGATTAAAATTCATGTTTATTTTAAATTATTGGCTTCGCGAATCTTGGACTTAATCTCAAAATTTCGTCGGTTGAAGTCTAGAGTTTTCCCCTGAAAACAACTAGTTTGCTACAACCATTGGCTCTGATACCAACTTCTGTAACACCCCAAAAACGTCGCAGCGGAAATACAGACGTAATGGTGACGGAAGTTGGAGCCCATAAATATCTTAATGGATGATGCATCGTTAATTTTTGGACATATTACTTAATTAAAACATTGTTTAAAAGCTTAAACATAAACCACAACCATAACGTAGTTAAGTTGTCTTGATCCTTGTGGATCTTAATACAGTCGGTCCCAAATAAGTTTTAAAAGTTGTCCATAGTTTATTGTTAAATAAAACATGCATCACAACCACAAGACACGTCAAAGATTCCCCGAAGCCGAACTCATGTACCTGAAGGACACATTAAAATCAAGTGTCAACACAAAGGAGGGTGAGTTCACGTATTCACATTTTAAAACAATTTGATCCAAGGGAAACTTTCAAATTATGTGTTTAATTATTAAAACATCCATATAATATTATGAAAGCCAATTTCATTTCCTTATAAAAAATTCAAGGGTCAGCCATCGCAAGCGTTTTCCGAAAACCTTCGATACACAACATCTTCCCAGGTTTTCCATATTAAATTGATAGCATCAAGTGTTCAGACTCGTATGTTTTCAAGACAATACGAACCACATATTAATAATAAGGACATAATCAACGCTAGACAATAACTGAATATAAAATTTGTCGCTTGACTTGACGCGCAGCTACCGGTCACGACGGGGTGGTCAACCTGATAGATCTATCAACAATTCCATGCATATCGGTATTATTGACTAACTGGCTAATTTCGCGCTATGTGCCCGCAATAGCTCACTCAAGGTGACAACCTTATGAACAATATATATATCCTACTAAAATGATAAATTTAATATATAACAAGCTTACGAATTTCCCCGAAGTCCCCACCGAAACGTAAACCATACCCGGTACTTACTCTCTTTAGACCGAGCGAATTCGTTACAACTTTTAGATTTAATAAATTTTAAATCTACACAGTCGTTTTCTCTTAAACACCGTAATAACACTCGTTTCTCCCCGAAACATATATTCACATTTATCCAAAAATTTGTTTCTCCCCGAAACATATTTATATCATAACCATATATTTTCCATGAAAGTATGTCCATAGTTTAATCAAAGGTATATTTTACAAAAGTGTATACTTATCCTTTTAAGGTGTGTTCTTCCCCCAAAACAGTTATAAAAACAGTAAAAAGAGGGGTTTATTGACACTCACATTTGGGTGCGTATTTTATATAGCGCAATCCCACAATTGTTTCTACACATTCTAATATATGTAGGAACGATTTATCAAACATTATATCACAATATTCCTAAGTTTCTCCAAATCTTGGAATTTTCACATAACTTTGAGATTTTCTCGAAAAGTCATTATTTTTTATTATGTTGGCACTTTCATATATATGAGTTCATATATATACATATATATATATATATATATATATTAAGATTTTGCAACTTGAACAATTTTATTGGTGACCCTTAATATCCGTTATCACTCCCGTTTAAACGTACTACATATCTACGATTTGCGCGTCGTAATATATATACATAAACGTACATAAATACTCAATATTGTAACACGCAAAAACACGTTAACTTATACATTTTATCATTTTTAAATCATGCATACATGAAATAACTTATTAAGTTAACCTACGTATAAAATTTTTTATGCTCGACAAATAAGTTACACTTTTAACGCAATTTCACCGATTCTACCGCTTTAAACATACAAGTGTGCATGCATAGTCTAATTTCCCGCTATCATGTCAACACGTAACATATTATCATATACACATATTTAAATCACATAACTCATTTTAACACATAAGGTTCACCCATAAACAACCCATTCTAGTATACATTTAAAAATGCGTATTTTAGTAATTCGGTAACGTTTTCGGGTGTCGAAAGTCATGTATGACTAAACATACACCAAGTAAACTTAATATAAGTTAAAATACTTATATTTATATCAAAAATATCAGTTTACTTACTGATCAAAAACAGTTTCGTAAAAATCTCTTAAAAAGGCGATTTTTACCATTTTTATCGCATAGTTTTGCATCAAATGTTACCATAACCATCCCAAATCGAAACAACTTGATATTTTAACATAACACATGTTATTTACTCATTAAAATGATGGTTATAATCAGATTAGTGAAGTTTTTGTGTAAGCCTCTTAAATCATGCGATTTCACACACTTTACAACACTTTAAGCACAATGTACAACATGCAAAGCTAGTAGACTTTATGGCAAAGCTTCATGCCATTTTAACACTTTAAATATTATTAATTTTAGTGTTTAGAACCTGATTAAAAACCATCTTTAACATTCCATGCATTATTCATCATTTCATGTCTATACATCCACATGCATGCTTAAGTACAAGCATCTAATGCATCAATTTACATCATCATCATGTATGAACTAAAACATATCCCACATGCATTTAACTCATGTTCAAACAATCCAAAACATATTAATCTTCATATGATCATCATCCAATCCTCCTATCATAAATGCAAGTAACTTTCTAATATTTATGAACATATGGCAAAACTCATGTGCATGCATGTATATATATACATATACACGACACACATATATATAATTATATACTTCCAAAAATCCACTTTTTCATGTATTCATCTCAAATCTTTTAGAACATTCCTTAAATCATACATGCATTTCACTTTTTCAATCATCATATCAAACAAGATTTAACTAACAATCAAAACTCATCTCTAACATATTTACATACATACCCACGGCTATGTATATACACACATATACTTCCATTTTATTTTGTTCAAAAACCCATTTGTTTTAGTTTAAGTTTGTGAAATATCTCAAGAATCAAGGAAAACCTTCCATTATTATGAACATCACTATGAATCAAGAGCTTATTTTAACGAAATGATTTTATACCTTCAAGATTCTAGTGGGTTTTGACAGAAGTGATAATATGAAGCTTGGTTCTTTGCTAGAAACACCTTAAAAATACTATTGCATCTTCAAATGGACTTGAAACAAGCTTGTATGAACTTGAATATTCAAGAACTTCAGATTTTGAAATGGTAGTGTGTGTTTGTGTGTGTTTCGGACGTGAGTTTCAAGAGTGAGAGTGATATTGTGAGTGTTGGAATTGGTATATTATGGAAGATTTGCAATCCATAATCATTACACAAAGCCCTAGATCCAACAAGTGGAGGAGAGAGGAGAGACGGAGCCCTCTTTGGCTGCCACCTCCATCCATGCACACATTTATATCGTATACATACATATATATATTATATCTAGGCCATAAATTGGTATTTAACTGGATATTGGGTGTTTTATCTAGCGTTTTAATCACGTTTTAATGTTTTTTGAATTATTTTTAACGCTCTATAAAAATAAATTCTGAACAATATTTTATTTGCCTGGACCGGCTACGTTGGCGGTATTTGGCAGTATGTGCGCTGTGTTGCGCAGTACGCGCTTAAATTCGCAAAATAGGGATTTTAAGCGTTTTAATTTATTCATTCTATAGAAATAAACTTTCCAAATTATTAGTGAAATAATTATCAGTTGTCGTGACTGGCTGTGTTGACAGTATTTTGTCAGATACGCGCAGTACGCGCTTAAACTCGAAAAATAGAGTTTCTTAGCGTTTTAAATTAGTTTTCCTCACGAATATGATTAAATATATTATTTTAATCATAAAAGACTATTTTTAGGATTTTAACATTAATCGGGCGGTCACCGACGTTCGTTTCGCATTTTAATCGTTACGCGATAAGCGTTTATCTTAAAGTTGCCAACATAATTTCCAATAAATTTTAAATTTATAGCACATCAAATAACACCAAGTTCAATAAAATTTTGCCTTGTATTTATTCATAACACGTGTCACGTTAGTACAAGCTCAAAATAACCGGGTGTTACACACGTGGACATATCGTTTACCCGAAACGGAGTTCGGATGATAGAGTTTCGGGCTGCGCGAAGAAATGTGCAAAACTGTGACTTCTGGCCATGATTTCATTTTCTGGTAATGGTACCAACATTTTCCGGTGATGGCGACTAGTGGAGATGATGTGGTTCATCGGCACGAACGCGTGGACATATTATTCACCAAAATTCGAGTTCGTTTGGGCCGGTTTTGATCTACTCAAATATTGGCGACCAAAACCAAACACACGGAGAGTCAGATCTGTGTTTTAGCAGCAATGGGTGAGTCAGTGGATGACGCCGATAATTTTGAGATGTCGGTCATGTTAAGACGATCGCGTAGAGATGTGGATCGCGTGAAACGGAGTTCGTATGGTCAAGTTATGGGTGAAACAAGATTCTACTCGCATTTTGTTACATGAGTTAAGAGTAGAACAGACGCGCCAAATATGGAATGTATGCACGGATATGACCAATAAAAATTTATATTCATTTTTAGGGTCTATTTTGGGATGTGAGAAAATTGTTGGGATGACTTTCGGGAACGTTTTTCGGTAACGATACATTAGAGGTTTTTTGTGCATTTAGACGCGTCAATTACACGGTTTGGGACACTTTAAACCGATTCGACTCAGGTGGTAGGATAAGTACTGTGGTGGTGATTTAGTAACACTCGGCTCCTTATCGTTAGCGTGTTGTGATTTAGACATATCTGAAATGCAATGCATGTATGAGTCTTAAGTGGATATGTGTGTAGTGCATGCAATAGGAATGATTCACCATGCAAATTTGGAGTCTAGTGTCATTGTAGTTTTCGAAAGAAAAAGCCTATAGTCTGGTTTTTAAAAAATTTAAACCTAGTTCACTATAATCAATGACTCTGATACCAATCTATCACACCCTCACATTCCACATGCGGGGTTTTACCGCAAGGCGTGTGAAAAACCAAGATACAACCACTAATCATGTTGAATCATTCATAAATAATTGATAAACACTTAACTACCCATATTCAACATGAATAGTGATAATATTTTAAATGTTCCAAACAAAAGTTTAAGTTTAGCAACGTAAGCTAAAATTATAAAAACCCAGAAATGGCAAAAACCCGCAGTTATTTTGCATAATAAAATAAAATAGTTTAATAAAACAATGACACTCCAAGATGCATGTCCTCATGTGTATCGTACCTAGAATCCGGCAAAGCATGCTTAAGTGTATCGACAAAAAGTTGGCGAGTTCACAGTTTTAGTTCGAAGAAAAATAAAGTTAAATGCAAAAGTTATAAAAGCATGTCTTGGGTAACTAACCCACGGTTAAGCAACTAAACTTGTGACAACCGGTACTTTCCGATCCTAAGGAACTCTGAATAAAACAAGTCCGTTTAGAGTGCAAGGTTGTCTCGGTTTGGTTATTTACTTATGACACATAATATCAGGGACTAGCTACCCGCTGATAGATCCTTAAACCGTAGGAATAACAATAACATACCAAGATTTCAATATTGGCTTATGACAGTGGCTAGGATTTAAATATTGGTTTATAACTATGACAATGGCAGGATTTCAACGTTGATGACGATTATGAACGAAAACATTATGACAGAAAACATTTTGTTACCGGTTTACAAATACAACAGTTACATGCATTGGTTTACAAACATAACAGAGAACATTTTGATACCGACATTACGACATTTCAAATGTTTTGAGATACTATGATCTCACGAACCGGTTATCAAAAGATTTATTTTAAATCTTTTTCAAACAAGCTATGAACTCGCTCAACTTTATGTTGATTTTTCGCATGTTTCTTTCTCAGGTTACATATACAAACTATGGCACGTTTGGAATAGGTCAGCCCATTTGAAACCCGAGTACTTAGCAGCGTTCATTTCCTAAAAGTCTTAGCTAATAATACTTCCGTTGTGCAATGAAGATACCAGTCCAGTCATGCCGGCTCTGATGCGATCGATTTATCGGGGTGTGACAGATTGGTATCAGAGCTATAGGTTTCAGCGAATTAGGTTTCTTTAGAGATACCTAGGCTTTAACCTCACTTTCCTGTGGGGACTTAGCTTATTAAGACTTGAATACATATAGAACGCCTAGAACACATACATGAGTTCCAACCGTGGCCGAAAACAATGATCCAACGTATCGACTTATAAACATTCATTAGTGTTGTGCTTTGTACATGGTACATGAAACGAATACATACGAGCAAAACTTGAAAGTTTTGAAAACACACTTAAGACCTTTGGTTAACTTATGACAAAAATTCATTAAAGGTCCATTTCGTAGGAACTGAGATTATTAGCTCGGGCAAACAACTTTATCTATATCATCTATGCCATTTACTAACCCGAGCAGGTAACCTACAAAAAACAAAATGCCGATGTGCATGAATACATGAAACTTAGCGCATACATCACGGATGTAGAAACATGAAACGAACGAAATACGAGGCAAGGCCTTTTGGTAAAACACGAACGAACGATTTCAACAGCAAGATAAATTCTGTCGGTGGAACGACTGTCGGTCAGAATACAGCTATTATCATGTAGCCCTGCAAGCGGTTTGAAACACGCCAAAGTACGTCCAAACGAGGATTTCATGAACCAATGGAAAATCATGACTATGGGCATCGCAACAGAAAAGATAATTCTTCAAATCTCCCCACTCTCCTAATGGCGGCTACGCCAAGACTGACATCTCGTGGTGAAGTCACATAACGTCAGGTCATTACACGAAATTTGAGGTAAGTCTTAAATTCTTTTGTTGGAAATTCTGACCTTTGCATATAGTGAGTAGATCCTTGCACCTCTACTTTTTCTAAAGGTCACCTCATCATGAAAATTTCATTCATGATCAATGAACACCCAATTACAATTTTTTTTGACAAATTCATACGTCATGCAAGCATTGTTGGTTGGCATGTGGTTAACTTGATTCGTGGAAACCATCAGGGACTCCACATCGAATGGTTGGTTCTATCAATTATTTCAATTATTGTTCTCGCTATACCGATTATTGCATTGAAACCTTAATGACCTACATTATTGCAAGAGTTGACTCATTGATATCGAGTCAACTAAATTCTTTGAAGCATTTTTCTTGACAAATTACACACATGGTTTTCGTGTGGCCATGTTGAAATTTCCTTGGTAAACATATATCGTTGTTGGTCGATATCTAAATCAAGTTTAGTTGGTTAAACTTGCTCACTATACATACTCGATTCAAGGATTCCATATGATGGATTGTGGTCATCGTATTCAAAGTAATATCAACAAGCATTTAACTTATTTTGAGCTATAGTAGACTTGTTTGGTCTTAACTTCACTAAATCGTTGATTGTACGGCACCTTGTGGTGGGGTTTTCATAATTTGAAGCTTGTGCTGATTTCATCTACACACCTCACATATGGATTTAATTATTTGTTTGTCTATCTATTATTAAATCCACTCTGTTGATTCGTTATCTTGGGACATTCTTAATACAATCATGTATTAAGAGTACGGTACACAATTTCATGGCTTATTTCGGTGTACCTCGAGCGGTTATTTCAACGCCACTTGCAACTTCGATGACATTCAATTGTTATTCATTTGTTATTTTTGTCATCAACCGAAATTTCTATGGAACTCATTTGGAATAAATTTTGACACCACTTCATTGAACCTTTCATCTGATTACAAAGACGGTGGATTTGTTCGATCACCGTTATTAATGAATTGTTTCAATCACTACGACACCTTGTGGCGTCGGTACAAACTTGTAGCTTGCGCTAGTCGCGAACAATCGCCCATATGAAACTATATATATTTTCGCTTGATTCATCATTCAAATAGTCTTAATGCAACTATGTATTAAGACAATGATACACCAGGATCAGTTGTATTTTGGTGTATCCTTGCAATTTGATAATGTCAACACAGATTTTATTTCATTTAATGGTTCGATAGCTGACAAATCATTTCATGGTCCTATTCTATCTGAGCTTGTTGATTCTGTATCATACAACAACTAATGTAAGGTACTATTGATAGTACATTTCTTGCCTCTAAAATTCATTTGCATATTGTGAACGTCCATTTGAAATCTTATTGGTTGCATTCCTCCTTTGTTGAACCTTCTTAAACTTAGTCACATTGGTGATTGCATCATAACATCTTGTTCACTTGGCATCAATTTAGAAAACAAATTCAGATGATTCGTTGGATTCTTAATATTGTACTAAGTATTTGTATTCATATAAATCGGACAAGTCATGATCCATTTTTGTAGTCATTTACCTCGGTATTATTCATACCTACCTGTGCATGACAAAACTCTAAGGAGAAGATATGATCTAAATTTCGAGGACGAAATTTCTTTAACGAGGGGAGAATGTGACAACCGGTACTTTCCGATCCTTAATTACGTGAATAACAAACATTAAGACATTAATACTTAGCGTAATTATACGCAAATTAACTCAATTAGGCCTATTGGAGTGCCTAGGAACGTCAATCCGGCCTTACCGTGCGCAAATGTCGATTTGCGGAGAGACTGGTGAATGATAAGCAGCAACGAACTGACAACAGACAAAACACTAACAAGTCCGGCAAATACAAATTTTATACATATAATTTATGCATATGAACTTGGTTTTGCAAATTTACGGTACTTTGAATGGCACAAAACGCCTACGTGTACGAAAAACGGGACTGCAGAAGCGCACCGGCAACAAAACGAAAGCATTGGACATGTGTATCGCTTTCAAACACTGAAATATTATGAAAAATTTAGCTTCATAATTGAATTTTAATATTCACAGTTGAAATCAGATCGAAAAAACAGATTAGAAACGACCTCCGAAGCAAATTTCACGATTTTAACGCAACCGAAGAACGTACGCGACTAATATCGAATACCGACATCATTTTTTCGTAGTTTTGACCCTAAAAATTTGTAATATGACATTCTACGAAGTTTGGGTGTGAAAACGGGCTCTAGAAATACGATCGGGCCATTAAAAACACAAGAAACCGGCTTATGGGCCTTGGGCCCAACCCACCAAACCCTAGCTATATAAGTGTGTTTACACACACAAACACCATAAACACACACACTACTCTCTCTCCTCACACCATTTCTCTCTCACTCATTCTCTCTCTAGAAATCCGGTGGCCGGACTCCGGCCGACCACCGGCGGAGACCGGCGAGACCACGGCGGCGAACCCGCCGGCGACGACTTTTCCGACGATTTTCCGGCGACCTTTTTCTCGGCCAAGAGTACACTTTTTCGACTATCTTCGATGTTTCGGATCGCATGGTGATGTTATTTTTTCAAGATTCAAAGCCGTTTGAGCACAGGAGCAACTCCGGCGACATCCGGCCAAATTCCGGCGAGCTCGTTTTCAAGTTTTCTTTCCATGCATGTTAAATCGAGTGGTTAGAGATCTTTCTGCAAGTTTTCATGAAATTTTACTCTACGGTGAGATTCCGACTTCTGGCATGGTTCTGGCGAGGTTCCGGCCATTCGTTTTCGACAAAAAATATATTTTTAGGCTCCTGATAACCCGTAGAGTCCATCCGAAACACTTTCGTCTCGGGTGAAAAATAAGTTTCGAGATGCTCTCGGGCTTGGGTCAACTAAGTCAACAGGTCAAACACGTGTCAAGGGACCGTTTTAGGTCATTTTCGATGACTTGGTTCAGTTTTGGGTTCAGGTCAAACCCAGTCAACATGGGTCAACACAGTCAAAGCTGGTCAACATAGTCAACTCAGTCAACGCAAATCTCGGTAAAATTTAAATGATCCGGATTTTGTTATTTTGTTTTTTAATATAGTATTAGTTAACGTGACCAAGCTTGAACCATAGTATGTCAAAACAATTAACTGCTAACCTAGACGACCAGGTAACTCATTCGGGTTATGTCACAACAATTAACTGATAACCTAGACGACCAGGTAACTCATCTGGGTTATGTCACAACAATTAACTGATAACCTAGACAACCAGGTAACTCATCTGGGTTATGTCACAAGAATTAACTGATAACCTAGACGACCAGGTAACTCATCTGGGTTATGTCACAACAATTAACTGATAACCTAGAAGATCAGGTAACTCATCTGGGTTATGTCACAAGAATTAACTGATAACCTAGACGATCAGGTAACACATCTGGGTTATGTGGAAAACTTTCTAAGTACAAGTATTGTACAAGTATTCATATACGTATAAATACGGTATAAGTACCAAATGATACATATACTCTCACAAAGAATATCGTACAAATACATTAACGTATATGCCAACTATTCGGAAAAATGCACAAAAACAATGTACGAGTTACAACGTATTGTTTTCATAAAGATATCCATCAAGTACACGTACCCCTATTCACGACAACTAACGCGATTTCATAAATATGTTTATATTTATATATATAAATATATATTATAATCCACTTGAAAACTAAGTCGTTTCCATGACTTAGTGTTATCCCGACTAGAAATGGAATCAAATAACCATAGATTGGTTCTTCTAATTCAAGATAATAACACTCTTTTAGGAATCGTTTGTCAACGATTCGGTAGAGCTCGGACACGTAGTTTAACTACGTTGTCTTATTAGAATCTTATAAGCTTGATTCCTTGATAGGAATGCTATAGTTGCACGGTAGTGGGTTCATGTTCTTGGAATGAAATTACGGAATCACATTAAGCTAGCTTTGCACAAGGATATCAAGGTGAGTTCATAACCCCCACTTTTTTACAGCTTTTACATTTTTATAAATGTTTTCGGGGATGGAAAGACATGCAAGTTTTGAAAAAGTACACAAAAGTTCAATGAACAAAAGATTCATATTTCTAAACCATGATGAAAAAGGATTTTGAATAAACTCAACTGGTTTACGAAAATTTTATACTCAATATACCGGTTTTACAAAAAACTCGCGTATTTTTGAAACGTGCATGAGTTTCATGGATAAGGTGCCCTAGTTACAACGGGACAGGATTGTCCTACATACAAACAAGAGGACTGGTTGGTCCTGATTTTAGATTTAAACGGGCTAGGCCCATTTTCACTTGTACGGGGCACAAAGACTCTGCGAGTTCATGTTCCCCCTTTTCCTTTTTAAACGTTTTCCAGCTTTCTAACAATCGGGGGTGAAATACATACTATGAAATTCTATGACAAGGGGGTATGTTAGCTACGGGTTTAAAGAAAGAACTATGATCAATGTGTGTAAGTAGGAATGACTATATAATAACCATTAATCACTTAGTGAGCAAGGTGCAAAGGTGTAGATCTATTGAGTTGTGAGACACGCTCCATTCTGAATAAAATAAGTCCTTTCAGAATGCTTTTGTGAGCCCTAAGGAACTTTGAATAAAACAAGTCCATTTAGAGTGCAAGGTTGTCTCGGTTTGGTTATTTACTTATGACACATAATATCAGGGACTAGCTACCTGCTGATAGATCCTTAAACCGTAGGAATAACAATAACATACCAGAATTTCAATATTGGCTTATGACAGTGGCCAGGATTTAAATATTGATTTATAACTATGACAATGGCAGGATTTCAACGTTGATGACAATTATAACAGAAAACATTATGACAGAAAACATTTTGTTACCGGTTTACTAATACAACAGTTACATGCATTAGTTTACAAACATAACAGAGAACATTTTGATACCGATATACGCGATACGACATTTTAAATGTTTTGAGATACTATGATCTCACGAACCGGTTATCAAAATATTTATTTTAAATCTTTTTCAAACAAACTATGAACTCGCTCAACTTTATGTTGATTTTTCACATGTTTCTTTCTCAGGTTACATATACAAACTATGGCACGGTTGGAATAGGTCAGCCCATTTGAAACCCGAGTACTTAGCGGCGTTCATTTCCTAAAAGTCTTAGCTAATAATACTTCCACTGTGCAATGAAGATACCAGTCCAGTCACGCCGGCTCTGATGCGATCGATTTATCGGGGTGTGACAAAACTGGTGGTACCGAATACTGATGGTGTATGTTTTTGTGCCCCACATCAATGTCTATTGGCATTGATGCAAAGTTAGAGTCAAAAGTTCACTCCCGGCTCCCAGCACGATGTGAGGTTTCTCAAACCTAATAGCGTTATCAACTAATACTCTGTTTGCCACCCGACAACTGATCGGTATAAAGGTGGGGACTTTCAAGATAAAGGTCGTTTAGTCCACTATAGACATGAAATTAAACTAAAGTATTCAAGTAGTGGTATTCCTTCCTCGAATATATGTGGTCCCAAACTAGGGATAATGTATTCCCATACCAGGGATGCATGCTTTAGAAAAGAAATGAAAACTCACCTTAGATTTGCTCGGTAATAGTTAATTAGTTAGGGGAAAGTTATGGGTCAGACACGTCTTAATATGTTTACCATGTTGTTTTTAGTTACATTATTAGGATATCACAAGCTGGTTTCACGTAGGTTTTTACAACACATGTATGTACATACTTTAAATCTGTTTTCATGTTTAACACGTTATTATCATGCAATTGTTCTACAACAAGGTTATGATAAGTTTCATGCATACACGTATACCACGTAGTCACACATACATATTCTATGACATTTATTTAAGTTACACATTCCAAGAACACTTGCAAAACCAATTAAATACATTTTCAAAAGCTAATACAAAGTTTCAACAGTTTCAGCTTAGCATCAGTTTTAAGCCGGTTTGTAAATTTTATTTACCATACCAAACAGGTCAGAAAAATGATGAAGTTTTATGAGACATTTCAATAGTCTAAAAAGGTTTGTGTAATTTTCTTAGGGCCTGAATACTTATAGAAAATTCGTGAAAAATACTTTTTCACACAAAGGTCAAAACTGTCATCTTCTAATGACAATTTACCGTTTAATTTATACAAAAATCTTCATCGACTTGATTGACGAAATTACGGTTGGAGTGTCTCATAATCTCATATGGTTAACCACTGTAAAATTTTCAAGTCTTAACTCTACATATAGCTAAGTTATAACCCTCGTCATGTACCCTGTTTTCTGCTAAAAAACTCTACTTTGACGTTTAATTTCGTTTTAAAATTTTGAATGACCAAAACTTATCGTAAAAATATAAAACCAGTGAGGTCTGAAAAGAAATTCCTTGAATTTGATTTTAAAATAAAAAAACTACTCAGTTTCGTTATGTTTTGGCGAGATATGGCTTTCAAAATCACCACAAAATTTCAGACAGAGGCTATTAACTTTCAGCATTCAATAAAAACGTGTATATGGTTATTATTATCACAATTTCGGCTAATCTAACATGCATAGATCCTTGTGGGTTAGGTTTAATGCATAATCTATAAAAATCATGCTTCTAATCAAAACCTTAATCATGTTTACTCAGCCGATTTCACACATACATACGAATTAACAAAACATATTATCATGTATACATACTGTGGAGGAATGACCCACTCGGACATTCCGGGTCGAATAAATAATTAAGAATAACAATAAATGACGATATACTTACGCACAAATAGAAGATCCACACGATCTCCAAATAAATAGAAGATATGGCACAACTGGCATTCCGAGTTTCAAGGAAACCCTATTTCACCCATACCTATAAATAGAGGATGCTAGCACAGAGGTAAACACACAATTCTCCGATAATCAATCTCATTACTCTCTATCACAATTAATGATTCTCACGCCAGAAGGTGGTTACAGGAATAACCCCATTCCTGTAACGAGTCCTAACAGTTGTTTGTTTTGCAGTCTACATCTCGAGTCACTTGAGCCCAGGTGAAACATAAAAAGAAAGTATCTCAGGTAACGTTTTTACACATACATATATTCGATTATACACACATAACATGTAATCATACAAAACAACTCACATAATTACTTAATACACATACATGATAAGGTTTCGGATACTAAAGCTTACTAGAGCGAGAGATTTCGAGAGAGATGAGAGAGTCGAGAGAGAAGAAGCCGTGAGTGTGTGAGAGGTCGTAGGATGTAATAACAAGAGAGAGGGGACGAAGGGATGATAGGAGCGGATTTACGGTACGGTTATTACAACAAATTATATTTTTTGTTTATTAGTTTACATATCTAGTCCCCCAAGTTCTTAAATCTTGAAACTTGTAGAGAGTTATTATTTCAAGTTTGTTATTTCACACATCAAGTCTCTCATGTTTTGATTCTCTATAACTTGCATAGAAAATTATACTTTCTAGTTTAACACATTTATTACCGCAAGTATCTAAACTTTGAAACTTGTATAGAAAGTCAACCAAGTAACTTTGGTGCATGTACAAGACTAGTCCCACTAGTTTGTATTAGTTTCATTTGTTATAATTTACACGTGTGACACAGTCGATGTACGAATGTTCTATAAATCACAAAGGTTTAACTAAGAAAACTTAATCGTGTTAACCTAAAAATGCGAGTTGTCACACACATAGGGTCCACACCTCTCCTTCCTTTTCTGACCACCAGTCTACTCACGAGAGCACCTTTAGAGCCCCTTTGGCACTTTGACGTCGTCATTCTAGGGTTTTATCAGGCTCATGTGAATGGGACACCACTTTACACCACCAAACTTAACATGTAATATCATATCATATCATATCATACATAACACATCTAATCCTATCATATCACAACATATTACATTAGATTACAACATATCATATTACATTGCACACATTAAATTATGTAACCTTTAACTTTATATACATTAAATTTCTATATAAAAATATTTAAAGACATTATTAGTTAATCAAGGCTTATGTCTAATCCTCTCTTCACTACTATAAAACCAAAAATCCCAAATTGAACTCAAAAGAGTTCACGATACTTATCTTCCCGGAGGAAAACGATCACCGGTCTCCGTCGTAACCACCATCAATCAGTGGCTGCTGCTGCTACTACTACTCCACAATTCCAATTCAGCACTTCAATCGAACATCAGTTGATGAAACCACATGGAAGCGATCGGCAGCAGCAGCAGCAGCAGCGGTGGTAGCAGAAACCGGAGGATTACGACGTCAAGCAGCACCAGTAACGGCGGTAGTAGGTCACCGTTGTGCGGTGGTCGGAGGAGAGTGGTTGCTACGAAGAATGGTGGATGGAGTAACCCGTTGTTGGCGAATAATACTGTGAAGAAGCTTCATCGACGTGAGATTACCTCAAATCGGCATCGTTCGGCTGCTATTACTAAGTCTGTTCACCGGTTTTGCAACTTTCGGTTGACGGTAGCCTCTTTCGCCCTGTTTGTTCTGTTTCTGCTGTTAATTTATATAACATGTTGTGATATGTATGCTGATTGTGTGGTTTCCTTTTGTATGTGTCTTGGATAAATAGAAATAATAATTTGTAATTGTCAGTTGGTCTTGATTGACTCAAGTGTGCTACATAGTGTTGTAAAATCGGGATTGATCGCGGATCAGTAGGTAATCGGTCGTTTACTGATCAAATTTCACCTAGTTGGACCGAAAATCGGTATGCGGTCAAAATTGGTCATATGGAAGCATCATATGATAACTTACATAAGATAGATTCAACATAACAAGATTTTGAGGGTTTGATGCGGTGCATTTGACTATTTGATTACTTAGTTCTTATAATGTAACATGATTATGCTAACATTATCATGATCTTATTTGGAAACATCATATTGAAACATACTTAAATTTGATTTTTTTTCAGCAACAATTTTTCTAGATTTTCTAGGATAAATATGTTATGCGATTCGGTGAATTAGGGTTTTAATTTAGTCAGCGATGAATCTGTGCATGCTTTTTTTTGCCATACTTAGTGGTTGGCGATGAATCTGTGCATGCTTTTTGTTTCGATAAGCTTATCGGTAGCTCCTTCATTTGTATGGAAAAGTGGCAATATGCATTTGTAAAGGGGAGTGTGAGCTAAACTTGTAAGACAAGATGAAAGGTTAAATCATATGCATGATTATGATTATGATTATGATTATGACTATTGATAGTTCGAATCCTTTTCTTGCCAAATTGGGAATGTTGATGTTTATTCAATCTGAGGGGAGCAGTAGAAATCTGGAAGATAGAATTGGGATTAGGATTAGGATTTAGTTTGGGTGTTACTGTCTGGGTACCTGCCGACCCATTTGATCTACATTATGTGTTTATAGTTTTAACCTAGTAATCTACTCCTAATTCTGAACATTGAACATTTGCGCCGAACATTGGTATCATCTTCCGTGAACGCTGATCAAGAGAAATGTTTTCAGAAGTTAATATAAGTCTTAATTTCATCTTCTATTAAGAAACATTGATTTTTAATTGCTACGTCACAAAAGCATGATTCCTAGAGCTTCGACTTTGCATTCTAGTTTTTCTTCAACACAACCATGCATGTCCCATAATTAGGCCCACACGCCGTAACCAGGTGTAACACTTATAGATTATAATACACATGCATACATGACATGTATACAAGTGCGTGTATGAGAGAGAGAGAGAGAGGAGCGAAATTTGGTAAACGTTGAAATATATTTAAAGTTAGCTCTATGAAGTAGATGTAGTAAACCGTATTCATATCTAATATCTTGATATGCCTAGTCATTTCAGTTTATTCTAGTTAAACAACATATCCATCAGAAGGGCACATATGTAAACAAACAGTCAATTGTTACATTCCATGAAAGATATATGACTATTTTTTACGATATTTCTATTTTGTTTTTCTCGCCAAATTTGGAATGTTGACATTTATTCAATCCAAGGGGAGCGGTAGAAGATAGAATTGTAATGGGTATATTACAGAACATGTGCATTCGTAATGGTGTATGAGCAAGATCACTATTTGCGCTTTGTACATGAGATTGTCTAAGTATCATAACAAAGATTAATAACATGTGAATATATAACAATGCTTTTCGTTTATGTATTCCATCTATGGTTGCTACATCATGATATGCGTTATAAGCATTATAAATATCTAATCATTTAATTTGTTTACTTGTAACTGTATCAGGAGAGATACGATATGCATGATCCTGTGGGACAATGTTCGTTGGTATTACCATTGTTGATGAGAAGTGCAAAAGTGATCGAAATAGTGGTGGTACATGATATCGTTTTTGCTCTTGCTAGTTCTGGTGTTTGTGCAGCATTTAGCAGAGGTAATTTTGTACTACTGACATTACTATATACTTACGTGTAATACAAAAATCACGTTTTTCTCGAACTCTAACTTCAGGTACAAACATGACGATATGTTTCTTGAACATCTATCCAGATGAAGTCATTCGGAGCTTGTTTTATAACAAGAATAACGACTCGCTGATTACAGTGTCGGTGTACGCTTCAGATAACTTCAGTTCATTGAAGTGCCGATCGATAAGAATAGAGTGGGTCCAACTACTCTTTTTATATGATTTACTTGAACAAACTCACAAAGTACGTGAAGTTTTTTGTTAATTGATTCTGAGTCGTTAATGCTAGATACATACAAAGAGGCAAACCGATGAAGGCTTTCCACTTTTTGAGACCGAGTCTTTGAAGTGGCCTGGATTTGTCGAGTTCGATGATGTTAATGAAAAGGTGCTTACCTACTCCGCACAAGATAGGTATGTTTTAATTGATACTTGATGTTTGTATATGACATCCATACATATAACATGATGTTTGTGCTTCTAACCGTTAATTTGTTTCACTTAAGCAGCATATACAAGGTCTTTGACCTGAAGAACTATACACTGTTATACTCGATAACAGATAGACAGGTAGAAGAAATCAAGATCAGGTAATCTATTATTTCTCTATTTACTTTTTGGGATACCATCTCTCATACTGCGTTTGTTTGGTTAACGGTATTATGTATTTGGAGCAGCCCGGGCATCATGTTACTTATATTCAGTAGGGGTCAGAGCCATGTTCCTCTGAAGATACTATCTATAGAAGACGGCACAGTTCTAAAAGATTTCAATCATTTACTTCATCGGAACAAGAAGGTGGATTTTATCGAGCAGTTTAATGAAAAGCTGCTTGTTAAGCAAGACAACGAGAATCTCCAAATACTTGATGTATGTGACTATGTTCCGTCTTTTACCTTTTACCATTTAGTTGAGGTGGCTAATTTCAAAATCGGTTGGTTTTTCGGGTTATGTTTTATACATATTATTGTAGGTGCGCAATGCTGAGGTCAAAGAAGTTGGAAGCACGGAGTTTATGACACCGTCAGCGTTTATTTTTCTGTACGAGAATCAGTTATTTCTAACCTTTAGAAATCAGACTGTTTCGGTTTGGAACTTCCGGGGGGAACTTGTTACATCATTTGAGGACCATGTTTTATCGCATCCAGACTGCAATACTAACAACATCTATATAACTAGTGATCAAGATCTCATAGTTTCATTTTGCAAGGCTGATAATAATCACGCGACTGATACAAGAGGTACAATCTTTAACAAGTTTTCTTTGTAAGGGTTGAAACGGGCTGGGTCGGGTCGTGTTGACCCGGCACACTTTTTCATCAAGTCTTACTTACACCTGCTTGTTGATGCAGCCGGTTCTATAAATATCAGCAACATCTGGACAGGGAAATGCATAGCAAAAATAAACTCAAGCAATGCGATGCCGTCAAAGGATGAACAAGAAGGAAGCTCGAGCAACAAAAGGCAGGTTGAAGTGAACATGGTGGAAGAGGCACTGGAAGACATAACAGCGCTTTACTTTGATGAGGAACACAATGAAATCTATACCGGTAACAGTAACGGTTTGGTTCATGTGTGGTCTAACTGAAGTATTAATATGCCCGTTCTAAGTATATATAGTAATGTGTGTGCGCGGGCTCTTTAAGACTTGATATATATATGTGTAGGAGTGTGTCTAAATCGAGTATGCAGATTTATAAGTTGCAGAAATGACTAATAAGTGTGGTGTTATTGAT
Source organism: Scalesia atractyloides (assembly GCA_947069175.1). NCBI lineage: Eukaryota > Viridiplantae > Streptophyta > Magnoliopsida > Asterales > Asteraceae > Scalesia > Scalesia atractyloides. The sequence goes on from CAMTDV010001633.1 coordinate 24,888,621, forward strand.
TTCCTTGTGTGGAAAGTTGGCAAAATGGACAGGTCGGGTGGGTTGGGTAATGAGTACCAACATATTTGGTTTAGAAATAGTAATTTTAGGCTCTAAAAATGTGTCGGGTTGGGTTAACTGCGAGTGGGTTTTCCAAACACTTCCAACAGGTTATTGTTTTTATTGAACATCTTTTCCAATACAGTAAAAGAAGAGTTACTTAATTCAATATAAAACATATTGTTTCATGGTATATACCTATGAATATATATTACATGAGTATCAATAGCATATTGATAAATCTGTACCCATGTATCTATTTATCATATTGAACATAACTTCAGAATAGATACACACCTTGTACTCACGTACAATGTGAGTATGATATGAAGTTTCACATATCTACTATTGTGTCTTATCTACCTTCTTTTGTTGTCTTTTCTCTAAATGGTCTTACTATTTTGTTCCTACACTATCATATTGTTAATATTGCCATACAAAAATGGAATCTAAGCGTGCAAATGTGAAAATAGTCATCCTTAGTGGAGTGTCGTGTCGATTACACAACATAGTGTTACTAAAGCACCTGTAGCCTAGCTGTATCAAGGTGTGTAGTAAAGATATTCTTCCCCGATGTTAGGATTTAGCACACACACGATCAATAAATGAAAGCAATAAGAAAAGTAGACACGAGATTTACGTGGTTCGGTCAAGTTGCAACTAGGGTTTGTATTTTATTGAGTGATAATGTTTACAAGTACAAGAGATATATTTATAGGCTAGAATTAGGATTTGTCCCTTGCTAAACAAGTAACTAAATATCTGGGCCTAAAACACTTAAAGCCCATTAGGGTTAGGGCCGGCCGAACCCTTTCCTTTCGTCTCTCTAATTCTCGACTAGCCTTAATGGGTTGGGCTGAAGACAACATCTCCAACACCCAAGTGGTTAAGGGTTCTAGCATGATGGAAATTGGTGTAGATTTAGAAGTAAGTTTAGAAGGTATGTGAATGGAAATTGGTGTATATTTAAAAGTAAGTTTAGAGGGTGTGTGAGCTAGTCGTTAAAAAGCACATAATGGAGTGTTTGAGTATATGCTTATGTAATCTTTGTTCTTTGGCTTTAGAACACAAACTATTTTATAACACTAAGGTGTTGTTTGGATCTAGATTTGATGATTAGGTTTTCTTATGGGTCTACATATTCACACACCCAAGTGCCTATTTTCACACCTTCAAGACGCCTCGTATAGACCTATACGGGCGTCTAGGCACTGAAATTAAGGAGGCTCTGAGTGGAATGTCGGGCACAGAATTTAAGGGGTCAAGACGCCCAGTATAGGCGTCTTGAAGGTAGTCCAAAAGACCATTATACCCCTGGGTTAGGGATATACTGAGGGCAAAACAGGCGTATAATGGTCTTTTGGACGACAATAGACGCCCAGTATAGGTCTATAATGGGCGTCTTGGAGGTTTTTTTATTATTTTTTCTTTTCTTAATATTAATTACACTAATATTAATTATAAAATCTTATATTAATATCAATAACACTAATATTAATTATAAAAAAAAATCATATAAGTATCAATAACACTTATATTAATTATAAAAAAACTTATATTAATATCAATAACACTTATATTAATTATAAAAAAACTTATATTAATATCAAAAAACCTTCCAAGTTTTTTTTATAATTAATATTAGTGTTATTGATATTAATATAAGTTTTTTTTTATAATTAATATTAGTGTTATTGATATTAGTATAAGTTTTTATAATTAATATTAGTGTTATTGATATTAGTATAAGTTTTTTATAATTAATATTAGTGTAATTAATATTAAGAAAAGAAAAAAAATAAAATAAACCTTCAAGACGCCCAGTATAGACCTATATTGGGCGTCTATGGTCATCCAAAAGACCATTATACCCTTGTTTTGCCCCCAGTATATCCCTAACCCAAGGGTATAATGGTCTTTTGGACTACCTTCAAAATGCACAGTATAGACCTATACTGGGCGTCTTGACCCCTTAAATTCTGTGCCCGACATCCCACTCAGAGCCCCTTTGATTTCAGTGCCTAGACGCCCCGTATAGGTCTATACGAGGCGTCTTGAAGCCTAAGGGTGTCCAAATAGACAGAACGGGTTTCTTATTTGTCTTGGGTGACGATATTATGCTTGTGTGTTTCCATTATGATTTACAAGAATATATAAATTTTGCTGTAATCAGCAAATAGATATCAATCATATTGGTGGCGGTTGTTCTTGTATTAGAAGCAATTAAAAAACATTAAGTATTGTTTCATTTATGATATCAGTTTGAATAAATTACTATTTTGGTTCCTGTGGTTTAGCCAGTTCAACCCTTTCAGTTCAAAAAGAAATCTTTTAACATATCAGACCCTAAGGTTACATTTTATAACGGTTTTGGCTTCTGACACTAACTTTGTTACTTTTTTGCAGTTAAGTGTAAGGCTAATTAGGTCATTGTATACCTTAGGGCTGTTTTTGATAATTACAAAGTTCTTTTAATATTTAAGAGATTATTAATGCAATTATTCAAGTTTTTTTTATTATTTCGTTATTTTCACGATTATTGTTTAACAAAATACGTTAAAATATACAAATAAATATGTATTTTCATTAACCGTTTGTTTTTATAAAAGTCGTTTTAAAAACCAATTTGTTTTTTCTACATTTTGTTTAAACCATCTATCGTTTCTAAAATTGTTTCATTTTAAACCATTTGTTTTTTTTAAATCGTTATTTTTAAAGTGGGTTTTCTTTTAAAGCTTTTTAAGCACTTCATTTTATACCATTATTTTTAAAATCATTTATTTTTTAAACATTTTTAAACAACTCACTTTTTAAGTCGTTCATTTTTCAAATTTTACAAAAATCGTGTATAAAAAAACAAAAGGAATGTAAGATTTGAAAAAAAAAGATAATAAAAAGTTTGTTAAAAATCGTTCATTTTTCAAACCTTTTTTATAATAGTTTATTTCTTTTTCAAATCTTCCATTTTTAGACCGTTTATTTATACAAAATTCGTTAATTTTTAACCTTTCGTTTGTTAAGTTCATGCATTTTTAGTACCTTATTTTTAACATTTCGTTTATTAAGTTCGTGCATTTTTTAGTACCTTACACTTGTTAACTTATTTTTTAAGGTTTTGTTTTTTTTATAAACGTCCTTGTTATTAATCTTCGTTTTTTAAACCACTCGTTCGTTCAAAATCGATCGTTTTTAAATTCCTTCGATTTTTGAAATCGTTCATTTTCTGAAGTTCTTTTCCCTAACGACTATAAGTAAACTTAATATAAAGTTTAAAAAATGAGCAATTTCAAAAACGGTTCTAAACGGAACGGTTTAAAAAAGAAACGCTTTTAAAAATCAACGATTTAAAAAAAACGAATTGTTTAACAAAGTTTTAAAAAATTGTTTAAAAAGAAAGGTAAAAAATGAATCGTTTAAAAAACTTTAAAAATCAAACAACTTTAAAAAGAACGATTTTAATAAACAAGCGGTTTAAAAATAAGTAATTTTAAAAACGATAGACGGTTTAAAAAGGTTAAAAACAAATGATTTTAAAAATGATGTTTATAAAAAACAAACGCTTAATGAAAATACATATTTATTTGTATATATAAAACATATTTTGTTAAATAATAATTGTGCAAATAACGAAATAATAAAAAAAAAAACTTGAGTAATTGCATTATTAATCTCTTAAATATTAAAAGAATTTTGTAATTATCAAAAACAACCCCTAAGGTATATAATTATCTAATTACCCTTACACTTAACTACAAAAAAGTAACAAAGTTAGTGTCAGGGGCCAAAATCGTTATAAAATGCAACCTCAGGGTTTGATATGTTAAAAGATTTCTTTTAGGCTGAAATGGTTAAACTAGCTAAACCACAGAGGCCAAATCAGTAATTTACTCCATCAATTTTTATTACGAGTTTTCATAAAATCCTTAAATCTCCTTTTATAAGGTAGAGATCTTATGGAAACTCTTTTTTATATAATTTCCTAATAAGCATTGATTGCAATTGATAAATGATTATAATTAACCACCGACATTGAGAATTTGATGATTTATTCTATATTCTATTCTATATAGCATACAATTTCAACGCTGATTAACAGTGCTATTAGTCAAAAATATTTTTGTTTTTATTTATTTTAGCTTTTATCCTTTAACATTTAGTATTTTCACTTTTAACCCTTCGACTTTTTAAAATTTATATAATGAGTAGCAGGCTACCAATTTCAACACTGATCAACAGTAGTAGGCTGCTACTAGGTAGCCTGCTATTAGTCGAAAATATTTTGTTTTTATTTATTTTAGCTTTCATCCTTTAACATTTAGTATTTTCACTTTTAACCCTTTGACTTTTTAAAATTTATATAATGAGTAGCAGGCTGCTGCTTGGCAGCCTGCTATTAGTCAAAAATATTTTTTTTCTTACTTCTTTTAGCTTTCATCCTTTAACATTTAGTATTGTCACTTATAACCCTTCAACTTTTTAAAATCCATATAATAACTTTTTTAAAAGTCAGTTTTTCTTTATTTTACCTTTTACCCTTCAACATTTAATATACACACTTACAACCCTTCGGCTTTTTTAAAAACAATGTAAAGCAGCCTGCTATTGGTCAAAAATATTTTCGTTTTTATTTATTTCAGCTTTCACCCTTCAACATTTAGTATTGTCACTTATAACCCTTCGACTTTTTAAAATCTATATAATAACTTTTTTAAAAGTCAATTTTTCTTTATTTTACCTTTTACCCTTCAACATTTAGTATAGACACTTACAACCCTTCGGCTTTTTTAAAAACTATGTAATCATTTTTTACGTGCTTATATTTATATACGTGTTGGTATAAATTTAAGTTAATTACTTTTTTATCATTTAGTATATTTTTGTACGTTTTAGCCTTTACACTTCTACATTTAGTATTAGCAGTTACAACCCTTCAACTTTCTAAAAACTTTATAATCATTTTTATGTGTTTATATTTATGTACGTGTCAGTATAAATTTAAGTTGATTACGTTTCTTAAAAAATGAGCACGCTCAGATATAATATGTTTTGAAGATTGATCAACAGTAGCAGGCTGCTGCATGGCAGCCTGCCATCGGTCAAATTTTTCTTTTAAATAAGTTTTTGTTTATTTTAACTTTCATCCTTCAACATTTAACATTGACACTTACAAGCCTTTGACTTTTTAAAAACTATATAATAACTTCTTTAAAAGCCAGTTTTTCTTTATTTTACATTTTACCCTTCAACATTTAGTATATTCATTTACAACCCTTCCACTTCTTCAAAACCATGTAATCATTTTTTACGTGCTTATATTTGTATACGTGTTGGTAAAAATTTAGGTTAATTACTTTTTTTGTCATTTAGTAAGTTTTTGTTCGTTTTAGCCTTTACCCTTCAACATTTAGTATTAGCAGTTACAACCCTTCAACTTTCTAAAAACTTTATAATCATTTTTATGTGTTTATATTTATGTACGTGTCAGTATAAATTTAAGTTGATTACGTTTCTTTAAAAATGAGCACACTTAGATATAATATGTTTTTTTGTTTTTGTTTTTTGTTTTTTTATGGTTTTAGTTGATCTACGTTTTTGCGTAAATTTTGTTTTAAAACAAGTCGGAGCAAATACAATATGTTTTCATTAGACTTTATAAATTCAGCTTACTTTACATTTCGGTTCCAAAGCAATGCACGGTACCATTTTAACTTAAAAAACATTATTTTTTTACTTTTTTTTTCGTACATGTTGGTATAAGTTCAAGTTGGTGTTAGACGTAAATTTGTTTCATAAAAAATTCAAGCCATATGTATTACGTTTCCGTGCTTGTATTTATGTACATCTTCAGTTTATCAACGTTTTATCGTAACTTTTGTTCAGAAACGATTCAAATCTTTACTGCACAAATCCGAGTTACTTTACATTTCGACCCGCTGCATCGCGCGTGAAAATTTACTAGTTTTTGACATTAAGGATATAAGAGAAAAAACAAAAAATTACCAATCTCATGTTTTTTTTTTTGAATTCTTCAAAGTAAAACGAAGAATCCCCAAATATATAGAGCATTTACATATACGTAAGTGTTTACTTTACATGTATGTATACAATCTAAATATATTTTAGTAGTTAACTTACGTGCCTAGATCTATGAAATTGAGTCTAGGTCTTTTATGTTTACGATTTTGGATGACAAAAGGAGAACATGTACATTTGTGGAAATTTTGCATATATGTAAAATGATAACTTATATGTAAATGATCAACTTATATACATGCTGCTTTAAGAAAACTAATACTAATATACTATCTATAAAGAAACCGTAAATCACTTTTTTCTGAACGGCAAATGTTACTCCTACCATTACACCAATAAATCTAAATTACACATTTGCCTAGATTTGAACCTAGGATCTCCCTCTAAGAGGCATAAGCCTCTATCAAGTGGGTTAACCCCGCATTGACTGATATCAATCACATTGGTATTGGTTGTTCTCCTATTAGAAATGATTAAAAAAACCTTTAGTATTGTTCCATTTATGATATCAGTGGTTATTACGGGTTTTCATAAAATCTCTACCTTATTTAGCGGAATTTATAAGGTAGAGATCTATGGAAACTCTTTTTTTTAATACACCTACTAAGCATTGATTATCATTGATCAATTAACTACATGTAGTCAATTGAAAATTTTCTTCCTCTGCTATCTTCGAGCCGATCTCTCTCTCTCTCTCTCTCGTCTGTGGAAAATCAAAAGAAAGAGACGAAGGGTATGTGTCGGAGAAGAAGCAACGGCACAAAGGAAAGAGACTTCGTGGCATGGACACGTGACGCAAAAATATGACGAATAATAGTGTCATTGTTCATTAAAGCTGCTGATAAATCATGTAGAGATAATTGGTGATTTATATTTAATATTAAAAAGGAAACTTGTATATTTCTTGTCACTTCTACAAAATCGATCTCATGTTTTTCTTTGAATTCTTTGAAGTAAAACCAAGAACCTGAATGAAGTATCCTCAAATTGTAGAGCATATGTAAATATCTAACTTACATCTATGTAGAGAATTTACATATGTTTAAATGGTTAACTTAAACATAGCAGATCTATAAAATCAAGCCTGGGTCCTTTTTTAAAGATTTTGGATAACAAAAGGAGAACATGAACATTTGTGAAAATTTACATATAGGTAAAGGTAAAAGAATATCTTAAGTAAATGATTTGACTTATATACATGCTTCTTTAAAAAACTAATACTAAAACAACAGCTAATTAAACCACAACATAACAAGTCAAACACAAACAAGTTACAGACTCGACGTTCGAGTCATATACCCGAATGTTCCAAATTGTTTTTATGCAATTCATTTTGGTTGATTATGTTTATAGTAAACATTAACATATTATTGAAGTCTAATCATTCAATTTAAACCTAACACAAAATTCGTAGAGTTGGTTAGTCTAGATAGTAAAATAGGTTGAAGCATTAGGTTGACCTGTGATTCGGTTTAGCTAAAGAGTTTTAAGTCCAAGCTAACCCTACAGGTTTGCAAATTGATTTAATTAACCTACTTATTTGTTTAGCTTTTTTATAAAATAAGTTTTTATGTAATAACTTAAAAGGGTTGAATATTCTATACCAAAATTAAAAACCAAAAAAAAATTTGACGTAAATTTTTATTATTTAAATATAACTGTCATACAAACAAGTTTTTTTTTTGGAAAAAAGGTATATTATTAGTTTGTGTGTGTATATATAATGTGTATATATAAGGTGAAGATATCATTTATGACGAGAACTACGAAAACCAGTATAAACATAACTAAAACTATTTAAAAAAACTTAAAAATACACATTTTTTTAATTTTTCCATTAAAATCGTAACTTTTTATTAATAATTTTTTTAATAAAAAAGTCGTGTTTTAAATGTAAAAAAAATAGCATTTAGTTTTTGGGGTTTGGCTCTAGTATTTAGTTTTTAGCATTTAGCTTGGGTGGGTGAGTGAGGGGTTTAGGTTTTTGGGGTATGGAGTTGGGGGGGTTTGGTAGGTTTTTTTTATGTTGGGGGTTTTTGGGTGGTTGCCAATGAGATTGTGGTGGAGTGGTTTGGTTGGTGTTCCTAGTGACCCAGGTTCGACTCCTACTATCCCTATTATTTTCTGCGGCATCAAGGTGAAGGGAGAATACGAGTGGCGCCGGTTCGTCTTGGATGAGAGGTGATGTTTTACCGATTATGCCATTGCTTGCCTTCGGGCGGGTGAGGTCGGGTTTCCACGCATCTGGGAGAGCTAAGGGGATGGCGGCGGTTGAGTAGTCGACCTTGGCCACAGAGTCCGGTGTCACGGCGGTTGGCACGTCGTTCCTTGCCGTTAAAAAAAAGGTTTTTGGGTGGTGATGGGGTGGGGTGGGGTGGGGGTTCATTGTTTGTTTTGGATGTGTTCACAAATGGTTCTCGTGGTTCTCACGATAAATGGTGGTTCTCGCATGAACCCTACCATATATAGGGTAAGGTTCATGCGAGAACCACCCTTATTGCGAACCACGAGAACCACCTTTATTGCAAAATAAAATCTAAAAAAAATCAAAAAGCACTAAAAAAATTTTTGTAATGTTTTTTTTTTAAATCGCTATATTTCATTTCAAAAAAAACTTTTTTTTCGAGTAACAGTTATCCATGCACATGTGTATATGCATCATAACTTCAACAAATTTCGTAATACATTATCAGTAGTAGACAATTGCAGTTTAATTTACAATAACATCCGTAATACACTACTTTTTACATTACCAATATTCAAAATGCACATGTGCATCATTATGTATAACCATTATACAACGTGTTTTGGTACAAAAAGTTTGTGTTTTTGAATGATGAAGTAGGCAGTTTATGATGTAATATGTTGATTGGATGGTATAAATGGTGTTGATATACATGTAATAAAGTGAAAATATTGGTATTGTATTATACATAGTAGGAGGTAATGGTATTGTATTATGGATGGTAGGAGGTAATGGAAGTGTATTAGGGATGGTATGATAAAGAGAAAGTGTATTCAAAGTAGTGTACCAAAATACCTTATTTCATGTTGATACATATAGATGCATATGTGCATTTCTAACATTCGTAACGTAAAAAAGTAGTGTATTACACATGATAGTGTAAATGAAAGTACAATTGTCTAATATTTGTAACGTATTACGGAATTTGTCGAAGAAATGATGCATATGCACATGTGCATGGTAGTGTATTATGGATGGAATGGTAGATGAAAGAGAAAGTGGATTCAAAGTAGTGTACTAAAACACCTTATTTCATGTTGATATATATAGATGCACATGTGCATTTCTAATATTCGTAACGTAAAAAGTAGTGTATTACACGTGATAGTATAAATCAAAGTACAATTGTCCAATGTTTGTAATGTATTATGGAATTTGTCAAAAAAATGATAAAAATGCACATGCGCATGGATAACTGTTACTTAATTTTTTATTTTTTTTTGAATTTTTTTTTATTGTTGACGAAATATAGCGAATTTTTCAAAAAAAATTATTAAAAAAATTGATTGTTTTTTAGTTTTTTTAGGTATTTTGGGTGGTTATCGCGGTTCTCGCAATAAAGGGTGGTTCCTAACGGATCCTTCTCATATATATATATATATATATATATATATAATATATATATATATATATATATATAGGGGTGGGATTTAGAGAAAACGGTGAGAAGTGTGAAAACGCTGAGAACGACCATTAGCCGTTTGATCAAAACAATCAATGAATTAGAATTCGCGGTGACGTTTTCGTAAATAACATCAACTTTATTACTTGAACGTGCTTCATTAAGGGTAAAAGGGTATTTCTACTGTTATTAAACAAAACGCCACATTAATGACAAAACGCCACCTATTACACACCGCTCTCTTGCATATGAAACGACGCATGTACTTAAAACGTCATTAATGATAAAACGCGTTGCAGATATATGTTTTGGACAAAAATGTAACTGAAAGTTAATTATTAACATTTATTACAAAAAAAAATCCCTCCTAAAATATGCGCCAAACCATCATTATATAAACAAACATTATAATCAACTCAATTATCACTGCAAACAAAATTAGTTATACTAAAACGCCATTAATAGCCAAAACGCCAAAATTGGCAGCCATCGTTTCATGGAGATACACACTCAGAACGAGAAGATCCGTGATCCGTTTTGACAACAGGAGAAGAGTGTTTGTTAAAACAATCAGAGCCATCTTGAACTTGGAGGAAGAAGTAAAAAGGGGGATCTTAGCACTTGGCGTCCCTCTAGATAACCACTGTGATAAAACACATACGGTTATAAGAAGACTAACCAGAAAATTTGGAACAAACAACCTAAATGTACAATGGACCCAATCATCAGATCATGGCGTTTTGATGATGACACTGACGTGGTCACTGTTATATGTGATAACGGAGAGCAGGAAGACTACAAGCTTCAAAACATCATGACCAAGCAGGTGCTTGGGTTCATGAAGGAGTTAGACACGCAACATGTTTGAACATGGACATGAATCCAAAATTGGAGTTGTTCCATAACATGTTCAAATGGAGGCTTCAAAATCTTCAAGAAGAAAACGCCAATGAAAGCGAAAGTGATGACTTGGATGAGAAACTGGATGAAGAATCCGAAGAAGAAGACGAAGGGAGTGATGGATACTTCTCAGACATAATCTCTTCTGACCAAGAGTTTTAAATTTTTTTTTATCTTGTAGGCTAATTTTTTCTGTTTTTGCTAACTACTTTTTAAATAATAAAAATATTGTTTCTTCCAATTATCTATAAAACGCCAAAATGCTGAAAAAATTGTTTTAGACTATTACATCTACTTGTTCTTATAAACGCCATAGTTTGAATAATGATAACACCATCTATTAAGCTGGGTTGAAAATGACAATCGTACCCCGCGCATCATTTAGCGCGCCTCTGCCAGGTGTTGGGCCAGGATCCGTTCTCACCGTTCTCACACTTCAAAACGTTTTCTCCGGATCCCGTTTCTAAATATATAGTAGGGTTCATTTGAGAACCACTTTTATTGCGAAAACCAATGTGAACACAACAAAATAAACTCACCCCACCAACACCCAAAATCTAAACACCCACCCCCACCCAAAAACCTAAACACCCCCACCCCCTTATAAAAAAAACTATATCAAAAAAAACTAACACCCCACCCCAAAAACCTAACCCCCCACCCCTACCCACCCACATAAACTATCCCTTACCCCACCCAAGCTAAAAACTAAACCATAAAGCTAATTATTACAACTAAATGCTAAAATTATTTTAATTATGTTCACACTGGTTCTCGTAGTTCTCGCAATAAAGGGTGTTGCCTAACGGATCCTTGTCTTATATATATAGGGAAATGGTAAAATGAGAACCACCTTTAGTTATGAAAACCATGAGAACTAGATCTTTCAAAACTTTTTTCAAAAAGAAATCTAAAAAATCTTTAAAAAATCACTTGTTACAACAAAATATATATATCGCATGCAAAAATTACATTGGATTAAAAAAAACTTTACATAGCCGTAAACAAAATTTACATCAGGCGTAACTACGGACTCAACAATATTTTTTTTTGTTTTACAGATGTGTTTATAATATTTTCATCTACGTTTGTGTAAAAAATGGTGGCCCAACTCGCGTGGGAATTAGGAGTACTCATGGTTCTCAAAACTCGTGGTGGTTCTTAATTGAACAGAAGCCTATATATATAGAATTCAGTTTGGATCAAGGGAAAATTCCTATGAGTTGTGAGAACTTAGAGAACTCTGTCTTCTGGTACAAGTTTTGCCCGCATTTTTAACACCTTTAAATTATATGTTACAAAGACGACCATAAAAAATCGTGGTGTTTTTTGTCCCCTTACAACTGCTATAAATAACTGATGACATCATCTTTTACAACATTTACAACTACTAGAAATGAAAAAAACGAGTTTTTTTTGAAAAAGTTGATTTTTTCGGGTTTTTGGTGTGTGTGTGTGTGTATATGTATATATAGGGCAAGGATCCGTTAGGAACAATCCTTTATTGCGAGAACCATGTGAACACAACCAAAACTACTTAACGAAGCTTAAAAAACACACAATTTTTTTAAAATTTTTCGTTAAAAATCGCATCTTTTATTTATGATTAAAAGTTTTTTTTTGCTAAAGTCGCGATTTAACTAAAAAATAGCAATTATTGTGGGGGGTTTATAAGGTTAGTTTTTTGCATTTAGCTTGCGTGGGGGGTTTAGGTTTTTTACTATTATTATTTTATTTATTTTTTTGGGGGGGAGTTAGATTTTTGGGTGGTGGTGGGGTAGGGTGGGTTTATTTTATTGTATTCATATTGGTTCCCGTGCTTCTCGCATGAACCCTACCCTATATATATCTTCTAACTAGGTTATAACACCGTGTATTACACGGATTGAATAAATGAATTTTATATACTAAATAATAAAATAATATATATCTTTAAAAACCTCAGTTATTGCACGAGTTGAACAAATGTAATTTTATATATTAAATAATAAAAAGTTATATCTATAAGAACCATATTATACGGTTTGAATAAATGTAATTTTATATACTAAATAATAAAAAATTTACATCTTTAAAAATATGTGTATTACACGGGTTGAATAAATGTAAAAGTAATAATTAATTCAAATAAGTAATATTATAAATGAGAAGTATACACTAAATTAAACTAAACAATAAATATCTATAGCTAATTAGAAAAGATTAAATAAAATAAAATAATTATAAATGAATATTTTTAATCATAAAAAACAATTATCATAATTAAGTAGGAGAGGCTGGAAATTAAATAATAGATAGCTTTAATGAATTGCACGTGTCCCAAAAGAAGTTTATTTTATTATATGTATAGATAGATACTAACAAAAGACTCTAAATAATGTCAGATGACATTCTCTTATTCAATTTCATAACTTTTATTTATAATTTTATGATTAATATTCTTTTTTAATATAAATTAGTATATATATATATATATATATATACATATACATATACGAAAACGTAATTATCACTATCCCAATTCATTCTTGTAATTATCATTATCCCAATTCATTCTTTATATAATATATGATGATATTTCGATATTTTCCATCTTTTCATAAATTAGTTGAGCTTACATATTTATATATGCAAAGATACAAATGACTCAAAATACCTCTATTTGTAATTTATAATAATAATAATAATAATAATAGTTTAGATCAAATACAAAGTCTTCTAAAATACTTCTATTTGTTATTCTCTGATTTTTTAATAATACTATTAATATATAAATATGATATTTGATATCTAATAAGTTATTAATATCTCTTGAACTAATATGAAAAGTGTGTTATCCGGATAGTAAATAAGTATTTAACCATTAACTAGAGTTTATTCTGTTAATATATAATATATAATAGTTTATTCAAGTTTTATAAAAATATTTTAACTTTTTTTTTTTTGTAATTTATAGTGTAGTGTCTCATGTATAGGGTTTTTTTCTTTTTTTCATTTCTAAACTATAACTTTTCTTCTTTTGCAATTTAGAACCTTTTTTTTTTTTTACTTTTAACCGAAAACTTTTTATCGTTTACAATTTAACCTAAACTCTTTTTTATTTTCAATTTTGATTCACCATACTTTTAATCTTTCTCAATTTTTTCTTTTCATTCTAAATTTTGTGAGTTAACACACTGCAACGTGTGTGTGGGGTTCAACATTTTTTTCGTATATTTTTCGTTTGACTGGCCCGTTGTAACACATCTATTTTCTCTGTTTGACAAGTTCGTCACAACGCGCGGGTCCTGGATTTAATTAGTTAATTTTTTCTATGTTCTACGTTTCGATTTAATTTCTCTGCAACGAGCGTACGTGATTCAAATATTTTATGTCTGCTTTTCGCTCGACGTTATTTTTTCCGTTTTTAATTATTTTGTTTTTACGAGCTTTTCCGGTGTTGATGGTCGCTGACAGTGGTATAGCTTTGGTACTACTTGACATAGTTTTACGACAACCGCTGCAACGCGGGGGATTAATACTAGTATATATATATATATATATATGTGTGTGTGTGTGTGTGTGTCAAGTACATCTTGACAAGTATCATGTTCATGTTCATATGTCTTACCTCTTCAATCCTCTTCAAGACTCTTCACAACAAAATCTTCAAACCCTACTTCCTTCTCCAGCCAACATCCATCTTCTCCAGCCAACATCCACCTCCTCCTCCACCCCCTCATCCTCCGCCGCCCACCATCGCGACACGCTTGTCCTCCGCCGCCCACCACCATCGAGCTCCACCTCAGCCAACACCCATGTTCTCTGTTCGAGCTTTACCTCCGCTGCCCCCTTCTTCTATGTTTGAGCTCCATCTCCGTCGCCCCCTTCTTCTCTGTTCGAGCTCCACCTCCGCAGCCCCCTTGTTCTCTGTCGACACCTCCTCCACAACCGTACACAGGTATGTTCAATCTATGGTTTTTTTTATCTTTACTTGTTTGTGTTTTGTGATTTGATGTTGAATGATCTTCTTATATCTTCGTATGAACTTCTAATCTGACTGGTTATAATGTTTATGTTAATTAATGGCTGTCAAATTCTAATTATAATGTTTAGGTTAATTATTGGTTCATAAGTTAATTATTAATGTTTATACTGTCACACCCCAATCGATGGCAGAAACATCGGAGTGAGACGAAATAGATTACTCATCACACATAACATTATTTGCGACATCATTTAAGTTCAAAACCAATTTCATTCATAATCAAAATTGTCAAATACAATACAAGGAATTCAAATTACAACACTGAAAAGACAAATAGGACAAAATTTAACATAACAAAAATAATCGAAACTAGTATCCTGAGCGTGTTTCTAGTTAACCCTACTAGATTCGTCATGGCGTTAATATCAACCTGTAACATGTTTAAAATAAATGTTCAATGCAAAAAAAAGGCGAGTACACAAGTTTGTAATAATATATTTTAAGTATAAAACATTATCTCGAATCCACATGGTAATTGTAAACAAGGTATCTAGCATGCAACACTATATGTTAAATCCAAAGTGTCCACAAGAATTTAGTGTCCCTCGCTACAAAAGTAACGAGACTAGTTTACGAATACAAGACTTAACAAGACCCCGACGGGCGGCGTGCTACTCTTATAGCGCTATATATGTTAAGTTCAGACTAGCAAAGTTAATGACATAAAGCATGTGTGATTCTAGCATGGACCTAAGTAAACAAGTAGCATGTATAAGGATTGAGATTTCAAAGCATGATTAAGTTTGTGTTGTGAATATGATATATTAACTTGTTACAACCCAAAGTGTACTCATGGTTTTGCAAGCTTCCACTTGGTAATTCCGTGAAGAGTTGGTTGTTTGGAGATGGAACACCGAGTTATCCTACACGAGGAAACGTAGGTGCGTGAGTATTGGAATGATACAGATTTGGATTAGGAGCTTAAAGTATGCAAAAGTATATATTTGAGAAAATAATTATCTAGACGTTAACACTCGTTTTGACACTATAAATCCCATAAAGGTGATTGTGGTTTCATGGGTCATGCCCATTAGAATCGTAACGAGAAGGTTAAGTCTTAGACAATATAACCTAATGTTAAGACAAGTAACCACATGATTATTTTTAAGAGTTTGGTTATGTATAAGTCTATTTACGTACATATTATCTGATATATATTAAGTCCATCATATATACCATAGAATTTCATAGAAGTCACGCATGGAGGTAGGATGATGAACATCCATTCAACCTCTTTATATGATTCACCAATACATAAATTGTCACAAGGACAATTCGGATGGTCATGAATTAAAATGTAAATATACAAGTAATCACTATACCAAGTAGCCAAGTAATCTTCAACCCGGGTGAGCCAACATCGACATAGAAAGAATTAACTAAGTGTCGAGGGCTAGACGGGGTCATGTCACTTTTAGTCTAGCAAAGTACGTGGGATAGAGATAAGAAAGCATCAAGTGGGGTGGTGGATTGTAGGTAGGATAGCCCAAGCTTCCAAATAATCTCACACTTCCATCACAAGTTTTGTCTCACGAACAAGCTTGGTGGATACAACACTTGTGGGTTAAAACCCTTTACAATATAGAACGTTTGGAATGAATAAACACCTCCTAATTTGTATGGAAAAACCTCGTTTAATCTCACTAATCATAGGTTTGATTAGGAGCATAGGAACATAGGTTTGTTTGAAGAAAACTCAAGTTTAGTAAGATATTATTCAAAACATAAAGTTTCTACACTTTTTACCTCAAATGTGGTGTTGTTTCATCTTGGTTTTCCATGGAAAACCTATGGTAAGACCCCTAGAGGTGTTTCAAGTCCTAAGAACAAAGAATCAATAAGAAAGATGAAGTAGAAGTGAGTTGGAACTCACTTAGAAAGTCTTGAACTTTCTGTTGTATTTCACTGATTTGGAGCTGAGATTAGGGAGGTTTGAGAGTGATATTGAGGTGTTTGCAAAGTGGGAGAAGTGTGGGAATGAGGTGGGTTTTATAAAAATGAATTAGGGTTAGTTAGGTGGTGTTTTAATGCAAGAAACACAACTAACAAACACAAAATTGACCAACCTATGAGCAGCAAACCACATTCTTCGGATTGGGTCTTCTGGCGGGGGGGTGAGAGAAAGGGGTTGGGACGGTCGCGGCCCGTGAGAGGCTTTGGCCGTGAGAATTGTTTGATTTTCGTCATTTTCAGTCCATGTAGTTTGTATTTGTTATGTTTTAAGGTGTTTCGTGCATGAGGGCATATTATAAGGGGCTTATATGTAATTCAAGCTTAAGAATGAGTATAAGCAAGCATGATTAAGTATAAGAATGGTGAATAAGTATCGTATACGTTCAAATGATGTATAATCCATGTATGTCGCGTATTTATAAATCTATCGCTTGGTTTCATGAATCACTAGCAGAGTATTATATGTATAATAAATTTAAATGTATGAACATGTATGAATATGTAAAGCATGAATTGTAAGAAATAACAAATTTTATTTATTTATGATCCAAGTCTCGGATGTTACAATGAAAATGCGATTACAAGGGATACAAACTTTCCAAAAATAGAAGTACAAGACAAAACTTTCTAATCAAGGAAAGAACGAAAAGCAGGGCGTTACAGTCTTCCCTCCTTTAGGAAATTTCGTCCCGAAATTTAGGAAGATGCAACGAACAGATGCGGATACTTAGTCTTCATATCACTCCCGAGTTCACAAGTAAACTAGCGCCACGTTTTCCTTCCCATCAAACTTTGACTATGGGAATTCTAGTGTGCCTCAATTGCTTGACACCTCGATCCATGATCTCGACAAGTTTCTCCATGAATTGTAGGGTCTCATTGATTTGAAGATCGTCGAGTGGAACTTGGAGTCCTTCTTTAGCGAGACATTTCTTGAGATTTGAAACATGAAACGTAGGGTGGACATTGTTGAGCTCTTGAGGTAGGTCCGGTCGATACGCCACCTTGCCAATCCTTTCGAGAATCTTGAAAGGACCTACAAAGCGAGGAGCGAGTTTGACTTTCTTACCAAATCGAACTACTTCGAACTACTTACCTTCCAAGGGGATACCTTGAGAAGCACAAAGTCACCTACTTCGAATTCCAAAGGTTTGCGACACTTGTTAGCGTAACTCTTTTATCGACTTCTGGCTTTCAGCAAGTTGTCTCGAACCTATAAAATCTTGTCCGTCATATCTTGTATAAGCTCGGGACCGGTGATTTGAGCTTCTCTGATCCTGTGCCAACAAATAGGCGAACGACACTTACGACCATACAATGCCTCGAAGGGTGCCATTTGAATACTCGC
The DNA here is from genome assembly GCA_947069175.1 of Scalesia atractyloides. Taxonomy (NCBI): domain Eukaryota; kingdom Viridiplantae; phylum Streptophyta; class Magnoliopsida; order Asterales; family Asteraceae; genus Scalesia; species Scalesia atractyloides. Next base: position 24,906,568 of record CAMTDV010001633.1, read on the forward strand.
GTGATAACTGTTGTTGTATGAGAATTCGATCAATAGTAAGTGCATATCCCAGTTGCCACGAAAATCGATTACGCATGAACGAAGCATATCCTCTAGAGTTTGGATAGTACGCTCGGTTTGTCCGTCAGATTAAGGATGAAAAGCGGTGCTAAGGTTAAAATGAGTGCCCATAGCGGATTGGAAAATTTTCCAAAGACGAAACGTAAAGCGACCATCACGATCAGAGATGATGTCAATGGGGATACCATGACGACAGATGATTTCATCCGTGTAGATACGAGCCAATTTCTCGACTTTGTAATCTTCATGAATGGAGAGAAAGTGAGCGGCTTTGGTCAATCGGTCAATGATAACCCAGATGCTATCGTGACCTGAAGAAGTACGAGGGAGTTTGGTGATAAAGTCCATCGCAATGCTCTCCCATTTCCAGATAGGAATTTCTGGTTGTTCGAGTAAGCCAGGGGGCGTTGATGTTCAGCTTTAACTTTGGAACATGCGAGACACTTCGAGGCGTAGAGGGCAATATCTTTCTTCATACCAGGCCACCAGTAAGACGTACGTAAGTCTTGGTACATCTTGTCGGCACCAGGGTGAATAGAATACATTGATCTGTGTGCTTCTTTCATCAGAAAGCCTCGAAGGTCATCACGATTTGGGATCCAGACACGATTGAGATAGTATAGGATACCATCGGATTTAGACACAAGACTCTCTTCAGCACCGTATTGCATCTCGTTGCAGAGGTTACCCTCGTTAATGGACGCGTATTAAGCTTTGAAGATTGTTAACGATTTGGAGGCAACTAATACCCTTAACATGAGTTTTACGACTAAGTGCGTCTGCGTCGGCCACTACATTCGCCTTATCTGGATGGTAGCGAATTTCGCAGTCGTAGTCGTTTAACAACTTTACCCACACGTTGACGCATGTTCAATTCCTTTTGGTTGAATATGTGCTGAAGGCTCTTATGGTCAGTGAAGACCACACATTTAATACCATAAAGGTAGTGTCGCCATATCTTCAAGGCAAAAACAACTGCACCAAGTTCAAGGCCGTGCGTAGTATAGTTTTTCTCGTGTATTTTGAGTTGCCTCGAAGCGTAAGCGTTAACATTGTCTCGTTGCGTAAGGACACAACCAAGGCCAAGGTTTGAAGCATCGCAATACACGACGAAGTCGTTGTTACCATCGGGAAGAACAAGGATAGAAGCATTGCAAAGCATGTTCTTGAGTGTTTGGAAAGACTCCTCTTGTTCAGGACCCTAAACAAAAGGTTTCTCTTTTTGAGTCAAGGAGGTAAGAGGAACTTCGATTTTCGAGAAGTTAGACATAAAACAATGATAGTAACCAACTAGACCAAGAAATGAACGAATTTCAGACGGAGACTTAGGAGCAATCCAATTCTTCACAGCTTCGATTTTTGCAGGGGCAACGTTAATACCGAGTTCATTGACGAGATGGCCAAGGAATTGAACTTCCTTTAGCCAAAATTCACACTTGGAGAATTTGGCGTAAAGACGTTAGTATGCAAAAGTTGGAGGATAAGACGTAAGTATCGCTCGTGTTCTTCTCGCGTCTTGGAATAGATAAGGATATCGTCAATGAAGACGATCCCGAAGCGGTTGAGATAAGGTTGGCACACACGATTCATTAAGTCGATGAAGACTACGGGTGCGTTGGTCAAACCAAAAGGCATGACTACGAACTCGTAGTGACCATAACGTGTGCGAAAGGCGGTTTTGGGTATTTCTTCCTCGAGAACTCGAAGTTGATGATAACCCGAACGAAGGTCGATTTTGGAAAAGCACGTTGCGCCTTGTAATTGATCGAAGAGGTCGTCAATTCGAGGAAGAGGATATCGGCTTTTGACTGTAAGCTTGTTGAGCTTACGATAGTCAATGCACATCCGAAAGGATCCATCTTTCTTTTTAACGAACAGAATGGATGCGCCCCAAGGAGAAGTATTAGGGCGTATAAAGCCTTTATCAAGAAGTTCTTGAAGTTGACTGGATAGCTCCTGCATTTCTGAAGGTGCGAGACGGTATGGAGATTTCTCAACGGGAGTTACGCCAGGAATGAGATCAATGCGAAAGTCAACAGAACGGGGAGGAGGAAGACCAGGTAGATCATCGGGGAAAACACCAGGGAATTTACACACAACGGGAACATCACTTATGCTTGGACCTTTGTCATTCTTTTCCACAACGTGGCAAGAAAGGCGAAGTATTCATTGCGTAAGTACTTGTTTGCTTGAGTACACGACATGAGCTTAAGACCTTTTGAAGGTTTCTCGCCATAGACGTGTAAAGAATCACCATTGGGAAGAGGAAGACGAATGAATTTCTCGGAAAAAACGACTTCAGCACGAACTCGCCTAAGTCAATCCATGCCTACTATGATATCGAAGCTTCCCAATTGCATGGGTATGAGGTCGATCGAAAACATATGATCGTTAAGATTTAAAGAACACTTAGAAAAGACGGAATCGATAGTGACGGATTTACCATTTGCGACTTCGACAGCGAATGATCTTGGTAACTTAGAGCGTTTACACATAAGTATAGGTTCGAATTCAACAGATACAAAACTTTTATCTGCGCCAGTATCATAAAGACAAGAAGCATAGACATGGTTGACGAGAAACGTACCAGTTATGACGTCATTAGCATTCTGCGCCTGAGTGGCAGTGAGGACAAAAGCTCTGCCTCGAGCTTATCGAGGCTGTTGCTGCTGTTGTTGTTGCTTGTTATTATTGTTGTGCTGAGGGCAAACGTTGGCAATGTGATTAGGATCGCCACACTTGAAGCATGCTCGAATAGTAGCGGCTTAGGGTTGAGCTTGGTTAGGGGCAAGGTTTGCAACAATGGCTTGGTCTTACGTAGGCTTTAGGTTTAAGCGACAACGTGCAGATAAATGCCCAAGCTTATTACAAATTGCGCATTTGCGACACGGGGTGTTAGCGGGATGGTGGTAAGAGCATTGGTTACACTTGAGCCATGACCCAGTGTAGTTCCTCCTTGGTGGTTCAAGAGTTGTGGTAGTGGAAACTAATTGTAAAGGTATAGGGTTTTGCGGAGTAACAACCGCACAGTTTTGACCAGAAGCCTACCGCTTCTTGTTCTTGTTGTTCTTTGGGGGTGAAGGAGGTGAAGGTTCAACAGTGGTGGTGTTGGTGGTGGCTTGGTGTGCATTCCTCGTGGGAGCCTTGTTGTAGGTCCCATCAAGGATGCAATTGTTGTTGAGTGCGGCGGATATGCTGAATGCATCATTAAGGGTTTTGGGACAGGCGATGCTACATGGTTCATTAAGACGGATGGAAGGCAACGGATGAATTTGGCAATGGCTTTGGGAACAGTGTCGACCTGACCAGGGCAGAAAATACTGAGTTATTTAAAGCGCGCTATCAGACCATCATTGTCGCTCCCAACCTGCTTCAAATCCCAAAACTCGTTTTCGAGTTTCTAAAGTTCGTGGGGAGGACAAAACTCGTCCCTCATCAAGTGCTTTAGTTCTGCCCAAGGTAGGGCGCGGGCTGCATCGTTTCCTTGTTTGTTACGCTCGGAGGTTCACCATTCGAGAGCCCTCGAACCGAATACCCCTGTAGCATTCAGGGTTCGCATGTTATCAGGACACCCGCTTTGAAGGAAGGTGAGTTCTATGGCATCGAACCAATTCATCATGGCGGTGGCACCATCAATGTTAGTGAATTCGAGCGGCTTACAGGCCATGAACTGTTTGAAAAGAAACGTCGTCTTAGGTGTCTCCATCTTGGAGTCGACGGAGGCATTAGGGGATTCGGTGGTAGGCGGGGTTTGGATCTTCCTCACAATGTCAAGTATAACTTGAGCCATCTGCTCAGCGATCAAACCTACGAGGTCTTTCGTTGATATTGTGTCCTCGTTGTTGTTGGAACCCTTTTCGAACCAGATCGCGACTTCTTGGACTTCTTGGATGAGCTTGGGGAAGAAATCTAGGGAGTCGAAAGAGAAAGAAAGGATGAGACTTGATCATAATGTAAAATAAGTTTAGTATGTATAAGCATTTATGTATTCACGTATGTTTCACAAAAATCGCATGTATTCGGCAAGTATTCAATCAGTATAATCACGTATGAATGCGTATACAGAGTATAAATTTAGTTTATTCACGAGAATTATCATAGTTTTGGATTGCGAGAGGCGTGCGAATTGTGCACCTATTTTGAAATGAACGAGGTATCGAGTATTAAAACACATAGAAATTGAGATAGCATAAAAGATAGGCTCAATAAAACATTGGATTGTTTCGGGTTTAGAAACTTCGACTATTCCAAAGTGGTTCGTAAGTCCTTTCGAGTTAGGGAAACATGCTTTGGCCTAATAGGTAAAATACTCTCGTCAAGAAGCGATTAACGGTATTTTACCCTTCCAGTTACTATATGTCCCTAGTCGATCAAAAATTCGAGACTTTGGCGAGATTGAAAATCGAGGAATGGGACTAGTTGGCAAGGTGCGGGTTTCACCCCTAACTTGACAACATCGTACCCTAAGTGTGGTTGTTTCTTATTAAATGAGGAGCATATTCCGACTCATTAGTAAGATCCACTAGAGTATGAAATGGAAGTTTTCCTCAAGATATGGATATCACTCCTAACTTGATGGTCTAACTTCATGAAAAATCGAATATGCAGAATGAGGGGTTTCACAAAAAATTATGGGCCATTGGGCCTATCTTGGTGCATAGCGTCCCGTTTGTATTACGAGTGTCTTCAAGTCTTCAAAAGTGTATTGTGTAAATGTCTTATGAAAGACACATTGTAAGTATGAAGACAAAAGAAGTAGAGAGAAGCAAATAGGAAGAATTTATCATTTTAAACTTGAAGTAAGAATGGTCAAGTATGGTACCGACGATAGACTAGGTCGAACATGACAATTTTACCTAATTTCCTATACTTATGGCTTTGATACCAATTTATCACACTCCAACCGATGGCGGAAACATCGGAGCGAGACGAAATAGATTGCTCATCACACATAACACTATTTGCGTTATTAATTAAGTTCAAAACCGATTTCATTCATAATCAAAATTGTCAAATACAATAAAAGGAATTCAAATTACAACATTGAAAAGACAAATAGGACAAATTTTAACATAACAAAACATAATCGAAACTAGTACCTTGAGCATGTTTCTAGTCATCCCTACTAGATTCATCATGGCGTTAACATCAACTTGTAACATGTTTAAAATAAAGGTTCAATACAAAAGCAAAGGCGAGTACACACGTTTGTAATAATATATTATAAGTATAAAGCATTATCTTGAATCCACATGGTAATTGTAAACAAGGTATCTAGCATGCAACACTATATGTCAAACCAAAGTGTCCACAAGAATTTAATGTCCCTCGCAACAAAAGTAACGAGACTGGTTTACAAATACAAGACTTAACAGGACTCCGACGGGCGGCGTGCTACTCCAATAGAGCTATATATGTTAAGTTCGGGCTAGCAAAGTTAATGACATAAAGCATGTATGATTCTAGCATGGACCTAAGTAAACAAGTAGCATGTATAAGGATTGAGATTTCCAAGCATGATTAAGTGTGTGTTGTGAATTTGATATATTAACAGGTTACAACCCAAAGTGTTTTAAGAGTAAAATGGATCAAGTGTACTCACGGTTTTACAAGCTTCTACTTGGTAATTCCGTGAAGAGTTGGTTGTTTGGAGATGGAACACCGAGTTATCCTATACGGAGGATTCGGATTAGGAGCTTAAAGTATGCAAAAGTATATATTCGAGAAAATAATTATCTAGACGTTAACACTCGTTTTGACATTATAAATCCCATAAAGGTGATTGTGGTTTCATGGGTCATGCCCATTAGAATCGTAACAAGAAGTTTAAGTCCTAGACAGTATAACCTAATGTTATGACAAGTAACCACATGATTATTGTCAAGAGTTCGGTTATGTATAAGTCTATTTACGTACATATTTTCTAATATATATATTAAGTCCATCATATATGTCATAGAATTTCATAGAAGTCATGCATGGAGGTAGGATGATGAACATCCATTCAACCTCTTTATATGATTCACCAATACACATATTGTCACAAGGACAATTCGGATGGTCATGAATGAAAATGTAAATATACAAGTAATCACTATACCAAGTAGCCAAGTAAGCTTCAACCCGGGTGAGTCAACATCGACATAGAAAGAATTAACTAAGGGTCGAGGGCTAGATAGGGTCGTGTCACTTTTAGTCTAGCAAAATACTTGGGATAGAGATAAGAAAGTATCAAGTGAGGTGAGGATTGAAGGTAGGATAGCCCAAGCTTCCAAATAATCTCACACTTCCATCACAAGTTTTGTGTCACGAACAAGCTTGGTGGATACAACACTTGTGGGTTAAAACCCTTTACAATATAGAACGTTTGGAATGAATGAACACCTCCTAATTTGTATGGAAAAACCTCGTTTAATCTCACTAATCATAGGTTTGATTAGGAGCATAGGAACATAGGTTTGTTTGAAGAAAACTCAAGTTTAGTAAGATATTATTCAAAACATAAAGTTTCTACACTTTTTACCTCAAATGTGGTGTTGTTTCATCTTGGTTTTCCACGGAAAACCTATCGTAAGACCCCTAGAGGTGTTTCAAGTCCTAAGAACAAAGAATCAATAAGAAAGATGAAGTAGAAGTGAGTTGGAACTCACTTAGAAAGTCTTGAACTTTCTGTTGTATTTCACTGATTTGGAGCTGAGATTAGGGAGGTTTGAGAGTGATATTGAGGTGTTTGCAAAGTGGGAGAAGTGTGAGAATGAGGTGGGTTTTATAGAGGTGAATTAGGGTTAGTTAGGTGGTGTTTTAATGCAAGAAACACAACTAACAAACACAAAATTGACCAACCCATGAGCAACAAACCACATTCTTCGGATTGGGTCTTCTGGCGGGGGGTGAGAGAAAGGGGTTGGGACGGTCGCGGCCCGTGAGAGGCTTTGGCCGTGAGAATTGTTTGATTTTCGTCATTTTCAGTCCTTGTAGTTTGTATTTGTTATGTTTTAAGGTGTTTTGTGCATGAGGGCATATTATAAGGGGCTTATATGTAATTCAAGCTTAAGAATGAGTATAAGTAAGCATGATTAAGTATAAGAATGGTGAATAAGTATCGTATATGTCTAAATGATGTATAATCCATGTATGTTGCGTATATATAAATCTATCGTATGGTTTCATGAATCACGAGCAGAGTATTATATGTATAATAAATTTAAATGTATGAACATACATGAATATGTGAAGCATGAATTTTAAGAAATAACGAATTTTATTTATTTATGATCCAAGTCTCGGATGTTACAACGAAAATGCGATTACAAGGGATACAAACTTTCCAAAAATAGAAGTACAAGACAAAACTTTCTAATCAAGGAAAGAACGAAAAGCAGGGCGTTACATATACTCTGATTTTGCTTATGATTATGTTAATTTCTTGCGTTTGAATGGATTATAATTGTGGTCCGTCTTGATAAATTTTATGATTAGAGTTTTTGTAGAAGTTTGCAGAAGTTAAAAAACCAACAGTCTTCGTCTTGCAGACTGCAAAGGTTTGGTCCACCTCTTCTGCTACAGATGTCGCCAGATGTGGTCTGCAGACGTTTTACCTCTGAAAAAACAAACAGTACCTTACTATTAAAGGAGACTTTGCGCTGACATCGCAAAAGCTTACTTGTCGAACACTGAGTTATGCCAACTCAACATTTCTTACTTCATTATTACATCATAAATATCAGTTTCACTTATTTAAAAAATCATCTCATTTATATAAAATCATATAAATTATTTACACATCTTCATTTGAATTTCAGATTATAGAAAGTGGGTTTTTACATGGGGGCTCAATTAATATCCTGTAGGTTATGTACTGTCATATAACTCATCTTCTCTCTTCTTCCTCCTCCAGAACTCCATATCATCTACTGTAACTTTCCATCACCCTCACCTACATTCTTTGCCTCCATATTCTACTCGATCTATATGATATTTGGTCACGAGTAGGGCTTAGAAGTTCCAGATCTGAAGGTAAACATCACTCAACTCCAATCTTTATTTTTTTGGATTTCTGAATTTAACTTTGCAAACCAGTAAATTGAATTGATTTTTGCCTTTGATTGCATCAATTGATTCATTAGGCTTTGGGACACATTCAAGTTGGTTTTGTATTTACTTTTCTAAATTTTAGTGAAGCCCTAAATTGTCTTTGATGCTTTCTAGGATTTGGATTCAGTTCGCATATATCTCTGTTTCCTTTTCACAAACCCTAATTTCTATTCCTAATCTCATCCTCTCGCCTAATGTTGTGCAGCTCATCTGACGTTGACCGTTTTCAAGAATTATTGATGCTTTCGTAGGGTTAATGTTGTTTTGTTGGTTTTAAACTGATTATTGGGCTTTCAAGAATTAAAAGTAGATAATTTGTTGATTCAAGTTATTGATAGTTAGATGATTAGGTGGTAAGTTGTTCATTGTTGATTGAAGTTATTGATGCTTTGGTAGAGTTAATGTTGTTTTGTTAGTTTTAAACTGATTATTGGGCTTCAAGAATTAAAAGTAGATAATTTGGTGATTGAAGTTATTGATAGGTAGAGGTTCAATTTGCTTGATTTAGTTAGTTTGTGATGCTTCTTTCAATGTTCTGTAGGTAACAGATCGCAACCTTGGGCTTTCAAGTATTGAAAGTAGATAATTTGGTGATTGAAGTTATTGATAGGTAGAAGTTCAATTTGGTTGTTTTAGATAGTTTGTGATGCTTCTTTCAATGTTTTGTAGGTAACAAATCTCAACCAAAAGTTAATGAGGTATGCTTTAATTATTATACTATCTATTAATTTGCAAAGGAAGTGAACAATGCTACGTTTATATGATTGGCTAAAATGGACATATAATAGGTATAAAATAGCTAAATTTGGACCTCATGGGTTGTGTATTAATACATTGTGCTATGTATTAATATGTGTGATAATCTAACTCTCAGTTATTGACCTTTACAGAATTTGACTATGTGAAAGGTTGTGTGCACTTAATTTCAGAAGTCAGATTGGGTTTTTGTTGAAGTTTATGGCCCCTCGATGCTTCTACGGTATTCCTTTTACAGCCGTATATGCAAAGTTTGTGTATTCTGTCTCATGTATACTATTCATTGTGATCGAAATATAGTTCACAGACCCTACATTATTTACTGATTGTACGATTGAACTTTGATGGATTGGTTATAATTTGGGTTTTTTATATATTATTTTTTTTAGCTTCTTCACATCAATATCTTTTATTATTTATTTGAATTTTGATGTTAATAACATTGTGCGATTTCAGCATGTACCGTTGGGGCGGTTCGATCGTTTCAGTGGCTTATGAACACCCTTACTTCATATCAAAGTGTATGTTTAACTTATTCCGTTTGTACCATATCCACAGTAGGAGTCTCTTGTGACAGAAAATTTTGACACAACCTCAATTGAAGAGTTTGAATTGAAAGTGAGTATCTGTAGAAACCGACTATAATGTCCATTGCATTTGTTAATCCATTTCTCATAACTAATTCTTATATCTAACCTGAGTTTTTAGGTGAATGCTAGCATATCTAACTCTTATGTCTAACTAACTCTATGGCAGCCTCACAAGAAGTAAGACCATGTATGTCTTTGGCAGCCCTACAAGAACTGCTGAAGCACTTTTCAGGTATGTTAGATTTTTATATATTTTTTTCAAGTATGTTTTGCATGGTCGTAAATCATTAATTTTTTATCATTGCTTTCGGGTTTGATTTTGCAAAGATATGCAAGTATACAACATGTATGATTTTGCAAAGATATGATATTGATATTTGCAGGTTACCGGGACATGTTATCTGATCTATATTCAGACTTAGATGAGAGTATAAGTGAAAGTGAATAGCTCAGTGACGATGATGCCTAACTCGGTTCTGTTTTTAAATAAATAAAGTGATCTTATTATTATGATGTAATAATGATATAAGAAAAGTTGAGTTGGCGTGTCTAAGAGTTCGACACATAAGCTTTTCCGATGTCATCGAAAACTCTCCTTTAATAGTAAGTAGACAGTTAACCATTCTTCATAACGGAGAATCGTTTTCTATTTCACCTTGCTATTAAAGGAGAGTTTTCGATGACATAGGAAAAGCTTAAGTGTCGATCTCTTAGAAACGCCAATTCAACTTATCTTATGTCATTATTACATCATAATAATATCACTTTATTTTATTTAAAAACATAACGGTGTTGAGGATGTAATCGTGGCGTGGTGTGGCATGTTTGAGAGACGGTGGATGTTCACCTGCAACCTCCAACGCAGTCATGGTTATCCCCTTCATTTCCACCCTCTGAGCCTATGAATCTATGCAAGTTGCAGGTGAACATCCAATTTCTTATAGATGAGAAAGAAAAGAATGTGAGTTACTGTTGGTAAGAATCATCTTTTTCAAGAAAAATTCCATAAGGTCTATATATGTTACTGAAAATTTGATGTTGTTTATACTATCTGTTTGTGTGTAAAAACCAATAAAAAAATGTTGTGATTCTAAAAACTGTTGTTAGAGTTCATTTTATTATTTAACAATTGATTATTTTGTTTGACTTGTATCAAGGATGTCGTGTTTGTTAAGGCCGACTCTTCCGCCGTCGTTCAAGCTGAAAAGGATTCCGCTACAAGTTCCAATGGGAAAGGAAGTGTTGAAGATGTTGAGATCCTTAATGGTGGTGAGCTATCCACTACGACCTAAACAACCTGGAAGAAGCCATCTAAGGTTAATAGCTGAACAGGTTATAAGTAACATGTTTTAAGAAAGTGAAGTAGAAACCACTTATTTTGTTCACTCGTTGATGATGTATGTGGATGCTTTTGATGGCTGTATTTTGTTAAATATTTGAACTGCTTTTATGTATGTTTGATTCATGTGTTTTAACATCATGATAGATGGTGTAGTAGAACCTTTTGTGGTTTTGCTTTTGGTAGTAATGGCAACTATTTGAATTGTTAAATCCATTTGTTATATATATATATATATATATATATATATATATATATATATATATATATATATATATATTTTATACCATAACTTTATGATTGCACATATATGCCATGTATTGTTAAATCATTTAGAAGCTGTTCGAAATATAATTTTAAAAATAAAGTTTTCAATTTTAATTAATTTGATGTTACTGACTATTTGGAGGCAAAACGATAAATGAGGCTCTACCTAAAACATGGTAACTATAATCAAATATCATGTCTTAAATTGTAAACTATACTAATCCAGTAATTAGCTAAGGCGTTTGCAAAATAGCTTCCAATCGACCAATAAACAAAGGCGTTTGAAAAATAATACCAGGAAATCCTCAAATTTTAGAAAATTGATTTCTTTATTCTAAATTTTAGATCCGTTTTAAATACTAAACAACGAATCACTATACATTTATTTAGGGTTAATTGAAAATTTATTCTAAAGTAGTAGTTTTGAGTTATTATAATCAAACGTTAATCAAATAACATTTACAGATACTGAAAAATCAAATAGTTTTTGAGTTATTATAACCAAGTCACTATAACAAATTTCTAAACACTATATATGTTTTTGGGTTATAATTACCATCTTTATATAGATTATCTATCATTCTAATAACCAGAATTTCATTTAATAACATATATTAAATTTCGACATTCTTATCAACTTATTATTACCATTAGCCAAAAGGAAGGAAAAAAACATAACCATAAGTCGATAAAAAAACTAACACCAAAACAGCTATCAACATATGTTGTTCATCATAACGACCCCCCAAAAGAACCACAAACACACCTATCAACATATATTGTTCACGAACACACCTAACATATACCACACTAACCAAAAACGCTTTGTGAAGAAAAGCCTATCCACATACTTTATCAACGGTCTAGCATTTAGTTGAACAACAACGTACCTTTAGCTTTCACGAACCTAAGCTTAAAAACTTCTCCTACCGCCAGTTGTTTATCTGTAATAAATGTTTTCATTTCCCTTAACATGATACCTCGAACTGCCTTGAGAAAACTCTACACCTATTTCAACATCCCAAAGTTTGCCAACATTGTCCATGATCTTCAACTTCACCTTCTTATCTAAGTCGTTCTCTTGAGCCCACTTTTTTGGAAGACGCTACATTTACCAAAGAATATAGGGAAAATGAATTTCGACACAAAATGAAATAATAAACAGGTTATTAATAATAAACATCATTAATTAAACTTGCATAGTGATTGTCGACACGAAAGGTAATTGGTACACCTTCATCATTTTAGATGACATGGTGATCAGCAGCCTCATCATCAGCAAGTTGTATAGCATCATTCATTGGTTCTTCTTTCACAGCAACACAGAGTTCAGGTGGATAAGCTAAAACGCAAGGTGCACAGTTGAAAACAGTCATATCAAACATCTGAAGATCAAGCATCTCAAATACTACCATATGGTTGTCTGTAACCGACATCTCCTGCTTAATACGATTCTAGCCGGTTGTAATGTAAAGCTCACAGTCCTTCTCTTCCATGCGAACAAACCATTTGCAGTTTGGAGCTAATCTGTTGAGCACATGATAAGCAGGAACAGTATTCATTATCTTGTGATGAACAAAGAATCTATCAACATGCTACAAGTATGGAAAAAAATTATTACTTATCAATACCAAAAATATAGATAATTATAATTAATCAACTTATATAATTTCCTAACATATACCATCAATTATACTTTACATTAAAGAGTGTCATACATTAAAGACAAATAGAATCACATACCATGTAATCATTTTTCCTTAAAGCATCGTGGTTTGTAGTAGAAGAAATCACATGGCGCAAAGGAAACATCCCGATAGAAATAAAAGATCCGAAAACAACCCAATGCTTCTTCATATTGAAACAACAACATGATTTCGATGGTATCTTCAATGCCTTAATCATATCAAGCCATCCATTAAAAAAGAAGTAGTCTCCACCAATGTTGAAGATTTAACAGTAAACCTTTTTTTCCGTCAAGTGTCCTTATTTCCACTTTTTTTTCTGGATAGTTAACCCACATTTCGTAATCCTTAGGTAGGAGCTGGTCAAGTATGTAAACTTTATATTTAGAACATAATAATATATCATGATGATAAATTAGTTCAATCCTTACCAGACACTTTTTTTGGTTGTTCCAAATGTAGCCTAAAAATCCATAAACCATTGTAGCTTTTTGATGTATATGATTTAATATAAAAACAAATGAAAACTAATTAGATGCCATCAACAAAAGAAAATAGACAAACCATATCAACATCTCACAATAAACACCAAAACATAAATCATTCTAATTCGGTGTAATTCTTTGTTCAGTTGATAGAAACAACTTCTTCATATATGAACTCACTGCAGATGACAACAGAAATCACTGTAATGTGATTTAATACTTTAATATCTTTTCTCATAACCAAAAACTACACACACAAAAAATAAGCCACATTTAGACAATATGTGTACTAAAACAACATTCTACAAAGAATACTAAATCTATAAATAAACCACAATTTTTACAGAATCCAACAAATATCAGTCACTTCCTTTTAAAACCTAAAATTTAAATATGAAAGTAACATACGGAATCCAGTTTACAATCACATAACCTAAGTAAGATACCGTATGGATCAAATAATATATGAAATCAAAGTTTACCATCAAATACAAAAACATCAACAATCACTCGAATATCATCATCGATCAGTGTTTATCACATTAACTGAATGGTGATTCGACTAACAAACCAATTTATAATTCGATCAAAGAACATAAGTATAGATAATTAAATCAATCAAACATCACATGGAAGTAGAAGCTGTATTTTGCATACGCCTCTGTTACTTGGTCTTGGTCGATGATGTTTGAGAGGGTGTTTGGGTAAGCTTATTTTGAAGGTTGTTTATGAGATATCTTGAAGACTGTTTAGGTTTAGAGGGTGTTTGGGTAAGCTTATTTTAGAACAACTTATATCTTATCGACTTATAAAAGTTAAATAAGTTGTTTTTACTTATAACAGATGTTTCGAGATTTACGATCATGGAATATAGAACAAGTTAATAAGTTGTTTTTACTTATAAGAGTTGTTTTTACTAATAAGTTGTATTTAGCTTCCGGTTTATTGTTTTAAAGCGATTAAACATGTTTGTTATTTAAAAGATGTTTTTTTTATAATCCATTTTTAATTAAACCTTAAAATGTATAGTCATTCGTCACTTAATAAAATGTGGTATGTAAATTTTATAAAAACCACCCGTGTTTTTACACAGGTTTTACATCTAGTTAATAGAAAAGGATGAAATTGCCCCTGACCTAACGAAGTTCATGGATGGGATCAAATCATTTGGACCAAAATGGTATTAGTGAAAAGTTTTTGGACCCACAGGCTATTAATGAAACATTTGGACTATACTAGCAAAACTGCCCAAACCATAGGGACCAAAATGGCAATTTACTCATAAATTTAAAAGTAAAACTTTGTTCTCTTTGCAAAATAAGTATTAGCCCCTTTCTACACACATTCAAGACAATATATACTCCGCAATCGATCATAAATTACTCTAGTCAAAACCGCATGATAATAAAAAATCTACAAGCCTCAATGGATGGTCAAAATAGAGATTGGCATAGGGGACAATTAGATTTGTTTGAAGTTAAGAACCACTTGTATAAGCATGCAGAATGGAACTTGTGCTTGCAGGTCCGACATGCGCGCCGTGGAAGACTATGATTTGATGTGTGAATTACACTGTAACAAATAGGACACTCTTCAACGCCCTCAAATTCCTTGTCGAAATTGTTCTTCCATATTCTAATTGCTTCTGCTATAGCTCCATTCTGTGATGTAACAAATGTAACACGTCAGTATTATCCTCGTGCATATAACTTATTTTTTTACCATCACAGAACCCCACCAATACCCTGCTAACCAATAGGATCAAGTACTAAAAAGACATGAAGCAAATACGAAAAGCAATGGCTTACTTGATTACGAACGAATGACATCATAGAAAGCAACCATTTCCTTTGCTTGACTTCAGAGATGCCAAGGCTTCTAGTACATTCCACGTCAACGGGTCGCAATGGATAAGACGTTGGGAGACGAACTACCAAGTCCATATTCGATTCGTCTTTTGTATACGTGGCAGCAACCTCATTAGCAGACTTGCTCACACTAACTGAAAAATTCTCATCAGAGAGATTGGCTTTCTTGATCTGCAATAACAATCATGTTCATTTTCTAAATGATGATATTGGATAACATTTAACAGGAGACAAAAACACACCTGAGACAACTCAATTGCAATTAGAGGGGGACTGCACCATGTTCTCGTAAACGACTCTATTGCAGAAGATGATGTGTGATCGCGTATATCATTAAACCACTCTCTAACATAAGCAGGAAGCGTTTTTAACATCAATCCATATATTGCGCCAGCAAATGATGTCATTCCATCTGGCCCCATGGACCAAAGGGATTCTACAGCGAAGACCACCGAGTTATCTGTGATTGCACGAGTTGCTGCTTGTGCAAACTCTGAAATGCCAGCTGGAAGCTGAGAAAGTTTCTTCTTTACACTTGTAACACACAATTCCAGTGGTATGTGTTGGAAGATGCAGTCCAGTATCATTGAATTGCATGAGTCTTTTAAGTGTTGAATCAATTTCTCCTTTGTAGCAAAGGATGGTGAAGCAAGTAGATGTAACGTCAACGACCAAGCAACAAAAACATGCACCTTCCAGTTTAACAATATATTAGTTTTAGAAATAAACAAATGACAGCAAGAAACTAGTAAATGCACAGGTCGTTGGGCAACCGGTCAAGTTTGACCTCAAAAATAATTTTTCTCCAAAGACTTAAAACTTATGTAAAGAGTAAAAAGTACACGGATGGTCCTTGTGGTTTACCAAAATTTTGGATTTGGTCCCTAGCTTTCCAAAAGTATATGGATGGTCATGGTCCATGTGGTTTGCACTTAGTAACGCATTTAGTTCCAGCCAACAAATATAAAGGTTTCAGCAGGTCCAAGTTAGGGACTAAATACATTACAGAGTGCCAAGGCCGTCTCCGAAAATCCTCAAAAATCTATAGGCCCTGGGCGAATTGAAAATACAGGCGTCGAAAATACATTTTTTTAAAGAAGAATATATAACAAGTTTAAAGTATATAAAGCATATATTGAATAATAGTGCAAGAATTAATTTAAGTAATCATATTTTTGTGCTAAATCTTGGAAGTAAACTACCTGCATTTAATGAATAAGAAAAAAATTGAAAATTTCAACTAAAACAAGGTGACGCCAGGATTAGAACCTGTGTCTGCTTGTTAAAGAAACCAAGTAACCACCACGCCAAGTGCTTATTTATGAAGTTTTTTCGATTCAGAATGTATTTATCCAAAGTTTTACAGCGTAAACATTTATAAAAATTAAAAAATGTCGGGCCCTCGAAGAATCTAGGCCCTGAGCCGTCGCCCACCCTCCCCCCTCCCCTTTTGCGCTGGCCCTGCAAAATGCAAACCACAGGGACTATCCGTGTGACTTCTGGCAAAGTCGGGACGAAATGCGTTACAAAGTGCAAGCCACTGGGACCATCCATGTACTTCTAGAAAGCTTAGAGACCAAATCCAAAATTTTGATAAAGCACAGAGACTATCCGTGTACTTTACTCTTTATGTAAATAATTAATGGGTCACATACGACTACAAAGCATGTATTATTTCAACAAGATTGTAACTTCTAAAATAAAAACAATTTAGAATTTTTGCATTAAAAATACACTTTGGGCAAAGTTTGACCCAATTACTTGTTTCCTCGTAAACTCTTTTTTTTACTTTACCCATTAGAGATTAAAAAAACATCAGATTGACCGATTTACAAGTAAATAGGTTGAAATTTAAGAAAAAAATGTTGACTTTAATCAAAATGAACTTACTCTATCTGCGGCTACAAAATCCGATTCAATAATCTCCAACGGTGATTTCTCAAGGAAGACGGAAATTTCGTCTCTCAGCTGAATCTTTGCTTCTAAAGACGCAGCAAGCAGATCTTTATCATCAACATCGCTTTCGTTTAACGAAGAGGTAGTTTCTTGTGTAAAAAAAGCCGAGTCTGCAACGGGTTCACTCGAAAGAATGACGTAAGCGGCATACTGCAGATACGGAACCGGTTCGGACGAGAAGAGAATAGCATACAAAGAGCTAACAACTCCTTTGCTAAGCCCCCACATATCAAACGATTTCACGGCTCGCTCTCGTGCATGAGAAGAAGATTCAACCGCACTCAAAGAAACCAACTCCCAGAAATAAGAGTCACCGAGTCGACTCGTTGCGATAACCGAAGAAGCCGTTAGAGAATATGAACCAGCCATGGCCTCAGCCGCACCTGTCGAAAAGAGCAACCGAAGAACGCCTTGTAGGATCTTATCTTTAGTAACGTCCCACTTCTCGGGTCTTAAGGGATTTTGATCGTTTCCGTTTTCAACAGTCTCTTGTCCAATGAGCCCACAGAACATGGAAAACGCGACAAGTGCGTTACTTGCAAGTTTTAAAGCAGAGGAATCCAAACCCGATGCCGTATACTGAAGCTTCTTGAGTATATCTGAAGTGGGCCTGTTTGTGACAGTATCGTTCACAGCCTCTGCTACCTCCTCCATTAACACAACGGCAGATTCAATCCAATATCGTGATTTATACAACACAAATTCCCAATCATCTTGGTTAAAATCATTCCAACAGTATCCAACTACGACAACGGTTAACTTGGACAACAACATCTGCACAACGGGCAATTTGTTGACTGTGATGGATATAGACGCGAGACGCTGCTTCCGGAGTAACTCGAGCAGAAGACCACGTTCCACACCGGTGATATCTCGTTGCGGTCGAAACTGTTTCTTTCCTGTTACGGGATAGCATGACACAACAAGCTGAAACCAATCTTCCATATCTTGTCCGGATAGCCATGTGTTCAAAGGCGGAAACAACAGAGTTCTCCGAAGCCAGCCCTCGATGACGTCATGTATTTCGTTTTTCGAAGTGTCCGTTATTTCGTTTCCAAATAGTGGTCCAGATAGGACACTCATAACAACGGGAAGTATCTTCAAACAATTGGAGTTCACATCTTCACCTACAAAAAGTCTATCTACAAGCAGATTAAAAATCTCGAGAGAGTTGTTTCTTCCCCAAATATTAGCCTCAAAAAGTGTACCGAGTATCGACACAAGAGCTCTCAAAAACGCTTGTTCAATGCTCTCACGAGGGGCAGGATATATACTCGAACAACAGCTCGTTTCACTGTGTGCTCCTTGAACAAGAGCGCCGTTGATAAGGATATTGATGATGGAATCTAACAAGCTGTCGTTACTAGCGAAAGAATCTTGTTCCCGTGTGTATTGAATTAATGAAGGTAAAAATGAGGTTAGGACACTGCCACCTTGCCATTTCCATGTGCATAGCATCTCTGTTGCGAGCCAAACACGATGATAATGACAATGAGCTGTCGTAACTTGTTCGGAAGATATAGAGCCTGCGATAACTCTAGCTATACCCACTTTGGAAATAAGCTTGTCAACAAAAGCAGCCATTCGGTGATCCTCCAATGCCTGCACAGACAATTTTACGTTCTCAAGCACCAGTTTAAACTAGTTTCATATTTTCGTTACAAGTTGTTTACAGAAGTTTTTTATTTGCTTAACAATGTAATGCATGAAGGCCACAAGAAAATGTTGAGAGAAGTATAGTATTGAGCTTCCATGCACAGTTTAATCATGTAATCTTGAAGTTTGTTTCCTTGTGATTAGGGCTACACAAATGAACCGTACGTTCAGCGAACAGTGTGAACCGTTCGGCAGGAAGTTCGTTTGTGTTCGTTCGTTTAATAAATGACAATCGTTTATGTTCGTGAACATTCGGTAGCGTTTACGTTTGTGTTCAATTGTTCATTGGTGTTTTTAGGTTTTATATTTTATTTAAATAATTCAAAATTCTGACAAATGAAATGCTTAATAAATATCAGTGTATTATATATTCTATTCATGAGCACTTGTTTGTGTTCGTTTGTTTTCATGAACATTCGCTTGCGTTCATTGCCTAAAATTACCAAACTAACACGAACATGTTTATTTCCTTAACGAACGAACACTAACATAAAATCTCGTTCAGTAAGTGTTCATGAACAATTCGCGAACACATAAATATATTCTTAACAAACGAACACGAACAAGGTCTTGTTCGTGTTTGTTCGGTTTGTTTACGGCCCTACTCGTGATATATATGACAATCGGTGGAGTTAACTTTATTCATATACAAGGGGTTGTAGCGGGTCAATATAGAATGTGTATGTGATCAATACTTGAAGCTTTACAAAGTTTCTAAGGTTATACTTGTGTAAGAGAAGATTGATGAAAATTAAATTTTAGAAGAATGATATTATATGTTCTATAAGTCATAATAAATGTAAGAAAAAGATTACTCACATCAGAAGAATTGCTTTCAGTTTTCAAAGTAGCCGATCTCCGTCCGTCTTTAATATCAGGCATGACCCACAAAGGCCACGAATCACCGTTGCTTAGAAGCTCATCCAACAACGGTTGTTCCTCATCTTGACCTTGAAAAAGGCTATCCACAACATCCAGAAAATAAACGCAGCCCAAAGACGTAGCCGTATCAATTTCCAATTTATCTTCATTACATACAACACATCGGATAGCCCGAACAAGAGTACCGCCCAGCGTTCTCCTACATTCCAGACTAAGAGTTATAAACAATTTATTTATCTTTCTGCGGAACGCATGCACGGATTTACAGAAACTGAATCGATCCATATCAAGTCCCTCACTATAAACCTCGAATGTGCTATGTTCCCAATCGATCACAAACAATGCAGCCAGCACATTTGGAAGTAATGCAACAGTTTTTAATCTAAAGAAGCTACCGTTAACCACTTCCATGGCGAAATTAGCCGCTTCAAGCACACTTGTTGAAGATTCGGATCCCGTGATGGTTCTGTGTTCGTCGGGTTTTAACAACTCGTTAGCACTCTTGACCCACACGAAGTTGGAAGTTTGGATGAAAGATAGTAACTTCTGGAAGATTTGTTTAAAAATAGAGATCGATGTGTTCTCGCTCACGAAGTAAGTTTGATCTTCTTCTGTCATACCTCCAAGGGCAGCACAAACAAACCGAGCATCAGAAGATCCAAAGGGGGAAGAGAACGAGCAACCGAAAGAGCGGTAGAATTCAGAAGCTCGTGATGAGAGAGATCCAAACGCACTTCCATCCTTATACTTTCTGCTCTCATTTTCTCCAAGACAAGTGCCAGTACACGAGTATAGTCGGAATCAGGGGTGGCAGTTGCATGTAAAATTATACTCTCGCATTGCTCAGAAAAGCACTCGACATCTAGTAACGCAAACAAAAGATCTAATCGGGTCATTGTGACGCAGCTATCGGTTTTAAAGCACCATGGAACGAAAATCTCCTTAAAAAGTTGCAAAAACTGCGTTAAGCTCATATCACTATTCTTCTCTGATAGACGAGAAGACTCGTTTTGTTCCCGCGTAATTTCTTCAACAATCTTGCGTGGACCAAAAATCGAGACCGCAACCACCATAAATTTTAAAGTGTTTGGTGAGTCCTGAAATCATTACAAAGAACAGCAATATTATAATGATTCATGAACAAAAAAAATAGTAATCAAGTGATAGCAACTTACGATAGTTTGGATAAGCTGGAAAGACTTTGACATCATCGGGCCCACAAGATATGATAAGGGCCACGAGTAACCTTTGCGCACAGCATGTAGATCCACTAATCGCAAAAATCTGATGATTTTATCCACATTCTCATGATTTTCAATGCTCTCACTTTGTTGAAACGCTTCGAAACAATTCTCTTCAAATGTAACGCAAAAGACCGATAAGAGATCAGGTTCCAGGGAATAGATACCCGAAAGGATCTCGGTGATGCATTTTCCAAATTCTTGTACAAATTTTTTTAACTTCTCTTCAGAAGATGGAACCAAAAAATAGTCACGCCACATCAGTTTCAATAACACCTCATCAACGATAGTACGCCTGAAGTAATGGATAGCTTCTACTCCATCACAATATCTAATATTAAAGTGACAAAAAGAGTGAATCAACAGCCTAATGCGCGTAACATATGATGCAAGACAGAGCTGAATGAAACTCACCTTTGAGCGCTTTGTAACGTCCACAGAAAACATTCTCGGTATGACTGGAAAAACGCTAAGTGATCAGCGTTTGAGGACTGAGAATGAACTTTTCCAGCCCAGAAATTCTGTAAGAACTCCAAGAAGAACTTATCCATTGTTATAGCCTTCGAAGGTATGCAATCCAAAAATATAACTAACGACGTGTACGATATTTGTTGAGATCCAAAACACCCGTTCTTCAAGAAGTTCCAAAACGGATTAACCAAAGTTTTGTGAACATTCAAAGTCGTCCAACTTTCCGGAAACTTCTTACAAAACAGTAGAAGTGCTTCCCACATAAACGAGTGGCAACTGGGGTCCTTCTCTTGGAGTGCACCGAGTATTACCGGTGCGAGAGTTTTAATGTTTGCTTCAGTTAGAGCGTGAGGAACGTTTTTAACGCAGCTTCTAACAAGTGAATATGCGGCAGATCGGATAGCAGAACTGGGAGAACGAAGAAAGTCCAAAAAACTTTTATGAACAGATAATAGCTTTTCTGCATGGGATATGGCAACGGATCTTGCTTTTTGAGAGCGTTTTTGTTCGGAACTTGTGTTCTCTAAACCGTGTTTTTCACTTGTGAGAATATCAAGGAGTGTAGCCAATGCTAACAAGGATGATGAGATAACCTGCAGCCATATAACCAACGTACAGGAAAGCAAAAGGCAATAAATTGTTAAAAAACAAACATATTAATGTTGTACATCTTAAAAGCACGATTCTTAAATATGTGACTATATATGTAATGAATTTGTTGATGTTGTGTACCTGCTGATGCATCTCCTGTAGCTCGTCCAACGCAACTGCTTTATCGGACATACTTTGTGGAGTGAGCTTTAAGTTTTCTTCTAAATACATAAACACCTCGTCAATACACAACATTAGCGCATCCAATCTCTTTTCTTGTGCAGAAAAAGCAGTCTGTTTCAGAGTAAAAAATAGCATCTTAACTTTATTTCTTCTGTTATTTTTTAATTATTTTGGAAGAGTGAAAAAAACAGAACAAAAACTATGTATTGATGCCTTCAAGTTAAACCTTATAGGTTAAAAACCTTGGTTGCAAAAGTTGATAGGCGCTCCCTAGTCGGTCGACCGGGGAGTCGTCGATCTAGGCGGAGAGTACTCGGGGAGTACTCGGACATGTTAAATTATAAAAAAATTGGTTTTTGGAAATGAAATATATGTCAAATAACATAAATTTACTAATATATATATACATAACAAAATACGTGAAAATGATATTCATTCTTTGATATAATAGGCATAGAAGGTATGTTTTAATTTTTTTAAGTCAAACTCGACCCCAGTTAACCTACTAGATCTGATTCTGGCCGAGGTTGACCGTGTTTGATCGATTATGAGTAATTAGGCGGAGTTGAAGAAAGTCGCCTCGGTAACCTACCTTGGAGCGATTACTCAGGGACTACTCGGCCTTGGAGACCTTGTTTTACAACCATGTTAAAAACAGAACAAAAACTAAGTATTGATGCCTTGAAGTTAAATTTTATAGGTTCAATATCATCATCATACTCAGTAAATCCCACCAATAGCAAAGCTAAGGTAGGGTCTGAGGAGGGTAAGATGTAGACAGCCTTACCTCTACCCCGTAGGAATAGAGAGGCTGCTTCCGGTGAGACCCCTGGCTCGATATGTCATTGCTTTTTTCATATTTTCTCAAATGTTGTTAATATAAAATAGGAATAACGGATTTTCATGATCCCAACTTTTTGCCATTGGCTGGCAACAGTCCCAACTACAAAGTCAAAAATAACCACTGATGGTCTCACCTTTTAACCTATTGTCCACCAACGGACATTTTCAAACTGAGGTCTAACCCAGTTAGTGTTTTGGTGACGTGGACGTGGCATACACCTTTGTTATCTGATGAGGTGGCTACTTATGTTATCTGATGAAGTGGCATAAACCGGTTTTAAAAAACGATTTGTTTTTCAAAAAATAAAATAAACATTTAACTAAAAAAATTCCCTAAAAATTTAAAAAAATGTTTTTTTTCTTTTTAAACTGTAAAAATACCGGTTTGCTTAGAAATTGGTTTTCAAACCGGTCTTTGATGCGTGATAGGGGAACAGGTAAACAAACCAATGGTTCGGGCCGGGGTGAAACGGGTTTTTTATAAACCGAATCATATTTTTTTTTCAGTTTTTTTCGGGTTTTTTTCCCGACCCGGTTTTAATGCCCACCTCTAATAGTCTAATTACATATACGACTCCTAAAAACGTGGCACCAAAGGGTCACTCAAGCGTCTGGCTCTATAAGAAACAATGAATCATTTTGGCATGATACGTAACCAGTATTATAATAACAAGTAATTTCAAACCTCCAATGATCTTTTTGCAGCTTGGGAAACTTCATGAACCGGATCAAACTGAGAATACCACCACGGCCCCATCAAAGACTTCAAATGTGGAGCTAAATCTCTCCTATTATTGTTGGATAAAAAGAAAGAACCAATAAGAACTTGAAGAACATGCTTTATAAAGTAGATTGAAATTGAGTTAAGATATGTTCGAACCCAACGGTGCTAACGAGAGCGGCCATAGTGGCATGAGTCGCCCGACGGACCTCTTTGTTGTAGTCCAGCAACAGCTTCTTGTACTCAAATGCCTAAGCCACAAATCACGAGTACTTGTGAGTTGAAAGTTGGTAAATGTTTGTCAAATCGAACAATATAGAATACTTTCCTAAAAATAAACAAGCATACCCATTGCGGAATAGCTGGTGATACATCCTTTGCAGATTTTTCCTTAAGCAGCGCTGACAAAGTTGTCAAAGCCTTCAGCTGTAGAACCATAAAATAGGATAGCACACAAAATTTAGTCACTATGTGCAACATGTAACATAATATGCTAGTGAGATCAACATTCATTCAGCATCAAAATGAAATAAAAAAAAAGATCAAAATAACAAGAAACTAGTTGAGGCTCTTCCCAAAGTGAACAAAGGCTTCGTGGTATCATAACATTACCTTTGTAGTTGGATCTTTTCTGGAAAGCCTCTTCAATTGTTGTGCCAATTCACCATCGATATCCTACATTATCATTAACAGTTCCAAAATCATTATGTATGTTTCACCAAACATAGTGTCATCATTATCACACAGAACTTAAGCACGTCCACAAATCAAATGTTGATTAAAACAGTCTGATTTGTTACATCTCAAGGGCAATCCCACTCTATCAGATACGTAACTTTGTCTGCTGCCCCTAAGCTTCACTTATGTCATTTCAAAACAAATTACAACATTCATATAGTGATAATCAATGGTTTATTAGGGGCAGCCAGATTGCTTCTACCATATTGCCGTTAGCAAATGAAAGTGATCGTTACAAAGGTTAAATTGTTGGTATAAATTAACATCATCTAACATGCCGTAGTTTGGATTATTAAAATCCAATTTACCTAACAACACAAAACACTTAAGATAGTTCAAAACACTGGATCAAACGAAAGTTTAAAAAAAGTTAACAGCAATAGTCAAGGTCTAAAACACTTATATCAACCCTATACAAACCTGGAATCAATCAATCATGCCCAGTAAAATCCGACAAATAGCGAAGGTATTGGCAGGGTCTGGGGAGGGTGGGATGTTGGCACACCTTACCTCTACCCCTAGGGATAGAGAGGTTGCTTCCAGTGAGACCCTCGGCTCCAAAATACCAAAGAAAAAAATAAATAGAACATAAGATGTGTGTGTATGAAGCTACCAATATAACATGAGTGGTGAAAGAGTACATGGTAAACAAGACAAATATAACATGTTATGGACTAATACCATTGCAAGGTATGGGACTTGTCCCACATCGGTTGTATGGGCAACCAATGTGGGGTTTATATACCAAATGGGCTCCCTCACCCACCAGACTAGTCTTTTGGGTTGTGTTCTCCTGTTTGGTATGTAACATTGGTATCAGAGCCAGAACTCGGAGTGGTGGCCCACGGAGTGGTGCCTGGAGAGAGCCAGCCGTGACCAACGTGGCCGTGACCCATGGAGTGGTGGCCTGGAAAGAGCCAGCCGTGACCAACGAGGACGTTGGCCCTTAAGGAGGGTCGATTGTTATGGACTAATACCATTGCAAGGTATGGGACTTGTCCCACATCGGTTGTATGGGTAACCAATGTGGGGTTTATATACCAAATGGGCTCCCTCACCCAACCGATGTGGGACAAGTCCCATACCTTGCAATGGTATTAGTCCATAACAATCGACCCTCCTTAAAGGGCCAACGTCCTCGTTGGTCACGGCTATGTTGGTCACGGCTGGCTCTTTCCAGGCCACCACTCCATGGGCCACCACTCCGAGCCTCGTTGGTCACGGCTGGCTCTCTCCAGGCCACCACTTCGAGTTCTGGCTCTGATACCAATGTTACATACCAAACAGGAGAACACAACCCAAAAGACTAGTCTGGTGAGTGAGGGAGCCCATTTGGTATATAAACCCCACATCGGTTGCCCATACAACCGATGTGGGACAAGTCCCATACCTTGCAATGGTATTAGTCCATAACATAACATCACAAACAACCTCTACACATAGATACAAGATGAGAAACGCATGTAAGTTCCACCCAACATGTAAGCATATCTACGACCATACCCCACACCTAAAACACAATTGTACCTTCCCCTAGAAATCCTTAACCTTAATCATGCGTCTCCACGAACTCCTATCATGGACCATGTTCTTAGAGAGGTGCAATCTACTCCTCCCCTCCACCTCGAGAGTTTCAATCACTCTAACTGGCTCTATCGTCTCCCTCCTCTTCACATGCCCAAACCATCTCAATCTTCCCTTCTTTATCTTATTTGATATACTAGCTACTTCTAACCTCTCCCTAAAAACATCATTCCTTATCCGGTCTAACCTTGTGTACCCACACATCCACCTTAGCATTCTCATCTCTGCCACCTCCATCTTGTGTGCTTGTACTTCCTTAATGGCCCAACAGTCGGTTCCGTATAACATAGCAGATCTAATTGCAACCCTATAAAAGTTCCCTTTCAATTTAGTTGGAAACCTCCTATCGCACAATACCCCAATGACAGCTCTCCACCTACACCATCCAACCTGGATGTGATGGGCAACGTCACTATCTCTCTACCCATCCCTCTGAACAAATGATCCTAGATACTTGAACTTAGTTACCTGCGGAACCACTTGACCGTCAATGGTGATCTGAATGTCCTCATCGTTGCCTACTCCACTGAAGTCACCATACAAGTACTCGGTCTTAGATAGACTAATCCCTTAAACCTTTGCCCTCTAAAGTTGCTCGCCACTCTTCTAACTCACATTCAGACTTTGTTTACTATCCGCAACTAACTGAATATCATCCGCAAAAAGCAAGCACCACGGAAGAGCCTCCCGAATTAACTTTGTCAACTCATCTAGGATAAATGCAAACAGAAAAGGGCTCAAGGCTAACCCTTGGTGAAGTCCTACCTGCACAGGGAAAAAATCAATATCCCCTATAGGCGCCCGAATACTAGTCTCAGTCCTAACATGCATATCCCTAATTAAGTTTATATACTTCCCAGGAACCCCTCTGCTCTCCAAACTATCCCAAATCAGTCTACATGGCACACTGTCATAGGCTTTTTCAAGATCAATGAGCACAACCTGGAATCAACCTAAAACTAAAACAAACTAAAGTAGCCCTAAAGAAGCCTAAAACATGTCTCAAAAACCCCTAAATAATGCATTTACTATATGTCTCGCCTATAAAAGGTCCTCGCTTTATATCAACCCTAAACAAGACTGGAATCAACCTAAACTAGCCATAAAGAAGCCTAAAACTATTGGATTGTATTATTATTATAGAATATTGGAAAACCCTAGAAACGTAAAGTGCGCGCCTGGGCTCACACCAATAAACTCTAACAATAAGAACAATAATAATAATAATAATAAATAATAGTAACAAGGGCTCACCTTAGATTTCTAGGGTTGTTAATAAAAACATTACTAGAAACCCTATACATTGTATTTTTAGACATAGACTATACGTCTCGCCTATAAAAGTCCTATCCTTTTAAGCGCGTTAAGACTACTATGGTTATAAATATCAAAGCTTGAACATTAGATACTAATTAACACAACAACAAAAGTGAGAACATACAATAACAGAAGAAGAAGCAGCATCTGAAGTTGTTGGTATAGAAGCATCAAGTCGTGAACTGCCAACATAACCCCCAAATCCAACGGCTGTAGCACCGGCCGGTAGCAACGAAGCGGCTAAACTGCAAGCAAGCAAGCAAGCAATGTTCAGAATCGTTAATAACCGAAGGAAGAAGAAAGAGTGAGGGTGAAGATTGGAATTGCCTGCTGCTAGAAGGACGAGCTTTGCTTCTTGCTGCTTCTCCCTTTTGTCTGCCCATACTTGTGTCGCCAATCTGAGTTTGCAAGATTGTTTGATCCGATTCAACTCAGAAACGATCGAAATATCGAAACAATCGATGAAGATAGATGCTGCACAAGGAAAAAGCTGCGGGGTTATTGGACAGCAATTTGCATGAGTTCTAGGGCTACAACAAAGCTAGTTGAGATCTTAAACCATTGAATCTATTGAAATAGAATTATAGAATTTATAAATATAAATATTAAATTAAATTCGAAACCCAATTTAGCTTAGGAAGCCATAAAAAAATTGTTAGATATCAAGAAAACTACACTTTATTTTTATGAAAAAATTAATATGCGTAATAAAAAGAAAAATTATTCCTAACAAAAATATAGAAAAAACTTTTGTTATTACATATGTAAATACCATGAAAATTATTCCTAAGAAAAATATAGAAAAAACTTTTGTTATTACATATGTAAATATCATGTTTATATTTATATAACGTTATCATTGTGGTGTAAAATACAGATTTTGTTATATTTTAAACTACTAACTGCTTTTTTACTCAAAATGCTTAAAAACATGTATATTACATTCGTTAATTTTTTCATAAAAAAAGTTTTTTTCAGTAGTTTCCAAGGTTTCCTCGACATTCATATTAGTTCAAAGTTCGTTGGAACTTACGGCACAAACCCGAGTATACTTGTGAACGTGAAGATCAAATAAAAGCAAAATACCCCCACCTGTTCGAGAAGACTCTTGCACAGGATAACTCGGCTTGAATTTCGGGACAAAAATCTTTTTAACAAGGGGAGTATGTAACAACCAACAAAATAATAGGTAATTTTGTACGACCAAATCATTGTTTAACAATATTATTACGTGCATTAGACTTAATTCTGTTATGATTGAATCTCATAAGTCTAGCAATCCCTAGGAAATGCATTACATTTGCATATCACATGATCATATACGTCGCGTCGTGATGCGATAAAAACTATTATAATAATCTTTAGTAGATTATCTGAACACACTATTCATGTCAGGAGAGTTCCGGTACAATGTCAATTATAGGACATTTTATCATGTCCAACATGAAATATATATAAAACTCTAGGTGGGAAAACAAGTTATAACTTTTCGGAAAAATACATGAGTAATAGATTGTCCGATCCGAGCCATAAAAATTACAATTTCCATAAACCTATCACACCCTGATTTCCACGTATGTCCCGGCGGGCCTGGTGGGGAATATTGTGACGTAAGATTGATAACATTATAACCAAACAACACAGAGTACACAGCAAAAGTCTTGGATTTAAATATTATTACAACCCAAATGTCCAAATGTTCAAAATAATTATACAACGGTTTGTAATAAAGATCCACATGCGGATCGTAAAATATACATAAAGTGATCAACAGACTTTGGGCACGACAAAGGACTAGCAAGATCCTCTGCGTCACTACCAAGCAGCTCCCAGCCTATTACGTGTTGTACTTGTAGCTTAGTCTTTTGAAAATACGTCAGTTTACACTGGTAAATACAAATAACCTACGCACTTTGAAAATCTTTCAAAATTGATTTAAGTGCACATGGCACATTTTCATAAATAACTTGGGATAATTCAAAATGATCTTGTATAGGGTCCGGTGTAGAAACCGAATAACCTGATTAACCGACATGTCACTTAAATAACTCCAGAGAGTGTTAGTACATAATGTCTATGTCTTAGTCTTGGATCGAGTCTGTTTAGTTTGGGCTAGATTATGTCAAAAATAGTCGTATTTATGTAAATAGTTTAACAAGTTCGCTTGGGATTTCATGTGAGAACAAGTTCGGCCGAACTTGTTCTATACAAGTTCGCCCGAACTTGTGTAGCCACCAGCGAACTTGCTCAACTATAAATAGGTGACTTGGGTTTTCATTTTGTAACTTCTGCAACTTTCTCACTTGTACAGCGAAGCTCTGCCTGATCTGGATTTGACATGTATTTGACATTTAAGATCAATAAACAAATATTAAATGAGTAATCTTTGCATATTCGATTAACACGTCATATAGATTCCGCCTATACGAACATTAGATACCAATTTAGGTTCCTATGCTAAACATGGAGCGATCTAACAAGTGGTATCAGAGCCTGGATACCTGAATTGGTGAAATCATTGCAAGATCTACTCTTATTCTACTCCTTTCTACCATTTTTTTTTCGTTTTTCAAAGAATACAATGAATTCACGGATAAAAGTTGCTAATTTTTTATTATGTCATGTAAAATACACTTGTGGTAAACCCCTGCGAGTTTGAACATCAAATTCAAATGAATTGACATCAAAAAGTTGAAAACCCATGTTTTGCAAACAAGTTTTGGTTGTAACATTTGTCAAAAACGGGTTTTCCAAACCCGCTTCGTTTGTAATCGAATATCATGTTATAAATGTCTCGTTGCGTATTTATGTCCATTTTAATTTTTTTAATGATGCATAATTAATAAACAAACTAAACTATAAAAGTTATAATTGATAAAAAGTAAAAATAAAATAATTAAAAAGAAACTGAGGCTGCCGGGACTCGAACCCGGGTCAGCCGGAAAGAACTCCAAAGACTTAACACACACACACATAACCACTCCGCCACTTGTTGTTTTCTGTCAACTCTAGGAAACAAATAAATCTTATAGACAATCATGAAGCGACCTGATTACGTTAACTGTAACCGAAATCGGTCACCAAACGTCCAAAAACGTTTGATTGATCGCGGTTTACTGTGTTTAACCGATGCACCGACACCTTCAATCAAGTTTGCTTTGAATGAACTTAAATTCGAGAATGGATCGGTTTTAATAACCGAAAACTTTCAATTCCTGAATTACTTCAATCAAAGACCCCTCTCGCGACTCAAACACACTCTGCAAACTTCCAATTACATTTTCGCACAACTTTCAGTCCGCCGGAGAAGCTTTTTGGACTCGTCGGACTTTCGCCGGAAAACCGTATTTTCCATCAAATCAGTAAGTCTCACAATTCTTTCGTTGTCTATCAGTTGTTAAGCTGTTACTAACTCCAACCTTTCAATCGGAATCAATTTCAGACGACGATATCGGATAACTCACTCTCGCCGGAAAACTTCTGAAAATCCTTATCTTCAGCTGTAAAACGGTATAGACATTCAAACCTTCTGTTAACTCTTGTTTAGTACTTCAATTCCACAATTAGCTAATCAAAACGGTTAATTTGTTCGCTCAAGTGAAGTTCATAAAAACAGAGCCGACGCCTTGCCGGAATTCTGAGATAAATCATTCCTCCGGTATGTTTACTTCCAACACCGTCTCTGCCATTTCATTTTAGTCTTATGAATGTTTGTTAATCGTTTTAAAGCAAGAAACAGTTGAGTAAATAGTTGCCTGTAAATTTAGCGAAGAAGATGAAGTGTGATAACATTATAAGATTAATTAAAATCGGTATTATAAACGGGTTAGACACACAGTCCAGCGGTGGACTGGGTGCACACACATATCACACGCCGCGAGTTCGATCCTTGATACACACACACACCCTCTGTAATTAAAATGTTATTTTTTTAACTGAACCGGATGAACTTACATTAGATGTTAAGTATAATAAAAATCTATATATTAACCAAGTTAGACACACAGTCCAGCGGTGGACTGTGTGTAACGTTAAAGCACAGGTCCCGGGTTCCAGACCTGTTAACGGCACCGGTTCGATGATTTAAAACATTTTTGAAAAATAAAAGAATTTTGAATAAACTGAGTTAGTATATAAATATAATTAAAAACAGAATTATTTCAGGTTAGACACGTAGCTCAGTTGGTAGAGCTGCGTGCACGCGAACGGGAGGTCTCGGGTTCGAGCCTCACCCGGCGCATACAGTTACACAATAAAACCGGTCAACAAGTCAAAGTCAATAGTCAACGGTCAATGCAAAAGTCAATATATTTTTATATTTTTATTTATATAATTTAATTTAAAAATCAATTAAAAATACTTAAAAATAATGTTTTTAAAGATAGGAAATAGCCTTAAACTCACAAAAATATATCTAAAAAATCCTATTAAAATTATTAATAAAATCCACTCATTTACTATATCTTCCGTATTATTTAGGTTAGTTAATACTCGTTGTTCAATCCTTCAAACTCGTGCGCACCTCATCATCTTCAACCAAACGCACCCAATGTGAGTGAATCTTTACAAATTCCCCGTTTTAATCACGTTTTTGGGGTATATCATGTGTCTTACCATTTATTATATTTAAATCATTGTGCATACATCATATCATGAACAAATGTGTATTCAGTTTGTTTCAACTGTTGTGTGGTTATTGTTTGGATTTAATTTATTATTTTCAGTACATGCAATTTCATAGGCCGTCGCTCCCCATTACATTATGAGCGTTGAGCATGTTCCCCATTACATTATGAGCGTGAACCTGGCGTGCCAACATACGATCGGCTCCGTTTGATTGAGCATTGATCGCACAGACATTTATCATTTTCACTACATGCAATACGATCGGCTCCGTTTGATTGAGCCTTGATCGCACAGACATTTATCATTTTCAGTACATACATTTATCATATGCCGTTCGTTTCCCATGTATGTTATTGTATGTTATTGTATGTTATAGTTTGTGGTTGTTATGCTACTGTTTGATTATTTACATTTGCTCACTTATGATTATTGCACAATTTTTCCTTGATAAAATAACAAGAAAATCAATAATAAATGTTTATCTAACAAGGTTCACTCGCCAACTTATGTTGACCCAAAAACCCCCATTTTTACACATGATACAGGGAACCAGCTGCAGCAAGAAACACATAGGATTGGCCTAGAAGAATAAACTGGTTTAGAGCTTGGATTGTTTAGTTGGTTATTTTTCTTTGTATTTGTATGGACATGTTTGGATTATTGAGAATGTAATTTTGACTTTAATAAATATGAAACATATTAGTAAATATCATGAGCTTTGGTGATAACCCAATTATGCCCCGACTCTTATTCCGCTGCGGGTCGGGGTGTGACATTGGTCGAACTTAGGATCAAGTTCGCTCGAACTTGATTAAAATTTCATTAATTTTAATCAAGTCCGCCCGAACTTGATAGATATTTCAAGAATTTTTGTGAAGTCCGCTCGAACTTGTTCATCTTTCAACTAAATTTACATCAAGTTCACCCGAACTTGATTAAATTTGTTGAATTTCTCTTACAAGTTCGCCCGAACTTGATAATCTTCTTGAAAATCAACATAAGTTCGCCTGAACTTCATCAGGGAGAAATTTTTCCGAATTGTCAACACAAGTTCGCCTAAACTTGTGTAAAACAAAATATGATTTTTCTCAAACTACAAGTTCGCCCGAACTTGTCAGTGTTCTGATTATTTTTTGAAGTTTGTGAACGTGTGTTTTCAGTAAAATTCGTTAATTTTTCAAGATGGAAGATCTTCACAGTGCATTCATGACTGCTTCAGCATCAAATGCTCAAATGGTGAATCAAGTGAACATCAACAACGAAATGGGCACGTCTGTAAAGCCTCCAAAACTCATGTGTATGGACGAATATGAGGGATGGGAAGAGAAGTTTATGAATTGGGTCCAAGCTACTTATTTCCATAGTTGGGTGGTAATAGAGACTAGTTATACATGGCCCAGAGATGAGAATGATAATGTTATCGACATTAGCAAGTTCTCTACTTTACAGAAAGATGCTTACGTCGCCGAGAAGAAAATGATAAGCTTGATCCAACAGTCGGTGAAAGAAGATATTTGGGTGCTTCTACCAGAATACAAGACTACATAAGAGCTATGGAAATCCTTGAAGAACAAATACCAGGGAAGTGCAGAAATGGTCAAAGCAAGAAAGCACTGATCATGAAAGAATTTAACATATTTACGATGATTAAAGGGGAAACGATGAAACATATGAACGAAAGGTTTTGTCATCTGTAAGTAATCATGAGGAGACACGGGCTTGAGAAAACAGAAGAAGAATACATTGATAAGCTAGCTGACGCTTTACCTGAGGGTGAGTGGACGACTTATCTCATGGTACTCAAAGAAAGTGCGAGTTGGGAGTTCTTCAAATTGTCCACATTCATTGATAAACTGGAGGGACACGAGATGGAGTTGTTAAAGATAGCAAAATCAAAGAATTCTAACGTTGCTCAAGATGTAGGACTTTACTACAAGACCGGAGCTCAAGAGAATATTACTAGCCCGAAGATCCAAACCGCATTCAGTGCGAATCTGAATTCCTCGAATTCTTCGCCACATAGTCAAAATCAATCATATCCGAAATATGATCAGAGTCCGCAGAATTCTTCATATTCAAGCACGGGTTCAAATCAGAATAGTCAATCGAATTCTGATCCAAATGTGTTCAAATACAACATTGATGTCAACTTGAATAATGTTGTTTCTGAACAAGTAGCCAAACAACATATGGCACTTCTTGCCACAGTGTTGGAATCGTATGAAAGTTTGGTGGCTGGAAAGATTGGTAATCCGAAGATGACTGCCGAAGACTATGATCAAGTAGATGAAGAAGAGCTTGAGCTGATGGATATAAAGTGGTCTTTAGCATCAATCATTCGGAGGGTTATAAGTTTGTTGCATTAACCGGTAGAGACATCGGTGTAACATTTGTCAAAAACGGGTTTCCAAAACCCGCTCCATTTTGTAGTCGAATATCAAGTTATAAATGTCACGTTGTATATTTATGATTATTTTGATTTATAATGATACATAATTAATAAACAAACTAAACTATAAAAATTATATTTGATAAAAAGTTAAAACAAAACAAATAAAAATGAAATGTTGCTGCCGGGACTCGAACCCGGGTCAGCCAGAACTGAAATCCAAAGACTTAACACACACACACATCACCACTCCGCCACTTGTTGTTTTCTGTTATCTCTAGGAAACAAATAACATTTATACACAAACTCAGTTAAACCGGTTGCGCCAACTGAAAAACTGAAATCGGCAATTCAATCGTCTAACCGTTTGATTAGTCGCACATTCACGTCTATAACCGATGAACCGACAAATTTTAATCAATTCAGACTTGAATTGACTTGAATTCGGATGATGATGGGTGTTATAACCGAAACCATCCAACAATCTGAATTACTTCAATCTTAGACCTCTCCTGCGACTCAAAATACTTTGCAAGACCTTCAATTGCATTTCCGCAACTTTACAGTCCACCGGAGAAGCTTAAATCAACTTGCCGGAAAAATTCTGCAAGTCGCCGAAAAACCGGGACTCACATCCACACGTTAATTCCTTTGACTCTTTCTGTTTCAATCATGTGATTAATCGGTCACTAACACAACTCCACCGTCAGAATCGATCCTAGTCAACGTTTGTCGAAAATCCTACCTTCGCCGGAAAACTTCTGAAACTTCTGGAAACACACCGGGAACTGGTATGATCTTCCAAACTTCTGTTAAACTTTGTTTAAGTGCCTCAACTTCTTAAATAATCGAACAAAGCTGTTAATTGATTTTAACAGCCGGAGTTCACTTTCAGAACCGACGAACCTCTGCCGGAATTCTGTGAACAACATTAAATCGGTACATCCTTTTCCCCAAACTCTCTCCATTCTTTACTTTTAAATTACTTATAATGTTTGAAAAGCGAACATGTCATGAATCGGTCATAACAGTCGGGATATGTTTTCTGGGTAAAATTAACGAAGAAGACGAAGACGCAATATAACATAAGACTAATAAAAATCGATAAAATGAACGGGTTAGACACACAGTCCAGCGGTGGACTGTGTGCAAATAATACGCACACGTCACGAGTTCGATCCCTGATACACGCACCCTCTAAGTAATAAAATGCCTTTTTTGATTAAAGCTGAACCGGGTTAATCCCGTTAGTTGTTAAGTATAATAAAAACCGAGATAATAACCAGGTTAGACACACAGTCCAGCGGTGGACTGTGTGCAACACTAAGTCACACGTCACGCGTTCGAAACCTGTTACTGGCACCGGGTTGTTGAATTAAAATGTTTTTGAAATTAAAAGAATTTTGGTTAAATCGAATTAGTATATAAATATAATTAAAAACAAGATTATTTCGGGTTAGACACGTAGCTCAGTTGGTAGAGCTGCGTGCACGTGTACGGGAGGTCTCGGGTTCAAGTCTCACCCAGCGCATTCATGCACACTGACCGAACCAGTCAACAAGTCAACGGTCAACGGTCAACGCAAAATAAACAAATTTTTTTATATTTTATTTATTTAATTTAATTTAAAAATCAATTAAAAATACTTAAAAATAACATTTTAAAGATAGAAAATAGCCTTAAACTCACAAAAATATATCTAAGAGTTCCATTAAAATCCTTAATAAAATCCACTCATTTACTATATTTTTCCGTTATTATTTAGGTTAGTTATTTCTCGTTGTTCCGCTCATCCAATTCGTGCGCATCTCACCATCTCCAATCCAACGCACCCAATGTGAGTGAATCTTACAAATTCCCCGTTTTAATCACGTTTTGGGTGTATCATGTGTCTTGCTATATATTATATTTAAATCATTGTGCATACATCATATCATGAACATGTGTATTCAGTTTGTTTCAACTGTTGTGTGGTTATCGTTAGATGCAATTTATTATTTTCAGTACATGCAATTTCATAGGCCGCCGCTCCCCATTACATTATGAGCGTTGAGCATGTTCCCCATTACATTATGAGCGTGAACCTGGCGTGCCCACATACGATCGGCTCCGTTTGATTGAGCCTTGATCGCACAGACATTTTTATTTTCAGTACATGCAATACGATCGGCTCCTTTTGATTGAGCCTTGATCGCACAGTTTCATTCATGTTATTTACCGTATGATGTTGGTATGTTAATGTATGCTATCATGTGTTATTGTATGTTATAGTTGTGATTGCTATTGCTACTGCTTGGTTATTTACATTTGCTCATTTATGATTATGCACAATTTTTCATTGATAAACTAACAAGAAAATCAATAACAAATGTTTATCTAACAAGGTTCACTCGCCAACTTATGTTGACCCAAAAAACCCCCATTTTTACACATGATACAGGTGAACCAGCAGCAGCCAGAAACACATAGGATTGGACTAGAAGAATAAAATGATTTAGAGTTTGGGATTGTTATGTTTGGTTTATTTTCTTTGTATTGTATGGACATGTTTGGATATTTGGAAATGTAACTTTGACTTTAATAAATATGAAACATATTAGTAAATATCATGAGCTTTGGTGATAACCCAATTATGCCCCGACTCTTATTCCGCTGCGGGTCGGGGTGTGACAGATTGGTATCAGAGCCATGACTATAGGGATATAGGATAGGTTATTAGACCCTTAGAGCCTATACTATAGTTGATTAGAAACTTATAAGATTTTTGTGTGTTACATGCCAAATTTCATGATGTTTATATGTTTTATGTTAAATGTTACATTCAATATTATGCAAGCATGTTTATAAGTATGTATTATCATATAATGCCTATCATGAATCATATACTCATAACATATCACATCCATGAAAGCACACACCACATCATGATTGCTTTTACAATGATTTTTGTGTTTTCAAATCTCATCAAAGTGAGTTCTCATGACGGGCATGTAGTAACTGGAAGGGTACCAGTACCGGTAGTCGGAACGTCCTGTCTAGGCTGGCATTCGTATAAATCCAAAATAAAGGACCAGTTTGCCTACCTGGGGACTAACGATGAGAGTACGAAGTACCTATTAGGCCAAAGCCTGCTATACCAAACGTCGTGTGAGCTAACCCCACTTTGAGTTGTCATTGTGTCTACACCTGGACACGTTCCGACCAAACATCTCATGAACATATTTTGTGGTTTGCATTCGGGTGATGCGAATGTTAAATTGCCAATACTAATGTGAATCCTACCAAGCCAATAGCCATGGGGGCCCACATGACTATATAGGTGAAGGTATGGGGGACATTTGAGGCCCAACATGAGCAAACCCTATTGATATTTATGTTATTTTCATTTTCTTAAAGACGCATGACACCTAAAAAGACACCATAAACTCACAATCTTCTCATGTATGTTCCTGTAGATGTCGTCCAGACAACAACGAAGGGGTAAAAGATCAGGAAGGTCTCAGGAACGCTTGGCCACACAAATCGTGAAACAAATGGCCACGATACTGCCTGACATTGTGGTCCAAGTACAACAAGCTCTCGCTACAAATCCTACTAACCCTCCCCAACAACATGACCAGAACATCGACAACCCTTCTACCAGCAAGTGCTCATACAAACATTTCAAATCATGTGATCCTCCTAAATTTGAGGGGACCGAAGGTGTCACTGCTCTCCTCCACTGGTTCGAGGAAATGGAAAACACCTTCCTCAATTGCGATTGTCCTGAGGATCGCAAGGTTCGATACGCCACCGGGAGACTATTTGGGGTAGCTCTCACTTGGTGGAATACTGAAAAAGGGAAGAGGGGAACTGAAGATGCAATGGCCTTAACTTGGGAGGAGTTAAGGGAAATCATGACTAGGCGTTTCTATCATAGGAGTGAAATTAAAAAGTTGGAGGACGAATTTCATTCTTTAAAACAGAAGGAGGGGGATCACACCACCTATAACAAGAGGTTCTTGGAGTTGAACCAAATGGTTTCAAATTTGTTTACTCCAACTTATCGTTTGATCGAGCATTATATTCGAGGACTTCCCTCGAAAATCCAAGATTCAGTTCTCAGCATTTCACCGGTAACACTTGAAGCTGCTATGGAGCTAGCGACTGAACTGACCGAGAATCGGATTCGCAACGGGAAGTTTAAAGAGGAGAAAAAGAAAGCCCCTGTTGAGGGTCAAACTTCAAACCAATCCATCTCTTCCTCTAAGTTTGCTAACAAGAGGAAGCGCAACACCAGAAATTTCGCAGTTACACAAACCAACTCCCCTATTCCTGCTGCACCCATTACCCAAGTCGCTCCTTCACCTGCACCATACAAAAGACCCTACTCTGGCCCGTTACCAAAATGTAACCGTTGCCAATATCATCATTCTCCTGATTTTCCTTGCCAGCATTGCACCGGCTGTGGTCGCGCGGGTCATACGGTTCAAACCTGCCGCATGCCCCAGCGCACGAACCGCCACCAACCTTTAACCCAAACCCACCAACAATTAATGGGTCAAGCCCAACAACCCCTACTATTACCACCCACCCAACACCTAGCCCAAACATATTACCAACCCAATTATCCTATGGGCCAACCTATGCGGGCTTGCTACAATTGCGGAGACCCAAGCCATTTCAGAAACACTTGTCCAAGGTTGGTAAACATTATTCATGCTCAGGCTCAAGCCAACCCAGTGAATCAAGCGAACCAAGCTCCTCCACCTGCAAGAGCAAGAGCTTTCAATATCAACGCTAATCAGGCTAGGGCCGACGGCAATGTGGTTAACGGTACGTTCCTTATAAATGGTAGATATGCATCTATGTTATTTGATACTGGTGCGGATAGAAGTTTTGTGTCTTTAGAATTTGAACCTATCTTAAACTAAAATTGGGATAAGCTCACGGAATCCATAACGGTAGAAGTTGCTGACGGGAAACCAGTTTCATTAAGTTCTATTATACGCAACTGTACACTCACCTTAAACGACCACGATTTCTCAGTCGACCTTATTCCTATGAAGCTGGGAAGTTTTGATATCATAATTGGTATGGACTGGCTCAGTCAACATCAGGCAGAAGTTGTATGTCGCGAAAAATTTATACGTATTCCTCTTTCAAACGGTCAGACTCTTCGAATCTTTGGTGAAACCTCGTCAAAGGGGCTCAGCTTAATGTCTTGTCTTCAAGCCCAAAAATATCTTCGCAAAAATTATGTCACGTTTTTAGCTCATATCATCAAAAAGGGAACCATGGAGAAGAAACTTGAAGACATTCCAGTAGTAAAAGATTTCCCGCGAGTTTTTCCTGACGACATATCAGGACTTCCTCCAGTTAGAGAAGTCGAATTCCGTATTGATCTTATACCTGGTGCTACACCAGTTGCAAAGTCTCCTTATAGGTTAGCCCCCTCTGAAATTCAAGAGCTAGCCAGTCAATTACAAGAGTTGACTGACAAGGGATTCATACGTCCTAGCTCATCGCCTTGGGGTGCACCTGTCCTTTTTGTAAAGAAGAAAGATGGATCGTTTCGTATGTGCATCGACTACAGAGAGCTCAACAAATTAACAATCAAGAATCGCTATCCTTTACCACGCATTGATGATCTTCTTGACCAACTTCAAGGTGCCAATTGCTTTTCAAAAATCGACCTTCGATCGGGCTATCATCAACTTAGAGTACATGAAGAAGACGTCCCAAAGACTGCTTTCCGAACTCGTTATGGCCATTATGAATTCATGGTCATGCCATTTGGTTTAACCAATGCACCAGCTGTCTTCATGGACCTAATGAACAGAGTCTGCAAACCTTATCTTGATCGATTTGTTATAGTCTTCATCGACGACATTCTTATTTATTCAAAGTCTAAATCTGATCATGAGCGTCATCTTCGACTCATCCTTACACTTCTAGACAATGAAAAGCTTTACGCCAAATTCTCCAAATGCGAATTCTGGTTAAAAGAGGTGCAATTCCTCGGACATGTAGTCAATGACAAGGGAATACATGTCGACCCCTCAAAGATCAAAGCAGTACAAGAATGGCAAGCTCCACGTACACCAACTGAAGTAAGATCTTTTCTTGGTTTTGCTGGTTATTATCGTCGATTCATCTCAAACTTCTCACGCATTGCTGTACCACTCACGGCTTTAACTCACAAGGGAAAACCTTTCATATGGGGACCCAAGCAGGAAGAAGCCTTCCAAACTCTTAAACAAAAAGTTTGTGATGCACTAATCCTTACTCTTCCTGAAGGTTGTGATGATTTCGTGGTCTATTGCGACGCGTCAGGGCAAGGATTAGGCTGCGTTCTAATGCAAAGAGGAAAAGTTATAGCTTATGCTTCGAGACAACTCAAGACGCATGAGAAGAACTACACCACTCATGACCTAGAACTTGGAGCCGTTGTGTTAGCTCTTAAGATATGGAGGCATTATCTCTATGGTACTAAGTGTGAAATATACACTGACCACAAGAGTCTTCAAGATATCTTCAATCAAAAGGAGTTAAACATGAGGCAACGAAGATGGGTCGAACTTCTAAATGATTACGAATGTGAATTTCGATACCACCCTGGCAAAGCAAATGTGGTGGCTGATGCACTTAGTCGAAAGGGTTATGCGAACTCCATTCGTCTTCTATGTTCGCAAATTATAACCGACATTAAAGATCAAATTCGAGTAGCCCAACATGTTTCAGTTACGGAAGATGATGTACGAAAGGAGATGTCCTGTGGAGCTGAACTTAAAATTGAAACTAAATCTGACGGTATTCTGTACTACCTAGATCGTATCTGGATTCCTAACCACAACAATCTTCGTGAAACTCTTGTGAAGGAAGCTCACAAAACGCGATACTCTATACACCCAGGAGCCGATAAGATGTATCAAGACCTACGATATACCTATTGGTGGCCTGGAATGAAAAAGGATATTGCTGTTTTTGTTTCCAAGTGCCTTACATGTTCCAAGGTGAAAGCTGAACACCAAAGACCCTCAGGACTTCTGGTCCAACCTGAAATACCTGTATGGAAGTGGGAAAATATAACCATGGATTTCATTACCGGGTTACCTCGCACTTCTGGTGGGTATGACACTATATGGGTAATTATAGACCGACTTACAAAATCAGCTCACTTTATTCCTATCCGCGAAGATTTCAAGAACGAAAAGCTTGCTCGTATTTATATCAGCGAAATCGTAAGCCGACATGGGGTACCGTTAAGCATTATTTCTGATCGTGATGGTCGTTTCACTTCACGAACATGGCAAGCAGTACAATCCGCTATGGGTACGCGATTAGATCTCAGTACCGCCTATCATCCTCAAACTGATGGACAA
Organism: Scalesia atractyloides; assembly: GCA_947069175.1. Lineage (NCBI taxonomy): Eukaryota > Viridiplantae > Streptophyta > Magnoliopsida > Asterales > Asteraceae > Scalesia > Scalesia atractyloides. The sequence continues at coordinate 24,948,274 of CAMTDV010001633.1, forward strand.
TCTGAGCGCACCATTCAAACTCTTGAAGATATGCTTCGAGCATGTGTCGTAGACTTCAAGGGAAATTGGGACGCCCACCTACCATTAGTTGAATTTTTGTACAACAACAGCTATCATTCAAGTATCGGCATGGCACCTTTCGAAGCCTTATATGGTCGTAAGTGCCGATCTCCTGTATGTTGGCACGAAATTGGGGAAGCTCAAATCACTGGTCCAGAATTGATCCAAGAAACCACAGACAAGATCCATCAAATCCGAAACAATCTTCTAGCGGCTCAGAGTCGTCAAAAGAGTTATGCAGATAAACGATGGAAGCCTTTAGAGTTTAACATTGGTGATCATGTACTTCTAAAAGTATCACCGTGGAAGGGAGTAGTTCGTTTTGGTCAAAAAGGCAAGCTAGCACCACGCTACATAGGACCTTTCAAGATACTCGAAAGAGTCGGGCCTGTAGCTTACAAGCTTGATCTACCAGAAGAACTCAACAGGATTCATCCCACATTCCACGTGTCGAACTTGAAGAAGTGCCTCGCTGATGAAAACCTCCACATTCCTCTGGAAGATATTCAGATTGATGAATCTATGTATTTTATTGAAAGACCAGTAGAAATCATGGACTTTGGGGAGAAACGTCTACGACGAAGTCGCATTCCAATTGTTAGGGTACGCTGGGAGTCGAAACGGGGACCTGAGTTTACTTGGGAACGTGAAGACTCAATGCGCGAAAAATACCCGCATCTTTTTCCTACTACTTCTACTACTTAAATTTCGGGACGAAATTCCTAAAAGTAGGGGATACTGTAACATTTGTCAAAAACGGGTTTCCAAAACCCGCTCCGTTTTGTAATCGAATATCAAGTTATAAATGTCACGTTGTATATTTATGATTATTTTGATTTATAATGATACATAATTAATAAACAAACTAAACTATAAAAATTATATTTGATAAAAAGTTAAAACAAAACAAATAAAAATGAAATGTTGCTGCCGGGACTCGAACCCGGGTCAGCCAGAACTGAAATCCAAAGACTTAACATACACACATCACCACTCCGCCACTTGTTGTTTTCTGTTATCTCTAGGAAACAAATAACATTTATACACAAACTCAGTTAAACCGGTTGCGCCAACTGAGAAACTGAAATCGGCAATTCGTTCGTCTAATCGTTTGATTAGTCGCACATTCACGTTTATAACCGATGAACCGACAAATTTTAATCAATTCAGACTTGAATTGACTTGAATTCGGATGATGATGGGTGTTATAACCGAAACCATCCAACAATCTGAATTACTTCAATCTTAGACCTCTCCTGCGACTCAAAATACTTTGCAAGACCTTCAATTGCATTTCCGCAACTTTACAGTCTACCGGAGAAGCTTAAATCAACTCGCCGGAAAAATTCTGCAAGTCGCTGGAAAACCGGGACTCACATCCACACGGTAATTCCTTCGACTCTTTCTGTTTCAATCATGTGATTAATCGGTCACTAACACAACTCCACCATCAGAATCGATCCTAGTCAACGTTTGTCGAAAATCCTACCTTCGCCGGAAAACTTCTGAAACTTCCGGAAACACACCGGGAACTGGTATGATCTTCCAAACTTCTGTTAAACTTTGTTTAAGTGCCTCAACTTCTTAAATAATCGAACAAAGCTGTTAACTGATTTTAACAGTCGGAGTTCACTTTCAGAACCGAGATAATAACCAGGTTAGACACACAGTCCAGCGGTGGACTGTGTGCAACACTAAGTCACACGTCACGCGTTCGAAACCTGTTACTGGCACCGGGTTGTTGAATTAAAATGTTTTTGAAATTAAAAGAATTTTGGTTAAATCGAATTAGTATATAAATATAATTAAAAACAAGATTATTTCGGGTTAGACACGTAGCTCAGTTGGTAGAGCAGCGTGCACGTGTACGGGAGGTCTCGGGTTCGAGTCTCACCCAGCGCATTCATGCACACTGACCGAACCGGTCAACAAGTCAACGGTCAACGGTCAACGCAAAATAAACAATTTTTTTTTTATATTTTTATTTATTTAATTTAATTTAAAAATCAATTAAAAATACTTAAAAATAACATTTTTAAAGATAGAAAATAGCCTTAAACTCACAAAAATATATCTAAGAGTTCCATTAAAATCCTTAATAAAATCCACTCATTTACTATATTTTTCCGTTATTATTTAGGTTAGTTATTTCTCGTTGTTCCGCTCATCCAATTCGTGCGCATCTCACCATCTCCAATCCAACGCACCCAATGTGAGTGAATCTTACAAAATCCCCGTTTTAATCACGTTTTGGGGTGTATCATGTGTCTTGCTATATATTATATTTAAATCATTGTGCATACATCATATCATGAACATGTGTATTCAGTTTGTTTCAACTGTTGTGTGGTTATCGTTAGATGCAATTTATTATTTTCAGTACATGCAATTTCATAGGCCGCCGCTCCCATTACATTATGAGCGTTGAGCATGTTCCCCATTACATTATGAGCGTGAACCTGGCGTGCCCACATACGATCGGCTCCGTTTGATTAAGCCTTGATCGCACAGACATTTTTATTTTCAGTACATGCAATACGATCGGCTTCGTTTGATTGAGCCTTGATCGCACAGTTTCATTCATGTTATTTACCGTATGATGTTGGTATGTTAATGTATGCTATCATGTGTTATTGTATGTTATAGTTGTGATTGCTATTGCTACTGCTTGGTTATTTACATTTGCTCATTTATGATTATGCACAATTTTTCATTGATAAACTAACAAGAAAATCAATAACAAATGTTTATCTAACAAGGTTCACTCGCCAACTTATGTTGACCCAAAAAACCCCCATTTTTACACATGATACAGGTGAACCAGCAGCAGCCAGAAACACATAGGATTGGACTAGAAGAATAAAATGATTTAGAGTTTGGGATTGTTATGTTTGGTTTATTTTCTTTGTATTGTATGGACATGTTTGGATATTTGGAAATGTAACTTTGACTTTAATAAATATGAAACATATTAGTAAATATCATGAGCTTTGGTGATAACCCAATTATGCCCCGACTCTTATTCCGCTGCGGGTCGGGGTGTGACAATCGGAAATTCAAGCAACAAATTGGGATTCGACAAAATGAAGGTTACTTGCTTCAGATGCCGACAAAAAGGGCACTTCAAAAGAGAATGCAAGAATCCTGAAGAGAGTGGCAACCAAAGTCCATTTGGAGGTGGCAGTGATTATTACAAGAAGTCGCTACAATACAAGCCTTTCCCAAAGAAGACTCAAGTCGAAATACAAGAGAAACCATCCAATACCGCAGAAAAGGCAATGGTTGCTTCTAATGAAGATGATGGTTTTAACTGGAATTCATACATTGGCAAAAGGACCGGAGTTGCTTTAATGGCTGAGATCGTTGAAGAAACATCTGCTGAAGATGCAGCCATGGAGAGCGCAATGCTAGAAGAATACTTACAACAAGCTGAAGAGGAAGAGATTTATCATCACACAAAGATGCAGGGTTTTCTTTCTCCTAACATGTCTACTAGTTTTGAAGGTTGTTTTGGTGATACAACATCTTCAGAGAATGTTGCTAAGGAGAAACCTGTGATTGAAGAAGTTATCAACGTGAACAAAGAGATGAATGAAGAAAACCTCACGGAGATTGCCAACAAAGCTATGATGGCAAATCTGACAAAGGTAGGTCCGGATGTAAAAGTTGTAGAAAAGGAAATTGTTAAAGTGCAAATCGTTGAGGTTGAAAAATCATATAAAGTACAAAAACATTGAAAAAGACAAAAGGAATTATGTGCCACATAAAGGAAATGATAGTACATCAGTGGACTATCACAGTATGCTAAAGAATTGTAAAGTTTAAAAGTGATAAACAAGTCTTACTGTGGATGTGTCGATAGACTTTACACGTTCAATAAATTGTTTCTGAGATATAAACTAAATTTTACAACTGCTTAATCTTGTGGATTAACATCTCTCGGATATAAGGACTTATTACTCCGAAATTTCGTTTGAGAGATTGCCTGATTCTGAGATACGAGGTCTTTATAGATGATTGATATCTGGGGTATTATACAAGTTCTTCTGATTTTACGGAAGCAATAGCCTAGAACTTCTATAATGCTTTTGCTAAAAAAAACCCCTAAACTGCATGCAAAGCTAAAAAGAATCGAAAGATCTAATCATTTGCAGTGCTTAAAAGATTCCTTAAGTGGAACACACCTTAAAGTCGAGCCTTCATCTCTTTGTCTGTACGGTAGTACTAACCTGAGCTCTCAAGGTCTCGCACAACCCAGATACAGATATCAGTTACGCTATATTCACATGTAATATGAAATCTAGGGAATCTTGATACGGGAGTATATTATGAGATGGGAACCATAGTTAAGTCAAGTTTCATAATTCATACCTAACATATCTTGGAACAATTGAGAAATGTGTCGAAGTTTAAGTGGACAAACATATCGACAATCTAGGTAAACGAGTTTAAAACTTAAAGTCATCAAAAGGTCAATGGTACTGGTGATATGTCTCAATCAACTGATATGATCCTTAGACACGAATTCACAAAAATATATTTGTAAATATGTTTGTACATAGTTTACTTGTTAAAAGTTCTGTAAATAGTTCTACACATAGTTTATCTACTTTACAGATTAAAACCAAAAAGATTTTCAGTGTGTTTTAGCATAAACTTTCAAAAATTCAAAAAGATTTTGTTTCTACATTAGTTTCTACAAGCCAATGTTGGAGAACGGATCTTCGAAGTCTAGTAAGGTGCTAAACTGGTGGAAATCTGATTGACAACAGGCTGGGAGCTAATATGTAAAATCTGATAAGCTAAAACGATTAAAAGTTCATTAATTTGAAACTTGATTTTGAGAAAAACCAACAGTTTGTTCATAACGGGTCAAGCCGAGATCATTAACTTGGACTCGGCAGACAAATCGGTTAACCAAGATCATTAGCTTGGACTTGGTCAACTCAGTGTATTGTTAAAACTAGTAAAATCTGAAAAGTTCAAGGTCTAAATTGAAAATTTTGAAAAATTTTTGTTTGAAATTGATCAAGTTCGCCCGGAATTGTAATCAAGTTCGACCGAACTTGTTTATACTTAAAAACTGATACCAGTTGATACGTTCGCCCGGACTTGCTATCTAATCATAAGTGATTGGAATAACAAGTTCGCCCGAACTTGAGTAGTATATAAAGACCACAAGTTCGACCGAACTTCATTACTTGTCTTCAACATCAGAGCGAACTTAAGAGCAATTTTAAGAGATTTTTGAAATTGGCACACATACGTCGAATTGCTGCCCGATTTGAAAGTAATTAGTGGTGATTTACACACTACTCATCATGGCAATGGTGAGTGATTTGATTTTGGACCGAAAATTGAATGAGTTTGAACATGTTTAGATCTGTAATGGACTGTTGGACATGATTGAAATCTTTAACGACAAATTGAACAATAAAACATGTTGTACCAACATAAACGACCATAAAATTATCATCAATTTGATCAGAATATCATGTATGTGATGTTGCAGGTTTGAGTGAACAAGATGACAAGTTCTCCCGAACTTATCAAAAGGTTCTTTGAACCAAGTTCGGCCGAACTTGTCCTCAGGAGTTGAAATGTTTTAAATGTTATAAGTTCACCCGAACTTATCCTAAAATCTGTTCAAATGTTTTTCTAACAAGTTCGCCCGAACTTGTTTAAGAAAATGATCAATTTGTTAAGACAAGTTCGCCCGGACTTGATGATATGTAATGTTTATTTTTTTTATACATGTTTGACCGAACTTAATGCTTTGAAATGTCAAATTGACCAATCAAGTTTGCCCGAACTTGATATGATTTTTATGAAAAATGTCAAACATTGCTAATTTTGTCTCGATTTACGTGTTTGCAGAATATTTAGCTATCGTTCAACAAATTTCACAACACATGCATTACACTAGACAAGACCATCTGTCCATCTTTGGAAGTTTTTGATAGTATTCTCGCATTTATGGAGCGAATTCCAATCCATAAGGCGATTACAGAAAAAACAGTGGTCTACAGGTCGCACGTCTACAGATTTTGGAATTCCGCAGCGATGAATGAAGATGATACAGTGATTAAATATGTGGTTCGTGAAAGAAACGAGGATAAGGAAATTACCGTTACAGAAGCTGGTATTCGAAATATTCTGAATTTCAATGACGCGGCGAACAACCGAGATGCTAGATGAAAGAATTGTTAGAGGGTGTTTTTGTCGTATGGGATACAAGAGGCATGTTAATGAATTAACTTTGAAGAAAGGATCAGTTCCTAACCCCTACAAGTTCCTAATGCATGCTATTATTCACGCCTTCAGTCATCGAAAGGCTGGTTTGGACGATGTGCAAGATTATATGGCATGTATGGCCACGACGTTTATTCTTAACAAGAGATTCAACTTTTCAAAGCTGGTATTTACGCATATGAAGAACAACATGGGACCCAACAGGCTCGTGATGTACCCGAGATTCGTACAGATGCTGATCGATGATAAATTCAAGAAGATAGCAAAGGATCCCAACGATATCTTATATCTTAGTCATTTGGATGATACTACCGTCAAGAAACTTATCACATTCCAAAAGCAGTCCTCAGGACCTATTCCAAAGCCTTTATTTGGTGCAATAAATTTTGTCGAACAGTTTGGGTATTGACTTTGCTGCAGAATATGCTCGTATGGATCAGCAGGAAGCAAAAGAGAAAGCAGAAAAGGAATTGGCTGAACAGGGGAAGGGTAAACATGTGATTGAAGGTATGCCTGAGGTTACTGAGAGTGTGGGTGAATCAGCAAAAGCTTCTGAGTCTAGTGTTGTTCCAGAAACAGAAACTGAAAAGAAAGACGATGAAGAAGCTGAGGAAAAAGACGATGATGAACCTGCAGATGATACGAAAGACGACTCTGACAACGATGATGGTGATAGTAATGATCAGGGAGGAGTTGGTCTAAAGATTGTTGATGCCAAAGTAAATGATGAGTTTGATTTTCCCTCGTTATTAAATGATGATGTGAACAGAATGGATGATCAAAGTCAGGGGGAGCAGACAGGGGGCAAAAAGATGATGTTGATATGACAGATGCTATTACTACTGCTATGTTTGTTGCTGCTATTCCTACGAAGCCTATGATTCTTATGTTAGAGCACAATGTTGAGGAAGGCGAGTTTGTTCATAATTACTCGAAAGAAGATTTGGCAAAGCTGCTGAATGTTGAAGCTGAAACGCTTGATTTTGATTTCAAAGAAGATGTGGTGAATATTGATACGTTCGAGCTGAACGAATATTGCTACAAAAGAAGATCTGACGCTGACGATTACAACAAAGTGATCATTGAAGATTGGTCGTCAGACGATGAGAAAGATTAAGCTGAGAAGTATACAGGTTTGAATACTAATAGTTTTCCAACCTTTGAAGAGATGTATGAGCAACTAAATGAAGATATGCTAAAAGAAAAGATTGAAGAGTCTGTACGTGAAGGTAAAGTCCCTAAACCAATGACGAAGGAAGAAATTGCACAAGCAAAGAAATCATGGTTCAAAGAAATGCCAAGAGAACGAAAGTTTCAACGTCCATTAGCATTCTTTACCAGAGATAAAGATCTTTCATTGGGAGATATACTGAGCTGGGGATGGTTTAAAGAATTGAATGTTTATGCCATTAAACGTGAATTTGGAGTTCAATACTTCAAATACTTGGCAGATTTGAAGACACTTCCTTACTGGGATGTAGAAGAGTTGGTGCAGATGAGAAATGTTACATATCATATGAAGTTTATTGATCAGTTACTGTGGAAAATGATCAAATTCGAAGCGACGCAAGGTTTCAGGTACTGGAAGCCATTCATTCCTAAACGCCGAATCAAAACAGATACGAAGATTGGTATAAAGGATATAATGTTGATCATGAAGCGTCCTAGAGCAATGAGAAATATGCCTCTGATGCCGATCGAACAAGATTTCTATCTTCTGTTTAAGTGGTGGCAACTTGATCCGACAACGTGTGAAGCAGTGATTGTTCTAAGATTTAAAGATCATTTGGATATCGCTAAAGAAAGGGTTGAAATGTTTGGGACAGAAGGATTGAGAGGGTTATGGAGGACGATTAGAATACTAGACCCGATGTGGCTAGTGAATTGCTCAAAGGAGGATATTAAACGTTTATTCTCCAGTAAGATAGTTTATGAAGAGCGTGAGAAAGAGCAAGTGATGCAATACCAAAGGATCGTGAATATTTGCTACGCACATGGTGTAAATTCTGGAAGAATGTGGGAATCCAGTTGGAGAGAATTAGAGCACAAAGAGTTTTTGAAAGAGGAGAAGCGTATTGAACGTATACATGAGATAGGTAGGGAGGCGAGACTCTGACGTTTTCAATTCATGATTAAAGTGCCACCTACAGATCAAATGCCGATTCTGTCGCAAGAACGTAGGAAAAAGCCATACAAAAACTTCTTTGGAGGCGTAAGGCAAAAGTAGAGCTTTGAAGACCAATCAAGACAAAGATGATATCCAAGGGGGAGTCTGTTAGTACATAATGTCTATGTCTTAGTCTTGGATCGAGTCTGTTTAGTTTGGGCTAGATTATGTCAGAAATAATCGTATTTATGTTAATAGTTTAACAAGTTTGCTTTGGATTTCATGTGAGAACAAGTTCGGCCAAACTTGTTCTATACAAGTTCGCCCGAACTTGTGTAGCCACCAGCGAACTTGCTCAACTATAAATAGGTGACTTGGGTTTTCATTTTGTAACTTCTACAACTTTGTCACTTGTACGGCGAAGCTCTGCCCGATCTGGATTTGACACGTATTTAACATTTAAGATCAATAAACAATCATTAAACGAGTAATCTTTGCATATTCGATTAACACGTCATATAGATTCCGCCTATACGAACGTTAGATACCAATTTAGGTTCCTATGCTAAACATGGAGCGATCTAAGAGAGAGTTTATAAAAAATATTTAGCATTAGCATCTAACAGGTGTATGCCTACACCCCGTGCATTGGTCGTGGCCATTAGTAACTTAAATGAGTCGAGAATATCCAGGACACGGTCGAGTTAACTGAAACAACTCCGAATCTCGTTGTTATCTTTTTTTTTTATTTCTCATTATGTCTATCTTTTGTAATTCCGAGATTCGTTTATAAGAAAGTTATGTTAATTATATTATGTTGACTTATAGTTATATCGCATCTAATCGCTTATTAAACGCATCCCTAATCTAATCGCAATTACAACTAACTATGCTATTATACGAGCCAAGTGTGTTATTGTTTAATAAACACTTGTGCCATCGCATCACTTATCGCATCGCATCGCAAATTGCAGTTAATTATATGGTTTTATGTTATTTATGTGGTAGGTGTGTTTATGATTATGATTTCACTCGCTATCGCATCGCTCTCGCATATTCGAATCGCTAAAACGCACTATTACATCTCTTATGACGCTTAATATAATTATCTATCACGAACCGAATCGCCAAACGAACTCTTAACATGAAATAAACGAAGAAAACCCAACATTTGGACAAGTTCGCTCGAAGTGGGTGACCCCAAGTTCGGCCGAACTTGGCTGGCCAAAACACAAATCCTCCACTTAACCACAAGTTCGCTCGAACTTGTACAATTATGTGCAAGTTCGGCCGAACTTGACTAGAGGCTCATGAACATTTCACAAGTTTGCGCGAACTTGCATGATTTCATGCAAGTTCGGCCGAACTTGACTCCCACCAGCTCACTTTTTGTCTTCACCTATAAATACTCAGCCCCATTCTCTCATTTGGACTTGCTGCAACTTTGGCCAGAGCTCTCAAAACCCGAAACCCTTTGTTTCCTAAGTAAGATTCAAGCCGATTTCAGCTACAATGATGTTCAACAACGTTTTACAACGATTTTGCACAAGGCTTTGCCTTCGTTTTCATAAAATCTCTTCTGTTACGAAAATCTTCATCTTTTTCTATAAAACTTCTGTTTTTCACTCAGATCTATACTAGATCTGAGTAAAACCTTTCAAAAAACATTGATTTCTACACAATATTCGGACTAATGACGTACGTTTCGTTCAATTTTGAGTGGAACGAGGCGTTGTCAAGCAAGATCTCAGATCCGGAAGCACAAGGACGAAATCGTCACTTTACACAAGCTGGACTAACCCGTACAAACCATCAAGTTCGCCCGGTTTAGCCTGAGTTTCTGTAAAATGGCTAAGTTCGCTCCAAAAGACCTCTCCAGCCTAAGTTATACTCAGTGGCTTAAGGTTGGAGGGATGGACACTCGATTTCATCAGCAAACGACGCGAAAACGCAAGATTTTGGACACGAAAACATCAAGTTCGCTCGAGATTTACTGATTTTGTGCAGCTCAACATGCCAAGTTCGCTCGAACTTGCACCCTCTGGGTCAAGTTCGGCCGAACTTGAGTCAAAACCTTCAACAGAACCCACAAGTTCGGCCGAACTTGCAAAGCCTGTTAACCCTCTACACAAGTTCGACCGAACTTGTCAAGTTTCTTGAGAAACTTAACAAGTTCGCCCGAACTTGTCTCAAAACTCAGCAGTTCCACACAAGTTCGCTCGAACGTGTATGTTTACATACAAGTTCGGCCGAACTTGCCTACTGCCCAAACCAAACTTCACCGTTTCAGCTTTCGGAGACTGATGCACTTCTGTTCACATTGCAGGCTGATCCGGCGCTCTCCTTCGTCTACCAGCAGTTATCTTCTCCATTTTAAACGCACCAACTGTGAGTATACTTGACCCGTTTTCGCTTTAATGCACTTTTTGGGTGTTACATATGTTCCTCTATCAAAATCACCTCACAAATCAAACTGTTTATCACGTGAATAATCTGATTATATATGCTCAATACGTGATACTAGAAACATGTGACTAGGACTTATTTTTGTTAACTTTCCTCCTTAGCTAGTATGGTACTATAGTGTGGCTAACACCCGACGGGGTCTAGTTAGGATGGACGCGCTAGCCTTCTCACAGAAGTTAGCATGAGAAATATGCCTAGTTTTGTGTAATGTGTTTTGGTGTATCATGATATGTAGTTGGACTATTTCGCGAACGGTTTCTCTATTATGCTAGTATTACTTAAACCTGTATGCTCACCTTTACTTAATTGTATTGACGTTTTATTTTAACATATGTGGCAGGTTGAGGATTATGTTTTGGACGCGTAGTTTAGGTTTTTGCTTTAGAAACACTTGTAATAAATCTAGAGATTTTTAACTAGAATTTGTGTTATGAGAATTTGATATTCTGTAATGTTATTTGAGGATTGTATGTTGAAAGTATGGGATTTTGACGTTTAAAATATAGTCGTTGGAATAATGTTATGGAACTTCTCATGATATAATCTGGTTCGCTTAGTGCCGCACCCCGATGATTCCGCCATCGGTTGGGGTATGACATTAACCCCCAATGTGTCACACCCTCAATTTCCACTTGCGGAGTTTTACCGCGAGGCGTGTGAACAAACCAGAATCTGAGACACTAGTAACGTCGAACGACTCTATTTGATTCATTAATACGTTTTCCAAAATCATTTGTTTAACCATTCATAGTTAATTTTAGATTGCCTTAGTTTGGTTTCAATGTTTAGCGGAAGCATTAGTTTTTAAAGTCGAGCGGAAGCATAAAAATAAAGTAAAGGAACGGGCGCCAACACAAACGCCAAAACTAAAGAAAAACCCAAAACAATGTTTGTAAATGAGACTCGATAAAAGATGTCTTGATCAATGAAAGTGAGTGCACCTAGAGCTCCTAGCGTCCTGAGAAACATGTAAAGAAACAAGTGTTAACATTAAAGAAGAGTGAGTTCACAGGTTTTCATAAATTCGTTTGTTCGGTTATAAGTTTGTTTCCCCCGTTATCCCTAACCCGGGATAACGATTTAGTTCCATTATTCCCAACCCGGAATAATACTGATAGTTCCATTATTCCTTACCCGGAATAATAATGATGTTCCATTATTCCTAACCCGGAATAATAACGTTGTTGGTTCCATTATCCCTAACCCGGGATAATATTGTTGATTCGTAATTAAGTTCAATGTTAACATGTAGGTAGCTAGTCTAAAGTTATGTCACGTAAGTGTTCGCGATCGAAGCTGACTGTTGTGCCTCCGTGTTGCCAGGCCTATCACTGACCATGGCGAAGTTAGGCCAAATTATTCACCCGTTGACCATACCCGGTCGGCTAGCGCGACTAGCTCGGATGGGCTTGTCGGGCCCAGTAGTACTACTTACAATTTCCCCACTATCTAACCCAATACTAACGATCCGAGAGATTGTCGAGGACTTGTGTGATATAGCTGCTTAGTGAACATAACGTACATTAACATTAACTTAGTTACCGAATAGTTTAATGACGTTAATTTCGTATAACGTAAAGAGATAGAGTTATAGAGTGTATACATGTTTCTCCCCCTGTTGTTTAAAACCGGATAAAATTAGGGGCCGTGAACTCACCTTTAGTTGCTCGGTTAGTGTAACACAGAAGTTGCAAATGATGGGACCGTTAATTGCGTCCTAACAAGTCAATTGATTTAGAGTTAGTGTGTGAACACACTGATACAAGCCCTACACATACTAACACACAATGCGGTACATAAAATGACAATTCCTAAGACTCAAATCATGCATGCAAGTATCATCATACCAATATAGTGATCAAAACAATTTATCATGAACACAATCAATCCATACAACCCTTTGGTACACACATTCGCAAGTTATCAAATTTCAGCTTATATACTCATAATTAGGCTGTTTTCAAGGATTTTTATAAAATAGTTCCAACATTCCAAAAATTCCAATTATTTTACAGAAGGTGTCAACTATACTGTAGAATTTTATATAAAATTTTCAAGTCCTAACACTTTACCAATTATTCATAAATATTAATATGCTAGGCTGCAGTCAGATTCGTCGTTTTCTGACTGCAGTCCACGGGAGAATTTATTTAAAAATCACCGTTCGTCCAATTAACAAAATTCCAGTGGGAGTTTCCCGGAAATTTCCATATCTAGTTGCTGTACAAATTTCATGATTCGACTCTCTACAGATTATTAGATCCGACTCGATAAACAACTAACAAATTTTCAGAATTTTCACAGCTTCAGTTACTGAACTTAATTGGCCACTTAAAAATATCAAACGACTTCAGAAAAATATGAACCCAGCGCCATTAGAAGCGTTTTTCAAAACTCTACGTTTTAGACTTCAGAAAATATGTTTTTCGATAAATAATAACCGAGTTACAGCCAGTTGAAGTTGGCTGTAAACACCATTCAGCATCCTGATTTCAGCATTTTATCGCAATCTAACCCGCTTAAACCATCGATATGTTGAATATAAGCGATCAAGAACAGAATTACCAATCATATATCATCATATATATCATACCCATGCAAACCCTAATCATAACATATAGTTTTTATCACACAAAACGCAGCCTAATGTTTCTTGATTCCGCTAATCATCGTAATCGCAACTAGCATAATTAATCGACTAACATCATAACACTACATTCAAGCATGATCAAGAGTTTATAATCCTAGTATAACTTTGCAAACAATGATAAACCCTAACCTTTTACACCGAAGATCAATGAACCGTGAGTGAGATGGGAGCCGAGGATCAAGGAAAATCGCGACCGAGAAGGAGAATGGCGAGGGGAGGGCTGCCGCGATCAAGAGGGATGTAGCAAAGCTGTTTTGCGATCGAGAGACTGAATGGAGGGCTGCCGTCGGCTGTTAGCTATTAGGGTTTGTGTGTTTTTGTTTTTTTGAAACAATGCACATGCATGTGTGTGTATATATAGCGCAAGAGGTAAAGGGAAAAGGGAAGGGTTTGCGGTTTGGGTGCTCGCGGCCGCAAGTGGTTCGGGTGGGTCGGTTTAGGTCTAAAACTTGATCCCCAAGTTTTGGTTAACTCCTTGAGTCGCAAGGAAATGAGGTCGGCTCGTGTCGCGGCTCGGTTCGATTCGTCTATATATTTACTATATCTTTTATAAATAAACACCATGAAATCAAGACGTAACATAATAACTCACCAACTTATAAACGTTTAACACACTTAGCACGTAATTCATTTGACAAGTTCACTAAATTATCGTAATTATTTCGAGCGTGCAATTTAAGTCTCCTAATCAATTTAACGTAGGAACGAATAACCGTGAAGTAGTGCGTTTAAGATATCTGAAAAACCGGGATGTCACACAATGTTTAAGTTATCAGACAATACAAATTAAACGAGTTATGAGATATAGTTAAATCACAATCCGACAACATGATCCCATACTCGACCAAGCGGTAATAATATACTGTATCCCAAGCCCGTATAGGGAAAATATTTTAAAAGTATTTACCTGAGCTAGTTCTTCAAATGAATAATAACTCGGTCGTTAATCAAGAAGATAAGTAAAGATAACAATCTACCGGGAGGCTCTAGTCTGAAATGATGGTATTATTAACCAATTAGAATGCTAACGGGTCCTTAGTTAAGTCATAGACTTGGAGCGGCTACTCTTAAGTTTAAGAATTACGGTACGATACGTTAGATTAAGCGATGACCGGAATAGAATGTGGTTTTAAACCCAAAAAGTACTAAGACTTGTATAATATGGTTAAACATATAACATTCTAGATTTTGAAATAAAAATGATGAGGTTAAACCCGTTTCGGTTAAATTACGTAAACTAGTCACGTAGGCTTAACCGTACGCATATAAGCGAAACCGGGTAACCGGATGAGTCATATACAAGTCCCATATGCCATTATACTTTAAACATGTTTTAATATCAGTAGGATATCAACATGCATGCCCGTTAAGATTTTAAAATTAACTTAAGCCTCAAAAGGGTGTTTTGGTCATAATACGACTTACAAAAGGAGCTTACAAGTAAACTGATGTCATGGTCATATACATTCTGGAAAAATATCAAATTTGTGATGCTATATCAGTAGGATATCAAATATATGTGTGGTTTATAGTTTAAAACAAAACTATGCTCCGTAGGGGCATTTTGGTCATTTCACACATAGTTTTGATAACTTATATGGAACTCTAAGTTTAGAACATGTACCTACTGCAAAGGTATTTAAAATAAGTTTAATAATAAGTAGGTAACAATTTTTGGTTCATAGATATTGTCACACCCCGACCCGCAGCGGAAAAGGTGATCGGGGCATGATTGGGTTATCATCAAAGCTCATGACATTTATTAAGCGTTTCATATTCATTAATACAAATTAAATGGAAATTTACAATAAATGTTACAACATGATCTATCTAACAATCTAAACTTCTTTGTTCTCTTCTAAGGCATATCCTATGTTTTCCTTGCTTCAACCTGTTCACCTGTATCATGTGTAAAAAGGTTTTTGGATCAACATAATGTTGGCGAGTGAATTCTATGGAAAACATTTGAACAAATTTATTTAAATTGATTATGAAATATGTGCACAACCAAACATGAGTAAAAGTAGATATAAACTTAATCAACAATCATAAGATATTAAGTGAAACACACATGAACAATAATGGAACATTTAGAGGCACGCGATGCTCAACTCGTCTCTCACGAGGAACTGAGGGGCCTGATGATTGAATTGCATAAACATGATAATATGAATGACACAACTACAAACAATATAAACTCAATGATACACACATGAACAATAATGAATTTGATTTGAAGCACGCGTTGTTCTACTCGTCTCCCACGAGGAACTGATGGGCTTAATGTACGAGTTTCATATAATTTGACAAAAGGCAATAAGCAAATCACAAAAATAGAAACAATCTAAGTTTAGGTCATGATGTGGTATGGCACAAGTTTAAATAAATAAATTAATTATTTTCATAACACATGACACACCCCAAAACGTGTAATTTAAAAGGGGGAGTTGTAAGATTCACTCACAGTGGGTGCGTTCGGTTGATGACGTTGAATGCACGCGAAGTGGTTTTAACCACGAGTGAGTTTAACCTAGATAAATCGCATTATGGTTTGGTAAGTAAACGGATTTTATTAATCTATTTTAGTAGGATTGTTGGGTGTATTTTTGTGAGTTTGAGGCTATTTTCTAACCTTAAAAAATGTTATTTTTAAGTATTTTTAATTGATTTTTAATTAAAATAATTAAATAAAAAATAATAAAAAAATTGATTTTTTTCTGACCGTTTGACTGACCGTTGACCAGTTCAATTCGGAATACAAGTGCGCTGAGTGAGGCTCGAACCCGAGACCTCCCGTACGCGTGCACGCAGCTCTACCAACTGAGCTACGTGTCTAACCCGTTATAAATCTGATTTTAATTATATATATATATTAGTTAGTTTAAACCGAAAATCATTTTTATTTTAAAAACAGTTTTAAGCGAACCGGACGTGCACTCCACAGGTCTCGAACCCGGGACCTGTGGTTTAATCTAACACACAGTCCACCGCTGGACTGTGTGTTCAACATGTTATATAATTCGATTTTTATTATACTTAAATACAAATTAGTTATTTCCTTTTCTGCCTTATTTAAAAAGAATAGATAATTGTCCGAGTCGGTGCTGAAGACCGGACTCGAACTCGTGACCTGAGATATAAACAAACACACAGTCCACCGCTGGACTGTGTGTCTAACTTGGTTATTATTCCGGTTATTAATATACTTAACATATAACTGTGGCGACTCCGGTTCAGTTTAACAAAAAAATGATTTTTATTAAGGCAGTGTGTGTGAAACGGGAATCGAACTCGTGACCTTTGCGTTTTATGTGCACACAGTCCACCGCTGGACTGTGTGTCTAACCCGATTAATATCCTGATTTTAATTATACTTATAAGATACGGAAATACATCGTCTTCTTCATCAAGATAGAACCAGAGTTCGGAAATCGACTGGTTCAAAGTTTTTATCGGTTTATTAGTGTTTTTCAGTTCATTACGGTGAGATAAATGAGAAAAGAAAAAGAAATTGGGCGGAGAGGTATACCGACTGGACTCTCTGTTTTCCGGCAGAAACTCCGGCGACAGAATTCACCTCCGGCGACGTGTTCCTTGCAGCAGCGAGTCTCCAGGAAGCTTACAAAGGGTGTGGGTATCTCCGGTATAAGCTCAGAGGCTCAGTGAGGCTCAGGGATGGAGAAACCGGTTTTCCGGCGATGAGCAGGGAAATTCCGGCGAGTGGAATTACGCCGAGAAAAGGTGTGTTTTTGAGCGAAAAGGTTTGCAGTCGGTTGTGGGTGAATTTATAATGCAGAACGTTGAAGCACCTGGTCTGATCTCCGACTGTAATCATAAATCATAAAACTCCGGCGGTTATGGTTTGGTCGCGGACTTCAAACATCGGTTATAACCGATGTCTGGTTAATGGTTTACGTTATAACGTAAATTGTAGTTAAGACTCGCGAGATTTCCGGGATTCCGACGACTGAACTGTTTGGGCGCCGGTTTTGAATTCTTAACGTCCCTTTATGAATTAAATGATTCTATTATTTATCAAACAGAACAAGTGGCGCAGTGGTTTGTGTGATGTGCGATAAGGCTTGAACCGATTCGGTACAGACCCGGGTTCGAAACCCGGCAGAGTACTTTTATTTTTATTTTGCGATTTTCAACAGTTTTTCAAAAACTAAATATATATTCCCGTATAATAATCGATTATGTATCGTTTAAAATTATTTCGGGCATTTAATTCGCAACGAAAATTTTGACTGACTGTTCGGTTGATAAACGGAGCGGGTTTGGTAAATCCGTTTTTGACGGATGTTACAGTATCCCCGGCTTTTTAGAAATTTCGTCCCGAAATTTAAATAATGATATATTTTGACTAAAAGGATGATGATGTTTAGTTTGACAGTTGTATGCTTAGAAAAATAAGGGTTTAAGTTTTTGTTCGAGGCGGTAACGTTCCTTGTAAGGGTTAAGTACCCTATTCAGGAATCGCTTTTTGTTGCCTACTGTATAAGTATTGATAAACAGGAATGATTCGCTAAAAATGATATCATGCATAAGAGTTTAGATACGTTTGGGAAAGTATGGTTATATCCTAAGGCAAATCTTCTAACACTACAACCTATATGGAACACAACAACTGGTTTTTGAACATAAGTAAACACAACAGCTAATATTCGAACATGAATAAACACATCAGCAAATATTTGAACATGGATAAACACATCAGCAAATATTTGAACATGAATAAACACAACAGCAAATATTTGAATCCACATTCTGATAGCATATATGTTTGAATGATGGAAGTTCCTCTCTCGTTTGTTATGACGGAGAGGTTAGTTTATGTAGGAATGGATCACAATCCAATCTCTTTAAATAACATGATGATATAAATGTAACACAAATTCCAACCAAGGCAATACTAAATCCTACATGGAACTTCTCATAACCGCCTGATAATGCCTCTGATCCTTTGGCAAGAATACTTATATATAGGAAGTACCAGCGGCGTATCCACCATATTCTTGCCAAATTTTCATTAGTTTTATCCACAAGTTATGATTGGTTACCAAGAAACTAATAAATCCTACATAGAACTTCTCATAACCGTCCGATAATACCTCTGATCCTTTGACAAGAATACTTATATATAGGAAGTACCAGCGGCATATCCACCATATTCTTGTCAAAATTTCATTGGTTTTATCAGTAAATTATGATTAGTCCTATAACTCTACAACCAATACAACAAACATAAAATACTGAAATGAAATATATCTGTGTGATCAAGGCTCAATCGAACGGAGCCGACCGTATTGCATGTACTGAAAATGAAATGGATGTGCGCTCAAGGCTCAATCAAACGGAGCCGAACGTATTGAATGTACTGAAATTGAAATTGGGTGCTCAAGGCTCAATCAAACGGAGCCGAGCGTATTGCATGTACTGAAAATGAATAACTTAACCACACAAACAACCTATGCATGGAACCTCTCATAACCGCCTGATAATGCCTCCGATCATTTGACAAGAATACTTATATATAGGAAGTACCATCGGCGTATCCACCATATTCTTGTCAAATTTTCATTGACTTTATCCGCAAGTTATGGTTAGTTCGATGCGACTCTACAACAACACCACAACCACAAGATACTGATAATGATATTGTATGTGCGCTCAAGGCTCAATCAAACGGAGCCGAACGTATTGGATGAACTGGAAATGTAAATTGAAATGTGCGCTCAAGGCTCAATCAAACGGAGCCGAACGTATTGCATGAACTGGAAATGTAAATTGAAATATGCGCTCAAGGCTCAATCAAACGGAGCCGAACGTATTGGATGAACTGGAAATGTAAATTGAAATGTGCGCTCAAGGCTCAATCAAACGGAGCCGAACGTATTGCATGAACTGGAAATGTAAATTGAAATATGCGCTCAAGGCTCAATCAAACGGAGCCGAACGTATTGCATGTATTGAAATGTAAAATGAAATAACCGATCAAGGCTCAAACAAACGGAGCCGATCGTGCGGGCACGCCCTGATCAACCGCATAATAAAATGGGGATCAAACTCAACCTCGATGGATGGGGAGCTGCGGCCTCGGCAAAAGCATATACTGAAAACAATATATAATATATAATATACCATAATTACTCTAACAGTCTACACATGTGATAAAGAAAAACATAAGACTAAACAATAGGAGTTGAATCTGGATCTTCGGCGAAGAGGACTAGTTGGGTCTCTTCGTTTGGGCCGTCTTTATCTTCGACAGGATTGGCGTTGATATTGAAGACTCTTCCTCTTGCTGGTGGCATAGTGGTTGGGTTTTCTTGGTTTACTTGGTTAACTGGGTTTGATTGGGCTTGAGTGTTGATAACGTTAACCAATTGAGGGCATGTGTTTCTAAAGTGGGTAGGGTCGCCACAATTGAAGCAAGCTCGAGCATATGGGAACATGGGGTATTGGGGTTGTTGATAGGTTTGGGCCATGTTTTGAGTAAGGGAAAAGGTTTGGTTTTGAAAGGTGCGACAAACGTTGCTCAAATGACCATAGCGTCCACAAGTTGCACATAGCCGGCAAGGCAAGGTAAGGGGATGGTGATAAAAACAGTTGTTGCATCGAGGGTGAGGTCCAAGATATGGTTTCTTATCTGCGTAAGCTGAGTTGGGTGCCACTTGGGTGATTGGGATAGCTCGGATGGGTATAGCGTGTAAAACTGGTTGATTCCGTTGGGTAGCAGCGAAAAGTCGCCCGACTCTTCTTCTCTTAGGATTGGGTTGAGAAGGGGGTTCGGTTTGAGTGGAGTCGGAGGTTTCAGTCGATTCTTTATCCTTCTTCTTCTCCTCCTTGAAGTCTTCATTTCGGATTCGGTTCTCGGTGAGCTCTGTTGCTAGCTCCATTGCTGCTTCCAAAGTTGCAGGCTTGGTACTTATTACAGGGTCTTGAATCTTTGACGGGAGACCACGAATGTAGTGCTCGATCAAACGGTAGAGGGGAGTGAACATGTTGGGAACCATTTGATGTAACTCGAGGAATCTTTTGTTGTAGGTGATGTGGTCTCCTTCCATTTGCTTCAATGAGTAAAATTCATCTTCTAACTTCTTGATTTTGCTCCTTGGGCAAAATCGTCTGGTCATGATTTCCTTCAATTCGTTCCAAGTTAAGGACATAGCATCTTCCACACCTCGTTTGGCCTTCTCTGTGTTCCACCAAGTAAGTGCTATCCCATATAATCGACCGGTAGCATATCGCACTTTGCGATCGTCAGGGCAATCGCAATTTAGAAATGTGTTCTCCATTTCTTCAAACCAATGGAGAAGAGCAGTGACGCCTTCAGTCCCTTTGTATTTCGGAGGGTCGCATGATTTGAAATGCTTGTAGGTGCATTTAGTGGTATTTGGGGGAGAGTTGAAAATGTTTTGGTTTGCTTGATGGACAGGATTAGTGGTAAGTGCTTGTTGGATTTGGATTACAATGTTGGGTATTACGGCAGCCATTTGTTGAGCGATTAAGGCAGCCATGAGTTCGCGGGCTTTTCTTGCTCTCGTCTTCCTACGGGCGAGATTAGAAGACATCTACAATGAATACATGACAAGAGTATGAGTTGGATGCTTTTGGGATCATGGGTCGCATTAGGAATGAACATTCATAAAATACTTATAAAAAAAATACTACATCCCTAGGATGTCTTGGGCTTTGCTCGCTGTTAGGCCCTACATGCCGCCATACTTTACCTGTGTAATCATGTGGGCCCCCATGAATACCGGTTTTTCATATGGTTCGCACGGTTTCTGCCAGGTTGCGTACACAAAAACCCGGAGAAAATCGAGAAATATGTATACAACGTGTGATATTCGGAATGTGTCCAGGTGTAGACACGGTGACACCTCAAAGTAGGTTAGTTCGAACGACGTTTGGTGTGGCATGCTTTGGCCTAATAGGTCCTTCGTACTCTCACCGTTGGTCCCCAGGTAGGCAAACTGGTCCGTTATATTGGATTTATACGAATGCCAGCCTAGACAGGACGTTCCGACTACCGGTACTTGTACCCTTCCAGTTACTACATGCCCGTCGCAGAACTTACTTTGATGAGATTTGAAAATTGCACAAAATCTTTGGATAATGAGAATATGAAAATAAATTGAATTCATGAACATCGATATATGTATAATGAATATGTATATATGTATAATGATTATGTATATAATCATGTATGTTTGACTGTAAATGTAAACAAATATGAAACAAATAAATATCACAAGTTTGTATGTAACCACCTAATCAATTAAAATTTAGGCAGACTATAGTATAGGCTCTAAGGGTCTAATAACCTATCCTATATCCCTATAGTCATGGCTCTGATACCAATCTGTCACACCCCGACCCGCAGCGGAAAAGGTGATCGGGGCATGATTGGGTTATCATCAAAGCTCATGACATTTATTAAGCGTTTCATATTCATTAATACAAATTAAATGGAAATTTACAATAAATGTTACAACATGATCTATCTAACAATGTAAACTTCTTTGTTCTCTTCTAAGGCATATCCTATGTTTTCCTTGCTTCAACCTGTTCACCTGTATCATGTGTAAAAAGGTTTTTGGATCAACATAATGTTGGCGAGTGAATTCTATGGAAAACATTTGAACAAATTTATTTAAATTGATTATGAAATATGTGCACAACCAAACATGAGTAAAAGTAGATATAAACTTAATCAACAATCATAAGATATTAAGTGAAACACACATGAACAATAATGGAACATTTAGAGGCACGCGATGCTCAACTCGTCTCTCACGAGGAACTGAGGGGCCTGATGATTGAATTGCATAAACATGATAATATGAATGACACAACTACAAACAATATAAACTCAATGATACACACATGAACAATAATGAATTTGATTTGAAGCACGCGTTGTTCTACTCGTCTCCCACGAGGAACTGATGGGCTTAATGTACGAGTTTCATATAATTTGACAAAAGGCAATAAGCAAATCACAAAAATAGAAACAATCTAAGTTTAGGTCATGATGTGGTATGGCACAAGTTTAAATAAATAAATTAATTATTTTCATAACACATGACACACCCCAAAACGTGTAATTTAAAAGGGGGAGTTGTAAGATTCACTCACAGTGGGTGCGTTCGGTTGATGACGTTGAATGCACGCGAAGTGGTTTTAACCACGAGTGAGTTTAACCTAGATAAATCGCATTATGGTTTGGTAAGTAAACGGATTTTATTAATCTATTTTAGTAGGATTGTTGGGTGTATTTTTGTGAGTTTGAGGCTATTTTCTAACCTTAAAAAATGTTATTTTTAAGTATTTTTAATTGATTTTTAATTAAAATAATTAAATAAAAAATAATAAAAAAATTGATTTTTTTCTGACCGTTTGACTGACCGTTGACCAGTTCAATTCGGAATACAAGTGCGCTGAGTGAGGCTCGAACCCGAGACCTCCCGTACGCGTGCACGCAGCTCTACCAACTGAGCTACGTGTCTAACCCGTTATAAATCTGATTTTAATTATATATATATATTAGTTAGTTTAAACCGAAAATCATTTTATTTTAAAAACAGTTTTAAGCGAACCGGACGTGCACTCCACAGGTCTCGAACCCGGGACCTGTGGTTTAATCTAACACACAGTCCACCGCTGGACTGTGTGTTCAACATGTTATATAATTCGATTTTTATTATACTTAAATACAAATTAGTTATTTCCTTTTCTGCCTTATTTAAAAAGAATAGATAATTGTCCGAGTCGGTGCTGAAGACCGGACTCGAACTCGTGACCTGAGATATAAACAAACACACAGTCCACCGCTGGACTGTGTGTCTAACTTGGTTATTATTCCGGTTATTAATATACTTAACATATAACTGTGGCGACTCCGGTTCAGTTTAACAAAAAAATGATTTTTATTAAGGCAGTGTGTGTGAAACGGGAATCGAACTCGTGACCTTTGCGTTTTATGTGCACACAGTCCACCGCTGGACTGTGTGTCTAACCCGATTAATATCCTGATTTTAATTATACTTATAAGATACGGAAATACATCGTCTTCTTCATCAAGATAGAACCAGAGTTCGGAAATCGACTGGTTCAAAGTTTTTATCGGTTTATTAGTGTTTTTCAGTTCATTACGGTGAGATAAATGAGAAAAGAAAAAGAAATTGGGCGGAGAGGTATACCGACTGGACTCTCTGTTTTCCGGCAGAAACTCCGGCGACAGAATTCACCTCCGGCGACGTGTTCCTTGCAGCAGCGAGTCTCCAGGAAGCTTACAAAGGGTGTGGGTATCTCCGGTATAAGCTCAGAGGCTCAGTGAGGCTCAGGGATGGAGAAACCGGTTTTCCGGCGATGAGCAGGGAAATTCCGGCGAGTGGAATTACGCCGAGAAAAGGTGTGTTTTTGAGCGAAAAGGTTTGCAGTCGGTTGTGGGTGAATTTATAATGCAGAACGTTGAAGCACCTGGTCTGATCTCCGACTGTAATCATAAATCATAAAACTCCGGCGGTTATGGTTTGGTCGCGGACTTCAAACATCGGTTATAACCGATGTCTGGTTAATGGTTTACGTTATAACGTAAATTGTAGTTAAGACTCGCGAGATTTCCGGGATTCCGACGACTGAACTGTTTGGGCGCCGGTTTTGAATTCTTAACGTCCCTTTATGAATTAAATGATTCTATTATTTATCAAACAGAACAAGTGGCGCAGTGGTTTGTGTGATGTGCGATAAGGCTTGAACCGATTCGGTACAGACCCGGGTTCGAAACCCGGCAGAGTACTTTTATTTTTATTTTGCGATTTTCAACAGTTTTTCAAAAACTAAATATATATTCCCGTATAATAATCGATTATGTATCGTTTAAAATTATTTCGGGCATTTAATTCGCAACGAAAATTTTGACTGACTGTTCGGTTGATAAACGGAGCGGGTTTGGTAAATCCGTTTTTGACGGATGTTACACAAACCAGGTGTAAGGTCTAGCAGCTCAAGTGTAGTTTATCCATTAATAATAATAATAATAATAATTATTATTATAAGTATAATAACTATATAGTATATGTCACACCCCAACAGATAGCGGAAATATCGGAGTGAGACGAAAACGAGATTGCAAGAGACTTCATAACACTAATGGTGACAATAATTTAATAAAAACCGAATTTCATTCATAGAAGATATCCAAAATACTACGTTGTTTCAAAGGAAATACAACACTCAAATAAGATAACAACAATACAACATGTTTAACGATTACAACATAAACAATCTACTAAGTTTCAAATGGGTTTCTAAGGTAGTCCCTACTAGCTTTCATCATGCGAATCATCTTCAACTTGTAACATGTTTAAAATACAATTCAATGCAAAAGCAAAGGCGAGTACACAAGTTTGGTGATACATAGCATAAGTATAAAAAGACATTTCTCGAATCCACATGTTAATTGTAATGAAAGGTATACTAATCATGCAATCCTAAGTCAAACCCGAGTGTCCACAATTAAAATGAGTTTCCCTCATCACAAAGCAACGAGACTAAAAGTATTAATAAGCTTAACATAACCCTGACAGGTGGTGTGCTACTCCTATAGCGCTATATATGTCAAGTTGGGCTAGCTAAGTTAATGACAAGGTATGTATGAATCTAGCACGTATCCTAAGCATAACAAGTAGAACGTATTAACGGATTGAACGTATAAAGCATAAAACGTGATTTTGTGTATTAGATAGATTAACATGTTACAACCCAAAAATGTGTAAAAACGGTAAATGGGTCAGTGTACTCATGGTTTTGCAAAGGTGTTCCAACTAGAGAAATCCGCGAGCTTGTTTGTTGGTTAAGGATTGACACCTTGTCCTTCTACACGAAGAACATAGGTATGGGTATGGTGATTAACGGAAGATTCGGAATATTCAGCATAATAATGAATAATAAAGTAAAGTATGTAGGTATAAAAACAGTCACCAAGGTCTAGTACTCGTTTATGACACTATGATAACCCATAAGGGTTTGATGTGATTTCACATGTTCGAAACCTATTAGAATCGTAACGAGGAACTACACACTTTGGTGATAAACTTAATAACTTGACAAGTGATTAGTTAGTCATTGTCAAGGTTTTTGTTTTTAGGTATATTTATATAATACTAAAACAAAAGGTCGGTGACCAATTGTCTTTTTTTGTGTGATGATTTAGCCTAGGTGTTTTTGTTTGCAAATTCAAATGGCAGTCTTGAGACAAGTGGTATGGATGATGTATTGATCTACTACTCCGGTTGTAAGAAATTAAAATTTCATTTAAAACTCTACTTTTGTTGGTGCATATGTCTGTTGCCTTCGTCATTACACGAGAACGAGTCTGGA
This sequence comes from Scalesia atractyloides, assembly GCA_947069175.1. Taxonomy (NCBI): domain Eukaryota; kingdom Viridiplantae; phylum Streptophyta; class Magnoliopsida; order Asterales; family Asteraceae; genus Scalesia; species Scalesia atractyloides. Next base: position 24,974,202 of record CAMTDV010001633.1, read on the forward strand.
ATAAACGAGAGTTTCTGAAGACCGAACAAGAAAAAGTAGATATCCAAGAGGGAGTCTATTGGTGCATAATGTCTATATAGTCTTGTATCGAGTCTGTATAGTATTGGTGAAACGAGGCGTATTTAAGAGTGTTAGATAGCAAGTTCGCTTATGATTGGTTGAGAGAAGCCAAGTTCGGCTGAACTTGACTAGGTCAAGTTCGGGCGAACTTACTTATAGCTGTCTCTCACCAGCGAACTTGTTCCACTATATATAGGTGCCTTGGGATTTCATTTGTAAGAAGTTGGAGATTTTGGCACAGAGGCGGCGAAGCTCTGTCGGATCCGGATCTTGAATGTATTAAACTTTAGATCAATGAAAACAACCTTTAAATGAGTAACTCTTGTTATTTGATTAACTTGTCATTAGTTTCCGCCTAATCGGATAATAGATAACAAATTTAGGTTCCCAAGCTGTTCGTGGACGTTCCTACAAGTGGTATCAGAGCCTGGATAACTGAATTTGTGAAATCAAGATAAGAATCTCTCTATTTCATCTCCATTATTCTATTTTTCTTAACTTTTGAACAAAAACGAAGAATTCACGGTCAAATTTTGTCCAATTTTGGATATGTCATGTTAAATACATTCGTGGTAAACCCCTGAGAGTTTGGAGACTAAATTCAAACGTTTTGACATCAAAAAGTTGCAAAAACCATGTTTTTGAAACAAGCCATGACCAAACTTAACATCAAGTTCGACCGAACTTGATTAAATCTTACTGATTTTCATCAAGTTCGACCGAACTTGATAGAATTTTTCAAGATTTTTCAAGAAGTTCGATCGAACTTGAGAGGTATTTCAGCATTTTTTACGCAAGTTCGACCGAACTTGAGTAAATTGTTTGTTTTTCTCACGCAAGTTCGCCCGAACTTGATAGTCATCTTGAAAGATCACCTAAGTTCGACTGAACTTATCTGTTTCTTGATAAGTGTTCACAAGTTCGCTCAACATCAGAATCTTTATCCAAGTTCGACCGAACTTGGATTAAAACTGAAGATTTTCATCTTTCAACTACAAGTTCGACCGAACTTGTCATAGTTCTAATATTTTTCAAAGTTTGAACGTATTTTCAGCGTACGTGTGCTTGACAGTGAAATGGACACGTCAGTTAAACCACCAAAGTTAATAAGCATGGACGAGTACGAAGGATGAAAGGAAAAATTCAGTTACTGGGTTCAAGCCATGCATTTTCAAGGCTGGGTATCGATTGAAAGAGGTTATGTAGTTCCGTTAGACGAGAATCAGCAAGTTCTGGAGAAATACAAATATTCTTTGCAACAGAAAGATGAGTATATTGCTGAGAAGAAGATGCTTAATTTGTTACAAAAGTCTGTGAGAGAAGATATTTTGAGATTGTTACCAACATGTGATACATCACAAAAGATGTGGGATGTTTTACATGCTAAATATCAGGAGTATGCGAAGATGTTCAAGAGCAAAAAAGCTCTAATCATGGAAGATTTTGAGATTTTCACAATGATCAAAGGAGAAACAATGAAGTCAATGATAGATCGCTTTTGTCATTTGAAAAATCAGATGAGTCGTCTTGGTATTAAGAAAACAGATAGGGAATGCATTGACAGGATGGCTGAAGCACTTCCAAAAGGAGAATGGATAAAATACTTAAACGTATTGAAGGAAAGTTCGGAGCTGGAAATTTTTAATGTTGTCCACCTTCATTGACAAGCTAGAATGTCATGAGAAGGAATTGCTAAAGAAAGCTAATCTTGTCATTATTCAAAGTCTAAAAATCAGACGAAAAACAAAGAGAATTTAGTGGCGAAGATTTGTGAAGAACAAAGTTCAGGAATGTCTACAAAAAAGGTTTCAAGAACAGAATTTGTGTGCTCAAATTGTCAAAAATCCAGATCTATTAATATCAAACTCTTGACAGATTTGGATTGTTTGTCTGTAGAAAATAAAAAGCTAAAAGAAAATGAAAATAATTTTGAAAATAAAATAAAAATTTTAGAAAACAAAAAATCACAAATGTTAAAGATTTTCAAAATGAAATAAAATTGTTTAAAAATGAGAAAATTGTTTTTGAAAAACTGAAATAGATAATCAAAAAATAACAAATTCTCATATTGATAAAATTGCTCAACTTGAAAAGGAAGTTGAGATTTCTAAAAATAAAGCTGTTATTTCAGAAAAATTATTGAAATGTTTTGTGACTTCTTCATTGGAATTAGATTATATATGTCCAAAACGGTCAATAATAATAAAAAGAAAATTCAAATAAGTGACGGTGTCACAAATTATGACGATGTCATAATTAAGAAATGTGATGATAATACCGATGATGAGAATACTAAAAAGGAGAAAAATGAAATATTTTTAAATCTAAAAGAAAATTTTCAGGAAACAGTTCTACAATCTACTGAAAAAGGTGAATGCTCAACGCAAAAACCTTTTAAGAAGAATGAAGAACGAAAACAAAAGAAAAAACAAAGTCCTAAAGTATTTCAAAACAAAAATAAAAGCTCATCGGTACAGTCATTCAATCATCATAAAATTTACAAAAATTTGTAGATAAATGGTGCAGGTCAGACCACGGTGTTTCAAAGTCAAATCAAGTTCATAGAAGAAGTAGAAGATATGGCTATCATACTTCAAATCAATGTTATGGTTTGAGTATATGGTTTGATAAAACGGCTCAGAAAGAAGGTATGAGCGGTAAGAAGTCGAATGATGAATTCAATAAGGAAAAAGAACTTCGTGACCAGGCTAAATCGGCAAGTGGTATAAAACCCACTAGTGGACACTCACATGATTACCGTACTTGCTTTAAATGCAATGAAGTTGGTCACCTTGCTCGCAAGTGTCCGAAGTTAAAGCCTGTGTATCCACGAAGGAGTGGTTATTCTGAGGTTGAGAAAAAGAAACAACCAGAGATTGTGAAACCAAAGATTGAATATGTTTCTGAAATAAAACTCAAAAATGAATCAAAGTTAAACACAAACGATGATTCGAGGTTTTATATCAAGAAAGCTATATGTATGTCACAATCCTGGGTGGCTAAAAAGAAGTCTGAAAATGAAAAGTCTGTTACTGCTAAAACTAATAATGTCAAACCAAATGAAGTAGTAATTAAAAATGATCTTTCAAGTTGAAAATTGATTTTCTAAAACAAATAAAAAAAGAAAAGGTCGATAAAGTTTCAAAATTAACATTGGACGAAATGTTTGATGAAAATTTTGATTATGATGATGAATTTGAAAGTGAATATGAAGATGATGATTACATGATTCATCCCAAGACCAAGAGGCTTGGGTTTCACTCTTCACTTAGTTACTTTCGTGTGCAGGAGTTCCTAGATCCACTTTATCAGAGATGATTCAGGATTATGGAAGCTCCAAATCGTTTTAACTTATCCAGAAATGTCATATCTTTGTCATTTTGAGGGGGAGTAGTTAAAAAGAAAAGTTTTTGAAATTACAAGTGGTTGTTAAAAGGAAAAATTTTGAAAAGTCAAAATTATGAAAATCCACACCGTTGATCAGAAAAACTGATTTCAAAGTTCTTTCAAGTTCAAACTACTTTTACAAGTGGTAAATGAGTTTAATGATTGTTTGTTAAACAATTGCAGATACAGGTTTGAGAAAAAGGATCGGACGACGAGGTCACGAGATCCACATTGGTTTGTTACATTTTTAGAAGAATTTCTTTAAATCTAAAAATCAAAAAATTCAAAAAGTACAAAAACATAAAAGAAGACAAAAAGAATTTGTTGTCAAAAAGGAAATGATAGTACATCAGTGGACTATCACAGTATGCTAAAGATTTGTAAAGTTTAAAAGTGATAAACAAGTCTTACTGTGGATATGTCGATAGGCTTTACACGTTCAGTAGATTGTTTCCGGGATATAAACTAAATTTTACAACTGCTTAATCTTGTGGATTAACACATCTTGGATATATGGACTTAGTACTCCGAAATTTCGATTGAAGGGTTGCCTGATTCTGAGATACGAGGTCTTTATAGATAGTTGATATCTGGGGTATTATACAAGTTCTTCTGATTTTGTGGAAGCAATAGCCTAGAACTTCTATAATGCTTTTGCTAAAAAAACCCCAAATAGCATGCAAACTTGAAAAAATCGAAAGATCTAATCATTTGCAATGCTGAAAAGATTCCTTAAGTGGAACACTCTTGAAAGACGAGCCTTCATCTCTTTGTCGGTACGGTAGTACTAACCTGAGCTCTCAAGGTCTCGCACAACCTAAATACAGATATCAATTACGCTATACTCACCTGTAAGATGAAATCTAGGGAATCTGGATTCGGGAGTATATTCAAGAAGAGGGAAACACAGTCAAGTCAAGTTTGATAAATCATATCTAACATATCTTGGAACAATTGAGAAACGTGATGAAGTTTAAATGGACAAACATATCGACAATCTAAGGTAAACAAGTTTAAAACTTAAAGTCTCAAAAAGGTCAACGGTACTGGTGATATGTCTCAACAAAACTAATATGATCCTTAGACACGAATTCACAAAAATATGTATGTAAATATGTTTGTACATAGTTTACTTTACTTGTTAAAAGTTCTGTAAATACTTTACTTACTTTTTAAAATCCAAAAAGATTTTCAACGAGCCAATGTTGGAGAACGGATCATCGAAGTCTGGTAAGAAAAAGTTCATTAATTTGAAACTTTAAAATTTACAAAAACATCAGTTGTTCACAACGGGTTTAGCAAGGTCATTAACTTGGACTTGGTTGACAAAATTAGTTAATCAAGGTCATTAACTTGGACTTGATCAACTAAGTGGATTTCACTTCAATAATTGAAAGATGAAGATTCTAAACGTAAAATGTTTCAAGGTCATTAATTTGAACTTGAAATAACTGAAAAATGAAAATTTGAAGTACAAGTTTTATACAGGTGGTATGTAATACAAGTGTTACAAAATTTCAAATTTAGAATCTGAAATGTTTATTTGAATTCCCAAGAACTTTGAAACAGGAAGTAAAGTTTTAGGGGGAGCAGAATGAAACTTAATTGAAGATAAAGCTCAAAGCTAGGGGGAGCACAGTTCACAGCTAGGGGGAGCTTGGAGATTAAAGTTTTATCAAGTTAATTTGAAGAAAAGAGAACGTTTGAAGATCATAAAAGTTTAATGCTTATTCAAGGATAAAGATAAAGACTCAGGAACTTATTTGAAGTCTGATGATTAAGAGGCATTTAAAGAAGGCTATGACACTTGAAGACTGACGAGGATGATTATTGTCAAAAGATGTCTATAAAAGTAGACGACTGCGGCAACATCCAAGGGGGAGTCTGTTGGTGCATATGTTTGTTGCCTTCGTTATTACATGAGAACGAGTCTGGAATAAACGAGAGTTTATGAAGACCGAACAAGACAAAGTAGATATCCAAGAGGGAGTCTATTGGTTCATAATGTCTATAGAATAGTCTTGTATCGAGTCTGTATAGTATTGGTGAACGAGGCGTATTTAAGAGTGTTAGATACAAGTTCGCTTATGATTGGTTGAGAGAAGCCAAGTTCGGGCGAACTTGACTAGGTCAAGTTCGGGCGAACTTACTTATAGCTGTCTCTCACCAGCGAACTTGTTCCACTATATATAGGTGCCTTGGGATTTCATTTGTAAGAAGTTGGAGATTTTGGCACAGAGACGGCGAAGCTCTGTCAGATCCGGATCTTGAATGTATTAAACTTTAGATCAATGAAAACAACCTTTAAATGAGTAACTCTTGTTATTTGATTAACTTGTCATTAGTTTCCGCCTAATCGGATAATAGATAACAAATTTAGGTTCCCAAGCTGTTCGTGGACGTTCCTACAAGTGGTATCAGAGCCTGGATAACTGAATTTGTGAAATCAAGATAAGAATCGCTCTATTTCATCTCCATTATTCTATTTTTCTTAACTTTTGAACAAAAACGAAGAATTCACAGTCAAATTTTGTCCAATTTTGGATATGTCATGTTAAATACATTCGTGGTAAACCCCTGAGAGTTTGGAGACTAAATTCAAACGTTTTGACATCAAAAAGTTGCAAAAACCATGTTTTTGAAACAAGCCATGGCCAAACTTAACATCAAGTTCGACCGAACTTGATTAAAATCTTACTGATTTTCATCAAGTTCGACCGAACTTGATAGAATTTTTCAACATTTTTCAAGAAGTTCGATCGAACTTGAGAGGTATTTCAGCATTTTTTACGCAAGTTCGACCGAACTTGAGTAAATTGTTTGTTTTTCTCACGCAAGTTCGCCCGAACTTGATAGTCATCTTGAAAGATCACCTAAGTTCGACCGAACTTATCTGTTTCTTGATAAGTGTTCACAAGTTCGCTCAACATCAGAATCTTTATCCAAGTTCGACCGAACTTGGATTAAAACTGAAGATTTTCATCTTTTAACTACAAGTTCGACCGAACTTGTCATAGTTCTAATATTTTTCAAAGTTTGAACGTACTTTCAGCGTACGTGTGCTTGACAGTGAAATGGACACGTCAGTTAAACCACCAAAGTTAATAAGCATGGACGAGTACGAAGGATGGAAGGAAAAATTCAGTTACTGGGTTCAAGCCATGCATTTTCAAGGCTGGGTATCGATTGAAAGAGGTTATGTAGTTCCGTTAGACGAGAATCAGCAAGTTATGGAGAAATACAAATATTCAGTTACTAGTGCATATGTCTGTTGCCTTTGTCATTACACGAGAACGAGTCTGGAATAAACGAGAGTTTTGAAGACGGAACAAGAAAAAGTAGATATCCAAGAGGGAGTCTATTGGTGCATAATGTCTATAGAATAGTCTTGTATCGAGTCTGTATAGTATTGGTGAAACGAGGCGTATTTAAGAGTGTTAGATAGCAAGTTCGCTTATGATTGGTTGAGAGAAGCCAAGTTCGGGCGAACTTACTTATAGCTGTCTCTCACCAGCGAACTTGTTCCACTATATATATGTTCCTTGGGATTTCATTTGTAAGAAGTTGGAGATTTGGCACAGAGACGGCGAAGCTCTGTCGGATCCGGATCTTGAATGTATTGAACTTTAGATCAATGAAAACAACCTTTAAATGAGTAATTCTTGTTATTTGATTAACTTGTCATTAGTTTCCGCCTAATTGGACAATAGATAACAAATTTAGGTTTCCGAGCTGTTCGTGGACATTCCTACAACTTTTTTACTTTTTATTTTTTCTAATAGAAAGAATCCGCTATATAACTACTGAGTGAAACGATAATTTTATATTTCTAATGCCACACCCTAATAGTAACAAAATTCCAATATATAAATACAGACTACTGAATATAGATTTATCTTTTGAATTTCTATGTAATACAATATTTAAGATAATGTTAATTATATTATATTATACATAATTTTAAGTTATACATTCTGTTCTATATTTTGGTAATTGTCAAGTTAAACCTTCCAATCTTTTCTACTTAATAACTTAACACCTACTTGCTTTTATGACTTTAAATCATTGTCTAAATCACTTATACGACTTACATGTCTGAGACCTCTTTTTTATCTATGTCTAATGACGTTAATGTCATGAACGTAACATGTGTAACAAAGTAAAATAAAAATAAAAATACAATGCCTTAATAATTTGGCACATCCTTTTGTTTAAATTACTTTCACGACTTTATACCGCAACGAGCGACGTATTATTATATTCTTTTATCGATGCCTAACCACGTTAATATCTAAATTACTTCTACGATTTTACACCGCAACGTCTTAGACATACTTTTTTTATATATGTCTAATGACGTTAATGTCGTGAACATATTGTGTGTAACAAAGTAATAACACGTAATGTCACATGTGCGCACCACACGTTAATGTGTGCACGCTAATGTCATCATCGTTATGCGTGTAAAAAAGTCACAAACGTGATGGTGCCACCACAACGCGTGGCACGGGTCAAAATTCTAGTTTTATATAATTATATAAGTACATTATATCATAAGTCCTTCAAGGATGTCATAGAAGTCATGTAGGAGGTAGGAAGATGAATCTTCCATTTAGGAACCTCTTAGGAGTTCACCACACTACACAAGTTGTCATAGACAACAAGGAGGGTGAAGAACAAGATACTATAATGGAAATGAAATATATGGTGTCACTATACCAAGTAGCCAAGTAAACTACAATCCAGTGAGGCGGTGTCGACATTATTTAACACAGGTACTAATTATTCTAGGGTTCTTTTTGGCAATTGATGATCTTATTTGGGGTTTTTGTGGTGGGTGTGTAGATCTGCAGTCCAAGTGGTGGAAAATTTGGGTATTGTTTGGATTTCTGTATGAATCAATTCGTACATAACAAATTCAATGTACAAGCAGCTTTGAAGGGATTTCTATTTGAATCGGTTCATTTGTTTACTTTACACTGATCATGGATTTAACTCCCAATTTGTTTGCCTTATTGTTACATGTTGCAACATTTACAGTTTACAAAATTTTAACAGATTCCAATGACTTCTACTCCTGTTTGGATATACAGAACGTCAGGTGAGCCCAGCCGACCTCTTGCTCTTCGTCTGGAATGTAAATCATTTTTTTGCTAATCAGGATCTTTAAAATTTTGCCTTTTTTTTATCAAGGTTGTTCTTACTGGTCATCGTATCTCAAAGAAATTGGAAACAAAAACAAAATCCTAATCTCAGGATCAATAAACTGTGTTCATAGATTGTATCTTTTTGTTATAGATTTCTTTTTATTAGTTTGACGATTGAGGATTTTCTACAAGAGATGATATTGGATCTTATTGTTCGTTCTTGTTCGGAGGTATTTGGTATCACACAGTCACTTACTCTTTCTCGATTTCGTCTCTGTTTGCAGCAATATTCACCAATGACTCTAACTCCCTCTTGTGACGCCCACGTCGTACCCTAAAACTCCAATCTTTTTAAAAAACCCTGAATTTGAAGGAGATGATGAATACAAATAGTAAAATGGAGAATGGTTTCAGAATCAAGGAACAAAGTGATATAAAACTCAATCTTATAGTCTCGATAACATATGTACTACCACCAATCGTCTATATTTTCTTCTACAACACTACATGATCTATCTTTCCGACCTCATGGTCTGTATCATCATTATTCTTACCTATACACTTAAATTGTGATCATTTGTTGCTTCATTACATATTTATGTTACAAGGAATAATATGTTGGTTCCGGGCTTCAATCTATGTTCCTGGAACGCTAGATACTTCTAAGAAGATTCTTATAGATGTTGGTACGGGTTATTTCATTGAGGTTTGTGCTAATTTTTCCCTATGTTTACCATTTTTGGTTTGTGTTACTTTTATAAGTTCACTACATTTGTTTTTTTAGAATCAGGGTTTATAGTAGGGTTTATAAGTTCACTAACCCTGATTGTGAGTTAGGATGACACGAAAACTGTATTATAAATCAGTAAACACAGAAAAAAAGCCAGAGCATTCAACATCCACCAATGAAATAGAGGGAAACCTAGAGATACATGAATTGTGTGAAGAGATTTCGTTTTAAATTATTTTTTATGGTAATATTGAGGTTTTGTAAGGCCCACTAGGTAGACATACACTTACATGAGCGTGTCGCAAGACTAAATGTAATCGGATAATCATATTCATAATCACTGTATCCAAACATCAGAAGTTGATTATATATTACTTGAATTCACAATAATCAGATAAACATATCGTTACATACTTTGCTTCAACTGCAGGGACTTATGATTCAATAACTTAAGTGGCCTGGTTATCAGATTTCCTGCTAAGACCTTCAAGGAAGCTCTGCAAGTGTACGCGATCGAATGCATCGCCAGGGTAATGATATCTTATCTCATATGTATATGCATATGAATTTATTTTGGTTGTTATAATTTGCTACTTGATTGCTTTCGTTATAATGATTATGATAATAATAATAATAATAATATTTGTTCTATAGTCATGAATTATTAATCTTTGAAGCTCTGCAGGAGGGTTAATGGAGAGATGCCAGAGTATGTGTCATGTGGGACATTATGGCGGTTAATACAAAGTTACCAAAGGAATTATAGAAAAGTATGGTCACCTAAGGGTCGTTGATACCCCGATTGCTGAATACTCGTTTATAGGAATGGGAATCGGTGCTCTGCCATGAGGGTTTTAAAATCGATCGTCAAGGAATTGAACATGGGTTTCCCCCTCCTGGCTTTCAACCAAATTTCTAGCAACTGTGGTATGCTGCATTATACATCTGGTGGTCAGCTCAAAATCTATGTTGTCATTAGAGAACCAGTTGGTAGGGCTGCAAACGAACCGAACGAACACGAACAAGACCTTGTTCGTGTTTGTTTGGTAATAAATATATGTGTTCACGAACTGTTCATGAACACTTACCGAACGGGATTCTATGTCGGTGTTCGTTTGTTAAGGTAATGAACTTGTTGGTGTTCGTTTGTTAATTTTAGGTAACGAACGTTGATGAACACAAATGAGCACAAACTAATGTTCATGAACACAAATGGAAACAAACGAACACAAACAAGTCTTCATGAACACTATATAATACACTGACACCTATCAAATATTTTATTTGTTGGAATTTTGAAGTATTTATATAAAATATAAAAACTAAAAACTCTAATGAATTATCAAACACAAACGAACATATTACCAAACGTTCACGAACATAAACGAATGAATGCGACCTTTGTTCATGTTCGTTCATTTAACTAAACAAATAAAAATTCTTGTTCGTGTTTGTTTGTTTAATAAACGAACGAACACAAACGAACTTCCCATTGAACGGTTCACGAACTGTGCACCGAACATTTGGTTTGTTTGCAGCCCTACCAGGTGGTGTTGGGAGGCAGCTTGGGCCAGAGCATCCCCAAGGTATCAAGTCTTATTTCCAATCCATTTCTGGGATTCAAATGGTAGCATGCTCAACCCCATATAATGCGAAAAGACTAATGAAAGCAGCTATTCGAAACGATAACCCTGTTTTTTTATTTTGAACATGTTTATCTTAAAGAGAGAATTCAAGATGAAGAATATGTCTTGAATTTAGAAGAAACTGAAATGGTGAGACCTGGTGAACATATTACAACTTTGACTTATTTCCGGATGAGGTATCATGTAATGCAGGCTGCTAAGACTATGGTTAACAAGGGCTATGAACCGGAAGTTATCGATGCCAGGTCTTTGAAACCATTTGACTTGCATACAATTGAAACTCAATTAAGAAAGCTCAGAGTGTGCTTATTGTTGAGGAATGCATAAGAACTCGTGAATAAAAGCAAGTTTGACTGCAACCATTCTGGATGCACCAATTATGTGTTTGTCATCACAGGATGTGCCTACCCATATGCATGGATGTCACACCCCAACCAATGGCGGAAGCATCAGGATGTGGCACTAGGCGAATCAGATTGCTCGAGAGATTCCATAACAACTACTTAAGCGATAATATTTACACGTCCAATATCCCATACTATTAAACAATAAAATCCTCAAATAAGTTATTACAAACATCAAATAATCTCTCAAACATGTCTAATTCGATCTCCCCTAGATTTTATTACATGAATTTCTAAAAGATAGCCCTAATCCAATTCAGCGATGTCATCAACCTGCCACATATGTTAAAATAAAACGTCAATACAATTAAGTAAAGGTGAGCATACAGGTTTGCGTACATAATAGATATAAAAGCGTTTAGCATGCACCGCATGACATACGTAAGAGATGTGAACTATGTAACTACTTAGATTCAAGTAAACCAACAAACCGCCAGTGCGAGGCACGCGAACAAGTGTCCACGTCGGAAAGAGAAAATAAATAAGAAATAAAAATGCGATCCTTAACAACCCCGGCCTCCGGGTGGCGGGGCAACCTCTAGCAAGCTATTATGTTAAGGTGGCGTATTAGCAATCAAGTAACACATACAATTCAACAGATTTCACGTATAGTCATGTATAAGCGGGTTGTGAATAAGAGTTTGAGTTGTGTGATGTGATTTGATATAAGAACACATGTGACACCCAAAAGTGCGTTTAAGCGTAAAAGGGGTTCAAGTATAATCACAGTTGGTGCGATTTGAGAAAGAGATAGGATCTGATGTAGATGGAAAGGAGCGTCGGATCCTGTAAGCGAACAGAAGTGCATAAGTCTTCCAAATTGCTGAAACGGTCGAAACGTGAAGGAGCAGAGTACATGTTCGGGCGAAGTTGTACCAAATCTCTTGGATTTGGTACAAGTTCGGGTGAACTTTGTAACATTTGTCAAAAACGGGTTTCCAAAACCCGCTCCGTTTTGTAATCGAATATCAAGCTATAAAAGTCACGTTGAATATTTATGAGTATTTTGATTTAAAATGATACATAATTAATAAATAAACTAAACTATAAAAATTATATTTGATAAAAAGTTAAAACAAAATAAATAAAAAAAGAAATGCTGCTGCCGGGACTCGAACCCGGGTCAGCCAGAACAACTCCAACGACTTAACACACACTCACATCACCACTCCGCCACTTGTTGTTTTCTGTTATCTCTAGGAAACAAATAACATTTATACACAAACTCGGTTAAACCGGTTGCGCCAACTGAGAAACTGAAATCGGCAATTCAATCGTCTAATCGTTTGATTAATCGCTCATTCACGTTTTATAACCGATGAACCGATGATTTTAATCAATTAAGAAGTGATTGAACATCAATTTTCTTTATTATCGGTTTTTATAACCGAAATTAATCAAGTCCCAATTACTTCAACTCAAGACCACTCTCGCGACTCAGAAACATCATACCAACATTTCATTTCACTTTCGTCACACTTTCAGTTCGTCAGAACGCTTAAATCAACTCGCCGGAATTTTCTGCAAAATTCGCCGGAAAACCGTATTCATCCTCAAACGGTAAATCTTTCAATAAACATTGTAGTTCAACAATTGTTAGGCTATTTCTAACTTAAACCTTTCAATTGAAATCGAATTCAGGCACTGTATTCAGCTAATTTCAGTTCGCCTAAAAAATTCTGAAATCTCTATATTCATCTGAGAATCGGTAAGGACATTCAAACCCTCTGTTAACATTTGCTGATCACTTCAATTTCACGATTAGCTAATAAAAAACAGTTAATTGTCTTGTTCAGTTGAAGAGCATAAAAACAGAGCCGACGCAATTGCCGGAAATTCTGTGATATATCATTCCTACGGTATGTTACTTCCAACACCGTTTCTGTCATTTCATTTTAACCTTAAGAATGTTTGATAATCGTAAAAACAAGAAACGGATCAGTGATTCAGTCGACGGAAATTTGAATGAAGAAGACGAAGTTAGTTAAGTTATAAGTTTAATTAAAATCAGTAATATGAACGGGTTAGACACACAGTCCAGCGGTGGACTGTGTGCAAAACATATACGCATGTCCCGAGTTCGATCCCTGATACACGCACTCCTTATGTAATAAAATGCCTTTTTGTTTAAAAACTAAACCGGGTTAACTCTGTTAGTTGTTAAGTATAATAAAAACCGAGATATTAACCAGGTTAGACACACAGTCCAGCGGTGGACTGTGTGCAACACTAAGTCACATGTCGCGCGTTCGAAACCCGTCACTGGCACCGGTTCGTTGAATTAAAATGTTTTTGAAATTAAAAGAATTTTGGTTAAACCGAATTAGTATATAAATATAATTAAAAACAAGATTATTTCGGGTTAGACACGTAGCTCAGTTGGTAGAGCTGCGTGCACGCGTACGGGAGGTCTCGGGTTCGAGCCTCACCAGGCGCAAACAATTCCACTGACCGAACCGGTCAACAAGTCAACAAGTCAACGGTCAACGGTCAACGCAAAATAAACAATTTTTTTTATATTTTTATTTATTTAGTTTAATTTAAAATCAATTAAAAATACTTAAAAATAACATTTTTAAAGATAGAAAATAGCCTTAAACCCACAAAAATATATCTAAAAATTTCATTAAATTCCTTAATAAAATCCACTCATTTAATATATTTTTCCGTTATTATTTAGGTTAGTATTCCTCGTTGTTCCGCTCATCTAATTCGTGCGCATCTCATCATCTCCATTCAAACGCACCCAATGTGAGTGAATCTTTACAAATTCCCCGTTTTAATCACGTTTTGGGGTGTATCATGTGTCTTGTTATATATATTATAATTAAACCATTGTGCATACATCATATCATGAACATGTGTATTCAGTTTGTTTCAACTGTTGTGTAGTTATTGTTGGATGCAATTTATTATTTTCAGTACATGCAATTTCATAGGCCGCCGCTCCCCATTACATTATGAGCGTTGAGCATGTTCCCCATTTTATTATGAGGTTGAACCTGGCGTGCCCACATACGATCGGCTCCGTTTGATTGAGCCTTGATCGCACAGACATTTTCATTTTCAGTACATGCAATACGATCGGCTCCGTGTGAAGAGCCTTGATCGCACAGTTTCATTTATGTTAATTATCGTATGATGTTGGTATGTTCATGTATGCTGTCATATGTTATTGTATGTTATAGTTGTGATTGCTATTTGCCACTGCTTGATTATTTACATTTGCTCATTTATGATTATGCACAATTTTTCATTGATAAACTAACAAGTGAATCAATAATAAATGTTTATCTAACAAGGTTCACTCGCCAACTTATGTTGACCCAAAAACCCCCATTTTTACACATGATACAGGTGAACCAGCTGCAGCCAGAAACACTTAGGATTGGACTAGAAGAATAAAATAATTTAGAGCTTGGAACTATTTTGTTTGGTTATTTCTTTGTATTGTATGGACATGTTTGGATTATTTGGAATGTAACTTTGACTTTAATAAATATGAAACATATTAGTAAATGTCATGAGCTTTGGTGATAACCCAATTATGCCCCGACTCTTATTCCGCTGCGGGTCGGGGTGTGACAAACTTGACTGTTTTGACTTACTGGAGGTACTAGTTCGGGCGGACTTGTCTGGTTTCCTGAGAAACTGGACAAGTTCGGGCGAACTTGCCCTGTTTTGATGAGGTTTGATACAAGTTCGGGCGAACTTGTCTAATTTCCTTGGAACCCATACAAGTTCGAGCGAACTTGGTTGAATTTCTTGGTGATTTGACAAGTTCGGCCGAAGTTGGTCACAAACATGTGACAACTTCGAACAAACTTGATCAATTTGGAGCGAACTTGATCTTTTTGGTCACCAAATCATGTGTTTTCGCGTCGTTTGCTGATGAAATCGAGTGTCCATCCCTCCAACCTTAAGCTACTGAGCAAAACCTAGGCTGGAGAGGTCTTTTTGGAGTGAGTTTTAGCCATTTTACAGAAACTCGGACTAATCCGGGCGAACTTGATGGGTCGTACGGGTTAGTCCAGTTTGTGCAAAGTGACGATTTCGTCCTTGTGCTTCCGGATCTGAGATCTTGCTTGACAATGCCTCATTCCACTTCAAAGGAACGAAACATACGTCATTTAGTCCGAATTTTGTGTAAAATTCGATGTTTAAAAGGTTTTACTTAGATCTAAGTATAGATCTAAGTGAAAAAAAAGAAGTTTTGTAGAAAAAGATGAAGGTTTTCGTAAACAGAAGAGTTTTGATGAAATCGAAGGTAAAACCTTGTGCAAAATCGTAGTATAATGTTGCTGTTTGCATGAAAACGGGTTGATCCTTACTTGGAAATCAAAGGTTTTCGGTTTTGGGAGGTTTCGGGCGAACTTGTAGCAGGAGTGCACGAATGAAGGTGTTGGGTATTTATAGGTGAAGAGGGTTTGAGCTGATTTGGATCAAGTTCGGCCGAACTTGACACACATTCAAACGAACTTGGCACAAGTTCGGGCGAACTTTGCTAGTTCTGGTTGAAAGTGTGCAAGTTCGAGCGAACTTGCTGGATGGGGAGGATTCTGAGAGCCAGGTCAAGTTCGGGCGAACTTGGCATAATGGCTAGGTTTTGTTCGTTATTTTCACGTTAGGTGTTCGTTTGGCGATTCAGTTCGTATTAGATAGTTATGTTAAGCATTTTAAATGATTAGATAATGCGATTAAGCGATTCGTGCAAGTGAGAGCGTTGCGGTAGCGAGTATAACCATAATTCATAAAACACACATAACACATAAATAACATAAAGTAACATAATCAATTGCGTTGCGATGCGATGTTATAAGCGATGACGAAGGCACAAGTGTTTATTAAACAATAACACACTCGGCTCTTAAAGTAACATAGCTATTTGTGATTGCGTTGAATTAGCGTTTAATAAGTGATTAGATGTGATATAGTTGTGACAAAATATAATTATCTTAACATAAACTTTTCCATAATCAAATCCCAGAGTACAAGGATAGGTATAAACGAAAATACATGGAAATAGAATAAAACAAATTAACAAAGAAATTGCGAGTTATTACAATGGACTCCAGAGGAATGACTGTGGTTCAACCGCCACAAATTGTGGTGGCAGGGCAGTCGAGCAGCTTTGCCGGTAAGGAGGCGGCTAATGGCGAAAATGAATGACAATAGTCTCCATCCTCATGCTGGTACCATTGCTCCTAGATATTAAAATGTTGTAACTGACTTTTATATACTTATGGTGTTTTTGTTTTCTTTTCATTGTAGTTTTGTATTATCAGATATTTATTTAACTTTGTTATTGTTGTTTATGAACCTGGGTGTGGGAAGAACAACAATCTTGTGTTAGGATTTGTAGTTGCCAATCTTATTATAAATTGTGTTGCACATATCAGATATTCAGTAGATTGTTTTAATTAAAGAAATATGTTGTAAATTGTCGACTCCGCCGCAATGCGCGGGTTTTCCACTAGTACATATGTAAAATATCATAACATTACTAATATTTATAACAACATACGTGGATATCAATATAAATAAAAAATGCATGTTGATGTATTGTAAAATACATCATTTATTCGTGTATAGTTTGTACAATCTTTATTACTTTTAGTTTCATTTTCTGTAGAATAGCTAGTCTTTTGATCCAATTGCGTTTTGCAGGTCGTATGAGCTTAGAGTAGCTGAAAAGATGATGGTTGAGTGGAAATACGAATTGGTAAAGTCCTGGAACGAATTGGAGAGCTTGGGAGCTGAAATGAATTAAAATTCTGGAAAAATTGTCTTCTGGCAGGCCGCGACTAGCTGTGCATAAGCTTCTCGCCACCTGCGAGAAGCCTATATTGTGATGACGTCACTTACACGGTCGCGGGGCTCGACTGGATGGCCAGAACCCTCTCGCGGCCGGCGAGAGGGTGCTATCTGTAGATGGGTTTGAAATTAGCTTAGATTTGGGGGTATAAAATCAATTTGATAATAATGAAACCCTAATTACGAATTGGGAGAGAACTTGGGCGAACTTGGAGCATTCTTGGAGTGATTTGTAGCAGTTGAAGCATTCGGGTGAAGATAATCGAGTGTAGCAACTTCGGGTCATCATTCTGTCGTCCGGGTGTTCTCGTTTGTGTTATCTGAACTTATTATGTTTGCATACTTGAACTTATTTTGTTTGCGATGTTTTCCATGACTTTGATTGGCTAATTTTTATAGACTACCTAGATTGGATGAATGATTGTGTTAAAGTTTTGATTTTTATGTGATTTATGGATGCTATGGGTTGTTTATGAGTTTGTAAGCGACTTGGTCTTTTGTTTAGATGCGTATGCATGCTTAATAGTATTTGTTGGTTGATTATCGCTTCGCTTGGTTCTTGGTGACGGTCTTTATCACATAATAGAGTCTTGCTAGATTTAAGGTTTTGGTGAGTGTCTATGTCACATAATAAATCTTTAATCTTTGGGGTTAAATTACATAATAAACCTTAGAAGTGATATTCGATTAACTCATAAAGTCAAGTGTTCTGCTAATTGCCAATAGCTGTGAGGTGTGACATTATTACTAGGTCTAAGTCATTAAATCGTAAGGTAGGATATTCCCTAGGGAGTAACCCCATTGGCTATTGTCTAGTAAGTTTATCCAAAAGTCTAGGTCTACCTTTGATTCAGATCCTGTGAGGGAGTGAGTCTTGCAAGGTACTTCTATAAACCCATTAGAGGTCCTGTGAGGGAGTCTAATAACCGGTATTCTTAACAACCTTTAGGGTGTCACTGTGTGCTCTTGAGAAGGGTCAGGGGTCCGTTAGATATTCCGAAAGGTGAGAATTTTATGTGCCCGGTTCCATAGTTAGATAACTTCTAATTAAAAATCATTACTTGAAACAATCAGGATTCCAGTCTAGGTAGTGTTTTCTCACCATCAAAGGTTAAGTCCAAAGCAATTCGTTTAGTTCACTTAGTTAATTTTAATTAGTTTTCTTAGGAATTCGTTAGAAACCCCCCCCCCCCCTCCATCAAACAACATCATTTTAGTCCGTGTCTGTTAGTGTCTAAATAAAGTAGTTAATTCAATCAGTAGAGTCTCGTGGGTTCGATATCCGGACTTACTTTAGCCATACTAGAGTCGATCGGTACACTTGCCGGTTAGTAGTTTAGTTCGTGTTAGTGAGTCTAGAGTATTACGTTGAGTCTAGATTTAGGTTAATTTTAGTTGTTTTTATTAAACTACTTTTAGCACATCAAATACTAACGTATTTCAACATTGATATTTATTCCTTGAAAAATGATATTCATTTGTTTATATCATAGACATAGGAATTTTTTTTTATTTTTTAAGTAAAATTATACCCGAGGTTAACTAACTAGATGCGATTCTGGTTAAGGTTGACCGCGTTTTATCTATTCCAAATAATTAGGAGTTGAAGAAATCGTCTCAACACCCTACCTTATAACGATTACTCGGCCTGCTAGACTTTGTTTTACAACATTTAACATTTTTCTTAGTAAACTTAATGAATCAGAAAACACTTATGACAATTACATTTGTCATATGATCTATATACTCGTGTCTGAAAATCATGCCTCAAATCTTAAATTACATATCATATTAGATTCAAACACTCCATGTTATCTATTGGTTCAAAGTGCTTATGATATTTTAGGGGTTGTTTGGCAACTTTTGAATGGTTAAGTGCTGAACCAGTAAGAGGTCTGAACCATTAAGTGTTGAATCAGTAAAAGATCTAAACAATTAGAGCCAGTATAATGCTTAACCGTTCAAAGGCAAATGTCTAACCAATTCAGAGAGGTCTTAACCATTCAGACTCAGTATAATACTTAACCATTCAGAGTCAAACTAGTTTAAGATCCCGTGAATTTCACTGGTTGTTAAAAGAAAATAATTTTCATTATCACCGTCGACATAAATATTATAATTTTATACACGTTAAAACACAAACGGATATATTAAATTACGACGAAAATACATGAATATGCAACGATCACAATTTGTTAAAATTCGCTTTATAAACCACATTAGTTGTTTTATCTGTAGGTATCCCGTTATCAAGTATTAGTAGACTCTATCTCGTGTTTTTTCCCTTAAAAGCAACATACAATTGACTATGAGAGAAGACATGTTTCAAGTGCAAACCAACTCTATAAAGTGACTGCCTTTAAGTTTTGTTGATTGTTATTGTAAAACATACGACCAATGGATTAATCACTGTGCAAGATGAGTGAAAAGAAAAAGTTAAGGAACGAATACCTGCACTAATAAAATAACCTTCGACTTTGAGAACCGGTTGCAATACATTTGAATCCAAAGTATAGGAGAGTAATAAAACATCAAGCAATCTATTGGAGGGTTAGTGTCCTCTAATGTTATTCTTGTAAATAATAATAAATGAATTAAGTATTACATAAAATAATAAAACCCGTATAATGTTAAACATGTTACTTCAGTTTCATTTCTCTTTTCTTCTTCACCTACCTATCATCATCTTCAATACAGTCATCCAATCACATGGGACAACCCCCAAGCCTTTGTAGCTAAACCTCTATTTTCACGCAATTTCACTTTAACAACATAATTTGATCCAAATAAACACAATATTAATCAACCTTAATTTTTTTTTATTTCAAGTGAACTTACGTGGCCCTATAATTACATATATTCCTCCATTTCATCAAATGCTTATTTAAATCTATAGGCAAGTTGTTGTCCAACACTTATAACCTGTCCAGGTAAAACCAGATCTAACCAAACCGACCACTTAGTAGTAGCAAATGAGGACTGACGTATCTCATAGTGTAAAAGATAAACAATCAAACAAACATACCAGGTGATGACGGAGACTCACCCGTCCATACCTAGTAATGTCTCACTTGTGAACAGTATAAATAATAAAATTACAGATTTACAAACATAGATAGTGGATTACAAAATTGGGACTGACTGATCACAAAAGAAGCGACTGGGGAACGATCCGTGATTGTGGAAGCACCGACTTAGTTATGTGATTCACATACGATGAAGGAAATAAATGCAAAAAAATAAAACATTTTATTAAATGGATATATTATCTTTAACTAATATATACAAAGGGAAACTAAATGAAAAGGATAATTATCATATAACTTGATGATGGTTCCCACATAAATTTATAGAATTGAGAACCTATCTAAATAGATGAAAACAAGGGTTGTTGAAAGTGGATTTCTCACAAACTGGAAAATCATAAAAGAATCGAAATCTTCTCCCATCACCTCTTTAAACGTATTAAAGAGGGCCTTGTCTGGGCACACATGGCAGGTTGCCCCAGTGTTAACCCACCACCCTTTTGGCTCGTTAGCCACCAAATTTACCTTCTCTATCAAAACTCTTACGCATGATATCATATTTAGTGAATCAACTCTGCTTATCAATATTTTTACCGTAGGCAACAAAAAGCGATTCCTGTAACAGGGTACTTAACCCTTACAAGGGACGTTACCGCCTCAAACAAAAACTTAAAACTCTTACTCTTTTTCTAAGCATGTAACTGTCAAACTAAACACCAAACTCATATCACAAAATCCTAAAAAAATATATAAAAGTAAGAAAAATTGACTGTCAAG
The DNA here is from genome assembly GCA_947069175.1 of Scalesia atractyloides. Taxonomy (NCBI): domain Eukaryota; kingdom Viridiplantae; phylum Streptophyta; class Magnoliopsida; order Asterales; family Asteraceae; genus Scalesia; species Scalesia atractyloides. The sequence continues at coordinate 24,995,193 of CAMTDV010001633.1, forward strand.
AACATTAAAAAACCCTAATTTAAAAATTGATATCATAACAGGTACACAAATGAACAGATTAAATGAATATCACCAAATTTATTTAGTACTAATACAGAATCAGATGATAATTTGGTACCAATAAAGCATTTGCTTTAAAGGATCATGATTCAAGACTAAAGATAATTGACCAACTTCAATAGAAAACATATAATTAATTGTACATCTTTACAAAAACCAATACCAACATTCTTCCATTTTGTTCTATCTAATATAAAGTTCAATATGTTTCTCAATCTATCTCCAAAACCAGTAACTTCTTATAGATTTCCAAACAAATATTTTTTTTTTTGAACAGCCAATGAAGCTTTATTCACCAGACCAAACGACACCGGCATAGCAAGACACTAAGCCGAGCCGAAACAACAAAAGCAAAACTACAACGCCCCACTAAAAGAGGGGCAGTCCCCGCCAAAGAAGAAAATAGAAGCAATCCACCCAAGTAAGCCAACCCGACCAAACAAACATATAACCTTCTTACCTTTGCAATGGCTACACTTGAAGCAGGATTTGTGTTAATATAAACCATTAGCGGACAAAAGTTCCACCAGCTAAACCGTGTTCCCAAAAGCCTTGCAATTTTGTCGTGTTCGTTCCAATAAAAGACATATTTAACCATCATTTGGTCTTGATATTTTCCTTTACCTCTCTTCATGTATCTAATATTATTAATTTTACTCATGTTTATAGTTGCCTGCTCGGTTCTTAGACTCCACTTCAACCGGAGCACATAAGGTGCCATCAGGTAAATGCCAGTGCCCAAGCTCCCCTAGACCTTTTCGGTCATCGTCTGATTTTGCCCGCCAAGAACCGACTGGCTTCACCTCAATTTCCGTAACTATGCATCTTAAAAAAGGAATAAAAAGAAAAAGTCCAGTCAACAAAACATTATAAAAAAGCAAAACAATCAAAATCATAGATACATCACATGCTATACCTTAGATGTGATCCGAGTAAAATACGGGTCAATAATGACTCTCACCAGAGAGTAGATCTTGAGACAAATGGGCCATTGCCACTTCCAACAAAATATATATATAAATATTGAATATATAAAGCTGATCGTAGGGAGAGGGATTCTAGACTACATAAAAGCTCTATGGCAAGTGCCCAGCGAGGGGTGGACCAGACTCATCATTCAAGACCACCAAGAGCACCAAAAATAAATATCATATAAAACAAACCTGTTGTAGGTCCATTGAGTTATTGCCCACATTGCCAAGCACATTAATGCTATGTAGAGGCTTTAAGGCCCAATTCACCAGCTTTGAAATTTCTTGATTAAGCATGTGTGCACCAGTTCAACAAAGTGAGAATAACCTCTACAGAATACATAAAAGGATCCCAGGTCAACAAAGTCACCATTAAACAAATAGGATTTTTCTTAAGAGGGGAGACCATTGACTCGAAGATAAATAAAAGATATAAGGTCGATTAAGACAATTACTAAAGAAGTATATAAAACAATTTAGCAACCAACTCAAAAAGGATAATGAAAGTTTCATGCTTTGAACTACCTAATACTTTGAACTACCTCACCGTGCATGCCACCAGAGATGGCAATAACAATAATAATGATAATAAAAACAATTAACAATTGCTGATTTTTGAAGTCGTCGATCATATTTTCACAAAAGGTATTACATCATCTTCTATTCTTGCACCAGCTAAGGCCCATAGTTAATTACTGTTTTCGTCCCTGTGGTTTGTCAAAAATCACTATTTCAGTCCATTAGTTTAAAAATTGCGATTTCAGTCCCTGTGGTTTCACTTTCGTAACCATTTCAGTCCACCTCGTAACCATTTCAGTCCCTGTACTTACAAAATAAATGGATTGAAGTGGTTACGAAAGTGAAACCACAGGGACTGAAATGGTTACGAAAGTGAAACTACAGGGACTGAAATCGCAATTTTTAAAGTAATGGGCTGAAATGGTGATTTTTGACAAACCACAGGGACGAAAATAGTAATTAACTCAATAACTTATAATAATAAATATAAATGCCTCCCATCTATACTATAAGTGTTGCATTTTCAACAATTTTAAAAATAACTTGCTTCATCCTGAATACTTCAGGTTGGCTCACCCCACAACTTTTTCATCCATCTTTAATAATTTATATATAAATAATTATTACTAAAATAATAATCCATATCATTGAGTGAAATGATTTAGGACGTTGTATAAATTAAAATAGAATCGTTTGACATGTTAGCCTTTATGTAGCTTTTTTCTTGACCCGCTTGAGATAAAGTACAAACTCAAATTGACCCATTCGCAAGTAAAGGGGTAAAAATTGCCCATAGGCAAGCTACCACCCCCACTTATCCCAACCTGTACAATGTAACAGCCTCTGAATCAAATCCTATACACACATAATACAAACTCTATAAATACACACATAATACAAACTATATAAAACATGTGATCTCAATCGAATCCAATGCCTCTGTATGCTTGATTATTTTGTAAATGTAAATGTAAATAGACATATTTTAACTACGGAAAAAGGTATTTCTGAAGAAAAGTTATTGAAAAACTAACCTGGTCAAGAACATTTCTATCACCGTCTTGAATAAGGAGAGTGTAGTCTCCAAGGAAAAACTGTTGCCAAGCTTAAACAATGTCGTTCTTTTAAAAGACTTTTTATTTAAATGGGTGTTTTTTTATTTGTATCCATATGGAATAGGTGGTTTCAATTGTATCAAGAGTTCAGACCACCACGGATTCTCTCTCGTCAATCTTACAAAATACAAATTATAAATCACATACCCTCAAGTCAAAAAACAGCCCCTAATTAAAATAAACTAACGTTTGAAGACTTATTCCACACACAATAGACTTGCTATACCTTGAAAGGATCCAACTTGCGTTGGATCCTCGTTTTATGTTCTATGTTCGACGACTGGATTATAAATATTGTGATGCATGTGAAAGGATAAGAAATACAACCCGATACTCGTGGATGCTACTGAGACAACGCAACAGCATCTGCCACCACCAATTTTCTGCAATTGAAACACTCCTCTCACCTTTATATATAAATTTCACTAAGACCAGAACCGAAAACCATTGAAGGGTATGATCTAATGATTCAGATTCTTGTACAAATTTAACTTAACTTTAAAGTTTAAAATCTTAGAATCCGATTGACTGAAAATTTACCTCAATGAGCTAGTCAATAACTATGGTTTGCTTATTCTCATTGATGTCGAATTGTTGGCTCACATTAGCTACAACTACAAAAAAGACAGAGTTAGACACATTCTAGCAGCAAGAAAGTAAAATCATTTGTGTAAAAGTCAAAAGGACTAAAAGCTCCATTTTTTTCATAATACCAATGAAATTAAGCTACAATTCAATTAGCATGTAAACTGAAGTCATTTTAAAGAAATTAAGCAAGTAAAGTAATCAGCATGCTTAGACTTTCAAAGATCAAAAGAGCCTTACATGAGAGCTTTAAAATTTACTCTCAATGGCGCTGGATAGAACCGTAAGAGCGTGTTATCAATATGGTTCTGCGAGTATCTTGCACTTTGATTCCATTCAAGAACAAACACATCTCCTGTTCTTCTACTCTTCTAAATCTCGATTCCGATTCTCCCAAACCCTACACTAAATCACATCCAATCCTAACATGATCAAACAATAAACCACATCAATTAGCGTACATTCGACTATAAAGATATTCAAGTTCTTCAAATTAATAGATACAATTTTTTCATCAACAAATCTTCATACTCTTCCCAAGAATCCCCTCCTTACCATTTATACGCAAACGGGTTCTAGCTACTTGGGCCCTGCACAAAACAATCTAGATCAAGCAATGCAAGATTTCCTCGTAACCCAAAGTTCACAATTCAAAAAAAAGGATGCCAAAAACAGTTCAATAGGCTGCAACAATGTGATTAAGATATCAAAGAGCATGTAATCAGGAGAAATTAGAAAAATTAAATCCTATCCTAAAAACTCCCATATTATTTTTTGCCCTTTTTTAAATCCACATGAAAGCTTTAAGCTTGATGCTTCAAAACACCATAATCCATTTTCAACCTCCACAATTCCTCCTGCGAATTTATAGAAATTAACGTCGATGCTGATTCCCAATCTCAATCAGTGAATAACTCTTCAATCCCGAGATTAGCCCAACTTGTGTAAAATAAAACAGCAACAACCTATCAATTCGATACACACCAAGACAACCTTTCTCATCATAACAGGAAACACCACTCAAAGTAATTTCAAGCAAACAATCAACAACAAAACAGATTCAATCGAATCTTCACTTACATGATGATGATGATGATTGTTGTTGTTCGCTTCTTGATTCAACATGCTGATGATTTCAATCGCTAAACCTAAATAATCCGTATCCAATTAATCAAAATATGATTAGAAACCATCCTCTCGTAGTCTTTCCATCGTATCAACCTCCTTCGTCACAACCACCACCGTATGCATCTATGTATATATCCAGCGTCCATTTATCATAGGAATAGAATGGATCTTCAAGATCTGAAAGCAAGTTGAAGATGATAAAGATTAGAGCTTTTGGGTTTGAGGCAATCAAAGATGTATGAAATCGCCATAGAATCACCTAGATGATAATAATTAGGGTTTTTGAATGATACGAATGAAAAGCGTATTTGAGAAGCCGCGTGTGAGGGTTAATCATATAAAAAGGAGAATAGAGGAAAGGGGTTTGGCGCCTAGAGTGAATTCTCTGGAGATATGTCCACATCACAAAATTATTTTAGTACAGAGGAATGTCATATGATCAAAGTGAATTCTTTCAGTATAGTATACATCTGATTTCGAAATAAAAAATCTAAATCATTAAGTGCTACTTAAACTAGTAAAAGATCTGTATCATCAAGAGTTCTATTAAAAAGTAAACGAACAATTCTTTAATCTTAATATTAGAGTAAATTGCACAAAACATCCTTTATGTTTCCTCAAACTTGAAGGTTCCAGCCTTAATGTTTAAAAGTTGCTAAAAACAGCCTTTAAGTTTATTTTTGTTGCGGGATCAATCCTTTACAGCTAACCACGTTATTTTGTTCAGTTAAGTTCCCTCACATGCATAACATGTGAGGGTATATTCGTCATTTTGGTTGATCATGTGAGGGAACTTAATTGAAGAAAATAACGTGGTTAGCTGTAAAGGATTGAACCCGCAACAAAAATAAACTTAAAGGTTGTTTTTAGCAACTTTTAAACATTAAGGCTGGAACCTGCAAGTTTGAGGAAACATAAAGGATGTTTTGTGCAATTTACTCTTAATATTATCTTATTTTAACCTTAATCTTAATATAAAATAAAAATAAAATGTTTATTTGATTCTTAAGGTCTAGTTTTGTACAATTTTAATTTTCTAAAGGTTAATTTTGCATCTCTCTAGTAACGTCTGGAATGCCGTAGTCTCGAATATATCCATCCACTGACAAAATAATCTCTATATATTTACACCAAAAACACTCAAACCCTAGTTGCAATCTTTGATCACACTTGCAAAATTCCTCTAGTTGAATCACTCATATCGATTTGTGATGGCGCTTAACCCTAATCTGTACCCTAACGGCATGCCCGTAGCATTCGTCAACGAGATGTTCGTCTTGATCAGAGACGGCGTCGAGTTTGAGGTCGACAAGATCGCCGGGTAATCCATTAATATTCTTATTCTCTTCTATGTTAAGTGAACGATCATCGTCTTAGAATTTCCTTATTATAAGTTTGAATTCAGATAGGTTTATTTTGCCAAATTTTAAAAATTAAACTGTAAAATGTAGACTTGATTTCTATGTATGTACGTACGCAGTATGTGTATATATCTTTGCACTGTAGAACATATATGTTATTGATCCAGAGGTGGAAACACACACAAATTGAAGTGACATCAGGAAAATCTTCATCAAATTGATAGTTTTAACAAATTGTAAGCAAGGCAAACATACGAAATAATACTTTTATCATGGTTGCAAAAGTCGCTAGGCGCTCCTAGTTGGTCGACCGGGGAGTTGAGATTACTCGATCTACTCACTCGGACATATTAAATTATAAAGAAATTACTTTTTAGAGATTAAATATATGTCAAATAACATAAATTTACTAATATTTATAACAAAATATGTGACAATAATATTCATTCTTTAATATGAAAGGCATAGAAATTATGTTTTATAATTTTTATTATTTAAGTCAAACTAGGCCCGAGTTGACCTACTAGATCCAATTATGGCCAAGGTTGACCGCGTTTGACCGACTCCGAGTAATTAGGCGGAGTCGAAGAAAGTCGCCTCGGCAACCTACCTTGTAGCGACTACTCGGGGAGTACTTGGCCTTGGAAACCTTGTCTTACAACCATGAGTCTTTTATTAGGTTTATAGTTGTTGGATTTTGAATCATCCTTGTTGATCATATTTGTTTTAGTGCATAGGTGATAGGCCTCTTTTGTAGTTTAATCGAACATAAAAGTCGTGAATTGCTGTTGTAGACTTGATTCATATATGTGGGCACATATGTGATTGTGTACCTATATGTGTCTATATCCAAGTATTGGTGCACAAATACATGCGTATAGTATCACATATGTAGTTTGAACAGGCTATACTCCGTCTGGCCAGGGCTACTGGAGATATTGTCAACGCGAACTGTCAATTGTTTTTGTAGACTTGGTTCGTATATATACAAAATATGCGTATAGTTATGCATATGTATCATACATCTAAGTGCATGCATGTATGTGTATATATTTTTGTCTTTGTACACAAACACACATATGTAGGATCACATATGTAGTTTGAACAAACTTTACTCTGTTCAGGGCTTCTGGGGGGACTGTGAAAGCAAAGGGGAAGATATATTTGTCAAATATTCGCATGGTGTTCGTTGCTGATAAGCCTACAGGGAATTTTATTGCTTTTGACATGCCCCTGGTGAGATTTTTCGCGTGTTTTAATGCTTGTTGTTTCATTCCTTTGTAAACTTGAGTCATATGGGCCAAATCTAATGTTTTGTTGTAAAGCAAGCAGGGAAATTGAGTCAGCTGTGTTGAAAGTCAGCCTGCATACGATATATTAAATTATGTTTTTAAAAACAATAGATTATTATTGCAGAACATGTTTTGTTCTCATAAAAAACGGCCAAAAAGTATTTTGGGTGAATCCAAATTTGCGATCTCTGCTTGGTAGTTTGTTCTTCGATGCATCTTATACATAGTTCATTATGTAAAACACAATTTTTGTTTCCATCTTTGGTTGTGTGTAGACTCGTTAACTTAGATTCAATTATCTGACTTTTGCAGCTTTATGTTCATGGAGAAAAATTTAACCAGCCGATTTTTCACTGCAACAACATATCTGGACTTGTGGAGCCGGTGAGTTGATGAATGTGACGTTTTGACTTGTAAAAGTTGAGGCCGATTTGTTCATGTTATCGTTTCTGACTGACTGTAGGTAGTCCCAGAGGGGCAGCCCGCAGCCTTATACTCCACTCACTCGTTCAAGATTTTGTTCAAGGAAGGGGGTTGTGGAACATTTGTGCCGTTGTTTTTCAACTTGATAAAATCTGTGAGACCATATAATCAACAGTTTAGTGCTGCTGCTGCTGCTCCTCCTGATCCTTTAAGAGCAGCAGAAACTCCGGTTGATGAAATGATGAGATGCGCGTAAGTACTATTTTTAATGATTAAACAATTGGGGGGTTGTAATTATATGAATGACCCAATTCGGATTATGGTTTAGGGGTATGAATTTATTGACATGACACTAACCTAACACGAAATTTGTGGGTTTGGGTTTAGTATTAACGGGTTCAGGTCAGTTTTGGGCTGAAGTGTTGAACATGCATGTTTAAAATGTGCTGGGTTTGGGTTAGCCTGTTTAACAAATTGTTTTTTTTTAAATGTGCTTTTTTGTCATAACAAACTGGTTGGGTATTTTATGTCAAATTTTAAAAACCAAAGAGAATTTGACATCAGCTTTTATAATTTAAATGTTAATGTTTTGTATATGTGCTCAGTGCTTTTATGTCATAAAAAATTGCTGGGTATTTTATGTCAAATTTTAAGATTTAAATTGACAACAACTTTTAAATGTAATTGTTATATATAAATTTGTAAGTTTAAGAGTATTTATATGTAAAAAGAAAAAAGTTTTGGGTTACACGATTTGCTATCGTGTCAACATGTGAATATCCGTGTTCTGTTTGGGCTCATGTATCTAACACGATTTTCGGGTTCGTGTCGGGTTCAGTTGTCAGGCTACGAACATGACCTGTTTAGCACCCCTATGAATAAGGTTTATATGTAGAGCGGACAACGGGTATATTTAAGAGACGATTAGCCAAGAAGGAAACCAGTCAAATGAATTATAACTTTAAAGGCATAATAAAACCGCCTAAAACATTCTGTTTCAACTAATTTAATACGTGTAACAATAGTTGACCTGAATTTGGACCTCTTTTAGCGTTTTTCAATCATCTAACTTGAATTTTGTGCATTGAACCCTATTGTGTGACCAGATATGTGGATCCGAATGATCCAACAAGGATCTTTCTGCAGCAACCGACTTCAGATGCACAGCTGAGACGCCGTACATATCATCCTCAATCTGAGCAATCCTAAATTGAAACTTCATGTGATCTGTAAGCTACTTCAAATGATCACTTGTGTGCAGCTCTAGTTCTGGACATGAGATTTATCTTTCTGTGTATTTACTGTGTATTTCAAATTGGTAAGTTGCTGGTGAGACCGAAATGCTTCATCTATGATTTCAACGATTAAAACTTGTATATTTTTACATCGAAACAAATAAATAAATGCCCTATAGGTTTCCTTGATCTTCTGTTTGTGTAGAATAATAACAACTATGACTATATGGTATATAGGAGGATGAAATATTCATGAGAAGCATCGATGAATGATTTATCAACTCTTTGATAGAAATTTAAGAACCTCATAGAACTGCTTGTACACGTGGTTACATGATTCTTTTCTTTCATCTCCTCTTTGACATGATAGAATGACTGTCATTATAACATGACTCTAGGAAGGATGACATGTAAAGCTATTTACCATGGTTGGTGCGTGTAACAACTACGCCTGAAAGGCAAATTGTTGGGGTTTTCGTATGGGTTTCAAGGGTTTTTTTTTTTATAAACAGAAGCATGTAAAGAAATACCGTTTTTAAAACCCATCACTGCTGATTTATTTGCATTTAAACATAAAAAAACTGAAAGAATAAGGTTTTGACATTTGATTTTGATTCAAGTGGTTATGATAACAGACAATGTAAGGTGATTTACAAGGTTATTTGTATGAATCATTATAGGGTTTGCTAGCTTCCAAGCTCTTCTTTGCTGTGGGTTGTTTGACACAAAACGGGTCCTGTTGACATATAAAAACACCCTTTTTTATGTGGTGTTTGGGTCATGTCATAGATTGCTATCTCTGAAAAGAAATTGTTATAAATCGAAATTGCTACACAAAACTGGTTGAGTTATCCGACCCAAAACACCCTTTTTCATGTGGTGTTTGGGTCATGTCATAGACTGCCATCTCTAATAAGAAATTGCTATAAATCAAACTTCTAAAAGTTGCTACAATGGTCGGTAACAACTTGTAGGATCATCAAATCAACATCATACCAACACTGACCATAGACCATATAAGGTTGAACAACAAAAAAAAAAATCCAGTATCAACAAATTGACATAAACTCACAAATAAGTTGAAGAAAAGTGATGAACACAAGGATTCATCAATTTCTTTTCTTCCGTTTTGCATTTACCGTAATCTTGATACACAAGACGCGAGAAAGGATGTGAAAAGAAACTTTTTTTAACCGCCCATTTGACTCGGCGATCCCTTTAATATATGCTATCCGCGGCCGGGTTTAACGTGCCACTAAAACTTATGGCCCAAATAACCAACCTACCGAATAGTATGATAAAACCATAAGGGGACAAATATCATTTGGGTTTGTTTTGCCAGCTCTAGCTAGATGATGGTTCACTGACTTGTATAATTGTCAAACATTGTTTGACTTTGGAGTTTGAACTTGGTTATTTGTTGGTCAATTCCTGTCTGGTTTTCAATAGAGTTTTTGATCAGATGAGGTTAAGTTGTTGTTCTACATCAAGATGGTTCTTTTAAATTAAGTTATTATTTTCTTATCCTTTAATTTAAGTAACTCCTTATCCATTATGTCATTTATAACTTAGATGCTCCAGAGCTTGTTTGTAGATCTATGATCAAAGTATCCATCTCTAATATTTTCTTGAAAGATCGCTTCTTTCTTTTATATTCTATTTAAGTATACGTCTTTGAAATAATAATAATAATAATCTGTAGATTTAGAGTCTCGAGAGTTTGTTTGTAGATCTTTCATCTCTTATATTTTCTTGAGAGATCACTAATTTTATATTCATTTTAGTATAAACAACACATCTTTCAAATAATCATCGATAGATAAGAGTCTCAAGAGAGCCTACTCTCATACCACTTGTTGGATCACGATCTCTATTTCACCGATTGATTCTGTATTATAGATTGGTTTGCACAACGGGGATATGCTATCAATACCAATCAAGCACACACCTTTATTAGGTATAATCAAAATTAAATAATATGTTTTCTTGAAATCGTACTTCAGTATCGATCTTGACCAACCACTGTTACTAAACTTAGAGCAACCACAACAGCAAGTCCTTTGCATGTGGTTTGCTCGACAGACAAGGGGGCAAAGTAGACCACCCGTTGGAGGTGGTGATGTGGCTTGGTCCGGTGGTGTGTGGTCCGCTCTAGTGGACCAGGATTGAGTGGGGCCCACTCACACACAATTGTTTTTAGTATAATAAGTAGGGTTTGATGTGGGGTTTGGGGGTGGTTTATTATTGGAGGAGAAAGTAGAAGTTTAGAGTGGTGATAGTTTGAAATGATGTGGTATGTTAATTAGAAGGTCTGTTGGATGGACCTGGTCCACCATTGTAGATGCTCTTACTATTACAATTCCCTATGCCATATATGTCTTACCTATCCCACTAATACCTTGGGTAGTTATACCTTCGGTAGTAGTTCTCTGTAGTGTCACCAAAGGACACGGTGTCTTCCCTCTATCATAGATTTGAAGAGCTTAAATTCTGTAAGATACATGTATAAGAGTATTTAGCTGCAAGGTGCAAGTATATGAGTATTTAGAAGTATATTAGTTTGTTGTTAGAAGAAATTTGTATTAAATACCTTCGGTACTAACTACTTTTTAGTAGTAGATTCTTTGACTTGTATGGTGTTACGTATCACAGCCCAAGCCCAATCCCTCTACCAATTCAGAAGGGTAAGCCCATGCAGGTCCAACATGAGCCCATGCAATACATGCAGGGGATATGAGCTCCAACGTCTCTTTGTTTGACTTTCTAAATGCTTGTTTTTTATTGTGCTAGAATAAAGGAATTCGTTGGGGATGCCCACATTCCATGTTATCGTTTTTATCAATTCTCTAGGATGGTGTTATTGACTGGTTAACGTAGGATTGTATCTCCTTATATGAGGAGCTTTTGATTTCGGAAATAATATTCAGAAAATTTGCTTTTCAAATTCTTTCTGGTTCCTATCTATTTTCTTTCACTATTGTTTGCCAATCAATCCACATCAGTTGGTATCAGAGCAGCCCTGATCCAACATGGACACTCGTAAGAAAACCTTAGAACAATTTCAACAGGAGACGACAGAAAACTTCGAGAAAATGACTGCAATGTTTACGCAGTTGATGACGGAATTCCAGACGATCAAAGACAAGGGTACAACCAGTCCTTCGGGAGCTGGTGGGGGTATGATGGTTGTCACCGGTGGTGAGGTGAAACCATACTTGAAGCTCCACTTCCCTCGTTTTAGTGGTGATGACTCTACAGGTTGGATCTACCAAGCCGAGCAATATTTCGACTTCCAAAAAGTAGCCTTGGAGGATCAAGTGCAGTTGGCGTCCTTTCATTTAGATGGTATAGCTCTTCAATGACATCGCTGGTACACGAAACCCCGCGGACCGTTAACGTGGGAGGAATATAAAAAAGCTTTGATTAGCCGGTTTGGACCGACGGATTATATGATGCTTCCTATCTGGTTCCTATCTATTTTCTTTCACTATTGTTTGCCAATCAATCCACATCAGTTGGTATCAGAGCAGCCCTGATCCAACATGGACACTCGTAAGAAAACCTTAGAACAATTTCAACAGGAGACGACAGAAAACTTCGAGAAAATGACTGCAATGTTTACGCAGTTGATGACGGAATTCCAGACGATCAAAGACAAGGGTACAACCAGTCCTTCGGGAGCTGGTGGGGGTATGATGGTTGTCACCGGTGGTGAGGTGAAACCATACTTGAAGCTCCACTTCCCTCGTTTTAGTGGTGATGACTCTACAGGTTGGATCTACCAAGCCGAGCAATATTTCGACTTCCAAAAAGTAGCCTTGGAGGATCAAGTGCAGTTGGCGTCCTTTCATTTAGATGGTATAGCTCTTCAATGACATCGCTGGTACACGAAACCCCGCGGACCGTTAACGTGGGAGGAATATAAAAAAGCTTTGATTAGCCGGTTTGGACCGACGGATTATATGATGCTTCCGAATCCCTTCACCATCTCAAGCAAGTCACAACAGTTGCTACGTATCAAGAAGCGTTCAAACGGTTGTCGGACCGGGTCGATGGGTTACCAGAATCTTTTTTAGTGGGTTGTTTTGTGGGAGGATTGAAGGAAGAAATTAGATTGGAAGTGAAACTCAAGAATCCACGACAGTTGGTGGATGCGATTAGAACGGCGCGATCTGTGGAGGAAAAGTTGGGTTTGCAGCGAAAGTTCTACTTGGGGTCACGATCGCAGGGGTTTACTAACACAGCAGGAAGTTCTTCTAGCCCGGGTTTACTCGGTCCAGCTCCTACCTCGCCATTGGCTCTACCGGCCCCTAGTCCTATTCGTCGTTTGTCCAAAGCTGAAGCCGCGCGAGAAGGGACTTTGTTATTATTGTGATGAACGCTATACCGCGGGACATAAATGTAGCAAGCCTCAATTGTTTATGAACAACGATATTCAAGAAGCTGAGGAGGAGCATCAGGACGATGACTCGGGGGGTACAGCAACAGGATGTCACACAAGCCGAAATCTCTTTTCACGTTATCTCTGGTGCCATCCTTCCTCAAACTTTACGTTTGCCCGGAAAAATCCAAAATAAAGATGTGGTTATTTTAGTAAGATGGTGGTAATACCCATAATTTCATTGACCAGGCTATAGTAGATCGTTTTGGGTTAACGTGGATCGAGACGTAATGCTAGACGTGGTTGTAGCTACTCGGGAAAAATTGTTTTGCGCTGGTCGTGTCACACCCCTAATTTTCACGTGTAACCCGGTGGGCCCGGTTGAGGAATATCGTGACGTAAGTTGATATCATCATTACCAAACAATACAATAATACACAGCGAAAGTCTGGATAGTTACTATTACAAACGTTTGAATGTTCAAAGTTCAAAAATAATAAATACAACGCTTGTAACTAGATCCACAGGCGGATCAAAATGTGAATGCAAAATGAAACTTGACAGACTAAGGCCTTCTAAGCAAAGGGTTGCAATTCCTCTTAAGCTTAATCGAGCACTTCCAGCCTAATTACGTATACTTGTCACCTGCGCTTAGTCTTTTGAAAATACGTCAGTTTTCACTCGTAAATATATTTACCGACTCACTTTGAAAACGTTTAGTGTACACAATGGTACTTTGTTTTATAAATAACTTGAGATAAATAATTTCATGTTATCAGTTTTACATGCTAATAATACATTTAGAGCCCGAAAACTATGCCGATATCATGATTAATCGACACACCACTTTAACATCTTTAATAGGTGCACTCCTATTGGGTAATATTTTATTTTAGCATCTGTCGGGTGTATGCCTACACCCCGTGTTTAGGTCGTGGCCATTTGCAATTAAATGAGCCGTGGATATCCAGGACACGGTCGTTTTAACCCCCCAAATGTTTAATATTAAGCAATACGAACTAAAATGGATTATTTGAATTCCCGACTCATTGGTCTTTGATCCCATATCCAACCATGCGTTATTATTATACCGTATCCCAAGCCCGTATAAGGGAAAATAAGTTAAAGTATTTATCTGGTTTGCAAAATCTTCTAATAAATAAGAAAATAAGCAAAGCGCAACCGTAATCAAACTATATTAGCTTGGCGACAATCTACCGGAAGTCTCTAGTCTGGAATAGATGGTATTATTAACCGATTAGTTAGCTAGCGGGTCTTTATTTAGTCATCGACTTAGACCGGCTAACTTAAAATAAGAATAACGGTACGAAACGCTAGATTAAGCGGTGACCGGAAAAGAATGTATTTTGGACCCGACAAGTACTAGGACTTGTATAATATTGGTTACCATTTTACATTCTGGAATATGAGGATATTTTGATATGATTAAACCCGTTTCGGTTAAATTATGTAAACTATTCACGTAGGCTTAACCGTACGCATATAAGCGAAACCGGGTAACCGGGTGAGTCCTATACAAGTTTCATATGCCATTATGTTTAAAATATGTTATTATAACAGTAGGTTATTGATATGCCGGCCCGTTATGGTTTTGAAAGTGAATTATGCCTTTAAGGGCATTTTCGTCATTTTTAAAATGTAATAAACATGCTTATATGTAAACTGATGTTACTAATATAAACACTCTGTAAAAAATACTTATTTTATGATGTTATATCAGTAGGACATGAATTATATGTGTGGTTTATGGTTTAAGACCAAACTATGTCCCGAAAGGGTAATTTGGTCATTTCACATATAATTCGATACTTATTTGGGAATCTGAGTTTGAGACATGTACCTACTGTTAATTAGTTGAAAATGTATTTTTAAATCAGTAGGTATCAAGTCTTAATGCTCCAATATGGTTTTAAACCATATTATGCGTCGAAACGGCGATTAAGTCGCTAAATGACGATTTAAATGGTAATTTAAGTAAAACCGAAGTTATAATCTGTTTTGGTATGACCAACATATGTTATTTGTCATAACATATTAGGATGTAAAATGTTTGGTTTATTAAACGCTTTAAATTCCATTTCATGTGTCAAAAGGGTAATTTCGTCATTTAAGGCTTATTACCCGAACCTAAGTGTAAACTCAGTCCTTATTCAGAATTTATACCCCAAATAGTTCCTAACATGATAACACATCAGTAGGTATGTGGTTTTTAGGCCAAAGTTATGTTTAAAATCATCTTGTATGAAAAAGGCTAATAAATCACAATTTGTGTAATTCCCGTTAATTAACCACCTTTTATGTTCAATTCAGAAAATTGGCCCCTAAATAAGTTTAGTAACTTATTACATCAGTTCCTAGCTCGTAATCATGTTTATTTGGTGTTAAAATCTCATTTTCGAATTATAGGGACTAGTTTGCAAAAATTGGCATATATATTATGGAAACTTGCATAATCACTCGAATTTGTATGTGACCATGTCTTATGATAACAGAGGATCATTCTAAACTTATTCATGGTCACATTACAACATTATTTCAGTTTCATAAGTTCCTAAATCGGGTCAGAATCGAAAGTCAAAGCGTGAGTCAAATACCGCGACTTTTGGTCGTAAACCGATTCAAAACTTGGTCTTGTCGGGCCACATGGGTTAAGACATGTTTTAATAATATTTACTAAATTGTTGGAGTGTCAAAACATATTTTATGACCTTCACATTGTTAGTTATGCAATTATTTATAATCTGACCCGTTGACGTTCAGTTGACTTTTCCTTTGACCCGACAATTGACCAAGCAAACGTGGTAATCAGTAGACATTCTTTTGAGGGATTAAAATCTACATAATTACGGTCATGTGACCACATTCATTGCGATAATAGACTGAGCGGATGTGGTTTTAAGTCAAAGTCAAAGCGTTTTTACGTTAACGCTTTGACTCGAGCCATAATCTTAATGAAACTGAAATGAATGAGTTAGGACACTTACTAGAGGTCCTATGCATGAGTTCCTACTAATGTGGAAGCTCCTTGTAGACCAGAAACCTCCAGAGGAAAGCAAGAGTTGGAAAGTAGCAAATGAGCAAGTTTTGGGACAAGATCAAGTGTCCTTATATAGTGAAAGAGGAGCAAGGAGGTGAAGCCATGTGTTGGGGAAGGTTGGGAGGAGTTGCCATGTGGTTTGGGACGTGTCAAGACCTAGAGGAATGTGGCAAAACGCGCACAAGGTGGCAGAAACTACAGAATGCAGCTGGCATGCAGAATTCTGCGAAACGCATGCCGTCACGCCACGCGAGGGAACCACATGTTCCCGCGCGACACGCGGGGGTGGCCATTTCTCAAAATTTTCAATTTTGGTCCCTGGACTTCCCAGACTTCCATATTTTGACATAAAAGCATGTTTTATTCAATATGGCACCTGTTTAGCACTCTCGGGAGTATAACCGAACATCATTAGGCCCCGGGTTCGTTAAAAGGTCACTCAGAGGCATAGATTAAGCATGTTGACACGTTTAACCCCTCGACTTTAATATTCACCACTCAGAGGTTATAAATAACATGTTGCCGATTTTAGTCCCTCTCGTTTAGCACGTGGCAACCAAAGATTTCGGGAGACGTGTCAGAATTTTATTAGATGAAATTTTCGAGGCGTCACATCTTCACCCCCTTAATAAAAATCTCGACCTCGAGATTTATTCGAATAGATAAGGGTACTTTTGTCGCATATTGGACTTGACCTCCCAAGTATATTCGGGACCTCGACGGGCATCCCATCTGACCTTCACAATAGGTACGTGCTTCCTACGAAGCTTCTTAACTTGCCGATCCTTGATCGCAATTGGTTTTTCTATGAAACGCAAGTTTTCATCAATCTGTATATCCTCATGAGGCATTGCTAGCGACTCATCCACGAGGCATTTCTTCAAATTGCTAACGTGGAAAACATTATGGATTCCACTGAGCTTTTCCGGTAGCTTAAGCCTGTAAGCTACGGGTCCGACACAATCGATTATTTCGAATGGTCCAATGTACCTCGGGCTTAGCTTGCCATTCTTTCCAAAACGCATTACACCTTTCCATGGTGATACCTTAACATAACCTTGTCCCCAATTTGGAACTGTAAAGGTTTACACCTTTTGTCGGCATAGCTCTTTTGTCTATCACGAGCTGCCTTAAGTCGATCACGGATTTGCACAATCTTTTCCGTGGTTTCGAGGACGATTTCGGGTCTAGATAGTTGGGCTTCTCCAACTTCGGCCCAACACACAGGCGTCCTACATTTTCTTCCATATAAGGCTTCAAAAGGTGCGGCCTTAATACTTGTGTGGTAACTGTTATTATAAGAGAACTCGATTAGGGGTAAGTGATCATCCCAACTTCCACCTAAATCGATCACACAAGCTTGAAGCATGTCCTCCAAGGTTTGAATGGTACGCTCACTTTGTCCGTCCGTCTGAGGATGGTAAGCCGTACTGAAGTTTAATCTCGTGCCTAGAGATTGTTGGAAGCTTTTCCAAGAGTGAGATGTGTATCTTGTATCTCTATCAGATACAATGGATACCGGCACACCATGCAAGGACACAATCTCATCAACATAAAGCTTAGCCAGCTTGTCAGAGTCGTATGTTTCCTTAATTGGCAAGAAGTGAGCGGATTTGGTTAATCTATCTATGATAACCCAAATCGTGTCATTGCCACGCTTGGTCTTGGGCAACTTAGTGATGAAGTCCATTGTTATCATTTCCCATTTCCACACTGGGATCTCAAGTTGTTGTAAAAGTCCTGACGGTTTCTGATGTTCTGCCTTAATTTGAAAATACGTCAAGCAATTTGCTACATGATTGGCTATATCTTTCTTCATACCCATCCACCAATAACTGGGTTTAAGATCTTGATACATCTTGTCGCTACCCGGGTGAACCGAGTATTTAGAGTTATATGCTTCCTGGAGGATTACACCTCTAAGTCCTCCGTAGATTGGAACCCAGATCTGATCATTCATCCTAAACATTTCGTCCTTTCCAGATGCTAACAGATCAATGGTTGCACCTAATCCTTCCTTGGCAATGTTGTCCTTAGACATGGCTTGTTTTTGTGCATTTAGCAGCTTTTCATTCAAGCTATTCTTCAGTTCAATGCTCTTGGCTTGATCCTTAAAGGTTTGATTCTTTCCTTGCGACTAAGCGCATCAGCAACTACATTCGCCTTTCCTGGATGATATCAAATCTCGCAATCATAGTCGTTAAGTGTTTCCATCCAACGACGTTGCCTCATGTTCAAATCCTTTTGATTGAACAAGTGTTGCAGACTTTTATGGTCAGTGTAGATGATACACTTTGTTCCATATAAATAGTGCCTCCAAAGTTTAAGTGCAAATAATACCGCACCCAATTCTAAATCATGGGTGGTGTAGTTTCTCTCGTGCACTTTTAGTTGTCGTGATGCATAGGCAATCACTTTGCCTCTCTGCATAAGCACACATCCCATGCCAGTGTGCGATGCATCACAATAAACTATAAATTCTTCAATTCCTTCTGGCAGAGCTAAAACCGGGGCATTGCTCAACTTATGCTTTAACGTCTCAAAGGATTCTTGTTGTTTTGGGTCCCAGTTAAATTTAGCATCCTTGCGAGTTAGGATTGTCAAAGGAGTGGCTATTCGAGAGAAGTTCTCGATGAACCTCCGATAATAACCAGCCAATCCTAAGAAACTACGTATCTCAGAAGGTGTCTTTGGGGCTTCCCAATTCATTATTGCTTCTATCTTTGCTGGGTCTACTTGAATACCGTGTTCAGTTATTATGTGACCAAGGAACTGAACCTCACGTAGGCAGAATTCGCATTTGGAAAATTTTGCATACAACTTTTCCTGGCGTAGAATTTCAAGAATGCACTGCAAGTGTTTCTCGTGATCCGATTGATTTCGAGAGTAGATGAGTATGTCTTCTATGCAGACAATGACGAACTTATCTAAGTATGGCTTGCAGACTCTATCCATGAGATCCATGAATGCTGCGGGTGCATTAGTGAGTCCGAAAGGCATCACTAGAAACTCGTAATGTCCATATCTTGTCCTGAAAGCAGTTTTCGGAACATCTTCGTCCCTAACCTTTAGTTGGTGATATCCCGATCTTAAATCTATCTTCGAGAAATAACTTGCACCTTGTAATTGATCAAACAAGTCGTCGATCCTGGGCAAGGGATAACGATTCTTGATCGTTATCTTATGAGCTCACGGTAATCAATGACATCCGCATTGACCCGTCCTTCTTTTTAACAAAAAGGATAGGGGCTCCCCAAGGCGAAGAGCTAGGTTGAATAAAACATTTCCCTAATAGTTCGTCCAGTTGGGTTCTCAGTTCCTTCATCTCGGTTGGCGCTAAACGATACGGAGCTTTAGCTATGGGAGCTGCTCCAGGTATGATGTCAATTCGAAACTCTACCTGCCTATCAGGAGGTAGGCCAGGTAATTCTTCTAGGAACACGTCCGGGTATTCAGAGATGATAGGGATATCCTCAATCCTCGGTTTGGGTTCATCAACGGTGACTTGTGCCATGTAGATGACACATCCATTCGTCATACATCTAGATGCCTTAAGTAAAACTGCCTTATCAGGAAATCCAAAATGTTTGTCTCCATGAATGGTGAGGATTTTACCAGACGGGGATTTGATCTCGATGAGTTTCTTATCGCAGGCAATGCGTGCTTGGTTATGCGATAACCAATCCATGCCTAAGACTACGTCGAATCCCGCTAGTTTCATGGGCAAAAAAGAGACAGGGATAGAATGATTCTTGATGGATATGAAGCATCCGTCAAGAATGGAAGAAGCGGTTTCTATAGTTCCATCAGCGAGCTCCATTTCATAGGTTATGTCTAGAGTTCTTACGGGCAAGTTTAATAGTTCACTAAATTTATGATCTAGAAACGATTTATCGGCGCCCGAATCGAAAAGAACTCTACCAAAAGCGTCGTTGATAAGGAACGTACCCGTTATGACATTGTTATCCTTTATTGCTTCCTTAGCATTCATTTGGAAGGCTCTAGCAGTGGCCTTCTTTGCCTCTGAGGTTTTGGGTTTACCCTCGGTATTTGCCTTTGGGCAACTTGTTTTGATGTGGCCTTTCTCACCACATGCAAAGCAAGTAGCGTCCTTAATATTGCGACACTCATGAGACCGGTGCCCAGTTTTCTTGCAGATGTTGCACTGCTTCGACTTCTAGTCTAGGCGACAGTGCCCAAAATGTTGCTTCCCACACGTTTGGCACGTGGGCTTGTCACCTGATTTCTGACTGTCCTTGTTGAACCCATGCTTACCCTTCTTGTTAAACCTCTGGGAGTTATTATCCTCCCGTTTCCTCTTTCCATCATTGTCAGTCTTAACTGACAATTGCCTCACATAATCCTGTGTGAGGGAGAGGGATAACTCCACAGCAGACTTGTAGGTGCTAGGCTGCACCGCTTTAACCATACTCCTGATTTCAGGAGCTAGCCCATTGATGAAACGTGCGATACGTTTGGGCTCCGGGGTAAGTAGAAAAGGCACTAGCCTGGAGAGAGAGTTGTAGTCAGTGACAAACTTCTAGCTATCCATGTTTTTCATTGTCAGATTTAGGAAATCTGACTCAATTTTCTCCACCTCATGAGGTGGGCAGTAGGTATCCTTCACAAGATCTACAAACTTGGACCAACTTAAGTTGTAGAGATGAACCTTGCCCGTAGACTGGACTAGGGCTTTCCACCAGATAAGGGCATCGCCCTTGAACGATTGTGATACATACTTAACCACATTTTTATCAGCCAGCCGCTGATATCTACCACCGTCTCCATCTCATCTAACCATCTCAAGCACTCAACAGCTCCTTTTTCCCCATTGAAATCACGGGGTCTACAAGACACGAAGTACTTGTAGGAACAACCGTCTCCATCGATATTCGGTTTCTTAGGATGTTCATCACTCTTTGCTATGCTCCTCACATTCGAGGAGTGTACCTCACTTTTCTTCGACTTCGAGGGGCCTGGCTGAGATTTGGGTTTGGAAACAGGCTTGGAGCGAGAAGCACTCAACTCCGGTTTTCGTTCGGATTAATCCTTTAAAGCCTTGCCGACTTCCGCGTCAATAAGTTATCTTAAATCATTCTTACTAATAAGAATGTTCTCATTGGCATCATCGTCATTGCGCTTGCTGTTTACTTCTTTTGGATCAGCCATTTCTGTAGCTTACTTCGATAGATCAAGATGGATTCGGTTAGTTGCTATGGCGTACCCTTATTTATGACATGGTTCTATGACCATATAGAATTTAAATATTTAAATGTGGTATATTCATGTATAACCTAGGTCTCGAAGGACCATCATAGGCATTTATAGATTGGACATAGTCCAGAATTTATCAGTTAGTGCATTAAGTGTCACTACTGTATTTTGCACATTGGCTTTACACTACTATTGAGTGTTTGAATAATTTAACCAGGATCTCACTGGATCACTTAGGCGACAGGGTGCGAACATTATCATTTACCCATTTGACTAATGTGGCAATGATTGTCACGGGAAATTAAGGGTAACTCCTCATTGAGAGTTCCTATAGAGAAATGATAAATTTGGAAGTTGAACATTGTTCACCTTTGCTAGACAGAAGGTTACTTTCGAAATTTTCATTTGCCAATTCCTAGTTGATCATAGTCATTGGCTAATAGATCTTTGGATAATATAGCAGATCAATAAAATTTGATTAAAAATAATGATGATTGATTAATTAAATACATAAATAAGGAAATCTTACTAAAAAGGACATTACATAATTGCCTATATATAGGACTTGGAAATAACAAAATGGTTCACGCAGGAACCTAACAGAAATAATAATGTCCTCGCAGGGACTGAAAAGAAAATAACATTGTCCACACAGGGACTTTTGGAATTTAAATTACATATATGAAAATACAAAACTAGTCATCCTTCCTTCCTTTAACGGCCTTGTACAGCTTCTTGATAAATTTCGTTGTTTTCTTCTCTGATTTCTTGACTTGTTGTCGCATTTCTCGGACCTGATCCAAGGCTTCGTTAATAGCCTCAAGTGGTGCTTATGGTTGAGGCTGAGGTGGAGGTGGTTGTGGCTGAGGCACAACTGGATACGGATACCCGTAAGGCGGATATCCGGTAGTGGCATAAGGAAGTGGGTAACTAGGGTAAGAGGAACGATATAGGTTATTATGAATGACTGCATCATAATAAGGGTCCTGCTCCATTCCATGATGGATATAGTTATATAGACCAGGAGGGTCGACAGTGTGAAACCCTGATGGTCCTATATATGCAGGTATTGGATTGGCAAAATCCGGCGGTGGTAGAGGTGGTTGAGGCAGAGGCTCAACAGCTGGTTGTGGTGGAGGTTCCACCACTAGTGATGTGTTCGAGGGTCCACCCATTTGGTGGGTCCCCAGGGATGATGGGGTAAGAGGGTGACAAAGGTGGTAGCGAACCCGACCTTTGACCAGCACGCACCAACATACGTGCCCCACGCTTTCGGCGTGGTTGTGATGATGATTCAGGTGGTGGCTGAGGTTGGTCCACCTGTTACATTTCTACATCCTCGGCTTGAGGATGTGGTGATGGGGGATGGTGATGGGGAGTGCTGTGGTAGGATGGCGTGTTGACGAACACATATGGTGCCCATCTTTGGTCAAATTTATCGGGACCTCGGAATGGAGATCCCGCATGGAGTTCGAGCCGCTAGACAGCTTAATAGGATGACCATACGACCCATTTTTCAAGAATTCCTCCGGGTCGGAATCTTCCTCCATATGTGTCGGTGAGTCAACTATAGGGGTTTTGGGTGAGGGTTGGTTGACTGGGTTATCGAAATAGGAGTTGAAGTATTCTTGTTGGGAATGGGAGTGCGAATGGTGAGATTGATGGGAATGGTGTGAATGGTAGGAATGCTGAGAATGTGAATGAGGTGGGGAGTATTCATGTGAGATCGAATGTCGGTAAGGTTCAAAGGGGGATGAAGAACCTCCGGATCCTTAGTAAGGGTTGTATTCAGGTAAATTGGCTGCTCCAGCTAAAGAGGGTCTGTATGGTGGTCTAAAGGATGGTCCAGTGAAAGATGGTCCAGTCATTGAGGGTCCACCCCTCATGGGTCCTTTGCCTTTTCCTCCTCGTCTGAACTTAGGCGGCATTATTTCTGCTTCAAAAACAAGTTAAATAAAATACAAAGCAAGAATAATAAGATGGAAACGATTAAACCTAGGTCAAAGTCTAGACTCGAAAGTCTAAGAGATGTGTGTTATTATGTATTCCCGAGATTAAACACAAAAGGCTAGTGTTTAATTCACTCGAGAGTTGGCTCTGATACCAACCTGTCACACCCTAATTTCCACGTGTAACCCAGTGGGCCTGGTTGGGGAATATCGTGACGTAAGTTGATATCATCATTACCAAACAATACAATAATACACAGCGGAAGTCTGGATAGTTACTATTACAAACGTTTGAATGTTCAAAGTTCAAAAATAATAAATACAACGCTTGTAACTAGATCCACGGGCGGATAGAAATGTGAATACAAAATGAAACTTGACAGACTAAGGCCTTCTAAGCAAAGGGTTGCAATTCCTCTTAAGCTTAATCGAGCACTTCCAGCCTAATTACGTATACTTGTCACCTGCGCTTAGTCTTTTGAAAATACGTCAGTTTTCACTGGTAAATACATTTAACCGACTCATTTTGAAAACGTTTAGTGTACACAATGGTACTTTTTTTTATGAATAACTTGGGATAAATAATTTCATGTTATCAGTTTTACATGTTAATAATACATTTAGAGCCGAAAACTATGCCGGGATCATGATTAATCGACACACCACTTTAACACCTTTAATAGGTGCACCCCTATTGGGTAATATTTTATTTTAGCATCTGACGGGTGTATGCCTACACCCCGTGCTTAGTTCGTGGCCATTTGCAATTAAATGAGCCGTGGATATCCAGGACACGGTCGTTTTAACCCCCCAAATGTTTAATATTAAGCAATACGAATTAAAATGGATTATTTAAATTCACGACTCATTGGTCTTTGATCCCATATCCAACCATGCGGTATTATTATACCGTATCCCAAGCCCGTATAAGGGAAAATAAGTTAAAGTATTTACCTGGTTTGCAAAATCTTCTAATAAATAAGAAAATAAGCAAAGCGCAGCCGTAATCAAAATAAATTAGCTTGGCGACAATCTACCGGAAGTCTCTAGTCTGGAATAGATGATATTATTAACCGATTAGTTAGCTAGCGGGTCTTTATTTAGTCATCGACTTAGATCGGCTAACTTAAAATAAGAATAACGGTACGAAACACTAGATTAAGCGGTGACCGGAAAAGAATGTATTTTGGACCCGACAAGTACTAGGACTTGTATAATATGGGTTACCATTTTACATTCTGGAATATGAGGATATTTTGATATGATTAAACCCGTTTCGGTTAAATTATGTAAACTAGTCACGTAGGCTTAACCGTATGCATATAAGCGAAACCGGGTAACCGGGTGAGTCCTATACAAGTTTCATATGCCATTATGTTTAAAATATGTTATTATAACAGTAGGTTATTGATATGCCGGTCCGTTATGGTTTTGAAAGTGAATTATGCCTTTAAGGGCATTTTCGTCATTTTTAAAATGTAATAAACGGGCTTATATGTAAACTGATGTTACTAATATAAACACTCTGTAAAAATACTTATTTTATGATGTTATATCAGCAGGACATGAATTATATGTGTGGTTTATGGTTTAAGACCAAACTATGTCCCGAAAGGGTAATTTGGTCATTTCACATATAATTCGATACTTATTTGGGAATCTGAGTTTGAGACATGTACCTACTGTTAATTAGTTGAAAATGTGTTTTGAAATCAGTAGGTATCATGTCTTAATGCTCCAATATGGTTTTAAACCATATTGTGCGCCGAAACGGCGATTAAGTCGCTAAATGACGATTTAAACGGTAAATTAAGTAAAACCGAAGTTATAATCTGTTTTGGTATGATCAACATATGTTATTTGTCATAACATATTAGGATGTAAAATGTTTGGTTTATTAAACGCTTTAAATTCCATTTTATGTGTCAAAAGGGTAATTTCGTCATTTAAGGCTTATTACCCGAACCTAAGTGTAATAACTTATTACATCAGTTCCTAGCTCGTAATCATGCTTATTTGGTGTTAAAATCTCATTTTCGAATTATAGGGACTATTTTGCAAAAATTGGCATATATATTATGGAAACTTGCATAATCACTCGAATTTGTATGTGACCATGTCTTATGATAACAGAGGATCATTCTAAACTTATTCATGGTCACATTACAACATTATTTCAGTTTTATAAGTTCCTAAATCAGGTCAGAATCGAAAGTCAAAGCGTGAGTCAAATACCGCGACTTTCGGTCATAAACCGATTCAAAACTTGGTCTTGTCGGGCCACATGGGTTAAGACATGTTTTAATAATATTTACTAAATTGTTGGAGTGTCAAAACAGATTTTATGACCTTCACATTGTTAGTTATGCAATTATTTATAATCTGACCCGTTGACTTTCAGTTGACTTTTCCTTTGACCCGACAATTGACCAAGCAAACGTGGTAATCAGTAGACATTCTTTTGAGGGATTAAAATCTACATAATTATGGTCACGTGACCACATTCGTTGCGATAATAGACTGAGCGGATGTGGTTTTAAGTCAAAGTCAAAGCGTTTTTACGTCAACGCTTTGACTCGAGCCATAATCTTAATGAAACTGAAATGAATGAGTTAGAACACTTACTAGAGGTCCTATGCACGAGTTCCTACTGATTTGGAAGCTCCTTGTAGACCAGAAACCTCCAGAGGAAAGCAAGAGTTGGAAAGTAGCAAATGAGCAAGTTTTGGCACAAGATCAAGTGTCCTTATATAGTGAAAGAGGAGCAAGGAGGTGAAGCCAGGTGTTGGGGAAGGTTGGGAGGATTTGCCATGTGGTTTGGGACGTGTCAAGACCCAGAGGAATGTGGCAAAACGCGTACAAGGTGGCAGAAACTGCAGACTGCAGCTGGCATGCAGAATTTTGCGAAACGCATACCGTCACGCCACGCGAGGGAACCACATGTTCCCGCGCGACACGCGGGGGTGACCATTTCTCAAAATTTTCAATTTTGGTCCCTAGACTTCCCAGACTTCCATATTTTGACATAAAAGCATGTTTTATTCAATATGGCACCTGTTTAGCACTCTCAGGAGTATAACCGAACATCATTAGGCTCTTGGTTCTTTAAAAGGTCACTCAGAGGCATATATTAAGCATGTTGACACGTTTAACCCCTCGACTTTAATATTCACCACTCAGAGGTTATAAAATAACATGTTGGCGATTTTAGTCCCTCTCGTTTAGCACGTGGCAACCAAAGATTTCGGGACACGTGTCGGAATTTTATTAGATGAAAATTTCAAGGTGTCACAGGTCGGGTTCGTGGCCTCACAAATGTTATTCAGGGGTATACCATAACCACCGACTTCTTCGTTTTGCCTGTCGCGGCTTGCCCTCTCGTCCTGGGTGTACAATGGTTGAATACACTAGGGCCAGTAGAGATCGATTTTCAGAATCTTACCCTTTGTTTTCACTTCCCGGAGCTTTGCATAAACTACAGGGGTTAAAAATGTCAGAGCTGACTGCTCTAAAATCCCAAGAGTTGATGGGAATACAAGGTACAACTTTGTTACTCCAAATTAATTTAGTAGATGCTTCGCCACCACAACAGGAGACCCCATGCAAAGCTATACAAGATGTATTAGTTGATTTCACAAGTGTCTTTGATGACCCCATGGGGTTACCACCTAAACGTTTTCAAGACCATAACATACCTTTACTACCAGGTTCTCGACCCGTGAGTTCCCGACCGTATCGACAACCCTATTATCAAAAAACCGAAATTGAGAAACAGGTTCGGGAGTTACTTCAGCAAGGCTTAATTCGACCTAGCCATAGTCCTTTTTCTTCACCTGTTTTACCCGTTAAAAAATCGGACGGTACGTGGCGTTTCTGCGTTGATTATCGGGCGCTGAATGACATCACAGTCAAGGATAAATATCCTATACCCATGATCGATAAGCTTCTCGACGAATTATACGGTGCAAAGTTTTTTTCCAAGCTTGATCTCCATTCAGGATACCATCAAATTCGAGTACGGGATGCGGATGTTCACAAGACCGCCTTTCGAACTCACGAAGGGCATTACGAGTTCGTCGTTATGCCGTTTGGACTTACCAACGCCCCGACCACATTTCAATGCCTCATGAACGATCTTTTTCGACAATATCTTCGTAAGTTCATTTTGGTTTTTAGATGATATATTGATTTATTCACAGTTACTTGATGACCACGTGAAACATTTAAGGGTGGTACTGGGTATTTTGTGAGCTAACCAACTTTTTGCAAAGGCTTCTAAAAGTTGCTTTGGGGTTAACCAAGTAAATTATTTGGGACATGTGATTACTTCCGAGGGTGTTTCGGTTGACATGGCTAAGGTTCAAGCTGTATTATCTTGGCCAACTCCAACCACCGCCAAGGGCGAACGGGGTTTTTTGGGGTTAGCGGGTTAATACTGAAAATTTATTAAGGGGTTTGGGAGTATCGCAGCTCCTTTACACAAGTTGATGGGGAAGGGTCCATTTGTGTGGGACGAGCCGGCTGCTAAAGCGTTTAAAGATTTGAAAATCGCCCTCACCACAACACCAACGTTAGGACTACCAGATTGGCCAAAACCTTTTACCATCGAATACGATGCGAGTGGGGTGGGAATCAGGGTCGT
Source organism: Scalesia atractyloides (assembly GCA_947069175.1). Lineage (NCBI taxonomy): Eukaryota > Viridiplantae > Streptophyta > Magnoliopsida > Asterales > Asteraceae > Scalesia > Scalesia atractyloides. Next base: position 25,023,126 of record CAMTDV010001633.1, read on the forward strand.
ACTTACTCAAAATGGCCGACCACTTGCTTATTTTAGTGCTCCGTTGAAGGGTAGCATGTTATCTTGGTCGACCTACGAAAAAGAGATGCTTGCGGTGGTTAAAACAGTCCGTAAATGGCGTCCTTATTTATTGGGTCGAACATTTGTGGTTAAGACCGATCACATGAGCTTAAAATATTTGCTCGAGCAACGTATTTCGACACCGGCGCAGACCAGTTGGCTACCTAAGTTATTGCGGTACGACTATAGAATTGAATATAAAAGGGGAGTTTCCAAGCAAGCAGCCGATGCACTATCCCGACGCACCGAGTTTCAATTTATGGCCATATCTCACCCTTGTTCCACTTTATGGGAAGACATAAAAAATGAGGTTGCCACTGATTTGTTTTAAAATATTTACCAGCATCCTTGCCTAATAATTCCCACCGAAGTGTGTTATTTCGGGATGGGGTTTGGTTCCGTGATGGCGCTATTCTCTTAAGTCACACCTCTCCATTAACACCTACTGTGCTAAACATGTGCCATTCATCGCCGGAGGGGGGGCACTTTGGGTTCCATAAAACGCTAGCTAAAGTGCAAAACAATTTTTGGTGGGTTGGCTTGAAAGATTCAGTGAAGAAATACATTAAAGAGTGCCAGACTTGTCAACGTTTCAAAACCAGCCGTGGATATTAGCATGGATATTAGCATGGATTTTGTCGAAGGGTTACCCGCATCTAATGGTTTTACATCAGTAATGGTTGTGGTGGATAGGCTTTCCAAATATGCACATTTTGTACCCTTACGACATCCATTCACAGCCGCGACAGTTGCCCGAGAATTTTTCACCCATATTGTAAAGCTTCATGGGATTCGCTCTACGGTGGTAAGTGATCGAGGCAAAGTTTTCATTAGTTCTTTTTGGCAATCTCTCTTTAAACTAAATGTAACGATTTTGTGTATGAGCTCGAGCTACTATCCTCAATCAGATGGACAAACGGAAGTTGTTAATCGAACTTTGGAACAATATTTGAGGTGCTTTACGGGTGATAAACCAAAGAAGTGGGCGGAGTGGTTACCTTGGGCGGAGTATAGCTATAACACTTCCATACATGCGTCTACAAAGATGACACCTTTTCAGGTGGTATATGGCAGGTTACCACCCAAAATTGTACCGTATGTGCTCGGAACAACTAAGATGCAAGAGGTCGACGATTACCTTCACGATCGGGATGAACTCTTACAACAACTCAGAACCAACCTATTACAAGCGCATAATCGTATGAAAGTAAAGGCCAACCAACATCGCCGGGAATTGGAATTTAAAGAAGGGGAATTAGTCTATGTAAAACTTCAACCATATCGCCAATCTAGTGTGGCCAATCGAGCATTGGCTAAGCTTAGTCCCAGGTATTTTGGTCCTTACAAAATTCTTAACCGAATCGGGTCAGTCGCCTACCGGGTGGAGTTGCCTCCGGGCTCCCTTATCCACGACGTGTTTCATGTTAGTTTGTTGCGACGATGTGTGGGTCACGTACCAGATTTGAAACCCGTAACAGTGAACGAGCCTGTAACAACTTGCAATTTCGTTGTTAATTTGTTTTATTCTATTTTCCGTGTAATTCGTTTATACCAATCGTTGTACTCCGTGATTTGATTATGGAAAAGTTTATGTTAAGTAAATGTATTTTGTCACAACTATATCGCATCTAAACGCTTATTAAACGCTAATTCAACGCAATCACAAAAAACTATGTTACTTTAAGAATCGAGTGTGTTATTGTTTCATAAACACTTGTGCCTTCGACATCGCTTATCACATCGCATCGCAACGCAGTTGACTATGTTAGTTTATGTTATTTATGTGTTATGTGTGCTTTATGATTTATGGTTATACTCGCTATCGCAACGCTCTCACTCGCACGAATCTTTAAAATGCTTAAGATGACTATCTGATACGAACGGAATCGCCAAACGAACACCTAACGCGAAAATAACAAACAAAACTTGCCATTTGGCCAAGTTCGGCCGAACTTGGGCATCCCAAGTTCGCCCGAACTTGATCAGGCAACTAAAACCTCCATCAGTCAGCAAGTTCGATCAAACTTGCATAAGTTCAAGCAAACTGGCCAAGTTCGCCCGAACTTGTGCCAAGTTCGCTCGAACTTATGCCAAGTTCGGCCGAACTTGATCCCAATCAGCTTATCTTCACCTCACCTATAAATACCCATCACCTCCATTCGTGCACTGCTTGCTGCAAGTTCGCCCGAAATCTCCTGAAACCGAAAACCCTTGATTTCCAAGTAAGAATCAACCCGTTTTCATGCAGACAACAATGTTTTACAACGATTTTGCACAAGGTTTTACCTTCGATTTCATCAAAACTCTTCTGTTTACGAAAACCTTCATCTTTTTATACAAAACTTCTGTTTTTCACTTAGATCTAAGTAAAACCTTTTAAACATCGATTTTTACACAAAATACAGACTAAATGACGTATGTTTCGTTCACTTTGAACTGGAAGAGGCGTTGTCAAGCAAGATCTCAGATCCGGAAGCACAAGGACGAAATCATCACTTTGCACAAACTGGACTAACCCGTACGAACCATCAAGTTCGCCCGAATTAGTCCGAGTTTCTGTAAAATGGCTAAAACTCGCTCCAAAAGACCTCTCCAGCCTAGGTTTTGCTCAGTAGCTTAAGGTTGGAGGGATGGACACTCGATTTCCTCAGCAAACGACACAAAAAACGCACGAATTGGTGACCAAATTGATCAAGTTCGCTCCAAATTGACCAAGTTCACTCGAAGTTGTCACATATTTGTGACCAACTTCGGCCAATCTTGTCAAAATTCTCAGAAATTCAACCAAGTTCGCTCGAACTTGCATGATTTCCGAGGAAATAAGACAAGTTCGCCCGAACTTGTTCAACCCTCATCAAAACAGGGTAAGTTCGCCCGAACTTGTCCAATTTCTCAGGAAATCAAACAAGTTCGCCCGAACTTGTACCTCAAGTAAGTCAAAAAAGTCAAGTTCGCCCGAACTTGTACCAAATCCAAGAGATTTGGTACAACTTCGCACGAACTTGTACTCTGCTCCTTCATGTTTTGACCGTTTCAGCAATTCGGAAGACTGATGCACTTCTGTTCGCTTACAGGCTGATGCAGCGCTCCTTTCCATCTACCTCAAATCCCGTCTCTCCTTCTAATCACACCAACTGTGAGTATACTTGAACCCCTTTACGGTTAAACACACTTTTGGGTGTCACATATGTTCTTATATCAAATCACATCACACAACCCAAACGCTTATTCGCAATCCGCTAAACATGACTATACGTGAAATTTGCTGAATTGTATGTGTTACTTGATTGCTAGTACGCCACCCTTAACATGATAGCTTGCTAGAGGTTGACCCGCCACCCGGAGGCCCGGGGTTGTTAAGGCTCACATTTTATTTCTCATTTATTTTCTCTTTAGGACGTGGACACTTGTTCGCGTGCCTCGCACTCGCAGTTTGTTGGTTTACTTGAATCTAAGTAGATACATAGTTCACATCTCTTATGTATGTCATGCGGTATATGCTAAACGCTTTTATATCTATTATGTACGCAAACCTGTATGCTCACCTTTACTTAATTGTATTGACGTTTTATTTTAACATATGTGGCAGGTTGATGATATTTGCTACTACTGCATTTGGTTTAGGATTATCTTTTAGAAACTCTTGTAATAAAATCTAGGGGAGATCGAATTAGACATGTTTGAGAGATTATTTGATGTTTGTAATAACTTATTTGAGGATTTTATTGTTTAATAGTATGGGATATTGGACGTTTAAATATTATCGCTTAAATAGTTGTTATGGGATCTCTCGAGCAATTTGATTCGCCTAGTGCAACGCCCCGATGTTTCCGCCATCGGTTAGGTGTGACGGATTGGTATCAGAGCTATAACTATAGGGAATATTAGGTAGAACTGCCATGTTTGACCTAGTCTATAGTTAGGATACAAATCAGACTGTTACGCATCGATTAAACACCCGAAAACTCACCGACAACTTCGCTCGAAGTAGGACAAGTTCGCTCGAAATTGATCAAGTTCGCCCGAACTTGACCAAGTTCGCCCGAAGTTAGCCAGTCCCCTCTCAGACATAACAAGTTCGCTTGAAAGATCAAGTTCGCCTGAAGTTGGTCAACTTCGCTTGAACTTGATCATACATCTTCAAAACGAACTTTTAAACTACGTATGCTTTTCCTAAAGCTACCACAATACACGTGAAGAACGCTCGTATCACACAAGACGATTGATCAAGTCGAGATTAGGTGTGAAAACAATTGTTACTCTCAATAAGATCATTCACTCCGCGCATCCTCTCGCACAAGATACCTTCGTTGAGTTAGGAGTGATATCCAAACCTCGAAGAAAATCTCCATTTCTATCTAGTGGAACTCCCGATTTGATCGGTGAGCATAACCACAACTAGGAATGAAGTTGTTAAGTTGGGGGGTGAAACCCGCATCTTAATAACTAGTTCCACTCCTTGATTTTCAATCTCATTAAAGTCTCGATTATATCAATGACTCGGAACACGACGTAACGGGAAGGATAAATGTCGTTAACCGTTGTACGGCGAGAGCATTTGTCTATTAGGGCAAATCGTGTGCCCGAACTCAGAGAATCCTCGAACCACTTTGGGTAGTCGCTGTCTCAAAACCCAGGACACTCCAAATTGATTTAAGCCTGCAATCGTCGATTTTACGCATCATCGAGTTTATTTTTATATGTGTGTTTAAATTTATGGATTTTACACTTATTCGCTTTCTCGCTTTATCGATTTCTCGATTTATCGCTTTTACGCTCTATCGATATATGCACAACTCGCACAGCTCTCGAAATCTAAAACGTTAATAATTCACAAACCAAACTAAAATGCTCAACTCCCTTCCGCGAATGTCCTCATACGCAGCTTTACTCGCTTATACCCTACTATATCGCATCTCGTACGCGCTACGCATGATTTAGATATAAGATGAATACGTGCAAAATATGTGCTTACATGATTATGTGCCTATGTGATTATGTGCCTACGTGCTATGTGCTTATGTGCTTACGTGTTTACTTGTCTACGTGCTATATGCTTTTGTGCCTTATCTATATAATAATAATAATAATGAAACTTTTGAACATAAACCTATTATAATCAAATCTCATCCAATCAAATCCTTTGTGTAGATGTCTTCCATGGGATCTCACACAAGGAGGAACATCCACCTCAACAATGCTGACAAGCGTATCGCCTCGCTAGTAGCCAAGCAGATGGCTAAGGTCATTCCCTAGATTGTTAGAGAAATTCAGGCTGCCAGCAGCAACAGTCAGTTGATTCAAAGGCCGACGCCCCCAAGTCCTCCTTCAGTTTCAAACAATTCAAAGCGTGCGGACCTCTCACTTTCACCGGCACGGAAGGACCGAGTGCTATGTTCCATTGGTTCGATTCCATTGAGGTCACCTTCCGCCAAAGCGGATGCCCCGAAGCTCTGCGCACCGTCAATGCTACCGGTGCGTTCCAATCAAGGGCACTTAATTGGTGGACCGCCGAGCGTAACAAGCGCGGAAACGATGAAGCTTACGGGCTCACTTGGGAGGAACTCTAGGAAATCATGGTGAAAGAATTCTGTCCTCCCCATGAAGTTCAAAAACTTGAGAATGAATTTTGGGATATTAAGCAAGATGGCCCCGACTACACAGGTCTCACTGCCTGTTTGAAGCAGCTAAGTATTATCTGTCCCGGTCAGGTGGACACTACTGAAAAAGCAATCAAGAAATACCTCTGTGCTCTACCTGACTATGTCGCTGATTTCGTTCAAGCAGCGCGTCCTACTACCATCGAGGAGACCTATCAGCTAGTAGCCGAAGTCAATGACAAGCGTGTCCAGGCTGGTTACTTCAAAAGCATAACAAAGTCGCGAATCAAGCTATCACCGAGCCGAGGTGCTAGTACCGATCCGTCTCGAGAATAAAAGTCCAGTCGCCGAGGTCGCAAGAGAGAAAACCCAAGCAAGAACTGTGCAGCAGTCGCACCATTGAACTCTCAGCCGTTTCAGTCTGCTACACCAAACGCAACTCCTGCAACGCGTGCGTACACTGGTCCTCACCCGTTATGCTCCAAGTGTACCTATCATCACCCAGTTGGAAGCAGTTGCCATTTCTGTACCAAATGCAATATCTACGGCCACTTTACTGTCAGCTGCCGTTCTGGTCCTCGTCAGCCAGCTCCTCAAGCACCTGCAGCATTACTAGCTCCACCTCGTACTCCTCAGGCTAACCAACAGCAGCCTCAGCAGCAAGCACCAGTCCCAAAAGCCCGTGCTTGCTACACTTGTGGTGATCCAAACCACTTTAGCAATGTTTGCCCACACAAAGCCGTGAAGCAAGAACCACAACAGCAGCCTCAGCCACAGCCACCACAGCCACCGCAGCAGCAACCACAGGCTGCGCGTGGAAGAGCTTTCAATCTCAATCATCGCCAGGCTCAGAACGACAACAATGTTGTCAATGGTACGTTCCTTGTTAATGGTATTTATGCTTCATGTTTATTAGATACTGGTGCCTATAACTGTTTTGTATCGTTAGAATTTGAAAAGCTTTTAAAATGTAAACGCGTTAAACTCTCAAAGACTTTCGATGTTGAAGTCGCCACCGGAAGAACCATTACCGTTAACTCCGTCCTACGTGGTTGTACTCTCGATCTCAACAACCACATCTTCTCAATCAATCTCATACCTATGCAGTTAGGTAGCTTCGATATCATAGTAGGCATGGATTTTCTTCGAGAAAATCATGCTGAAGTTGTTTGCTTCGATAAAATGATTCGATTTCCTCTTTCAAACGATGATCAACTACATGTCTATGACGAGACTCCCTCAAAGAAGTTGATGCTTATGTCATGTACTCAAGCGAGCAAGTATTTGCGCAAGCAATGTATTGCATTCTTAGCCCACATCGTGAACCCGGAGAAAGAAAAGAAAACCTGGAAAGATATACCCGTTGTTTGTGAATTTCCTAAAGTTTTTCCCGACGATTTACCTGGTTTACCCCCTACTTGTGATGTTGAATTTCGTATCGATTTAATTCCCGGTGCTACTCTTGTTGCTAAAGCTCTCTATCGCCTTGCACCATTAGAAATGCGCGAGCTATCTAGCCAGCTTCAAGAGCTTCTTGATAAAGGCTTTATACGCCCAAGCACTTCACCTTGGGGCGCACCCGTTCTTTTTGTGAAAAAGAAAGATGGGACGTGTAACATTTGTATAAATCGGGTCTCCAAAACCCGCTCCGTTTTGTAATCAAATACCAAGTTACGAAATTTCATTAAGTATTTATGAGTATTTTGAGTTTAAACGTTACATAATTAATATATAAACTAAACTATAAAAATTATATTTGATAAAAAGTCAAAATAAAATAAATAAAAAATAGTTGGAGCTGACCGGACTCGAACCCGGGTCAACTGCCTCCAACGATTTATCTTTCCGTCTCCAAACCACTCCGCCACCAATTGTTTTCTGTTAGTATTATGAAAACAATTAAATTTTATACGCAAACTCGGTTTAACGGTTATTGATATCTGAATAACGGAAAAGCGGTAAGCCAAATCGTCAAATCAGTTTTCGTTCGTTTAGTTAACTTATAACCGACGCATATCGGTTTCTAATTAAAGTTCAGATTTAATGAACTTCGAGTTTTGGGTTTTGAAACCGAAAGACATTCAAGTTTCAAATAATTCTGTTTCCAATCATTTATACGATTCAGAACTGTCTCAAATACACTCCAAATCCCTTTTCGTCGCGTTTTCAAGTCTTTTGAGCACAAGAAAACTGTCGCCGGAATTTTCTGCAATTCTCGCCGGAAAACCGTGTTCAACATAAACCAGTAAGAATTTCCTCTCTTGCTGTTTCAATCTATTGTTAGGACACTACTAACATTATTCCGTCACTCAAAGTCAGTCATAGAAGACTTTGCTGGATTTCTGGTTTCGCCGGAGAAATTCTGGGATTTGCCGGAACCACGCTAGTTGACGGTAAACACATTCAATCGTGCTAATAATTCATGTACTCTGGTTCAATTTCAAATCTAATTCTTTAATTCTGTTGATTAGCCCCTCTCAGCCGAAGTTTCAAAAACGGAGTTGCCTGTTCTCGCCGGACTTCCTGAAGAAGACGACCTGTCCGGTATTTCTTGTCCCCAAACTGTTCGGTTTGTTCATTCAAACTAGTAGGCATGATATTTAAGTAGTAGAGCCATGAATCAGTTGTCTGAGTAAAAACCGGTAATCATAACGAAGAAGACGAATCTAAAAACGGGATAAGAATAATTAAAACTCGGATAATTAACGGGTTAGACACACAGTCCAGCGGTGGACTGTGTGCAAAGTTTATATACGAGTCCCGAGTTCGATCCTTACTACACACACACTGCGTAATAACATTCCCTTTTTATTCATAAAACTAACCGGGTTAGATTGAGTAGTTGTTAAGTATAATATAATTCAAGAATATAACCGGGTTAGACACACAGTCCAGCGGTGGACTGTGTGCAACACAAACTGCACGTCACGCGATCGAGTCCCGTCCCAAACACCGGTTCAATGAGATTAAAACGTTTTGCAAAATAAAGGAATTTTCGGTAAAATCGAATAAGTGTATAAATATAATAAGAACTGGATTCCTAACGGGTTAGTCACGTAGCTCAGTTGGTAGAGCTACGTGCGCGTGAACGGAAGGTCACCGGTTCGAATCCCGCTCGGCGCAAGAATTACCGCTGACCGAACCGGTCAACGGTCAACGGTCAACAGTCAACGGTCAAACAGTAAAAAAAATATTATTTTTTTTAATAATTATTTGTTTTATTTAAATTAAAAATCAATTAAAAATACTCAAAAATAACATTTTTAAGGATAGAAAATAGCCATAAACTCACACAAATATATCTAAAAATCCCATTAAAAATCTTTAATAAAATCCATCCGTTTAATATATTTTTTCCCATTATTATTTAGGTCAGTGATTCCTCGTTAACTCGTTTCGTCTAAATCGTGCGCATCTCACCAATTCAAATCCAACGCACCCAATGTGAGTGAACCCTTCAAATTCCCCGTTTTAATCACATTTTTGGGGTGTATCATGTGTTTTGTTCATTTACTTATTATAACTAAGTTATTGTGCATATATCATATCATGACATGTGTGTTAGTTGTTGCTGTTAAATAGTTAGTATTGTTTGCAAGTTATTATTTCAGTACATGCAATTGCTGAGGCCGTAGCTCCCCATCCCTCGAGGTTGAGTTTGATCCCCATTCTATTATGCGGTTGATCAGGGCGTGCCCGCACGATCGGCTCCGTTTGATTGAGCCTTGATCGGTCATTTATTCTCATTCCAGTTCATGCAATACGCTCGGCTCCGTTTGATTGAGCCTTGAGCGCATAGTTCAATTTACATTCTCAGTTCATGCAATACGATCGGCTCCGTTTGATTGAGCCTTGATCTCACAGTTCATTTATGTTAATTATCATATGATGTTGGTATGTTCATGTATGTATAGATTGTTAATGTATATTATAATTGTAACCGATGTTGCCATTACTTGATTTCATACATATGCTCTTTTATGATTATGCACAATATTTTATTGATAAACTAACCAGAAAATCATTATTAAATGTTTATCTATAAGGTTCACTCGCCAACTTATGTTGACCCAAAAACCTCCCATTTTACACATGATACAGGTGAACCAGCAGCAGCTAGGAACACGTAGGACCTGGATTAGAAGAAATAAAATGATTTAGTGTTTGGATTATTATGTTTGGTTATTTTCCTTTGTAATGAATGAACATGTTTGAAGGTTTGAGAAATGTAACTTTGACTTCATTTAATTATGAAACATAATAGTAAATGTCATGTGCTTTGGTGATAACCCAATTATGCCCCGACTATTATTTCCGCTGCGGGTCGGGGTGTGACAGATTGGTATCAGAGCCATGACTATAGGGATATAGGATAGGTTATTAGACCCTTAGAGCCTATACTATAGTCGATTAGAAACTTATAAGAATTTTGTGTGTTATATGCCAAATTTCATGATGTTTATATGTTTATGTTAAAATGTTACATTTCATATTGTTCAAGCATGTTCATAAGTATGTATTATCAAATAATGCCTATCATGAAATCGTATGATCATAATATATCACATCCATTCAAGCACACACCACATCATGATTGATTTTACAACGATTTTCGTGTTTTCAAATCTCATCAAAGTGAGTTCTCATGACGGGCATGTAGTAACTGGAAGGGTACTAGTACCGGTAGTCGGGACGTCCTGTCTAGGCTGGCATTCGTATAAATCCAAAATAAAGGACCAGTTTGCCTACCTGGGGACCAACGATGAGAGTACGAAATACCTATTAGGCCAAAGCATGCTATACCAAACGTCGTGAGAGCTAATCCCACTTTGAGTTGTCATTGTGTCTACACCTGGACACGTTCCGACCAAACATCTCATGAACATATTTTGTGGTTAGCATTCGGGGGATGCGAGTGTTAAATTGCCAATACTAATGTGAATCCTACCAAACCAATAGCCATGGGGGCCCACATGACTATATAGGTGAAGGTATGGGGGACATTTGAGGCCCAACATGAGCGAACCCAAGACATCCTTCGGATGTAGTTGCATTATTGATATTTATATTATTTTCATTTTTTTTAAAAAGACACATGACACCTAAAAGATACCATAAACTCACAATCTTCTCATTTTATGATCCTGTAGATGTCGTATAGATCGCATCGAAGGAGTAGGAAATCGGAAAAGTCTCAGGAACGATTGGCCACTCATATCGCCAACCAAATGGCCACGATATTACCTGACATTGTAGTACAAGTTCAACAAGCTCTTGCTGCAAATCCTACTAACCCTCCTCAACAACAGGACCAGATCATCAACGACCCTCCTACCAGCAAATGCACCTACAAACATTTTAAGTCTTGCGATCCCCAAAATTCGAAGGGACTGAGGGAGTCACTGCTCTCCAGCGTTGGTTCGAGGAGATGGAAAACGTTTTCTTAAACTGCGATTGTCCTGAGGATCGCAAAGTTCGTTATGCCACCGGGAGACTACTTGGGGTAGCTCTCACTTGGTGGAATACCGAGAAGGGAAAGAGGGGAACGGAAGATGCGATGGCCTTAACTTGGGAGGAGTTAAGGGAAATCATGACTAGGCGATTCTGTCCTAGGAGTGAGATTAAGAAATTGGAAGATGAATTTCATGCCCTGAAGCAAAAAGATGGTGATCACACTACTTACAACAAACGGTTCTTGGAGTTGAACCAGATGGTACCAAACTTATTCACTCCAACCTACCGTCTGATCGAACATTACATTCGAGGACTTCCCTCGAAAATCCAAGATTCGGTCCTCAGCGTTTCACCGGTAACACTAGAAGCTGCCATGGAATTGGCGACAGAACTGACCGAAAACCGAATTCGTAATGGGAAGTTCAAGGAGGAAAAGAAGAAAACCCCTGCTGAGGGACAAACCTCAAACCACCACACTCCTTCCTCTAAATTTGTTAACAAGAGGAAGCGTAACAACAGGAACTTTGCAGTCACCCACACCAACACCCCTGTTCCTGCTGCACCTATCACTCAAGCCACTCCTCCACCCGCGCCATACAAAAGACCATACACAGGACCACTACCAAAATGTAACCGTTGTCAGTATCACCACTCCCCTGACTATCCTTGCCAATACTGTACCAGCTGCGGTCGCGCTGGACACATTGTACAACACTGCCGCGCACCTCAGCGAACAAACCGCCACCCACCTATAACCCAAACCCACCAACAATTTATGGGTCAAGCCCAACAACAACAACCATTTCCACCCACTCAACATTTAGCCCAAACATACTATCAACCCAACTACCCCATGGGTCAACCTATGCGGGCATGTTTCAACTGTGGAGATCCAAGTCATTTCAGGAACACATGTCCAAGACTAGTCAATATTATTCATGCTCAGGCCCAAGCCAACCCTGTGAACCAAGCAAACCAAGCTCCTCCACCTGCTAGAGGAAGGGCTTTCAATATTAACGCAAACCAGGCCATGGCTGACGGCAATGTGGTCAATGGTACGTTTCTTATAAATGGTAGATATGCCTCTATGTTATTTGATACTGGTGCGGATAGAAGTTTCGTGTCATTAGAGTTTGAACCTATCTTAAGTAAAAATCGAGATAAGCTCGCGGAATCCATAACAGTGGAAGTTGCAGATGGAAAACCAGTTTCGTTAAACTCTATTTTACGCAACTGTACGCTCACCCTAAACGACCACGATTTCTCGGTCGATCTTATTCCTATGAAGCTGGGAAGTTTCGACATCATAGTCGGAATGGATTGGCTCAGTCAGCATAATGCGGAAGTTGTATGTCGTGAGAAATTTATTCGTATTCCTCTTTCAAACGGTCAGACTCTTCGAATTATTGGAGAAACCTCGGCGAAAGGACTCAACTTAATGTCTTGTCATCAAGCTCAGAAATACCTTCGCAAGAATTATGTCGCGTTTTTAGCCCATATCATCAAGAAGGGGACCGCAGAAAAGAAACTTGAAGATATTCCTGTTGTAAAAGATTTTCCACAAGTTTTTCCTGACGACATTTCAGGACTTCCTCCAGTCAGAGATGTCGAGTTTCGTATCGATCTTATACCTGGTGCTACACCAGTGGCAAAATCTCCATATAGGTTAGCCCCCTCTGAAATGCAGGAGCTAGCCAGTCAATTGCAAGAGTTGACTGACAAGGGATTTATACGCCCCAGCTCATCGCCTTGGGGTGCACCTGTACTTTTTGTAAAGAAGAAGGATGGATCTTTTCGCATGTGCATCGATTACAGAGAGCTCAACAAGTTAACTATCAAAAATCGATATCCTTTACCTCGTATAGATGACCCCCTTGACCAACTACAAGGTGCCAGTTGCTTTTCGAAAATCGACCTCCGATCGGGCTATCATCAGCTTAGGGTGCATGAAGAAGACGTCCCTAAAACTGCTTTTCGAACTCGATATGGTCACTATGAATTCATGGTTATGCCGTTTGGATTAACCAACGCACCAGCTGTTTTCATGGACCTAATGAATAGAGTCTGCAAACCTTACCTTGATCGATTTGTTATTGTGTTCATTGACGATATTCTTATCTATTCAAAATCCAAAGCTGATCATGAGCGTCATCTGCGACTTGTTCTTGCACTTCTAGAAAAGGAAAAGCTTTATGCCAAGTTCTCTAAATGTGAATTCTGGTTAAAAGAGGTGCAATTTCTTGGGCATGTAGTCAATGACAAAGGAATACATGTGGACCCATCAAAGATCAAAGCAGTTCAAGAATGGCAAGCTCCACGTACGCCAACTGAAGTAAGGTCTTTTCTTGGACTTGCTGGTTACTATCGTCGATTCATTTCAAACTTCTCTCGCATTGCGGTGCCACTCACGGCTTTAACCCATAAAGGGAAACCATTTGTATGGGGGCCCAAGCAAGAAGAAGCTTTTCAAACTCTCAAGCGAAAACTTTGTGATGCACCAATCCTCACTCTTCCTGAAGGTTGTGATGATTTTGTAGTCTATTGCGACGCGTCAGGACAAGGGTTAGGTTGCGTTCTCATGCAAAGAGGAAAAGTCATAGCTTATGCCTCAAGGCAACTCAAGACACACGAGAAGAACTACACCACTCATGACCTTGAACTTGGAGCCGTTGTATTCGCTCTTAAGATATGGAGACATTATCTTTATGGTACGAAGTGTGAAATATACACTGACCACAAGAGTCTTCAACATATCTTCAATCAGAAAGAGTTAAATATGAGGCAACGAAGATGGGTCGAACTTCTAAATGATTACGACTGTGAAATCAAATATCACCCTGGTAAAGCAAATGTGGTGGCTGATGCACTTAGTCGAAAGGGTTATGCGAACTCCATTCATATTCTATGTTCACAAATTATAACCAAAATTAAGGATCAAATTCGAGAAGCTCATCACGTTTCAATAACAGAGGAAGATGTACAAAAGGAGATGTCCTGTGGAGCCGAGCTAAAGCTGGAAACTAAATCTGATGGTATTTTGTATTACTTAGATCGTATATGGATTCCTAACCATGTCAATCTTCTTGAAACACTCATGCATGAAGCCCATAAGTCGCGATATTCTATACACCCAGGAGCCGATAAGATGTATCAAGACCTACGGTACACCTATTGGTCGCCTGGAATGAAGAAAGATATTGCTGTTTTTGTGTCCAAGTGTCTCACTTGTTCTAAAGTAAAGGCTGAACACCAAAGACCCTCAGGACTTCTGATCCAACCAGAAATACCTGTCTGGAAGTGGGAAAATATAACCATGGATTTTATTACCGGGTTACCTCGCACTTCTAGTGGGTATGATACTATATGGGTGATTATAGACCGACTCACAAAATCAGCTCACTTTATTCCTATTCGGGAAGATTTCAAGAACGAAAAGCTTGCTCGTATTTATATCAGCGAAATCGTCAGCCGTCATGGAGTTCCATTAAGTATTATTTCTGATCGTGATGGTCGTTTCACCTCACGGACATGGCAGGCAGTACAATCCGCTATGGGCACTCGACTAGATCTCAGTACCGCTTATCATCCCCAAACTGATGGACAGTCTGAGCGAACCATTCAAACCCTTGAGGACATGCTTAGAGCATGTGTCATAGACTTCAAGGGAAATTGGGACGCCCACCTACCGTTAGTCGAATTTTCGTACAACAACAGTTATCATTCTAGCATCGGCATGGCACCTTTTGAAGCTTTATATGGTCGAAAGTGTCGATCTCCTGTTTGTTGGCACGAAATTGGGGAAGCTCAAATTACTGGTCCGGAATTAATCCAAGAAACAACAGATAAGATTCATCAAATTCGAAACAATCTTCTAGCGGCTCAAAGTCGTCAAAAGAGTTACGCAGATAGACGTCGGAAGCCCTTGGAGTTTAGCGTTGGTGATCATGTGCTTTTAAAAGTATCACCGTGGAAGTGAGTAGTTCGTTTTGGTCAGAAGGGAAAGCTAGCACCACGTTACGTAGGACCTTTCAAGATACTCGAAAGAGTAGGTCCTGTAGCTTACAAGCTTGACCTACCGGAAGAACTCGACAGAATTCATCCCACATTCCACGTGTCGAACTTGAAGAAGTGCCTCGCTGATGAGAATCTTCATATTCCACTGGAGGATATTCAGATTGATGAATCCATGCATTTTATCGAAAGGCCAGTAGAGATTATGGACTATGGAGAAAAGCGTCTACGTCGAAGTCGCATTCCTATTGTTAGGGTACGCTGGGAGTCGAAACGGGGACCTGAGTTTACTTGGGAACGTGAAGACTCAATGCGTGAAAAATACCCTCATCTTTTCCCTACTACTTCAACTGTTTGAATTTCGGGACGAAATTCCTAAAAGTAGGGGATACTGTAACATTTGTATAAATCGGGTCTCCAAAACCCGCTCCGTTTTGTAATCAAATACCAAGTTACGAAATTTCATTAAGTATTTATGAGTATTTTGAGTTTAAACGTTACATAATTAATATATAAACTAAACTATAAAAATTATATTTGATAAAAAGTCAAAATAAAATAAATAAAAAATAGTTGGAGCTGACCGGACTCGAACCCGGGTCAACTGCCTCCAACGATTTATCTTTCCGTCTCCAAACCACTCCGCCACCAATTGTTTTCTGTTAGTATTATGAAAACAATTAAATTTTATACGCAAACTCGGTTTAACGGTTATTGATATCTGAATAACGGAAAAGCGGTAAGCCAAATCGTCAAATCAGTTTTCGTTCGTTTAGTTAACTTATAACCGACGCATATCGGTTTCTAATTAAAGTTCAGATTTAATGAACTTCGAGTTTTGGGTTTTGAAACCGAAAGACATTCAAGTTTCAAATAATTCTGTTTCCAATCATTTATACGATTCAGAACTGTCTCAAATACACTCCAAATCCCTTTTCGTCGCGTTTTCAAGTCTTTTGAGCACAAGAAAACTGTCGCCGGAATTTTCTGCAATTCTCGCCGGAAAACCGTGTTCAACATAAACCAGTAAGAATTTCCTCTCTTGCTGTTTCAATCTATTGTTAGGACACTACTAACATTATTCCGTCACTCAAAGTCAGTCATAGAAGACTTTGCTGGATTTCTGGTTTCGCCGGAGAAATTCTGGGATTTGCCGGAACCACGCTAGTTGACGGTAAACACATTCAATCGTGCTAATAATTCATGTACTCTGGTTCAATTTCAAATCTAATTCTTTAATTCTGTTGATTAGCCCCTCTCAGCCGAAGTTTCAAAAACGGAGTTGCCTGTTCTCGCCGGACTTCCTGAAGAAGACGACCTGTCCGGTATTTCTTGTCCCCAAACTGTTCGGTTTGTTCATTCAAACTAGTAGGCATGATATTTAAGTAGTAGAGCCATGAATCAGTTGTCTGAGTAAAAACCGGTAATCATAACGAAGAAGACGAATCTAAAAACGGGATAAGAATAATTAAAACTCGGATAATTAACGGGTTAGACACACAGTCCAGCGGTGGACTGTGTGCAAAGTTTATATACGAGTCCCGAGTTCGATCCTTACTACACACACACTGCGTAATAACATTCCCTTTTTATTCATAAAACTAACCGGGTTAGATTGAGTAGTTGTTAAGTATAATATAATTCAAGAATATAACCGGGTTAGACACACAGTCCAGCGGTGGACTGTGTGCAACACAAACTGCACGTCACGCGATCGAGTCCCGTCCCAAACACCGGTTCAATGAGATTAAAACGTTTTGCAAAATAAAGGAATTTTCGGTAAAATCGAATAAGTGTATAAATATAATAAGAACTGGATTCCTAACGGGTTAGTCACGTAGCTCAGTTGGTAGAGCTACGTGCGCGTGAACGGAAGGTCACCGGTTCGAATCCCGCTCGGCGCAAGAATTACCGCTGACCGAACCGGTCAACGGTCAACGGTCAACAGTCAACGGTCAAACAGTAAAAAAAATATTATTTTTTTTAATAATTATTTGTTTTATTTAAATTAAAAATCAATTAAAAATACTCAAAAATAACATTTTTAAGGATAGAAAATAGCCATAAACTCACACAAATATATCTAAAAATCCCATTAAAAATCTTTAATAAAATCCATCCGTTTAATATATTTTTTCCCATTATTATTTAGGTCAGTGATTCCTCGTTAACTCGTTTCGTCTAAATCGTGCGCATCTCACCAATTCAAATCCAACGCACCCAATGTGAGTGAACCCTTCAAATTCCCCGTTTTAATCACATTTTTGGGGTGTATCATGTGTTTTGTTCATTTACTTATTATAACTAAGTTATTGTGCATATATCATATCATGACATGTGTGTTAGTTGTTGCTGTTAAATAGTTAGTATTGTTTGCAAGTTATTATTTCAGTACATGCAATTGCTGAGGCCGTAGCTCCCCATCCCTCGAGGTTGAGTTTGATCCCCATTCTATTATGCGGTTGATCAGGGCGTGCCCGCACGATCGGCTCCGTTTGATTGAGCCTTGATCGGTCATTTATTCTCATTCCAGTTCATGCAATACGCTCGGCTCCGTTTGATTGAGCCTTGAGCGCATAGTTCAATTTACATTCTCAGTTCATGCAATACGATCGGCTCCGTTTGATTGAGCCTTGATCTCACAGTTCATTTATGTTAATTATCATATGATGTTGGTATGTTCATGTATGTATAGATTGTTAATGTATATTATAATTGTAACCGATGTTGCCATTACTTGATTTCATACATATGCTCTTTTATGATTATGCACAATATTTTATTGATAAACTAACCAGAAAATCATTATTAAATGTTTATCTATAAGGTTCACTCGCCAACTTATGTTGACCCAAAAACCTCCCATTTTACACATGATACAGGTGAACCAGCAGCAGCTAGGAACACGTAGGACCTGGATTAGAAGAAATAAAATGATTTAGTGTTTGGATTATTATGTTTGGTTATTTTCCTTTGTAATGAATGAACATGTTTGAAGGTTTGAGAAATGTAACTTTGACTTCATTTAATTATGAAACATAATAGTAAATGTCATGTGCTTTGGTGATAACCCAATTATGCCCCGACTATTATTTCCGCTGCGGGTCGGGGTGTGACAGGACGTTCCGAATGTGAATCGATTATCGTGAACTTAATAAGCTTACGATAAAGAACCGCTACGCTCTTCCCCGAATTGATGATTTGTTTGATTAGCTTCAAGGTGCTACTTGTTTTTTCTAAGATCGATTTACGTTCCGGTTAGTTACGCGTGCTAGAGGAAGATATTCCGAAAACCGCCTTTCGTACTCGTTATGGCCATTTCGAATTCGTGGTTATGCCTTTCGGTCTCATAAATGCACCCGCAGTCTTCATGGATTTGATGAACCGTGTGTGTAAAGCCTTCTTAGATCGTTTCGTCATTGTGTTTATCGCTGACATCCTTATCTACTCGAAGTCGAGAGACGAACACACGTGCCATCTCCGTTTAGTCCTCGTCCAAGGTAATCGCCTTTATGCCAAGTTCTCTAAGTGTGAATTCTGGCTCGAAGAAGTCCAATTTCTCGGCCACATCGTTAATAGTCAAGGAATTCACGTCGACCCTGCAAATATAGAAGAATGCATCTGAAATCCGTTCTTTCTTGGATTGGCGGGCTACTACCGTTGATTCATCGCGACTTTTCGAAAATCGTCGTTCCTCTTACCGCTTTAACCCATAAGGACAAACCTTTCGTTTGTTATTCCAAGCAAGAGGAAGCCTTTCAAACTCTCAAGCGTATGCTATGCAACGCTCCTGTACTCGCTCTACCCGACGGAAACGACGATTTCGTTGTTTATTGCGATGCCTCTAACCTAGGTCTTGGTTGTGTTCTCATGCAACGAGACAAGGTTATCGGGTATGCATCTCGACAACTCAAGATCCACGAGAAGAGCTACACAACCCACAATCTCGAACTCGGTGCAATTGTTTTTGCATTAAAGATACGACGACACTACCTTTACGGTACCTAGTGTACGGTCTTCACCGACCATAAGAGCTTACAACATATCTTTAATCAAAAGGAACTGAACATGCGTCAACGTAGATGGGTTGAACTTCTCAACGACTACGATTGTGAGATACGCTACCATCCTGGCAAAGAAAATGTCGTAGCCGATGCTCTCAGTCGAAGAAGCTATGTGTATAGTATTCGTGACTCTCAAGCTTTGAATAATCTCGAAATTATGATTCGCTCCGCCCAGTTTGCTTGTTTTAATGAGAATACCCTGCAAGAGGAAATGAAATGTGGTGCCGAAACCCAGCTCGTAGTAAAACCAAATGGCATTTATTATTATCTCGACCGTATTTGGATTCCTAGCCGTGATAATCTCCGAGAATTGCTAATGAACGAAGCTCATAAATCTCGATACTCCATTCATCCCGGAGCCGACAAAATGTACCAGGATCTTCGTCCTAAGTATTGGTGGCCGGGCATGAAAAAGGATATCGTCGTTTACGTCTCAAAGTGCTTAACTTGTTCGAAAGTTAAAGCCGAACTTCAAAGGCCCTCTGGCTTGCTCGAACAACCCGAAATCCCGGGATATGGAAGTGGGAGAGCATAGCCATGGACTTCGTTACGAAACTCCCTCGCACCTCTTCTGGTCACGATAGCATTTGGGTTATCGTTGATCGTCTTACTAAATCAGCTCACTTTATTGCCATACGAGAAGACTTTAAGGTAGAACGATTAACATGAATCTATACCAACGAAGTCATATGTCGACACGGGACGCCTCGTGACATCATCTCTGACCGCGGATGGTGGCTTTACCTCCCGTCTCTGGGAGACTTTTCAATCCGCTTTCGGTACTACGCTTAATCTCAGTACCGCTTTTCATCCTCAAACCGACGGTCAGACTGAGCGCATGATCCGCACCCTCGAAGACATGCTTCGTGCGTGCATCATAGATTTCGGTGGTAATTGGGATACACATTTACCTTTAACAGAATTCTCGTACAATAATAATATCATACTAGTATTCAAATGGCTCATTTGAGGCATTGTATGGAAGAAAATGTCGATCGCCTATTGCATGGCACGAGATAGGAGAAGCACAAATCATCGAGTTAATTCAAGAAATGACAGACAAAATTCTCCAAATCAGAGACAATCTCCTAAAAGCTCGGGGTCGTCAAAACAGTTATGCCGATAAACGCCGTAAGCCCCTATAGTTCGAAGTGGGAGATCACGTTCTCTTAAAGGTTGCACCTTGGAAAGGAGTGATCCGTTTCGGAAAGAAAGGGAAACTAGCACCACGATACGTGGGTCCCTTTAAGATTCTGGAAAGAACTGGCAAAGTGGCCTATCGACTCGAACTACCGGCAGAACTTAACAACGTCCATCCGACTTTCAACGTCCCTAACCTCAAGAAATGCCTAGCTGAAGAGAATCTCCATGTACCGCTCGAGGATTTATAAATAAACGAGACTCTTCATTTTGTGGAAAAGCCAGTAGAAATCATGGACCGAGAGACGAAGAAACTTCGACGCTCTCGCATTCCTATTGTGAAAGTCCGATAGGGCAAACCTGGTGCCGAATTCACTTGGGAATTCCCTAAAGTGATATGAAAGCTAAATATCCACATCTCTTTGTTACGACCACTCCTGAAATTTCCTAAAGTAGGGAAGACTGTAACAACTCGCAATTTCGTTGTTAATTTGTTTCATTCTATTTTCCGTGTAATTCGTTTATACCAATTGTTGTACTCCGGGATTTGATTATGGAAAAGTTTATGTTAAGTAAATGTATTTTGTCACAACTATATCGCATCTAAATGCTTGTTAAACGCTAATTCAACGCAATCGCAAACAACTATGTTACTTTAAGAGTCGAGTGTGTTATTGTTTGATAAACACTTGTGCCTTCGACATCGCATCGCAACGCAGTTGACTATGTTACTTTATGTTATTTATGTGTTATGTGTGCTTTATGATTTATGGTTATACTCGCTATCGCAACGCTCTCACTCGCGTGAATCGCTTAATCGCATTATCTTATCATTTAAAACGCTTAACATGACTATCTGATACGAACCGAATCGCCAAACGAACACCTAACACGAAAATAACAAACAAAACTTCGCCATTTGGCCAAGTTCGGCCGAACTTAGGCATCCCAAGTTCGCCCGAACTTCATCAGGCAACTAAAACCTCCATCAGTCAGCAAGTTCGCTCGAACTTGCATAAGTTCAAGCAAACTGGCCAAGTTCGCCCGAACTTGTGCCAAGTTCGCTCGAACTTATGCCAAGTTCGGCCGAACTTGATCCCAATCAGCTTATCTTCACCTCACCTATAAATACCCAGCACCTCCATGCGTGCACTGCTTGCTGCAAGGTCGCCTGAAATCTCCTGAAATCGAAAACCCTTGATTTCCAAGTAAGAATCAACCCGTTTTCATGCAAACACAACATTTTACAACGATTTTGCACAAGGTTTTACCTTCGATTTCATCAAAACTCTTCTGTTTACGAAAACCTTTGTCTTTTTATACAAAATTTCTGTTTTTCACTTAGATCTATACTTAGATCTAAGTAAAACCTTTTAAACATCGACTTTTACACAAAATACGGACTAAATGACGTATGTTTCGTTCACTTTGAAGTGGAACGAGGCGTCGTCAAGCAAGATCTCAGATCCGGAAGCACAAGGACGAAATTGTCACTTTGCAGAAACTGGACTAACCCGTACGAACCATCAAGTTTGCTCGGATTAGTCCGAGTTTCTGTAAAATGGCTAAAACTCGCTCCAAACGACCTCTCCAGCCTAGGTTTTGCTCAGTAGCTTAAGGTTGGAGGGATGGACACTCGATTTATTCAGCAAACGATGCAAAAATTGCTTGAATTGGTGACCAAATTGATCAAGTTCGCTCGAAGTTGTCACATATTTGTGACCAACTTTGGCCGAACTTGTCAAAATTCTCAAGAATTCAACCAAGTTCTGTGACATCTGTGCTTTCTAATCGTTGTATTGTTATCCGACAATATTATAATAATAAAACTTTTGTATTACATTTATGATTTTGGTATATATATTTTATGACTATTGCGTAATTTCAATCCTTGTTCAAATTGGATCTTTTAAACACTTTCTGGAAGCGTAATCGGGAAATGAAATCCATTTAACGTAACGTATGTCCTGGGATGATGACATAAGCTAAAAATACCCTAAATATCCTTTACATAACTTAGAAATAAGTTTTGAAGGGTTTGGGAGGCCAAAAACAAGCTTATTCGATCACAGGGACTAAATATGACAAACTGCGAAAGCCTGCTGATTCTCGTAGCGACGTACATTCCAGAACATTCACACAAGCTTAACATACCTTAAATACCCGTGACATAACTTAGAAATGAGTTTCGAGGGCTTCAGTATTGCAAAATCACACTTTTGCAACTTCAGGGGCTATTTTGCAAACTTTGCGAAACTATGCCTTTTTGTGTAAACCACTATCCGGAACATGTACCGACATCCAAAATATTTTTCCAATCATCAATATATCATATTTTAATGACTGGAATGCAAAAATGTCGTTCGTTGCGCATTTACGGTCACACACTCGTTCGTTTCGATTTTCGTCGTAATTAATCGAAAACCGCGACCGTACGACCAAACGAACCGACCTTTGGAATATTTTTGGACATATTTCAAGTTCCCTATACTTTATTTTCCTTATAGAGCTTTGAAATCAGGTTAACAAGTGTTAGAAGTGCCCGAAACGCGACGAAACGATGCAGGGGCCTGTTCTGCCATTTTATGAAACTTTGCCCAGGTCACAGGCTTACGGACCGTAAGCCATAACACCATACGGTCCGTAAGGGCCTGCCCAGCTCACCAGAACCAGCTGTCAACAGCCTGTTGTTTTGGGGACACTCAGCTCGCGAATTTGGCCACTTCTCTTCTGCAATTGACACCTAGTTGGACACTAATCAAGCCCCTAACACCTGGCATAACACTTGTCATGATATGGTGATCTTTGGATCATTATAAATATCAAGTTCATGCCATTTTTGAACTCTTTAATCACCTACTTGCAACAACCTGCCTTTAATCCGAATTTGCAAC
The DNA here is from genome assembly GCA_947069175.1 of Scalesia atractyloides. Lineage (NCBI taxonomy): Eukaryota > Viridiplantae > Streptophyta > Magnoliopsida > Asterales > Asteraceae > Scalesia > Scalesia atractyloides. The sequence continues at coordinate 25,046,349 of CAMTDV010001633.1, forward strand.
TTCCTTGAAGCTTTTCTCTGGTGTTCTTGATCATTCCTTGTGTTTGTAAGTATTCCACTATTGCTATGTTCAAATTCTATAGCTTAATTTGACTAAAAATCAAATAGTTTGACTTCTGTTTGACTTTTAGTTTTGATCTTGAATTGATCAAGATAAAGCTCAACTGAAAGTTTCATTATAATGGTAATCAAGGTGGTTATCATCACTAAAAATCATGCTTACTGATTCCCATCATTTCTAGCTAATTTGACAAGATGAAGTTTCGGTCAAAATGCGATTATTGCGCATTTTGCAACAAATCTGTTTTCAGGTATCAAAACAGGTTGTTTTGATGCTAAAATACTTTTATAAACTTGTTTAAAACATGTCAAGACTTGTCAAATTCATCACTCTTGTTAAAGTGCTCATTTAAAGTTAAAAGTCTAGCGGTTTGACCACCACTTTGACTATTGAATCGACCCGTTTGGTTATCTTCTAGACCCGACCAAATATATAATTATGACCATAAATATATAGGGAATAACCCTCCGAGGTTATACCTTATGGTCATGTCATTCGGATAGTGTTATGTTAATCAACGGTAATATCCCTTAAAAATGACCAAGATGCCCTTTTCGCAAGAAAACCAATTAAACACATATGTAACATAAATTTTGACATATAATCTGATCAAATAACATTTTAAACATGTTTAAGCATTTAAAACTTATCATGACACGTATCTAACCATCCGAATGCGTAATTACGCAAATGACGCGTTAAAGTAGAACTACCTTCACGGGTCATAACGGGTCAAAAGCACTTTTCCAACTCAGAATGTTAACTTATTAAACCATATCATATGAGTTCCAACACTCACTTGGTTTATAAGGTCCCATTCTATCCGAATCCTCCGATTTCAAGTTCCGATATTTACATAGTTATCCGTTATAGGACACGCTTGATTACACGGACTCTTGATCTTGGTTATCTTCTTGAACAAGGACTTTATTGCAATCACAAGTGAGTACATAGTCCCCTTTATGTTTTCAAATGTTTTGGGGTGAAACATATTGTGCCTATGATTACTTTCGTGTTTTCATGACATTATACATGCTTTTATTACATAGTACATATATTACACGATTTCCATTACATTTTGCTTTATATGTTGACTTAGCATATTAGCACATTGTTTTCAAAGACATTTCTTGCTATTTATATTGACTGAGCATACTAGTACATTGGTTTTCAAAGACATTTACTTGCTATTTATGTTGACTGAGCATACTAGTACATTGGTTTTCAAAAACATTACTTGCTATGTATGTTGACTGAGCATACTAGTACATTGGTTTTCAAAGACAACATGCTATGTATGTTGACTGAGCATACTAGTACATTGGTTTTCAAAGACATTTACTTGCTATGTATGTTGACTGAGCATACTAGTACATTGGTTTTCAAAAACATTTTTGCTACATTGTTCATGACATTTTGGTGCGTTGGAGATTGACTTAATACATTCATTAACATTGATCACGCCGACCGGTAGTAAGTTATGGTACCATAGGACTTGACAAATCCCGTTCCTGCTTCCTAGGTTTGTTTGGAAGTTTGTTTAGGGAATGCAAGAATCCGATGAAATGGATAGACCTTTGACTGATAGGGGTCTATTTGACTGTTACAAGGCTTGAATGTGTTTGCCAACAAATCTGAATACATGTTTAACAATAAAAGCAATGGTTTATAAAATATATCTTTTGATTATTTCAAAGACGTGTTTTATTACAAGACATTTGGGTTATACTTGACATTTGGTTCATACAAGACTTTGTTTATGCAAGACATTTGGTTTTATACTTAACTTTTGGTTACACAAGACTTGTTTATATATGACTTTGGTTTACAAGACTTGGGTTTGCATTTGCTTTGGTTTAAACAAGACTTTTCGATGATGGTTGGTTTATGGCGAGTGATTTAAATAACGTGACGTATGTAATATAATAAAAGCATGGTGGATACGCCGATGGCACTTCCTATATATAAGTGCTTCTATTATCTTACATATTGTGGCGTTATCTAAATCATTTCAAACAAATACAAGAATTACCTTAGTTATCTATTCGACCATGCATTACTTCTTGGTTTTGTATCGATTTTCATAAGATCTTTATAAACGAAACTTTTTATGATTCATGGCTATTTTTGTATTCATTCAAACTTTTCCTACAATAATCAAATCCATGAAGCATCAACACAAAACCTATGTACTCGCCGGCATTTCTTTGCTAACTTTATTTTCACATATGTTTCAGGGGCGAATGCTTAAGGTTGATCTTGCGACACATAGGACAGACTTTTGGCCTTAGTGACAATAAAAGCAAGAAAGACAGTTTAAACTTATGTTGTACTTTCCGTTTTATTTCAGACAATGTAAACAATATTACTAAATAAAACTTAACTAAATATGCCATGGTTGTTGAAACAATAATTCTGTTACAACGCTCCCCGACTTTTCCGCCACGGTTTGTTGTTTTACATGGTCGGGGTGTGACAAGTTCTCTCGAACTTGTTTAACCCTCATCAAAACAGGGCAAGTTCGCCCGAACTTGTCCAATTTCTCAGGAAATCCGACAAGTTCGCCCGAACTTGTACCTCCAGTAAGTCAAAACAGTCAAGTTCGCCCGAACTTGTACTCTGCTCCTTCACGTTGTGATCGTTTCAGCAATTCGGAAGACTGATGTACTTCTGCTCGCTTACAGGCTGATCCAACGCTCCTTTCCATCTACCTCAGATCCCGTCTCTCCCTCCACCAACTGTGAGTATACTTGAACCCTTTACGGTTAAACGCACTTTTGGGTGTCACATATGTTCTTATATCAAATCACATCACACAACCTAAACGCTTATTCGCAATCCGCTATACATGACCATACGTGAAATCTGCTGAATTGTATGTGTTACTTGATTGCTAGTACGCCACCCTTAACAAGGTTGACCCCCACCCGGAGGCCCGGGGTTGTTAAGGCTCGCATTTTATTTCTCATTTATTTTCTCTTTAGGACGTGGACACTTGTTCGCGTGCCTCGCACTCGCGGTTTGTTGGTTTACTTGACTCTAAGTAGATACATAGTCACATCTCTTACATATGTCATGCGGTGTATGCTAAACGCTTTTATATCTATTATGTACGCAAACATGTATGCTCACATTTACTTAATTGTATTGACGTTTTATTTTAACATATGTGGCAGGTTTATGATATTTGCTACTACTGCATTTGGTTTAGGATTATCTTTTAGAAACTCATGTAATAAAATCTAGGGGAGATCGAATTAGGCATGTTTGAGAGATTATTTGATGTTTGTAATAACTTATTTGAGGATTTTATTGTTTAATAGTATGAGATATTGGACGTTTAAATATTATCGCTTAAATAGTTGTTATGGAATCTCTCGAGCAATCTGATTTGCCTAGTGCCACGCCCTGATGTTTCCTCCATCGGTTGGGGTGTGACAGAGCCGGTCGTTTCTCCATCGCTTATTGAACCAGAAACTATCTTGGAAGAAAGAGTAGTCCAGAAAAAGAGTTTATCGTCCCAAGCCTAAGTTGTTAGTCAAGTGGAAGGGGCAATCACAAGAAGATGCGACGTGGGAGAATAAGCGGCGATTCTTTCGGGGTTATCCCGATTTTCACCTTGAGGACAAGGTGACTGCGAGTGGGACAGAGTGTTACGTATCACAGCCCAAACCCTCTACCAATTCAGAAGGGTAGGCCCATGCAGGTCCAACATGAGCCCATGCAATACATGCAGGGGATATGAGCTCCAACGTCTCTTTGTTTGACTTTCTAAATGCTTGTTTTTTATTGTGCTAGAATAAAGGAATTCGTTGGGGATGCCCACATTCCATGTTATCGTTTTTATCAATTCTCTAGGATGGTGTTATTGACTGGTTAACGTAGGATTGTATCTCCTTATATGAGGAGCTTTTGATTTCGGAAATAATATTCAGAAAATTTGCTTTTCAAATTCTTTCTGGTTCCTATCTATTTTCTTTCACTATTGTTTGCCAATCAATCCACATCATATGGTTTGTGTATTGTCGGCTCTTTAGTTATTCCTTGTGACGCCCCTTATTTGTTTTTAAAATATTAGGCTAGGCGGTGTGGGGGTCGGCTTGGGCTCGTCCTGCCTCGTCGGCGCCCCCAACACCATTTCGTCCCCCCCCCCCTCGTCGTCATAGCCGTCCACCTTCAGACGTTGAAGACGCCCCACTAGAAGACAAAACCCCCTCACACACAAAACATATACATATACATTTTAGGCACATCCCTCATTTCTTTACCTCCATTCTCTTTGCCCCATCCTCACACCCGATCTATGTGACGCTTACATGGTGGATCATCCTCCAAAGATGGACCATCACCATACCGCATAGCCTTAGGATGGAAATCCTTTATGTTCTATGAATGAAAACGAAAATCAAAAGCAACAGGGTTGATTGGTTTAAGACAAAAAGTAGTTATTTTAATGGATCTTAAATGCAGTGCTCACGTGATTCTATGAGAAACAAGTTGCCAATCCTGTTGTGTCAAGAAGAACGAAAGGTGGGTTCTATTTTTTGGGTTGCAACTTGCAAGTTGCACCTTACAGCACGTAAATTCATGCACCACAACAAACATCTTTAATATTATTTTTTCTTATATCATCCGTAATGGTTCACTTTCTTTCATAATGTTTTCTGTCATGTGGCGTCCATGACTAATTTCTTTCACAAAATGATGTACTGATTTACTCCCTTTTCATCCCTCTTAATGATTTTTTTTTTGAACGGCAAAGGTTACACACTACTAATAAATTACACCAATTTTACCCCATGCCAAACCTTGGTCTCTCCCCAAGAGGCACATAGCCTCTACCACCCCACCAAAGTGGTGATGGCTATCCCCTTTAATGATTACGTAATTATTATTTAAAACAAAATCAACCAATAGCGGAGTGAATGGTGTAGAAGTAGACGAGCAACGAGCCAAGCAAAATATGGGGCTTTCACTAAAGGAAGAGGGGGGGGGGGGGGGATGCGGGCGTGAAATGGGGCAGAAATGCCCAATTAAAGGTTTGGTATTAAAGAATACTTCACATATTCGCTGATCCTTACTTTTAAATTTATACATTTTATTCACCACAATACCGGAACCCTCAACCTCATTGTGAGAAGAAACACATTTCTATTACACTTTAGTACCACTAGACTGGAAACCCTTTGGTGAGAAACATCTTCAAATGCATGCAAACCTAATATCTTTAAGAGCATCCCCCATTGGATTCCCAGTGTTAATCCCATCCCTATAATTTGAGGAAAAATGTAAGCTCTTCACATATAATCCACTCCATCCCATCCCTAATGTAGAAATAAATTTTTGGGACTCAACTCTCGTGTCTCGTCTCCTGTATTTAGGGAATCGCTATTTGTTCTCAATCCCATAAACCCTATATTTTGTGAGTAGCAACCTCGATAACTAACTCCTTCGATGCTAACTACCATCGGTGAACTTCTTTTCCATAGTAGATGTCTTAGACTTGTATAATTTTTGTATTATTAGTACATAATGATATTCCTAACATTTCGTGATGCACCTTATTTGTTCCTACAAATAAGAATAACAGGGTGGCAGTCTTTTAGGACCATTTGCCTTTTTCCTTTGAATGAAATAAAAAACAAAACAAAAGTAGTTGGTTTAGGATTAAAGAAATGAGTTATTTCTCACCTGATTTGGGTGAGAAACAAGATGCCAATTCTATTCCTGCTAAAAGATCAAGAAGAATAAAAGGTGGGGTACTTTTATTTTGGATTATAAATTGGGACAACACTTAGAGAGTGTTTGGGATTGCGTTTTGAAGTTATTATTTGATTATTGCGTTTGTAAAACATAAATAATCTAAAAAGTGTTTGGATGAAAAAGTGATTATCTGCTCCAAAACGCAGTTGTAGAGAAGCATGTACCTACATGCTTTTTCAAAATGCAGTTTTGAAAACACATAATCTATTTTGAAAACGCATAATCTATTTTGAAAACGCAATACCAAACAACCCCTTAAATTAATACACCACAAGAAGCATTTTCTAACATTTTACGAAATTCAAAAATTCTATCTTTATTCCTATAATTTAGCTATTCCCTAATATATGGAGTTAATAGTGATTCACTCTGTATCTAGTCCCTATATTTTTTTTTGAGTGGAATTAAGAGAAAAGGTAAGAAAAAAATATCATTGAATAGAAATAGATATAGGAATTTAAATGTTGTGTGTTTTAAAAGTTGAACGGTCTAAAAATCATTCCTGTTTTTGTAGTTAAACCACATAGATGAAGATAAAGATTCGAATGTGATTGATGTAAACCTAAAACCTTTTAAAATAGCTGAGTTACGAGTTTTTTAAATACTCTAGCGGTATAAACAAGGGTTGAATCAACTTCCATCAAGTTAAAGTCTTGTGTGTGAATGCTAGAAACTATGAGGGTTCCTTTTCATCCAAACTATCCATTTATTTTAAGTTAAGGTCTATTTATTTAAAACCCATTATGCTTATATTTCTTGAGTAGTAGGGTCACACTTGAGAGCTAAAATGAGAGAATTGTATAAAAAATGAGTCTCTTTGGACACATAGACATTAAGGACCCACTTTACCACTTTGGTCTATACCCATCTTAGAGCATTCACATCTTATCCATCAAAATATGTGAGAGGTGGTCTTTATATTATAAAGGGTATAAAAAGTGATTGTGAGTTGAGAATAGAGAAAATGTTACTGTTCATCTGTATATTTTGAGGGGACACTGTTCACCCTATATAGTTTTTTAATATATATTGAAAGTGGTTGTGAGTGAAAGAGAGATAAAATGTAATGATAAATGTATAAAAATATTATTTAATTGAAAAGGAGAGAGAAAAAGTATTTGTTTTTAGTGAAAATATATTGATATAAGAGTTGTTTTTTAGTGAAATGTATGTATATGTATAGGGAGTTGGATGTGAATGCTCTTAGAAACATAAAATCAAACTACAGACAAAATCCCTTTAATCACTCCACACCAATTTCAACAATCTCATCCTCCTTTTTTCCACCTTTCCATGATTTCCCATCTCCCAATTCCTAAATCATACAAAAAAATAAAAAATTACAAAAAAAAGCATCTTTATATCTATATGTCACAAGTCACAAAATCAAACCATGCAATTCTGTATGTTAACTAACTAAACATCACTTTCTTTTCTTGTTTTTTGGCATCACCCAACATGTAAACCACATAAAAAGGTTAAACATCTGTCACTTGTTGGGTCGAGTCAACAACGTAAGAATCTCTGAAAACGTTGGCCGTTTGGAAGGCGTATTATGCCAGCATTTGTTCAATAGCGATCTGAGATGTTGCGGACAGTCTTTTGGGATGTCGGGTCTGAGCCCACATGCAGCAATACCGACAGTGGCTTGAACGGGTGACAGTGCAGCATACACCGCCTCCCCTGTCATCATCTCCCATACCACCATCCCGAAACTAAATACGTTACTCATCCATGTCTCTGTCACTGTTTCTGGATCACCCGCGATGATCTGTGCACAAACAACTAATCAGTTATTAATAGTTACTACTCCTACCTACCTATATCTTGGAGTATATACGTATTCAATGCATGCACGTCAATCCGATCCAATAATTCATGTATTTTTTGTCAAATCATGAAAATAATTGTATACCAATCAGTTTTAATAGAAAATGATGGAAGTGGTTCAATAAAGCCAAAAGTTATGCAAGATAATAATGAAATTCTGTTCATCTAAGCTAATCATGAAGGAAAATTGCTTTAAGATCTATATGATTAAGCACACAAATGTTTGAAATAATTTCATGTATGTCCCCAGAAACTTCCTAAATATCATACATATCCCTACAAATTTCATAAATATCATATATATCCAAACCCAATTCTAAATATCATATCTATTGCAGAAAAAAACTGAAAAAAACACTAAAACCGCAATTAAAAGCTGTTAAAAATCGCAGTGTATATCAACGGTAAAGAGTTGAGGTCGAAATAATAAGGTGATGGACTGACCTCTGGAGCAAGCCAACGGTAACCATCGGTTTCATATTCCATAGCTTCACCGGCATTTTTACAAGCGGAGACAATGCCCATATCCCCTAAACACGCATTCCCGTTTTTATCCAACAAAATCCTTTGGGTGTTTAGGTCTCTATAAGCAACACCATGATCATTCATGAACTTGATCCCTTCGGCCACATCAGCAGCGATTCGTATGACCTCTTTCATTTGAATCTTTTTGTTCTTCACCATTATACGATCATGAACCGATCCACCCTCCATCAACTTATTCACGACACATAAACCATGAACATCATCTATGCATACACCAAAGAATTGCAAAATGTTCTTATGCCCACATGTCATAAACTCTAGAAGATCTTTTCGGATCTCGAATTCATACGAATTTCCCTTTTCACACCCTTTTAACTTCTCGATCCCGACCTTTTTACCTTTATACGTTCCTTTAAACGTCCCAAAACCAATTTGATCAACAAACTCTAGACTATCGGGATTTAACAACCATTTCTTGATCTCATCGGCTCCAGATTGAACAGTTTGCCACTCGTCAACCGATATTACAATCGAAGATGTTGATAAAGGTAGTTGAAGTTTCAACTTTGAACAAGTTGAAGCTACACCGTCAACCTCATTTCGGTAACTTTGCTCGTTACTATCATCTTCGATTTCCCCAAACTGTTTGCCTTTCGTACCCTCTTCTTGACACCCGCAAAGCCCAAACGCGAGCTTCATCGAATTCGTCTTCGTCGGCTTCTTTAAAGCCGATTTTAACGCGGTTTCAACTCGCGATTTGAACATTTTCTCTTGCCCTGGTTGTACTAAAAGAAGAACAACTCCTAAAGTGAAGCCTTTTTTCTCAAAGATTTGTATCTTTTTGCAACAAATTGAAGCAGAATCTAATGATCCTGACATTACAGGCCAGGAAAGTGATGAGTTACACGCAAATGTGAGTTTGAAAACCGACCCTTGAACTTGATCCTCTGATACCTCTTGTATCATAAAAGCTGGATCATCATCTCCTGATGCTTGTTCTATTAATCTAACATGTAAGAACACATCCTTCATTTCAAATCCTGCTTGTGAATAACTGTCATCAATAACATAAATTCAGCAAAAATCCTTATCCAAAAAATGATCAAATTTTCGAATTAGTTGATGATTTCTTACATATGTTAATATTATTCATCCAAGTTTTTACAAATTCATGTTAAAAAACACCCTGCATGTCATACTTTTTAAAATGACACACTTTAAAAAAAAATCAAATATAGAAGTCGGTTAACTATCGTTATAAAACTCTACACTAAACTTATTTACATAGCTGAAGTTACGAAACTGTTGGTTAGGATCTTAAATTTGAATAACGCTAAGCTTTGAGTTTCCAAAACAGTCTAATCCGATCCGACCCAACCCATACCCAAAAATACCTAATCAAGTTAACAGATATCCGAGCACCAAAAATCAGTCACATCATTAGTCAAGGTGCGCACTAAAGGGGTAGATTTATAACTAGATTACGAGGGAGGATACGTGAGTTAGCCGTTAAACACCCCCCCCCCCCCCTCAAAAAAAAAAAAAAGAAAAATCCTTAATGGGGAAACCTAAGACGAGTAAGATCCATATCAGTTCCAAAGTTTGACTTACGATTTAGTCAACCAAAACACCATCAGATTTTCATAAAACCTTGTAATTATCAAATTAATCAAGAATTTGATGTATAACTAAACCAATGTTAACAATACCTGAGGGGCAAGGAGTCAAAATGCTTTCTTATGCTAGACACCAACTTCTCCGGGAGTTGACTTCCGGGATACAACTGAGTCAAATTCCTCACAACACTCCCCCACACATTTTTCCTACAAGCATCGATCCGGGTCGGGTTAGAATCCCGGGCCGGGTCAAGATTCAACGAGTTCTTCAACGAAGCAATGGCTTCCGAAACATTGCGGCTGAGCTTCTGCAGCTTCTTCTGCATCACCGACCCATCTTTTCCGGCGCCGGCCACGGAGGCGGAAGGGGAGGAGGAAGACGACGACGTTTCAAATGCGGCGGCGGTGGAAGATTCCGATCTGTCGGCGGTCCGCATGAGACCTTGCTCTACTGTATCTTCATCGGTGCTTGTACGGCTAGACCAGCATTCGAGTGCAGCTGCCATTGTGGAGTGGATGGTGGATTTCGGGTTGACCCGAATTGGTATTGGTAGGAAGAAAGCTATGTATATGTATGTATATAATTAAATAAGGGAGTGTTGGATGGGTGGGGCTGGTTGTTGTTTGTGATAGGTGTGTGAGATCAGCTTTTTCACATTTTGGTTCTGACATGAAGAGAGAGAGAAAGTGAGGAGAGAGAAGGGGTTTATTGGGAAGGTGAGGTGAATAAGTGGAGACTGTTATTTTGGAAAGGTGGGGTGAATAAGTGGAGACTGTTTTAGGGTGCAATCTTGTTTTGGTAAAGAATAATAACTCTCTATAATATACTTCTTGTCATATCCAAGAATAAATACAACAAAATAAATTATGTTATGAATATTATATAATATTTACCATAAAAATCAAGATTTATCTTTGATCTACCAAGCAAGTGGATGAATCTTTTGTCAAACTTATAGATAATGTAACATACTACTTGTCCATCAAATAATTAACCTTGTCTACCAAATAGTTAATCTTTTTGTAGTATAAATAGCTCAAGGTAGAAGAGATAACGTACCTCATGTATACACTTTCATAAATTATACATTTCTCTACTTCTTACTCTTATAATATTTCTAAAGTTCTTAAAGTTTTAGCAGCAATCTTGTGCTAACTATTGTTATATTATAACACGTTATCAGCACAAGTCGCTTATTACTAATCAAGAAAGACATTAAGCACAAAGATATCCATCATAAGCATTGTAAGCACCAGGGATGAGATCGGTATACCGATACCGAAAATACCGGTACCGACATTTAGGAAATGTGGATATTGAATACCGTACCGAATTTATCACTTCGGTACCGGTACCGTTTTTTTGGTATTTTACCGCATAGATACCACTTTAGTGTTTCCCATTGTTTTACCTAAAAGTTATCATATACTAAAATAGCCGAAATTTGTACACGTCCTTGTACTTTAATCCAATAATACACAATTATAACATGAATCTTAAATTTGAATTCTGCAACCAATAAAAACAACACAACTTGAATATTATAATTTAATGCTATGGAACCAATTTATTTATTCAAGTAAAAGATGTAGATTACGATTATTATCCTAAACGTGATGTAGTTTAAGTCATGCAAATAGAAGAAAAATTATAATTAATAATATTGTAGTAGGAGTTTTTTGAAGTTTGAATACCTTGAAGAAGATGTCTATGGATTTTTTTTATTGATTGCAAACACAGATTGCTTTGTAATGGCTAATAATAGATTTTAGGTTTACGCTATGTTTTATACTAGGTTATAACCTGGTGTATCACACGGGTTGAATAAATGAATTTTATATACTAAACAATAAAACATTATATCTATAAAAACCTCCTTTATTGCACAGGTTGAATAAATGTAATTTTATATATTAAAAAGTTATATCTATAAGAACCATATTGTAGGAGTTGAATAAATGTAATTTTACATACCAAATAATAAAAAATTATATCTTTAAAACCATGTGTATTACACGGGGTGAATAAATTTAATATTGTTTATCAAATAATAAAAAAAGTTATATTTTTAAAAACCCTCGTGTATTACACAACTTGAATAAATATGGTTTTATATACCAAATAATAAGAAACTTATATTTTAAAAACTAATAGATATACTCCGTACGCGATAGATATGGTGATTGTAGAAGATACAATGGTTAAACATGTTATTCAAGAAGCAAACAAGCAAACATTTGAGTGATAAAATATAAATTATATTAAAAAACCCTTAATAAATCTAATTTAAAAAAAACTAAGACTTTGTTATAATTAGTAAAATCAATGATTTTATATTTGTAATTTTGTTTGGTATTATTTTATTAAAAAGTGCATATTATACATATAATTATATTATGTCTTAAGTTATTGATGCCATCCAAAATGTTTTTCGATTTTATGTCTAGCATTATATATACTACGGTAAAAGTTTAGAGTTTATTAACAATAATTACATCATCATCGAAAAGAATAAGAGTAAATTTGTATATTACAAATAAAAAGTAGGCATCTGTCATATGATATAGAAAATCAAATAAATAATATTAAGGGTTATCTACAATTAATTAGAAGAGATTGAAATAAAATAATAATTATCCATAAGACATGACATAATATAATGACAAGTATCCTATAAATGGTTTCTTTTATTATATAGTATAAAATCAAATAAATAATATTAAGGTTATATTAAGAGTTATCTATAATTAGTTAGAAGAGATTAAAATAAAATAATACTTATTCATAAGAAATGGCCTAATATGATGACAAGTGTCCTATAAATGGTTTCTTTTATTATATATGTATGGCAAATTATGGATTATATTGAAGGATATTAATTATATGTGCAAAAAAATACCCCTTAGTAAAATTCAGTATTAATACCGGTTTTTACCGAAAACTACCGGTACCGATACCGTTATTTACCAATATCGAAATTCAAAAAATCTATTACTGATACCTGTACTGTTTATTACGGTAGCGGCACGGTACCGTTATTTCGGTAAAAATCGCATCCCTAGTAAGCACTTCATTAACTCTATAATTTACTTTGAAAAAAAAAAGTACAAAAGAACATTTTATTATACATATTTCATAGCTACGGGACTACTAACAATCTAATATTTAATTATGCATCTAACTTTTACTTTATCGCGACTAACTTTTATTTATACACACACGCTCACATTTCATTTAGAGTTTTCGTTTATTTATGTATACTAACATTTTTAGTCTTATTATTATGCATCCTAATTTTATATCTTATAAAATAACATTTCTTTGATACATCATTTATTATAAATACATACATATATATATATATAATATATATAGGAGAATGATTTGTTAGGAACCACCCTTTATTGGGAGAACTGCGAGAACCAGTGTGAACACAACCAAAAATACATAAAAATTCTAAAAAAACACCCAATTTTTTTTAAATATTTTTTGGAAAATTGCTATATTTCGTCAATTAAAAAAATTTCAAAAAAAATTAAAAATAAAATAAAATAAAATAAAATTTCGAGTAACAGTTATCCATGTACACGTGCATATGTATCATTTATTTGATAAATTCTGTAATACATTACCAATAGACAATTGCACTTTCATTTACACTACCATACGTAATACACTACTTTTTACATTACCAATATTAGAAATGAACATGTGCATCTATATGCATCAACATGATATAAGGTGTTTTGGTACACTACTTTGAATACACTTTCCCTTTCATCTATATGTATCAAATTCCGTAATACATTACCAATATTAGACAATTGCACTTCATTGATACTACCATACGTAATACACTACTTTTTACATTACCAATATTAGAAATGCACATGTACATCTATATGTATCAACATAATATAAGGTGTTTTGGTACACTACTTTGTATACACTTTCTGTACACACCCCGACCCGCAGCGGAATAAGAGTCGGGGCATAATTGGGTTATCACCAAAGCTCACGATGTTTACTAAAATGTTTCATATTTATTAAATTCAAATTACAACTTCAATATTCCAAACAAGTTCATACAATTACAAGGAAAAAGTAACTAAGTAAACAATCCAAAGCCTAAACTGATTTATTCTTCTAGGCCGTCCTATATGTTTCTTGCTGCAACTGGATCACCTGTATCATGTGTAAAAATGGGGGATTTTGGGTCAACAAAAGTTGGCGAGTGAACCTTGTTAAAAACATTTGATATTGATTTCTTATTGTATTTAATATGGAAAAATTGTGCAATAATCATATGTGAGCAAACGTATATAATCAAACAAACACAAACCACCTTGCATGAGTATATGACATGAATGATAATGTATATGTTGGCAACGTCACGTTCCGCTCATAGGTAATGGGGAACGGACGAGCCTATGATGATGTATGTGAGATCAAGGCTCAATCAAACGGAGCCAATCTTATGTTGGCAACGCCACGTTCCGCTCATAGGTAATGGGGAACAGTTCCACTCATAGTTAATGGGGAACAGACGAGCCTATGATGATGTATGTACTGAAAATGATAAATTTAATCTAAACATTAACCACACAAACAATTGATACATATTGGATACACATTTGATCATGGATATGATGGATGCACAAGTGTTTAAATGTAATAAATAATAAGCGACACATGATACACCCCAAAATGTGATTAAAACAGTGAATTGGTAGAGATTCACTCACATTGGGTGCGTTCGTTTGATGACGTTGAATGCGCACGAGTTTGGAGATTTGATCGACGAGGAATAACTAACCTAAAATAATAACGAAATGGTTCGGTAAATAAGTGGATTTTATTAATAGGATTTTTAGATTTATTTTTGTGAGTTTAAGGTCATTTTCTAACTTTACAAATATTATTTTAAGTATTTTTAATTGATTTTTAAATTAAATAAATAAATAAATAAAATAAAAAAATTTGACTTTTTGGTTGACCGTTGACCGTTGACGGTCCGTGACCGGACCGTTGACCGGCCGGACAGTACTTATGTGTGCGCTGGGTGAGGCTCGAACCCGAGACCTCTCGTACGCGTGCACGCAGCTCTACCAACTGAGCTACGTGTCTAACCCGAAATATTCTGTGTTTTAATTATATATATATATACTAACTAAATGTTAATTTGTTTGGTTTATATTAAAAGGATTTAAACTGGTTGGACCGGTTACAGGAAAGCCGGATCGAACTCGGGTCCTTTGGTTTGTAAGCGCACAGCCCAACCAGTTGGGCTGTGTGTCTCATCTGTTTAATTTACGATTTATTTTAATCTTAAAGACATACCGTGGCTTGATCTGATTCTGTTTAAAAAAAATTGGTTTTAATTCGGAAAGTCGGTGCGGTTGTAAGGTTCGAACTCGTGATGTGCGCTATGTGTTTGCACACAGTCCACCGCTGGACTGTGTGTCTAACCCGGTTTAATAATTTGTTTTAATTAAACTTATACATAATATTCAACTTCGTCTTCTTCATTCAAAGACACAGACAAATGATATTCAACTGATCTGGTTTAAATCGTTCGTCTAACATATAAATGATTGAAATGTAATGGATAGAGAGGGTTTTGGAAATGAATGTACCGAAACAGATGTTTTTCTCAGAACTCCGGCAAAGGTCGTCGGCTCTGTTTTGTGAATTCCGTCTGATTGAATCAATTAACAGTTTTGATCGATGAGTTGCGAAATTAAGTTACTAAACAAGGATTATCAGAGGGTTTAGATGTTTGTACCGATTCACAGCGTGTTTTCGGAAATTTTCAGAGATTTTCCGGCGAGTGCAGATTATCCGACAACGTCGTCTGGGACCGATTCTGGTTGAAGGATTTGAGTTAGTAAAAGTCTAACAATGGATTGAAAATGAGAGAATCGAGAAATTTACCGATTTGATGAATGTCCCGGTTTTCCGGCGAAAGTCCGGCGATAGCAGATAACGATTCCGACGAACAGAAGTTAGAGTGAAAATGAAATTGAGAGTGTTGCGAGTGTATCCGAGATGTGAGGCGATGGTATTGTTAGTGTATATTGAAAATAAATTTCATTTCGGTTTTAACTCCCAACAATCATATGAATCAAGGCATTGAAGACTGAATTGATTAGAACGTGGGTTGTAATTGATTTATCGGTTATACTCAGGAACTCGCGATCACTCAAGAGTCCCTGGATGTTTGAAAGCCGATGAGCGGTTTCAGTTCTTGGCGCAAACAGATGAATTCACGGGTGCAACTTAAGTTTTTACTTGATTCATTGATTACACAAACGAGTCAAGTGGCGGAGTGGTTAAGTGTTTGTTTGATAACCTAGCTGACCCGGGTTCGAAACCCGGCAGCTTGATATTATTTTTTTTGCACTTATTTTTACTTTTTAATAATTATAGTTTTTAAATTCTAATATGTTTATTAAATATGTAATGCTTAAAATTAATATTAATCATAAATACGCAACGAAATTTTATAACTGATTATTCGATTAATAAACGAAGCAGGTTTGGAAACCCGTTTTTCGACGGATGTTACAGTATCCCCTACTTTTAGAAATTTCGTCCCGAAATTTAAGTAGTAGTGGTAACAGGAAAAAGGTGTGGGTATTTCTCGCGCATTGAGTCTTCACGTTCCCAAGTAAACTCAGGTCCTCGTTTCGACTCCCAGCATACCCTGACAATTGGAATACGACTCCGACTTAAATGTTTTTCTCCGAAGTCCATGATCTCTACTGGTCTTTCAATGAAGTGCATAGATTCATCGATCTGAATATCTTCTAGGGGAATATGGAGATTTTCATCGGCGAGGCACTTCTTTAAGTTTGATACGTGGAATGTGGGATGAATTATGTTGAGTTCTTCTGGTAGGTCAAGCTTGTATGCTACAGGTCCTACTCTTTCGAGTATCTTGAAAGGTCCTACGTAGCGTGGTGCTAGCTTGCCCTTCTGGCCAAAACGAACTACTCACTTCCACGGTGATACTTTTAAAAGTACTTGGTCACCAATGTTAAACTCCAAGGGCTTTCGTCGTTTGCCTGCATAACTCTTTTGATGACTTTGTGCCGCTAGAAGATTGTTTCGAATTTGATGGATCTTGTCTGTTGTTTCTTGAATCAATTCTGGACCGGTGATTTGAGCTTCCCCAATTTCGTGCCAACATACTGGAGATCGGCACTTACGGCCATATAACGCTTCGAAAGGAGCCATGCCGATACTTGAGCGGTAACTATTGTTGTATGAAAATTCAACTAATGGTAGATGAGCGTCCCAATTCCCTTTGAAGTCTATGACGCATGCTCGAAGCATATCTTCAAGAGTTTGGATGGTGCGTTCAGATTGTCCATCAGTTTGAGGATGATAAGCGGTACTGAGGTCTAATCGTGTACCCAAAGCGGCTTGTACGGCTTGCCATGTTCGTGAAGTGAAACGACCATCACGGTCTGAAATAATGCTTAAAGGTACACCATGACGGCTTACGATCTCGCTGATGTAGATACGAGCTAACTTCTCGTTCTTGAAGTCCTCGCGAATCGGAATGAAGTGAGCTGATTTTGTAAGGCGATCAATGATTACCCATATAGTGTCATACCTACTGGAGGTGCGAGGTAACCCGGTAATGAAATCCATAGTTATGTTTTCCCACTTCCATACAGGTATTTCGGGTTGGACTAGAAGTCCTGAAGGTCTTTGATGTTCAGCTTTTACTTTGGAACATGTAAGGCACTTGGAAACAAAAACAGCGATATCCTTCTTCATGCCAGGCCACCAGTAGGTGTATCGAAGGTCTTGATACATCTTGTCGGCTCCTGGGTGTACAGCGTACCGTGTTTTGTGTGCCTCATTCATAAGGAAATCACGAAGGTTATTGTGATCGGGAATCCATATGCGATCTAGATAGTACAGAATACCATCGGATTTGGTTTCGATTATAAGTTCTGCTCCACAAGACAGCTCATTGCGTACGTCGTTTTCTGTTACAGAAACATGTTGAGCTTCTCGGATTCGATCTTTGATGTCGGTGATGATTTGCGAACATAGAAGATGAATGGAGTTCGCATAACCCTTTCGACTGAGCGCATCGGCCACCACGTTTGCCTTGCCAGGATGATACCGAATTTCACAGTCGTAGTCATTAGGAAGTTCGACCCATCTTCGTTGCCTCATGTTCAACTCCTTTTGGTTAAAGATATGTTGGAGGCTCTTGTGGTCAGTGTATATTTCACACTTGGTACCGTAGAGGTAATGTCTCCATATCATAAGAGCGAACACAACGGCTCCAAGTTCCAGGTCGTGGGTGGTGTAGTTCTTCTCATGAATTTTGAGTTGTCTAGAAGCATAAGCTATCACTTTTCCTCTTTGCATCAGTACACAGCCTAGTCCCTGCCCTGACGCATCGAAATAAACCACGAAGTCATCACAACCCTCAGGAAGTGTGAGGATAGGTGCGTCACAGAGTTTTTGCTTTAGAGTTTGGAAGGCTTCTTCTTGTTTAGGTCCCCATATGAAGGGCTTTCCTTTATGAGTCAAAGCCGTGAGTGGTACAGCAATACGGGAGAACTTTGCAATGAAACGGTGATAATAACCAGCCAAACCAAGAAATGATCTTACTTCGGTAGGGGTGCGTCGCGCTTGCCATTCCTGTACTGCCTTGATTTTTGAGGGATCAACATGAATTCCCTTGTCATTGACGACGTGTCCAAGGAATTGTACTTCCCTTAACCAGAATTCACATTTCGAGAACTTAGCGTACAGCTTTTCTGTCCTTAAGAGTGTAAGGATGAGTCGAAGGTGTCGTTCATGATCAGACTTAGACTTTGAGTAGATGAGGATGTCGTCGATGAAGACTATGACAAAGCGGTCGAGATAGGGTTTGCAGACTCTGTTCATTAGATCCATGAAGACAGCTGGGGCGTTGGTTAAACCAAATGGCATGACCATGAATTCGTAATGACCATAACGAGTTCGGAAGGCGGTCTTTGGGACGTCTTCTTCATGTACTCTGAGTTGATGATAACCAGAACGTAGGTCGATTTTTGAAAAACAGGTGGCGCCTTGAAGTTGGTCTAGAAGATCATCGATGCGAGGTAATGGGTAGCGGTTCTTGACCGTTAACTTGTTGAGTTCTCTGTAGTCGATACACATGCGAAACGTTCCATCTTTCTTCTTCACAAAAAGGACAGGTGCACCCCAAGGCGATGAGCTAGGACATATGAATCCTTTGTCAGTCAGCTCTTGCAGTTGACTGGCCAGCTCTTGCATTTCGGATGGGGCTAACCTATAAGGAGATTTTGCAACTGGTGTAGCTCCAGGTATAAGATCAATGCGGAATTCGACTTCTCTCACGGGAGGAAGTCCTGAAATGTCGTCAGGAAAAACTTGCGGAAAATCTTTTACTACTGGGATGTCTTCGAGTTTCTTCTCCTTGGTTCCCTTTTTGACGACATGAGTTAGGAATGCGACATAATTCTTGCGGAGATATTTTCGGGCTTGAAGACAGGACATTAATTTGAGTCCTTTTGAAGGGGTTTCTCCAAAGATTCGTAGAGTCTGACCGTTTATAAGAGGAATGCGAATAAACTTTTCGCGGCATACAACTTCAGCATGATGTTGGCTGAGCCAGTCCATACCAATTATAATGTCGAAACTTCCCAACTTCATAGGAATGAGGTCAACTGGAAAATCGTGATCGTTTAGGGTGAGAGTACAATTGCGTATAATAGAGTTTAATGAGACCGGTTTTCCATCAGCAACTTCTACCGTTATGGATTCCATGAGTTTATCACGAGTTTGGTTGAGGATGGGTTCAAATTCTAAGGACACAAAACTCTTATACGCGCCAGTATCAAATAACATGGATGCATAACTACCATTGATGAGAAACGTACCGTTAACCACGTTGTTGTCAGCCCTAGCTTGATTGGCGTTGATGTTGAAAGCTCTTCCCCTAGCAGGTGGAGGAGCTTGGTCCTGGTTTACTGGATTTGCTTGAGCTTGGGCATGGATGATGTTCACCAAGCGTGGACAGGTGTTCCTGAAGTGGTTCGGGTCTCCACAGTTGTAACAAGCCCGCATAGGTTGTGCCATGGGATAGTTGGGTTGGTAGTAGGATTGGGCTACATGTTGAGCAGGTGGTAGGAGTAAAGGTTGTTGGGCTTGACCCACTATCTGATGGTGGGTTTGGGTTGAGGGCTGATTGCGGTTCGTTCGCTGAAGTGCGCGACAGGTTTGGATGGTGTGACCTGCGCGGCCACAGCCGGTGCAATGTTGGCAGGGATGTTCGGGAAAGTGATGGTATTGGCAACGATTGCATTTTGGGTATGGGCCGGAGTATGGCTTTTTATATGGTGCAGCTGAGGGGGCAACTTGGGTGATGGGTGCAGCAGTAATAGGGAGGTCTGTTTGTGTGACAGCAAAGTTTCTGCCGTTTCATTTCCTCTTACTAGCAAACTTTGAGGAGGAGGTGGAATGGTTTGAAGTTTGGCCCTCAATGGGGGCTTTCTTTTTCTCGTCCTTAAATTTGCCGTTTCGGATGCGATTCTCGGTAAGCTCGGTAGCTAGTTCCATAGCGGCTTCAAGTGTTGCAGGCGAAGTGCTTAGAACTGAGCCTTGAATTTTCGAGGGGAGGCCTCGAATATAGTGTTCGACTACACGGTATACTGGGGTGAACAAGTTGGGGATCATTTGGTTCAACTCTAGAAACCTTTTGTTGTAGGAAGTATGATCTCCTTCCTTTTGCTTTAACAAGTGGAATTCATCCTCTAACTTTTTGATCTCGCTTCTTGGACAGAAGCGTCTCGTCATGATTTCCCTTAACTCCTCCCATGTTAAGGCCATTGCATCTTCGATTCCTCTCTTACCTTTTTCTGTATTCCACCAGGTAAGAGCTACTCCAAATAGTCTCCCGGTTGCGTAACGTACCTTGCGATCCTCGGGACAATCGCAATTGAGGAAGGTGTTTTCCATTTCCTCAAACCAGTGGAGGAGAGCAGTGACACCTTTGGTCCCTTCATATTTCGGGGGATCGCAAGACTTGAAGTGTTTGTAAGAGCACTTTTTGGAGGGAGGGTTGTCGACTTTCTGGTCCTCTTGATTGGGAGGGTTGATGGGATTTGCGGCGAGAGCTTGTTGGACTTGAATTACGATGTCAGGAAGCATCGCGGCCATTTGTTTAGCGATTTGGGTGGCCAAGCGTTCGTTTGACCTTCCTGACTTTCTTCCTCCACGTTGCTGCATAGCCGACATCTACAGGAACATACATAAGAAGATGGTGAGTTTAAGGAGTCTTTTTAGGTGTCATGTTTCGTCAAATGAAATAAAAATAACATAATTATCAATAATGCAACTACATCCATAGGATGTCTTGGGTTTGCTCATGTTTGGGCCTCCAATGTCCCCATACCATCACCTGTATAGTCATATGGGCCCCATGACTATTGGCTTAGTAGGATTCACATTGGTGTTGGCGGTTTAACACTCGCATCACCCGAATGAAAACCATGAAATATGATTGCGAGATGTATGGTAGGAGGGTGTCCAGGTGTAGACACAATGACAACTCAAAGTGGGGTTAGCTCACACGACGTTTGGTATAGCATGCTTTGGCCTAATAGGTCCTTCGTACTCTCATCGTTAGTCCCCAGGTAGGCAAACTGGTCCTTTATTTTGGATTTATACGAATGCCAAGCCTAGACAGGACGTTCCGACTACCGGTACTTGTACCCTTCCAGTTACTACATGCCCGTCATGAGAACTCACTTTGATGTGATTTGAAAAAAAATACAAAAATCGTTGCAAAAATCATGGAAATTGTGTGGTGTGTGCTCTCATGGATATGATATGTTATGAGGATGTGATTCATGATGAGCATTGTATAGTAATATGTACTTATGAACATGCTTGTATAACATTGAATGTAACAATAAACATAAAGCATATAAACATCATGAATTTTGTATGTAACACATAAACAATTTAAATAATTCTAATCAACTATAGTATAGGCTCTAAGGGTCTAATAACCTATCCTATATCCCTAGTGTCATGGCTCTGATACCAATCTGTCACACCCTGACCCGCAGCGGAATAAGAGTCGGGGCATAATTGGGTTATCACCAAAGCTCATGATGTTTACTAAAAGGTTTCATATTTATTAAATTCAAATTACAACTTCAATATTCCAAACAAGTTCATACAATTACAAGGAAAAAGTAACTAAGAAAACAATCCAAAGCCTAAACTGATTTATTCTTCTAGGTCGTCCTATATGTTTCTTGCTGCAACTGGATCACCTGTATCATGTGTAAAAATGGGGGATTTTGGGTCAACAAAAGTTGGCGAGTGAACCTTGTTAAAAACATTTGATATTGATTTCTTATTGTATTTAATATGGAAAAATTGTGCAATAATCATATGTGAGCAAACGTATATAATCAAACAAACACAAACCACCTTGCATGAGTATATGACATGAATGATAATGTATATGTTGGCAACGTCACGTTCCGCTCATAGGTAATGGGGAACGGACGAGCCTATGATGATGTATGTGAGATCAAGGCTCAATCAAACGGAGCCGATCTTATGTTGGCAACGCCACGTTCCGCTCATAGGTAATGGGGAACAGTTCCGCTCATAGGTAATGGGGAACAGACGAGCCTATGATGATGTATGTACTGAAAATGATAAATTTAATCTAAACATTAACCAAACAAACAATTGATACATATTGGATACACATTTGATCATGGATATGATGGATGCACAAGTGTTTAAATGTAAAAAATAATAAGCGACACATGATACACCCCAAAATGTGATTAAAACGGGGAATTGGTAGAGATTCATTCACATTGGGTGCGTTCGTTTGATGATGTTGAATGCGCACGAGTTTGAAGATTTGATCGACGAGGAATAACTAACCTAAAATAATAACGAAATGGTTTGGTAAATAAGTGGATTTTATTAATAGGATTTTTAGATTTATTTTTGTGAGTTTAAGGTCATTTTCTAACTTTACAAATATTATTTTAAGTATTTTTAATTGATTTTTAAATTAAATAAATAAATAAAATAAAAAAATTTGACTTTTTGGTTGACCGTTGACGGTTGACCGGTCCGTTGACCGGCCGGACAGTACTTATGTGTGCGCTGGGTGAGGCTCGAACCCGAGACCTCTCGTACGCGTGCACGCAGCTCTACCAACTGAGCTACGTGTCTAACCCGAAATATTCTGTGTTTTAATTATATATATATACTAACTAAATGTTAATTTGTTTGGTTTATATTAAAAGGATTTAAACTGGTTGGACCGGTTACAGGAAAGCCGGATCAAACTTGGGTCCTTTGGTTTGTAAGCGCACAGCCCAACCAGTTGGGCTGTGTGTCTTATCTGTTTAATTTACGATTTATTTTAATTTTATAGAAATACCGTGGCTTGATCTGATTCTGTTTAAAAAAAATTGGTTTTAATTCGGAAAGTCGGTGCGGTTGTAAGGTTCGAACTCGTGATGTGCGCTATGTGTTTGCACACAGTCCACCGCTGGACTGTGTGTCTAACCCGGTTTAATATCTTGTTTTAATTAAACTTATACATAATATTCAACTTCGTCTTCTTCATTCAAAGACACAGACAAATGATATTCAACTGATCTGGTTTAAATCGTTCGTCTAACATATAAATGATTGAAATGTAATGGATAGAGAGGGTTTTGGAAATGAATGTACCGAAACAGATATTTTTCTCAGAACTCCGGCAAAGGTCGTCGGCTCTGTTTTGTGAATTCCGTCTGATTGAATCAATTAACAGTTTTGATCGATGAGTTGCGAAATTAAGTTACTAAACAAGGATTATCAGAGGGTTTAGATGTTTGTACCGATTCACAGCGTGTTTTCGGAAATTTTCAGAGATTTTCCGGCGGGTGCAGATTATCCGACAACGTCGTCTGGGACCGATTATGGTTGAAGGATTTGAGTTAGTAAAAGTCTAACAATGGATTGAAAATGAGAGAATCGAGAAATTTACCTATTTGATGAATGTCCCGGTTTTCCAGCGAAAGTCCGGCGATAGCAGATAACGATTCCGACGAACAGAAGTTAGAGTGAAAATGAAATTGAGAGTGTTGCGAGTGTATCCGAGATGTGAGGCGATGGTATTGTTAGTGTATATTGAAAATAAATTTCATTTCGGTTTTAACTCCCAATAATCATATGAATCGAGGCATTGAAGACTGAATTGATTAGAACGTGGGTTGTAATTGATTTATCGGTTATACTCAGGAACTCGCGATCACTCAAGAGTCCCTGGATGTTTGAAAGCCGATGAGCGGTTTCAGTTCTTGGCGCAAACAGATGAATTCACGGGTGCAACTTAAGTTTTTACCCGATTCATTGATTACACAAACGAGTCAAGTGGCGGAGTGGTTAAGTGTTTGTTTGATAACCTAGCTGACCCGGGTTCGAAACCCGGCAGCTTGATATTATTTTTTTTGCACTTATTTTTACTTTTTAATAATTATAGTTTTTAAATTCTAATATGTTTATTAAATATGTAATGCTTAAAATTAATATTAATCATAAATACGCAACGAAATTTTATAACTGATTATTCGATTAATAAACGAAGCGGGTTTGGAAACCCGTTTTTCGACGGGTGTTACACTTTCCCTTTCATCTATCAAACCATCCACAATACACTACTATTACCCCCTACCATCCATAATACAATTGTATTACCTCATACAATCCATAATACAATACCATTACCAATATTTTCACTTTATTACATGTATATTAACACCCTTTATACTATCCAATCAACATATTACATCATAAAGTGACAAATATCACCAAACCATCCACTACTAGATATAACTAAGCAAAAAAATCTATATTGGCCTACCTCATCATTCAAAATCACAAACTTTTTGTACCAAAACACGTTGTATCATGGTTATACATAATGATGCACATGTGCATTTTTAATATTGGTAATGTAAAAAGTAGTGTGTTACGGATGGTATTGTAAATGAAAGTGTAATTTTCTACTACTGATAATGTATTACAGAATTTGTCGAAGTATTGATACATCTGCACATGTGCATCGATAATTGTTACTCGAATTTTTTTTTTGGGTAACGAAATATAGCGATTTTATTAACAAAAATATTAAAAAAATATTTGAGTGTTTTTTTTGTTTTTTTTTAAGATTTTTTTTGTGTTCACATTGGTTCTCGCGGTTCTCGCAATAATGGTGGTTTTCGCATGAACCCTACCATATATATATATATATATATATATATATATATGGTATAATTACCCCTATAAATTACCTATTATCAATCTCATTTTTCCACAACAATTACTTTTCTTCTCAAGGTTTTTCAAGAAAATTTTCGAAGATGGTTCACCTAGTTTTAATATTGACCGACATAATATTAATATTGTTGCCAACCTTTATGTATGAGCTTCTACCTCATCTTTTTAGTACTTATGTTTTCATTTATTTGTTTATAGTTGTACCCATGTATGTTATCTCATTTATAATGAGTATTTAGATTTTAATCCATATCTTATTTATGTTTAGCAACAAAATGACAAACATCGCAAAAATTGAATTTCCGACTATTAATATCACCGGAGAAAATTATATGCCGTGGACGGCACATGTTAAGCGACATCTCAAATCAATAGGTGTTTTGGAAACAAAAAGGAGTGGAATGATTGTAGCAATCAAGACAAGGCAAAAGCCGATGTCTTCCTCCATAAACACATTGATGAGATGTTGCAATTTGAATATTCAAATTGTGAGGATCCATACGTTTTGTGGGAAGTTTAAAAAGCAGATTTGATCATCAAAGGGAAGTTTTACTTACCACTGCTAGAGATGAATGGAACAATCTCAGGTTCCAAGATTTAAAAAGGTGAATAAGTACACCTCTTCTTTGTTCAGAATAAGCTCAACGTTCTGATTATGTGGACAAACTGTTACGGAGAAAGATATATTGGAGAAAACTTTCTCTACATTTCATGCATCAAATATAAACTTGCAACAACAATAACGGTTGCAAAGGTTTCATAGATATTATGATCTAAATTCATTTCTTCTCGTAGCAGAAAAAAATAATAAGCTACTAGTGAAAAATCATCAAGCCCATCCCACTGGATCATTAACCATTCCAGAAGCAAATGCTGTTAGTAATGATGATACTAAAGACTCTAGAAGAAAATGGGGATGAGGCCGTGGCCGTAGCCATTTTTGTAAAGGTAATTTTAATGGTCGCAACCATTCATTCAAAGGAAATAATAATTTTTGAGGTAATTCCCATGGTCGTGGATGTGGTCGCGGTCGTGGTTGTGGTCGAAATCAAAGAACCACCAATTACCACACTCCACAAAATACCAATTCCAACCAATACAACAAAAGGTTCGAAAACAATGGCACTTTTTGTTTCAGATGTGGAAGTACAAACCATTGGTCAAAGGCTTGTCGTACACCTTCACATTTATGTGAACTTTCTAGGCCTCTCTCAAAAGAAAAGAAAAGGAGGTGAACCATGTGAATAATTTTAATGATATCATCGTCGAGCTGGATGTCGCCGGCTATACTAATGACATAGAACTCTGAAACAAATGTTGCTAAGCCATAATAATTATATGCAATAATTATGTAGTTTCCTTTATTATAACTAGAGGCAATTACATATATCCCCCTATAAACTTCATAAATTACATATATACCCAAGCTAAAATTTTATTTACATATATCCCCTTCTTAAAAACTAAAAATAACAAATATACCTATTTTTACTAATAATGGATTAAAAAATGACTATATTACCCTTTTTTAAAGCCTTTTTATTTTCGTTATCGGTTTCTATCTTTTTCAACAATCAAATGTTGAAATCAAGTTTTTGAAGACTCCTTCCCAAAAGAGAGTTAAGAAGTTGGAAGATAACTCATGAAACACTTATAGTTTCAGTTTTTTGCAGAACAAAATTGATAATTTATTTGTTAAAGACTAATCAAATGTATTTTAGTATGTTATTTTGTTTTCTGAATCAAAGACGAACACGGCACACGGGTTCCGTAACTTATTCATATGATGCATCACTAATTCAAAAATCTAAGACAAATCTGATTTCTATGAAAGTTGATAAACATCTAATTGAGTTAACTAGCATGTAGTGCCTCTTTTACAAAATGAAATATGGGCCAGATTCAGTAATGGAATCGCGATTGTGTTAATCGAGATTTCGATTGAATTGTTTTGTTGCTAGATCGGAATCAATCAGCATTAGATGAACCTTTTCCTGAAACGTCATGTTTTCTGGCTTCAAATCTTTGTAAACGATGGTTAAATTGTGTAGATACTCTAATGTCTAAACCAAATTTTATTTCAAAAAGAAACAATAATGGGAGGGAATAGAAAGGCTGCGATTGTGAAAGTGCAGGACGACAAGGGAAGTAGGGTTTTTTTAAAGGGTATTTGTGTCATTTTACTATAAAAGGGGGAAATATGTAATTTATTTTTTAGGTTGCGTAAATATGTAATTAAGGTTTGAAATAGGGAGATATATGTAATAATCCCTTATAACTATCTTTATTATGTTTCATTAGTCTTTCTTTTCATGTAACATTTCCAACTAATAAATTAACTTCTTATTAAAATAATTTAAAATGCCTTCGTTATACACTTAGTATTATTTCTCTTTATGTTTTCAAGATTAAAATGAATACCACTGGAGCACAAGAGTAAACAAACGATGTAGATATATGTATAGCGGATAGTGGAGCCACACACGCTATACTTAAATCTAAGAAATATTTTTATGAGTTGAAACCAACAAAAGGAACCATTGATACAATATCGGGTCCTACAAACTTGATAGAATGAGTGGGAAAAGCAAATTTAATATTACAAAATGGTACAAAGCTCTTAATAGAGAATGCTTTATTTTTTCCAAAATCAACGAGAAACTTGTTGAGTTTCAAAAACATGGATATGATACTCAGTCAAGGACTGTTGATAATGAAAAATTATTTGCACATCATGAGCAAAGATCATATATTGGAAAATTACATTATACACACATTAATGTGCCTCAAGCACATGTGGCAATAACATAAAGTTTTTATGATCCTGAGACATTTAGCTTATGGCATGACATATTAGGCCATCCAGGATCTACAATGATGAAATAATTATTGAAAACACATATGGACATCCATTGAAATATCAAAAGATTCCGCAATTAGATAAAATGTATCTATGTACCTCTTGTTCACTTGGAAAACTAATTACAAGGCCATCGTCCTTAAAAGTTGAAAAGCAATCACCAATGTGGGCCGTTTAGATATTTCATTGTCCTGATAGACGCATCCAACAGATGGTCTCATGTCTCTTTACTATCAACTCGTAATGTTACCTTTGCAAATTCCTTGCTCAAATTATCAAATTACGAGCACATTTCTCTGATTATACCGCTAAAAGGGTGAGACTTGATAATGCTGGTGAATCTGTCTGTCGAACACCTTGTTGCTCATGTACACACACAAAATGGCTTAGCTGAATCATTGATCAAACGTTTACAACTAATTGCTAGACCATTAATAATGAGAACAAAATATCCTGTGTCAGTTTGGGGTCATGCGCTTTTACATGCTGGATCACTGATTCATGTGAGACCAAGTGCAAATCATAAGTACTCCCCACTACAACTTGTTTCTGGCCATGAGCCAAACATTTCCCACCTTAGAATTTTTTGGTGTGCATTGTATGTTCTTATTGCACCACCACAACGCACGAAAATGGGACCTCAAAGAAGGTTGGGAATATATGTTGGATATGAAACAACCTCCGTCATACGATATCTTGAACCTTTAACAGGTGATGTATTCACAACACATTTTGATGACTGTCATTTTAACGAGGCAATGTTCCTAGCATTAAGGGGAGAAAATAAAATAAAACGAGAAAATGATGTCTCATGGTGTGTGCCTTCATTGTCCCATCTTGATCCTAGAACAAAACAATGTGAGACAGAGATTCAAGATAATACACTTGCAAGAAATTGCAAGTCAATTGCCTGATGCTTTTACTGATACAAACAGAGTTACTAAATCTCATATACCAGCTGCTAATGCTCCAACTTGAGTTGAGATCCCAAGTAAGGCAATAGATAATAAGATAACTCATGAATCTCAAAAACGTTGAAACGTGGAAGGCCAATCGGTTCGAAGGATAAGAATCCTAGAAAAAAGAAAAGCACTTGTAAAGGAAATTGACTACAAAGAGAATGGTCTTGAACAGTGAATGTCGAAACCTCTCATGGGGAAGATGTTGATGATAGTATCAAAGCGATATCAATTAAATATGGTCATACACATATCATATGGAACATATATGAAATGGAATATATTGATGAGATATTTTCTTATTCTATAGCAAGTTACATCATGGGTGGAGATGATGATCCCGAAACCAAAATCTATAACTGATTGTCAAAATAGTCATAACTGGGGTAAATGGAAAGGCGCTATGCAAGCTGAATTGGATTCACTTAACAAACAAAAAGTTTCTGGATGTATTGTTGTTACACTAAGGCTGTAAAGCCTGTAGTGTATAAATGGGTTTTTGTAAGAAAACGAAATGAGAAAAATGAGGTCACACGATATAAAGCGAGACTTGTAGCTCAAAGTTTTCCACAAAGGCCAGGGATTGACTATGAAGAAACATATTCTCCCATTATTGATGCAATAACCTTTAGATACTTAATCAGCTTAGTAGTTTCTAAAAGTTAGAAATGCATCTTATGGATGTCGTTACAACTTACTTATATGGATCACTTGATAGTGACATCTATATGAAAATTCCTGAAGGATTTAAACTCCCTGAAGCATTAAGTTCAAAACCCAAAGAAATGTATTCGATCAAATTACAAAGATCTTTATATGGGTTGAAACAATCTGGATGGATGTGGTACAATCGTTTGAGCGAGTATTTGATAAGTAAAGGTTAATAATCTTATTTGTACATGTGTCGTTATTAAGAAGACAACGCCAAGATATGTGATCATAGCTGTATATGTTGATGATCTAAATATAATTGGGACGCAAAAAGAAATTCATGAAGCAATTACTCTTTTAAAGAAAGAATTTGAGAAAGACCTTGTAAAAATCAAATATTGTCTTGGTTTACAAATTGAACATATGAGCAATAGAATACTTGTGCATCAAATGAACTATACCGAAAAGCTATTGAAATGTTTCAATATGGACAAAGCAAATCCGTTGAGCACTCCAATGGTCGTTAGATCACTTAATATCGAAAATGATCTATTTCGTCCTTGTGAGGACAACAAAGAAGTTCTTGGTCCAGAGGTACCATACCTCAGTGCAATTGGAGCACTTATGTATCTTATGAATTGTACAAGACCTGACATTTCTTTTGCAGTGAACTTGTTAGCAAGATTTCGTTCAGCTCCTACTAAAAGGCACTAGCTCCTACTAAAAGGCACTGGAATGGGATTAAATATATCTTTCGATATCTTCGAGGTACTGTTGATTTAGGCTTGTTTTATCTTAACGATTCAAAAGAAGGGTTAGTTGGTTATGCAGATGCAGGTTATTTATCTGATCCTCATAAAGCAAAATCTCAAACTGGATATGTATTTATGAATGGAGGAATTGCAATTTCATGGCGTTCTAAAAACAAACACTTGTCGCAACATTCTCAAATCATGTTGACGTCATTGCACTACATGAAGCTTTGAGAGAATGTGTATGGCTAAG
This sequence comes from Scalesia atractyloides, assembly GCA_947069175.1. Lineage (NCBI taxonomy): Eukaryota > Viridiplantae > Streptophyta > Magnoliopsida > Asterales > Asteraceae > Scalesia > Scalesia atractyloides. The sequence goes on from CAMTDV010001633.1 coordinate 25,076,925, forward strand.
ATCTATGTCACAACACATATTAACTTCTTGCGGACTAGAGAAAGATCAATGACCAACTCCTATCCACGAAGATAATGCAGCTTGTGTCTCTCATATTGTCAAAGCGTATATTTGGTTTGTAATTGTAATTGGTTTTCTTTATTGATTATGAATAGAGAATACAAGGCCCTATATATATATATATAAACTAATCACAGTCTAGTACCCTCAATAATAATAATCTTGTCTATCTAAACAGTTTAGTCTAACATTCCCCCGCAAGTTGAGGGCGGGGAACACCTGCAACTTGGACAGTAGAAACTCAAATCTTTGTGAAGATAAGGGCTTTGTAAACACATTAGTAACTTGATCATCAGTCGAGACGAACTTGACATTCAGCTTTTCTTGAATAATTTGTTCACGAACAAAGTGGTAATCTACTGCAAGATGCTTAGTGCGGGCATGAAACACTGGATTGGCAGAGAGATAGGTTGCACCAAGATTATCACACCAAAGCGTTGGTGCCTTGCTAACCAGACCGAGTTCATGAAGGAGAGATTTTAACCAAATCAGTTCTGCAACAGTATCAGCAATAGCCTTATATTCGGATTCTATTGAAGATCAAGAGACAGTTCGTTGTTTGCGAGCAGACCAAGAAATAAGGTTGGAACCCAGATAGATAGCATATCTCCCTGTGGATCGACGATCAAGAGGGCAACCAGCCCAGTCAAAATAAAAGAATGCCCGAAGATTAGTAGCCCAATGGAGTCAGAAAAGGCTTGTAGCCTGGACCCTGTGTTGTGACAAAATAGTAGGCCAAGATGAGCCGTGCCCTTCAGATAACGCAATATGCGCTTCACACCAGCCCAATGATTCTCAGTAGGAGTATGCATAAATTGGCACACCTTATTAACTGCAAAGGCAATGTCCGGGTGAGTTAAGGTTGCATATTGTAGAGCACCTACCGTCTGCCTGTATCTGGAAAGATCATCATGTAAAAGACTATCATCAGGTAAGAAGACATGAGAGGTACTCATAGGGGATGATACGGGTTTGCAGTCTGCAAGACCTGATCGGTGAAGGATATCAAGAATATATTTGCGTTGAGACAGAACCAGATCAGAACCATGATGCACCACTTCAAAGCCCAAGAAATAATGTAACTGACCCAAATCTTTGAGTGCAAACATAGAGCTGAGATCTTTAATAATATCATTAACAACCCCAGAGTGATTACCTGTAATGATAATGTCGTCTACATACACAAGAAGATAGACAAGCGTGCCACTTGAATTGAGAATGAATAGGGACGGGTCAGTTTTGGACCCGTGAAAGCCCAACTGAAGAAGAGCCATTGACAATTTTGTAAACCAGGCACGAGGGGCTTGCTTGAGCCCATATAAGGACTCGTGTAATAAGCACACATGATCTAGCCTAGTTTGGTCAACGAAGCCAGGAGGTTGTCGCATATAACTATCTCTTGAAGATCACCATGCAAAAAGGCATTTTGGACATCTAACTAGCTGAGAGACTACTTATTTGTGACAGCAAGTGATAAGACAGTCCTAATAGTAGCAGGTTCGATTACTGGGCTGAAAGTCTCATGATAATCAACTCCATGTTGTGGTGAAATCCTTTTACCACAAGTCGTGCCTTGTACCTGCTAATCTTTCCATTTGGATCCGTTTTCAACCTGTAAACCCATTTACAATCGACGACATTAGTATGAGGGGCAGGGGGAACTAAGGTCCATGTCCCATTCCTATGTAGCACATCCAACTCGTCAGCCATGGCTTGGTGCCATTCTATAGACTTATTAGCAACGGTAAAAGAGGTGGGCTCAATGGGTAAGGTGGGGGTGGTGGTGGCAGTGTAGGTAGTGGGATTATAGCGAGTGGGTGGTTTGGGATGCGGACGTAGGTTAGGAGGTCGAGGTCTAGGGGTTGGGGTTGATTGGGCCGTGTGCATGGTGGGTTCGGTTGAGGGTCCGGGAGACGAGTTAGTGGATGGTGAAGTCGTTGCCATTTCAGGTGAGATGGTGGCCGTTGGTAGTGGATCTGTGGAGGGTGGTGGGGGTGGGATGGGTTCGGTTAGAAAACCAGGTGGTGGTTCAGGAAAGATGGATACATACGATGGTTCGGGTTGTGGTGAAGATTGGGTAGGTACGGGTGTATGGTATGGAAAGATGTGTTCATTGAAATGAACATGTTGGGCATTGTAGAGTCGTTCGGTGGATGGGTCAAAGCATGGTAGCCATGGTGAACAGGGCTGTAGCCAAGAAAGACACACGGGGTGGATTAAAATTCAATCTTATGACGATTGTATGGACGAAGATAAGGAAAACATTGGCATCCGAAAACACGAAGAAAGGAGTAATCAGGTTGCCATTTAAAAACATGTTCATACGGAGATTTGTTGGAGGAGACACGAGAGGGAAGACAGTTGATTAAGTAAACAGCTGTTTCAAAGGCAAATTGCCAGAAACGTTGGGGAAGACTGGATTGTGCAAGAAGAGTAAGTCCAGTTTCCACAACATGGCTATGGCGACGCTCGACAATCCCATTTTGCTCACTTGTGTGAGGGCAAGAGCGTCGATGAATGATACCAAGACTAGTGCAAAAGGACGAAACTCCCCTCCCCAATCAGATTGTATACTTTTTAGTTTGGTGTTAAATTGTATTTCTGCCAATTTAATAAAGTTTGTTAGCACGTTGTAGACATATGATTTTTCAAGTAATGGATAAAACCACATGTATCTAGAATGATGATCTACACATAATAAAAAGAAACGACAACCATCAATGATAAATCGGGCAAAGGCCCCCTAACATCACAATAAACAAGGTCTAAAAAATTTGTACTACGGAAAGTTGAGTCTGACAAAGACAATTTGGAAGACTTGCCTAATTGACACGAAGTACATAAATTATTAGAATACTTGTCCGAAATGGGTAATGAAGAACGTGAAACAATGGAATGAAAAACTTGAGCATGAGGGTGTCCTAAACTTTGATGCCAAGTGGTGGAAGATGCTTTGACAGCAGTGAATGCCACCTTGGGAATAGACTTGAGAAGTGGCAGACGAATGGAGTACAAGCCCTGTTCACTGGGACCCGTTAGGAGGGTAGTGCGTGTAGACTCGTCCTTCACAACAAAATAAGATGAGTGAAATTTAAAGAACAAAATTATCAACACAAAATTTTTGAACAGACAAAAGGTTTTGTTTTAGTTCAGGAACATGAAGTATATTGGATAATTTAAAGGTTTTGTTAGGTGAGTAAATGGTTGAGGATCCAATGTGAAAAATGGGTAATGGGATACCATCACCAATAAGTAAAGAATCATTTCCAAAGTAGGCTTCAGGGTTGTCAATGCCAGATAAGTCTGGGGTAGCATGTCCATTAGCTCTAATATCGGGCTTCCAAGTAAGTCCTGATTGTGATCCAACATCTGAGGAAGTAGCATAATTAGCCTGTGGCGCCGCACCTTACTGGTTGGGCTGATTAGGGCACTGAGACGGGAGATGACCAATGCCACAACGGTTACAGTGGCTATAAACAGTGTTTTGGGTTGAAGCCCAAGAAGCCGATTTCAGTTTCAAAGATCACTTTTCTCATTGACGTGTACCACTAGTATCCCGATTGCGGTTATTTGCGTTAGCACGAGAGTTGCCACACGAAGAATCGCGAGAGCCACGGTTGGCTCGGTGGTTGTTAAATGAACGAGACCCAAAGTAAGCTTGTGGTTGTAATGAAGGTGCAGGATTGAGTTGATAACCCAACTGAGAGGCCATAAGTTGAAGGGTATGAAGCTGCTGTTGTATGGTATCAATGTTGGGCTGCTGAGTGGGTGTGACATCATCCATAAGGGGCTGTTGTGCTGGTGTGGCAGCCGCAAAAAGGGCATGTGGGACCTGCTGATTTGCAGCCAAGATCTTTGTGATCATAAAATCATGGTCACTTAGTAACCCATGAAGCTCGTTAAAGGTAACAGGAGGGAAACGAGACAATAAGTTAGCCTTGAGGCCATTGTATTCTTCACGGAGCCTTGTAACAGTTAGCATGACTAGGTCTTTATCCTTCATTGGTTAACCTATGTTGGCTAGAGCAGTAACATACTATTGGGCCCGTGCCAAGTAGTTGGCTGGTTTTTCATCACCTTGCATGGTGATTCTCAGTAACTGACTTTTGAGGGTATATTCATGAGAGGAAGAAACATGTGCATAAGCGCGTTCGAGTGATAACCATACCTCACGAGAAGTTTGGCCTTGAGCATGCTGAAAAGATTCTTCAGAGACCGTGTTGACAATAAGCATACGTGCATGGGCATCATTAGCAATCCATGGAGCATAGCTAGGGTTGACAGTACTGGTAGTTCCAGTTGTTACATTCTGTGATGGGCACGAGATGGTACCATCCACATAACCGAAAAGGTTATGCGAGGCAAGAAAGGGTTCAACTATATGTTTCCAGTAGCCATAGTTTGTAGGTTTTAGAGTGAATCTGAATTTGTGAGAGTTGTGGGTAGCCTTTTCTTGATTTGTAAAGAGTGTTTGGCAGCCATAGGAATCAGTTAGGGTTGATTGATCAAAAAGCAGTAGGGCTGCAGCTGGAATTAAAAAAAATGTGAACAGTACTTTGGTGAACAATGACAACGGCTAGGGTTTGTATATTAGTGTTAGGATTGACCATGCTCTGATACCATATCAAATCGTGTATTTGGTTTGTAATTGTAATTGGTTTTCTTTATTGATTATGAATAGAGAATACAAGGCCCTATATATAGATAAACTAATTACAGTTTAGTACCCTCAATAATAATAATAATCTTGTCTATCTAAACAGTTTAGTCTAACACAGATGAAGGAAGGGTATATCAAAAGTGACAGAACAAAACATATATCACCAAGATTCTTTGCATATACTCGGGACCTTATTAAAGACAATCAGTTCGAGATGAGATATGTCCAATCCAACAACAATTCAGCCCATATTTTCACAAAAGCACTACTTACAACAACTTTCAGGAAATACGTTCATGACATTGGCATGCGTCACGTACGGAGAATGTGATGCCTTACAAATTGCAACTTGAGGGGGAGCTATAGACTGCACTCTTTTTCCATTAGCTAAGGTTTTTTCCCATTGGGTTTTTCTTTAGCAAGGTTTTTAATGAGGCAGTACTTAAAGACCCCGAAATTCGCAAAGTGTCATCCAAGGGGGGGGGGGTGTTATGAATATTATATAACATTTACCATGAAGATCAAGATTTACCTTTAGATCTACCAAGCAAGTAGATGAACCCTTTGTCAACCTTATAGATAATGCACCATACTACTTGTCCATCAAATAGTTAACCTTGTCTACCAAATAGTTAATCTTTTTGTAGTATAAATACTAGCTCAAGGTAGAAGAAGAAAAATACACCTCATGTATACACTTTCATGAGCTATACAATTCTCTACTGATTACTCTTATAATATTTCTAAAATTATTAAAGTGTTAGCACTAATCTTGTGTTTATTCTTGTTAATTATAACAAATTATTTATTTTTAAAAGTAGAAAAAATATAGTAATTAAAAGTTAAATAACAAAAACCTTATTTATTTTGAAAAGTAGAAAAATATAGTTTTAGAGTTAAATTCGATTTTACTCGATTTGACAAAAAAAACATTCATTTTTTCCCAGAAGATTAAAAACACTGTTTTATCAAAAAAGTTTTAATTGTTCTTTCATTTTTATCCACACCTCTAATCTCTAATGTCATTCATTTTCTTGTTTAGTCCTGTAGTAGTCATGTGATTGATATTTGTAATATTTCCTATAAATCTCAAGAAAAAATAAGCCATGTTTCCATCATTTATTCCAAAGAAATTACCAATGTATCCATCACATGATAAGCACATGGATTAAAGGTAAATAAAAACACACATTTATACGCATTTTTATTAAGTATACAACAAGGCAAACTTAACAATATAGTATTGTTATAAATAATTAGGCTATGGGGTATGCTCACCCATTCCCCGTCTCCCCCATCCTCCACGTCAGTGACACGTCACTTTCCCCTTCCACCTCATCCCTCTTGCCCAATGTAAGAGTATGAATAAAAAACACACATTTACACACATTTTTATAAGGTGCACAACAAGACAAAGTTAACAATATAGTATTGTTATAAATAATTAAGCTATGAAGTGTGCTCACCCATTCCTCTCAACCCATCCTTCACCTCAATGACACCTCACTTTCCCCTTCCACCTCATCCATCTTGCCCAATGTTAGAGTGTGCTCCCCTCAATTTTCTTTATTTAATAAATTTTATTTATAAATAATATTTTCTTGTTCATTGATCTACTAAAATAAAATAACTAAGAAAATTCAACATTTTATACAACAAAAGTCATGGCAGGGAATAGTATTTCTCTACCATTGGCTTATATAGGTGTCAGGGAATAGTGCCAGACAGCTACCTGACACTTCCTATTGGTTTTCCCCTGCTAGCTAAATTATGATTCTTCCCTTAGTTTAAATTTGTAGTTTTTGCCATTTTTTAGTTTTTTTCCTTGTCAAATTACAATTTTGCCCGTAGTGCAAAATTATAGTCATGCATCGTTTTAGTTTTTCTTTTTTTCCGACAAAACTATGGTAGTATTTTGTTTTAAATGGTTGATTCGGTTTAATTTTTATTCATGCCAGACGGCTGCCTGACACACGCTCATTTGTCTTGAAAAAAATACAATTTGTCCTCGGTTTAAATATAATATCTTTCAATCGTTTTAGTTTCTTTAAGCAAAAGTACGGTAGTGTTTTGTTTTAATTGGTTGAATCGATGTAATTTTTTTGAGATCGTGTTATGAGCAGTATGTACAAGTAATCGGAATAAAGACGTACATGTTACGAGAGAGAAATATTCGGCTTAGTACCCCGCAACACGAGTGGGGCAAAAACTAGTTTCATACAATTTAACAAAATTACAATTAAAAAATACAAATTTAAATCTAAAAATACAAACTAAAAGCATAAAATAATTTTTGCCTACATTTTCCTACACATTCACTACTCCTCATCAACGGGATCAGGAACAACTTCTGGAACGACACAAAAGTTATTCCAAATATGGCTAATTAAATCTGCATAAAGGTTCCCATGTACATGATCACTGTGTAACACCCACATATTTGGTTCTTGTTGCCCCTCATCAACCGGCACAACATACTCATGAATGTCATTCAGATCGTATTTGCATATCGCCCGACCTTTGTCTTAGATAATCATGTTATGTAATATTTTACAAGCATACAAACGCATCTCAATCTTTTTGGTGTCCATGCACATGTCGGGTTTTGTATTATATGTCATCGTGCCACCACTAACACACCAAACAACCATTCAACATCCTTTCTTGCCGCTTCTTGGCATTTCACATATTTCTTTCTTGTTATCATCAGGGGGATCTGGTATAATTTTAACAATAGCCTAATAGTTGAGGTATATCCCGTCAGCAAGATAATACCCGTGCTTGTATCCCACCCCATTAAGCATTAACGAAGAATTGGGACCGATACCTTTTATTTTGTCGTCGAAAACCTCAGATCTTGCTAGAACATTTAAATCGTTATTTGAACCTGCAACTCCATAAAAGGCATGCCAAATCCATAGGTCGCTCAAACAGACGACTTCTAGCATTATTGTGGGATGTCATTGATCACCTCGCGTAAATTGAGCTCGCCACGTATTAACACAATTTCTCCATGGCCAATGCGTACAATCAATACTACCTAGCATGCTAGGAAATCCATATCTTTTTGCATGGGATGAATAGAGCTTTTTGATGTCCTTTGTTGGTTTACAAAAGTACACCTTGCTATAACTTCACAACACCTTTGGAAAATTTATAAAAAGACTCCCGTGATGTTCTAGCAAACATCCTTAAATATTTAACCCATGAATCACTAGCAGTATCGTAAGCCATTTGAGGAATTGCGATATGCCTTTTGTAAGGGAGTAAAACCCCTTTTCATTTTTGTCCTATGGTAATGTGAAAAATCCATCCAAATTAGCCAAATCATTGGCAATACGTAAGAACAATCGGCGACTCACCTGAAACCGAAGCCTAAATTGTTCCTCGGCACACACACAATTTTCAGCAAAATAGTCACCCACCAAACGATCATGTGCACCTTTAATAAAGTTAGAAAAAAGTAACAAATCATCGTAAAATTTTTTAAAAATAATTATAATAATAACACTACTTATTCCTAAAAAATTGAATGTAAACAAATAATATACCTTCCCGATCTCTATTTAGCGCAACACTCATTTTCTTAGTTTTGAAGTTCCTTCGTCTGCTTCTCCATCTCCATCATCCCGTTAACGTAAAAGTTTACAGCGTTTTCCTCATATGACGATTGTAACATCCGCCAAAAACGGATCCCAGAAACCCGACTCGTTTTTAAACCAGATCCTTAGAAAATATATGAAAATGAGATTTTTATTATTTTGTGTCTTTAATATTAACGTGTGATAATGTAATGATATTTGGGTTAAAAATATTAATTTTGCAAACAAATTTGAGTGAGTTTCGTTAGAATTATAAAAGAAATAAATAAACGAGTTAAAAATAAAAGTTAGAGTAGTTAAGGAACTAGATGGGCCAAAACAGCATAAAACCCAAACACCCTACCCACGTGATGCCACGCGCCACACACCCCTTTCCCCACTCGCCCTAGCCACCCCTCGCCTTCCCACGCGCCCAAACCCTGTCTCCTTTACCCAGCCGCGACCCGAGAACCCGATCCAACCCCATCTCGCCTGTATCACGACGTTTTACCTTCAAACCGGTTCTATTATGATCGGATTTATTGCGAATTAAGATCCGAACTAGCTAATCGTTCCATTATTATCTATAACTGATTCATTTAAGAACAATTAATTCACCACTAGAGCTTGATCAAGAAGTCGAACAGATTTGGTCCAATTCGTCAAAGTTAGCTTATATAACTGACAACAATTGAGTCCTCTTATCTTTTTACATATTCCCCACCCTCAATTCTAGTTCTCAAGCAATCTATCTCGCGGATTCAAATCAAGAACGAATCCAGGGCTCGTAACTTTATCCAATGATTTCTCCCTCAATTTACAACGAAACAGGTGATTCTTGAGTCCTTTTCATTTATTTTTTCATGCTATATAAAAGCCCTCTATCCATTTCTGTGATAGAGGGAAAACGAATTCGAATCTTAATCATTGTGAAACTAGGTTTCTTAAATGTATTATTTCGGGTCTTTTTAATCTATAATCATGTTTTAGTGAAATTGAAGATATCAAACTGATCGTTTACATATTAGATTAAGTTCCAGAAATTTTGGGAACTTTTAGGTATTGTTTGGATTTATTATGTAATTAAACATTTTTTATTAGTTTAGAAAATTAGGGTAAAATACAAATTAATCAAAATATTATATCCTCATTTATATATTCTGATTTTTCTAGATAATAATAAAGTTATAAAATTTTTATAACAAGTTTCACATTTAAATTTTAATTTGTTTATAATGAGAAGATCACATAAATTATAAAAACTATTTTTTATTCTTTTTAAAAATATAACTATATTTGTTGTATAAATATAACCATGTAGAATAAAATAATATTCCACGTAAAATGATTATAATTTCTAGTTAGTAAGAGTTGATGGATTATTTATTAATACTTAAATTTAATGATCCAAAAGATATAGTAACATATATAAAATTTATGTTATTATTTCCAATAAAAAACTCATATGTATTTATTAATGCATGGACTTATATATTTATTTAATTGTTAAGTATTCATTTATATATCAAAATTCAAGACTCACAAAACATAACATAAGTAATTTTATGTTAATATATCTTGGAACAATAATCTTAATCAAAATCTTTTTTTATTTATGTAATTACTTAAATTACTATATAAATCATAGTAGGTTTTAGAAACGGTATAAAAAAGCCCTTCTTTTGAAAGAAAATTACAAAAATACCAAGGTATATCCTGAGAGTAGAAAATTTTCTAAAGGTGCATGTGAGTAAGGGTAAAGATAGGTAAAAATGGGGGCCAACCACAATAATCTTACTTTTGGTGTCTTATGATTTGAACCACCATACACTTTGTTAGCTACTAAGTTTTGGTCCCTAAAGTTATTTTTTTTTGTTTATTTACTTAAAGTTGTTTTTAACTTTCTATTAAGTTTTAAAGTTTTCATTTTGCCTACTAAGTTTTGGTCCCTAAAGTTATTTTTTTTTTGTTTATTTACTTAAAGTTGTTTTTAACTTTCTCTTAAGTTTTAAAGTTTTCATTTTGCCTCCATTTTCTTAAAATTTTATATTAGTTGTTGTTTGCTTACTACTTATATTACGGTCTTACGACCCCGCGCTCGCAACGTGGGGGGTTAAAAATTAGTTATTTATATATTTTTGGGTAGGAATTTATAAATCAAATATTGTTTTATAAAATTCCCCAAATAAAAGAACCTAATTTCCTAGTCTTGTTATATCGTTTCGTTCGTTTCGGTTTTGTTATTTATATATTTTAGGGTAATTTCATTTGGATTATCCATTTTCTTCTTGCGGTATGAGTAAATCATTCCCCTTTTATACTTTAAAACATTCTGAGGTGTATCATCATGTCACAAAATCTCACATCCATTTTATTCACTAAATTAAACATGCAAATTCATTGTGTACAATATGTGTTATGTGTTTACTTGTTCATTTGGATTATATGTGGTAATTAAGTCAAGCGAGCAAAGTCAAGCATCATTATGGATCCATAGGTGGACCATTTACCTATGGCTATGGGTGATTGACTGATTGGAACTGCCATCATTCATTCTAACTCCTCGGAGTTAGGGACACAGGCAAGTATACATTTATTTTTCTTTATTGTTTCTTGTTGTGATTATTCAATTAACACATGATTGCATGATTATTTTCAAAATAACTTCTTTTCATTCAATATCAGGTTTATTCACTAGCTCTCGTAGTTGAACCAAATATTTTACACGTGATACTAAAATGAGGTTTGAAGACGCATGGACTGAAGTCACATAAGAATTGCCTAAGAATTAAACAATGGAATTTCAATGTATTTTTTATTTTGAATCATGTTTGGATTATTTGAACTTTGTATGCTTTGGTGTGCGATTTTAATAAATGATACGAATGATTTTGAAACATTTACTAGTGTCATGAGCTATGGACAATCATTACGCCTCGATCGATAATCCGTCACGGGTTAGGGTGTGACAATGATGAACTCATGGCTATTAACAAAAGGTTAACAAGATTATATAAAACAATTATAGAGAATTATGTGATTTGTTGAAGAGGAATGTATAAGGTTGGAGAAATTATGAATTTTAGTTTTTAATGTATGGATATATATAGGTATAAAATGATTTTTTTTACCGTTATTAATGGTAAAATATATGAAAACATTCAAAATTCATTGGTTGAGTTCGGTAGGAATTTGTCGTTGCCACCGAAACCGAAATGAGGGAGAGGTGTTCTTGCCGCCGCCAATCCACCACCTTAGCTTCCCCCTTCCCATGCTAAACCCCACACCCCACAACCTTATAATAACATACAAAATGTACCATCATTTCTCTATTTATGATTTGTCGTTGTTTATAATTAACAGTTGGATATATTTGTGACGTATGTAATAGTTGGTGGATTAAGAATGAATAAGAATCATTTTTTCGTTCTCATATTTATCTCTTGTTTGTTTACACTTTATCAACACCTTTTCTCTTTATTGATTTCTAATCTCGATCTTTTCAAGAATTTTTTAGCTGAACATCCTCAAGATCTTTTTTGGTTGCTGCAGTCACTTTGCAAAAACGAGTCCCTTCCATGTCCTAACAACACCATAATGGTCTTAATGTAAAAAACAATTTTCTTTTCTTGATTGGAATCCGACAGTGAAGAGAAAACCAATTGTTAAATTCTAAACCTCAAAATCATCACCATCACCCCCCACTGCCAAGCTCTTCTTTTGCTCACAATCATCAAATCAAAAGCTACAGAGTAGCAACTACAAGGTGGAAATTCAGTGGGTCGAAGTCGATCCACGATTCAAAGCAAGACCCTGAAGTTAAATGACCTGTTAAACAACAAGTTACACACCTGGACAGCCGCACCCGATGTCAATTGGTACCCGCAAGTTTCCGGATCCCTATGGATCGGTGATTTTTCTTTGGATTCAGGTAAGTAACTTAACCTATTCAAATTATACAAATTACAAATTGTTCAGAATCGCTAGAAAGTAAATCAGGAAAAGGGTGTGCATATGCATGTTCCTCTCATTTCTCTCGGTACTCTTACGGAGTTCATATCGATTTCTACCATTACCGACATCTATGAAGGAACCCTAACTCAGGATATCGAGGAAAACACGTCCAAGTTCCAAATTCAGACGTTACGTGATTTTAAGGGCGGCCGTCTCGGTTACGTAGCATAAGCAAACTAAGAGACTTGGTCAAAGTTTTCATAAATCATTTTATGAAACTAGTTGATGCCCCGGCCCGCGTTGCGGGGCGATGGCCGAATAATAAGCGAGTGTTAGGCAGCTCATTGACATGTAAAACAATTAAATTGAGTCAACTAATTAAAACAAAACACTTTTATAGTTTTGATAAAAAAAACTAAAAGAATGACAATATTGTAATTTTTAACTAGGGGAAAGATGTATTTTTTGACTGGAGTAAAATCATAATTTGCCAAAAGCTAAAGCGATAGAAGTACTGTAATTTGAACCAGGGGCAAAATTGTAAATTTGCACAGGGGAAATTCGTAATTTTGAACTTGGGGTAATAGCGTAATATAAATTTGAAGTAAAGGCACAATCGTAATTTTAAGCTGGAGACAAAACCACAATTTTATTTTGAACCGAGGGCAAAATCGTAACTTTGAGTTGGGGGGCAAAAGCATAATTTTATTTTTAACTGGGGCAAAAACGTAATTTTTAACTAATGGGGAAATCATAATTTTTTAAACGGGGAAAAATCATATTTTTGAATAGAGGGAAAAATCGTAATTTTTAACTAAGGGCAATAACATAATTCTATTTTGAACGGGGGCAAAAGGTAATTTTGAGCTGAAGCCAAAATCGTAATTTTGAATCGAGGGCGAAATCGTAATTTTTAGCTAGGGACAAAAACATAATTTTATTTTGAGTTGAGGGCAAAACCGTAATTTTAGGCAGAAGCGAAAACGTATTTTTTAAAGGGATAAAAAATAATAAACTGGTTGGTCTAATGGGGGAGTGCCTGGCAGCTGTCTGATACTATTCCCCCCAATTTAGGATTGCACTATTCCCCCAACTTAGGATTGTATATGTAGTAAATATTTTGAGTTGAGGGCAAAACCGTAATTTTAGGCAGAGGCGAAAACGTATTTTTTAAAGGGAAAAAAAATAATAAACTGGTTGGTCTAATGGGGGAGTGCCAGGCAGCTGTCTGACACTATTCCCCCCAACTTAGGATTGCACTATTCCCCCAACTTACGATTGTATATGTAGTAAATAAATAAATAAATTGTCTTTTCTTCTTTTTTTTCTTTTTATGACTAAAGTCATTTAAATATATTCTTTTTGAAACCACCAAATTTAGTTTTGGAGATGTTAATAGGCTGCCTTATTTTTTTTTTGGCGAGTCTGAGTCTCATTTATTTTCTTTGAATGACCAATGGATAAAAGCCCAGCTACCCGGGGTAACTGTTGATCCTAGATTCATAAAACGATTAATGATTTCGATAAAACAGTTGAACCAATGTGTTTTGCGGAATTAGAATTCAATACTTGACAATCTTGGAGTTATAGAATTTTTATGTGTTATTCAAATAATAAAATGTTTTACAAAGATGAATAATAAATGTGTTTTCTAATTAATATACATAAAAATTCTACCTATATGGAACAATTAAGTTTCGAATTTTGGTGATGGATGCGAGAAAAGATTTTGAACTGTATGAATGCTCTCCTAAAATTAGTTGTCTTTTTTTTTCTTTGGTTGTATTGCTATTTATAGGGAAAGTTCATGGGATCATTAAACAATACTTTATTGATCTCGATGACCTGTGGGTTTTCTTAAACTTTATCCTATGATGTTTATGCACAAATCATAAACTTCTAGAAGACATACATTTATTTTAGGATGTGAGTTTAATTAATTGTAAATGTTTTGAAAGATTGTAAATGGAAGAAGGTAAAATAGAGTGAATTGCAGCGGAAATAGAAAACTTTATTTTACAATTAACAGAAGATTGTTTTCATCATCATGCTTTCAAACTTGTAGTTTTGCATGTGAATCACAAACTCTCTCTCAGCCTTTTATAAAAAGTTTGATAGTACAGAAATGCAGAGAAGATGATTGGTGAATGAAATTTAAATACAACGAAGTTAAGTATTTATACTTCAATGCTAACCTCTGAGTGTCACACCCCGACCCGCAGCGGAATAAGAGTCGAGGCATAATTGGGTTATCACCAAAGCTCATGACATTTACTAATATGTTTCATATTTATTAAAGTCAAAGTTACATTCCAAATAATCCAAACATGTCCATACAATACAAAGAAATAACTAAACAAAATAATTCCAATCTCTAAATCATTTTATTCTTCTAGACCAATCCTATGTGTTTCTGGCTGCAGCTGGTTCACCTGTATCATGTGTAAAAATGGGGGTTTTTGGGTCAACATAAGTTGGCGAGTGAACCTTGTTAGATAAACATTTAATATTAATTTACTTGTTAGTTTATCAATGAAAAATTGTGCATAATCATAAATGAGCAAATGTAAATAATCAGGCAGTAGCAATTTGCAATCACAACTATAACATACAATAACATATGATAGCATATATTAACATACCAACATCATACAATAAATAACATAAATAAAACTGTGCGATCAAGGCTCAATCAAACGGAGCCGATCGTATTGCATGTACTGAAAATGAAAAATGTCTGTGCGATCAAGGCTCAATCAAACGGAGCCGATCGTATGTGGGCATGCCAGGTTCACGCTCATAATGTAATGGGGAGCGGCGGCCTATGAAATTGCATGTACTGAAAATGATAAATTGCATCTAACAATAACCACACAACAGTTGAAACAAACTGAATACACATGTTCATGATATGATGTATGCACAATGATTTAAATATAATATATAGCAAGACGCGTGACACACCCCAAAACGTGATTAAAACAGGGAATTTGTAAAGATTCACTCACATTGGGTGCGTTTGATTGGAGATGATGAGATGAGCACGAATTGGAAGAGCGGAACAACGAGAAATAATTAACCTAAATAATAACGGAAAATATAGTAAATGAGTGGATTTTATTAAGGATTTTAATGGAATTTTTAGATATATTTTTGTGAGTTTAAGGCTATTTTCTATCTTTAAAAATATTATTTTAAGTATTTTTAATTGATTTTTAAATTAAATTAAATAAAAAAAATAAAAAAAAAATTGTTTATTTTTGCGTTGACCGTTGACCGTTGACTTGTTGACCTGTTGACCGGTTCGGTCAGTGTGCATGTATGCGCTGGGTGAGACTCGAACCCGAGACCTCCCGTACGCGTGCACGCAGCTCTACCAACTGAGCTTCGTGTCTAACCCGAAATATTTCTGTTTTTAATTATATTTATATACTAATTAGATTAATCCGAAAATCATTTATTTAAAAAGATTTTAACATAACGATTCGGTGCGCTCCACAGGTCTCGAACCCGGGACCTGTGGTTTAGTTTGGCACACAGTCCATCGCTGGACTGTGTGTCTATCTTGGTAAATATCCTAGTTTTTATTATACTTAACATATACCGGAGTTAACCCGGTTCAGTTTTAAACAAAAAAAAAACATTTTATTACTGCAAAGGTGTGTATCAAGAATCGAACTCGGGACGTGTATGTTTTTTATTTGCACACAGTCCATCGCTGGACTGTGTGTCTAAACCCGTTTATAATTCCGATTTTAATTAATCTTATGTCAGTGTGTCTAACCCGTTTATAATTCCGATTTTAATTAATCTTATGTCATCTCTGAACTCGTCTTCTTCGTTTCAAACACAGACATCAATCAAAGCAACTGATACGTGATTAATTCAGTTAATGAACAAGATGAACAATTTGAAAGCATTGAACCGAAGAGTTTGGGGAAAGAAAATACCGAACAGATCGTCTTCTTCAGAAAATCCGGCGAAGCTCGTCGGCTCTGTTTTGGAACCTTCGGCTGTTAGAATCAATTAACAGGTTGGAGGGATTAGATGTGAAATTGTGATTATCAGTATGTTTGAATGAGCATACCGGTAATCAGCGAGTTTCCGACAAATCCAGGAGCTTTCCGGTGAAAACAGAAAGTCCAGCAATGTCGTCTGTGGTTGATTATGAGCGATGGGTTAATGTTAGTAAGGTTCTAACAATTGATTGAAACAGTAAAGTCGAGGTATTTTACCGGTTTAAGTTGAGTCTCGGTTTTCCGGCGACTTGCAGAGAATTCCGGCGATGATCAGAAAGCACTTCCGACGACCAGAAAATAGAATAAACACAGAATTAGAAGCTTTGGGAATGAAATTGAATCGCGAGATGAGTGTTTTGTTGAAGTAATTTCAGAATAAAAGTTTTCGGTTATAAAAACCAAACAACACCTGAATTTAAGTTCATTAACGTCGAATTGATTTAAGATATCGGTTTTATCGGTTATGATCAGGATTCCGCGACAGATCAAACGTCTCGATCGGTTTGAAAACCGATATCCGTTTCAGTTGGCGTAACAGGTTGACTTTCAGTTGCATATATGACTTAATTGTTCCCCAGAACTTCACAAAATGATCAAGTGGCGGAGTGGTGGTGTGGGTGTGTGTTAAGTCTTTGGATTTAGATTCCGGCTGACCCGGGTTCGAAACCCGGCAGCAGTATTTTATTTTTATTTCATTATTTTTAGTACATTTTCTAAAATAAATTTTATATTCTAATATACTTAGTAATTATGTATCGTTTAAAATTAATTTGGGCATTAAATACGCAACGAAATTTTTAACTGATTGTTCGGTTGATAAACGAAGCGGGTTTGGTAAATCCGGTTTTTGGCGGATGTTACAGTATCCCCTACTTTTAGAAATTTCGTCCCGAAATTTAAGTAATGGTAGTAGGAAAAAGGTGCGGGTATTTTTCGCGCATTGAGTCTTCACGTCCCCAAGTAAACTCAGGTCCCCGTTTCGACTCCCAGCGTACCCTAATAATTGGAATGCGACTTCGTTGAAGACGTTTTCTCCGAAGTCCATGATCTCTACAGGTCTTTCAATAAAATGCATAGATTCATCAATCTGAATATCTTCCAGAGGAATGTGGAGGTTTTCGTGACACTTCTTCAAGTTTGATAGGTGGAATGTGGGATGAATCCTGTTGAGTTCTTCTGGTAGATCAAGCTTGTAAGCTATAGGTCCTACTCTTTCGAGTATCTTGAAAAGTCCTACGTAGCGTGGTGCTAGCTTGCCCTTTTTGACCAAAACGAACTACTCCCTTCCACAGTGATACTTTTAGAAGTACATGATCACCAATGTTAAACTCTAAAGGCTTCCGTCGTTTGTCTGCATAACTCTTTTGACAACTTTGGGCCGCTAAAAGATTGTTTCGGATTTGATGGATCTTGTCTGCGGTTTCTTGGATCAATTCTGGACCAGTGATTTGAGCTTCCTCAATTTCGTGCCAACATACTGGAGATCGGCACTTACGACCATATAAAGCTTCAAAAGGTGCCATGCCGATGCTTGAATGATAGCTGTTGTTGTACGAAAATTCGACTAATGGTAGATGAGCGTCCCAATTACCCTTGAAGTCTATGACACATGCTCGAAGCATATCTTCAAGAGTTTGAATGGTGCGTTCAGATTGACCATCAGTTTGAGGATGATAGGCGGTACTGAGATCTAATCGCGTACCCATAGCGGCTTGTACTGCTTGCCATGTTCGTGAAGTGAAACGACCATCACGATCAGAAATAATGCTTAACGGTACTCCATGTCGGCTTACGATTTCGCTGATATAAATACGAGCTAGCTTTTCGTTCTTAAAATCTTCGCGGATAGGAATAGAGTGAGCTGATTTTGTAAGTCGATCAGTTATTATCCATATAGTGTCATACCCACCAGAAGTGCGAGGTAACCTGGTAATGAAGTCCATGGTTATATTTTCCCACTTCCATATAAGTATTTTAGGTTGGACCAGAAGTCCTGAGGGTCTTTGGTGTTCAGCTTTTATTTTGGAACATGAAAGGCACTTGGAAACAAAATCAGCAATATCCTTTTTCATTCCAGGCCACCAGTAGGTGTATCAAAGGTCTTGATACATCTTGTCGGCTCCTGGGTGTATAGAATATCGTGTTTTGTGCGCCTTATTCATAAGAGAAAAAAAATATCACGAAGGTTATTGTGGTTAGGAATCCATATGCGATCTAGACAGTATAGAATACCGTCGGATTTAGTTTCAATTTTAAGTTCAGCTCCACAAGACAGCTCCTTGCGTACGTCTCCTTTCTGTTACTGAAACATGCTGAGCTTCTCGGATTTTGATCTTTGATCTCGCTTACGATTTTATGTATAATCGTTTGAGGGAACTGATACATTTGTAATGTTAAGGTATGTATCATAAAACAAAAACTTCAACCATGACGATATTTAAACCTACACGGAACTTTTCATAACCTCCTGGTAATGCTTTTGATCCTTTGCCAAGAATCCTTATATATAGGAAGTACCAGCGGCGTATCCACCATATTCTTGTCAAATTTTCGTTGGCTTTATCAGTAAATCATGATCAGTTCTATGTGACTCTAAAACATAAACAACACAACGAACAAAACTTGAGTCTAAGTTCTGAGATGATACATGACTAAATGATGACAGTACCTCTCTCGTTGGTTATGACGAAGGGGTCAGTCTATGTAAAAGTGTGACACAACCCAACTTCTTTAAATGATGAGATTGAGATACGTCGAGATGTATGATGATATAAATGTTAAATCAATGAGTATAGAACAAAACTGTAATATCAAATCGCATTAAAATTCTTGGATACATAATTCCCAAATTTTACAACTGGAATACGGAAAGATTGAGATAACATAAAGAAAACATTAAAACTAGACGATTAGAGTTGAGTCTTGATTCTTGGCGAGGAAAAATTAGTTGGGTGATTCGTTTGGGCCGTTATTATTTTCAACAGTATTGGCGTTGATGTTATAAGCTCTTCCTCTTGCAGGTGGTGGAGCTTGGTTAGCTTGATTCACCGGATTTGCTTGAGCTTGGGCATGAATGATGTTCACCAAACATGGACAAGTGTTTCTAAAATGGCTTGGATCTCCACAATTATAGCAAGCCCGCATAGGTTGTACCATGGGATAGTTGGGTTGATAGTATGTTTGGGCTAAATGTTGGGTAGGTGGTAGTAGTAGGGGTTGTTGGGCTTGACCCATTATTTGTTGATGGGTTTGGGTTGAAGGCTGGTGGCGGTTCGTTCGCTGAGGTATGCGACAGGTTTGAACAGTATGACCTGCGCGACCACAGCCGGTGTAATATTGGCAAGGATGATCAGGAGAATGGTGGTATTGGCAACGGTTGCATTTTGGTAACGGGCCAGAGTATGGTCTTTTGTATGGTGCAGATGAAGGGGCGACTTGGGTAATGGGTGCAGCAGGAATAGGGTAATTGGTTTGTGTGACGGCGAAGTTTCCTGTGCTTCGATTCCTTTTACCAGTAAACTTCAAGGAGGAACCAGAATGGTTTGAAGTTTGAGCCTCAATGGGGGCTTTCTTCTTCTCCTCTTTGAATTTACCGTTTCGAATGCGATTTTCGGTCAGTTCAGTGGCTAGTTCCATAGCAGCTTCAAGTGTTGCTGGTGAAGTGCTGAGAACTGAATCTTGAATTTTCGAGGGAAGACCTCGAATATAATGCTCGATCAAGCGATAAGTTGGGGTGAACAAGTTAGGGACCATTTGGTTCAAACCTCTTGTTGTAGATGGTATGATCTCCCTCCTTTTGCTTTAAAGAATGAAATTCGTCCTCCAACTTTTTAATCTCACTCCTAGGACAGAAACGCCTAGTCATGATTTCCCTTAACTCCTCCCAAGTTAAGGCCATTGCATCATCAATTCCCCTTTTCCCTTTTTCAGTATTCCACCAAGTGAGAGCTACCCCAAATAGTCACCCGGTGGCGTATCGAACCTTGCGATCCTCAGGACAATCGCAGTTGAGGAAAGTGTTTTCCATCTCCTCAAACCAATGGAGGAGAGCAGTGACACCTTCGGTCCCTTCAAATTTAGGAGGATCACAAGATTTGAAATGTTTGTATGTGCACTTGCTGGTAGGAGGGTTGCCGATGTTTTGGTCATTCTGTTGGGGAGGATTAGTGGGATTTGTGGCGAGGGCTTGTTGTACTTGGACCACAATGTCAGGAAGCACCGTGGCCATTTGTTTCGCGATTTGTGCGGCCAAACGTTCGTGAGATCTTCCTGATCTTTTACTCCCTCGCTGTTGTCTAGCCGACATCTACAGGAACGTACATAAGAAGATTGTGAGTTTATGGAGTCTTTTAGGTGTCATGTGTCTTTAGAAAAATGAAAATAACATAAATATCAATAATGCAACTACATCTATAGGATGTCTTGGGTTTGCTCATGTTGGGCCTCAAATGTCCCCCATACCTTCACCTGTATAGTCATGTGGGCCCCCATGGCTATTGGCTTGGTAGGATTTACATTAGTATTGGCGATTTAACACTCGCATCACCCGAATGCAAACCACAAAATATGTTTACGAGATGTATGGTCGGAATGTGTCCAGGTGTAGACACAATGACAACTCAAAGTGGGGTTAGCTCACACGACGTTTGGTATAGCATGCTTTGGCCTAATAGGTACTTCGTACTCTCATCGTTATCCCCAGGTAGGCAAACTGGTCCTTTATTTTGGATTTATACGAATGCCAGCCTAGACAGGACGTTCCGACTACCGGTACTGGTACCCTTCCAGTTACTACATGCCCGTCATGAAAACTCACTTTGATGAGATTTGAAAACACAAAAATCGTTGTAAAAGCAATCATGATGTGGTGTGTGCTTTCATGGATGTGATATGTTATGAGAATATGATTCATGATAGGCATTATATGATAATACATACTTATGAACATGCTTGCATAATATTGAATGTAACATTTAACATAAAACATATAAACATCATGAAATTTGGCATGTAACACACAAAAATCTTATAAGTTTCTAATCAACTATAGTATAGGCTCTAAGGGTCTACTAACCTATCCTATATCCCTATAGTCAAGGCTCTGATACCAATCTGTCACACCTCGACCCGCACCGGAATAAGAGTCGGGGCATAATTGGGTTATCACCAAAGCTCATGACATTTACTAATATGTTTCATATTTATTAAAGTCAAAGTTACATTCCAAATAATCCAAACATGTCCATACAATACAAAGAAATAACCAAACAAAATAATTCCAATCTCTAAATCATTTTATTCTTCTAGTCCAATCCTATGTGTTTCTGGCTGCAGCTGGTTCACCTGTATCATGTGTAAAAATGGGGGTTTTTGGGTCAACATAAGTTGGCGAGTTAACCTTGTTAGATAAACATTTAATATTAATTTACTTGTTAGTTTATCAATGAAAAATTGTGCATAATCATAAATGAGCAAATGTAAATAATCAGGCAGTAGCAATTTGCAATCACAACTATAATATATTAACATACCAACATCATACAATAAATAACATAAATAAAACTGTGCGATCAAGGCTCAATCAAATGGAGCCGATCGTATTGCATGTACTGAAAATGAAAAATGTCTGTACGATCAAGGCTCAATCAAACGGAGCCGATCGTATTGCATGTACTGAAAATGAAAAATGTCTGTGCGATCAAGGCTCAATCAAACGGAGCCGATCGTATGTGGGCACGCCAGGTTCACGCTCATAATGTAATTGGGAGCGGCGGCCTATGAAATTGCATGTACTGAAAATGATAAATTGCATCTAACAATAACCACACAACAGTTGAAACAAACTGAATACACATGTTTATGATATGATGTATGCACAATGATTTAAATATAATATATAGCAAGACACGTGATACACCCCAAAACGTGATTAAAACGGGGAATTTGTAAAGATTCACTCACATTGGGTGCGTTTGATTGGAGATGATGAGATGCGCACGAATTGGAAGAGCGGAACAACGAGAAATAATTAACCTAAATAATAACGGAAAATATAGTAAATGAGTGGATTTTATTAAGGATTTTAATGGAATTTTTAGATATATTTTTGTGAGTTTAAGGCTATTTTCTATCTTTAAAAATATTATTTTTAAGTATTTTTAATTGATTTTTAAATTAAATTAAATAAATAAAAAAAAAATTGTTTATTTTTGCGCTGACCGTTGACCGTTGACTTGTTGACCTGTTGACCGGTTCGGTCAGTGTGCATGTATGCGCTGGGTGAGACTCGAACCCGAGACCTCCCGTACGCGTGCACGCAGCTCTACCAACTGAGCTACGTGTCTAACCCGAAATATTTCTGTTTTTAATTATATTTATATACTAATTAGATTAATCCGAAAATCATTTATTTAAAAAGATTTAACATAACGATTCGGTGCGCTCCACAGGTCTCGAACCCGGGACCTGTGGTTTAGTTTGGCACACAGTCCACCGCTGGACTGTGTGTCTATCTTGGTAAATATCCTAGTTTTTATTATACTTAACATATAGCGGAGTTAACCCGGTTCAGTTTTAAACAAAAAAAAGCATTTTATTACTGCAAAGGTGTGTATCAAGAATCGAACTCGGGACGTGTATGTTTTTTATTTGCACACAGTCCACCGCTGGACTGTGTGTCTAACCCGTTTATAATTCCGATTTTAATTAATCTTATGTCAGTGTGTCTAACCCGTTTATAATTCCGATTTTAATTAATCTTATGTCATCTCTGAACTCGTCTTCTTCGTTTCAAACACAGACATCAATCAAAGCAACTGATACGTGATTAATTCAGTTAATGAACAAGATGAACAATTTGAAAGCATTGAACCGAAGAGTTTGGGGAAAGAAAATACCGAACAGATCGTCTTCTTCAGAAAATCCGGCGAAGCTCGTCGGCTCTGTTTTGGAACCTTCGGCTGTTAGAATCAATTAACAGGTTGGAGGGATTAGATGTGAAATTGAACTAATGAGTAATGATTATCAGTATGTTTGAATGAGCATACCGGTAATCAGCGAGTTTCCGACAAATCCATGAGCTTTCCGGTGAAAACAGAAAGTCCAGCAATGTCGTCTGTGGTTGATTATGAGCGATGGGTTAATGTTAGTAAGGTTCTAACAATTGATTGAAACAGTAAAGTCGAGGTATTTTACCGGTTTGAGTTGAGTCTCGGTTTTCCGGCGACTTGCAGAGAATTCCGGCGATGATCAGAAAGCACTTCCGACGACCAGAAAATAGAATAAACACAGAATTAAAAGCTTTGGGAATGAAATTGAATCGCGAGATGAGTGTTTTGTTGAAGTAATTTCAGAATAAAAGTTTTCGGTTATAAAAACCAAACAACACCTGAATTTAAGTTCATTAACGTCGAATTGATTTAAGATATCGGTTTTATCAGTTATGATTAGGATTCCGCGACAGATCAAACGTCTCGATCGGTTTGAAAACCGATATCCGTTTCAGTTGGCGTAACAGGTTGACTTTCAGTTGCATATATGACTTAATTGTTCCCCAGAACTTCACAAAATGATCAAGTGGCGGAGTGGTGATGTGGGTGTGTGTTAAGTCTTTGGATTTAGATTCCGGCTGACCCGGGTTCGAAACCCGGCAGCAGTATTTTATTTTTATTTCATTATTTTTAGTACATTTGCTAAAATAAATTTTATATTCTAATATACTTAGTAATTATGTATCGTTTAAAATTAATTTGGGCATTAAATACGCAACGAAATTTTTAACTGATTGTTCGGTTGATAAACGAAGCGGGTTTGGTAAATCCGGTTTTTGGCGGATGTTACAATGAGCATCTTTGCTGATCCTAACCACTGATTAACCTATCATCTGCTAAATACAAAGCACTGTTACATTGATAAATACTGATATCACAAGCTCTGCTGGTCTTCATCAGACCTTGACTTTATTCTTCATCAGAGCTTTGCTTCACCAGACCTTAGCTTCAACAGTTCTTGTATAGCAGACCTTGGCCTCATCAGAGGCTTGGGTCAGAGTTTAGAAACTCTGTTATGCAGGATCAATCATCTGATGACCTTTTGGCTTTATATCATCTGTTTCTTTGATATGGTTCAATCCTAACAATCTCCCCCTGGAACAGATGACGTCAAAACCCATGATTTATTATTGATCTTTATTTCTCAACATGAACTATCTTATTTGCCCTTTGAATTGTAATTCAAAGTTAAGAGATTCAGTATTATCCTCATCCTTTTTGAGCTCTAGATTCATGAGGTATTGGAGGTCTGCTGCACATAGCCCATATGCATCCTCCTTGCTTATCTTGGTAGCATCACCATTTGATTTGAGCAAAGTCAATTTGTGGGTGTTTTTATCAACCTTCCACTTTAGAATTTTTTGATCAGATGGCTTTCTAGGATGACTTTTTATTGTTGAGAAGAATGGTTGAATTTGATGAGCAATTTTTGACAAAGTTTCTCTCAGCATATCACTTGCTTCATCAGTGTGGAATTGTGCTTGATGAATAACGCTTTCTTTGATAAAGGTTAGTTCAAACATCTTTTTATCTTCCTTAGACATCTCCCTTTGCCTTTTTCTTTGATTCAAGCCAAGGATGGATGGGGTAGATGTTGAAGTTGATTTTTGAGTAGGTTGGGCTTGATGAACTATAACCTCTAATCCTGAGTAATTTGGCTTTTGTGGCACTGTTGGATCTTTCTTTCTCAACACGTCCAACCCTTTATATGCTTCCACAATCTTAACCTCTGACCATCTTGTGATTTGATTCTTTGTTCCATAGTTTGCAGCTATTAACTCTTCTTTCATCCTTCTGAGCTTTAGAGCTTTATCAGGCACATTTTTCTTTAATTTGGACCAGTCTGGAGGAGTAGGCTTTTTGTTAGGATCTTTCAGCATTTCTTGCATCCTTTCAACGACTTGTTTCATCACTCACAGACCAATGTTCTTGCATCATTTCTTGCATCTTTCAGCATTTCTTGCATCTTTAATTGATACTGCATGTAGTTCTGAACTTCTCTGTCACTCCTTCCATTTGTATCTCTTCTTGTATATCCTCTGCTTGTTTGGCTTTTAAGTGCAGGTATTCATCAATGTTCTTTGGCTTAGGATATCCTTGTAGAGATGGGAGGTCCCTCTTTTCTGGATCTTCTTCAGAATAAAATGACTTGATTTCTTCTTTGACAACTGGTAGATCCAGTGGGAATTGAGTGGTAAGAGGAAGTATTTGTCTTGCAGTTGTTTGAGATGATGTGGATGTTGGAAGAGTAACAGATGTTGTGGTCATGGGTTGTGAGGATAAAGGAAGTGGTGAAGGGATGATATTATCATCAATCACAACATTTGTTGTTTTTCTTCTTTTAAAAGTGAGTTTGGGTGAAGGTGGTTGGTTTGGAATTCTTGTGGGTGTTGATATTGGTTGAGCAGTTGTTGGAAAAAGTGACTAGAGAAGTGGATGGTGTATCATCTGTTGTAACCACTACTGTATCAACAATTGTTGACACGCCAAGAGTTATAACATCTGATGGTTCAGGATTTGATGGAGGTTTTGGTGGTGATGATGGTTTTGTTGTGCTGCCAGATTGAACAATGATTTTGGAAGGGGTGAATGCTGGTTGGTTAACCTTTCTGGCTGACTTTCTTCTTTGCTTTGAAGTACCAAGCTCTTCCTTTTTCATTTGTTCAGTCTTTTCTTTATCAAATATGTCTGCACCTTTATGTTCTAACCTCTCTTTTCTCAATTTCTTTTACTCAGCAAAGAGGTTGAGGGTCTCATTAACTCTCTTTGACCCATCTGGCTTTGGTATCTCAACCACTGGTTTAGCCTTGGGATCGGGCTTTAACTTTAACCCTTCATTCTCTTTCTCCACCTTTTTGGCATCATCAGTGTTTACAAGTATTACAGTGGGAGGAGATGTGCCAGTGGTTTGAAGCAAGTGAGCTTTTATGGCTTTAATGTCAGCAAGAGTGTCTTGATATCTTGCATCAACCATATTTTGAATTTGTTGCATGTGCTACTCGTGTTGGAGATCAGCATGTTGTCGTTGTTGTTGAAGCATAGGATAGAAGAGTTGCCATAGCTCAGCAATGGTTGTTGTTGATGTAGCAGAGGATTGACATTTGGAACTTTGTAACATCTTTTGCATCATATTTTTGATATCAGCAACAAATGATTCAATGCTTGAGACCTTCTTTGTCAATTCATTGTATCTTAGCTCATCACCTAACTTAATAGGATCATCTGAACTCCTACCCGTGGTAGTTTTATTTGAGTTATCATGAGCAGAAGTTTCCTTCATAACTTCAAACATAAATGCCCCTTTGTCTTGGACTGGGGACTTCCCACTGGAACAGAGGTTACCTTGGTAGCCTTAATAGTGGTTGCCTTCAAGAGGGTCTTATAAATGTAAGCACTGTCCAACTGAGAGCTTGGAAGTTCTGCAATTGTAGTGATTGCTCTACTTGAATTATCACCAAGGGTTACATGTAACCCAAGGGATGTAGCCTCCTCAGCTGTTGATGGGTTAGCAAAGATAGAGGCATCAGACTCAGTCACTTGTTGAAGTATATTCTCAGTGATAGGTTGGTGAGAAGAACTGATTGTGTCTGATCCATATCTATTGCATTCAACAGAGGTAGATTGTGGTGTAGAAAGAGACATTGGCCTGGGAGAGGGGCTGTAGAAGATAGAGCCAAGTGGATCTAGAGCTTCATAATTTGATGTCCCTATGCTTACAACTTGTTCCTTTTGTGAGGAATCAAAAGGAGTTTGGTCTAATGGTAGAGATCTTTCTAACATCTGCTGTGAGGAAGTAGCAGCAGTGTTTTCTTGTGACTTTTGTGGTGTCGCTGGGTTAACCTTTGGGATCTCATCTTCCAGAGGACCCTTTTTAGTTTTTGGTTTGGTGGGCTTTTTGGATTTGGATTTTTGTTTCTTTTTAAAGTTTCTGGTGTGGGTTTCAAAGCACTGGTTTTAGTACTTTGATCACCAGGAGTAGTGGGCTCAGTAGCAGTGGGTTGAGCTTGTGATGTTGGTTCTAAAATTTGCTCTTCCACCTCTAATTGTGTTTTCGAAACTTTTGATTGATTGGTGATGCGAGTAAAAGTTTCATGAGTTAAGCTACCATGTGTTGTCACAGCACCTTGTTTAACAACATCACCAATCTTCTTTTGAAGATAAACACTTAAAAATCTAGGGTGCATTAGAAAAGGTGAGTGACCCTTTTTGATGTTGTCAATGTTTGCCACCAAGTCATTAAACAGTACTTGGGAAAAACTGAAATCAGATTTTGTTAAAATGACATATCCCAAGTACTGCATGTTTAAAGGTATCTCATTAAAAGCAGTTGACTTGGCCGACAAACATGTCAACAATGCGTGAAAGAAAAACTTCATTTCAGTAGGAAACTTAGGTTTATAAATGGTTTTACCTACAAGCTGACCTTCATACCCTCTTTCAATGAACCTTTGCGCAGACCAGGGATCAGAAAAGATGTAGCATGAGTTAGGTCATTCAAACCAAAGACCTCTGAAATTGAAGTAGGGGTTACTTCAAGAAGTGTTTTTCCCACTGTTGTAACAATGCCATATGGTGTTTTCTTTGTATAGTGAACTTTGGAATTTCCCAGAGCTCTCATAGTGATCTTTGATAGATAGGAGCAATGATTTCCAAGAGTTCTTTGTATTTTGACTCTTTTAGAGCTTTGATCATAGAATGATATTGCTCATTTGAGTTGGTTTCTTTAAGAATTGCGGTGTAATTGTATGGGGTTTTGATGATAAGTGTCGAAATGATGAATCGAGAATGAAGAACAGTTGTGATGAAGAAGAAGATTTGAGAGAAAACCGCTTTTAGAATTTTGAATTCGATACGGCAGAGTTAAAACCTCTGATTGGGATAAAACAGGGTTTTATAAAGTGAAAAAGTGATGATGACGTGGCAAAGATCTGACGGCTATCATCTGTCCACGCGTATCCTCTGATAGTGAATGGAAGATAGGTGTTATGATAAACACTGTTGAGTGTCAAGCAGAGGATGGGATCAATGTTTTGATTTTACACTATCAGTGGATAGCTTATCAGTGGATAAGGTCAACACAGTGGTTTGACCAATTAGAGAATACACTTTTGCCAGTGAATAGATTTTCAAGCCTATCAATGGTTTAAGAAAGCAATGGAAAGAACAGACTTTTGAGATTTATTGAAAACTTCAATTATGACTATTTTGAAGGATGGATTTTTTATTTTCTGAAAACATTTTATTGCTATTTACACATGGAACACAAAAACTTGCTTTCAATCCATGTTTAGCATTCCAATCCTAGAGATCAGACTTTCAAAGGTTGATGTATCTAATGCTTTGGTTAGAACATCTGCCAGTTGATCTTTAGTATGGACATGTTGTAAAGAAATCAAACCCTTTTCATAGCAATCTCTCACAAAGTGATGTCTGATGTCAATGTGTTTAGTTGTCGAGTGAGAGACAGGATTTTTAGTGATGTTTTCTGCTGCTTGACTATCTATCTTGATAGGAGTCTTTAAAACAGTTACACAAAAATCCAGCAGTTGGTTCTGAAGCCACCAAAGTTGAGCAGTGCAACTTGCAGCAGCAATGTATTCTGCCTCAGCAGTGGATATGGAAACTGCAACTTGCTTTTTTTTTTGCTTTGCCATGACACTAGGAAATCACCTAAGAATTGAACTCTTCCTGATGTGGACTTCCTTGTTGTTTGGCAACCAGCAAAATCAATGTCTGAATAACCTGAAAGCTCAATGTTTTCAAATAGCAGGATACCAGATAACAAGTGTGGGAGCACCTTTTATGTATCGGAATATCCTTTTCACAACAATTAAGTTTGACTTCTAGGTGCTGACTGGGATCTGGCACAAACACATGTTGCAAACATAATATCTGGCCTAGAAGCAGTTAGGTACAATAAAGACCCAATCATACTTCTGTATAGAGTTTGATCAACCAAGTCGTTTGATCAACCAAGTCATCTTTATCATCAACAGTGACAAGCTTTGAGGTTGCCATGGGTGTGTTACAAGGTTTACAATCATTCATATCAAATTTGTTAAGCAGTTCTTTGACATACTTATGTTGATGAATGAAAGTGCCATTCTGCATTTGTTTAACTTGAAGACCAAGAAAACATTGTAACTCACCCATTGCACTCATTTCAAACTCTTCTTCCATGAGTTTTCTAAACTCTTCACACATGGCAGTGCATGTGGATCCAAATATGATATCATCCACATAAATCTGGACAAGCATCAAATCTTTTCCTTTCCATTTCAAAAACAAGGTTTTATCAATTTTACCTCTTGAAAATCCAATGGACAAAAGAAAAGTGGATATAGATTCACCATTTCTTTCGTTTCCGAACGCCTGAGAAAAGAAAAATATTGTTGTTTCTTCAACAATCATATAAATCAAATTTTCATAAATTAATTCAAATTAGCATGTATGCCACGTAAGATATGATCAGGAGTTTCATATCAGGCTCTGGGTGCTTGTTTTAGACCATACAGTGCTTTGTTGAGCTTGTATACATGATCAGGATGAAATGCATCTTCAAATCCAGGAGGTTGACACACATACACTTCTTCCTTGATCTTTCCATACAAGAATGCACTTTTGATGTCCATTTGAAACACTTTGATGTTGTGGTTGGCAGCAAAAGCTAAGAACAGTCTGATGGCTTCTAACCTTGCTACTGGAGCAAAGGTTTCATCATAGTCAATGCCTTCTTCTTGTCTGTAGCCTTGAACCACCTTGCCTTGTTCTTGACAACAATACCCCTTTCATCAGTCTTATTTTTGAAGACCCAGTTTGTGCCAGTTGGACATACATCCTTAGGCAGTGGTACAAGTTCCCAAACTTGTTGTCTTTTGAATTGTAGGAGCCCCTCTTGCAGAGCTTCTACCCAATTATTGTCTTTTAGTGCTGTCACACCCCGACCCGCAGCGGAAAAGGTGATCGGGGCATAATTGGGTTATCATCAAAGCTCATGACATTTATTATGCGTTTCATATTCATTAAATACAATTTAATGGAAAATCTACAATAGGAATTACAATATGTTCAAACTATCAATCTAAGCTTCTTTGTTCTCTTCTAAGGCATTTCCTATGGTTTCATTGCTTCAACCTGTTCACCTGTATCATGTGTAAAAAGGTTTTGGATCAACATAATGTTGGCGAGTGAATCCTATGGAAAACATTTGAACAAGTTTATTTAAATTGATTATGAAATATGTGCACAACCAAACATGAGTAAAAATAGATGTAAACTTATTCAACAATCATAAGATATTAAATAAAACACACATGAACAATAATGGAACATTTAGAGGCATGCGATGCTCAACTCGTCTCTCACGAGGAACTGAGGGGCCTAATGAATGAATTGCATAAACATGATAATATGAATGACACAACTACAAACAATATAAACTCAATGATACACACATGAACAATAATGAATTTGATTTGAGGCACGCGTTGTTCAACTCGTCTCCCACGAGGAACTGATGGGCTTAGTGAATGAGTTTCATATAATTTGACAAAAGGAAATAAGTAATCACAACAATATAAACAATCTAAGTTTAAATCATGATGTGGTATGGCACAAGTTTAAATAAACAAGTTAATTATTTTTATAACACATGACACACCCCAAAACGTGTAATTTAAAAGGGGGAGTTGTAAGATTCACTCACAGTGGGTGCGTTCGGTTGATGATGTTGAATGCACGCGAAGTGGTTTTAACCACAAGTGAGATTAACCTAGATAAATCGCATTATGGTTTGGTAAGTAAACGGATTTTATTAACCTATTTTAGTAGGATTGTTGGGTGTATTTTTGTGAGTTTGAGGCTATTTTCTAACCTTAAAAATGTTATTTTTAAGTATTTTTAATTGATTTTTAATTAAAATAATTAAATAAAAATAATAAAAAATTTTGATTTTTTTCTGACCGTTGACTTGACCGTTGACCGTTGACTGACCGTTGACCGGTTCGAATGCATTGTGTTGTGCGCTGAGTGAGGCTCGAACCCGAGACCTCCCGTACGCGTGCACACAGCTCTACCAACTGAGCTACGTGTCTAACCCGTCATATATCTGATTTTAATTATAATTATACATTAATTAGTTTAAACCGAAAATCATTTTATTTTAAAAACAGTTTAATTGATTCGGACAATGCGCTCCACAGGTCTCGAACCCGGGACCTGTGGCTTAAACTAACACACAGTCCACCGCTGGACTGTGTGGTGCAACTTGTTAACTTTACTGATTTTTATTATACTTAAACACAAATTAGTTATTTCCTTTTCTGTCTTAATTAAAAAGAATAGATAATTGTCCGAGTCGGTGCAGTAGCCCGGACTCGAACTCGTGACCTGTGCTATAAACATACACACAGTCCACCACTGGACTGTGTGTCTAACTTGGTTATTATTCCGGTTATCAATATACTTAACATATAACAGTGAGACTTCCGGTTCGGTTAACAACAAAAAAACGTTTTATTAAAGCGGCGTGTGTGGAACAAGATTCGAACTCGAGACCTTTGTGTGTTTAATATGCACACAGTCCACCGCTGGACTGTGTGTCTAACCCGAATAATTTCTTGATTTAAATTATACTTATGTGTTAACCGACTTCATCTTCTTCGTTGCGCTATAACCAGAATCGATAACAGACTGGTTCGAAGTTTTAATCGGTTTATTAGTGTGTTTCAGTTCATTACGGCGAGATAAAGGTGAAAAGAAAAAGAAATTAGGCGAAGAGGTATACCGACTGGACCCTCTGTTTTCCGGCAGAACTCCGGCGACAGCAATAGGCTCCGGCGACGAGTGTCTTGCAGCAGCGAGTCTTCAGAAAACTTAAAAAGGGTGTGGGTGACTTCGGTATAAGCTTAGGAGGTTCAATAAGGCTCGGAAATGAGGAAACCGGTTTTCCGGCGATGAGCAGAGTTATTCCGGCGAGTGGAATTACGTCCGGTAAAGGTGTGGTTTTGAGCGAAAAAGCTTGCAGTGGGTTGTGGGTGAATTTATAGGAAGAAACCGAGATGTATTTGGCCCGATATCCAACTGGATTCATAAGTTATAAAAACTCCGGCGGTTATAGAAGGTGTCGCGGACTCAAACGTCGGTTATAACCGATGTCCTAATAATAGTTTACGTTATAACGGAAGATGTTGTTAAAAACTCGCGAGATTACCGGGATTTCCGACGACTGAACTATTGGGCGCCGGTTTTGAATTCGAAAAGACACTATATGAATTAAATGATCTTTATAATTAACAGACAATACAAGTGGCGCAGTGGTTTGTGTGTTGAGTGTTAAGTCACTGAACCGACTTGGCGACTGACCCGGGTTCGAAACCCGGCAGGAACAAAACATTTTTATTTTGCGATTTTTAACAGTTTTTCAAAAACTAAATATATATTCCCGTATAATAATTGATTATGTATCGTTTAAAATTATTTTGGGCATTTAATTCGCAACGAAAATTTTAACTGACTGTTCGGTTGATAAACGGAGCAGGTTTGGTAAATCCATTTTTGACGGATGTTACAGTATCCCCTGCTTTTTAGAAATTTCGTCCCGAAATTTGAATGGTGATATATTTGACTAAAAGAATGATGGTGTTTAGTTTGTCAGTTACTTGCTTTAGAAAAAGTAAGGGTTTAAGTTTTTGTTTGAGGCGGTAACGTTCCTTGTATGGGTTAAGTACCCTTTTACAGGAATCACTTTTTGTTGCCTACTGTATAAGTATTGGTAAGCAGGAAATGATTCGCTAAAAATGATATCATGCATAAGAGTTTAGGTACGTTTGGAAAAGTATGGTTATATCCTAAGGCAAAACTTCTAACACTACAACCTACATGGAAACATAAATAAAACACAACAGCTGATATTTGAAGATAAATAAACACAACAGCTAATATTTGAACATAAATAAACACAACAGCAAATATTTGAATCCACATTCTGATAGCATATATGTTTGAATGGTGGAAGCTCCTCTCTCGTTTGTTATGATGGAGAGGTTAGTTTACGTAGAAATGGAACACAAATCCAATTTCTCTAGATAGCAAGATGATATAAATGTAACACAATTTCAACCAAGGCAATACCAAAACTTACATGGAACTTCTCATAACCGCCTGATAATGCCTCTGATCCTTTGGCAAGAATACTTATATATAGGAAGTACCAGCGGCGTATCCACCATATTCTTGCCAAATTTTCATTGGTTTTATCCACAAATTATGATTAGTTACCAAGGAACTAATAAATCCTACAATAGAACTTCTCATAACCGTCTGATAATGCCTCTGATCCTTTGACAAGAATACTTATATATAGGAAGTACCAGCGGCGTATCCACCATATTCTTGTCAAATTTTCATTGGTTTTATCAGTGAATTATGATTAGTCCTATAACTCTACAACCAATACAACAAACATAAAATACTGAAATGAAATATATCTGTGCGATCAAGGCTCAATCAAACGGAGCCGATCGTATTGCATGTACTGAAAATGAAATGTCTGTGCGCTCAAGGCTCAATCAAACGGAGCCGAACGTATTGAATGTACTGAAATTGAAATTGTCTGTGTGCTCAAGGCTCAATCAAACGGACCCGAGCGTATTGCATGTACTGAAAATGAATAACTTAATCACACAAACAGCCTATGCATGGAACCTCTCATAACCGTCTGATAATGCCTCCGATCATTTGACAAGAATACTTATATATAGGAAGTACCAGCGGCGTATCCACCATATTCTTGTCAAATTCACATTGACTTTATCCGCAAGTTATGATTAGTTCTATGCGACTCTACAACAAACACCACAACCTAATGAAAATGTATGTGCGCTCAAGGCTCAATCAAACGGAGCCGAACGTATTGCATGAACTGGAAATGTAAATTGAACTGTGCGCTCAAGGCTCAATCAAACGGAGCCGAGCGTATTGCATGTATTGAAATGTAAAATGAAATGACCGATCAAGGCTCAATCAAACGGAGCCGATCGTGCGGGCACGCCAAGATCAACCGCATAATAAAATGGGGATCAAACTCAACCTCATGGATAGGGAGCTGCGGCCTCGGCAAATGCATATACTGAAAACAATAAATAATATATAATATACAATAATTACTCTAACAGTCTACACATGGAACCTCTCATAACCGCCAGATAATGCTTCTGATCCTTTGACAAGAATACTTATATATAGGAAGTACCAGCGACGTATCCACCGTACTCTTGTCAAAGTTTCATTGGCTTTATCCTTAAGTTATGATTGGTTTGATGTGATAAAGAAAAACATAAAACTAAACGATAGAAGTTGAATCTGGATCTTCGGCGAAGAGGACTAGTTGGGTATCTTCGTTTGGGCCGTCATTATCTTCGACAGGATTGGCGTTAATATTGAAGACTCTTCCTCTTGTTGGTGGCATAGTGGTTGGGTTTTCTTGGTTTACTTGGTTAACTGGGTTTGATTGGGCTTGAGTGTTGATGACGTTAACCAATTGAGGGCATGTGTTTCTAAAGTGGGTAGGGTCGCCACAATTGAAACAAGCTCGAGCATATGGGAACACGGGGTATTGGGGTTGATGATAAGTTTGGGCCATGTTTTGAGTAGGGGAAAAGGTTTGGTTTTGAAAGGTGCGACAAACCTTGCTCAAATGACCATAGCGTCCACAAGTTGTACATAGTCGACAAGGTAAGGTAAGGGGATGGTGATAAAAACAGTTGTTGCATCGAGGGTGAGGTCCAAGATATGGCTTCTTATTTGGGTAAGTTGAGTTGGGTGCCACTTGGGTGATTGGGATAGCTTGGATGGGTATGGCGTGTAAAACTGGTTGATTTCGTTGGATAGCAGCGAAAAGTTGCCCGTCTCTTCTTCTCTTAGGATTGGGTTGAGAAGGGGATTCGGTTTGGGTGTAGTCGGAGGTTTCAGTCGATTCTTTATCCTTCTTCTTCTCCTCCTTGAAGTCTTTGTTTCGGATTCGATTCTCGGTAAGCTCTGTTGCTAGCTCCATTGCTGCTTCCAAAGTTGCAGGCTTGGTACTTATTACAGGGTCTTGGATCTTTGACGGAAGGCCACGAATGTAGTGCTCGATCAAACGGTAGAGGGGAGTGAACATGTTGGGAACCATTTGATGTAACTCGAGGAATCTTTTGTTGTATGTAGTGTGGTCTCCTTCCTTTTGCTTTAATTAGTAAAATTCATCTTCTAATTTCTTGATTTCGCTCCTTGGGCAAAATCGTCTGGTCATGATTTCCTTCAATTCGTTCCAAGTTAAGGTCATAGCATCGTCAACGCCTCGTTTGGCCTTCTCTGTATTCCACCAAGTAAGTGCTATCCCATACAGTCGACCGGTAGCATAACGCACTTTGCGATCATCAGGGCAATCGCAATTTAGAAAAGTGTTCTCCATTTCTTCAAACCAATGGAGGAGAGCGGTGACGCCTTCAGTCCCTTTGTATTTCGGAGGGTCGCATGATTTGAAATGCTTGTAGGTGCATTTAGTGGTATTTGGGGGAGAGTTGATAATGTTTTGGTTTGCTTGATTGACAGGATTAGCGGTGAGTGCTTGTTGAACTTGGATTACAATGTTGGGTATTACGGCAGCCATTTGTTGAGCGATTAAGGCAGCCATGCGTTCGCGGGCTTTTCTTGCTCTCGTCTTCCTACGGGCGAGGTTGGAAGACATCTACAAGGAATACATGACAAGAGTATGAGTTGGATGCTTTTGGGATCATGGGTCGCATTCAGGAATGAACATTCATAAAATAATTATAGAAAAATAAATCTACTACATCCATAGGATGTCTTGGGTTTTGCTCGCTGTTAGGCCCTACATGCCGCCATACTTTACCTGTGTAATCATGTGGGCCCCCATGAATACCGGTTTTTCATATGGTTCGCACGGGTTTGCCAGGTTGCGTACACAAAAACCCGGAGAAAATCGAGAAATATGTATACAACGTGTGATATTCGGAATGTGTCTAGGTGTAGACACGGTGACACCTCAAAGTAGGTTAGTTCGAACGACGTTTGGTGTGGCATGCTTTGGCCTAATAGGTCCTTCGTACTCTCATCGTTAGTCCCCAGGTAGGCAAACTGGTCCGTTATATTGGATTTATACGATTGCCAGCCTAGACAGGACGTTCCGACTACCGGTACTTGTACCCTTCCAGTTACTACATGCCCGTCGCAGAACTTACTTTGATGAGATTTGAAAATTGCACAAAATCTTTGGATAATGAGAGTATGAAAATAAATTGAATACATGAACATCGATATGTATAATGAATATGTATATATGTATAATGAATATGTATATATGCATGTATGTTTGACTGTAAATGTAAACAAATATGAAACAAATAAATATCACAAGTTTGTATGTAACCACGTAATCAATTAAAATTTAGGCAGACTATAGTATAGGCTCTAAGGGTCTAATAACCTATCCTATATCCCTATAGTCATGGCTCTGATACCAATCTGTCACACCCCGACCCGCAGCGGAAAAGGTGATCGGGGCATAATTGGGTTATCATCAAAGCTCATGACATTTATTATGCGTTTCATATTCATTAAATACAATTTAATGGAAAATCTACAATAGGAATTACAATATGTTCAAACTATCAATCTAAGCTTCTTTGTTCTCTTCTAAGGCATTTCCTATGGTTTCATTGCTTCAACCTGTTCACCTGTATCATGTGTAAAAAGGTTTTGGATCAACATAATGTTGGCGAGTGAATCCTATGGAAAACATTTGAACAAGTTTATTTAAATTGATTATGAAATATGTGCACAACCAGACATGAGTAAAATAGATGTAAACTTATTCAACAATCATAAGATATTAAATAAAACACACATGAACAATAATGGAACATTTAGAGGCACGCGATGCTCAACTCGTCTCTCACGAGGAACTGAGGGGCCTAATGAATGAATTGCATAAACATGATAATATGAATGACACAACTACAAACAATATAAACTCAATGATACACACATGAACAATAATGAATTTGATTTGAGGCACGCGTTGTTCAACTCGTCTCCCACGAGGAACTGATGGGCTTAGTGAATGAGTTTCATATAATTTGACAAAGGAAATAAGTAATCACAACAATATAAACAATCTAAGTTTAAATCATGATGTGGTATGACACAAGTTTAAATAAACAAGTTAATTATTTTTATAACACATGACACACCCCCAAAACGTGTAATTTAAAAGGGGGAGTTGTAAGATTCACTCACAGTGGGTGTGTTCGGTTGATGATGTTGAATGCACGCGAAGTGGTTTTAACCACGAGTGAGATTAACCTAGATAAATCGCATTATGGTTTGGTAAGTAAACGGATTTTATTAACCTATTTTAGTAGGATTGTTGGGTGTATTTTTGTGAGTTTGAGGCTATTTTCTAACCTTAAAAATGTTATTTTTAAGTATTTTAATTGATTTTTAATTAAAATAATTAAATAAAAATAATAAAAAATTTGATTTTTTTCTGACCGTTAACCGTTGACTGACCGTTGACCGGTTCGAATGCATTGTGTTGTGCGCTGAGTGAGGCTCGAACCCGAGACCTCCCGTACGCGTGCACGCAGCTCTACCAACTGAGCTACGTGTCTAACCCGT
Organism: Scalesia atractyloides; assembly: GCA_947069175.1. Taxonomy (NCBI): domain Eukaryota; kingdom Viridiplantae; phylum Streptophyta; class Magnoliopsida; order Asterales; family Asteraceae; genus Scalesia; species Scalesia atractyloides. The sequence continues at coordinate 25,114,927 of CAMTDV010001633.1, forward strand.
CATATATCTGATTTTAATTATAATTATACATTAATTAGTTTAAACCGAAAATCATTTTATTTTAAAACAGTTTAATTGATTCGGACAATGCGCTCCACAGGTCTCGAACCCGGGACCTGTGGCTTAAACTAACACACAGTCCACCGCTGGACTGTGTGTGCAACTTGTTAACTTTACTGATTTTTATTATACTTAAACACAAATTAGTTATTTCCTTTTCTGTCTTAATTAAAAAGAATAGATAATTGTCCGAGTCGGTGCAGTAGCCCGGACTCGAACTCGTGACCTGTGCTATAAACATACACACAGTCCACCACTGGACTGTGTGTCTAACTTGGTTATTATTCCGGTTATCAATATACTTAACATATAACAGTGAGACTTCCGGTTCGGTTAACAACAAAAAAACGTTTTATTAAAGCGGCGTGTGTGGAACAAGATTCGAACTCGAGACCTTTGTGTGTTTAATATGCACACAGTCCACCGCTGGACTGTGTGTCTAACCCGAATAATTTCTTGATTTAAATTATACTTATGTGTTAACCGACTTCATCTTCTTCGTTGCGCTATAACCAGAATCGATAACAGACTGGTTCGAAGTTTTAATCGGTTTATTAGTGTGTTTCAGTTCATTACGGCGAGATAAAGGTGAAAAGAAAAAGAAATTAGGCGAAGAGGTATACCGACTGGACCCTCTGTTTTCCGGCAGAACTCCGGCGACAGCAATAGGCTCCGGCGACGAGTGTCTTGCAGCAGCGAGTCTTCAGAAAACTTAAAAAGGGTGTGGTGACTTCGGTATAAGCTTAGGAGGTTCAATAAGGCTCGGAAATGAGGAAACCGGTTTTCCGGCGATGAGCAGAGTTATTCCGGCGAGTGGAATTACGTCCGGTAAAGGTGTGGTTTTGAGCGAAAAAGCTTGCAGTGGGTTGTGGGTGAATTTATAGGAAGAAACCGAGATGTATTTGGCCCGATATCCAACTGGATTCATAAGTTATGAAAACTCCGGCGGTTATAGAAGGTGTCGCGGACTCAAACGTCGGTTATAACCGATGTCCTAATAATAGTTTACGTTATAACGGAAGATGTTGTTAAAAACTCGCGAGATTACCGGGATTTCCGACGACTGAACTATTGGGCGCCGGTTTTGAATTCGAAAAGACACTATATGAATTAAATGATCTTTATAATTAACAGACAATACAAGTGGCGCAGTGGTTTGTGTGTTGAGTGTTAAGTCGCTGAACCGACTCGGCGACTGACCCGGGTTCGAAACCCGGCAGGAACAAAACATTTTTATTTTGCGATTTTTAACAGTTTTTCAAAAACTAAATATATATTCCCGTATAATAATTGATTATGTATCGTTTAAAATTATTTTGGGCATTTAATTCGCAACGAAAATTTTAACTGATTGTTCGGTTGATAAACGGAGCGGGTTTGGTAAATCTGTTTTTGACGGATGTTACAGTATCCCCTGCTTTTTAGAAATTTCGTCCCGAAATTTGAATGGTGATATATTTGACTAAAAGAATGATGGTGTTTAGTTTGTCAGTTACTTGCTTTAGAAAAAGTAAGGGTTTAAGTTTTTGTTTGAGGCGGTAACGTTCCTTGTATGGGTTAAGTACCCTTTTACAGGAATCGCTTTTTGTTGCCTACTGTATAAGTATTGATAAGCAGGAAATGATTCGCTAAAAATGATATCATGCATAAGAGTTTAGGTACGTTTGGAAAAGTATGGTTATATCCTAAGGCAAAACTTCTAACACTACAACCTACATGGAAACATAAATAAAACACAACAGCTGATATTTGAAGATAAATAAACACAACAGCTAATATTTGAACATAAATAAACACAACAGCAAATATTTGAATCCACATTCTGATAGCATATATGTTTGAATGGTGGAAGCTCTTCTCTCGTTTGTTATGATGGAGAGGTTAGTTTACGTAGAAATGGAACACAAATCCAATTTCTCTAGATAGCAAGATGATATAAATGTAACACAATTTCAACCAAGGCAATACCAAAACTTACATGGAACTTCTCATAACCGCCTGATAATGCCTCTGATCCTTTGGCAAGAATACTTATATATAGGAAGTACCAGCGGCGTATCCACCATATTCTTGCCAAATTTTCATTGGTTTTATCCACAAATTATGATTAGTTACCAAGGAACTAATAAATCCTACAATAGAACTTCTCATAACCGTCTGACAATGCCTCTGATCCTTTGACAAGAATACTTATATATAGGAAGTACCAGCGGCGTATCCACCATATTCTTGTCAAATTTTCATTGGTTTTATCAGTGAATTATGATTAGTCCTATAACTCTACAACCAATACAACAAACATAAAATACTGAAATGAAATATATCTGTGCGATCAAGGCTCAATCAAACGGAGCCGATCGTATTGCATGTACTGAAAATGAAATGTCTGTGCGCTCAAGGCTCAATCAAACGGAGCCGAACGTATTGAATGTACTGAAATTGAAATTGTCTGTGTGCTCAAGGCTCAATCAAACGGAGCCGAGCGTATTGCATGTACTGAAAATGAATAACTTAATCACACAAACAGCCTATGCATGGAACCTCTCATAACCGTCTGATAATGCCTCCGATCATTTGACAAGAATACTTATATATAGGAAGTACCAGCGGCGTATCCACCATATTCTTGTCAAATTCACATTGACTTTATCCGCAAGTTATGATTAGTTCTATGCGACTCTACAACAAACACCACAACCTAATGAAAATGTATGTGCGCTCAAGGCTCAATCAAACGGAGCCGAACGTATTGCATGAACTGGAAATGTAAATTGAACTGTGCGCTCAAGGCTCAATCAAACGGAGCCGAGCGTATTGCATGTATTGAAATGTAAAATGAAATGACCGATCAAGGCTCAATCAAACGGAGCCGATCGTGCGGGCACGCCAAGATCAACCGCATAATAAAATGGGGATCAAACTCAACCTCATGGATAGGGAGCTGCGGCCTCGGCAAATGCATATACTGAAAACAATAAATAATATATAATATACAATAATTACTCTAACAGTCTACACATGGAACCTCTCATAACCGCCAGATAATGCTTCTGATCCTTTGACAAGAATACTTATATATAGGAAGTACCAGCGGCGTATCCACCGTACTCTTGTCAAAGTTTCATTGGCTTTATCCTTAAGTTATGATTGGTTTGATGTGATAAATAAAAACATAAAACTAAACGATAGAAGTTGAATCTGGATCTTCGGCGAAGAGGACTAGTTGGGTATCTTCGTTTGGGCCGTCATTATCTTCGACAGGATTGGCGTTAATATTGAAGACTCTTCCTCTTGTTGGTGGCATAGTGGTTGGGTTTTCTTGGTTTACTTGGTTAACTGGGTTTGATTGGGCTTGAGTGTTGATGACGTTAACCAATTGAGGGCATGTGTTTCTAAAGTGGGTAGGGTCGCCACAATTGAAACAAGCTCGAGCATATGGGAACACGGGGTATTGGGGTTGATGATAAGTTTGGGCCATGTTTTGAGTAGGGGAAAAGGTTTGGTTTTGAAAGGTGCGACAAACCTTGCTCAAATGACCATAGCGTCCACAAGTTGTACATAGTCGACAAGGTAAGGTAAGGGGATGGTGATAAAAACAGTTGTTGCATCGAGGGTGAGGTCCAAGATATGGCTTCTTATTTGGGTAAGTTGAGTTGGGTGCCACTTGGGTGATTGGGATAGCTTGGATGGGTATGGCGTGTAAAACTGGTTGATTTCGTTGGGTAGCAGCGAAAAGTTTCCGTCTCTTCTTCTCTTAGGATTGGGTTGAGAAGGGGATTCGGTTTGGGTGTAGTCGGAGGTTTCAGTCGATTCTTTATCCTTCTTCTTCTCCTCCTTGAAGTCTTTGTTTCGGATTCGATTCTCGGTAAGCTCTGTTGCTAGCTCCATTGCTGCTTCCAAAGTTGCAGGCTTGGTACTTATTACAGGGTCTTGGATCTTTGACGGAAGGCCACGAATGTAGTGCTCGATCAAACGGTAGAGGGGAGTGAACATGTTGGGAACCATTTGATGTAACTCGAGGAATCTTTTGTTGTATGTAGTGTGGTCTCCTTCCTTTTACTTTAGTGAGTAAAATTCATCTTCTAATTTCTTGATTTCGCTCCTTGGGCAAAATCGTCTGGTCATGATTTCCTTCAATTCGTTCCAAGTTAAGGTCATAGCATCGTCAACGCCTCATTTGGCCTTCTCTGTATTCCACCAAGTAAGTGCTATCCCATACAGTCGACCGGTAGCATAACGCACTTTGCGATCATCAGGGCAATCGCAATTTAGAAAAGTGTTCTCCATTTCTTCAAACCAATGGAGGAGAGCGGTGACGCCTTCAGTCCCTTTGTATTTCGGAGGGTCGCATGATTTGAAATGCTTGTAGGTGCATTTAGTGGTATTTGGGGGAGAGTTGATAATGTTTTGGTTTGCTTGATTGACAGGATTAGCGGTGAGTGCTTGTTGAACTTGGATTACAATGTTGGGTATTACGGCAGCCATTTGTTGAGCGATTAAGGCAGCCATGCGTTCGCGGGCTTTTCTTGCTCTCGTCTTCCTACGGGCGAGGTTGGAAGACATCTACAAGGAATACATGACAAGAGTATGAGTTGGATGCTTTTGGGATCATGGGTCGCATTCAGGAATGAACATTCATAAAATAATTATAGAAAAATAAATCTACTACATCCATAGGATGTCTTGGGTTTTGCTCGCTGTTAGGCCCTACATGCCGCCATACTTTACCTGTGTAATCATGTGGGCCCCCATGAATACCGGTTTTTCATATGGTTCGCACGGGTTTGCCAGGTTGCGTACACAAAAACCCGGAGAAAATCGAGAAATATGTATACAACGTGTGATATTCGGAATGTGTCTAGGTGTAGACACGGTGACACCTCAAAGTAGGTTAGTTCGAACGACGTTTGGTGTGGCATGCTTTGGCCTAATAGGTCCTTCGTACTCTCATCGTTAGTCCCCAGGTAGGCAAACTGGTCCGTTATATTGGATTTATACGATTGCCAGCCTAGACAGGACGTTCCGACTACCGGTACTTGTACCCTTCCAGTTACTACATGCCCGTCGCAGAACTTACTTTGATGAGATTTGAAAATTGCACAAAATCTTTGGATAATGAGAGTATGAAAATAAATTGAATACATGAACATCGATATGTATAATGAATATGTATATATGTATAATGAATATGTATATATGCATGTATGTTTGACTGTAAATGTAAACAAATATGAAACAAATAAATATCACAAGTTTGTATGTAACCACGTAATCAATTAAAATTTAGGCAGACTATAGTATAGGCTCTAAGGGTCTAATAACCTATCCTATATCCCTATAGTCATGGCTCTGATACCAATCTGTCACACCCCGACCCGCAGCGGAAAAGGTGATCGGGGCATAATTGGGTTATCATCAAAGCTCATGACATTTATTATGCGTTTCATATTCATTAAATACAATTTAATGGAAAATCTACAATAGGAATTACAATATGTTCAAACTATCAATCTAAGCTTCTTTGTTCTCTTCTAAGGCATTTCCTATGGTTTCATTGCTTCAACCTGTTCACCTGTATCATGTGTAAAAAGGTTTTGGATCAACATAATGTTGGCGAGTGAATCCTATGGAAAACATTTGAACAAGTTTATTTAAATTGATTATGAAATATGTGCACAACCAGACATGAGTAAAAATAGATGTAAACTTATTCAACAATCATAAGATATTAAATAAAACACACATGAACAATAATGAAACATTTAGAGGCACGCGATGCTCAACTCGTCTCTCACGAGGAACTGAGGGGCCTAATGAATGAATTGCATAAACATGATAATATGAATGACACAACTACAAACAATATAAACTCAATGATACACACATGAACAATAATGAATTTGATTTGAGGCACGCGTTGTTCAACTCGTCTCCCATGAGGAACTGATGGGCTTAGTGAATGAGTTTCATATAATTTGACAAAAGGAAAAAAGTAATCACAACAATATAAACAATCTAAGTTTAAATCATGATGTGGTATGACACAAGTTTAAATAAACAAGTTAATTATTTTTATAACACATGACACACCCCAAAACGTGTAATTTAAAAGGGGGAGTTGTAAGATTCACTCACAGTGGGTGCGTTCGGTTGATGATGTTGAATGCACGCGAAGTGGTTTTAACCACGAGTGAGATTAACCTAGATAAATCGCATTATGGTTTGGTAAGTAAACGGATTTTATTAACCTATTTTAGTAGGATTGTTGGGTGTATTTTTGTGAGTTTGAGGCTATTTTCTAACCTTAAAAATGTTATTTTTAAGTATTTTAATTGATTTTTAATTAAAATAATTAAATAAAAATAATAAAAAATTTGATTTTTTTTCTGACCGTTAACCGTTGACTGACCGTTGACCGGTTCGAATGCATTGTGTTGTGCGCTGAGTGAGGCTCGAACCCGAGACCTCCCGTACGCGTGCACGCAGCTCTACCAACTGAGCTACGTGTCTAACCCGTCATATATCTGATTTTAATTATAATTATACATTAATTAGTTTAAACCGAAAATCATTTTATTTTAAAAACAGTTTAATTGATTCGGACAATGCGCTCCACAGGTCTCGAACCCGGGACCTGTGGCTTAAACTAACACACAGTCCACCGCTGGACTGTGTGTGCAACTTGTTAACTTTACTGATTTTTATTATACTTAAACACAAATTAGTTATTTCCTTTTCTGTCTTAATTAAAAAGAATAGATAATTGTCCGAGTCGGTGCAGTAGCCCGGACTCGAACTCGTGACCTGTGCTATAAACATACACACAGTCCACCACTGGACTGTGTGTCTAACTTGGTTATTATTCCGGTTATCAATATACTTAACATATAACAGTGAGACTTCCGGTTCGGTTAACAACAAAAAAACGTTTTATTAAAGCGGCGTGTGTGGAACAAGATTCGAACTCGAGACCTTTGTGTGTTTAATATGCACACAGTCCACCGCTGGACTGTGTGTCTAACCCGAATAATTTCTTGATTTAAATTATACTTATGTGTTAACCGACTTCATCTTCTTCGTTGCGCTATAACCAGAATCGATAACAGACTGGTTCGAAGTTTTAATCGGTTTATTAGTGTGTTTCAGTTCATTACGGCGAGATAAAGGTGAAAAGAAAAGAAATTAGGCGAAGAGGTATACCGACTGGACCCTCTGTTTTCCGGCAGAACTCCGGCGACAGCAATAGGCTCCGGCGACGAGTGTCTTGCAGCAGCGAGCCTTCAGAAAACTTGAAAAGGGTGTGGGTGACTTCGGTATAAGCTTAGGAGGTTCAATAAGGCTCGGAAATGAGGAAACCGGTTTTCCGGCGATGAGCAGAGTTATTCCGGCGAGTGGAATTACGTCCGGTAAAGGTGTGGTTTTGAGCGAAAAAGCTTGTAGTGGGTTGTGGGTGAATTTATAGGAAGAAACCGAGATGTATTTGGCCCGATTTCCAACTGGATTCATAAGTTATAAAAACTCCGGCGGTTATAGAAGGTGTCGCGGACTCAAACGTCGGTTATAACCGATGTCCTAATAATAGTTTACGTTATAACGGAAGATGTTGTTAAAAACTCGCGAGATTACCCGGATTTCCTACGACTGAACTATTGGGTGCCGGTTTTGAATTCGAAAAGACACTATATGAATTAAATGATCTTTATAATTAACAGACAATACAAGTGGCGCAGTGGTTTGTGTGTTGAGTGTTAAGTCGCTGAACCGACTCGGCGACTGACCCGGGTTCGAAACCCGGCAGGAACAAAACAATTTTATTTTGCGATTTTTAACAGTTTTTCAAAAAACTAAATAGATATTCCCGTATAATAATTGATTATGTATCGTTTAAAATTATTTTGGGCATTTAATTCGCAACGAAAATTTTAACTGACTGTTAGGTTGATAAACGGAGCGGGTTTGGTAAATCCGTTTTTGACGGATGTTACAAGTGCCTCATGGTACTTGACAGGTTGTGTGAGTGATACAAAACCAGCAAAGAGGTAAATGTTTTGGGATTGGCTTTTTGTGAGCACTCCCTCATTTATGTTGCCAATAACTTGATCCAACGGATGGCTTTTGTGGAAAATCAAATCACCTTGGTATGGGACAATAGCATTTTGAGGTGAAGGCTGCAAATGTGTATCATTTGAGCTAACATCTGCTGGAAAATTTGAAGTTCCAGCCTCTGTTTGGAATGGTGGTGGAGGTATGGATGTGAGATTGTGTTGATTTTCGTTCATAGTGTGTGGGCTTTTATCAATAGTGGTTTGATTTTGTGAGCTGGCAGAGGTTTGAGGATCAAAAATTGTTGAGCCAGTTGAGCTTTCATAATTGTTGCTAACATCTGCTCCTCTGGAGGAAGGACTGACCTTGAAATTTGGAAGTACACAGCCATATTCTTGATCTTGTTGTGATGATTGTGGTGTAAGGAACCTTTTGATAAATAGGTTGGCCATATCCTTTTAGCTTTTTGTAACTCTCATAGCTAAAAGTAACCTTTTGATAAATAGGTTGGCCATATCATCTTGGATACCTGTTTGCAGGTGGTGCATCTGTCACTTGTACCTCTCTGGGAACAGAGGTTTTGGCCAGTGCTTTTGTAACAGATGTTTCAACAGGTTCAAAGGTCTGCTTAGATTTATTTCTAGCTGTAACACCTCGTAAAAACCCATCCTATAAAATTCCGACACGTGTTCCGCTGATCCTCGTATGCCATGTGTTAACGAGAGGGGCCAATGATGTCGTCATGTTATTTAAATAACCTCTGAACGATACTTGAATAAGTCAAGGGGCCAGTAGTGCCAAAATGCAAAAAAAAAATTCTGAAGAGGTCGTGTTTACGGACCGTAAGGTTAAAGGGGAAGTTGTTTCAGAGAGGCGGTTACGGACTGCAACCACATATGGTTACAAACTATAACCATTCAAAAACCATGGGCGCCAGAGGCCCTTACGGACCGCAAGCAAAAAGCGATACGGTCCGTAACGACCTGCCAGTGACAGACTTCTTGGCAACTTGCTGCCCTACCACATCTCTCGCGAATGCCACCATTTGAGCAGTCTTTAACAAGTCCAAAACCACCTAGAGGCTTCTCATAACACTCCTGGACACTTGTCTTGGCCTCATGCTCCTCCCTCAACTATAAAAGGGCACCGTCTTTGCCTTATTTCCTTGCTCATCTTCATCTTTCTTCCTCTATTGCTCACTTGGCAAGTTCCTGAGTACTTGGGAGCTTCCTCTGAGTTCTCTAAGCTTTCTTGGACCACTTGTAAGTGTTCCACCCTCGCTTAAGTTGTTTTTTATAAGCTTTAAGCCAAAGTCAAAGCGTTTACGTAAAAACGCTTTGACGTTCGGCTAAGACCATTATGGTCCAGCCATTGTTCGATGCGAACATGGCTATGTGATTGTAATAAGGTAGGTATTAATCCCTTAAAAGGGCACCAATGGCTATGTGATTGTAATAAGGTAGGTATTAATCCCTTAAAAGGGCACCTCCTGAGGATCACGTTTACTTAGTCAATTGACGGGTCAAAGTTATGGTCAATAAAAGTCAACGGGTCAGTTTTTGAAAATAATTCATAATTAGTAAAGTAGGTGTTATAAAAATTGTTTTGTCACCTTAATAACTTGGTAAAAAGTATTATAACATGTGTAAACAAGTTCAGCCCGTCGTGAAGTCGTGAAGTTTGATTTCTACTTTGACTTTCGATTCTGACCCGAATTAGCAACTTTAGAATCTGATCATAAGTTGCATTACAACCATGTTATGTTATAGTATAACCCTCTAGAGTTATACTATATGGTCATGAAGAAATCTGAGTTCATATGCAAGTTTCCGTTAAATATGCTAACTTTGACTAAAAATGCCCTTTTTATCTAAAATGAGGTTTTAAACATAAATAAGCATGAAAATGAGTTACCTACTGATATGGTAACTTGATTAACTTATTTGATGTCTACATTTCTAGTCATAAACTCAGTTTTGATTAAATATCGTAAAGTACACTTCTAAATGACCAAATTGCCCTTTTCGGCATTTTAAATGATTTAAGCATAAACTTTTCACCAAAACTAATAGCCTACTGATGTAACATCATAAGTGGAACTTATTGGGATATTAAACTAGATTATAAACTTAGTTGATGCTAAAGATTCGTATAATACCGATAAATGACCAAAATACCCTTTTTCACAAAAAAATGGTTTTAACCAAACTTTTCATAACTAAATATTTTATCTACTGATATAATATGTTAAATAATTTATTTTGGTTATATAAAACTGATCTTAACTTCAGTTTTCAATAAACATCAAATCAATCGGCATTCATCGACTTTATCGCCACATCGGCGTATAGTATGGTTTAAAACCATATCTATGAACCAAGGCATGTTACCTACTGATTTTAAAACATATTTCAATCATTTTTATAGTAGCTACATGTTCCGAACTCAGAATCCCAAATAAGCTGTCATAGCTATGTGTGAAATGACTAAAATGCCCTTTTCGGCGCATAGTTTGGTCTAAAACTATTAACCACACATATTTTTGATATCCTACTGATATAACATCATAAAATACATAATTTTACTGAATGTTTAAGACCTTAATATCAGTTTACTCGCAAACCTCTTTTATATGGCGTAAGATGACCAAAATGCGAAAATATTAGATGCGCAAAAGCAAGCCTTATTAGAGGCAAACATTCCAAGCGAAGAATTGGGTGGAACTGTTCACCAGTTGACATCTGGAAATGATGGAATTCTTAGATTAAATGGACGAATTTGGATTCCAAATTTTGGAGGACTTAGGGATCTAATCCTCTAAGAGGCGCATAATTCAAAGTACTCTGTTCACCCTGGAGGTGACGAGATGTACAAGGACTTGAAAGATAATTATTGGTGGATGAGTTTGAAGAAATCTATAGCCACTCATGTAGCTAAGTGTCTCGTGTTCACAAGTTAAAGCTGAACATCAGAAAAAATCAGGACTTCTACAACAATTAGAAATTCCCACATGGAAATGAGAATGTGTAACTATGGATTTTATCACTAAGTTACCTAAGACCAATCGTGGTAATGACACGATTTGGGTCATAGTGGATAGACTGACTAAGTCAGTTCATTTCTTGCCAATCAAAGAAACTTACAGCTCCGATAAATTGGCTAAGATTTATGTGGATGAAATTGTATCATTGCACGGTGTGCCAGTATCTATTGTATCCGATAGAGATACAAGATATACCTCACATTTCTGGAAAAGCTTCCAACAAGCCTTGGGCACACGATTGAATTTTAGTACGGCGTATCATCCGCAGACTGACGGACAAAGCGAGCGTACTATCCAAATGTTGGAAGACATACTTCAATCATGCATGATCGATTTAGGTGGAAGTTAAGATAATCACTTGCCCCTAATCGAATTTTCTTACAATAATAGCTATCACACAAGTATCAAGGCCACTCCGTTTGAAGCCTTGTACATGAGAAAGTGCCAAACGCCCGTTTGTTGGGCAGATTTTGGGGAAGCCCAACTAACAGGACCTGAGATAGTCCTTGAAACGACGGATAAAATTTTGCAAATCCGCGACCGTCTCAAAGCTGCCCGAGATAGGCAGAAGAGTTACGCAGATAAGAGGCGCAAACCTCTACAGTTCCAGATAGGGGATAAAGTATTACTGAAGGTGTCGCCTTGGAAAGGCGTCATGCGATTCGGTTAAAAGGGCAAGTTAAGCCCGAGATATATAGGACCGTTCGAAATTATCGAATGTGTCGGGTCAGTAGCTTACAAGCTCAAGTTACCAGAAAAGCTAAGTGGAATTCATGATGTGTTCCACATTTCAAATTTAAAGAAATGTCTAGCCGACGAGTCGCTAGTGATGCCGCACGAGGATGTGCAAATTGATGAAAGCCTGAGGTTCGTAGAGAAACCAATAGCGATCAAAGATCGTCAGTCAAAAAGCTTCAGAAGAAGCACGTGCCAATTGTAAAGGTCAAATGGGATGCCCGTCGAGGCCTCGAATATACATGGGAGGTCGAGTCTACTATGCGACAAAAGTACCCCCATCTCTTTGAGTAAAATCTTGAGGTCGAGATTTCTTTTATGGGGGTGAGGATGTAACACCTCGTAAAAACCCGTCCTATAAAATTTCGACACGTGTTCCGCAGATCCTCGTATGCCACGTGTTAAAAAGAGGGACCAATGATGTCGTCATGTTATTTAAATAACCTCTGAACGATACTAGAATAAGTGGCCAATAGTGCCAAAATGCAAAAAATTATTTTCTAAAGAGGCCTTACAGACCGTTAGCCCTAGTACTTATGGACCGTAAGGTTAAACGGGAAGTTGTTAAAGAGAGGCGGTTACGGACCAAAACCACATATGGTTACGGTCTGTAACCATTCAAAAACCATGCGCCAGAGGCCCTTACGGACCACAAGCAAAAAGCTATACGGTCCGTAAGGACCCGCTAGTGAAAGACTTCTTGGCAGCTTGCTGACCTGCCACATCTCTCGCGAATGCCACCCTTTGAGCAGTCTTTGACACGTCCAAAAAAACCTGGAGGCTTCTCATAACACTCTTGGACACTTGTCTTGGCCTCATGCTCCTTCCTCAACTATAAAAGGGCACCTTCTTTGCCTCATTTCCTTGCTCATCTTCATCTTTCTTCCTCTATTGCTCACTTGGCAAGTTCCTGAGTACTTAGGAGCTTCCTCTGAGTTCTCTAAGCTTTCTTGGACCACTTGCAAGTGTTCCACCCTCGCTTAAGTTGTTTTTTATAGGCTTTAAGCCAAAGTCAAAGCGTTTACGTAAAAATGCTTTGACGTTCGACTAAGACCATTATGGTCCAGCCATTGTTCGATGCGGACATGGCTATGTGATTGTAATAAGGTAGGTATTAATCCCTTAAAAGGGCACCTCCTGAGGATCACGTTTACTTGGTCAATTGACAGGTCAAAGTTATGGTCAATAAAAGTCAACGAGTCAGTTTTTTAAAATAATTCATAATTAGTAAAGTCGGTGTTAAAAAAATTGTTTTGTCACCTTAATAACTTGGTAATAAGTATTGGAAATGTGTAAACATGTTCAGCCCGTCAATTCCATGATTAGTGTCGGTTCGCAACCGAAAGTCGTGAAGTTTGACTTCTACTTTGACTTTCGATTCTGACCCGAATTAGCAACTTTAGAATCTGATCATAAGTTGCATTATGACCATGTTATGTTATAGTATAACCCTCTAGAGTTATACTATATGGTCATGAAGAAATCTGAATTCATATGCAAGTTTCCGTTAAATATGCTAACTTTGACTAAAAATGCCCTTTTTATCTAAAATGAGGTTTTAAACATAAATAAGAATGAGTTACCTACTGATATGGTAACTTGATTAACTTAATTGATGTCTACATTTCTGGTCATAAACTCAGTTTTGATTAAATATCGTAAAGTACACTTCTAAATGACCAAATTGCCCTTTTCGGCATTTTAAATGATTTAAGCATAAACTTTTCACCAAAACTAATAGCCTACTCAGTGGGACTTTTTGGGATATTAAACTAGATTATAAACTTAGTTGATGCTAAAGATTCGTATAATGCCGATAAATGACCAAAATACCCTTTTTCGCATAAAATGGTTTTAACCAAACTTTTCATAACCAAATCTTTTACCTACTGATATAATATGTTAAATAACTTATTTTGGTTATATAAAACTGATCTTAACTTCAGTTTTCAATAAACATCAAATCAATCGGCATTTATCGCCTTTATCGCCATATCGGCGCATAGTATGGTTTAAAACCATATCTGTGAACCAAGGCATGTTACCTACTGATGTTAAAACATATTTCAATGATTTTTACAGTAGGTACATGTTCCAAACTCAGCATCCCAAATAAGCTATCATAGCTATGTGTGAAATGACTAAAATGCCCTTTTCGGCGCATAGTTTGGTCAAAAACTATTAACCACACATATATTTGATATCCTACTGATATAACATCATAAAATGCATAATTTTATAGAATGTTTATGACCTTAACATCAATTTACTCGCAAACCTCTTTTATATGGCGTAAAATGACCAAAACGCCCTTTTTAAAACATAAACGGACATCCATGTTAATATCTTACTGATATTAACCATATTTAAAACATATTGGCATATGGAACTTGTATATGACTCATCCAGTTACCGGTTTCACTTATATGCGAACGGTTAAGCCTACGCGGCTAGTTTACATAATTTAACAGAAACGGGTTTAATCTTATCATTTTTATTTCAAAATCCAGAATGTAATATGTTTACCAAGTCTTAGTGCTTGTCTGGTTTAAACTACATTCTATTCTGGTCATCGCTTAATCAAGCGTATCGCATCGTAATCATTACTTAATACTAACCGGTTCGAGTCAATGACTCAACTAAGGACCCGTTAGCATTCTAATTGGTTATTAATACCATCATTCCAGACTAAACTCCTTACGGTAGATTGTAACCTGTACTTACTAGTTGACTTACGGCTGAGTTATTTATATCTTGAAGATTTAGCTCAGGTAAATACTCTTAACCTATTTTCCCTATATGGGCTTGGGATACGGTAAATTATTACCGCTTGGTTGGGTATGGGATCATGTTGTCGGATTGTGATTTAACTAAAACTCATAACCCGTTTTAATCTGTATTGTTTGATAACTTAAACATTAGGGGTTAATTCGACCGTGTATGGGATATCCTTAGGCTCATTAAATTGCTTATGGCCACGACCTAAGCACGGGTGTATGCATACACCCGTCAGATGCAAATTAATATTTTATCTGGTCTTTGAGAGTTCAGAAGTCGTGTGTTGGTTGATCATGTCTTGGTTTCTGTATTGGGCCCCATATGTATTGACAGGCTTGTAAAATTGAATACAAAGTTAATTGTACTGTCCCAAGTTATTTATAAAAAAATGTGCCAAGTGCACTTAAACAATTTTGAAAGGATTTTCAAAATGTATCGGTTGATTGTATTTACCAGTGAAACTGATGTATTTTCAAAAGGTTAAGATACAAGTACAACACGTAATAGGCCGAAAGCTGTGCAGGCGTTCAACATAGAGGAATTTGCAAACCCTTAGTTGTGCCACTAAGTCTGATGATCATTTTGTACATATTTTCGATCCGCCTATGGATCTTTATTACAATCCGTCTGTAATTATTATTTTTGAACTTTGAACATTATCGGGTTGTAATAATATTTTAAATTCAAGACTTCTGCTGTATTGCTCTTTGTTGTTTGGTTATGATGTTATCAACTTATGTCATAATACTCCCCACCGGGACATACGTGAAAAGAGGGGTGTGACACTAGCAGAGCTTGAACTTTGATTCTCAAGAGCTTTTGTTTTGATCTCTTTTACCTTTGTGTCATAGGTTTGAAGATACATACACTCTTAGGTCATGTGGTTTGTTTTACCACAGATGATGCATCTTGAAGAATTTGGGATCACACAAGTTTTGTTTATGTCATAAGCTTTTAACAAAAACAGTTTTCAGTGACATGATTTCTTTTCTCACAAAAGTTACAAAACAAGTTTTTTACCTTTTCTTTCTTCTTCCCTTTTTCAGACTTCCTTTCTACAGACATTGTAACATCCGCTGGAAGATCCTTAATAGGGATTATCCTTGCTTTTGATCCCTCATGTCTTTCCAAAATGATTTTGATTTCATTTTTATCTGTGACTTTTATTTTTTCACTAACTAAGTTCTTGGGGACAACTTCAACCAACTCAGACTCAATTTTAGCAACATTTTCAGAAACTTGGTCATTTTTCTTGAAGCAAATGCCAAATTTTATGTTACTCTTGATCTGATTTTCTAACATGATTTCATAACCTTTGCAAGACTCTACCCATTTTTCACAAGTGATTTGGGTAGATTCTAACTCCTTTTTGCAAACTTGATATTTCTCTATCATAGTTTGGAGTTGGTCTTTGGTTATGCTTACCTCATGCTTTAGGCTGCTGATTTCAGAATCTTTGTTAACTAACTTTGTTTTCAACTCTTTTGTGAGTTTTTTAAAATTTAGTTCATCTTCCAAAATTTTATTTCTAAGATTTTCATTCACCCTTTATGTTTGCAAAAGCTATGATGCATTTTTCAGAACATAAATCTTTGAGGATCTGAGGTGATACCTTAGAAGCAGCCATAAGAGCACAATCACAATCATCAACAATATCTTTTGAAACCACTGTTTCATCATGAACCTTAAACTCATCCGATTTAGACACTTGTTCCACAGACTCATCACCTTCGACAATTGTCTCTAAAGCCATTAAGCAAAGTTTTCATCAGTTAAATCCTCAGGCAAACTACTCCAGTCAACAAAGCCTTGAGTGAAAAATCTTTGCTGGTTAACCTCTACTGGAGCAGTGGTTTGAGTAGTTTGAGTGACATGAGGTGCTTGTTGCACATGCACTTGAGGTGGTGGTGCTTGAACATATTGAATTTGTGGAACAGTGGTTTGAACATAATGCACAGGAACAGTGGCAGCACGGTGTGCATAATGAGCAGTGTTTTGCACTTGATGAGCAAGGGTATATTGGGAATATTGAGCAGTGCTTTATGTGTGTTGAGGTCTGGTACTAGGGTGTGTAACAATGGGTCCAGAATTTTGAGATCTACACTCTCTAGAAAAGTGTCCTAACCTGTTACACTTATAACACTTGATTTTCGATTTATCCAGCCCAACTTTCAACCCCCCATGCAGCCATGGGAATTTTTTACCAGTTCTCTTGTAAAATTTACTAGCTCTAACACCTAATAGAGCCTGTTGATGCAAAATGTCCATCTCCTCCAAATCATTTGGTTCAAAGTGTTGAAGATCATTCAACTCAAAGGAAAGGTTGTCAGAGGTTTGGCTTTCCCCACTTGCAGTAAATGCATAGTTGGGTGAGTAAGAATCAGAGTTAAAGTTTCCTCCATAAGTTATGTCAATAAAATGATCATAACCCTGATCCTTACCACTTACAAATCCATCTTCTTGGCCTAACAGTGCTGTGTTACGAAAAGTATAACCATCAGCAACTTTGCCTGATTCTTGCAACTACTTTTTCTGGTTTAACTCTCTCTCGTACGTGAGGAGTCGACCATGAAGTTGGGTAAGATTCATTTCTTTAAACCCGACATAAGTTCGTGTAGCGAAAGCTATTGTGTCCCACTTATCTGGTAACAGTCTTAAGAAACGACTATTGACAGTCAAATTAGGAAAATTCTATGTTAACCAGCTTAAGCTCACTTATGAGACAGCTAAATCGTTCGAATTGCTGGGCTAGAGACTCACCTTTGACATGACAGAAAGTTTCGTATTGTTGATTCAGAACTTCTCTATTGTTTTCAATCACTTCCTCAGTCCCACCGAATTGCTCTTTTAGTGCATCCCACAACTCCTTTGCACTATTACAGTGGAGCAGTCCAGCATAGATCTCGTTAGGTAAGGCAGAAGCAACAATGCTAAACGCCTTAGCATCTAACTCTATTTTCTGGCGGAGTAGTTTTCAGGATTTTTTTGGCACTTGAGTATTGGGACCCTCTGTACTTGGAACCAATGGAACATGTGGTCCAAATACAATGGACCTCCAGCAACCATTGTTTTGCTAAGCTAAAATGTGACTCATCCGACGCTGACATATGTAATATTCATTATGAACCAGCATCGGTGGTTTAAACATAGATCCAGTGTTGGAATCCGGTGTGTTTTGAGACATTTCTGAATGGTTTTGAACAGATTTTTGTTTTAAAAACTGTAAACGTAAAAAATTCTGTTTTCCAAAGAAAAGTATCCAAAGAATTAGCAGGGAGAGCTGATCTTTTAAATCAAATTGATACTTAAATCAAATTTTGATTGACCAAGCTCTAATACCAATTGTTAGGATCTGAGTTTAATTGATTGTAAATGTTTTGAAAGATTGTAAATGGAAGAAGGTAAAATAGAGTGAATTGCAGCGGAAATAGAAAACTTTGTTTTACAATCAATGGAAGATTGTTTTCATCATCATGCTTTCAAACTTGTAGTTTTGCATATGAACCACAAACTCCCCCTCAGCTTTTTATAACAAGTTTGATAGTATAGAAATGCAGAGAAGATGATTGGTGAATGATCTTTTAATAGATAAGAAATTCAGTACAACGAAGTTAAGTATTTATACTACATTGCTAACCTCTGAGCATCTTTGCTGATGTCAGAGGTGAAAGCGAAAGATAACAAAATAACTAACCCTAACCACTGATTAACCTATCATCTACTAAATACAAAGTACTGTTACATTGATAAACACTGATAATTTAAACTCTTATATCACAAGCTCTGTTGGTCTTCATCAGAGCTTTGCTTCATCAGACCTTAGCTTCAACAGTTCTTGTATAGCAGACCTTGGCTTCATCAAAGGCTTGGGTCAGAGTTTAGAAACTTTGTTATGCAGGATCAATCATCTGATGACATTTTGGCTTTATATCATCTGTTTCTTTGATATGGTTCAATCCCAACAATTTAGGACTTCCATTACCAGTGAGACTCCACGTGTACTGATATTATTTTTTCCTTGAATCACTTGTTTTTGTGTACATGTTGTTTTCATAACGTTGGTTGTGAGCTTTGTGCTACAGCTAGTGGCTTGCTGATAGTTACTTGTGTTGTCTGTAGTTTTGCTGAAGTCCTTCATTTGAAGTTATCACTCATTAGTCGTGGGCTGCTGGAAAACTTCAACTGCAGTTATAAATTCTTCAGTTGCAAGCAAACGCTTCATTACTGAGTTCAGCTAGACCCGTTCTTCTATTAGCTGCATTCAGATGTAAACAGTCTTCTTGGGGGTTTCTTTCAATACTTAATATAAAATGGACTAATAGTAACCCAATGGCAAAAGGCGAACCCATACGCCCGCGATCACAGACAACAGTGGGTATCAAATTAAATCCAAATACACATGTTTACAACTGTAATATTTAAAATGTGAACCATTGAATAAATTTAATTACAATAGTTACTTAGTCGTGATTAGTATACATGTATATTACCTATAAATAAATATGACTTCAAATATTGATTTTAAGCTAGCCTTTTGACAAGTTAAACGGGTTGTACAAAAAAAAGTCAAATTTCATAAGTAGTTACCAAACAATTACGTTGACACAAACATGATGGATATGCATGGAACATTTTCACTATGATAGATACACAAGGAATAATTACAGGGAAATGTTAATTGAAGTGTACATTGTGTAAAAAAATTGCTATTTAGTTTATACAAAAAGCCAGACCCAATACATGTTCAACAAATAGCTTCGTATCTTTTTCTTATTATTATTATTATTATTATTATTATTATTATTATTATTATTATTATTATTATTATTATTATAGTCATACGACTTATATAATTACTTTATTTGGACCAGGGTCAATTATATGAATTTAAATTTTATTATATATGATATTTATATAAATACCTTGATATTGAACACAAATAGGTATGAACAATTATTTGTATTCAAAATGATTTGTCATATTGTAAAGAAAAGATACCTAATAGTTCTATTTATCGAGAACCTCAAGTTTTTTTAAATCAAATTTAAATACAAAATCCATCACCATTGAGGATAATCTGGACGTTTGGATAAACCTCAAATATATGCTTGACTACCAAAAGTCGGGCTTCCTACT
Source organism: Scalesia atractyloides (assembly GCA_947069175.1). NCBI lineage: Eukaryota > Viridiplantae > Streptophyta > Magnoliopsida > Asterales > Asteraceae > Scalesia > Scalesia atractyloides. The sequence goes on from CAMTDV010001633.1 coordinate 25,134,722, forward strand.
TAAAGCTCGTTATCGCTCCACTTTCAGTTGTAAAAAAGTTAAGATATTTTGCGACTACATCTTTAGGTGTGCACTAACAAACCAAATAGTACAACATGTTCAGCATGCATTTGGGATGCCAAGTTTCTGTTCATTGACTTACATTTGAAACTACTTTTCATGAGGATGAATTTGTTGTATAACTCCCATTGGTAAACCTCTAGCTGATGAACTTGAACCTCCACTGACATTGGTAGATGTGATGAAAGCTGGATTAGCGGGTGTTGTGTTTGAACTGCTTTTGGTGGAATTGTAGCCAACCTGATTCACTACCCGTTTCTTGACGTCATTTAGAATGGTTTCAAGGTATTGATTAAATCAAAAAGAGTTGAAGCTTCATTGAGGTAGTCTTTCTTGATCATTATACACTAAAGATGTAACATCCGTCAAAAACCGGATTTACCAAACCCGCTCCGTTTAATAACCGAACAATCAGTTAAAAATTTCGTTGCGTATTTAATGCCCAAAATAATTTTAAACGATACATAATTAATAAGTATATGGGGATATATAATTTGTTTTTGAAAAACTGTTAAAAATAATGAAATAAAAATAAAATAGTGTTGCCGGGTTTCGAACCCGGGTCAGCAGCTGATTCAGCTCAACGCCTTAACACTAAACTCTCCAACCACTGCGCCACTTATGTTTCTTGTTCATTAATGGAAACATTTAATTCATAACATGAACCTCGAATTCAAATACCGACGCGCCCAATTGCAGTCGTCGGAAATTCCGACTATCTCGCCAAGATTGGACGGTTACTTCAGTTTTAACGTAAACTTTAATCACTACATCGGTTATAACCGACGTCTGAGTCCGCGACACAAGTTATAACCGCCGGAAAGTTTCTAACCGACGAATCAAGTCGGAAAACGGGCCAAATACGTCGATGTCCTGCCCTATAAATACCCCCTGTAACCTCTGTTAGCTTTTTCGCCCACAATCACACATTTTCCCGACGTAATTCCACTCGCCGAAAAAGTTCTGCACCTCGCCGGAAAACCGAGCCCTTCACTTCTGAGCCTTACTGAACACCCAGAACTTATACCGAAGCCACTCACATCCATCTCAAGCTCGCTGAAGACTCTCTGCCGCAAGACACACGTCGCCGGAATCATTTGCTGTCACCGGAGTTCCGCCGGAGAAACAGAGGAGTCCAGTTCGGTATACCTTACGCTTAATCTTTCATTTCTTTTTATTTATCTCACCTGTAGTTAATCATAACACACTAACGAACTTGATTAAAATCGATGAAACAGTCGGAATATGTTTTCTGGTTAAGTCTGACGAAGAAGACGAAGTTCAGTATTATATAAGTATAATTAAAATCAAGATATATTTCGGGTTAGACACGTAGCTCAGTTGGTAGAGCTGCGTGCACGCGTACGGGAGGTCTCGGGTTCGAGCCTCACCCAACGCATACAAACACACATACGAACCGGTCAAAAGTCAAAGTCAATGGTCAACAAGTCAACGGTCAACGGTCAAAAAGTCAACATTTTTTATTATTTTTATTTATTTATTTTATTTAAAATCAATTAAAAATACTTAAAAATAGCATTTTTAAGGTTAGAAAATAGCCTTAAACTCACAAAAATACACCCAACAATCCTACTAAAATGGATTAATAAAATCCGTTTACTTACCGAACCATTATGCCATTATCTAGGTTAATTTCACTCGTGGTTAAAACCACTTCGTGCGCATTCAACATCATCAACCGAACGCACCCAATGTGAGTGAATCTTACAACTCCCCTTTTAATTACACGTTTTGGGGTGTGTCATGTGTCACAAAAATTAACTCGTTTATTTAAACTTGTGTCATACCATATTGTGATCTAAACTTAGATTGTATAAATTGCTTGTAGTTATGTATTTCATTTGGTCAGTTTATATGCAATTCATTCATTAGGCCCATCAGTTCCTCTTGGGAGACGAGTTGAGCAACGCGTGCCTCAAAACAAATCCATTATTGTTCGTGTGTGTATTATTTAGTTTATATTGTTTGTAGTTATGTATTTCATATTGTCAAGTATATGCAAATCATTCATTAGGCCCATCAGTTCCTCGTGAGAGACGAGTTGAGCAACGCGTGCCTAAACGATCCATTATTGTTCATGTGTGCATTATTTAATATTAAATGATTGGTGAGTAAGTTTACATCTATTTTTACTCATGTGTGGTTGTGCACTTTATTTTATAATGAATTAAATAAACTTGTTCAAATGTTTTTCATAGGATTCACTCGCCAACTTTTTGTTGATCCAAAACCATTTTTACACATGATACAGGTGAACAGGATGAAGCAAGGAAAACATAGGAAATGCCTTAGAAGAAAACAAAGAAGCTTAGATTGATGTTTAGGTCATGATGTAATTATGATTGTAAATTTCCCATTAAATTGTATTAATGAATATGAAACGTTATAATAAATGTCATGAGCTTTGATGATAACCCAATCATGCCCCGATCACCTTTTCCGCTGCGGGTCGGGGTGTGACAGATTGGTATCAAAGCCATGACTATAGGGATATAGGATAGGTTATTAGACCCTTAGAGCCTATACTATAGTTTGCCTAAATTTTAATTGTTTAGGTGGTTACATACAAACTTATGATATTTATTTGTTTCATATTTGTTTATACTTACAGTCAAACATACATACTTACATACACATTCATTATACATATTTCAATGTTCATATATTCAAATCATTTTCATACTCTCGTTATTCAAAGATTTTGTTGCAATTTTCAAATCTCATCAAAGTAAGTTCTGCGACGGGCATGTAGTAACTGGAAGGGTACAAGTACCGGTAGTCGGAACGTCCTGTCTAGGTTGGCATTCGTATAAATCCAATATAACGGACCAGTTTGCCTACCTGGGGAATAACGATGAGAGTACGAAGGACCTATTAGGCCAAAGCATGCCACACCAAACGTCGTTCGAACTAACCCCACTTTGAGGTGTCACCGTGTCTACACCTGGACACATTCCGAATATCATACGTTATATACATATTTCTCGATTTTCTCCGGGTTTTAGTGTACGTAACCAGGCTAACACATGCGAACCATATGAAAAACCCGGTATTCATGGGGGCCCACATGATTACGAAGGTGAAGTATGGCGGCATGTAGGGCCTAATGACGAGCAAAGCCCAAGACATCCTATGGATGTAGTAGATTTATTTTTCTATATTTATTTTATGAATGTTCATTCCTAGTGCGACCCATGATCCCAAAAACATCCAACTCATACTCTTGACATGTATTCCTTGTAGATGTCTTCTAGCCTCGCCCGTAGGAAGACGAGAGCAGGAAAAGCTCGCGAGCGCATGGCTGCCCTAATCGCCTAACAAATGGCTGCCGTAATACCCAACATTGTAATCCAAGTCCAACAAGCACTTACCGCTAATCCTGTCAATCAAGAAGATCAACACGTTATCAACCCTTCCCCAAATACCACTAAATGCACCTACAAGCATTTCAAATCATGCGACCCTCCAAAATACGAAGGGACTGAAGGTGTCACCGCTCTCCTCCATTGGTTTGAAGAAATGGAGAACACTTTTCTAAATTGCGATTGCCCCAATGATCGCAAAGTGCGATATGCTACCGGTCGTTTATATAGAATAGCACTTACTTGGTAGAATACAGAGAAGGTCAAACGAGGTGTTGAAGATGCTATGACTTTAACTTGGGATGAATTGAAGGAAATCATGACCAGACGATTTTGCCCAAGGAGCGAAATCAAGAAATTAGAAGATGAGTTTTATTCGTTAAAGCAAAAGGAAGGCGACCACACCACATACAACAAAAGATTCCTCGAGTTAAATCAAATGGTTCCCAACTTGTTCACTCCCCTCTACCGTTTGATCGAGCACTACATTCGAGGTCTTCCGTCAAAGATTCAAGACTCTGTAATAAGTACCACGCCTGCAACTTTGGAAGCAGCTATGGAGTTAGCTACAGAGCTCACCGAAAACCGAATCCAGAACAAAGACTTCGAGGAGAAGAAGAAGGATAAAGCATCGTCTGAAACCTCCGACTACACCCAAACCGAATCCCCTTCTCAAGCCAATTCTAAGAGAAAAAGAGACGGGCAACTTTTCGCTACTATCCAACGAAATCAACCAATTTCACACGCCATACCCATCCAAGCTATCCCAATCACTCAAGTGGCACCCAACTCAACTTACCCAAATAAGAAACCATATCTTGGACCTCACCCTCGATGTAACACCTGTTGTTATCACCATCCCCTTACCTTACCTTGTCGACTATGTGCAACTTGTGGACGCTATGGTCATTTGAGCAAGGTTTGCCGCACCCCTCAAAACCAAATCTCTCCCCCTACTCAAAACATGATCCAAACATATCATCAACCTCAATACCCCATGTTCCCATATGTTCGAGCTTGTTTCAATTGTAGCGACCCTACCCACTTTAGAAACACGTGTCCTCGATTGGTTAACATCATAAACGCTCAAGCTCAATCAAACCCAGTTAACCAAGTAAATCAAGAAAACCCAATCACTAGGCCACCAGCAAGAGGAAGAGTTTTCAACATCAATGCCAATCCTGACGAAGATAATGACGGCTCATACGAAACCACCCAACTAGTCCTCTTCACCGGAAATCAAGATTCAACTCCAATCGTTTAGTTTTATGTTTTTCTTTATGTTTTAGAATTACATAGAACCAATCATAACTTGCGGATAAAGTCAATGAAAATTTGACAAGAATATGGTGGATACGCCGCTGGTACTTCCTATATATAAGTATTCTTGTCAAAGGATCGGAGGCATTATCAGGCAGTTATGAGAGGTTCCATGTATAAACTGTTTGAGTGATTATTGTTTATTATTTTCAGTACATGCAATACGATCAGCTCCGTTTGATTGAGCCTTGATCGCACAGACATTTTTCATTTTCAGTACATGCAATACGATCGGCTCCGTTTGATTGAGCCTTGATCGCACAGACATTTTCATTATCAGTATCTTGTGGTTGTTGTGTTTGTTGTAGAGTCACATAGAACTAATCATAACTTGCGGATAAAGTCAATGAAAATTTGACGAGAATATGGTGGATACGCCGCTGGTACTTCCTATATATAAGTATTCTAGTCAAAGGATCAGAGGCATTATCAGGCGGTTATGAGAGGTTCCATGTATAAACTGTTTGAGTGATTATTGTTTATTATTTTCAGTACATGCAATACGATCGGCTCCGTTTGATTGAGCCTTGATCGCACAGACATTTTTCATTTTCAGTACATGCAATACGATCGGCTCCGTTTGATTGAGCCTTGATCGCACAGACATTTTTCATTATCAGTATCTTGTGGTTGTTGTGTTTGTTGTAGAGTCACATAGAATTAATCATAACTTGTGGATAAAGTCAATGAAAATTTGACAAGAATATGGTGGATACGCCGCTGGTACTTCCTATATATAAGTATTCTTGCCAAAGGATCAGAGGCATTATCAGGCGGTTATGAGAAGTTCTATGTAGGATTTAGTAGTTTCTTGGTAATTAATCATAACTTGCGGATAAAACCAACGAAAATTTGACAAGAATATGGTGGATACGCCGCTGGTACTTCCTATATATAAGTATTCTTGCCAAAGGATCAGAGGCATTATCAGGCGGTTATGAGAAGTTCCATGTAGGATTTAGTATTGTCTTGGTTGAAATTTGTTTTACATTCATATCATCTCGCCATATAAAGAAATTGGATTGTGTTCTATTTCTACATAAACTAACCTCTCCCTCATAACAAACGAGAGAGGAACTGTCACCATTCAAACATATATGCTATCAGAATGTGGATTCAAATATTGGTTGTTGTGTTATTTACGTTCTAGAGTTACATCATAGGACCAATCATAACTTACTGATAAAACCAATGAAAATTTGACAAGAATATGGTGGATACGCCGCTGGTACTTCCTATATATAAGTATTCTTGTCAAAGGATCAGAGGCATTGTCAGATGGTTATGAGAAGTTCTATGTAGGATTTAGTAATTTCTGGGTACATTAGTTGCTGTGTTTATTTATGTTCTAGAGTCATATCATAGAACCAATCATAACTTACTGATAAAACCAATGAAAATTTGACAAGAATATGGTGGATACGCTGCTGGTACTTCCTATATATAAGTATTCTTGTCAAAGTATCAGAGGTATTGTTAGACGGTTATGAGAAGTTCCATATAGGTTGTAGTATTAGAAGTTTTGTTTTAGGATAACCATAGGGTTCCAAACATATCAAAACTCTTACGCATGATATCATATTTAGCGAATCAACTCTGCTTATCAATATTTTACAGTAGGCAACAAAAAGCGATTCCTGTAACAGGGTACTTAACCCTTCCAAGGGACGTTACCGCCTCAAACAAAAACTTAAACTCTTACTCTTTTTCTAAGCATGTAACTGTAAAACTAAACACCATCATTTTTAGTCAAATATATCACTACTTAAATTTCGGGACGAAATTTCTAAAAAGCAGGGGATACTGTAACATCCGTCAAAAACCGGATTTACCAAACCCGCTCCGTTTAATAACCGAACAATCAGTTAAAAATTTCGTTGCGTATTTAATGCCCAAAATAATTTTAAACGATACATAATTAATAAGTATATGGGGATATATAATTTGTTTTTGAAAAACTGTTAAAAATAATGAAATAAAAATAAAATAGTGCTGCCGGGTTTCGAACCCGGGTCAGCAGCGGATTCAGCTCAACGCCTTAACACTCAACTCTCCAACCACTGCGCCACTTATGTTTCTTGTTCATTAATGGAAACATTTAATTCATAACATGAACCTCGAATTCAAATACCGACGCGCCCAATTGCAGTCGTCGGAAATTCCGACTATCTCGCCAAGATTGGACGGTTACTTCAGTTTTAACGTAAACTTTAATCACTACATCGGTTATAACCGACGTCTGAGTCCGCGACACAAGTTATAACCGCCGGAAAGTTTCTAACCGACGAATCAAGTCGGAAAACGGGCCAAATACGTCGATGTCCTGCCCTATAAATACCCCCTCTAACCTATGTTAGCTTTTTCGCCCACAATCACACATTTTCCCGACGTAATTCCACTCGCCGGAAAAGTTCTGCACCTCACCGGAAAACCGAGCCCTTCACTTCTGAGCCTTACTGAACACCCAGAACTTATACCGAAGCCACTCACATCCATCTCAAGCTCGCTGAAGACTCTCTGCCGCAAGACACACGTCGCCGGAATCATTTGCTGTCACCGGAGTTCCGCCGGAGAAACAGAGGAGTCCAGTTTGGTATACCTTACGCTTAATCTTTCATTCTTTTTATTTATCTCACCTGTAATTAATCATAACACACTAACGTACTTGATTAAAATCGATGAAACAGTCGGAATATGTTTTCTGGTTAAGTCTGACGAAGAAGACGAAGTTCAGTATTATATAAGTATAATTAAAATCAAGATATATTTCGGGTTAGACACGTAGCTCAGTTGGTAGAGCTGCGTGCACGCGTACGGGAGGTCTCGGGTTCGAGCCTCACCCAGCGCATACATACACACATACGAACCGGTCAACAGTCAAAGTCATGGTTAACAAGTCAACGGTCAACGGTCAAAAAGTCAACATTTTTTATTATTTTTATTTATTTATTTTATTTATTTAAAAATCAATTAAAAATACTTAAAAATAACAATTTTTAAGGTTAGAAAATAGCCTTAAACTCACAAAAAATACACCCAACAATCCTACTAAAATGGATTAATAAAATCCGTTTTAGTTACCGAACCATTATGCCATTATCTAGGTTAATTTCACTCGTGGTTAAAACCACTTCGTGCGCATTCAACATCATCAACCGAACGCACCCAATGTGAGTGAATCTTACAACTCCCCTTTTTAATTACACCTTTTGGGGTGTGTCATGTGTCACAAAAATTAACTCGTTTATTTAAACTTGTGCCATACCATATTGTGATCTAAACTTAGATTGTATAAATTGCTTGTAGTTATGTATTTCATTTGGTCAGTTTATATGCAATTCATTCATTAGGCCCATCAGTTCCTCGTGGGAGACGAGTTGAGCAACGCGTGCCTCAAAACAAATCCATTATTGTTCGTGTGTGTATTATTTAGTTTATATTGTTTGTAGTTATGTATTTCATATTGTCAAGTATATGCAAATCATTCATTAGGCCCATCAGTTCCTCGTGAGAGACGAGTTGAGCAACGCGTGCCTAAACGATCCATTATTGTTCATGTGTGCATTATTTAATATTAAATGATTGGTGAGTAAGTTTACATCTATTTTTACTCATGTGTGGTTGTGCACTTTATTTTATAATGAATTAAATAAACTTGTTCAAATGTTTTTCATAGGATTCACTCGCCAACTTTTTGTTGATCCAAAACCATTTTTACACATGATACAGGTGAACAGGATGAAGCAAGGAAAACATAGGAAATGCCTTAGAAGAAAACAAAGAAGCTTAGATTGATGTTTAGGTCATGATGTAATTATGATTGTAAATTTCCCATTAAATTGTATTAATGAATATGAAACGTTATAATAAATGTCATGAGCTTTGATGATAACCCAATCATGCCCCGATCACCTTTTCCGCTGCGGGTCGGGGTGTGACAAAAGACTCCATTCTTGTGGAAGATAGGCCAACAACTTCTTGATCCGTGTCTGTTTTCCTAACAACGCTCTTGCCTTTTTCAACCTACTAATGATATCCATGGACTTGTATATATGCCTAGTTAAACTTTCTCCTTTGACACTCCCAAATGTGTCAAACTCCTCTTGAAACATGTCTTTCTTGTTTTCTTCTAATTCTTCATTTCCTTTGTAAAAATCTTCAAGTGCTTCTCAAAGTGAATGAACGGTACAATACTCTTCAAACATATTGTTCATCTTGGTGGTGAGAGCCATCGTTAAAGCACCATGGGCTTTGAAATCTCTTTGGATTCACACTTTGTCTGAGTCTGAGTATGTGGTAGAATCAAGTTGGGTGTTTCACCATCTATTTTTTTGGTGACAGTTGGGTTGTGGGGGCTATTGATAACTGGATTCCAAAGGGTATAGTCAGCACAAAAGAAAAATGATATCATTTGGTTTTTCTAGTTACCGAAGTCATTATCATCTCTTAGCTTAGAGGGACAAGTTGCAGTTCCCGTTTTAAGTTCTGCGAGAGTGATCTGAGTTATCGGTGTTAACATCGTCTGGAAATGGAAATTAGGGCAAAAGTTATTAAGGTTTAAGCAAAAGTTGCCAGATAAACTCGCCATTAAACATGCTAAAATAAGCTAGCCAACATAAAATCGCTAACTTGTAAATGAGTTTAAGTCGTTGGAAAGTCGCCTTTCCAAAATCGCTAAAAATTAGTTAAACTCGCCGAGAATATAGTCACTAATCAACAAATTCTACGGAAAAAACTCACTAAGTTCAAAAGTCACCTTTGGTAAGATCGTCGAAACACAAGAACACAAACACAAACAAAGTTGCTAGCTCAACAAACTCGTTGAAACCTTAAACAAAGTCGTCGATAACAACACCCAAAAACCTCAAAACTTAACCAAAAACCATTCTGATCCGATTCAAAACAACTCCAAATGATGCAAATACTAACAAACACTCAATTCAATCCGTAACTTGATAAGTTTTTGAAGAAAACCTTTAAAATATATAAAACCCTAAAAGTTTAAAAATTTCAAAAACTAATCTCAAATAAAGAGCACAAAGGATCTTATCAATTGATAGTCTCTAAATACATGAATCAAATTTGCTAATGGTATAACGTCTATCAGTTAGATGTTAGATCTAGATAAATAAGTGAAAGATGAAAACTAAGAAACCTACACTCAAAACCATTAAGATAATAACCAATTTGATTTGTTACAAGAAAACGCTCCTGGATTTACTAGATTTAAAAACACAGGATTCTCCAAATTACACCTATCGTAACACACAATTTTGGACCCCAACAAATGAACAAAAACTATGCTTATATAGGTAACTAAGGCATGCACTCCAACAATTTTATTAAAGTCGCCGATGTATTCATTAAAGTCACCGATGCTTAAACTTCAACTGCCAACTAATTACACAAAATGCACTTGGACTTAGCAACATATTATACAATGGTCTAAAAGAGCTCCAACAAAGAAGCATATAGAGCATGCGGTAATTTAGGAAGGTTGGCGCATCTTGTGAAATGCATAAAAAGGACCACATGTAACACCCTAGTAAAATTCCACATCGACCATGGACATGAGAGATTATAGGTTCATAAGGAATGGCCCACCATTTAAATCACAAATGTATTTTGGGCTTAATGCTAGCGGATTAGAGGATAACTCAACACTTAAGCATGCTCAGTTGGGCGTAGTACCAAGATGGGTGACCTCCTAGGAAGTCTTTATCAGGGCAACCAAAAACAAATCCGTGAGCTCTTCGTGGGCAATGCAGACAATATTGGTGAGCAAATAGTCACGATTGTTGTATCCTTAAAATAGAGTCCTAGCCAATATGCAACAAAATCAATCCCCATTATCGTTATTTAAAGAATTGTTTGAAGAAATACTAATTGCACTTTGAATACCAGTTTGCCTTATTATAAAGAGAATAATTTTGCTATGTTATTTTCAAATATTATCTTCTAAACCATTTAACTCTAAAAATCAATTTTTCTAGTTTTCGTAAACTCGAGCACGCCAACATCTCTCGCCTTGGTTATTCCTCTTCCATGAATTTCACGTAGGTGGTAAAGAATTTGTTACGTGTCAAAATAAGTAGAAGGACCCAAATTTAATTGTTGTATAGTGTTCGGGGGTTATTGGTTAGTTAGTAGCTATATAGTCTATGCGTTGTAACATATTGAACCATCGAATGAATTGAGTTTTCCCTTTCTCTTGTGTTCTCTTCTCTATCTTTCGATCATCTACTGTTATTACGAAACTGTTCGTAACAATGGTGTCAGAGCTTTCAATCCTCCCGACTGTGGGTTAGGAGTTTATCACTCAGCGCGCGATTTTGGGTTTAATATTGGGCAACAAACGACGGTTCTTGTTTAGAAGAATTAGGGCAACAACATCAAGATTAATCTATGGGTGAATTTTGGTAACTCCATCAACAATCGGAGGCAATGACACCAACAATCGATTCATCTTTGGAAAATTAGGGCAACAAGCTGATATTTGGGTTCGATTTCAAAAGTGCGACTCACAACAAGATTCGAAGTGTGGAATTGAGTTCGAATTCCTTGTGAGCAAAAGTGCGCCAGTTGGTTAGATTTTGAAATTCCACAGCAGTAATCGAGCGGTGAATTCAACATGGAAATCGCATTGGAGCAAATTATGTCATGTGAACAAGAAGGTACTATCAAAGATTACTTTGATTCATTCCTCTTATTGTTAGATCAGGTTAGAATCTCTGAAGAAATGCCTGATTTCTATGCTATCTATTCTTTCATATGTGGCTTAGAACCAAGAATTAGGAATATCTTTATCGAATGGCATCAATATAGCTGTCTTAAGGTGGAAGATGTAATATCTTTGGCTTTGAAAATAGATACCAACAATCTGCATGATTCTTTTTCTCCATTCTATCCCAAGTCTTCTTTTTACATTGAAGGATTGGAGTTTGATTTTAAGAAAAGTCTTTGGGAATCAATGGAGGGTAATGAACACTTTAAGAATGGTAAGGTGTAAGAAATTAGTATTAAAGATATCGAGTGTGTTCATACAACCATTGTTGATGAAGAGAATTGGGATAAAACCACAAGTTTAATTCAAGAAATCAGTGAAAAAGAAATTTTAGGAAATGATTTTTTTAAGGAAGAAATTGTAGGTGATTTACATGAAAGCGAACCTTTAAATCAAGATAGTAGTAGTGAGGTTGAAAAGGGTAGTGTGGGCAATACTAAAATAGCTCATGTGTTCCTTTATGATCAAGAAAACATAAGAATCAAGGCAAAATCTATTAAGGATAAGCTAAATATGTTTCCTGGCTTAGACACATTTGTATGGGAACCGGGTATAACCCATTTCATGATTGGTAGCAGGGTTCAAGATAATGTTGATTTTCATATCGTTAATGTAACACCTCGACCGCGTAAAAACAAAAAACCGTGGCGGAAACGTCATGGAGTCACGTTAACATATTGTTACGACAACACATGGTATTTGAAGTTTCATTTTATTTGAATATTAACATCGTTATATTGTTATATTGTCTTTGAAATATTAAACAAACTAAACAAACATAACAAATTGTCTTTCTTTTTTAAGGCACTAAAGTCCATGTCCACCTACATGAGCAAGCATCAGTATCATCAAGAATTGTTCCCTGAAACATATGTGAAAAACGAGTCAACAAAAAAATATGCCGGCGAGTACGTAGGTTTTGTGAGTGTGTCAAATTCATGGACTTGAATATGTATTGCAATACCTCGTCAGACTACTGGAGTGGTTAATTAAGAACCTTGTTATCGAAAAATATTTGGTATTGCAATGTTAACTAACCAACTAAAACAACTTAGTTATAGTTTATAAAAGACTTGTAGCCATGAATCTTGACCAAAACATTTGTTTTGTAAATCGGAGTAGTGAATCGTCTTGAAATAACTTGTATGGTTTATATCTTTAATGGAAATCGTTGTGTGTCATTGTTTGAAAACCTTTTTTCAAGTGATGCAAATAATGCCACAAATGTAACACGATTAAAGCACTTATATATAGGAAGTACCAGCGGCGTATCCACCATGCTTTTATCACATTACACACGTACCGTTATCTAAATCACTTACCATAAAACAATCGTCAATTGTTCGTGTCCTAAACCATTCGTCCATTGTTTGTGTCATAATCCAAATTGTTCATTGTCCTTGTCATAATCTAAATTGTTCATTGTCCTTGTCATAATATTGTTTTTAATTGTGAAAAACTTTTGGTCGTTTCGGTGAATACATTCAAACCTATGTTGACTCGTCTATACCACCAAAGGGTATTAAATTGCAATAACAAACCACCAAAAGGTTTCCACCAAAAGGTTTTGTTAAAGTAAACAGTTTCGGTCATTCCCTAAACTACCCACCAAATTCTAATGAATAGCCTAGTAATGGGATTGTCAGTCCTATGGTACCAAAACTTACTACTGGTCATCTTGGCCATAGCTAATGAATGTCATTCGTGTCATGTATACAACGCACCAACAAGTTCATTCACATTATTGAAATCGTATTGTAATATAAACCATAGCATTTGTAATTTGAAAGCTTGAAAACAACTTGCACATATGAGTCAGCCCAAAATATTTGCAAAACATAAAAGAGGGGAACTATGTACTCACTTGGGATTGCAAAGTAATATTGAATCAAAGATAAAACAAGCTCTAAAGTCCGAGAAATCAAACGTGTCCTAAATTCGGATAATTGTTAGAAACAAGACTTGAAATCGGAGGATTTGGATAGAGCGAGACCTTATAAACCAAATGAGTATTGGAATTCATATGAAATGGTTTAATAAAGTTAACATTATGAGTTGGAAAGGTTCCTAAGTGCTTTTGACCTGTTATGACCCATTAAGGTAGTTTAAGCCACTATAACTCGTCATTTGCGTAACTATGTAATAGGATGGTTAGATATGTGTTATGATAAGTCTTTAATGCTTAAACATGTTGAAAATGTTATTTGATCAGATTACATGTCAAAATTTATGTTACATATGCTTATAGTTGATTTATTTGCAAAAAGGACATTTTGGTCATTATTGAAGATCATAACAATTAATTATCATAATATTAAGCAAATGATATGACCATAAGGTATAACCTCAGAGGGTTATTCCCTATTCAACTATGGTCACAAATATGTATTTGGTTGGGTTCAAAGATCAACCAAACGGGTCGGATTCGAAAGTCAAAGCGGTGGTCAAAGCCATTTGACAAACGATCCTAAACGAGCACTAAACTAAAAGTGACGAGTTAGACATGGTTTGACATGTCTAACTAAATTATAAGAGGGTTTTGGTATCAAAACAAACTGTTTTGGTACCCAGAAATAGTTCCGTAGTATAGTGCACATTTATCGCATTATTGACCGAAACTTTGACTCGTCACAATGACTAGTAAATGTGGAAACCAGTAGGCATGATCACTAAGGACCATAACCATCATGACCACGATCACGTTGCAAAGTTCAATTGAACTTTGTTTTGACCAATTCATAGTCAGAATTGAAAGTCAAACAAAAGGTCAAACTGTTTGATTTCTAGCTCAAATATACTAAAAGAATTGAACAAGATCTGAATGAAACACTTGCATACACTCTAGGAGAGCCTTAGAACTTAGAAGATGATCTCCAAATGGTTGCAACTTCAGTAGGAGCAGATGAGAGTAAGGAGAAAAGTTCAATAATGAGGATGAACATGGTATTTATAATGATCAAGAGGTCACCAATTCATGACAAGTGTTGGTCCAGGTGTTATGGCATGGATTAGTGTCCCTTTAGGTGTCCAAAGCAAAAGAGAAGTGACAAAATTCGCGTGCTTAGTGTCCTTAAACAAACAGGCTGTTGACAGCTAATTATGGTGAGCTGGGCAGGTCCTTACGGACCGTATGGTATCCATGCTTACAGTCCGTAAGCATAGGACCTGGCAGCAACTTTCGCATAATTACAGAACAGGCCCCTGCACTACGTTTTGTCGTGTTTTGGCACTTTTAACACCCGTTAACCTGATTTTCAAGATTTATAAGGATGTTAAAGCATAGGGAACTTGAAATGTGCTCAAAAATGTCCCAGGTGTCGGTTCGTTTGGTCGTACGGTTGCGTTTTTCGGTTAATTACGACGAAAATCGTAACGATCACGTGCATGACTGTAAACGCGTAACGAATGATATTTTTGCATTCCAATCATTAAAATACAAGATTTTAATGATTACAAAATTTTTTGGATGTGTGTACATGTCCCGGATTGAGAAATACGCGTAACGACATAGTTTCGCAGAATTTGCAAAATGGCCCCTGAAGTTGTATAAATTTGATTTTGCCATAGCGAAGCCTTCAAAACTTATTTCTAAGCTATGTTAAGGGTATTTAGGGCATGTTTATCTTATGAACTTGTTTCAGAGTGTGCATTGCTACGAGAATCGGCAGACTTTCGTAGTTTGTCGAAATAGTCCCTGTGATCGAATATGCTTGTTTTTGACATACCAAACCCTTCAAAACTTATTTCTAAGTTATGTAAAGGTTATTTAAGGTATGTTTGGCTTGTGTCATTGTTCCGGAGTGTACATCACGTTAACTGATTACGTTTACATAATAGTTTGCGATTTCACTTCCAAAAGTCGTTTGAAAGTTTGTTATCGTATAAGAATCGAATATGTGCAAATGTCATGATTAATAAAAAAACTCATAAATAAAACACAAAATTTCATTTATTGATAACTTGTTCATAACTATTACATGATCGAATCACCACAAATGCCACAGTCTCCCCCACTTTAGGAAATTTCATCCCGAAATTTAATTGGAGGAAACTTGTGGAAATAGATGTGGGTATTTCGCTTTCATTTGATCCTCTCGTTCCCAAGTAAATTCTAGGACACGTTTGGATTCCTAGCAAACTTTGGCTATCGGTATTCGTCTGCGTTTTAGTTTCTTGACTTCACGGTCCAAAATCTCCACAGGTTTCTCGTGAAAGTGCATAGTGTCATCAACATGAATTTCGTCGAGGGGGATGTGAAGATTTGCATCGGCTAAACATTTCTTTAGATTGGACACGTAGAATGTTGGGTGAACGTTCCCAAGTTTAGGAGGTAGCTCAAGTCGGTAGGCCACCTTCCGATTCTTTCAGCGATCTTGAATGGTCCAACGTATCGTGGTGCAAGTTTCCTTTCTTTCCAAATCTGACCACTCCTTTCCAAGGGGATACCTTGAGTAGGACATGATCACCAACTTGGAATTCCAAGGGCTTACGTTGCTTGTCTGCATAACTCTTTTGACGGCTTCTAGCTGTCATAAGGTTATCGCGTATTTTCTTGACTTTGTCTGTTGTGTCATGAATAAGTTCAGGTCCAGTAAATTAAGACTATCCCACTTCATTCCAATAGACAGGTGAACGACTTTTGTGACCGTATAAAGCTTTGAAAGGCGCCATGTTGATGCTGGCATGATAACTATTGTAAGAGAATTCGATCAACGGTAGATGCGAATCCCAACTACCACCAAAGTCGATCACACAAGCTCTAAGCATATACTCCAGTGTTTGAATTGTTCTTTCAGTTTGTCTATCCATTTGAGGATAATAAGCAGTGCTCAAATTGAGTTTAGTTCCCATAGAAGATTGCATGGTCTTCCAAAAGTGAGATGAGAACCGAGCATCTCTTTCAGATATGATGTCCAAAGGAACACCATGACGAGATACAATCTCATCGACATAGATCTTGGCGAGTTTGTCAGCAGAGCAATCCTCACGAATTGTTAAAAAGTGTGCTGACTTCGTTAGACGATCGATGACTACCCAAATAGCATCATGACCTCTAGATGTGTGCGATAGTTTAGTAATGAGATCCATCGCAATGTTCTCCCATTTCCAAACCGGTATTTCTGGTTGTTCAAGCAAACTAGATGGGCGTTGATGTTCGGCCTTGACTTTGAGACAAGTTAGGCATTTCGACACATACAAGGCAATATCCGTTTTCATACCCGGCCACCAGTACTGGGTACGGAGATCCTTGTACATTTTGTCTGCACCAGGATGGATTGAAAAACGAGAATTATGAGCTTCGTCCATCAATAAGGTCGGATATTGTCTTGACTTGGAATCACAAACGATTCAAATAATAGAGTAATCCATTGTCTTTCGTTTCAAGTTGAAGCTCAAGTTTATGGTGGTAGTTCACTACCCATCATGCCTTGTGTAGCACAAGTACGCTGAGCTTGAAGGATACGTGTTTGGATATCAGATTGAATTCGAACACAATGAAGCTTGACACGTTCCTTGCGACTAAGCACATCAGCCACAACATTCGCCTTACCAGGATGGTGGCGAATCTCACAGTCGTAGTCGTTTAATAGCTCGACCCAGCGTCGTTTTCTCATGTTCAGCTCCTTTTGATTGAATATGTGTTGGAGACTTTTGTGGTCAGTGAAAACCATACACTTCTTACCATAAAGATAGTGCCTCCAAATCTTGAGAGCAAAAATTACGGCACCTAACTCAAGATCATGAGTTGTGTAGTTCTTCTCGTGGACTTTTAATTGTCTTGACACATAGGCTATAACTTTATCTCATTGCATGAGAACACAACCAAGGCCTAGCTTTAATGCGTCACAAGTAGAGAACAAAATCATCATTGCCATCAGGTAAAGATAAGATAGGAGCATCACAGAGTTTTTGTTTCAATGTCTGAAAAGATTCCTTTTGTTTGGGTCCCCCACTTGAAAGACTTATTCTTTTGAGTCAAAGCGGTGAGGGGAACCGCGATCTTTGAGAAGTTCGCGATGGTAATAACCAGCAAGACCAAGAAATGAGCGAACTTCTGTGGGAGTAGTAGATGTGTTCCAATCCTTAATCGCAGTGATTTTGGAAGGATCCACATGTATACCTTGCTCGTTGACTATGTGTCAATTGAACTTCTTTCAACCAGAATTCGCATTTGGAGAATTTGGCATAAAGTTGTTCTTTCTTCAGTAGTTCCATTCTTAATTGAAGATGTTGTTCGTGTTCGGCTTGAGACTTGGAATAAATGAGAATGTCGTCGATAAACAATGATGAACTTGTCCAGATAAGGTTTACAAACTCAATTCATCAAGTCCATGAATACATCAGGTGCATTTGTCAAGCCGAATGGCATAACAGTGAACTCGTAGTGGCCGTATCTTGTGTGGAAAACAGTTTTAGGAATATCTTCCTCGAGTACACGAATCTGATGATACCCAGAACGCAAATCGATCTTCGAAAAACATGTAGCACCTTGTAGCTGATCGAAGAGGTCATCAATGCGAGGTAGGGGATATCGATTCTTGATCGTGAGTTTGTTGAGCTCATGGTAATCGATACACATACGGAAGGATCCATTCTTCTTTTTCACAAATAAGACAGGAGCACCCCATGGTGAATAGCTCGGACGAATGAATCCTTTGTCAGATAACTCTTGAAGTTGTTTCGATAATTCTTGCATCTCAGACGGTGCAAGACGATAAGGTGTTGGCTATCGGGTTGGCACCAGGTACAAGATCAATGCGGAACTCAACTTGTCGTACAGGAGGTAAACCAGGTAATTCTTCAGGAAATACCTTAGGATAATCCCGAACAACAGGGATATCTTGAATACTTTTACCCTTGCCTTTCTTCTCCATGATATGTGCTAGAAAGGTACATAGTTCTTTCGTAGATATTTCTAGGCTTGGGTACAAGTCATGAGTTTTGGATTACTAGTAGGTTTCTCTCCACGAACTTCCAAGACTTCACCAGAGGGAAGAGGTATTCGAACTATCTTGTCAAAACAAATAACTTCGGCATGGTGCTTGGTTAACCAATCCATTCCAATATGTCGAAACTCCCAAGTTGCATTGGCGTGAGGTTGATGGTAAAAAGGTGATTATTGAGGTTCAATTGACAATCACGAATGACAGAATCAAGTACAAGAGGTTCACCACTAGCTATTTCGACTGTCAAGGGCTTTCCTAGTTTAATTCTCGGCATTGAAAGTAAAGGTTCAAAGGCAAGTGACACAAAACTTCTATCAGCACCCGAATCGAAAAGAACAGAAGCAGGATGATTGTTGACAAAGAACATACCGTTAACAACTTCTTATCAGCACGAGCCTCGTTGGCGTTAATGTTGAATGCTCCTCCACGAGCTTGATTGGCATTCGCTAGCCTTGGGCAGTTGTTTCTGTAGTGACCCATTTCACCACAATTGTAACAAGAACCAGGTGGGAATGGAGGTCGAGCAGGGTTGGCTTGGGGTTGAACAGGATTTTGAACAGCTGGATTTGGAACAGATCGACATATGTTGGCCAAATGACCAAATCTTCCGCAAGTAGTACATTGACGGCATGGTTGATGAACTTGATGATGAACATTGCACCAATTGCACCACGGTGCGGTACCAGCGTATGTTTCCTCACAGGAGGTTGAGCTGGTTGGTTTTGGGGAGCTTGATTGGGTTGAGCAGATGGAGCGGGTTGTGCAGTAACGGCAAAGTTTTGAGAAGCTTTACGCTTCCTCGATCGCTTGGAAGGCTTGACTTTGTTTCCCTTTTGTTTCTCTTGAGTGGTTTTGTCAGATTGTTTCTTGTCGCCTTTGCGATGAAGTTTACCTTTCCTGACTTGTGAATCGGTTAAGGTTGCAGCTAACTCAATAGCTTATCGGACGGATGTAGGGTTGCTACTAGTAACAATGTCTTGCACAGGATCAGGTAAACCATCGATATACATCTCGATCGCCTTATCCAAAGGCATCACCATCGGAGGACAAAGTAAACTCAACTCCTCGTATCGGTCAGTATAAGCACGACTCTCACCACTGTCTTGCTTAATATCGTGGAATTCATTTTCCAGTGCCTGTTGTTCATGACGCGGGCATAATTCTTTCATCATTAGAGCCCTAAGCTCTTCCCAAGTTTGAGCTAAGGCTACATCGGCACCTCTGTCTCTCATTATACCATTCCACCACGTAAGAGCTCTCTTCTTGAATACACTCGATGCAAACTCAACCTTTCACTCATTTGGACATTGAACAAATCGGAACGTGCTTTCGAGATTCTCAAACCATTGCAGAAGCCCAGTGGCTCCCTCAGACCCAGAAAACGAGAGTGGTTTAGCTGAACAAAATTGTTTATAGTTGCACGGAGCTGGTGCATTGTTATTGTTATTGTTGTTGTTCGCTTGATTAAGTTGGGTCACGAGATTGGGGAGTACAATAGCAATTGAGCGATAATGGTTACCATTTCGTCATTTTGAGTTGTATCACGTCGAGGAGGCATTCTAAAAGAAAACATGAAGGAAGATATGTGAGATCTCCACTGAAATAAATCAAGAGAGGTATTGTAAATATCGACGAAATAAGGATTGTGGTCATTCATTCACTTCTCAAAACAAACAAACGACACACGGTGACTAATCAAAGTAAATGGGTCTTTATAATGTATCGCGAAGACTTGCTTTAGCCTATAAGTGGACACTCACCCCAAGAGTTCCCAGGTAAGAGTGACTTGTCTGATTAAGTGGATTTGTACGAACACTCTAGCCTTAGACAGAAAACTCGGGTACATGCACCTACCCTTCCAGATTGCACGTGTTCACATTAATAAACCCGAACTTTGACGAGATTTTGAAAAACTAACAAGGCTTAAAGCCGAATTGATTCATCTAAGAATAGATGTTTTTCTTTGCAAAAAGTTTTCGGAAAGATTTTGACTTTTTTATTGTTTTTGGTAATCACCTAAGGATAGGTGATAGTATTGTATTTTAAATCTAAACGCAAGCAAACTCGCGTTAGGGTCCTAGGAAGGTTATAGTCTAGGTCAAAGCATTACTAATAACCTAATTCCCTATAACCAATGCTCTGATACCAATCTGTAACACCTCGACCGCGTTAAAACAACAAACCACGGCAGAAACGTCGGGGAGTCACGTTAACAGATTGTTACGACAACACATGGTAATTTGAAGTTTCGTTTTATTTGAATATTAACATCGTTGAATTGTTATATTTTCTTTGAAATATTAAACAAACTAAACAAATATAACAAATTGTCTTTCTTGTTTTAAGGCACTAAAGTCCATGTCCATTCCTACATGAGCAAGCATCAGTATCATCAAGCATTATTCCCTGAAACATATGTGAAAAACGAGTCAACAAAAAAATATGCCAGTGAGTACATAGGTTTTGTGAGTGTGTCAAATTCATGGCCTTGAATATGTATTGCAATACCTCGTCAGACTACTAGAGTCGTTAATTAAGAACCTTGTTATTGAAAAGTATTTGGTATTGCAATGTTAACTAACCAACTAAAACAAGTTAGTTATAGTTTATAAAAGACTTGTAGCCATGAATCTTGACTAAAACATTTGTTTTGTAAATACGAGTAGTGAATCGTCTTGAAATAACTTGTACGGTTTATATCTTTAATTGAAATCGTTGCGTGTCATTGTTTGAAAATTTTTGTTCAAGTGATGCAAATAACGCAATGAATGTAATACGATTAAAGCACTTATATATAGGAAGTACCTGCGGCGTTCCACCATGCTTTTGTTACATTACACACGTACCGTTATCTAAATCACTTACCATAAACCAATCGTCCATTGTTCATGTCATAAACCATTCGTCCATTGTTTGTGTCATAATCCAAATTGTTCATTGTCCTTGTCATAATCCAAATTGTTCATTGTCCTTGTCATAAACCACATTGTTCATTGTCCTTGTCATAAACCACATTGTTCATTGTTTTTAATTGTGAAAAACTTTTGGTCGTTTCGGTGAATACATTCAAACCTGTGTTGACTCGTCTATACCACCAAAGGGTATTAAATTGCAATAACAAACCACCAAAAGGTGTTGTTAAAGTAAACAATTTCGGTCGTTCCCTAAACTACCCACCAAATTCTAGTGAATAGCCTAGTAACGGGATTGTCAGTACTGTGAAACCATAACTTACTACTGGTCGGCTTGGCCATAGCTAATGAATGTCATTCATGTCATGTATACAACGCACCAACAAGTTCGTTCATATTATTGAAATCATATAGTTATATAAACCATAGCATTTGTAATTTGAAAGCTTGAAAACAACTTGCACATATGAGTCTACCCCAAAATATTTTATAAAAGAGGGGAACTATGTACTCACTTGGGATTGCAAAGTAATCTTGAATCAAAGATCAAACAAGCTCAAAAGTCCGAGAAATCAAACGTGTACTAAAATCGGATATGGTTAGAAACAAGAATTGAAATCGGAGGATTTGGATAGAACGAGACCTTATAAACCAAATGAGTATTGGAACTCATATGAAATGGTTTAATAAAGTTAATATTATGAGTTGGAAAGGTTCCTAAGTGCTTTTGACCCGTTATGACCCGTTAAGGTAGTTTAAGCCACTTTAACGCGTCATTTGCGTAACTATGTAATCGGATGGTTAGATATATGTTATGATAAGTCTTTAATGCTTAAACATGTTTGAAAACATTATTTGATCAGATTACATGTCAAAATTTATGTTGCATATGCTTATAGTTGATTTATTTACAAAAAGGGCATTTTGGTCATTATTGAAGATCATAACAATTAATTATCATAACACTAAGCA
The DNA here is from genome assembly GCA_947069175.1 of Scalesia atractyloides. Lineage (NCBI taxonomy): Eukaryota > Viridiplantae > Streptophyta > Magnoliopsida > Asterales > Asteraceae > Scalesia > Scalesia atractyloides. Next base: position 25,157,100 of record CAMTDV010001633.1, read on the forward strand.
AATGATATGACCATAACGTATAACCTCAGAGGGTTATTCCCTATTCACCTATGGTCACAAATATGTATTTGGTTGGGATCAAAGATCAACCAAACGGGTCGGATTCAAAAGTCAAAGTGGTGGTCAAAACCGTTCGACAAACGATCCTAAACGAGCACTAAACTAAAAGACGAGTTAGACATGTTTTGACATGTCTAACTAAGTTATAAGAGTGTTTTGGTATCAAAACAAACTGTTTTGGTACCCGAAAATAGTTCTGTAGTATTTATCGCATTATTGACCGAAACTTTGACTCGTCACAATGACTAGTAAACGTGGAAATCTTTAGGCATGATCACTAAGGACCATAACCATCATGATCACGATCACGTTGCAAAGTTCAATTGAACTTTGTTTTGACCAATTCATGGTCAGAATTGAAAGTCAAACAGAAAGTCAAACTGTTTGATTTTTAGCTCAAATATACTAAAAGAATTGACCAAGATCTGAATGAAACACTTACATACACTCTAGGAGAGCCTAAGAACTCATAAGATGATCTCCAAATGGTTGCAACTTCAGTAGGAGCAGATGAGAGCAAGGAGGGAATGAAAAAGTTCAAAAATGAAGATGAACATGGTATTTATAATAATCAAGAGGTCACCAATTCATGACAAGTGTTGGTCCAGGTGTTATGGCATGGATTAGTGTCCCTTTAGGTTTCCAAAGCAGAAGAGAAGTGACAAAATTCGCGTGCTTATTATGGTGAGCTGGGCAGGTTCTTACGGACCATATGGTATCCATGCTTACGTTCCGCAAGCATAGGACCTGGCCGCAACTTTCGCATAATTACAGAACAGGCCCTTGCACTACGTTTTGTCGTGTTTTGGCACTTTTAACACCTGTTAACCTGATTTGAAGCTTTATAATGACGTTAAAGCATAGGGAACTTGAAATGTGCTCAAAAATTTCCCAGGTGTCGGTTCGTTTGGTCATACGGTTGCGTTTTTCGGTTAATTACGACGAAAATCGTACGGATCGCGTGCATGACCATAAACGCGTAACAAATGATATTTTTGCATTCCAATCATTAAAATACAATATTTTAATGATTACAAAATTTTTTGGATGTGTGTACATGTCCTGGATTGAGAAATACGCGTAACGGCATAGTTTTGTAGAATTTGCAAAATAGCCCCTGAAGTTGCATAAACATGATTTTGCCATACCGAAGCCTTCAAAACTTATTTCTAAGCTATGTTAAGGGTATTGAGGGACTTTTTAGCTTATGACCTTGTTTCGGAGTGCGCATTGCTACGAGAATCGGCAGACTTTCGTAGTTTGTGGTAAATAGTCCCTGTGATCGAATAGGCTTGTTTTTGATATAACAAACCCTTCAAAACTTATTTCTAAGTTATGTAAAGGTTATTTAAGGTATGTTTGGCTTATGTCATTGTTCCAGAGTGTACATCACGTTATCTGATTACGTTTATGTGAAAATGTCATGATAAATAAACAAAACTCATAAATAAAACACAAAATTTCATTGATTGATAATTTGTTCATTACATGATCGAATCACCAAAAATGTCGCAGTTAAGGATGATACATTTTTACATAAAGTAAAAGTTAGGAAAAAGGTGCATTCGGGTGATGGTGAAGAGTATGCTAGTGTTCATGGGTGTTATGGGTTGGCACCAGCTAATACGAAACAGAGAAACAATGATGTAATCAAGATGATAGTTAAAATTGAAGATGAATATGGGAACTACTTACAAGAGGCATGGGAAAGGCTAGGTATGGGCTATGGTTTAATCTACTTTGGCAATTCTAGTACCATTAATCAATGGCCCAAATTGTTGAAGGACGGTTGTTAATCGTGTCATGATCAAATACAGGTTCCGGGATTAAGAATAATGAAGCATAAAAATGATAACAAGGATGAGTTGGCAACTTGACATCGTGTTGAGGGAAGTAGACAAGCTGAGTTGGTTGTGACATTGTTGCTGTATTTTAACAAAAAGCAACAGTTGGTTTTTAAAGGGTCAAAGGGTTGGATTAATAAATCCAAATGTATTAGGGGTGCAAGTAGACAATGTAGAATTGGAATGATGATGTTGCAGTTTGAAGTCCAAGAGGTTACTCTATGGGTATGAGATCCTGGTCCTATGATAACTAACGACAGTAAGAGTGGTAAGATCGGTAGTGGGTGGAACACCATGATTAAGGGAAGGTGCTGAAATACAAAAAGGATTACAAAGGGACTGAAGACTAGACTGTGCCACTTCAGCAATTGAAACATGCTATTATTCGGTCATATGTTGTTACTGTTGTGTGACGAAACAATTTTCTTGGTTGATCTATTATGTGGTTGATCATTGCCATAGCTCGCTCAACAGGCTTACTACACAAGTAAGTGTTTGGTCTTTGGAAGTTGACTTTTGAGGTCAAAAGTCTTATAGGGGGAAGTAGAAGGACTTAAATGTAATTGTTGTATAGTGTAGGGGGTTATTGGTTAGTTAGTATCTATATAGTCTATGCGTTGTAACATATTGAACCATCGAATGAATTGAGTTTTCCTCTTCTCTTGTGTTTTTCTTCTCTATCTTTCGATCATCTACTGTTATCACGAAACTGTTCGTAACATAATTATTTTCTAATTCATATGCTTACAGTATGTTCTTAAACTTTGAATTGAAATTGGTTCAAGCCATTGTATGTATGTAAAATGAAGTTGGAAATTTTTAATAAAAACAGGTAAGAAAGGTGTGCTAAAAGCTATCGCTTAGTTGACCAATTTTTTTGGATGGATTTCATTAGTTAATTGTAAATAAAACAGAGAAGTTTACAGACTAATGGCAGGTAGATAGGCAACTAATTAGTTGTAGCTTGGTTGTTTTGCAAGACAAAAGTAAAGTAAATGATAGAAAAGTAAATAATGATAAAAGTAAATGAGACTAAGACAATCAAAGCAAACTTGGTGTATTTGGGGTGTAATCCACTTGGGATATCTATCTTACCCTTAAATCAATAGCGCAATGGTATGGAAGACCACACATGCACAGTTCTTGTTGATTATGTTCTAAATGATAAGGATTAATTACGTTGTAGGTCTGTGTGGTTTCTCAAAGGTAACAATATTGGGTGCTAAGATGTGAAATGTTGAAAATACCCTTGATCAAAATTCAATTATCTATTTTAACTAAATAATTTATCAAGGGTAACCTTGTTATTTTGTTTTCAAACTTAATCTTTGGAAACAACTTAATTCTGAATATCACTCTGCATAGTTTTCCCAAACGCAAGCACAACATATTTCGCCTCGGTTAAGAGTTAGACAAAATGCTTGAAGAAATAGAGAAAGATCAAAGGAAAAAAAGCCTAAGTAAATAGAACATTTGCAAAAAATGAATGTTAAAAGAGGTGAGAGTTACTCCCAGTGATTATAGGATGAGAAAGAAAAGGATAAGGGAGTTATTTAATGGTGTGGATCAAAAAGATCAAAGCAGATGTTTTAAGCAAGATCAAAGATCATCTGATCAATGTGTAGTCAAACATAGACAAATGAATTAGAACAAACTAATGTTGTACATAACTTTGAACGAGGTCTGACTCATCCTTATACTCAGCAAAGTCAGAAGAGCATATCAACCAAAGGTTTAAAAACACGAGTAAATCAAATGAAGGTAATTAAATATATCATTACCACTCAAAACAATAGAGCATATGGTGTACAAGGTTATAGTTCCCTTACTCAAACTACTTAAGCTATGATAGTTTGGGCTTACAATGAGAGCCTCAAGACATTCTCAATCACTGAGGGTGTAGGTCCACTTGAGGGATCAAGATTAACCTACTTCCTTGTTGTCTAACACACACATGAGTGCGGAATCCAAGTGTGTATGCAAACCAAAGCAAGAGCACAACCAATATAACACAAGATATAACTTCAAAGATTCACTATATTGATTTGTAGAGAGACCCAGTACATAAACTCTTTACAAACTGCTTACCTCCCACTCTGCACTCTTACTAAACCCAAATAACATATGTGGGTATATATAGGCAAGACCCAGCTAACATCCACGAAGAATATGCATGCCCCACGAAGAACACGCCATGCCCACGAAGAAGTAGGTTCTTCGTGGCCTGACCCATGAACAACCAAAGAGTCCTACGAAGAAGGTTCTTTGTGGGTCCTAATTCTACGAACAATGTACACCACCTAAGGTTCTTCGTTGAAGCATATTGAATAAATAAACTTGGTTTTTCGTGGAGTATATAATACACACACAAGCCTTGCATGTTCTTCGTCACTTTCATACATGCATGACATTCTTCGTTGACTAACATGTAGAAAAGTGATGACATTCTTTTAGTCCATGCAAAGGTCCAAGTTGTATTAAAGGTGACATCACCATGACATCATCATGGTGATGTCAGCTCGCGGCACTTCGTGTTTCGTGTGTCGATCTCTGAGGCACACGACGGAGGACTGTCGTGATGGCGGGCTCGAACCAAGTTGAGTCGAGCCGAGCTGAACCAAACCGAACCGAACCGAGCCGTATCCACAATATGCATCAACAAAATCCCCCTTGGATGCTGCTCGTGATGGTTCGTTCTTCAGATGTCTTCCCTTGTCACAGTATGGAGGTGCATCAACAAGTTTCCCCTTGAATGTAGCTTGTGAGACGTTGATCTTCAAAGCTTTCGATCCTTGTGGTGTTGATGAGTGGTCAGATATGAATTGATCTTCTTGATCCACGGCTTGCATTCATGGTGTGTCTTCACTCCCATAACTTTTTCTTCAAACTCGTTCTCTTTGCCTTTAGCTTGCTTGGATGCCACGTCTGCACACACTACAAGGCTAAACGCGTAATGAGAACAACCGCTAGGAATTTGATCAACCTTAGAGAATTTTCATTCGAAAATTTCACAAAGGTTTGATATTAAATAAAATTAGCAAATGACATACATGAGACCATCTCTCTTTCAACTACCAACCAACAACACTTTCGAAGTTTTATAATTGTTCAGTTTTAAACCTTTAACTTTCAAAACGTGTCAACTTTGACCATTTATGAAGATGCAATTGTTTTCCGGCTTACAATCAGGATTTTAGGTAGGATAGACTCGAGTTCCAACATCAGTCAATCAAAAATAAACTACAAGCAAAATCTTTTTGGCTTTTATAAAATTTATATTAAAACTCACCTAAATTCTTTTTGGTATTTTTCATTTTTCAAATGTAAAGACAGAAAACAATAAATAAATAATTACAGACAATCTTTTTGCGAATTTTGAAGGTAAGAGAATCATATCAGTATACGGTCATGCCAAAACACACTTGTTGTTCGATTAGTTAGCATTTAGATAAGTATCCTATAACAATTATCGGTATTGTTGTCCACATAAGCTCAGCTTATCAGATTAACTCGCGGTTAGGGGATACGATTAATGTATGATTTATACTTACCGACCGGTGTTCATCCACTCACGACACATTCCCGTATCAGGGTATGCACGAGAGTTCATCTTACTGGTGAGTATACCATTTATCATCTGTTTTGACGTATATGATGTGAGATACTCACTTATTTTAATTGAAAACAAGCCTTATGTGATAAAATCACTTATTGATGAGGAACTTGATTTTCAGATGCATGCAGGGCACAAGAGCAAGTCCGTGAACATGTTAGTACTTTTGTACCGTCAGAGAGACGAACTTGACTCCCGCAATAACTGTGATATACTATCACTTATTCGGGGGTGACTGTGATATTTTTATCACTTATTGATGGTCATATGCAGCATGTATTATATGCATGTATGTATAGTATGTACACGTACGTATGGTATCATGGAAGTTCTAGACTTGCGTCCCCGTTGTTTTCGGTAAAAGAAACAACCATGATACCCAGATGATAAATAGCATAAAGACCACATATCTCAGAACCTCGGCAATCTATCAAACAGAATTTCGGTACTAAGACCATATGGCAATGAGCGGTTCCCACACGGTCTTCAGTCGATTATGTTTATATCGCCCCGCGCACTTTAAAATGATTGTGAGCCTACCGATACATCGAATATAGAGTTACTTATCGTTTTTCATTTTAAGTTTAAAGAGGTTTTGACAGACCACTGATTTACTATCATTTTCTCTTTTTTTTAGTCTCATTTTTTATTTTCTCTTGTTTTTGAATTTACTCCCCCTAAAATGCAAAAAGTAAATTTAAACTTTTAAATGACATCTTTTTGGATTTTCTTTAAGAAAAATATTCACAAAAACGATTTCCCGATATGGATTAACTCATGTTTTACCTCAATGCCATTTACCAAAATTAATACAATAAAAAATGATTTATCAAATTTTGGAAAATGAGTTGGCACGTTGGTAATTGGTGTGGACCAAAACAACATCGATGAGTTTCATATTGAAACAATCACGTGTGAGGTGATATGTGAGATCGAAATGTTTGGTCTGGAGTGTTGTACGAGATTTTAGTAATTCGTAAAGCAGCTTAAATATCGATAAAGATAAGAGAGATTAGAAATTTAAAACCGTAATCCTGCAATTTCTACATGCATTGCCAGGAATCTGTGTGCGCTCCCAACTGGATATCCACCCGGTGTGGATTTCAAGGTTGATTTTATAGCTACTTCCGATAATTTTCTCTACAACAACAAGAACAGAAACCTTCGGGTCCGGCTGGTAAAATGCAAGGGAGCATGTGGGAAAGCTTGTACACATCATCTTTGGACGGTCCATGCATGATGTCTTCCACATACTCTTGCACCAGCAAAGGTATTCGTCTTTCTCCTTGAGAAGTAGTGTACGGTTGTTCAATCCACGCCAAGGCATCCGCACACTCGGTTGATTTGTTCAACAAACATATTTTCTTCAATCACACCGCGGAGAATTGTACGCTGCACGTTCATCTTGTAGACTCTGAACTTCTTTTGGAAGATTAAGCCAAGAATTTTCGAAAACCTCCAGACGTGCTGCAGGCGCATACACTTCGTTTGAATCTATCCTATAGACCCGATCCAAGCCTTAAACAAACAAATTGTTGGTCGTTTTTCGTCTTGTCGAAGTTCTCAACTTATTCACCAAACATTCTTCATTCCACAGACATAATCTTCGATTTCTTTTTCTCTCTCCATCAAAAGCAACAATATTCTCATAGATTTAACAATGTTTCGGAGCCTTATGTCGCCGATCTTGTGCATGGACACTCCCTATCAAAACTCCTAAGACTATCAATAGTTCCTCCTGGAACATCCTGCACACTCATTCAGAGATTAGTTGGAGAGGGGGACCCAAGCCTTCATAGACTTGGGTCGTCCGACATCATCGAGGATTGTGACTTCCATTTCTCGATGATTCGGAATTGATGGAGCTCCCCTGAAACAGTTACCGATTTTGGTTTCCAAATCTGTTTTTGTTTCCCAATTTTAACATTTGGTTTTACCAACTGTATTTGGACAACCTCAGGTTTTAAAGCCTTTTCAATACCTTTCCGTTGTTTCTTTCTCTGCTTCATTTCTCGTTGCTTAACAAGACGAGGGTCCTGTTTTGATGAAACAGATTTGGTATGGTAATGTTTATCACGGGGCGCATCAATTTTTGCTTTTCCCTTTGTGAGATATGGACAGTTCTTGACAATGTGCCCATACTCACCACATTCAAAACATGATCTCCGCTCAACAAACCTCGGAGTATCATAATTGTAAGAGCTTGATGATGAACTTCGTGATCTTGAGGTACTTGGTCCTACATCACAACAATTTGTGTGTTGTGTGTAATTGTTTTGGCTATTTCTCTTCAAAATTTTACTTTGTTTAACGAAATAGTGTTGGATTTGTTTTCACAAGATTCAATTTTATCGGTCCCTCAGGATTTCACGAAGTTCACCTTCTGAATCTTCTTCTTGTTTTGAATTTGTTTGCCTTTTCCCTTTCCTTGGTTAGCGTGATTTTGCTTTTGTTGATTGTTTTGAGGTTGCAATTTTGGATTCCCGTATTTCTTTCTAACTTTGGATTTTGGGATAGGAGCACACTGAGTTACTACAACTCTTGGGCTCGACTTTCCCAAAAACTTACTAGTAGAATCCTCGAAAATTTTATCAATCAAGGATTGATTGACATTTTTGATTGGGAAATCTTTATCTGAATATATTTTATCAGAACCAATCAACGTGTAAAGCAAGTTCACGCTTTCACAACTCACGGATGAAGATTCAACAGACTTGACCGTAGCAGTCACAAACGGTTTTGTGGGTGGATCACAAAGAATGTGATTTTCGAGAGGTATATTTTCCTCTTTTGTTACCGTATCTGACTTCTTAGGTTTGTCTTCATCCGACTCATCATCCGAACTATCATAATCCTCAACAATGACTGGAGGATCTTGATTCTGTAAGGTTGATGAATTTTTGAAATTTGTTGATTAAGCTTGATTGGAGGATACGTCCTTTTGGTATCCAAGCCCAACAACGAATTCCTCAATGTTTAATGAAACTGACAGCTCAAAATGAGGCTTATCCTCCTCATCAGGCATCTTTGTATAATTTTGTCTGAATGGGGGAGGACACTTCTTATACCCGATGCACGTGACATCCTCTTTCTTTTTCTGTATGTCAATAATGTGATCAAGCACATATCGAGAGTTTGAATAGCTATCTAATTTAAGCTGGATCGCCTCATTTTCACACTTAGCACATGCCAATTCTTTCTTTGTTTCCTCGAGCATGTTTATGTAATTGTTAATCGCGATTTGTTTTCTAGAAACAGTTTTTGTTGCCTCGGAAAGATCTTTCTTTAAAGTTTCAATTACATTTTTGAAATCTTTTTCATGACTTTTCAGAACCATGTTAGCCTCTTTGCACTTTGCAAGATCGACAATCAAGTGTTGGTTGTGGTTAAATGTCAATTCAAATTTACCTTCTAACTCAGACAACTTATCTTCTAGTTCAGAACATTTATTGCAATTGACACACTTGGAGCAAGTAGAATTTTCAACAGTTACCTGACTTGATTCACTCTCAGAGATAACTCCATCTGTCTCAGAATCGACAACCCCACTCGATACACCTTCTGATTTATTCTCACTTGAACTTGAACATTCTTCGTCTGAACTCAAGTCGTTGTTTGAACTGTCATCATTTCTCGAAGAATCACCGTCACTGACATTCTTGACAATTTTAGCATAAAACGCACTTCTTGTTTGACTGGCGTTTCCCAACTGTGTAGTCCGGTCACAATTGCTAGAAGGTTTAGCCAAATAATCGAGTTTTGGTGGTGGAAGGTCATTTGACGGCATAAGAGACAGAACCCAAGACATGTCAGGTTTATTTTGATTTTGATTCGTAACACACGCCCATTGATTAGCGATAATCATGGCCGTATGTTGAGGCACTAAAGATTTTATCCAAGAGGTTGCGGAGCAAGGTTGTAATGGATCTTGGCTTGTACTTGAACTACTACTCCAATTCCACTGATTTGAACTCATATTAATTGAGGACTCTTAATTACACACACAAAAATAATAATAATAATAATAATAATAACAAAATAAATTAAATTAAAATTTGTAAAAGTATCTTTAATTAATTTTAATGAAACCAATTATTAATATATATATATATATATATATATATATATATAATAACAACAACAGTTGGCCATGAAATATAGGCCACGAACAATAAATTGATGGCTGACGAAAGTTAATTTTTTTTATTTAACTTCAAGTGTAGTGTACGAAGAACTAGACTTTCAAAGAAAGACCTCTTTTTTTTAATTGACGAAGAACTATAATAATTCAATGTGACGAAGAATTATATTAATTCAATGTCACGAAGAATCAAAATTTAGAGGCCACGGAGAATGTTTTTCGTGAAGGAGGTTCTTCGCAGGAAAGTAGGTAAGCTTTTCCCTTTTACAAGAGAATCTTGTTTCTGAATATTAAAAAGTTTGTAGCTGGTATGCCAGGTTTGGTTAAACAACAAACATTCAAAAGTTAACTTTTCCAGTAAAGATTCAAAAGTCTTTCTCACCAACAATTTTCTGGTCACTTTTCCGGCCAAAACACCTTACTGGAGAAGATGGCGAACAAAATTTTTGCTAGAAATTTTTAACAAAAACCGTATTTTAATATGTCTCCATAGGTTCTAACAAGGTTTTTATAAAAGTTTTCTGCAACCAACTAGTTTTTACCAAGTTTTAATTCACTTTTTCTTTCTAAAATATCACTCAAACTTTGCTCAAAACCCACCAAAATGCTTGGTTTTCAACAAGGAAGAGAGCCAAAGCTCTGATACCACTTGTAGGTCCACTTAAAGGATTAAGATTAACCTACTTCCTTATTGTCTAACACACACACGAGTGCGGAATCCAAGTGTGTATGTAAGCCAAAGCAAGAGCACAACCAATATAACACAAGATATAACTTCAAAGATTCACTATATTGATTTGTAGAGAGACCCAATACATAAACTCTTTACAAACTGCTTATCTCCCACTCTGCACTCTTACTAAACCCAAATAACATATGTGGGTATATATAGGCAAGATCCAGCTAACACCACACGCCAGACCCACGAAGAAGTAGGTTCTTCGTGGCCTGACCCGCGAACAACCAAGGAGTCCTTTCTTCGTGGGTCCTAATTCTACGAACAATGTACACCACCTAAGGTTCTTCGTTGAAGCATATTGAATAAATAAACTTGGTTCTTCGTGGAGTATATAATACACACACAAGCGTTGCATGTTCTTCGTCACTTTCATACATGCATGACATTCTTCGTTGACTAACATGTAGAAAAGTGATAACATTCTTTTAGTCCATGCAAAGGTCCAAGTTGTATTAAAGGTGACATCACCATGACATCATCATGGTAATGTCAGCTCGCGACACTTCGTGTTTCGTGTGTCGATCTCTGGGGCACACGACGGAGGACTATAGCGATGGCGGGCTCGAACCAAGTTGAGTCGAGCCGAGCTGAACCGAAAAGAACCGTATCCACAATATGCATCAACAGAGGGCAAGGGCATTTGGATATAACTATATAAGAACATACTGAAAGGTGTAGAACCGTCATAAAGTTGAGTGATTAGAGCATTCACATCCCTTCCACCATATATTTTGAGTGTGTTCTTTATATTATAAAAAGTGGTTGTAGGTGATTGTAAGTGGATGCGAAAGAAAATGTTACTTTTCATCTGTATATTTGAGGGACACTGTTCAACCTTTATATTTTTTTAATATATTTTGAAAGTGGTTATGAATGAAGGAGAGAGGAAATATAATGATAAATATATGTAGGTCCACTTGGAGGATCAAGTTACCTACTTCCTTTTTGTTTTAACACACTAACAAGTGCGGAATCCTTGTTAGTATGCAACCCGTAGCAAAGCAATGTAAGAACAACACAATAACAAACACATGTAACCCAAAAGATTCACTATCTTTAGATTAAGTGGAAGAGAATCAGTTTACACATACACACAGTGCACAAACTCTCTAAGGACTCTTTTGGTGTGAACTATGAACTAACACATCTATATATAGGCCAAGATACCAGCAGCCCTACGAAGAAGGCTGCTGGTCTACGAACAAAGAACAATCCCACGAAGATTCAATCTTCGTAGGTCTTTAACCAACGAACATCCAGTACCACGAAGAAGGATTCTTCGTGGTCTTCAACCCAGCGAACATTAATGTTCGTTGTATGTATCCTACGAAGAAAGCAAGGGTTCTTCGTAGGTTGCCTCAAAACAGATAAGTATCACAGTTCACCAAGACTAAACATACACAGACTAACAGTTGCAACCATGCAAACTGTTTTACATCAAAACATAACTAAATGTCGTGCTAAGTCAAGATAGGAGGATATCTTGACTTAGCCGACTCGACCAAAATTATACAGACACAAAACAAAGACCGTACAAACTACCGTTAGCTAAGAACAAGCTACAGACACAAAACTGTACCAACAAACTCCCCCTTGTCTATAGCTTGGTCTTCGGTCTTCATTCTTTGTGCGCCTCGGTCCATGAGCTACCGGAGTGAATTCCCCGATAGTAGCAAAAACAAGCAACTCGTTCAAACAGCAAAGCTTGATACGCATCTTTGTCTTCATAAAAGATGTCGTGCTCAAGCAGCTTCTTAATATCATTCTTCGACATGTTCACCACCCACATTGGGCCTAGCATCCGGAAATTCTCTTTATCGTCCTTGAAAACGATAACGGCTTCATGGGTCTCGGAATCATAACACCACAGACGCATATCTCTGAGAAAGTATTGTTTCATTGGCATCAAGGGATCTTCTTTAACACTTTGACCTTCTTGTACACGAGCTTGTATTTTCCGGTATTTGTTTCCGGATCCAAAGTGTATTTGATTTGCTCGTATCTTGGAAACTGCGGTTTGTAGTATTCATCCTTCCATCCTTTCCGACGCTCCATCTGAAGTTTGTGAGCAAAGAGTGTGACACCTTCATAATTCGACCGGCTAATCACGTTCAACCTGGTCAAATAAGCAACATCATAAAACGGTAAAGTTAGCATGCTCAAAAGCGATCTGAAGTATTGGATTCCATGCTCTCGTTTGACGGCCATGCAGTGTATTTCCCGAACAAACATCCAGCTAAGAATTCGATCGGGAGATCGTTCCTTCATAAACTTCATGTAATCCACTTGAACCGGAGGAGGAGTTGGCTTTGGATGCTTAGCCAAGAATTTCTTTCGCCATTTTTCAAAAGTATCCGTAGACGTATTGGATGTATCCCGAGTCTTCAACTTTTCATCAATCTCGTCTACATTCTCCTTGAGCCAATCATCATCAAACGGATTGAGTTCAAATCCATCCTCACGAACATACTTTGCTTTATCGGTATTTCCTTCAAACACTATCTCATCGATATCTTCAACGTTTGTACTGTCAGGTTCACTCGGTATCTCTTCAATAGAAGCATCATCTACTTCTTTGAGATCTTTTAATGCTAAAATCTGTTCCTTGGAGAGCTCAGACACAAACTCTCCTTCTTCTAACTCTTCAGACGAAACCGGTGGACATACTTGCAGAGCTATATATTCCGATCTCACAACCATAGATTCACCAGCCTTAGAACTTTCATCCACAACCACATCATCCAAACCTTGAACTAGGATTACTTGTAGATCCATCTTCTCCAAGGCTTCTTCAACCGTACCCGCACCACCAGAACCTGCAACTATGGGAACTGAACTAGAGGCGCCAGCCGGAGTAGAGGTCGAACCCTCTTGCTGTGCTGTTGAGACAGGAGCTTCTGGATTCCCTGGATCTTCACTATCATGATCCCTTTTCTGAAGAACTTCTTGAGCTTTACATCTCTCGTCCCACATTGTATTCGTCCGTTTTCTTGTAACTTCATAACTTCTAGCCATGTTCCTGAAGTTATCGGCAATGGTCTTGTTCCGAGAGTTATAGAAATTGGTAATCTCGGTGTATCTCTTATTCAATCGATCACCCATTTGAGGCACTTCAGAACTTCGCTCCTTTACCCTGTTCAATTCAATGCCACATGCATTATCAGCTGCTTTCATCTGCAGCAGTTGCCGAGCTCGCTCATCATCTGCAGTTTTTAGCTGAGCATTCTCAGCTCTCAACTCTATAATTTCAGCTTGTTGCTTCCTAACAGTTTCGTTCAAAGTATTGATCGACAACTGTTGTTGAATGGAAGTATTCTTCGTTGCAGCCATTACTTCTGATTGCCTGTTTATTTGAGCTGTTGCAGCCAGAAGCTGTGAGAAAAGAAAGTTCACTTTCTCACTATCGTTCGTGCGCTCAAACTTTGTTTCTATAGACTCTGAGCTCTTTCTAGCTCTTTCTCGGGCAACTTGAGGTGGTACTGGTGTTGTATGCTGAGGAGGCGGTTGTTGAGGACTAGCGGTTGCTATCTCAGTATCGGTTGACCTCCCAGGAGAAGCTATCAAAGCTTCGGTTTCTTCAACCGTTAGAACATCTTCCTGCATTGGTTCGGAGGTTGGACCAGGTTGTGGAGCTGATACTGGATGAGATGCCGAAGTACCCATTGTTTTTTGACGCTTTTTCTTTCTCCGAATAGCGGTTTGCTTCTTTCGAGTTTTCTCGGACTCAGTATCAGAAGGAACAAAGTCTGGATCGGGATTAACTGGAATCTTTCTGATCCGCTTAATTCCTTGTGCATCAATATATCCCCAGCCTCAACCGGATTATCTTCAGAGTCTGAATCATCATCGTCACCCGGTTCTTTTCCAGTATCGCCACCGGCTGCAGCTGTGCTACTAGCGCCAGCCGAACTTGCACCTGCATCAACACCAACACCTCCATCACCACCAGCACCTCCATCACCACCATCATCGTCATCATCGTCATCATCACCATCTTTCCTTCCGAATACGTCTTCAAGGATTTTTCTCAACACAGGTTCTTTATCGTCAGAATCACTATTTTCATGGCGCCACTTATCATTCTCTGGTGCTACATACGCCATATTGCCTATAAAACCAAATAACTTTCGAGGAGGGTTCGTTTCGGTATAGTTTCTTGCAGAGTGTCCTTTAAAGATTCTCAGTGATGACTCTGTCATAGTATCAACTTTCAGAGTTTCATTGTCTTCTTGAGGCAGGTTCGGATATTGATTGTTAATGATCATCTGAATAAACCTCGGGTACATCCAAAACTTATTTCCCATGGTTACCGCTCCAGTTCTCAACAAGTTTTCTTTCATGTTGTGAAGATGTACTTGGAGATATTAAACGGTTTATTCAACACCAATGCTACCATCAAACCAACTAAATCCGGATTCGCCATATCATACCCACTACGTCTATTACTCAAGCATTGAATCAAAACATGTAGTAGAAATTTGTAACGAAGCGGCAGACCCGACTTGTTGAATTGATTTCCCAATATATCTCCCTTGCACTTCATGCGTAGCAGACACCCTCGTTGACACATGATTGGAATCGAAGATGGTGCTTCAGGATCATCACGAAGCTGTAACACGGTATTAATAACCTCGACTGACACGATCACGTCTTGGTTACTAACTCGTCCCCGTATTACCTCACGTCCATCAATTTCTACAACTACCGCCGAGTTCCAAAACGACTTGATAAAGGACTTGATCATGGGAGTTTGATGCAAAATAGCGTAACTAATCCTTGAATCCCTCAGCCATCCCATAATTCCAGCATAGTCCTCAAGCTTGTTTAGAGGATCCAAGAAGGCTACCATGTTGTGGCGTGATTCCGACATTATTTGAACCTCCGTTTTATCTGCTTTCTCCATTGTCGGTTTTCGTTTCTGAGCTTTCGGAGCCATTCTACACAATAGCATAACCATAGTGTAAAGAAAGATAGATAACAATGGATACAATGTTCAAATAAACTAACTGTTGGAAGATATTAATCCACTGTGAACACCAAAGGTTTCAACGAACAACCCTCTGTTCACTGTGATTTTATTTTCCCACGAAGAAACAACTACGAAGAACTAATTAGAGCTACGAACATCTTAGGTCAACGAAAAATGAATTCTTCGTTGACTGGTTCTTCGACGAACAACTGTGGTCAACGAAGAAGTATTCTTCGTTGACTACAGATCTTCGTCGGTTCAGGTACTTCACCGAGAAGTTTCTTCTTCTTAGTTAATTCATAGTGGAGACATCTCAGAGACAAACACTTCACATGGTGAAAAATCTCTGACAAACAAGATCAAGTACCCCAGTTCATTAACTTTTTACCAGCAGTTCACTAAACCACTTAAAAACTTCACATTCATGAGTTTTTCAAAACCCCGTGTTAGATACCCAAACTGAACCCGAAATCAGATGTTAAACACAACATTTCATATGAAACCCAAAACTGTTCTTTATAGCTTTAAGTTAATGTCGGTTTTACATGATAACATTACAATAAGCATCAAACTCGGTTCATCTTAGGGTTTCTTGACTGAAAATCATCAATGTGATCTCGAAAATACCTCCGAGATGTAAAAGGTACTGATTCAAAGAAGGATTTAATGGTCGGTTGAGGAATGAAGATGATGAACAGTAACAAATCTTTGAGAGAAAAAGTGATGAGTGAAAAAGGTGATTTTGAAAAGTGATGGTTGTTTGGTGAGAGACCATACTTTATAACCTGCCCCTGACCCACCGCCTTCCTACGAAGATTCAACTGATCAACGAAGATCCAATCTTCGTCGACGAAGATTGAACTTCATTGGAGACTACTATGAAGAACCCTAGTGGGCCTACGAACATCACTGATTTGGGCTTAACACATTGGCCCAAGTCATTCTCAACGAATAATTAATCTTCGTAGATTACAACCTTCGTTGATGAGATGTTCGTCGAACCTGGATCTTCGCAGACCACCAGATGTGCCAAAACATATGAAGTGTTTTAAGAACAGACTTTAAACAATCTTTTGAGTTTATCCAAAATGCACAGTAACCATTATGAAGTTGTAGTAATTAAACAATTTTGTTCATCTTAGAACTTCAACGGTAGAAACCATTCGAGCTTCAAAAACCGACTAATCACGGCAAATTTGAAATAAAATTTTAAAAACTAAAAAATTAGAATACTTAAAACTAGAAGAGCGAAAATAATACAGTAACTACAACTGTACACTTACTTAGACACTTTTTGCGAGTTTCAAGGTAAGAGAATCATACCGGGTTATGGTTTTGTTAAAACAAAAACTGTTTATAGCTTAGATAAGTATTCTACCACAATTACCGACATTGTTGTCCACATAAACTCAACTTATCAGATGTACTCACGATTAGAAGATACGATTTAATTTATGATTTATACTTACTAGCCGGTGTTCATCCACATCACGACACATGCACGAGAGTTCATCTTACCAGTGAGTATACCGCTTATCATATGTTTTGACGTATATGATGTGAGATACTCACTTATTTTGGATGAAAACAAGCCCTATGTGATAAAATCACTTATTGATGAGGAACTTGATTTTCAGATGCATGCAGGGCACAGGAGCAAGTCCATGAACAGGTTAGTACCATTGTATCGACAAAGAGACAAACTTGACTCTTGAAAGAACTGTGATATATTATCACTTATTCATTTGGTGGATGTGATATGTTAATCACTTATTGATGGTCGTATGCAATATTTACACGTATGTATGGTATCATGGAAGTTCTTGACTTGCGTCCCCGTTATTTTTCGATAAAAGATTCAACCATGATACCCAGATGATAAACAAGCATAAAGACCGCATATCTCAGAACTTCGGCATACTGTCAAACAAAATTTCGGTACTAAGACCATATGCCAATGAATGGCTCCCACCTGTCTTTCAGTTCATTATGTTTATATCAACTTGCACGTTTTAATCCGATTGTGAGTCTACCGGTACATCGTTAGTAAAGCTACTTATCATTTTCATTTTGCAATTTTTAAGCGTTTTAACAGAACACCAGTGTATCATCATCTTCTCTTATCTTTCCAAGAAACTCATTTTTGGTTTTTCGATTTTCTATTGTTTTTGTATTTTTCTGAATTTCTCCCCCTTAAATACAGAAAGTAAATAAACGAAAGACAAAAATGCTTTTGCATTTTTCTTGAAATATTCTCTCCCTAAAATACGAAAAGATAAATAAAGTAAAATCTTTTTTTGGATTTTTAGAGTTTTAAGAAAATATGTACAAAAACGATTAGTCGATGATGAAGGGTTTCACCTTAATGCCGTTTATCAAAAGCAAGTAGTCAAATCGAGATTTATCAAAAGCTTTTGTAAATAAGTCGGCACGTTGGTGATCAGTGTGAATCTTAACGACATCGATAAGTCTATTTTCATAACAATCTCGTATGAAATGATACTTAATCTCAATGTGTTTTGATTTCGAATCCTGTACAGGATTACGGGTAATCTGTAAAGCAGCTTCATTATCAACATAAATAGGAGTAGTTAGGAATTCAAAACCGTAGTCGCGCATTTGCTATTGGATCCATAAAACCTGGGAGCAGCAACTAGAAGCGGCAATGTACTCAGCTTCACATGTTGAAGTCGCTACACAGGTCTGCTTTTTTGCATTGCCACGTGACAAGGCGATTCCCCAAAAACTGACTCCCGCTGATGTTGACTTTGCATCAATCTTGCAGCCGCCGTGACCAGAATCACTGAATGCGATCAACCCAAAGTTATCATCCTTAGGGTACCAGAGACCAGTGTCCGGGCAACCCTTCAAATAACGAAAAATCCTCTTCACAGCCATGAGGTGAGACACTTTCGGACTTGATTGATAACGAGCAAGAAGACATGTTGGATACATAATGTCGGGTCTTGAAGCAGTAAGATACATGAGAGAGCCGATCATTGCACGATAAAGAGATGGATCCACGTGTTCACCCGACCCATCAGGAGTAATCCCATGATTCTGAGCCAATGGAGTTCCAGCAGGCTTTGAATCTTCCATCTGAAATCGCTTGAGAATATCCCCAACGTACTTGGTCTGATGAATGAAAATCCCTTCCTTAGATGGGTGTACCTGCAAACCTAAAAAGAAAGTCATTTCTCCCATCGCACTCATCTCGAACTTCTCTTGCATCACCCGCTCGAATTCTTTGCATAATCCATCATTTGTAGACCCGAAGATGATGTCATCCACATATACTTGCACCAATAACAAATCCTCCCCCTTTTCCTTGATGAAAAGAATGCAGTTGATCAAATCTCTTCGAAAACCATTCTTGAGAAGATACGCTGACAACATCTCATACCATGCCCTCGGAGCATGATGAAGACCATACAATGCCTTGTTGAGAAGCCAAACCTTATCAGGATGGATTGGATCTTCAAAACCTGGCGGTTGTTCAACATATACTTCCTCTTCAACCACACCATGAAGAAATGCACTTTTCACATCCATTTGATAAACCGTGAACTTCTTAAATGACGCATAAGCCAAGAAAATCCTTATTGCTTCAAGACGTGCCATGGGTGCATAAACTTCATTATAATCAATGCCTTCTACCTGAGCAAATCCCTAGACAACCAACCTTGCTTTGTTTCGAACAACAACACAACGGTCATCCCTTTTGCATTTATAAACCCAACGCGTGCCAATCTTCGTGTAGTTCTCGGGCCTGTCAACTAATTTCCACACGCCCAACTTCTGAAACTACTGAAGTTCCTCTTGCATTGCTTCCACCCAGGAGTCTTCTTTCATTGCTTCCTTCTAAGATTTCGGTTCCACTTGGCAGACATAGCATGCGAAAGACCAATCATTTTGTTCCCCAGATTCCTTGATTGCTGAATATAAAGCAGCATTCTGATTGTTTCTCAGTTGATTACGTGTCTCCACTCCACTTTGAACATTTCCAATAATATTCTGCTGAGGATGAGTATTATTGATTCGAGTTTCACCAACATCAGGAACTCGAGCATTAATACCCAAATTGTTGAAGTTTAGATCAACAACCAAATCGATAGCTGGAACAGATGATGATGTAGATGCATTCCCTTCAGTTGTACCTTGATCTTGCACATTTGACGTTGCATCAGAAGTGCCATGTACAGGGGCCTTAGTACCTTCATTTGCGTCTAAGAACTCATCATCTTCTGACGACACATTGTAGTCAGCAGCATCTTCAAACACCTCATTTTTACCAACATTGTTAACCGAAGCAGAAGCTTGAGGTGTAACAACAATTGGTCGCACTAATGACGAATCAATTGCAGTATCACTTTCAAGTAACATTTGTGTTGCTGCAGAAGTCTCATCAAAAGTCGGTAGATTAAAGGAGTTAAACAGACCATCATAGTCAAACATCCAAGGATCACCCGGAGCTCTTACAGACTCAGTGTACCTCCGAACCCTAACTTCACCCCATTCCTCAATTTTCTTTGTCGTGAGATTCCCAACTCTGAAATTTGGTGTAGCATACCCAAGGAAAAAGCCTTCGATCGCCTTTGCACCAAACTTTCCATTTGGTTCAATCATAGTGCATGGAGCTCCAAAAGGTTCTAAGTAAGACACGTCAGGTTTCCTTTGTTGCAGCAGTTCAAAGCACGTTTTCCCATGTCTCTTCACTGTCTGAACTCTGTTCAAGGTGTAACAAGCAGTGCCACAGCTTCCCCCCAAAATTGAACGGGTAGTTGTGATTCCACCAACATTGTTCTTGCAGTTCCTATAAGCGTCCGATTCTTTCTCTCAGCGACACCATTTTGTTGCGGAGTGTAACGAGAACTATACTCATGAAGAATACCCTTAGAAGTACAGTACTCCTCCATAACACGATTCTTGAATTCTGTTCCATTGTCGCTTCGAATTCTTCTAATATTCAAAGTATACAAATTTTCAAGAAGAGTAAAAAGATTCTTGAGGATTTCTGGAGTTTCACTCTTGTGTGCCATCACTGCTATCCAAGAAAATCTTGAGTAGTCATCCGTAACAACTAAACAATAAGAGTCGCCAAATGTAGTCTTGTGTTTCATAGGTCCAAAGAAGTCCATATGAAGATGTTCAAGTGGCATGTTTACAGTGTTGACTTTCTTGATAGGATGTGATTTCTTTGCTTGTTTTCCTTTCTGGGACGAAACACAATCGTCTTGAAGATGAAAATTCTTGACTGGCACACCATTCACAAGATTATTTTTTACCAAATGGTTCATCTTCCTCAAGTGAATATGTCCCATTCGTCTGTGCCAAGAGATAGATTCCTTCTCGGTTGCTTTTGAGACAAAACACGTAACTTGTGCAGAAGTTGTAATCTCTTGGCTCATATCAAGAATATACAGATCATTAATTCTTGGAGCCGATAAGAGAATCCATTCTTTGGGAATCTTGAATCCAGGTTTCAGCACATAACAACCGGCATCATCTAAATGCACGGTGAGCTTCTTGTCGCAGATTTGAGAAACACTAAGAAGATTGTGATCAATTTGTTGCACGTAATTGATCTTGTCGAAACTCACAACACCATTGGAGATCATTCCTTCTCCAGTGATATATCCTCCTTTATCTCCTGCAAAGGCAACATAGTCTCCCCTAATGCTTTTCACATCGAAAAGGAGCCTTAAGTCGCCCGTCATGTGCCTGGATGCCCCACTGTCAACAATCCAATGACTATTAACAGTTCCTCCTGAAGCACCCTGCACATGCAATCACAAAATTAGTTGGAGATGGGGACCCAAGCCTTAGTGGTCTTGGGTCTACCCTGATCATCAAGAAATGTGATTTCTATTTCTTGATGAATTGGAAATTGTGAAGCTCCCCCTGAAGCTTTACCCGAAATAGGTTTCCAAGATTGTGATCGTTTACCAGATTGAGTTTTATTATTATTTACAGTTTTAGAACTTTCTGGTTTGGATACACTTGATGAGCTTGGTTCCTTTTGAACAATTTCTGATTTTAAAGCCTTTTCAATGACCTTTATATTTTTCCGTTTTTGTTTCGCCTCTTGTTCCTTAACATTACGTTTGTCTTGTTTAGGTGACACAGAGCGGCGTTCATCATGTTTTTCAGGTGGGGCATCATCAACAAATTTTGGCTTGGGCGGGTTTATACAATTTTTGATAATATGTCCAAACTCCCCACATCTAAAGCATGATCTCCTTTCTACAAACTTGGAGATCCATTTTGTCGACTTGACGTTGAACTTGTAGGCCTCGAGGTACTAGGCTCATCATCACAGCCATTCGTGTGTTGAGAATAGTTGTTTTGATCATTTCGTTTTAAAATCTTGACTTGATTTACAAAGGTTGTGTTAGATGTATTTTCAAAAGTTTCAATTTTATCCGTTCCACTTGAGGCTACAAACTTAACGTCTTTTCCCCTTTTCTTGTTACGAGCCTTTGATGTTGCAACTCGTTTTTCTTGTAGATTTTTGGAAGTGATAGGTTGTTGTAACTTCAATGGTTCAGGTTTACATTGTGTGACAATAACATTTGGACTTTTCTTTCCTAAAAATTTGTTAGTTGAAGTTTCAAAAACTTGGTCAATCAAAGCTGGATTGACATTTCTAATAGGAAAGTCCTTGTTTGAATAAATCTTTTCGTCACCAGTCAATGTATACAACATGTTATCACTCTCAAACGTTGCAACAAGTGCCTCAATTGACTTTCCAAGATTAATCTCTTGATGTTTGATAGCTTTTACAGCAGGAGCGAGAGGATCACATAAGATGTGATTCTCAACTGGAATTTCCACTCCCTTTTTGTCATCAAGGGATTTATCTTGATCAGTCACATTTGATTCATCATCTGATGAACAATCATCCTCAACAGTTGGAGGACTGCGATCTACAACTGACAAAGCATTATCAATTTTATCTGAAGGCCCATCCAACTTGAACCCTAATCCTGCTGCAAACTCCTTAGGATTTAAAGGTATAGATGGCTCAAACCTTGGCATTTCTTCCTCATCAGGCATTTTGGTATACTTGTGTCTAATTAGGGGTGGACACGACTTATACCCAATGCACTTGACATCTCCTTTTAGTTTTTGAACTTCTATGATGTGATCGAGTATATATCGGGAGTTAGAGTAACTCTCTAGTTTGAGCTTGATCGCATCATGCTCACATTTTGCAATGGCTAACTCCTTCTTTGTTTCCTCAATGATATTAATGTAGTTATTAATACCAGTTTGTTTATTTAAAATTGTTTTTGTTAACTCAGAGACACTCCTCTTAAGTGTATCAATCGTAGTTTTAAATTCTTTTTCATTTCGAGTTAATGCGATGTTTGCTTATCTGCATTTTGAAAGTTCAACAACTAGGTTTTGATTATGAAGATGTGTTGCCTAAAATTTTTGTTTTAATTTAACACATTCATTGCACACTGCAGGAGTGTCCGATTGTACCGGATTTGAAAACTGAGCAACGTTTACCATAAAAGCAGTATTGCATGAAATGGCTCCATCAGCAGTGAAAAACTTTTCCATCTCTTTGGATGCAGAATCTGCTTTCTTGATCAGCACGGATCATTGAGTGTTTATCTCTTCAGCTTCTTTCAACGAGTTGTCAACCTCAGCATCGATATCTGATCCACAGTCACCCACACTCACGCTTTCTTCATCGGAACTACCACTATCCCCAGAACTATCATCATCAGAAAACTCTTCCCTGTGAACATGCTTGATATGATTAATTATCTTTGCATAGCATGCCGTTCCTCCTTGGTTTCCATCACCCAACTGAATTGACCAGTCACATCCTTCATCTCCTTGAACTACTAGAGCTCTGGTTGTGTTTGACGGTCCAGCTTGGTTAGTATTGTTAACTGCTACTATACCCTGTTAACCGTTAACTTGGGTTGTGTTGGAGGAATTGGTTTGATTTCGGAAGGGATTCTGATTTCCTTGCCTTGCAGGTCTAGTCATTCACGCTTGAAATGACCTTTTTCACCATAATTGAAACAGGTCACATCATCCTTATCAAATCCATACTTCGTATCACGCTTGCTTTCCAAGCTCGTTCTACCAGTCCTCGCCATGTAATCTTTTGCCCGTCTCACCACACTTGCAAAAGCCCACTTAGTATCCATAAGATCCATCTCATCCTTGTCGATTTGTTGATAATCTTCATTTGTCAAATTGATGTTTCCAATTTGACCTGCAATTAAGCCACAGTATGCACTCACCATTGTGTTTAGAAGTTCCATATGCTCTTTTCCAACTTCCACACTTACCTTGGATATATGTGAAGTATCAAATCTTATAGTATTTGGGTTTGCTGGTTGAGATTGAAAGTTATTTCCATAACAAGCCTGTTGAGAAGCTTGTTGAGATTGAGAGGCAAAATCTTTGGATTGAGGCAAAAAGGCATTTGGATCAAAACCTGGATTGTAGGTTTGGGACGGTTGACTTGGTTTTGATGGTGGTAAGAAAGGATTTGAATTTGACATGAAGGCTGTTTGAATTTTTGCTTGTGAGGTAGTGCTGACATCCGTGTTGACACTTCCAAAGTACATCTCAGGATTCTGTGGAACTGGAACCCGTTTTGCTTTACGAATTTCTTCTTCGTCCTTGTTTTCCAGCTTCTGAATAAATTCATAAATGCTGATTGTGTCTAGCGCCCCTGTGTGTTTTAACAGATCAACAAATTGACTCCACTTCGGCAGTAGACCATCTGCAAAACGTTTAACGATCTCTTGCTGAGATGAGATTACACTGTATGAGAACAGTTCACTCATTAGATGATAAAATCGAGTTATCATGTCATTCAATGTCTCATTCTCCATAAACATGAATCCTTCAAATTCTTTCTTTAGAAGTTCTTGACGAATTCTTCTCGTAGCTGCGTTTCCTTCACCTCTAGCTTCTAAAGCATCCCACAAACTCTTCATTGTAGTACAGTAGATGAACTGATGATATATGTCTTTGTGAAGAGCTTGCGTAAGAATAGAGAAAGCCTTTTTCTCAAGGTCATACGCTTTCTTGTCTCCTTCGGGCATGTTTGCCAAGGTGGTTGGATTCGATCCGGCTTCTTCAAGAGCAACATTGTATGGTGTAGTAAAACATGTCCAAAGTTCCGTGTTAATCCCAAGAACATAAGTGTTGAAACGTCCTTTCCATGATGGATATCCGTTCATGTGGTAAGCTTAGGTGGACGATTTGTACTACCGGTTTCACTATCACTGATCAACATCTCTGAATGCTTTGATTTTGATTTGCCACACAAGCCCATTGATTAGCGGTAATCGTTGAGGCTTGATGAGACATGAGGGATTTTACCCATTGTGAAGCATCTTGATTTGAACTCGCACCCGTGTTCCAATCCCAAGGGCTACAACTCATTTTGTTGTACTAAAAGTGGATATAATAATTAAAGAGCAAATAAGTCAAATTTGTGAAAGTTATAAACCTTCTGTGAAAGACAATGCCAACTTTCAACGAGCAATGGTTCGGCGAACAAACTGTTCAGCGAACAACATTGTCTACGAATAATGGATTCTTCGTCAAGAAGCTTGGTCGACGAACAATATAGATGTTCGTCGACGAAGATCCTACGAAGAACTTAAGGTTCGTAGGTGAAATGTTCGCATGTGAATTGTTCGTTGGAATTGGTAGGTGAGAATATTCCTTTTACAGTTAACACCTTTTTCTGAATTTTAGAAAGTATGTTTTCTGGTTTGCCGTTTTGGGTTAGAAAACAAACATTCGACTGTACCCTTTTTTACAGAAAATCCTTTCAAGAATCTTTTCCCACCAACCTTTTCCGGTGACTTTTTCCGGTGAACTCTTGCCGGAAAGTTTGCCGAACACAAATTTTTCAAGAAAATCCTAAGAAAAACTAAACCTTAACATGTCTAACCGTGTTTTAGTTAAGTTTTTGTGAAGATTTCTTTCAAATACTAAGTTTTTAAGACAACTGTTTATGATTTTTCTGGAAAAACAAAGTTCTTCAAACTTCAAAGTCCAAGAACACTTCAAAAACACTTCACAAGAGGTTCAAACGCTCGATTTTGGTCGGTTTTTGAACAAGGAAGAGAGCCAAAGCTCTGATACCACTTGTAGGTCCACTTGGAGGATCAAGTTACATACTTCCTTGTTGTTTTAACACACTAACAAGTGCGGAATCCTTGTTAGTATGCAACCCGTAGCAAAGCAATGTAAGAACAACACAATAACAAACACATGTAACCCAAAAGATTCACTATCTTTAGATTAAGGGGAAGAGAATCAGTTTACACATACACACAGTGCACAAACTCTCTAAGGACTCTCTTAGTGTGATTTGTGAACTAACACATCTATATATAGGCCAAGATACCAGCAGCCCTACGAAGAAGGCTGCTGGTCTACGGACAAAGAACAATCCCACGAAGATCTAAGTAGTTAATGCGGTAAAATATCGGATATCGGTCAAGGACCGATATTTGAGATATCGGTTATCGCAGTAGGATATCGGTGGGATATCGGTAATTTTAAATTCATGCTAAATTTATATATATATATATAGTAATTTAACACTAACAATTCAGTATACTCTCCTACCATTAACAAATTATCCTTTTGCAACTTGCAAAACACTAACAATTGACTTACTAAGACTTAAAACACTAAGATTTAATAACAACAACTAACAATTAAGACTTAAAACACTAATAACAGTAATAAGAAAAAAGAAAGATGGTAGAACTAAGAAGAAAGGTACTGATATCGGGAAAATCGGTGATATATTGGTAAAATTTTGGTTCAATGTCGGTCGAATATCGGTCAATACCGTTGATATTATCGGTACTGATAGTCTAACCGATATTTTGTACCGAATCTCGGTAGGGGACCAATAACCGAAATATCACTGATATATCGGTTGATATATCAGGATATTAACTACATAGACAAAGATTCAATCTTCGTAGGTCTTTAACCAACAAACATCCAGTACCACGAAGAAGGATTCTTCGTGGTCTTCAACCCAGCGAACATCAATGTTCGTTGTATGTATCCTACGAAGAAAGCAAGGGTTCTTCGTAGGTTGCCTCAAAACAGATAAGTATCACAGTTCACCAAGACTAAACATACACAGACTAACAGTTGCAATCTGTTTTACATCAAAACATAACTAAACATCGTGCTAAGTCAAGATAGGAGGATATCTTGACTTGGCCGACTCGACCAAAACTATACAGACACAAAACAAAGACCGTACAGACTACCGTTAGCTAAGAACAAGCTACAGACACAAAACTTTACCAACAATATATAAAATATATTATTTAATTAAAACAAAGAGATAAATACTGTGATTTTTAGTGTAATACTCCACTCATCATGAAATGAATAAGGGAAGGAGGAGGAGGCATGTTTTAGCATCATGAGTCTAGTGAGAAATTGTTGAGAAATAGACTTAACGACTGATAATAAAAATAGATTACAAACTGCTAGCAATGAAGACTTGTTACCAAATCACATTCCCACTGATTGAGTTGCTCCTTAATGGAAAAAGAAATTCAAATATAGATTTGATGTGGATTTATCATTTTTATTGTGCTAAATATATGTAATATCTCTTGGATTATATAGGGATTTTGTTTATTAGTATATAACTAAGGATCATACTCTAACAGTAAGTTCATTCATTCGTTGTCAATTCATTGATTACAATTCCAATAATTTCTTTATGTTTTTGATTGATTTGAATACCTTTGTAAACTCTATTTGTCCTTAAAACTCCCGTATAGTTGCTAATACTGATGTTTTAAAAGTCAGACAGATAGCTGAATCAATCGCTCTGGGGATTCCTTCTGGTTGGATTGGCCAAACCTTTCTTAAAAACATAATAATATTATAAATAATTAAAATTATAAAAAAAGTAAAAAGTAAAAGACCAAATATATAAAAGGTTGCATATCAATTATTGAAAAATTAAAATACAAATGTAGTTTTACTCTCTTGTAAAAGTGAAAAAGCCTCCATACTAGTACGTCCAACAAGAGCAACTACAACAGTTTGGGTGGTCCATCATCCAACAGACCGTCTAGTCAGCATGTCACATCATTTCAAACCTCATATTTTCCTTCAACAATAAACCATTCCAAACATTCACCTCATTACCCATCTTATCACTTACTTTTCATTTTATTTAAACTATACCTAATTCGTATAATCTATTTATGTTTTATATAATTGACTAGTGGTTAACCCCCTCGTTGCGGTTGTTGGGGGGGGGGGTCCTAAAACCGTTCTAAATAGTAAGCAAACGACGATCAAAATTGAAAAATTCATAAAACAAAAATGTTAATTTATACTGTCATGTGACGTAAAACGTAAACAAAGACACGCAAACTTATACCGCGAGCTAAGGTATAGCATAGACAAACCCAAATTTTTACTAAGAAAGCTTTAACCTAAACACCAAGAAAGAAGACAAAATATAAAAGAGCAAAGTAAAACAAACAAATTTGAAGTACCTAAACCCTAAACCCTAAACCCTAAATCTTATTCACTACAAGACAAAAAGACTATTAAAAAAATGTTATTTCCAAGATCCTACTCTAAATGTAATATATAGTAATATGTATAAATATTTTTATTATTACATAAATTAAAATAATAAAACTCGTAATAATTCTTATTATTTAATAAATAAAAATGTGAATTTATACTGTGATATGACGTAAACCGTTAAAAAAGACAAATGCGAACTTATACCGCAAACTAAAATATAACATAGACAAATCCAAATTTTTACTGAGAAAGTTTTAACCTAAACACTAAGAAAAAAGACAAAATTTAAAAGGGCAAAGTAAAACAAATTAATTTGAAGTATGTAAAATGTAAATCTTATTCCTACAATAAAAACCGCTACTAAGAAAAAATTATTCATAAGATCCTACTTTAAATGTTATATATAGTAATATGTATAATTATTTTTATTATTATAAAAAATAAAACTCGTAATAAATTTTATTATTAAATAAATTAAAATAAAACTCGTAAATAATAAATAATTTTCATTATTTATTTAATATTAATAATCAGTTACTGTTTCAACTAGCAACTAGTTTTCTAGTCCCTATAAATACAAGTCACAAATCACTAGAACTACCACATTTGCATCTCTCAAATTCACAAATCATTGCAAGAACAAAACTAATTTGAAAATGGGTGGTGATGGAACAACTAGACAGTCAAACTTCAGGTGATCCTCTCGTCACGTTCTAACCCTCGACCCAGTCCAGCTATAGCAGTCTACCAACCACTACCAGCAAGACCACAACGATCTCCTCGTTTAAATCCTCAACCCCGTTCCACCTCCCGCAGTTTACCAACCAACGGCAGCCGTCTACCAACCCTTGGCAGCAAGACCACGACGATCTCCACATTTAAATCCTCATCTTTTTAACCCCCCACCTCCACATGAGTATGATTGGGATAGTGACACCGACGATGAAGCCAATTACATGTATGACTTGTCAATGGCATAACTCCAATTTGACCGTCTGCTATTTGGGGAAGTCAAACAAACTTCAACACCCACAAACCCTTCACACGCAAACCCTCCACCCACTAAAATCCGCCCAACACAAATCATACCCAGCTGGGGCTAAAGTGTATGAAACCGACTAGGGAGAGGAATACCTATCACCACCACACGACGGACAATCCCCTCCAACTCCTGACTGGGGACGCATACCTCAAGATTATCAGTCTAACGGTCATGTAGCGATTGTAGTGTGTCATCTCCACCGCACGAACTTTTTCTTTGGGATTTTCTTGGTCTTTTATGTGTTTAATTAGGTATTGTGTGGTTTGTTTAGATTTAGTTGTTTAGTTTGGTTAGGTTTAATTATTAGGTTTGTGTAATATTGTAATATTATAATTAGGTTTGTATGATTGTTTAATTTGGTTTATGTAATTTTTTAATTTAGTTTATATGTTTATTTTTATAATCTAATTAGGATATAATCGTTAATTTTAAGATTTTAAAAAAGGTTTTATTTAAATAAAAATAACATAAGAAATTCTTTTTTTTTTAATTTAATCCCACATAGGGGCCCACCACCTCGCCATTGTACGGGTGCACTGGAGCGGGCCACCCCCTCTCCTGACCATGCCATATTGGCACCTCCAACGGTACAAGTTTGTTTGGTTTGGGTTTGTTTGAGAGGACCACACATTGAACCAACCGTTGTGGGTGCTCTAAGTCTACCCTGTCTTTTCAAAACTCAATTGGTTTACTCTCTTCTCTACTAAAACTTTATCCTCTCCACCTATTTCATTTCCTTCTTCTCATGGCTAAGAACTTTGAGGATCTCTTAGCTTTCAGTAAAGAGCATTGCTTTAGTGGTCCCTATTCAGATTCACACTTCAGATCTATCATTAAGGTTTCTTCAGGCCCGGCATGCATGTTCCTATCTACACTTAATCGACTCTCTAGCAGTACTGCTGTTGAGAATCAATCCACACCTGCCGTTTCAACTGATAATCACTCGACCAGTTTGAAGATTGCTCAAAAGTGATCAATTATACAGCCGTGTTTACAGGTCCTAGTCCAACCGGTCGGTCCGGTCATGACAACATTGCCTAATATACCAAAACAACTAATATAGAAACAAGTAACTGAAACCAATCTAACACAATCTTCTTCACTATCATATATTTCATCATGTTTTTTAATCTGTATATAATCACAGTACTTTTCTTTAAGTTCTATACAACTTGCGTCGTCCATATGAATGTACAAATCAAAAATATCTTAAATCATATGAATATGAATATACATATAAAAATATAACTTCATCATAACGCTCGTGATGTAGATTATTTGTATAAAAAAAAAGTCAAATAGAAACGCATAAGTTTTTGTTTTTTTTTTATAAAAAAAACAGGTTCATAATTCGTAAATCCTTGCACAACAGAACTACAAACATTATAAACATTTCATCCAAATTATGAAATAACAACATTTAAAAGTACAGAAATAGTACTGTCATTCAAAATATAAATTTAAAAAAAGATGTTTTTAAATTTAGTAACAATTTCGCTAATAATTTTACACCCAAAACCAAAATGAACCACTAAAAATAATACTGGAAAACCAAAACCAACCTCTCAATAATCCCTTTAACCTTTTCAACAAACCACCACCTTCCCGGAAAACTCACCAATTCACCATCACCGATCAAACCCTAATTCAATTCCGGCAAAATCCCCCCTGAAATGTGGCTATCCCGCAAGAATTCAATCAATCCTACCCCTACCAGCCCTCGCCGATCAAATTTCAACCGCCATTCCTTCAAAAACATCGACGATCTCTTAGGCGATGATGACAAAACCGCTTCCACCACCACTGATCATCCCAAACCCAGAAAGAAACCGTCATCTCAGGTCTCCTCATCTCCGCCAAAACCGAAACACAGACCATCATCTCCAGAATATTCATCTCCGCCAAAACCGAAACACAAACCCTCATCTCCGCTTTCATCACCTCCTGCCGCTGCCTCTGCCGACGGTAAACAACGCCAGTCCGTCTTCCACCGCGTCTGTCTCGCTAATCACTTCACGCGCACGCTAGCATCTTCTCGATCTAAACCTAAAATCCATGAAAAACCCAACAAGGCGCACGATAGCGTCCCTCATGAGAAACATACCAAGGCGCACGATCGCGTCGCTCCGGCAGTTAAGTCCCACGAAAAACATAACAAGGCGCACGATAACATCGCACATGAAAACCCTAGCAAGGCGCACGATAGTATCGCACATGTAAAACTTAACAAGGCGCACGGTAGTGTCGCTCTTGAAAAGCCTAGCAGAGCGCACGCTAACATATCTCACGAAAAACCTAACAAGGCGCACAATAGCATTACTCAGGAGGCTAACATACCAAACTCCGAACAACGCGTGGTAGTATACATGACAAGCCTGGGCGCCGTACGTCCGACGTTCGACGCATGCCGAGCCGTCCGATCAATACTGCAAGGGTTTCGAGTGGCGGTGGACGAGCGAGATCTGTCTATGGACGCATCATTCAAAGATGAGTTGCAAAATGTCATGTTACCGGCCCAGGAGAACAAACAGGTAGGGTTACCTAGGGTTTTCATCGGCGGACGTTATGTCGGAGATGCGGATGACATGCGGCAGCTGAGTGAGACAGGAGAGTTGAAGAGGCTGGTGGAAGGGCTGCCGGCGGTGTCGCGTGGCGTTTGTCCGGGTTGTGGTGATTTCCGGTTTGTGATATGTAGTGATTGTAATGGGAGCCGGAAGTGTTGTAGGGAGAATGGGACGTTTAGGAGTTGTTTGGTTTGCAATAAGAATGGGTTGATCAGGTGCCCTACTTGTTGGAGTGCTGTCAAATCTTGATTGTTTGATTATTGTTTGTTATAAAGTAAAATACTTTTTTACTCAAATTTGTAAACATATGTTTATGTTTATATTATGATTGATTGATGATATATATAAACATGCATGGAGGTTAAGAAATCCGTAACAGAAGAACATGACTTTTGAAAATAATCAGGTTTTGAGTTTACCTAAGATAATCTGAATATTAGGGTGAACTTGAGCATCAACTTTTCAATAAATGGGTTGGTGTGTTAATTCATTTAATTATAAGGGAATTTTAGAAGGTTCATATATTTTTATTTTCGAAGTTAAACGGACAGCTGAATGGGTCATGAAAGGATACTTGGCTTCAAGTTGTTCTCTCTGAATAATCCTTGGCCTTGAATACTCCGCGAATCTTGGATCACTAATATATGCAAAACAGACACCATTAGTGCCAATCTTGCCAAAGGAAGATGGTTTTCCTTGTGAATACTCATTGGCGTGAGAATAAGTTTCAGCTCCTTACGAGTGAATAAAGGTATAATAAATGTATGTATAAGTTTAGGGCTTTGTGACAGTGCATGAAAATGCGTTTATTTTTACTAGCAAGCAATTATGTAAAAATCAGGATTAATAGCCAATTAATTGATTGATGGCATATATAAATATACATGGATGTTCAAAAATTAAGCAAGAACATACATTGGTGTTTCAAGACACACCGGAATTGTGTACGATGAATTATTGATTGGAGCAACAAATCCTTAAATAAACCCGAAGATGAAACATGCCATGGAAATAATCAGGTTTTGAGCTAACTAACATGCTCCAAATCTTAATGTGAACTAGAATATTGACTTTTCAATAAACGGGTTGGTATGTTAATTCGTTTAATTATAAAAGTATTTTTAGAAGCTTCATATATTTTTATTTTGGAAGTTATTTAAATGATATTAACCGAAGAAACAAAACAACTGAATGGGTCACGAAAGGATACTTGGCTTCAAGTTGTTCTCTCTGGATAATCCTTGGCCTTGAATACTTCGCAAATATTAGATCACTAATCTATGCAAAACAGACACCATTAGTGTCAGTCTTGCCATAGGAAGATGGTTCTCCTTGTGGACACTCACCGGCGTGAGAATTAGTTTCGGCTCCTTAAGAGTGAATAAAGATATCATAAATGTATGTATAAGTTTAGGGCTTGTGACAATGCATAAGAATGCGCTTACTTTTACTAGCAAGCTATTTTGTAAAAATCAGGATTAACAGCCGAATCCATAATTGATCATAAGAGGTCAAAATTGATCATAACTTGTCAAATTTTTGGAAAATTAACGCAATATGATTAATGAGTTTGGAAAATTATATATAAGCTTCTCTATGTGTATACATATACATATATATATACATATATATATATATATATATATATAGGATAAGGACCTGTTAGGAACCACCATTTATTGCGAGAACCAGTGTGAACACAACCAAAAATACCTACAAAAATTTAAAATACACACAACACTATTTTATTTTATTTATTTTTATTAAAAATCGCTAAATTTCGTAACTAAAAAAATTAACAACAGTACCGCTGCTACTGATGCACATGCAGCGGCACTGTTATTCAATTTAGAGTAAATTACAAGTTTTTTCCTTTATGTTTAGACCAAATTGCAGCGCTGTCCTTTAGCGTAAAAGTTGACAAGTTTTGTACTTTATGTTTCAAAATCTTGCATGTTGTGTCCTTTAGGCCTAACTCAGTTAGATTTTTTAGTTAAGTTTGGTTATGTGCCTTGCACATGGGGGCATTCTTGTCATTAAATCCGGTCATCCAATGGTATTATTGTCTTTTCCCTTTCTAATTTATAAATGATTTTGTTTAGAAAACAAATCACCACCATCACCATCCACCGACCATAGTTGCAACCTACATTGTCGCCCACCATCCACCTGCAACCACTACCTGCCACCTGTAACATTTGTCGAAAAACGGGTTTTCAAAACCCGCTTCGTTTATTAACCGAACAATCAGTTTTAAACTTTTGTTGTTTATTTATGACTTATTTTAATTATAAGCGATACATAATTAATAAACAAATTAGAAGTTATCAATTATAATTGTTAAAAAATAAAAATAAATTAATAAAAAAGGAAAACCGGCTGCCGGGAGTCGAACCCGGGTCAACCGGAAATCCACAATGTCTTAACATTCACTCATCCAACCACTCCGCCACTTTGGTTATTTGATATCATATCGAAACAATTAATTCAAATAATAAAACACGGAAGTCAAATCCAGTCAAAATCGCGCCCAATTCGCAGTCGTCGGAAATCCCGACGATTTCGCCGATAATTGACGGTTTCTTCTAATTTAACCGAAGCAATTACCTCAACGTCGGTTATAACCGACGTCTGAACCCGCGACATCAGTCGTAACCGCCGGAGAACGGCTGACTATGAATCGAGACTGAAATCAGACCCCATGCGTCTCGATTCTTCCCTATAAATTCACCCACAATTCACTGGTAGCCTTTTCGCTCAAAATCGCACCTTTTCTCGACGAAATTTCACTCGCCGAAAAAATCCTGCCATCACCGGAATTTCGCCGGAAAACCGAGACTCACATCCACACGGTAATTTCCTCGACTCTTTCTGTTTCAATCCCTTGTTAGACTGTTACTAACACAAATCCACCATCCAGAATCAA
The DNA here is from genome assembly GCA_947069175.1 of Scalesia atractyloides. Classification (NCBI taxonomy): domain Eukaryota; kingdom Viridiplantae; phylum Streptophyta; class Magnoliopsida; order Asterales; family Asteraceae; genus Scalesia; species Scalesia atractyloides. Next base: position 25,191,577 of record CAMTDV010001633.1, read on the forward strand.
TCCCAGACAACGTTATCGAAATTCCTACATTCGCCGGAAAACTTCTGAAACTTCCGGAATCACACTGAGAGCCGGTATGGTCATTCAAACTTCTGTTAAACTTTGTTTAAGTACCTCAATTTCATAAATAATCGAACAGAACTGTTAATTGATTTTAACAGCCGGAGTTCACTATCAGAGACGACGAACCTTTGCCGGAGTTCTGTGAAAGACACGGATCGGTACCTCCTATCCCCAAACTCTCTTCATTTGTTACCTTTCAATTACTTATAATGTTTGAAAATCAAATTAGACATAAATAAGTCACAACAGTCGGACTTTGTTTTCTGGGTAAAGTTTAACGAAGAAGATGAAGACGGGTTATAATATAAGATTAATTAAAATCAGTTTTATGAACGGGTTAGACACACAGTCCAGCGGTGGACTGTGTGCAACAAATACACATGCGACGCGAGTTCGAATCCTGTCCCAACCTTACTCTCTTGAAATAAAAAAATGCCTTTTTAACTGAACCGGGTTAACTCACAAAACCATGTTAAGTATAATAAAAACCGGATTATTAACCAGGTTAGACACACAGTCCAGCGGTGGACTGTGTGCACGTTAACCCACAGGTCCCGGGTTCGAGACCTGTGGTCAGCACCGGTTCGATACATTTAAAATCCTTTCTAAAAATAAATGATTTTCGGATTAAACTAAATAGTATATAAGTATAATTAAAAACATAATTATTTCGGGTTAGACACGTAGCTCAGTTGGTAGAGCTGCGTGCACGCGTACGGGAGGTCACCGGTTCGAACCTCACTCAGTGCAACAATATAACCGACCGAACCGGTCAACGGTCAACAGTCATGGTCAACGGTCAACGGTCAAAGTCAAAAAGTCAACATTTTTTTATTATTTTTATTTATTTATTTAATTTAAAAATCAAATTAAAAATACTTAAAAATAACGTTTTTAAAGTTAGAAAGTAGCCTTAAACTCACAAAAATATATCCAAAAATCCTATTAAAATAGTTAATAAACTCCACATACTTACCGTACCTTTTCGTTATTAATTAGGTTAGTTATCTCTCGTCGATCAATCCTCTAAACTCTTGCGTATTCAACACCTTCAAACAAACGCACCCAAGGTGAGTGAATCTCTACCAATTCCCCGTTTTAATCACATTTTGGGGTGTATCATGTGTCGCTATTTATTTATTATATTAAACACTTGTGCATCCATCATGTTCATGATCAAATGTGTATTCAATATGTATCGTTTGTTTGTGTGGTTGAAGTTTAGATTTAATTTATCATTTCAGTACATACATTTCATAGGCCGCCGCTCCCCATTACCTATGAGCGTGAGCTGTTCCCCATTACCTATGAGCGTGAACCAGGCGTTGCCAACATAAGATCGGCTCCGTTTGATTGAGCCTTGATCTCACATACATTAGCATAGGCCGTCCGTTCCCCATTACCTATGATCGTGAACGGGACGTTGCCAACATATACATTGTCATTCTTATTTCATGCTTAAGCAAGGTGGTTTGTGATCGTTATGTTTACATACATTTGTTCATATATGATTATTGCACAATTTTCCTAAATTAATTACAATAATGAATCAATAACAAATGTTTTTAACAAGGTTCACTCGCCAACTTTTGTTGACCCAAAATTTTCCCATTTTTACACATGATACAGGTGATCAAGTCGAAGCAAGAAACATATAGGGCGGCTTAGAAGAACAAACCAGTTTAGATTATGGATTGTTTTAGTTAATTTTTCCTTTCCTTGTATTGTATGAATTTGACTTGGAACTTTGAAATGTAATTTGAATTTAATAAATATGAAACATATTAGTAAACATCATGAGCTTTGGTGATAACCCAATTATGCCCCGACTCTTATTCCGCTGCGGGTCGGGGTGTGACAGATTGGTATCAGAGCCATGACTATAGGGATATAGGATAGGTTATTAGACCCTTAGAGCCTATACTATAGTTGCTTGGAATTTTTAAATGTTTGTGTGTTACATGCAAAATTCATGATGTTTATATGCTTTATGTTTACTGTTACATTCAATGTTATGCAAGCATGTTCATAAGTACATATTATTATACAATACATATCATGAATCATATTCTCATAACATATCATATCCATGGGAGCACACACCTCACAATTTATACGATTTTTTTACAACGATTTTTGTGTTTTCAAATCACATCAAAGTGAGTTCTCATGACGGGCATGTAGTAACTGGAAGGGTACGAGTACCGGTAGTCGGAACGTCCTGTCTAGGCTTGGCATTCGTATAAATCCAAAATAAAGGACCAGTTTGCCTACCTGGGGACTAACGATGAGAGTACGAAGGACCTATTAGGCCAAAGCATGCTATACCAAACGTCGTGTGAACTAACCCCACTTTGAGTTGTCATTGTGTCTATACCTGGACACCCTCCGACCATACATCTCGCAAACATATTTTGTGGTTTTCATTCGGGTGATGCGAGTGTTAAACCGCCAATACCAATGTGAATCCTACTAAGCCAATGGTCATGGGGGCCCACATGACTATACCGACGATAGTATGGGGGACATTTGAGGCCCAACATGAGCAAACCCAAGACATCCTATGGATGTAGTTGCATTATTGATATTTATGTTATTTTCATTTTCTTTAAGACACATGACACCTAAAAAGACTCCATAAACTCACAATCTTCCTATGTATGTTCCTGTAGATGTCGGCTAGGCAGCTACGTGGAGGACGAAAGTCAGGAAGGTCAAACGAACGCTTGGCCACTCAGATTGCGAAACAAATGGCCGCGGTGCTTCCTGATATTGTAATTCAAGTCCAGCAAGCTCTCACCGCGAATCCTGTCAACCCACCCAATCAAGAGGATCAAAACATCGACAACCCTTCCTCCAAGAAGTGCTCCTACAAGCACTTCAAGTCTTGCGATCCCCCAAAGTTCGAAGGGACCGAAGGTGTCACCGCTATCCTCCACTGGTTTGAGGAAATGGAAAACACCTTCCTAAATTGCGATTGTCCCGAGGATCGCAAGGTACGTTACGCAACCGGGAGATTATTTGGGGTAGCCCTGACCTGGTGGAACACCGAGAAGGGTAAAAGAGGAGTTGAAGACGCGATGGCCTTAACCTGGGAAGAGTTAAGGGAAATAATGACAAAACGCTTCTGCCCAAGAAGCGAACTCAAGAAGTTGGAAGATGAATTCCACTCGCTGAAGCAAAAGGAAGGGGATCATACTTCCTACAAAAAAATTTCTTGAGCTGAACCAGATGGTTCCTAACTTGTTCACCCCAGTATACCGCTTGGTTGAACACTATATTCGAGGCCTCCCCTCGAAGATTCAAGACTCAGTCCTCAGCACTTCGCCTGCAACCCTCGAAGCTGCTATGGAATTAGCCACCGAACTTACCGAGAACCGCATCAGAAACGGTAAATTTAAAGAGGAGAAAAAGAAAGCCCCCGTTGAGGGCCAAACTTCCAACCATTCCACCTCCTCCTCAAAATTTTCAAACAAGAGGAAACGAAATACCAGAAATTTTGCTGTCACCCAAACAAATTTCCCTATCCCTGCTGCAACCATCACACAAGTTGCTCCTTCACCCGCACCATACAAAAGGCAATACTCTGGCCCTTACCCAAAATGCACCCGTTGTCAATACCATCACTCCCCCGAATACCCCTGTCAATATTGCACCGGCTGTGGCCGTGCAGGTCACACCATCCAAGCCTGCCGCTCACTACATCGAATGAACCGCAACCAACCCACAACTCAAACCCACCATCAAATAATGGGTCAAGCCCAACAACCCCTACTACCACCACCTACACAACATACGGCCCAAACCTACTACCAACCCAACTACCCCATGATGCCACCCATGCGGGCTTGCTACAATTGTGGAGACCCAAACCACTTTAGAAACACCTGTCCACGCTTGGTGAACATCATACATGCTCAAGCTCAAGCGAATCCGGTGAACCAAGCTAACCAAGCTCCTCCACCTGCTAGAGGAAGAGCATTTAACATCAACGCCAGCCAAGCAAGGGCCGACAACAACGTGGTTAACGGTACGTTTCTCATCAATGGTAGTTATGCATCTGTGTTATTTGATACTGGCGCGGATAAGAGTTTTGTGTCCTTAGAATTTGAACCCATCCTCAACCAAACTCGTGATAAACTTATGGAATCCATAACGGTAGAAGTTGCTGATGGAAAACCGGTCTCATTAAACTCCATTATCCGAAACTGTACTCTTACTCTAAACGATCACGATTTTCCTGTTGACCTCATTCCTATGAAGTTGGGAATTATAATCGGCATGGACTGGCTCAGCCAACATCATGCTGAAGTGGTATGCCGTGAAAAGTTCATTCGCATTCCTCTTTCAGACAGTCAAATCCTACGAATCTTTGGAGAAACCCCTTCGAAAGGACTCAAACTGATGTCCTGTCTTCAAGCCCGAAAATATCTCCGCAAGAATTATGTAGCATTTCTAACCCACGTTGTCAAGAAGGGAAATAAGGAGAAGAAACTCGAAGACATACCTGTAGTGAAAGAATTCCCGCAAGTTTCCCCGACGACATCTCAGGACTTCCTCCCAAGAGAGAAGTCGAATTCCGCATTGATCTTATACCGGGCGTTACACCCGTCACGAAATCTCCTTATAGGTTAGCCCCATCCGAAATGCAAGAGCTAGCTAGTCAATTACAAGAACTGACCGACAAAGGATTCATACGTCCTAGCTCATCGCCTTGGGGTGCACCTGTTCTGTTTGTGAAGAAGAAAGACGGAACGTTTCGCATGTGTATCGATTACAGAGAACTCAATAAATTAACGGTCAAGAACCGCTATTCATTACCTCGTATCGATGATCTTCTAGACCAACTCCAGGGCGCCACTTGTTTTTCAAAGATCGACCTTCGTTCTGGCTATCATCAACTCAGGGTACATGAAGAAGACGTCCCAAAGACCGCCTTCCGAACTCGTTATGGTCACTATGAATTCATGGTCATGCCCTTTGGTCTAACCAACGCTCCAGCCGTCTTCATGGATCTAATGAACAGAGTTTGCAAACCCTATCTCGATCGCTTTGTTATAGTCTTCATCGACGATATTCTCATCTACTCAAAGTCTAAGACTGATCATGAACGACACCTTCGACTCATCCTCACGCTTTTAAGAACCGAAAAGCTCTACGCTAAGTTCTCTAAATGCGAATTCTGGTTAAAAGAAGTACAATTCTTTGGTCATGTCGTCAATGACAAGGGAATACATGTCGACCCCTCAAAGATCAAAGCAGTGCAAGAATGGCAAGCGCCACGTACCCCAACCGAAGTAAGATCTTTCCTTGGTTTGGCTGGTTACTATCGTCGTTTCATATCAAATTTCTCTCGTATCGCTGTACCACTCACGCCTTTGACGCATAAAGGAAAACCCTTCATATGGGGACCTAAACAAGAAGAAGCCTTCCAGACCCTTAAGCAAAAGCTTTGTGACGCACCTATCCTCACACTCCCCGAAGGTTGCGATGACTTTGTAGTTTATTGAGACGCATCAGGGCAGGGACTAGGCTGTGTTTTAATGCAAAGGGGAAAAGTGATAGCCTATGCTTCTAGGCAGCTCAAAATTCATGAGAAGAACTACACTACCCACGACCTAGAACTTGGAGCCGTCGTGTTCGCTCTTAAGATATGGAGACATTACCTCTATGGTACCAAGTGTGAAATTTACACTGACCACAAGAGTCTCCAACACATCTTTAGTCAAAAGGAGTTGAATATGAGGCAACGAAGATGGGTCGAACTTCTTAATGACTACGACTGTGAAATTCGGTATCATCCCGGCAAGGCAAATGTGGTGGCCGATGCACTCAGTCGAAAGGGTTATGCGAACTCCATTCGTCTTCTATGTTCGCAAATCATAACCGATATCAAAGATCAAATCCGAGAAGCTCAACATGTTTCCATAACGGAATACGACATACGAAATGAGTTATCTTGTGGAGCAGAACTTAAACTCGAAACAAAATCTGACGGCATTCTGTATTACCTAGATCGCATATGGATTCCCGATCACAATAACCTTCGCGATACCCTTATGAAAGAGGCGCACAAAACACGATACTCTGTACACCCAGGAGCCGACAAGATGTATCAAGACCTTCGATACACCTACTGGTGGCCTGGCATGAAAAAGGATATTGCTGTTTTTGTTTCCAAGTGCCTTACCTGTTCTAAAGTGAAAGCTGAAAATCAAAGACCCTCAGGACTTCTAGTCCAACCTGAAATACCTGTATGGAAGTGGGAAAACATAACCATGGACTTCATTACCGGGTTACCTCGCACTTCTGGTGGGTATGACACTATATGGGTAATCATTGATCGTCATACAAAATCAGCGCACTTCATTCCGATTCGCGAAGACTTTAAGAATGAGAAACTAGCTCGTATTTACATCAGCGAAATCGTAAGCCGTCATGGTGTACCGTTAAGCATTATTTCAGATCGTGATGGTCGTTTCACTTCACGAACATGGCAAGCTGTACAAACCGCTTTGGGTACACGATTAGACCTTAGTACCGCTTATCATCCCCAAACTGATAGATCTGAACGCACCATTCAAACTCTTGAAGACATGCTTCGAGCATGTGTCATAGACTTCAAAGGGAATCGGGACGCTCACCTACCATTAGTTGAATTTTCGTACAACAACAGCTATCATTCAAGTATCGGCATGGCACCTTTCGAAGCGTTATATGGTCGTAAGTGCCGATCACCAATATGTTGGCACGAAATTGGAGAAGCTCAAATCACCGGTCCATAATTAATACAAGAAACAACAGACAAGATTCATCAAATCCGAAACAACCTTCTAGCAGCACAAAGTCGTCAAAAGAGCTATGCTGACAAGCGACGAAAGCCCTTAGAATTTAACATTGGTGACCAAGTACTTTTAAAAGTATCGCCGTGGAAGGGAGTAGTTCGTTTTGGCCAAAAAGGCAAGCTAGCACCACGCTACGTAGGTCCTTTCAAGATACTCGAAAGAGTAGGACCTGTAGCATACAAGCTTGACCTACCAGAGGAACTCAACAGAATTCATCCCACGTTCCACGTATCGAACTTGAAGAAGTGCCTCGCCGATGAAAATCTCCATATTCCTCTAGAAGACATTCAAGTCGATGAATCTATGCATTTCATTGAAAGACCAGTAGAAATTATGGACTTCGGAGAAAAACGTTTAAGACGAAGCCGCATTCCAATTGTCAGGGTACGCTGGGAGTCGAAACGAGGACCTGAGTTTACTTGGGAACGTGAAGACTCAATGCGCGAGAAATACCCACATCTTTTTCCTGTAACTACTACTACTTAAATTTCGGGACGAAATTTCTAAAAGTAGGGGATACTGTAACATTCGTCGAAAAACGGGTTTTCAAAACCCGCTTCGTTTATTAACCGAACAATCAGTTTTAAACTTTTGTTGTTTATTTATGACTTATTTTAATTATAAGCGATACATAATTAATAAACAAATTAGAAGTTATAAATTATAATTGTTAAAAAATAAAAATAAATTAATAAAAAAGGAAAACCGGCTGCCGGGAGTCTAACCCAGGTCAGCCAGAAATCCACAATGTCTTAACATTCACTCATCCAACCACTCCGCCACTTTGGTTATTTGATATCATATCGAAACAATTAATTCAAATAATAAAACACGGAAGTCAAATCCAGTCAAAATCGCGCCCAATTCGCAGTCGTCGGAAATCCCGATGATTTCGCCGATAATTCACGGTTTCTTCTAATTTAACCGAAGCAATACCTCAACGTCGGTTATAACCGACGTCTGAACCTGCGACATCAGTCGTAACCACCGGAGAACGGCTAACTATGAATCGAGACTAAAATCAGACCCCATGCGTCTCGATTCTTCCCTATAAATTCACCCACAATTCACTGGTAGCCTTTTCGCTCAAAATCGCACCTTTTCTCGACGAAATTTCACTCGCCGGAAAAATCCTGCCATCACCGGAATTTCGCCGGAAAACCGAGACTCACATCCACACGGTAATTTCCTCGACTCTTTCTATTTCAATCCATTGTTAGACTGTTACTAACACAAATCCACCATCTAGAATCAATCCCAGACAACGTTGTCGAAATTCCTACCTTCGCCGGAAAACTTCTGAAACTTCCGGAATCACACTGAGAGCCGGTATGATCATTCAAACTTCTGTTAAACTTTGTTTAAGTACCTCAATTTCATAAATAATCGAACAAAACTGTTAATTGATTTTAACAGCCGGAGTTCACTATCAGAGACGACGGACCTTTGCCGGAGTTCTGTGAAAGACACGGATCGGTACCTCCTATCCCCAAACTCTCTTCATTCGTTACCTTTCAATTACTTATAATGTTTGAAAATCAAATTAGACATAAATCAGTCACAACAGTCGGACTTTGTTTTCTGGGTAAAGTTTAACGAAGAAGATGAAGACGGGTTATAATATAAAATAATTAAAATCAGTTTTATGAACGGGTTAGACACACAGTCTAGCGGTGGACTGTGTGCAACAAATACACATGCGACGCGAGTTCGAATCCTGTCCCAACCTTACTCTCTTGAAATAAAAAAAATGCCTTTTTAACTGAACCGGGTTAACTCACAAAACCATGTTAAGTATAAATAAAAACCGGATTATTAACCAGGTTAGACACACAGTCCAGCGGTGGACTGTGTGCACGTTAACCCATAGGTCCCGGGTTCGAGACCTGTGGTCAGCACCGGTTCGATACATTTAAAATCCTTTTTAAAAATAAATGATTTTCGGATTAAACTAAATAGTATATAAGTATAATTAAAAACAGAATTATTTCGGGTTAGACACGTAGCTCAGTTGGTAGAGCTGCGTGCACGCGTACGGGAGGTCACCGGTTCGAACCTCACTCAGTGCAACAATATAACCGACCGAACCGGTCAACGGTCAACAGTCATGGTCAACGGTCAACGGTCAAAGTCAAAAAGTCAACATTTTTTTATTATTTTTATTTATTTATTTAATTTAAAAATCAAATTAAAAATACTTAAAAATAACGTTTTTAAAGTTAGAAAGTAGCCTTAAACTCACAAAAATATATCCAAAAATCCTATTAAAATAGTTAATAAACTCCACATACTTACCGTACCTTTTCGTTATTAATTAGGTTAGTTATCTCTCGTCGATCAATCCTCTAAACTCTTGCGCATTCAACACCTTCAAACAAACGCACCCAAGGTGAGTGAATCTCTACCAATTCCCCGTTTTAATCACATTTTGGGGTGTATCATGTGTCGCTATTTATTTATTATATTAAACACTTGTGCATCCATCATGTTCATGATCAAATGTGTATTCAATATGTATCGTTTGTTTGTGTGGTTGAAGTTTAGATTTAATTTATCATTTCAGTACATACATTTCATAGGCCGCCGCTCCCCATTACCTATGAGCGTGAGCTGTTCCCCATTACCTATGAGCGTGAACCAGGCGTTGCCAACATAAGATCGGCTCCGTTTGATTGAGCCTTGATCTCACATACATTAGCATAGGCCGTCCGTTCCCCATTACCTATGATCGTGAACGGGACGTTGCCAACATATACATTGTCATTCTTATTTCATGCTTAAGCAAGGTGGTTTGTGATCGTTATGTTTACATACATTTGTTCATATATGATTATTGCACAATTTTCCTAAATTAATTACAATAATGAATCAATAACAAATGTTTTTAACAAGGTTCACTCGCCAACTTTTGTTGACCCAAAATTTCCCATTTTTACACATGATACAGGTGATCAAGTCGAAGCAAGAAACATATAGGGCGGCTTAGAAGAACAAACCAGTTTAGATTATGGATTGTTTTAGTTAATTTTTCCTTTCCTTGTATTGTATGAATTTGACTTGGAACTTTGAAATGTAATTTGAATTTAATAAATATGAAACATATTAGTAAACATCATGAGCTTTGGTGATAACCCAATTATGCCCCGACTCTTATTCCGCTGCGGGTCGGGATGTGACACCACCCACCTGGAACCGCTATCCACCACCCACCGTCTCCACCATCACCATCCACACAGAATATATATTCATTCCAATTTCTCTCTAAAAAACCATTTCCCCCTCTCTGATCTCTATACCAGTTCTCTACCAATTTTACAAACAATTCGAATTTGGTTCATGAAACTCAAACTCATAGCTTTTGGGTAAAGGAAAGAAAAGTAATACTAAGAAGCCATATTTTAAAGTTACATTTCTAAAAAATTATTCAAAAGAAAAAGAGCCAAAGATGCCCTTTTATGACTTGCCACCCCTTATTTCCCTTTGCAAAAGCCTTTGAAGATGATTAGACTAGAGAAGCCTGAGTCTAGCGCTTTGAAGATGATCTGCGACCATCACTTGCCATCAACCTCCACGATCCGCCATTACCAGCCCCAATTGACACCCCCGCCTTTCCCCACCTTCCAACCATCACCAACCCCTAGCGTCGCTCCACCCCCAACCTTAGCCCCACCTATCAACACCACCTGGCCACCACTAACCGTACCGCAACAATCCCATCCCCGTCGCACTAACCCTACAACAGCAATGACATCACCACTACGCTAACTCAAAATCTTCATCAAACCCTAGCCCCTGTTCAAGGTTTAGGGTGTGAAATAGAGAGAGAGAGAGAGGAGATAAGAGGGAGTTTAGAGAGAGTATGCAGAGTTGTTTTTTATTTATAAATCTTTTGTATTTTTTACACATTAGTCCCTTAATATAAGTTGTTTTATACAATAGTTCCTAGAGAAGTGAAATGACAAGAATGCCCTCATGTGCAAGACACATGTAACACCTCGAAATTCGTGACCGATAATATACCGACACGTGTCCATACTTTCGAATTTGCCATGTGTTGGACGAGAGGGACTAATCTCGTCATTATGTCATTTTATGACCGCTGAACGACAATTGATATAATCAAAGGACTAATTGTGTCATTATGTTATTCTGATAACCTCTGAACGACGTCCGATATAGTCAAGGGACTAACGTTGTCCATTTATGAAACTTTGGTTGTTGAGGGACTAAAGGTGTCAACATGCCAATTTAATTGGCCTCTGAGTGACCCTTACGGACCGTAAACCTTAGTGCTTACGGACCGTAAGCAAGGATGAAGTGTTGTTGCTGATAGGAGGTTACGGACCGCAAGGCTTAGTCCTTACGGTCCGTATCCGATTCAAAACCAGATCATAACATTAGTTTTCATTAAACATCGCTTAAATCGTCATTTAGCAACTTAAACGCCGTTTCGGCGCATAGTATGGACTAAAACCATATTTATCAACCAAGACTAGTTACCTACTGATTTTATAACTTATTTAAAAAATTTTTACAGTAGGTACATGTTATAAACTCATAATCCCAAATAGTTATCAAACTATGTGTGAAATGACCAAAATGCCCCTACGGTGCATAGTTTGGTCTTAAACTATAAACCACACATATATTTGATATCCTACGGATATTATATCACAAATTAAGTATATTTCCAGAATGTTTATGATCATAATACTAGAATATATGCAGGTTCCTTTTATACTTCACATAATGACTAAAACGCTCTTATGAGGCATAGTTCATTTTAAAATCTTAACGGGCATATAAGTTGATATCCTACTGATATTATAACTTATTTAAAGAATATGGCATGTAGAGCTTTTTCATAACTTATCTGGTTACCCGTTATCCCTTATATGCGCACGGTTAAGCTTATGTGACTAGTTTCCATAATTTAACCGAAACGGGTTTAACCTTATCATTTTTTATTTCAAATTCCATAATGTAAATAGTTTACACATATTATACAAGTCTTAGTACTTGTTGGGTTCAAACTACATTCTATTCCGGTCATCGCTTAATCTGGCGTATCGTACCGTTTTCATTTATTAAAGCTAGCTGGTCCAAGTCTACAACTTAAATAGAACCCGTTGGCATTCTAGTTGGTTATTTATACTATCATTCCAGACTAGAGCCTTCCAGTAAATTGCTACCTACTCTTGTCTTTTGAATAAATGGCTGAGTTATTTATAAACCTTGCATATTAAGACAAGTATTAGCTCAGGTAAATACTCTTAACTTATTTTCCTTATACGGGCTTGGGATACGGTAAATTATTACCACTTGGTTGGGTGTCGGATCACTTAGCCGAATTGTGGCTATAAAATCTGCATAACCCGTTTTAATCTGTTTTGTCTGATAACTTAAACATTGGGTGTTAATACGACCGTGTCCTAAATATCCTCGGCTCATTAAAGTTACTAATGGCCACAACCTAAGCACGAGGTGTAGGCATACACCTAACAGATGCTAATGCTAAATTATTTTTATATACTTCTTTGTGGGTCTTTAAGTGGCGTGTCGATTAATCATGTTATTCAGCTTTTGCACCGGACCCCATATGTATTGGTAGACCTGTAAAACTGTATACAAGATCATTTTAAATTATCCCAAGTTATAAAAGATATTCATGTGCCTTGTGTACTTAAAAACATTTTTGAAAAGATTTTCAAAATGTGTCGGTTAATTGTATTTACAGTGTAAACTGACGTATTTTCCAAAGACTAAGTTACAAGTGCAAGTACGTAATAGGCTGGAAGCTGCTCGGTATTGATTAAGAGGATCTTGCAAATCCTTAGATATGCCTAAAGTTTATTGAACATCTTTTGTACGATTTTTACGATCCGCCTGTAATCTTTTATTACGAACCGTCTGTATATGTATTTTGAACTTTGGACATTTTCGGTTTGTATTAGTAATTTTACCCCAAGACTTCCATTGTGCTATTCTGTGTTAATTGTCTATGATGATATCAACTTTCGTCACGATACTCCCCACCGGGATCTATGTGGAAATCGGGGGTGTGACAACACATGACCATACTTAACCAAAAAATCTGACTGAGTTAGGCTCAAAGGACAAACCGTGCAAGATTTTGAAACATACAGTACAAAACTTGTCAACCTTTGCGTTGAATGACAACGGCTGCAATTTGGTGTAAACATAAAGGACGAAACTTGTAATTTACTCTTCAATTTATTTAGTAACGAAATTTAGAGATTTTTAATACTCTCTCCGTCCCACTAAATGTGTCTTATTTTGAATTTTCAAAGTCTTTATTTATAAACTTTGACTTTAATTATATATTTTTTGTGTTATATAAAACTTGATGAAAATTATCCCGATAAAAACACTTGTAAAACACACTAAAATCATATAACTTTCATCAAGTATTATCTAACGCAAACAAAATTATTTAAGGTCAAAGTTTATAAATAAAGACTTTGAAAATTCAAAATATGACACTTTTAATGGGACAGAGGGAGTATTTTTTTAGCATTTAGTTGTGGGGTTTAGCTTTATGGTTTAATTTTTAGCATTTAGCTTGGGTGGGTGGGGGGTTAGGTTTTTTTAAGGTTTTTGTAGGTAGGGATTAGGGAGGGAGTTAGTTTTTTTAGGTTGTTTTTTTTGGGGGGTGTGGGGGTGGGGGGATGTTTAGGTTTTTGGGTTGTGGTGGGGTAGGCGTGGCGTTTTAGGTTTTTAGGTGGTGTTGGGGTAGGTTTGTTTTGTTGTGTTCACATCAGTTCTTGTGGTTTTCCCAATAAGAGTGGTTTTAGGTGGTATTGGATAGGAGTTGGCTATAAAATACAACTTTTCTAAAAAGTGTAAAAAGTCATAAAACACAAAAATTTCAACCATAAAACACACTCAAAACCCGCATAAACAAAACACATATTACTAAAACATCATATATGTGGGTTATGTTTTGGATGATAAGGCTCTGATTATCGAATAACAAACATTATTGTATTATATGTTGATTAGTATGCTATGTTTTATATTCATAGTTCTACGATTATGTGTTTGAAATTTTTATAGACTTTTAGGGTTTGAATATAGTGTTTTAGTAGTTTTCACTCTGGATTTTGTGGGTTTTAAATGTGTTTTATAACTAAAATTATAGTGTTTTATGACTTTTTACACTGTTATTGGCACTTTGTAGCCGAACCTCACCACACACAGACTGTATTATAATACATGAAGAAATGGTATTTTAAGATGTCTCAAAGTTAAGAAACTATATTTCCTTTAATGCATAATGTAGAAACTAATATGATGTAAATTAATCTTTAAACACTAATTACATTTTAATCCCCTTATGTTAATTACACTTTAATTTCCTTATCTTTAATAAAATTATTGATAATTAGTTAGATTTACACTTTTGCACCCTCATTTTAAACAAACTACCTTTACGATTTTCAAACAACCATAAAATTTTCATACTATAATATTTTTTTTAAAACTACACCATAAAAGCAAATATTTTAATCCTCTTATGTTAATTACACTTTAATTTCCTTATCTTTAACAAAATTATTGATAATTAGTTAGATTTACACTTTTGCACCCTCATTTTAAACAAACTACCTTTACGATTTTCAAACAACCATAAAATTTTCATACTATAATATTTTTTTTAAAACTACACCATAAAAACAACTATTTTATTTTCTTTAATTTGAGTATAATATTGTTATAATTTTTTAATTAAAAAAACTTGACATATTAAATGACTAATAGTGTTTATGGTTAGCAATAAACTGAACCCTTAACCAAAAGCCGAGCCGAACAACCAAATTAACAAAAAGTGTTTATTGGTTTTTTACTGTAAAAAAAATAATCGAACCAAATCATTCATGTATATCTATTTTCAATACTTATTATTATATTATAATGCATATTAGGAGGGCAACATGGTAATTTATCCAATTTTCAACATTTACAATTGGTTAAAGCACATTTGGGCGGCCAAACCAAACTATGAAAACCATTTGGACGGCCATACCTAAACTTTGAAAAAACCCTAAAAAGTTTTTCAAAGTGTAAAATGCAATTTGCCATACTATGGTTTGATACAAATTGCAATTTGAACCATATTATCTACTTTTTGCCTGATGAAACCTTATGGTGGAGATTCCATCACACCTTGCATCCTATATTTAGTCAATGGTTTAGGTTGAGTGTCAAAAAATAGTAAAGGCCTAGTATAGCACTACAAGAAACGACCACCTTTAGCGGCGCCAGGTGTCGCCGCTATTACCCTATTTTGTCGCCACTAGTTGCTTTTAGCGGCGACATGTGGCCGCTAAGGGTCGCCGGTATAGATGGGCGGGCCGCTATTGCCCAGCTTGGCGCGGCTATTGATGTTGTCGCCGCTAATGCCTCTGCCGGAGATTTTGCCTGAAAGTTTGCTGGAGACGGATTTCCAGGTTACAAAATGATTACAAATGTGCCCGCCTAATAAACTGGTTTTTTTTTTGAATGATTTATGATTGAAGACAATAAAGTTACAAAAATTAGACAAAATTATGCATTATAAACAAGAAAAATCTACACAAAATTATACAAAGAAGTTACAAATCCTTCTAAACTTGTTAACTTTTATGATTGATAAACACTACACAAAATCTACGTAAAATGTCAAGACTGGCCGTAGCTTTAGTCGTCGGAGCTTGAGCTTATCGTCGGAGCTTGATCTTTTCGCCAGAGCTTGACTGGTACGGGGGTGGTTGAAGGATGGCAGAGGTGGTGGTTGGCTTTCTACGTAGTTAACGGTGGAGGAGCTTCATTTGTCGTCGGAGCTTGAGCTTGTCGCCGGAGCTTGACTGGAACAGTGGTGGTTGACGGAGGGCGGAGGTGATGGTTGATTATGCACATCTTCAATAGTGGAGGAGCTTGACTTGTCGCCGGAGCTTCTCCCCGAAGCAGCCTTCCAAGAAGAAAGGTTATCGATCGACTGTTTTTTGAGGAGGATGAAAAAGTTTATCAAGTGTGTTTGTTTGAGGAGGAGAACAACTGCCATTGGATCATGTTTGCATCAAAGGCCAGGATCAATCAGCTTTTGCAGCACATGGATCACATATTTACGGACGACACCAATCGCGGCGACGCCCTTCAATAGTGGCGACATGTGTCGCCGCTATTGAACGGCGTCGCCGCTATTGTTGTCGCCGGTAATACGCAATTTTCTTGTAGTGTAACCTTTTTCTATGACCATACGCCCCTTTGGTTTCATTATTATTACAATCACCCACCACCACTCCAGCCACCATCGACCACCGCTCTTCATCACCATATCACCTCCGCAACACCATCCACCATTTTTTATTATTTTAATGTATTATTTTTTCATGGGCTAAAAATGTACCTGCATAACATTTTTTAGCACATTCAGACCAATCTTCATTAGCCTTTGGTTGAAATTATTTTATCTCCAGAACATTGAATAAAGAATCACAATTCTATGACCACCCAATAATTCTTGATTAGATAGATACATAACTACGGTTGCAATTCACACAAATGTTTTAACATCAAGCAAAAGATTGGCACGATTAAGTTAAGAATAATTCAACATCATCATATTAGATTAGACAGACAACCAAAATAATATCAAGATTCAACTAGAAAGCTGAAGAACTAAAAATACATCGCATTAACAGTGTATCAAAAAGAAAAGATTACCACAAATACATGATTTAAATAGTAGAAACCTTAGCACCAGCTTCCTCAAGCTGTTTCTTGGCATCTTCAGCATCATCTTTCGACACTCCTTCTTTAAGCTTCTTGGAAAGACCTTAATAAGCTTTTTAGCCTCTTTAAGGCTAGCCGATGTGGGGTCGGCGTGGGCTCGGCAAGCCTTGTCGCCGCTACCAACAGCATTTCGCCTCCGGCTTCGTCATGATCGTCCACTTCTGGACGTTGAAGATGGGCACTACACAACAAAACCCCCACCTCCTTCTCACACACACATATACATACAACTCACATATATATATATATATATTAGGCCCATCCTCTATTTCTTTACCTCCATCCTCTTTGCCCCATTCTCACACTCGATCTATGTGGCGCTTACGTGGTGGCCCATCCTCCAAGGATTGGCCATCACCATACCGCATAGCCTAAGCGCAAGGCTCGTCAAACCTCTAACCACATTAATCGCCGCAATTATGGTGTTACTAGGAACATTATCAATCACAACATCAAACTCCGTATTCTCCTCTGCCGCCTCTGCTTCGGCGCCGAGTGCGCCGACCACGGCAGCCGAAGCGAAGGATGCGGCGGTAACTCCAAGCTTGTCCTGAAGGTATTCAACCAAGGATTGTGTCTGAGCTAGCGTTAGGTTCGAAATTTCATCTCCTAGCCGGACAACCTTCTCATTGGTGGCAACGACGGCGACGAGGCGGAGGAATGTGGATCGTCGGTTGAATTTAGGGGTTTGGAGGGGGAATTCTAGGGTTTGTTTGGGGGAGAAGTATTATGGAATGGTGGTGGCGCGTGAAGGAGCATTGAGTGACTCTGTGGAGAGTGTTGAAGACACCATTGATAGACAATTAGACACCATTGAAGACACCATAGAACTCTCAAATCTGCAATGTGGGAAAATGGCTTCTTTTATTGGCCTCCTTTGGGACCTTGAAACATTATATTATGAAAATGGTTCTGATTCGCCACCTTTTCGACCAAGATCCCTCCTGTTATATATCCCACAAAACCTTGTAACTTTTAGGTTCATCGTCTTCCATTTTGAGTGGAGTTGATAACGTTGTGATATAATCATTCAAAACCTTTTTTTTTCCAAAACGAATCTAAACATTGTTGATCCTGTTAACCGGTCACACAACGTGTCGATTCACAATTTAGCCAAAGCCACTTCTAGTGTTTCCTAAATAGTTAAAAATCCTCTATCTCAAGTATGATTTTATACTCCTCATCCAAGTCAACGTTGCATTGCTCCCTTTGTAGAAAAAATGCTATTATAAATACCAATTGCTTCATCACAAAGGCTTTCGTGTATAGACTGATCTAGAGTTTGTGGAGGGGGATTGTTGTAAAAATTGATGTTATTTGAGTTGTTGTTGTGCAAGTTACGTGTTGTTGTGCAGATTGTTTTAGTTGGCGAGTTACGTGTTGTTGTGCACATTGTTTTAGTTGTTGTTGCACGACTTGATCAAGTTATTCCAAAGATGGTGACAGGTCCGTATCAGGTGTGGATTAATTTAATTCGTCCAATTCAACCGTTTTTCATTCCTCTTCATTTTCCATGGCTTGGATGATATGTGGATGTATAGTGAATGAAGAAATGCTTGTGGTGAGGGACTAATAAATGGGTGTGAGAGTTTAAATAATTAAATTGATTTTTTTTACTTCCAACGGTCAAATTTGGGGTGAGGGACCCACCTCAACTTGTCAATTGCAACGGCATCATTGACATCTACTTGCCTACCAATGCCAACACCACCTAACGATAGCCACATGTCACACTCACCGAGTCTTGCCGAAACGGGGATGCTGAGTGAACTCCGAGTACCCTAAAGGATGGAAGCTATACTTTACTCCAAAACAAGGGCAGGTCTTGGTTAATGGGTGCGAGCTTACCTGAGCGCACTGAGTTTCAAACTTTTAGTAGGTAGCCTGTATATAAATTTGGAGTGAACCATAAAGAAGAATGATGAAGGCGTCTAGTGATTAATGGCTTGACTTATGTGCAATTGGTATTAGTTTCAATCACATTAGTTTTTAATGTATTTTTACCTTCAACCCTCTATCCATGCTTCTACTAGGAGCCCACAGCTGGGTAATTTTTATATGGTTGCCTACTTAGCTGAAATCCAGTGAGATGTTTATTATAGTTTAGCCTAATGCACATATTATTCATTTTTATCAGTGGCTTCTAATTGTTCATGTTACATTAATATCATTGATGACGGGGTAGTTTAAGTCTCAATAAAATGGATTTTGCACATTAACGTTTGAAAGGTTAAAAGGCTAAAGGGTTCATAACCCGCGAACTCGGGTGAACAGCAAAAAACATGTGAACAGTAAGCCATCACTTTACTGATTGCTTCATCAACCCTCTCACAGCCGTAAAAGAGAGTCTGAGCATAGAGAACAACCTATTAACCGCAGATCCAAAGCCTTCAACCCTCAAACGGGTAATTCCTCCACTGTAGTCTCAGATCCTTGATCACGAGCTTCTTCTTATAGAATATCCTTTACCTATAAGAATCAGCCCCAATTACCATCATCCATATCCCAGATCAGTTAAGTTCACCCAAACTCTCTGATCTTCTCTTCCTCGAGAACAAGCTCTATGCTTGCTTCTCTTCTTCACTTCAAACAACATTGCTTCACTTACAACTACATTCCGGCTTGAATTCCCTTCAAGCTAGAATCAAAAGTGAACAATAATCAAGTGATCCACCCCATGTGTTACAAACGTGGGAGGACCCCACAACCTGCGTTAGGCTAACTAAAACCCTTGAAGCCTTTTAGCCTAACCAGACAGTCCACTACCCTTGGTCTCGTATCTGTTGTAACAACAAGTTGGCGCCCACCATGGGGCTACGCCGCTTATTCTACTCGAAAGACCAGTAGTGTAGCTCCATTTTCTTCAAAATCATCATGTCAGAAAACAGATCTTCTGGGGAAGTTAATGTAACATCCGTCAAAAACCGGATTTACCAAACCCGCTTCGTTTATTAACCGAACAACCAGTTAAAAATTTCATTGTGTATTTAATGCCCAAATTAATTTTAAACGATACATAATTAACTAGTATATTAGAATATAAAATTTATATTTGAAAATGTATTAAAAATAGTGAATTAAAAATAATATGCTGAAGCCGGGTTTCGAACCCGGGTCAGCCGGGAACCCCAAAGTCTTAACACACACACATTCCACCACTCCGCCGCTTGATGTTTTTGTAAGTTTTAGGAAACAATTAAAACTTATGAACAACCATGAATCAACCTGTTGCGCCAAACTGAAACCGTAATCGGCTTTCAACCGTCCAAAACGTTTGAGTGATCGCGGATTCTGGATTATAACCGATGCACCGACGATCCTAATCAATTCAGTCTTGAATTAACTTAAATTTTGGTGATGTTCGGTTTTTATAACCGAAGATATTCAATTCCTGAATTACGCCAACAATTGCTTACTCTCTCGACTCAAAATCATCCGCATAACCTTCAATTTCACTTTCGCTATACTTTCAGTTCGTCGGAAAAGCTTTTTGAACTCGCCGGAAAATCTCTGCAAGTCGCCGGAAAACCGAGACTTTCATTAACACGGTAAATACCTTGACTATTTCTGTTTCAATCCGTTGTTAGACTGTTACTAACTTCAAACCAACAATCAGAATCAATCCCAGACGACATAGCCGGAATATTCAGCTCTCGCCGGAAAACTTCTGGAATTTCCAATCTCACGCGGTTAATCGGTACGAGCATTCAAAACTTCTATTAATCCTTGTTTAGTACCCCACTTTCATAACTAATCAATCAAAACTGGTAATTGACCCGAACAGAGGAAGCTCACAAAACAGAGCCGGCGATCCTTGCCGGAGCTCTGAGAATGACGACCTGTTCCGGTACTTTCTTTCCCCAAACCCTCTCCGTTCATCACCTTTTCAATTGTTCATATTATTCATTAACCGAATTAATCAAGTAACAGTTAGTTAACCGATGTCTGTGTTTTGAACGAAGAAGACGAAGTTGTGTGTGTTATAAGATTAATTAAAATCGATATTATGAACGGGTTAGACACACAGTCCAGCGGTGGACTGTGTGCAAACAATATGCATACGACGCGAGTTCGATTCCTATCACAACCATAACCTCTGTAATAAAAATGTTTTTTTAGAAACCGAACCGGGTTAACTCAGTAATATGTTAAGTATAATAAAAATCAGAATATTTACCAAGTTAGACACACAGTCCAGCGGTGGACTGTGTGCCAAACTAAACCACAGGTCCCGGGTTCGAGACCTGTGGAGAGCACCGAGTCGATACATTAAATCTTTATTTTAAAATAAGTGATTCTCGGATTAACTTAATTAGTATATAAATATAATTAAAAATAGAAATATTTCGGGTTAGACACGTAGCTCAGTTGGTAGAGCTGCGTGCACGCGTACGGGAGGTCTCGGGTTCGAGTCCTGCCCGGCGCATACTTACACACAATAAAACCGGTCAAACAGTCAAACGCTTATGGTCAAACAGTCAACGCTTATGGTCAACGGTCAAAAGTCAACATTTTTTTAATTATTTTTTTTTATTTATTTAAATTAAAAATCAATTAAAAATACTTAAAAATAACATTTCTGAAGTTAGAAAATAGCCTTAAACTCATAAAAATATATCCAAAAATACTATTAAAATTGTTAATAAAATCCATTTACTTACATTACTTTTTCGTTATTAATTAGGTTAGTTTTTCCTCGTCGATCAATTCTCTAAACTCGTGCGCATTCAACATCATCAACCGAACGCACCCTATGTGACTGAATCTCTACAACTTCCCCGTTTCAAACACGTTTTTGGGGTGTATCATGTGTCTTACCATTTATTATATTTAAATCATTGTGCATACATCATATCATGAACAAATGTGTATTCAGCTTGTATCAACTGTTGTGTGGTTATTGTTTAGATTTAATTTATTATTTTCAGTACATGCAATTTCACAGGCCGCCGCTCCCCATTACATTATGAGCGTTGAGCAGTTCCCCATTACATTATGAGCGTGAACCTGGCGTGCCCACATACGATCGGCTCCATTTGATTGAGCCTTGATCGCACAGACATTTATCATTTTCAGTACATACATTTATCATAGGTCGTCCGTTCCCCATTACATTATGAGCGTGAACGTGACGTTGCCAACATATACAGTTTTCATTCATGTTATATATTCATGCAAGTTGGTATGTTATTGTATGTTATTGTATGTTATTGTTTGTTGTTGTTTGATATTGTATGCTATTTTTTGATATTGTATGCTATTTGTTTGTTATTGTATGTTTATTTACGTTTGTTAATATATGAATATTGCACAATTTTTCCATATTAAATACAATAAGAAATAAATAATAAATGTTTTCTAACAAGGTTCACTCGCCAACAAAGGATGAAGCAAGGAACACATAGGAAAGTGCCTTAGAAGAAAATAATGAAGTTTAGATAGATGTATAGAACATGTTGTATTTGTATGATTTGATTGTATGATCTCCTTTAAATTGGAATAATAAATATGAAACATTATAATAAATGTCATGAGCTTTGATGAAAACCCAATCATGTCCCGATCACTTTTTCCGCTGCGGGTCGGGGTGTGACAGATTGGTATCAGAGCTTTTGACTATAGGGATATAGGATAGGTTATTAGACCCGTAGAGCCTATACTATATTTGATTAGATTTTAATTGTTTACGTGGTTACATGCAAACTCATGATGTTTATTTCTTTCATATTTATTACATACACAAATGCATGCAAACATTTCCAATATTACATTTTGTGATACATAGTGAATTATACTTACAGTCAAACATACATACTTCCATACATATTCATCATACGTACTTCAATGTTCACATATTCAATTCATCTTCATACTTCCGTTATTCAAGATTTTGTCGCATTTTTCATTTTTCAAATCTCATCAAAGTGAGTTCTACGACGGGCATGTAGTAACTGTAAGGGTACAAGTACCGGTAGTCGGAACGTCCTGTCTAGGTTGGCATTCGTATAAATCCAATATAACGGACCAGTTTGCCTACCTGGGGACTAACGATGAGAGTACGAAGGACCTATTAGGCCAAAGCATGCCACACCAAACGTCGTTCGAACTAACCCCACTTTGAGGTGTCACCGTGTCCACACCTGGATACATTCCGAATATCATACGTTACATACTTATTTCTCGATTTTCTCCGGGTTTAGTGTACGTAACCAGGCTAACACATGCGAACCATATGAAAAACCCGGTAATCATGGGGCCCACGTGATTACGAAGGTGAAGTATGGCGGCATGCAAGGTCCAATTACGAGCAAAGCCCAAGACATCCTATGGATGTAGTAGATTTATTACGCTATGTTTATTTTATGAATGTTCATTCCTAAATACGACACATGATCCCAAAAACATCCAACTCATACTCTTGATATGTATTCCTTGTAGATGTCTTCTAATTCCGCTCGTAGGAAGTTAAGATCAGCAAAAGCCCGCGAGCGCATGGCTGCCCAAATCGCTCAACAAATGGCTGCCGTAATACCCAACATTGTAGTTCAAGTCCAGCAAGCCCTTACCGCTAATCCCGTCAATCAAGAAGATCAAAACATTGTCAATCCTCCCCCAAAAGCCACTAAATGCACCTACAAGCATTTCAAATCCTGCGACCCTCCAAAATACGAAAGGACTGAAGGTGTCACCGCTCTCCTCCATTGGTTTGAAGAAATGGAGAACATTTTTCTAAATTGCGATTGTCCCGATGATCGCAAAGTGCGATATGCTACCGGTCGTTTACTTGGAATAGCACTTACTTGGTGGAATACAGAGAAGGCCAAACGAGGTGTTGAAGAAGCTAGACTTTAACTTGGGATGAATTGAAGGAAATCATGACAAGACGATTTTGCCCAAGGAGCGAAATCAAGAAATTAGAGGATGAGTTCTATTCGTTGAAACAAAAGGAAGGCGACCACACCACGTACAACAAAAGATTCCTTGAGTTAAATCAAATGGTTCCCAACTTGTTCACTCCCCTCTACCGTTTGATCGAGCACTACATTCGAGGTCTTCCTTCAAAGATTCAAGACTCTGTAATAAGTACCACACCTGTAACCTTGGAAGCAGCAATGGAGTTAGCTACAGAGATCACCGAGAACCGAATCCGGAACAAAGACTTCAAGGAGGAGAAGAAGAAGGATAAAGCATCGACTGAAACCTCCAACTCCACCCAAACCGAATCCCCTTCTCAACCCATTTCTAAGAGAAAACGAGATGGACAACTTTTCGCTGTCACCCAACGCAACCAACCAGCCTCACAAGTCGTACCCCTCCAAGCTATCCCAATCACTCAATAGCACCCAACTCAACTTACCCAAATAAGAAACCTTACCTTGGACCTCACCCTCAATGTAACACCTGTTTTTATCACCATCCATCTACTTTACCTTGTCAACTATGTGCGAATTGTGGACGCTATGGTCATTTGAGCAAGGTTTGCCGCACCTCTCAAAACCAAACCTCACCCTCTACTCAAAACATGATTCAAACATATCAACAACCCCAATACCCCATGTTCCCATATGTTCGAGCTTGTTTCAATTGTGGCGACCCTACCCACTTTAGAAACACGTGCCCTCGATTGGTTAACATCATAAACGCCCAAGCCCAAGCAAACCCAGTTAACCAAGCAAATCAAGGAAACCTAATCACTAGGCCACCAGCAAGAGGAAGAGTTTACAACATCAACGCCAATCCTGTTGAAGATAATGACGTTCCAAACAAAACCACCCAACTAGTCCCCTTCACCAAAAATCAAGATTCAACTCCAACCGCATAGTTTTTATGTTTTTCTTATGTTATCTCAATTTTCACGTATCTCAATTACAAATTGGAATTTTATCCAAGAATTTTAATGCAAATTACTATTTCAGTTTGTTTTATACTCATTGATTTAACATTCATATCATCATACATCTCAATGTATTACAATCTCAACATTTAAAGAAGTTGAGCTGTGTCTCACTTCTACATAGACTGACCTCTCCATCATAACAAACGAGAGAGGTACTGTCACCATTCAAACATGTATACTATCAGAATTTGGACTCAGATATTGGTTGTTGTGTTTGTTTATGTTTTAGAGTCACATAGGACTAATCATAACTTACTGACAAAACCAACGAAAATTTGACAAGAATATGGTGGATACGCCGCTGGTACTTCCTATATATAAGTATTCTTCCCAAAGGATCAGAGGTATTGTCAGGCAGTTATGAAAAGTTCCATATAGGATTTAGTAATGTCTTGGTTGAAGTTTGTTTTATACTCACTGATTTAGCATTCATATCATTACAATTTCATCATTTAAAGAAGTTGGGCTGTGTCTCACTTCTACATAGACTAACCTCTCCATCATAACAAACGAGAGAGGTACTGTCTTTATTCAAGCATGTATACTATCAGAATTAAGACTCAAGCTTTGGTTGTCGTGTTTGTTTAAGTTTTAGAGTCACATAGAACTAATCATAACTTGCGGATAAAACCAATGAAAATTTGACAAGAATATGGTGGATACGCCACTGGTACTTCCTATATATAAGTATTCTTGCCAAAGGATCAGAGGCATTGTCAGGCGTTATGAAAAGTTCCATGTAGGATTTAGTAATGTCTTGGTTGAAGCTTGTTTTTATACTCACTGATTTAGCATCATCATACATCTCAACGTATTTAAATCTCATCATTTAAAGAAGTTGAGCTGTGTCTCACTTCCACATGGACTAACCTCTCCATCATAACAAACAGAGAGAGTACTGTCGTCATTCAAACGTGTATACTATCAGAACTAAGACTCAAGCTTTGGTTGTTGTGTTTATTTATGTTCTAGAGTCACATCATAGAACCGATCATAACTTACTGATAAAACCAATGAAAATTTGACAAGAATATGGTGGATACGCCGCTGGTACTTCCTATATATAAATATTTTTGTCAAAGGATCAGAGGCATTGTCAGGCGGTTATGAGAAGTTCCATGTAGGTTTTAGTAGTAGAAGTTTTGTTTTAGGATATAACCTTATCTTTCCAAACATACCAAAACTCTTGCGCATGAAATCATATTTAGTCAATCAACTCTGTTTATCAATATTCATTATCATAAGCATCAAAAAGCGATTCCTGAAGCAGGGTACTCAACCCTTACAAGGAACGTTACCGCCGCAAACAAAATTTAAACTCTTACTCCTTTCTAAGTATGTAACTGTCAAATTAAACACCATCCTTTTTAGACAAATATGCCACTACTTGAATTTCGGGACGAAATTTCTAAAAAGTAGGGGATACTGTAACATCCGTAAAAAACCGGATTTACCAAACCCGCTTCGTTTATTAACCGAACAACCAGTTAAAAATTTCGTTGCGTATTTAATGCCCAAATTAATTTTAAACGATACATAATTAACAAGTATATTAGAATATAAAATTTATATTTGAAAATGTATTAAAAATAGTGAATTAAAAATAATATGCTGAAGCCGGGTTTCGAACCCGGGTCAGCCGGGAACCCCAAAGTCTTAACACACACACATTCCACCACTCCGCCGCTTGATGTTTTTGTAAGTTTTAGGAAACAATTAAAACTTATGAACAACCATGAATCAACCTGTTGCGCCAAACTGAAACCGTAATCGGCTTTCAACCGTCCAAAACGTTTGAGTGATCGCGGATTCTGGATTATAACCGATGCACCGACGATCCTAATCAATTCAGTCTTGAATTAACTTAAATTTTGGTGATGTTCGGTTTTTATAACCGAAGATATTCAATTCCTGAATTACGCCAACAATTGCTTACTCTCTCGACTCAAAATCATCCGCATAACCTTCAATTTCACTTTCGCTATACTTTCAGTTCGTCGGAAAAACTTTTTGAACTCGCCGGAAAATCTCTGCAAGTCGCCGGAAAACCGAGACTTTCATTAACACGGTAAATACCTTGACTATTTCTGTTTCAATCCGTTGTTAGACTGTTACTAACTTCAAACCAACAATCAGAATCAATCCCAGACGACATAGCCGGAATATTCAGCTCTCGCCGGAAAACTTCTGGAATTTCCAATCTCACGCGGTGAATCGGTACGAGCATTCAAAACTTCTGTTAATCCTTGTTTAGTACCCCACTTTCATAACTAATCAATCAAAACTGGTAGTTGACCCGAACAGAGGAAGCTCACAAAACAGAGCCGGCGATCCTTGCCGGAGCTCTGAGAACGACGACCTGTTCCGGTACTTTCTTTCCCCAAACCCTCTCCGTTCATCACCTTTTCAATTGTTCATATTATTCATTAACCGAATTAATCAAGTAACAGTTAGTTAACCGATGTCTGTGTTTTGAACGAAGAAGACGTTGTGTGTGTTATAAGATTAATTAAAATCGATATTATGAACGGGTTAGACACACAGTCCAGCGGTGGACTGTGTGCAAATAATATGCATACGACGCGAGTTCGATTCCTATCACAACCATAACCTCTGTAATAAAAATGTTTCTTTTAGAAACCGAACCGGGTTAACTCAGTAATATGTTAAGTATAATAAAAATCAGAATATTTACCAAGTTAGACACACAGTCCAGCGGTGGATTGTGTGCCAAACTAAACCACAGGTCCCGGGTTCGAGACCTGTGGAGAGCACCGAGTCGATACATTAAATCTTTATTTTAAAATAAGTGATTTTCGGATTAACTTAATTAGTATATAAATATAATTAAAAACAGAAATATTTCGGGTTAGACACGTAGCTCAGTTGGTAGAGCTGCGTGCACGCGTACGGGAGGTCTCGGGTTCGAGTCCTGCCCGGCGCATACTTACACACAATAAAACGGTCAAACAGTCAAACGCTTATGGTCAAACAGTCAACGCTTATGGTCAAACATTTTTTTTATTATTTTTATTTATTTATTTAAATTAAAAATCAATTAAAAATACTTAAAAATAACATTTCTAAAGTTAGAAAATAGCCTTAAACTCATAAAAATATATCCAAAAATACTATTAAAATTGTTAATAAAATCCATTTACTTACATTACTTTGTCGTTATTAATTAGATTAGTTTTTCCTCGTCGATCAATTCTCTAAACTCGTGCGCATTCAACATCATCAACCGAACGCACCCAATGTGAGTGAATCTCTACAAATTCCCCGTTTCAAACACGTTTTTGGGGTGTATCATGTGTCTTACCATTTATTATATTTAAATCATTGGTGCATACATCATATCATGAACAAATGTGTATTCAGCTTGTATCAACTGTTGTGTGGTTATTGTTTAGATTTAATTTATTATTTTCAGTACATGCAATTTCATAGGCCGCCGCTCCCCATTACATTATGAGCGTTGACCAGTTCCCCATTACATTATGAGCGTGAACCTGGCGTGCCCACATACGATCGGCTCCGTTTGATTGAGCTTTGATCGCACAGACATTTATCATTTTCAGTACATACATTTATCATAGGCCGTCCGTTCCCCATTACATTATGAGCGTGAACGTGACGTTGCCAACTTATACAGTTTTCATTCATGTTATATATTCATGCAAGTTGGTATGTTATTGTATGTTATTGTTTGTTGTTGTTTGATATTGTATGCTATTTTTTGATATTGTATGCTATTTGTTTGTTATTGTATGTTTATTTACGTTTGTTAATATATGAATATTGCACAATTTTTCCATATTAAATACAATAAGAAATAAATAATAAATGTTTTATAACAAGGTTCACTCGCCAACTTTTGTTGATCCAAAAACCATTTTTACACATGATATAGGTGGAAAGGATGAAGCAAGGAACACATAGGAAAGTGCCTTAGAAGAAAATAATGAAGTTTAGATAGATGTATAGAACATGTAGTATTTGTATGATTTGATTGTATGATCTCCTTTAAATTGGAATAATAAATATGAAACATTATAATAAATGTCATGAGCTTTGATGAAAACCCAATCATGTCCCGATCACTTTTTCCGCTGCGGGTCGGGGTGTGACAGTTAATCAAGTACCACATACTCTAACGTTCACCGTAAGTACAGCCTCACCGGTTGTGACAACCCCACTCTCCACCCCTGGAGACACTTCTGCTGGGATCTCGTTTCCTGAGTTTTTCCACACACCAACTCCTTCCCGTTCTGGACCTCCTTCCCCACAGATTGGCACTTCAAGTGCCCCGGAACGCGTTGATTTAACCGCAGAAGGAGTTGCCTGGAATTTCTTGCGGTTGAGGTCTCTCCTCAACCAACACGTAAGCCAAGAGCGGGAAAAGGATGTCAGAATAAGGTTGGATTATGATGAGCCAGAACCGTCTTTATCGCCGGAACCACCGCCTCAACCTTTCAGCAGTTCACAACCCATGGCCTCTGACCATGAAGCTGGTCCCAGCACGGTATACCAACCTTTCAACCCTACCCCTTATTCTTACGGAAGGCCTAACCCAACGGCCTTCCCCATATTCACCTCTCAACCGGTCATGACAACTGCACCCGTCGGGCACGAAACCACCATTGAGCAGCTATGGCAGTCCCCAATAACAACTGGACCCCATCCTGTTGCCTCTACATGGGAGCAAGCATTGGCTACTTTACCTTTAGCACAAGACGTCGTTATGAATGTCTCCATGAGAATGGCTTGTGCTGTGTAACAACCATAAATTTCCAACCTTGTATTATCTTCCAATTTCATTTTTTTCCATTATACTTGTACTTTAAAATCACTAGACATCTTTCCATCTTTTTCCATACATACTTATTTAAATTTCCTTGTTATTGTAGCCTTATAGTTATAATTTATGTGAAAAATTCAAATTATATCCAAGATGGATATATTTTAAACGATTTGTACACCCATTTACAACTTTTTTAAAGAAATCGATATCTCTCTCTCCCTCTATATATATATATATAAATAAAATTCTATTCTTATAAATACCTTAGTTATTAATGGTTATAAATCATTAATAATAATTAGTCTTATTTTTCTGTTGCTAATGAAAAATGTTATACTTCAAACACAGTTCATTATTTTTATAAAATTTATATATATACCTTATAATTTTCGTTAACTTCATATAATATTTTAGTTATTTTTGAACTTTATGAATATATATGTTGTTTAATTATTCAGTATACCAAACTTTAAAATTTGTAACACGTCTAAACTTGGTTATAATAAACCATTATAACTAAACTACTAGTTTCTAATATTTTGACTATTTAAGTTCACTTTTTTATGATTAATTATTAGATTATCGTTCCAACGTAAAAGTAACTCAAAAATAATTGTTTATTGGTTAAAAAAAATCAAAAACCTTTTAGAAAGGAAAAATAAATCTGATATATGTAAAATTTTATAAAAGAGTTATGGGATGTAGATGAATGATAGTCAAAACCAAAGGGACCTTGTAAGCCAAATGCTCAAACCCGTTTAAGTAAAAGAAACCACCAAGATCGCTCCATCTTTTCCGTCGTTCCCAGTTCGGCAAGTCCGGTTTTTCCGGTTAGTGTTCAGACCATCAACTCGACGTGATTCTTGTTTTTTTAATTTTTGTCGAAATTAAGCAAACATCCATCCCATATATTAGACTCGTTTTAACAGTTTCCATATCAATGGATCTCATCGTATCTCATCCCAAAAGTCTCAATCGGATCTTAACTGTAATACGATTCTTACCATATGCTAAGTGTCGGTTGTTTATTTATATAAATACCAACCTTAAATACCTCCGAAACCTCTCACACTCGAGTCTTTCACCCATTTTCTCTGTGTTGTCTCTGTGCTCGACGGAGTCTCGCCGGAGCCCCACGTCGCCGGCCACCCATTTAAAACTCATCGTATCTGCGCAACCCGTAAGACCTTGTTTGCCTGTTTCAAGTTTTGTTATGTGATTTTTAACCCTTTGATAAGTTCCAGTTTCAATATCTTATACATGCTTAACTACGATTATTAGGGATTGAGGTTTTTGGTATGAAACTGATTTGGGATAGGGAATAAAACCTGATTTGTTTGAACTAGCCAGCGTAGCTTGCAGGGTCATTTACTTGCATGTTGAGACCAGACCGGTCGAGCCGAGTTATGCGTTCGACCAGGCCCGACTTATTATTTTTTTCTGTCCCTTTGTTCTGATAACCCTTTTTAACTAGCATTCCATTATTCTGTTATGTTTTATATATCATTCTAAAACAAACAAATTGTATTATGTTAACTTAATATGAGCCCATCAAGTTTTAAAACAAATAGTTAAAAGCAAACATATTCAGCTTTTATATATTAAATTAAATACGTAAATTGTATTACGTTGAATCAGTAAGAGAAACTAACCCTTATAAGTTAGGTATCTGTATATAAAAATCGGCCCTTTAATGTTAGTACTATTCCGTGTTTTATAAAAAAATGGGGAAACTAGTTGACATATATACAATATCTTATAAACTCTACATTTTTATTTGAAATAAAAATGATTCTAAACAATTTATGAAATAAAGGAAATTAATATTGTATTAAATCAACCTTTTAGAATTTTGCTAATCAAGTAATTATTATGAATTCAACTAACATTTATTTAAAGCAACTCAACGATAAACCATTTTTATTGATGGATCAGTTATACACAATACTTACACTTATCACTTATATGTTATTGACTTAAATAAAAGAATTTTTACTTTAAGAAAATAATTTTTTAGTTTATAAATTGATTGCTTTTCCTCTATTACATATGTTAAACTGTTACCCGTTTACCCAAAAAAAAAAGTTCTTTATAATATATTTAATAATCGTTTAACAAGATTGCTGTGACACTTACCTATATCTTATTGATTATTTTTTATATTAAATAATAACTTTGCACCATAAATATTTTATTGGAAGCACATTTATTCGTAGAAGTAATCAATTAAAACACTACAATGTCAAACCCTCGTATTCCCAAATCAGTTGAATGCCCCTAATTTCTTATAAACTTAGCATGCATTAGACCCTAGGGAATAGTCTTTACAAATTAAACCTTAATATATGATTTTAATAGGGTAGCACTTTAGGATTTCTCCCAACATCTTCATATTTCCAGCTTGTGTGATTTGCTTTGCACTCTAAGGTGAGTACTTAGTTTCTTTTTACCTTTTTTTGGAAGATACATATGTTGCACAAATTTTGCCTAAACGTTAATACAATTTATTATATTTTTTTTATTTTTTTGGCCTATGTGATCACTATTTGCTTTGTATGAAACTTGTTTGGTTTGCTTCAACTTGTGCATTCATTAACTCCGTAAAAGCCGTCCGGTAGTATATTATAGCGCTATAGGTGTGACGACCCATCTCCACTTCCATTTGGTTTTGCTTATTTTACACATTTTGCTTATTTTGCTTTTGGGAAGTGGAGGATGATAGAATCCGTTAAACATGTCGGCTTAGGTTTGAATGTGCTACCGTGACCCATACTCGTTAAATGCAATATGCTTAGTGTTCTACTTATGCCATATGAATTTCAAATAAAATATTTTTGTTACATGTTTTACTATAAAACCTATGTTGCTCGCCAGCTTTTAGCTGACCCATGTTTTTCTCACATATGTTTCAGGTGGTAACAATTGATGATGCTTTGCAAACTTTCTATCACTTAGGATCATGGAACTGTTTGACTTAGTTAAACTTTAAAACGATTATTATGTCTTGTTTTGGACAAGTTGTTTCGTTGTTTGTTTGATTTGGTTGTTGAACATGAATTTGACTTAATATTATATTTGAACTTTAATTAGTGCCATGTGTCTTTGAGCATCTTATCATACGTGGCACCCTGACGTTTCCGTCTTCGGTTGGGGTGTTACATGCTGCACAGCCAGAAAGCCTCCAAGGCTTTAACCTTGTGCCTCAACTGATGACCCACAGATGGCACAGTTCCCTTGGCAGCATTTCATTAATCAGGTGCTTTCCACTCATCAGGGAACTCCAAATGGCAACCAAGGTTCAAGAACTGAAGAAGATCTAGCTAAACCATACAAGCCAATCAATTTGTCTTGTTTTTCACAGCAAATCGCTGACTACGATTTCCAAACTAGAATCAAAATGTCATCTCATATAAAGACATACGACGGAACGGAGGATCCAGAGGAACACCTCCAAATATTCACCGGAGCGGCAAGAATTAAGAAATGGTCCAACGCAGAGTGTTGCCTCATGTTTATGCAAACGCTCGATGGATCAACTAGAATATGGTTCAATGATTTACCAGACAAAAGCGTTCAAACCTTCGATGACCTAAGTAATGGATTCGTGGCCAACTTCTCACAACAAAGGAGATACGTCAAAGACGCAACAATGATTTTCCAAATCAAGCAAAGGGACGATGAGAGCCTCAGAGAGTTCATTGAGAGATACAAAAAAGAAGGTCTCACCTACGTAGGTGAAGACGAAAAAATGAGAGTGGCTGGATTTATGAATGCCATTACATCCAAGATCTCATAAGAGACTTCAACAAGAGCCTACCCAAGACTCTTGAGGAAGCCCTTTAAAGGGCCGAAGAACATATACAAGGAGAGGAAGCAGTAAATATCAAAGAACAAAGGAAACGGGCGCTTAGCTGGCGAAGCAGCAGCCCAAGCAGAAAGAGGGGAAATTTCGGCCATTATGATAAACGGTTCAAGGGTTCAGACTCTCGAAAACCTGAACCTCGAAACCCTCCAAGCAAAGAGAGAACCGTCAATTTCACAACCTTAACCAAAACCCCTCAGGAAATCCTAGCAACCGAGGAAATCAAGCATAGCTTCCGACCCCCAAGACCTTTACCCAAAAGTAAGAAGAATGAAAACTCCACTCAATACTACGAGTTCCACGAAGAAAAAGGTCATCACACGAAGGATTGTTTTCAACTCAAGAAAAGAATTGAGGAGGCCGTTAACTCTGGAGAATTGGCTCATTTAGTGAAAGGGGTCAGGGACAAGATGGCTGAAGGAAGAAACAAAGAAGTAAACATGGTGAATATGATCAAAGGTTTCCCGCAAACGACAACGCTTGGAGGCTTGGGAGCTTCAACGTGTCTGCTTCCCACCACCTCAAAGAGACCTACTCTCGAATCCCTGGTGGTCGAAGCAATTGTGGGAACAAGTAGAACAAGCAAAGCCTACATCGACACAGGGCCGGCCACCGAGATCATGTTTGAAAAGTTCTTCAACTGTCTCACTAATGAGGAACGTTCAAGGCTTCAACCCTCCGGTTCCTCTATAAAAGGTATCGCTAACATACCCTTCAAGCCTTTAGGCCAATTAACCCTTGATGTCTGTCTTAGTGAAGGCAAGATGGAAAGAACCAGACCACTCACCTTTGTGGGTTATCAACATCCCTTCAAACTATGATGTTATCATAGGGAGACTAGGACAATGTGCATTTGGTATGGCTGTCTCGGTTGGCCAAGGCACTGTCAAGTTTCTCATTGAAAGAGGAATTGCAACCCTTCAACCAACCCAGGAAGCCTACATGGTCGAAGGGGAAAGCTCAAAAAATGAAGACAACGAAGGACTGATCATAAACCCCAATTATCCTGAACAAAGGATGAGGGTTAACACAAGCCTATCTAAAGAAACTATCTCATACCTTGAGAAGCTGCTCATCCACTATAGCGATGTCTTTGCTTGGTGCCCGGAAGACATGACGGGTATCCCTCGAAGCATTGCTGAACATGAGTTAAGAATACCACCAGATGTCAAGACTGTGGTCCAAAAGAAGCAGAGCCTAGCTCCTGAACGAAGCCTGGCAGCATGTCAAGAGGTCGAAAAGCTTGTTCTAGCTGGAATCCTTCGGGAGGTAAAATACCAGTCTTGGATTGC
The DNA here is from genome assembly GCA_947069175.1 of Scalesia atractyloides. Lineage (NCBI taxonomy): Eukaryota > Viridiplantae > Streptophyta > Magnoliopsida > Asterales > Asteraceae > Scalesia > Scalesia atractyloides. The sequence goes on from CAMTDV010001633.1 coordinate 25,226,135, forward strand.
CAACCCTGTTATGGTTCGAAAACCCGACAAGTCTTAGAGGATGTGTATCGACTTCAAAGACTTGAATAAAGCATGCCCAAAGGATTGTTATCCCTTGCCAGAAATTGACCTCAAAGTTGACTCTCTTACCGGTTACCCTTTTAAGTGTTTCCTTGATGCTTACAATGGTTATCACCAAATTCTCATGAAAGAAGAAGATGAAGAAAAAACCGCATTTCACACGGACAAGGGTATCTTTTGCTACCAAAAAATGCCTTTTGGTCTAAGAAACGCCGGTGCAACCTATCAACGTCTGGTTGACAAAGCATTTGCTAGTTAGATTGGCAAGAACATGGAAGCTTATGTCGATGATTTAGTGATCAAAAGCAAAATCGAGAATCAAACGCTCGACGACATACAAGAGACCTTCCAAAACCTAAGAAAAATCAACATGAAACTCAACCCGGTAGAGTGTTCATTTGGATTCGAAGAAGGTAAGTTTCTGGGGCACATTGTGGGGAAACAAAGTATAAAAGCCAATCCAAACAAGGTCAGAGCTGTTCTTGAAACCGAATCCCCACGGAGCAAAAAAGAAGTTGAGAGTCTAAATGGAAGGCTTGCAGCCTTGAAGCGTTTTAACTCCAAGCTCGCTGAGAAGTCCCTCCCATTTTTCAAGACACTCAAAGGGTGTGCAAACAAAAAAGATTTCAGGTCGACGGAAGAGGCAGAAGAAGCTTTTAACCAGATGAAGCAGCACTTAACTTCACTCCCGGCCATAGCAGCCCAAGAAACGGGAGAAACGATCTCTGTCTACCTCTCAGCTGCTGAAGAAGCCATAAGCGCGGTCTTAACCATCGAGCGAGACAAGGTTCAGGTACCCGTTTATTTCTTCAGTAAAACATTAAAACTAGCTGAGATAAAATATCCTCCTCTGGAAAAACTTGCTCTAGCCCTAGTCCGAACGGCTAGAAGGCTTTGAAGGTACTTTCAAGCACACCCAATGCAAGTGGTCACTGATCAACCTATCAAAAGTGTGCTTGAAAAACCAAAAAATTCAGGACGGTTAGCCAAATGGGCTGTAGAACTGGGTGAATATAACATCATTTACGTTCCCAGAAAAGCTATCAAAGCCCAAGTCCTGGCAGATTTTATCGTTGAAATACCAAAATAAGACACCACTGAAGTTAATGTAACTGCCACTGAACCTTCTGACCCTGAAGCCTGGAAGCTTTTTACCGATGGGGCTTCCAGCATTGAAGGGTCAGGAGCTGGGCTTATTTTAATCAACCTTGAAGGGTTAGAGTTTACATACGCTCTTCGACTTGAATTTCAGACCACCAACAACAAAGCTGAATACGAAGCACTAATCGTTGGTTTAAAGATAGCCAAAGAAATGAAGGTTCAAAAGCTTCAAGTCTTCACAGACTCGTTGCTTATTTCAAGGAAAGTCAATGATAGCTATGTAGCAAAAGAGCCCAACATGAAGAAATATCGGGAGAAATCTAAAGAATTGATGAACACATTTCAAGCATGTACCATCAAGCAAGTCCCTAGATCCCAAAACAAGAGAGCCGACGATTTGAGCAAACTTGCATCTCTTACGTTTGCTCACCTTACCAAGAAAGTGTTGGTTGAAGTGTTGAAAACCCCCTCCATCCGTGAATTGGAAGTTCAAGACGTAATCACTAAAGAAGGCCCTAATTGGATTACTCCTATCGAAAATTTTCTCAAAAATGGTGAATTACCTATTGATCTGATAGAGGCTGAAAGGGTTCGAATAAAATCTAGACAGTACGTGTTGCAAGGGGAAACCCTTTTCAAGAAAGGATACCTTGCACCATTGCTGAGATGTGTTGGTCATGAACAATGCCAATATCTAGTCAAATAGGTTCACGAGGGGATATGTGGAGCTCATTTTGGACCAAGATCAGTGGTTGCAAAATTGATGAATCTCGGGTATTTTTGGCCTTCTATGCATCAAGATGCCACCGAGCAACTAAGAAAGTGTGAAGCTTGTCAAATACATGCACCGGTTCCCAAGAGCCCCAAACACGAGCTCGTTCCTATCACCTCAGCCTGGCCTTTTAACAAATGGGGAATGGATATCGTTGGACCATTCCCACAGGCCAAGGGTGGAGTGAAGTTTTTATTGGTAGCCATGGACTACTTCACCAAGTGGCCCGAAGTTAAGCACTTGCAAGGATAACGGACAAACAAGTCATCGACTTTGTTTGGGAAAGGATCATTTGCCGCTTTGGGTTGCCAGGAGTTCTGGTTACGGATAAAGGGAAACAATTTGCTGAAAAGCCTTTTAGCACTTGGTGCAAAGAATTCAAAATAACTCAAGTGTTCAGCTCGGTTGCATATCCCCAATCCAATGGCCAAGTCGAATGAACAAATCAAAGCATAGTAGAGGATATCAAGACCCGACTGGGAAGACATGAAAACAATTGGCTTGAAGAACTCCTAAACGTCCTATGGGCAATACGAACAACGGAAAAAACAAGCCACAAAAGAATACCTTACAGTTTGGTGTTTGGATCGGAAGCTGTAATCCCAGCGGAGGTTGGAGTTGTGACTCAAAGAACACTCAACACGGATCTTGAATCAAACAACAATGAGACCAACTTGCAACTCCTTGAAGAAATTCACGATCAAGCTGCCATACAAGAAGCCAAGTACAAGCAAAAAATGGAAGCCTATTACAATGCAAGAGTGAAACACGAACGTTTTAGGCCAGGTGATCTTGTACTCCGGAACAACGAGGCCAGCAAAAAGAAAACCAAGGAAAACTTGGCCCAAAATTGGAAGGGCCATACACGATCCTCGAAGCCCACAAGGGGGGATCCTACAAACTGGCCGACGCAGAAGGCAAAAAGCTTCCCAGACACTGGAAAGGCAAAACCCTTAAAAGGTTCCATGCCTAGTTGAAAATATAAATGTATCTCAAGAGTTGTTAAATTTCCCCTTTCGTAAACGAAAAGCCTCTTGAATGAATGATGAAGCTTATATCATAACTTGTCTTAACTATCCTATAATCAGGTTGAGAACCTTGCAAAAAACTCCATGGCAAGGGCCATGTAAGGCGATGAGCTCCCAGGCCACATCGCTCAATAGGTTCAAGGGTTAAATGAACCTATATAAGGGGTGAGTTCCTAAATCAATACAACTCCATGAGATTTAGAAATTTTTCAACGAACTTGTCTCATAGACGGGTTTGAGCAGCCTAGATCAATTGTTCCTTAAACTTTAAAAAGTTTACGAAATGAAAACACACTAAGTAATGATATAAGAGATAGACAACATGTGCCATTTACCTAATGAAGCCTTGAAGTCAAAGTGACTACAACGCTAAAACTTCTTAAGGAAATTAGATAAACGGACACATCAAACAAACAAGACAATCAACATCAATATACAAACGAAATTATCAACACAAAGTATTCATAAAGGCCGTAAGGGCCATAATAACTAACCATTGTTTCAATAGCCATCAAGGCTAACCAACATAAGAAACCTTAAAGGTTTCAAAACGTAGAAATTGTTCAAATAAGCCACAAGGCTAACCACAACCACCAACAGAAAGCTTAAGGTTTTCTGGTTAACCTACATTGTTCAAAAGACATAACATAACATTGTTTACAAAATGCTAAGAAAGCTACGAAGGAGTTTTGAAAATCTTCATTTTGCATCACTAGCCACAGGCTTTGGTGCAACACCTTCTCCACCTTGAGTTCTGATGAAGATTTGGCTCAAGTTCGGCCGAACTTGACCAAAATGGTGCAAGTTCGAGCGAACTTGGCTCTTGAGCTGCACAAAATCAGTTAAATTTCAAGCGAACTTGGTGTTTTTGGGTCCAAAATCTTGCGTTTTTTGCATGTTTGCTGAGTAAATCGAGTGTCCATCCCTCCAACCATAGGCTATTGAGCAAAACCAAGGCAGAAGAGGTCTTTTGGAGCGAGTTTTAGCCATTTTACAGAGACTCGGACTAATCCGGGCGAACTTGAAGGTTTGAACGGTTTAGTTCAGTTTGTGCAAAGTGACAATTTCGTATTTGTGCTTCCGGATCTGAGATCTAGCTTGACAACGCCTCGTTCCACTTCAAAGTGAACGAAACATACATCATTTAGTTTGAATATTATGTAAATATCGATGTTTCAAAGGTTTCACTTAGATCTAAGCATAGATCTAAGTCAAAAACAGAAGTTTTTGTATAAAAAGATGAAGATTTTCGTAAACAAAAGAGTTTTGATGAAATCAAAGGTAGAAACCTTGTGCAAAATCGTTGTAAACGTTGTTGTAGCTTGAAAACGGGTTGAATCTTACTTAGAAAACAAAGGGTTTCGGTTTTGGGGAGCTCCGAGCGAACTTGCAGCAAATGCAAATGAAGAATGGAGCTGAGTATTTATAGAAAAAGGCAAAAATGGGAGCTGATGGAGTCAAGTTCGGTCGAACTTGTATATTCCTATACAAGTTCGGGCGAACTTGTTAGATTTCTGAGGATTCTCAGTCAAATTCGGTCAAACTTGTTGGCACGAGATTGGTAAAGCTCAAATCAATGGTTCCGAGCTCATACAAGAGACGACGAATAAGATCCTACAGATTCGTGACAATCTACTCAAGGCTAGGAGTCGACAAAAAAGTTAAGCTGACAAAAGACGCAAGCCCTTAGAGTTTAATATTGGTGATCATGTACTTGTCAAGGTATCCTCTTGGAAGGGCGTAATTCATTTTGGTAAGAAAGGCAAACTCGCTCCTCGCTTCGTGGCTCCTTTCAAGATTCTAGAGAGGATTGGCAAGGTAGCGTATCGTCTGGACCTACATCAAGAACTTAGCAATGTTCATCCAAAGTTTTATGTCTCTAATCTCAAGAAGTGCCTAGCTACAATCTCCAAATTAACGAGTTCTTACACTTTGTGGAAAAACTGGTCGAAATAATGGATCGAGGAACCAAGTAGTTAAGGCGAAATCGCATTCCCATAGTCAAGGTTCAATGAGAAGGAGAACGAGGCGCCGAATTCACTTAGGAACTCGAGAGTGATATGAAGGCTAAGCATCCGCATCTTTTCATTGAGTCTTCCTCTTGCAGCAATTGTAATGGTGTTGTTATCGTATTCACTGCTTTGGACTTATGTGGCTTTTTGTGTTGCTTCCCTTGGGCACATGCGATACATTTTTTTGAAAAAGGAAATTCTTTTATCGGTAAACCTCTCACTAGATTTAATTTTGAAAGTTTATTCATATTTTTAAAGATCACATGCCCCATTCTTCTGTGCCAAAGCAGTGATTCCGATTCTGACGCTTTGGAGATTAGACACGTCATCTGCTCATTAGATTTGGCATTTCTCATATTGAGGACCTAGGTGTTGTTTATTGTGGAGCTGTGAGCATAATCATCTTGTTGGTGCACTAATGTCTATTGCCTACGTCTAGGATGAGTCAGTTATGTAATTAGGGCTTTGCAAGTGTCAAATATTAAGTTTTATTTGTTTTGTAATGTTTTCGTACGAAATGTATAGATTTCGTATGAAATCTTGCCCAAGACACTTTGGTCTGTTTAGTATAAATAGGTGTAATGTCTGTAATCGTTCCAAGTTATTAATATAAAGATTCAGATGTGTTAAACAGTATCATTGATCTTGTTGTGTGTTTGTTCACTTGGTTAACAATCAATTCCGCCTCTGTTAGCTAAGCAAATTAGTCCAGTAGCTCACGAGCTGGGGCCGATCCTACACTCACAAGTGGTATCAGAGCCTCGAGGTCTGATTTGAGAACAAACAACCAAGTTTCAGCTGGATTTAACCTTCAAAGATCAAGATTCATCCATTGAAGAACTCTATTTCTACTCCTTCTTGATACATCACTTAGAGCTAGACGAATTCATGGACAAATTGGACTAGATTTTTAGTTTGATGTGTTAAAATCAATTCTAATGAATCCCAAAACATACAGACCTAAAATCAATCAAAATCATGCTTGAAATTGCTAAAAACGTAAAATTGTGAACAAGTGTTCAAACAAATTGAAATTTTCGTACGAAAATAAGGACATTTCATACGAAAACCGAGTGTGTGAAAGTATTATCAATTCAAGTTTCCAAGGTTAAAATTATGTACGAAATTTTCGTACGAAAATTGTGGTAGATTTTTGTGCGAATTCTGGTGTGATCAGTTATTCTGTCTTGTTACTCAGTTTGCGTCAGTCTTATCAGAACTAATCTGTTTTTTTGTTCAAAGTGTTTTAAGATGCCGGGTGAAGAAGAGTTTCACAACACTTTTGCCACATAAGCAGTCACTACTTCTGCAGTAGCTCAGAATATGAACCTCGAAAACGAAATGGGAACGACTACTAAACCTCCGAAACTTATGAACATGGAGGACTACGAAAGTTGGAGTGAAAGGTTCAAGAATTGGGTTCATGCAAACCATTTTGATTGCTGGTTCGCAATCAAGACCAAATACCAACCACCGCTCAATGAACATGGTCTTGAAAAGACTTTAGCTCGGTTGTTTGACCCAGAACGAGAGAAGTACATCGATGAGAAAAGAATGATGAACCTTCTTCAACATCCAATAAAGGAAGATATTATGGTTCTCTTACAATATGACGACGATGCTCAATCATTATGGCTTGCCTTACGCTTAAGATCACAAGGAAGTACTCAACTCAGAAAGGGAAAGAAAGCATTGTTGAACAAAGAGTTTGAAGTATTCAATCTAATCAAAGGCGAAACGATGAAGCAGCTAAGAGAGAGATACTGCCACCTGGTAGTTCCAATGAAGCGAATGGGAATTGTTAAGACAAACGAAGAGTTAGTTGATAAATTGGCAGATTCGCACCCTGAAGGAGAGTGGACTACATATTTAACCACCCTGAAAAATGGTGCTAATACGATTCCTTTAATTTGCCAAGGTTTATTGAGAAACTAGAAGGGCATGAATTAGAAATGCAGAAATTGGCAAAAAGCAAAAGGACGAACATGCAACAGAATGTAAATCTGTACTACAAAGGAAATCCAGCTACACCTGTTCAGAGCCTAAAGATTCAAACAGCTTTCAGTGCCAATTCTAACACAAGCCCACCTTCCAATCAGTCAAGTGAATTTCAGTCGTTTGCTTCCTTCAATCCAAATATTCCCCAAGGGCAACAATCGTCTCAAAGCTCCAACTAAAACAGCCATCAGAATCAATCTAATCCCAACCAGCGAGTCTTATAGTGTAACATTGCAGTAAATCTCGAGACTGCTCAAGACTTTAACGAGCAAACTGCAAAACAACATATGGTTTTGCTTGCAGCCGTATTGGAATCTTATGAAAGCTTGGTAGCTGGGAGAATTGGGAATCCAGAAATGACCAAAGAAGATTATGACAGATTGATCTGGATGAAATGGAGATGATAGATATCATCTGGTGTATGGACCAGTGGTCCGTAGAGCTCAAGGCTTCATGGAAATCACAGGGAGAGACGATTTAAGAGGTCTTGATGGAAAACTAGGATTTGATAAATCCAAAGTTACATGCTTCAAATGTCGGGAAAAAGGACACTTCAAGCGTGAATGTACAAATCACGAAGTCAAAGGGAATCATAATCCATTTGGGGATGATTACTACATGAAGGCGATTTACCATCGACCACAACCTGAGAAAAGATTGGTGCAAATTGAAGACGGACCTTCGAACACAAAAGATAAAGCTCTTGTGGTCACCCAAGAAGATGAGGGGTTCAACTGGAACAACTTCATTACAAAGAAAGAAAGTCTTGCTCTAGTAGCTGAAATCATTGATGAACCTGAATCATCAGAAGAAGTCTCAGAGGAAGAAATGGAAGAAGTTTTTTAGACTATTTTAGATCATCAGTAGAAGAAGAAGAATGTCTGAAAGGTACTCCTAAACCTTGTTGTTTGATACAATTCTTCAAACTTTTTCAGGTGATTTTGATTCAAGCCATAAAGAAGAGAGCAGAGCTGAAACAAAATCCGAATGTGTGGAAGTAACTGACGTAACCAAGCATGTGACAATGGAGAATCTTGCTGACATTGCCAACAAAGCTCTTATGGCAAACACAAAAGAGGTAGTTAGTGTGTGAGAATAGGTAGAAAAGGTTGAAACAGTAAAAGAAACAACCCAAGCTCAAACTGTCGAAGTGGTTATTCCATGCTTAAAATGTAACGAAGCATGCGAAGAATGTGCTGAAAAAGATGAAGCTTTTAAAGAACTTAAAACTTACAATGATAAGTTGACATATAATTATAACACAGTAAAAGAAACATATTATAAACTTAGTAAGACCATTCGACAGTATGAGAAAGTGATCAAAGAAGATGACAAAACACTTTTAATGCTCAAAGCAACTGTGATGGACAAACAAATGGCAATTAACATTCATATTAACACAATTGCTGAGCCAAAAAGTGAACTGGAAAAAATAAAAATTGAAGCTAAACGGGTTAACAAGTTGTTAATCAGTTACTCTACCAGTTTATATGTCATTGATCACATTCTTCCAAAAATTGAGAACGACAAAGAAGGTAAGAAAGATGCTACCAGCAATGAAAAATGTTACGATCGTGTTCCACCACCAATGTGGAATAGCTATGCTAAGAAACATCCAGATGGGGTGGAAAAGGCGCTAAACTTAAATTTAATCACTGAAAAGAGTAACGAGCTGCCTAAAGATATCGACGTAACTTATCCAAAAGATGAAAAAGATTGTGATTCGGAAGTAGTAAACAAAGTGGTTGAAAATGTTTTCGAAAATGAGTGTGACAGTACAATTTAGGAAAGTGTTGAATCAAATGATGAGAAGTCTGAGTCGAGTTCACCTTCCAGAAGTGAGAAAAGTTTTCATGAAAATTTCATCTCAGCATCAAATAATAGTTTAAATAATGATCCTAATGTGGTGATCTACAAACTGAAAGGATCAGATAAACTATATACTGACGAGGATTTTCCAATCCAGAATGTTAACTTAGACCGTGTTGACAAATTCTTTAAACTCATTGAAGTCAACACATCTGATCTTGAGAAAAAAGTTGTCGGTTTTTACTCAAAACCAAAAGGGTCTAACAAACATATTCATCCAAGAGGATGAAGTTATCTTGAGAACAAAAGGGATGGGTTAGGGTTTGAAAAGAAGAAAACTAACAACAAGTTTCGTAAATCAAATCTTACAAAGAAAGTTGAGTTTATTTTTGGAACAAACATTGTAGATGAGAAAGAAATCATCAATAAACAAACCAACGATGAATTTAAGAAAGAAAAGGTACTCCGTGAACAAGCTTTGGAACATTCTGTTGGAAACGACAGTAGGACATGCTACAAATGTAACAATGTTTGGCATATTGCACGACGGTGTGCTCAAAGCCATCCAGAGTTTGTGCCCACAGAAGATAAGAAGAAAAAGGCTCCAGAGTTTGTGCCCACAAAGATTTTGAAAAGAAATGATGATTCCAACTCTAATGTGAAACCAACAACTGCAATCTTTTCAAACTATGAAGTTGGTGAAACATCAAAGAAAAATGAAAAGAAGGAATCAAAATTATACATCAAAAAGGTATTTTCAAAGGCACAAACCTGTAGCAAAAGCAAAGACATCTTATGTGGTCACGAAATCAACCAATGTCCAAGACAAACCAAAAGATAAAACAGAATCAAAGACTGGACAATGGGTTGAAGCTAAGAAATAAATCAAAGTTGCCATGTTCCAAAGGTCGACATTGCCATCCCACCCAAGACCGAAAGGGCTTGGGTCTCTCTCTTTAAGTAATATGTTTTTCTTGTGTGCAGGGCTTCCTAGGTCTATCATTTCAAAGTGGATCATGGATAGTGGAGCTTCTAGGCACATGACGGGGATGCTAGCTTTGCTATACAATGTAAAAGCTATCAGGGGAGGTTATGTTGGGTTTGCTAGAACACAAGGCGGCAGAATCGTGGGAGAATGTATTCTTACAAACGGAGTGGTGTCATTCGACAAAATGAACTACATTGCTGAGCTCGAGAACAACCTACTGAGCATATCTCAAATCTGTGATAAGAAGTTCACAACCCATTTCAACGACAAGGAGTATCTTATTCTTAAACCGGGTTTCATAATTCCCGAGGAGTGGATCCTCATGCACCCTCCACGTGAAAACGATTTATATGTCCTAGACATGAGCGTTGCATCCACTACATCAAAGTAGGGTCAGTGTTTCGTATCAAAAGCCCCTAAAAAGAATCAATTCTATGGCACAGAAAGGTGGGTCGCATTCACCTAAGGAAGATTAACTTTTTGGTGCATAACGACTTAGTGGAAGGGGTGAATCTAAAAATTTTTCATTTATCAGATGTTTGTCTTAGCTGCAAAAAGGGGAAGCAGCATAAGAAATCACACCCAAGAAAGCTACTCAATTCCATTAAGCTTCCACTAGAAAGGCTACACATGGATCTCTTTGGACCTGTTAATGTGAAAAGTATCGCATGAGATCTATATTGCCTAGTCGTGACTGATGACTACTCAAGATTTCGTGGGTTTTCTTTCAAGAGAGCAAGGATGAAACATTTGAAAATTTGATGATCTTGTTTCGAAAGATTGAAAATCTCTACCATTTGCCAATCAAGAGAATCAGAAGTGACAATGGTACTGAGTTTGAGAACAACAAAATGCTCGAATTCTGGAACGCTAAGGGTATTCATCATGAGTTCAGTGCCCCCTATATTCCTCAACAAAATGGAGTAGCTGAACGAAAGAACAGAACGCTTATTGAGACTGCACGCACGATGCTTGCTGATTCGAAACTTCCTATTAGTTTTTGGAGTGAAGGCTTTGCATTTGCATGTTACACCCTTAACCGCGTAATGACTGTCAAGCCACATAACAAGACATGCTTCGAACTTCTTACCCATCGAAAACCTAATCTAAAGTTTTTGGAACCTTTTGGATCACCGTGTACTGTATTGGACCCGGAGGGTAAATTTGGAGCCAAATCTTTGGAAGGATTCTTCATAGGGTATGCTAGTCCACAGAAGAGAGTTTATCTACCAAGCATGAATCAGGTTATCATAGCACAACATGTTGATTGCCAGATATACACAACGCCTATGCAGAATCCTAGGGATCCATGGCTAATCAATTACGAAGGGTTGTGGAATTCATTCGACCTGCCAGAAGAACCATCAGAGGAAGAACTTCTCTTACTATTTCAACAACATCAAATCTCTAATCAGGAGCAAGTTACACGACCGTTGGTGATTTCCTCTTCTCAACCAGTAACAAATTCTTCTGAAGCAGGACCGAGCAACACTCAGCCAGAACCAGTAGTCGCACCAACTCAGAACAATGCAGAACTATCTTTCGCTCAGCCAGTTGATGAAAATCTTGATCAAGAACCTACCTTTGATGATCGGGGATCCAGTTTCGATGAAGGATCTGAAGAAATTACAAGTTATCTCAACACTCAAGTTGCAGAAACCAGTGCATGAGACTACTTCATCAGAACAGGTTGCTGATAAAAATGTTACGAATTTGGAAAGCACAATAAATGTTCCAGGCGAAGTAATGCCAAGATCATCTCCTACCATCCATCAGATAACAACATCGGAGAACTACAAGTTAGAGTGAAAACGCGAAATTAGATCAATAAGGATCTAAGTTGATTTTATTCTAAATTGCTCCACTCCAAACTAGATTTTCTCATAGTTGTTTTGTTTCTTAGGTTGAACCAGGAAACTACAGAGATGCTCTTAAAGATGAAAGTTGGGTGGAAGCAATGCAAGAAGAGTTATTGCAATTCCAGAAACTTGGAGTCTGGGAGCTTGTTGATCTACCACACAATCAGAAAAAGATAAACACTCGGTGGGTCTTCAAGTGCAAAAGAGATGATAGAGGAGTGGTTGTGTGCAACAAAGCTCGGCTTGTAGTACAAGGTTTCCATCAGCAAGAAGGGATAGACTACAACGAAGTCTATGCCCCATTCGCTCGTCTTGAAGCTGTCCGCATTTTCCTGGCATTCGCCTCATGGAAAGGTTTTAAAGTGTACCAGTTGGATGTGAAGTCTACTTTCCAGTACGATAAGGTAAAAGAGGAGGTGTACATCGGCCAACCACCGGGGTTTGTCGATCCGATACACAAGGATAAGGTGTACTTACTAAACAAAGCGTTGTACGGTTTACACCAGTCCCCGAGAGCCTGGTACAAAACGCTTTCCAAACATCTTCTGGGTAACCTTTTCACCAGAGGAACAATAGACAGTACCCTCTTTACCAAGTAAGTGGATGGACATCTGATTATTGTGCAAATCTATGTGGACAATATCATCTTTGGGTCGACAAATGAACAACTGTGTAAGGACTTTGAAAAGGTCATGAAAGAAAATTTTGAAATGAGCGCTATGGGAGGGATGAAATTCTTTTTGGGGCTTTGAACAATTTCCAGACGGTATTTTCATTCACCAGACGAAGTATGTTCATGACGTGTTGGAGAGATTTGACATGACAGGAACTAAACCCGCATCTACCCCTTTAGCAACTAACCACGGCATTTGTCCAGACGAATATGGAGAAAAAGTCAATGAAACATTATATCGCTTCATGATCGGATCCTTGATGTATCTCACAGCTTCAAGACTAGATATCATGTATCATACATGCCTTTACGCCAGATATCAGTCAAACCCAAAGGAATTACATCTGCTGCTCGTCAAAAGAATCATGTGGTACCTGAAAGGATGCCCAAGCACCAGCTTGTGGTATCCACGTTATGACGACTTCAGTCTCGCGGGTTACTCTGACTCTAATTTTGGTTGTTGCAGGCTGAATGCTAAATCTACAACGGCTGGTTGCCAGTTCTTCAGAACTAGTTTGGTAACGTGGCAATGCAAGAAATAGACCGTGGTCGCTCTCTCTACTTGTGAAGCTGAATACGTTTCAGCATCCAGTTGTTCCCAAATTTTGTAGATACAACAACAGATGAGAGAATTCAGACTGTAATTTCTTGATACGCCCATATTCGTAGATAACAAGGCGGCTATTGATATTACAATCATTCCTTGTCAACACTCACGCACTAAACATATTGAAATTCGATACCACTTTATCCATGATTGTTACGAGAAAAGGTTGGTTCGAATTGAAAAAATCCACACTGATGACCAAAAAGCAGATTTTTACAACAAATCTTTTGACAGAGCAAGATTTCGAAATCTTTTAAAATTAGATGGGTTAAAGAAGCTGGCATTAGGGGATGTTTATGAGGTTGATTTTGAGGATGAGGATGTTGTGATGTGATCCTCATCAGTGTGTCACAATGTTTTTCTGTAAATATTTTTCGTGCTTTCTTAAAAACAAAAATCCAAAAATATGTTTTTAATTTTAGGGGGAGAAAAGTTGTGGAAAATACAAAAACATTGAAAATTTTGAAAAATACAAAAAAAATTGAAAAACCTTGAAAAATACAAAAACCTTAAAAAAGAAAAAAAGAGTTTTGTGTATAAGAGGAGATGATAGTACATCAGTGGACTATTACGGTATGCTAAAGACATGTGTTGTTTAAAAGTGTCTAAACAGGTCTTACTAAGGATGTGCCAGTAGGCTTCGCACGTTCAGTAAACTGCTTTCGAGATATAAACCTAAAAAGATAAACTGGTAAATCTGTGGCTTAACATCTCTCGGATATATGGACTTGGTACTCCGAAATTTTGTTTGAGAGAATTCCAGATTCTGAGATACTAGGTCTTAATATTTAGTTGATATCTGGGGTATTATACGAGTTCTTCTGATTTTGTGTCGGCAATGGCCTAGAACTTGTATAATACTTTCGCATTATTCACCCCCAAAGCTGCATAAAAATGATGAAAATATCATAAAAAGATACGACATTCTGCAGTACAAAAATTAAAAGATTCCCAAGAGGAACACCACCTAAAGTCGAGCCTTCACCTCTTTCTCTGTACGGAAGTACTAACCTGAGCTCTCAAGGTTTAGCATTTCACCCCTTTACAGATATCAGTTAGATATATTCACCCCTTTACATATATCATTTAGATATATCTCGATACGAGCGTATATTCTGAGGTGGGAAACACAGATTAGGCCATGTTGCTAAAAATTACCTAATGTATCTTGAAGCAGTTGAGAAATGTGTAGAGGTTTAAGTGGACTAGTATACTAACAATCTAAGTAAATCTGTTTAAGAACTTAAAGTTTTATCTAGAGCAACGGTACTGGTGATGAGTCTCAATAAACTGATATGATCCTCTAACACAAACTCGCAAAAATATGTCTGTAAATATGTTTGTACATATTATTTTAAGTGTCTTCTGAGTTAGAAAAACCCAAAAATTCAAAAAGATTTTCTTTTCTACTTTAGTTTTTTACTACCGATGATGGAAAAGATATCTTTAAAGTCGTAAGCGACAGAATACTGAAGGAAAGCTGAGAAATTATGGGCTGGGAGCTAACCTAGAAAGAAAGTCTATTTTGAAACATTAAAAAGTTCATTAATTTGAAACTTAAAATCAACAGAAAGTACAATTTTGGTCAAAACATGGTCAACCAGGGTCATTAACTTGGATTTGGTAGCTAAATCAGTTAATCAAGGTCATTAACTTGGACTTGGTAAACCAAACGTGTATTTAAAACTGAAAACACACGAAACAGAAGAAAGGTCAAGGAAAGTTGAGAAGAATGGCCGATTTTCGTACGAAAATTCTGGGCGCCTATATATATAAAAGAGAGAAACAGATTTTGTACGAAATCTGAAAACTTGTTTGGTGCAGATTCTCTGAGGTGATTTCATACTTTCTCTCATTCTACTCACTTTCTGACTTATTTGACACATTAGGGAGGTTGATTTGCACACCTTCTAATGGTGAAGGTATAATTTGAATTTTGGACCGTCAATTTGATGAAATTCGGACCTTTTAGACTTAAAACGTAGTTTTAGGATAATTGAGCCAATAAAAGATAAAATTCAACATAAAAACATCAAAATCGGCACTTTTAGACTAAAATTGACCGTTCAATTTCATAAAAATTACACGTTTTAGGTTCGGTGTTGAACTTGTTGATTTGGTGTGAAACCAGGATTTCCGTACAAAAATCTCAATTTTCGTACGGAAATTTTAGTTGTTTACTGAGCTCATCTGATGTTAATTTCGTGCGGAGATTTGATATTAATTTTCGTATGAAAATTTTAAAGACTTAAATGTTGAAAATTTTTCTAACTTTTTGTGCACTCTGTCATTCCAGGTAAACATGCAAGAGTTCGGCCCAATGCATAACGCATGTTGCTTACTAAATGATGAAGCAGCAGAATATGGAGCTTTTTCGGACGAGTTTATGAATAGAATTCCGATATTCAAGGCACTGACGGAGAGCATGACGTTTATTTATTCCACATTGAGCTATTTTGGAAGAGTGCCAGGTTGAAGGAATCGCCACGTGCTATCATATCAGCTGTGAAGATAAATGACAAAGAAGTGGATGTGGCTATTACAGAAGGACTGATTACAAATGTTTTGGATATTAACGATAAGAGTGACTATCCAACGAGATATTCTGAGAAGATGATGAAGGGTGCTTCTACCGAATGGGATATAACGGCTTTGTGAATGCTGCTCCATTCAAGATTAATCTTCTTGGAAGGCCATACAGATTTCTGGCTCACTGTATTGTCAGATATTTCAGTCACATGAAGGGAGGATGAGATGATTTGGTTGATTACCAGATGTGTATGATGGCAGCTCTCGCTCTTAATCTTCTCTACAGTTTCAGTAAGCTCGTGTTTGAGCAGATGGTTATCAATATAGGGAAAGGAAGATTCTGGCAGTATCCTAGGTTCGTGCAGATGATGTTAGATCACTTACATCCAACCCTAGAGAAGAAGAAAGATGATTTATTGGAGCTAGAACACATTACTCCTTCCGATCTCCACAACATCAGCTATTACAGGAAAAACAAAAGAGAGCCCACATACAAGCCATTTTTTGGATGGTTCATTAACAAGACTATCAAGCTCCACCTGCCGATAAATGGAGAAAAGAAGGGAGTGGAGATGAATCGTAGAGATGGAGAAGTTAGAATTATTTGAAGAAAAGAGAAGTCATTGGTATGTTAAAGATGATGGGCAGAAAAGGAATGATCGTATAAGAGAAATGAACTTACTGATGCTTCAAAGACTTCATCAAAGAGAAAGAAGTCTGCTGAAACTTCTTCATCTGCTCCCAAACGACAAAGGAAGAAAGCTGATGTGAGTATTGGTTTGGTCGATGAACCAGAGCCTGAGGAAGTACCTGTTACTGAGTCTATGCAAGTAGAAAAGAATATTGGAAGTGTTGAAGATATGACCGCAAACATAGAGACACAGACATATGGTACATTTGAAGGCAGTGATGGTGATGGTGATGGTGATGATGATGGATCGTCCTCTAGTTCTGATTCTGAGGATCGATTGAAAAAGGATGAAGAAGAGAGAAAGAAAAAGATGTTGGAGGAAAAGAAGAGAAAAGAAATAGGAGATGACGATGTTGATTTCATTCCATCAGAGTCTGAGGAAGAGTTTTCTGTTATCAAACCTGTAAAGAAACCGGCTGCAAAACAAGTAAAACATGTTGTGGCTAAGAAGTCTGAGTCTGCTGCGGGTAGATTGAGAATTAAGTTGAGAACAAAGGTTGTTGATCCTCCAATTATTCCAAAAATTGTTGAGACATCCACTCCAACTCCTCCACCACCTCCACCACAACCAACACCACCTCCTCCACAACCTTCCCCTCGCCCTATCTCTCCACAAAAACCGCAATATCCACCTCCTCAACACACTACACCAGATGCTCCAATGCCCTCTCCTCCATGTCCTCCTATTCTCACTCCTCCTACCACATCACAACCAGTACACCAATCATCGTCTCATCCAACACAGGGAGCGTTTGATGCAGGGTTTAACGATTTCTCATTTGATTTTGGGGAAATTACCAGAGGAGAAGCTTTTTCAGCAGATAAAGTATATGAAGGAAGACTTGGAGGTTACAAGCTGAAATCAAGTAAGCTGATAAGCATATCATGGAGCTTGAGTTTGACAGAGATAATATAAGGGAGATCTTGAGGCTTGTGGTTAATGATAATGAGAAATTCTTGGAATCTGCAAAGATGGTCTCTACATACGAGGAAAGAGTCAAGTTGCTGGAGAATGAAAGGGAGAATTTGAAGGCTATTCTACAGAGTTATGAGATAGAAAACGAAAGGATGAGAAAGAAGATGGAAGAGTATGAGTCTGAACAAACGTCAAACAACAGATAGATTGAGTTGATGAAAAAGATTCTGGTTAGAACTCTGGGCATCTCTTTAGATGATGAATTTAAGAAGATAGAGAGAGAAGAAGCAAGACAGAGAATTGCAGAAAAAGAGCAAGCTGCAAAAGCTCTATCAGAGGCTCAAGGCAAAGGGAAGAATAAGATAGATGATATTCCTGTGTTAAGCTAGCCTGAGCCTGAAGCTGAAGTTTCTGCGGATCCTGTGATTGTTCACACTGTGCCGGAAGCTGAATTCGAGCCAGTATCTCTAGCCATGGTTGTGTACAAGCCTCCGACTCCACGTTTTGTCTTGGTAGGTTTGCCTCGTGAAGTTGAGATTGACCTATCAAGCCTTCCAGAGAAGCATCGCAGGCACATGGAAAAGAAGTTGGAAAAAAAGCATCAAACGGATAAAGAGATAGATGATGAGGTCGATTCATACTTTGACGAGTTAGAGTTGGATAACGGTGTTAGTGGTGGAAAGGATGATGATGATAGTGTTGGAGGTTATGGGATTCGTGGAACCGATTCTGTTATGAATGTAAATGCCGATGTTTCTGTGTACTTGAACGACTCCGCTAATCAACACACTGCAGATCTAGTTCAGGGGGGAGTCCTGTGATGTGGCACAAGGTTCAAGACAAACAGGAATCCTCACAGCGACTTCATCGTCGGCTGTTTCTACTGTGCCTAAACCTAGGATATTTTATTTGGAGCACGATGTTGAAGAGGGGGAGTACGTTCACAACTTCTTCAAAGCTGAATTAGCAGAGTTATATGGTCTAAATGAAGAATCGTTTGTGTTCGACTTTGAAGATGATTTGAACAACACGAGTACTGAACCAAATGATTATGTCTTTCAGCCAGTTCCAGACGCTAATGATTATGATCATGTGATTATAGAAGATTGGGATTCTGACGATCCTGATGACAATGTTGCTACTTATGCCGGAGAGGGTACAAACGTCTTCCCAACCTTTGCAGATTGGGATTCTGACGATTCTGATGACAATGTTGCTACTTATGCCGGAGAAGGTACAAACATCTTCCCAACTTATGCTGGAGATTGGGATTCTGACGATTCTGATGACAATGTAACAACTTTGCGACTTCTACGGCGAAGCTCTGTCAGTTTGGATTTCAAGTTGTAATATCTTTGGACTTAATAAACTGATGATTAAACTTGTAATCTTGTGTATTTTGTTAAACTTGTCATATAAATTCCGCATATATGGACAATAGATACAAATTTAGGTTCCTGAGCTGAAGTGGACTATTTGGTTAAACTTGTCATATAAATTCCGCATATATGGACAATAGATACAAATTTAGGTTCCTAAGCTGAAGTGGACGGTCCTATCAAGTGGTATCAGAGCCTGGATGCCTGAATTTGCTGAAATCAACACAAGAATCTTTCAAATTCTACTCATTTCTACCATTTTTCTTAACTTTTTCACACAATTGATGAATTTATGGACAAAAATGGCTAAAAATTGAACATGTCATAGATAATCACATAATTACAAACCCCTGAAAGTTTGAGAATAAAAAAAACGAATTCATGTCGAAATTGTCAAAAAATCAAGTTTGGAGGACAACTTGGGCCGAACTAGCACTACAAGTTCGCTCGAACTTGATTAAAATCATCAAATTTCTGTTTATTTTCATCATCTTCGCCCGAATTTGATTAGTTTTTCCAAAAAAATTGATCAAGTTCAAAAAATTTGTTGAAATTTTAGCTAAGTTCGCTCGAAGTAGTGATAAAATTGAAAATGTTTCAAAAAACCAACAACAAGTTCGCCCGAACTTGATTGTTTGTGATAAACCTTGACATTTTCATATAAGTTCGCCCGAACTTGTTGAAACTGAAATCAAAATTTGTTTTTCTCACAAGTTCGACCGAACGTGTCAGTTACTAATCGATTTTAGAGTGTTTTTTATCGTGCTTTCAGATTACCAAAATGGATGATTTCCATAACGTGTTCGCTTCACCAATGGCTTCAACATCCAATGCAAATGCTAATGCTAATGCGGTTAACCAAATGAATCTCGACAACAAGATGGGTACTACTACAAAACCGCCGAAGCTAATGAGTATGGACGAGTCGAATGGTGGAAGGAGACGTTTGTAAACTGGGTTCAAGCCAATCAATTCCACAGCTGGGTCGTGGTAGAGACCGGATACAAATGGCCGAAAGACGAACGTGATCAGGATCTCGCTTTGATTAAATTTACACCAGCGGATAAAGATGCTTACGTTGCTGAAAAGAAGATGATTAGTTTGATCCAATAGTCTGTGAAGGAAGATATTTTGATATTGCTACCAGAATGTGAAACTTCACAAGAATTGTGGAAAGCCCTTTACGCAAAATATCAGGGAAGCGATGAGATGATTAAGAGTAAAAAGGCCTTAATCAAGAAAGAATTCGATATCTTCACAATGATCAAAGGAGAGAGCATGAAGCAAATGATCGACATATATTGTCATCTGATGGTTCAGATGTGAAGGCATGGTATTCAAAAAACTACCAAAGAACAGATTGATAAATTGGCCGATGCACTTCCTGAGGGGGAGTGGACAACTTATCTGATGGTTTTAAAGAACAGTCCAGCTTGGATGCACTTCAAGTTGTCATCTTTCATTGATAAACTAGAAGGGCACGAAATGGAATTAATGAAAATGGCCAAGACAAAGAATGCGAACGTTGTTCAAGACGTTGGTCTGTATTACAAAAGTGGTGTTAAAGATATTCAGAGCCCGAAGATTCAAACGGCATTCAGTGCGAATATGAATTCCTCGAATCATTCGCCTCAAAATCAACAGAACACTCTATCATATCCGAGTTATGATCAGAGTCCTTCAAACACTTGGTATTCAAGCACGAGCTCAAATTCTCCATTCCAAAATCAGAACAATCAATCCAATCAGTCGAATCTGACAAATCATTCTAGTTCTGATCCGGATGTTTTTTCAGTGAAACATAGCGGTTAATCTCAAGAATATTTTTCCTGAAAAGGTGGTAAAACAGCACATAGCACTTCTTGCAACCGTTCTCGAATCGTATGAAAGTCTAGTTGTTGGAAATATCGGGAATCCAGAAATGACTGCTGAGGATTACGATCAAGTTGATGAAGAAGAATTAGAATTGATGGACATTAAATGGAGCTTGGCATCAACCAACAGAAGGGTTACAAAGTTTGTAGCACTCACCGGAGGAGATATTGGGAACTCAAGCAACAAGCTTGGATTTGACAAGTCCAAAGTCACATGCTTCAAATATCGACAAAGGGGCATTTTAAACGAGAATGTAAAAATCAAGAAGCAAGTGGCAACCAAAGTCCTTTCGGCAATAACGACTACTACAAGAAAGCTTTGAACTACAAGCCATATCCAAAGAGAACTCAAATTGAAGTTCAAGATAATTCTGCAAAGCCAACTGAGCAAGCTCTTGTCGTGTCTCATGAAGACGAAGGGTTTGATTGGAACAAATATATCGGCAAGAAGACTGGTATTGCTTTAATGGCTGAGATTGTGGAAGAATCAGAACCAACAATTGATGATTCAGCTCTGGAGAATGAGATCTAGAAGAATATCTGCAAAGAACAGAGGAAGAGGAATTGGTCTATCATCATACACAGATGAAGAATATCCTTTCTCCTAACTTTAATACTAGTTTTGCATGTAACTTCAAGAGTACATCGCAAGAGCAAGTAACTGATGAGAAGAGACCAGAAGTTGAAGAGGTCATTGACGTGACGAAGGAAATGAATGCAGAAAATCTCATAGAGTTTGCTAACAAAGCAATGATGGCCAATCTGAAACAGGTGGGTAATGAGGTAAAGGTGATTCAAAAGGAAGTTGTGAAAGTTGTGGAGGTTGAAAAACCTTGCACAAAGTGCACAAATCCTTGTGAGCAATGTGCTGAGAAATCTAAAATCATAAGTGAAATGACTGTGCATAATGAAAATTTTCGATATGATTATCGCACGATGAAAGAAGCTTATGATAAAATGAAAGGCACTTATTGCAATGTCGGAAAAGCTAATCGTGAACTAAGTGCTAATATAACAATGTTAAATGCTACGGTAATTGAAAAACAAAAAGCAATTAACATGTATATTAACATTATTGCTGAAACAAAGCAAGAGCTTCAAGACATGAAAATCGAAACTGAACGAGTAAGGCAATTGTTGCTCAGTTATACAACAAACGCTTATGTCATCGATCAGATTCTTCCTACGATTAAATCGGAGGAGATTGTTGAAAAATCAAAAGGTATGAAGCGTAAAGAGTACGACAATGTTCCACCTCCACTACTTGCAAGTTATTGCCACAAGAAAGTGGATGGTATTGAAAAGGCAACAAATATAACGCTTTTATCAGAAACAAATGATCAGTTGCCTTAGAACATTGACGTAGTTTATACGAAATCAAACGATGACAGTGAAGCGGTTGTGAAAATTGTGGTTGAAAATGTTTTGGGAAGTGATATTGATGATGGCAGCTTTGAAAGTGCCAACTCAAGTTTGAACAGTTCAGAATCACAATCTGAAAATGACGATACATCATCGAAAAATGATCTAAGTGGTGATCCTAACGTTGTGATGTACAAAGTTAAGGAATCTGATGGATTATATTTTGATGATAGCTTTCCGATTCGAAACGTGTTAGAAGATCAAATCGACAAATTGTTCAAACTTGTGGAAGTATCATCAGATGATCTTGAAAGAAATGAGAAGAAGTTTTACTCGAACCTAAGAAAGTTTTTAACAACTACCGAAGGAATGGTGGTGACTTTCCTGAGCATAGGAGAGCGGGTTTGGGTTTGGAGGTTGAAGATGAACTGAAAAAGAAAAAGTCATCATTCATGAATACAAGAATAAAAACATGAATTTCATATATGGGACTAACACGGTTCAAGAAGAGAATTTGATTGGAAAGCAATAAAATGATTAGTTTAAAAAAGAAAAGGAACTTCGGGACAAGGCAGAATCCGCAAGTGGAGTAAAACCCACTAGTGGACATTCTCATGATACTCGGACTTGCTTCAAGTGCAATGAAGTTGGTCACATTGCGCGCAAGTGTCCGAAATCAAAGCCTGTGTATCATCGAAAGAAGACAGTTTCAGATGTTGAGAAACTGAAGCACCCAGAGATTGTACAACCAATCACAATCTTAAAACGAAACAATGAATCTAAAAACGAAGTGAAACCTAAAACTGAATCAAAGTTTGAAAATTCAATTTTTAAAAAAGGTGAAACTTCCAACACAAACGAAATCAAAGATTCAAAATTCTATGTTAAGAAAGCAAGAATTAAGTCACAATTTTGGGTTGCAAAGAAGAAAACTACATCATCTGAAGTGCAAAATCTGAATCAGTCAAGACTGACAATGTCATTGACACAAAGACTGATCAGAAAATTCAAAATGCTGATTTGAAACTTTTGACTTATGATGTTCCTATCCCACCCAAGGCCGGAAAGGCTTGGGTTTCCCTTTTTAAGTAGTTTCTTAAACATGTGCAGGGGCTCCAAAGATCCTCTTATCGAAGTGGATTATGGATAGCGGAGCTTCTCGCCACATGACAGAGATGTGTGCCTTGCTCTATGATATCAAATCTATTAATGGAGGGTACGTAGGATTTGCAGGAAATCAAGGAGGGAGGATTATTGCTGAAGGAAAGCTTTCGAACGGTGTCGTATCATTTGACAAGGTCAACTATATTGCCGAACTAGAGAACAATCTTCTGAGTATTTCTCAGTTTTGTGACAAGCAGTTCACCACACACTTCAATGATAAAGAGTGCATGATAATCAAACGGGGTTTCAAGATCCCAGAGGAATGGATTCTTATGCGTGCTCCACACGAGAATGATTTATACGTTCTAGACATGAGCATTGCAATTACTACTTCAAAGTTGGCTCAGTGTTTCGTTACAAAGGCCACCGAGAAGGAGTCTATTTTATGGCACAGAAAGATGGGGCATATTCATTTAAGAAAGATGAATCATCTGGTTCACAACGATCTGGTCGAAGGAGTGAATCTAAGAAGTTTCCATATGAAGGATAGTTGTCTTGAAGGTAAGAAAGGGAAACAGATCAAGAAGTCACATCCTAGAAAGATTCTAAATTCCATAAAGCTGCCGATTGAAAGACTGTACATGGATCTTTTTGGTCCAGTGAACGTTCAAAGTATATCATGAGATCTGTACTGTCTTGTTGTAGCAGACGACTATTCACGGTTTTCATGGTTCTTCTTCTAGGAGAGAAAAGATGAAACGTTTGATAATCTAATGATTCTCTTTAGGAAGATTGAGAAGTACCATCTCCCCATCAGACGAATCCACAGTGATAATGGTACGTAGTTTAAAAATGCCCGAATGAAAGAGTTCTGTAACAACAAAGGCATTCTACATGAATTTAGTGCTCCGTATACTCCGCAACAAAATGGACTAGCTGAAACGAAGAATAGAACACTGATTGAAACCTCAAGAACAATGCTTGCCGATTCAAAGCTTCCGGTCAGCTTCTAGAGTGAAGCAGTCGCAGCAGCTTACTATACGTTGAATCGGGTCTTAACTATCAAACCAACAAAGAAGACTTGCTTCAAAATGTTGAACCGAAGGAAACCAAATCTAAAATACTTAGAACCATTTGGCGCACCTTGTACTGTTATTGATCAAGATGGAAAGTTTGGTGCTAAATCTATTGATGGTTTCTTTGTCGGTTATGCAACTCCTCTCAAAAGAGTCTATCTTCCGAGTTTACGGAGAGTGGTAGAAGCACAACATGTTGACTGCTTTCGGTACACAACGCCTATTCAAAGAGCAGGAGCCGCTTGGTTGTTCAACTATAGCGAATTGTGGAAATCTTTCAACTTGCCAGAAGAATCTTCTGAAAAAGACATTACAGCGTTATATTATCTTCATCAGCAGGCAAATCAAGAGCAAATTATCCGACCAATAGTGGTTAATCAACCAACTGTTGGGACATCATCTTCTTCTGGTGCAGGTCCAAGTACTAGCGGTAATCAAGAAACCAATGCAAATCAAGACACACCTGCTACAGAACCAGTGAATTCTACATTGGAACCCAATCTTTCGGAGGCTCACAACTCCGACTCTGACGAGGCTCTGACATTTGACGATGATGGAGAATCTTCTTCCGATGAAGAATCCGAGCAGATAACAAGCATGTTGAATCAATCTGCTGGCCCGAGTAATCAGAATGAAACGTCTTCTAGTGCTCCTACAGTTGAAGTTGTGGCAGAACAGAATATTACTAATCAAGAAAATATCGTTGATGTTCCTAGTGAGGTGATGCCAAGAACCTATTCTTATCACCCATCGAATTCCATAATCGGTGAATTACAAACTAGCGTGCGAACAAGGAGCCAGATTAACAAAGCGTTAAGCTGTTTCTACACTCGGGTAGCTCCAGTTCAAGAGTATTGCTACTATTCATATTTCATATCCTAGATCGAGCTAAAGAACGTTTCTGAAGCTCTAGGAGATGAAAACTGGGTACAGGCAATGCAAGAAGAATTGCTACAATTCGAAAAGCTTGGAGTATGGAAGCTTGTTGACCTACCGGAGAATCAGAAAGCGATAGATACCAAATGGGTCTTCAAGTGCAAGCGTGATGATAGAGGAGTGATAGTACACAATAAAGCTTGGCTCATTGTCAAGGGATTCCATCAACAGGAAGGAATTGATTATACAAAAATATATGCACCAGTTGCTAGATTGGAGTCCATTCTATTCCTTGCATTCGCTGCTTGGAAAGGATTTAAAGTGGACCAGTTAGATGTGAAGTCCGCTTTTCTGTACGGTAAGCTACGAGAGCAAGTGTACATCGGCCAACCACCGGGTTTTGTCGATCCGCTGAACAAGAAGAAAGCTTATCTCTTGGATAAAGCAATATACGGTTTGCATCTGGCCTTGATAGCCTGGTACGAGACGTTATCTCAACATCTCTTCAGCAAGGGCTTTATCAGAGGAACAGTGGATAGTACGCTCTTTACCAGAGAAGTTGGAAATCATTTGATTATAGTACAAATCTATGTGGATGACATCATCTTCGGTTCAACAAACGATGATCTATGCAAAGAATTCGAGAAGATTATGAAGAAGAAGTTCGAGATGTCTTCTATGGGCGAAATGAAATTCTTCCTCGGGTTACAAGTTGATCAGTTACCAAACGGCATATTCCTTCATCAAACCAAATATGTTCATTATTCTGAAAAAGTTTGAAATGGATAGCTTGAAGCCGCTTTCGACTCCTCTGGCGCTAAATCACGGAATTTGCATCGATTAAACAGGAACCAAAGTGGATGATACGCTCTATCGGTCGATGATAGGATCTCTTATGTATCTGATGGCATCTCGCCCAGATATCATGTATCCTACCTGTCTTTGCGCAAGATATCAGTCCGGTCCCAGAGTATCTCACATGCAGATAGTGAAGAGAATATTCCGTTACCTGAAGGGATGTCCAAGCACCGGCTTGTGGTATCCAAAGAACGATAACTTCGATCTGATGGGATATGTTGATTCTGACTTTGGGGTTGACAAGCTGAATTCAAAGCCTACGACGGCGGGTTGCTAGTTTTTCGGAACACGTTTAGTAACTTGGCAGTGCAAGAAACAAACCACGATCGCTCTCTCTACTTGCGAGGCTGAGTATATCTCGGCTTCTAGTTGTTGTTAACAGATCTTGTGGATTCAACAACAGATGAGAGACTATGGATTGCAATTTCTTGACATGCCTTTATATGTAGACAATAAGGCAGCGATCGACATAACGAAAAATCAAGTTCATCACTCTCGAACAAAGCATATCGAGATACGATATCACTTCATTCGTGATTGCTACGAAAAGAAGTTGGTACGAATTGAGAAAATCCACACTGATGAACAAAAAGCTGATTTTTATACCAAACCTTTCATGGTTTAAATACTTAATGAGGCGTAATGGTATGAAAAATCTTTTGACAGGCGCGGTAGCAGAGGTTGAATGGATCGGACGACGAGTTCTCGTGATCCTCATTGGTTTGTTATTTTTTAGGATTAGAATTTCTTAAAACTAAAATACAAAAATATGTTTTTGATTTTAGGGGGAGAAATTGTTTGAGAAAATACAAAAACATATGAAAAACCAAAAAGTACAAAAACATTGAAAAAGACAAAAAGAATTTTGTGTCACAAAGGATATGATAGTACATCAGTGGACCATCATAGTACGCTAAAGAATTGTAAAGTTTAATAAAGTCATAAACAAGGCTTACTGTGGATGTGTCGGTAGGCTTTACACGTTCAGTAAATTGTTTCCGGGATATAAACTAAATTTTACAACTACTTCAACTTGTGGCTTAACATCTCTCGATATATGGACTTAGTACTCCGAAACTTCGTTTGAGAGATTGCCTGATTCTAAGATACGAGGTCTTTATAGATGATTGATTTTATACTAGTTCTTCTGATTTTGCGAAAGCAATAGCCTAGAACTTCTATAATTCTTTTGCTATAAACCCCAAAACTGCATGCAAACTTGAAAAGAATCGAAAGATCTAATCATTTGCAGTGCTTAAAAAGATCCTTAATTGGAACACACCTTAAAGTCGAGCCTTCATCTCTTTGTCGATACGGTGGTATTAACCTGAGCTCTCAAAGCTTCGCATAACCCAGATACAGATATCAATTATGTTATACTCACCTGTAAGATGAAATCTAGTGAATCTTGATACGAGAGTATATTCTGAGATGGGGACCATAGTTGAGTCAAGTTTCAAAAATCATACTTAACATATCTTGGAACAATTGAGAAATGTGTCAAAGTTTAAGTGGACAAACATATCGACAATCTAGGTAAAACGAGTTTAAAACTTAAAGTCATCATAAGGTCAACGGTAATGGTGATATGTCTCAATCAACTGATATGATCCTTAGACACGAATTCACAAAAATATGCCTTTAAATATATTTGTACATAGTTTATTTGATTACAGATTTAAACCCAAAAAGATTTTTAGTGTGTTTTAGCATAACCTTCAAAAAATCAAAAAGATTTTGTTTCTACATTGTTTTCAACAGCCAATGATGGAAAGCGGTTCTTCGGAGTTCGGAATGGTGCTAAGTTGTTGGAATCTTGATGACAATGGGTTGGGAGCTAATCTGTTAAATTAAAATGCACGAAAAACGATGAAAAGTTCATTAACTTGAAACTTTAAAACTTGAAATTTGAAGGAAAACATCATTTTGTTTATAACGCGTCAAACCGGGGTCATTAAATTGGACTCGGCAGACAAATCGGTTAACCAAGGTCATTAACTTGGACTTGGTCAACTGAGTGGATTTTCATAAATGGTAAACATGTAAAAGTTCAGGGTTAAAATTGTAAATTTTGAAAAATTTGAAATTCATGTTATTCAAGTTCGGCTAAAGTTGCAAAGGCAAAATTGTTTCAAAACATATTAACTTCGGGCGAAGTTGAATAGTCATTGAATGATTGTTGTTGAGTTCGCCTGAACTTAACACACGATATAAGAATCAAGTTCGCTCCAGTTTTCAATATCTGTCTTCATCTAACTTCGAGCGAACTTAAAGAGATTTTGAGCGAAATCCTATTTCGCAAGATTCGTGTTGAAACTCTGCCCAAATTGAACTAGATATTAAGTGATTGGCACACTTAATACCATGGCTGAGATAATAATCGAAGGATTGAACCTTTAATTAACCATAAACAAATTGATTTGAACCAAAACGTTAAAATCTGATAGACTCAAGTGTTAATGGACAAATAAATCAATGATTTGGACTAATGGACATAAAATCATGATAAACAAATGTTAAAATCAAAGATCAGACCTTGTTTGAATGTTACATGTTTATGTGAAGAAGATAACAAGTTGTTTATGTGAAGAAGATAACAAGTTCGCCTGAACTTGTTAAAGTTGTTATGGAACAACTTCAGGCGAAGTTGTTATTTTTCGGTATAATAATTGATATCTAAGTAAGTTCGCCTGAACTTACTTAACCATTTCATAAAAACCTGTAACATCTACAAGTTCGCCCAAACTTATGAGAAAGTGAAAATTTTGTTTGATTAAACATGTTCGACCGAAGTTGTAGTTTGTTTTGTATAAGATATGTATTTTTTACTGCAAGTTCGCCCGAACTTGATAGTTTTTTGATGAAAATTGTCACTTTTCTAATTTGCTTGTTTTCTCTGTCCGCAGAATATCAAGCTGTCGTTTAATAAGTTCCACAACACGTGTATTTCACTTGATGAGAAGATATATCCGACACTGACAGCTTTTGCAAAGATATTGGAGTTTCTAGGCCGAATTCCAATTACAAAGGCGATCACAGACAAGCATGTAGTATATCAATCGCACGTCTACCTTTTCTAGAATGCAGCAACGTATGATGAAGCGAATAAGGTGATCAAGTCTGCAGTGCGAGTCGGCAATGAAGATAAAGATATTTTGATTACTGAAGCTGACATCCGAAGAGTTCTAAAGTTTAACGATGATGCAAGTGATCCTATTAGTTTCGAAGAAAGTAATTTGTTTTCTATAATAATATATATAGTTTCTTTTTTTATTTTTATCATTTTAATATTACAATAGATTATTATTGTATTTACTTTTAACCTTAAACATATTTATTTAATTTTAACTTTTAGCGATATTCTTTTTTTAATATTATTGATACTGTTTGAACAACATAAATATGGGTACCATATAATATCTGTAAGTTTTTTATAGAATGGTCAAAGGGTGTTTGTTCAGAATGGGTTATAAGGGGCATGCAAACGAACCAACAATGAAGAAAGGAAGTGTTCCTCTTCCATACAAGCTTTTAGTCCACGCCATTATACACGCTTTTAGTCATAGAAAAGCTGGCCTTGGTGATATTCAAGACTATATGGCCTGCATGATCACTGTTTTGATTCTGAACAAGAAATTTAACTTCTCAAGGGTGATTTTCAACTTCATGGCAAAGAATATGGGAAAAGATCGCTTAGTGTTATATCCGAGATTCGTGCAAATGTTGATCGATGAGAAGTTTCAGAACATTACAATGGATCCAAATGGCATTTTGTATCTGAGTCATATGGATGAGACGAAGCTAAAAAAGCTAAAGAATTATCAAAAACAAGATTAAGCACCTGTTGCAAAACCTGTGTTTGGAGCTATCTCAAGCAAAAACTATGTTGCACCACCAGAGAATAAGTGGAGAAAAGAGGGTATTGGTGATGAGAATGAGGAAGCATCGTTGCTAACTGGTTTCAAAGAAAAGTGTGGAGATTGGTATATCAAATGCGTGGTGGTTGCTAAGAAACAGAAGAAAAAGAGGGCTTCTAAAAAGATTGATACTATGCTTATTGATGAACCTGATGAAGATGTTCAAAATGTTGAAGGTTCTAGTGCAGCGGCTGTAATTGTTGAAAGCCAAGAGAAGGAAGACGATGTTATTTCTGCAACATCAGACAAAGATGATGAATCGTCTGATGATTCTGTTGAGAAAAGAGAGAAAGCTGCAAAGAAAGAGAAAGAAGAAGAAAGACTGAAAAAAGTTAGGCGAAGATTTATACGAGCCATCTGCTGAGGAAGCTTCAGATTCTGAAAGACCGAAAAAGAAAACTAAGCGCTCAAAGTCAAAGGCCGGTGATACAAAGAAAGCAACAGGATCGCCAAGTACTCGTGGTAGAAAGAAAGCGCCAAGTCGGAGATATACAAGTCAAAAGCAAAGAAAAGGAGCTACACAAGAACCTCCTGTTTCTGAGTTTCAAGAAATCCCTATCATTGAAACACAGGTGCCACCGACGAGTGTTACACAAGAACCACAGTCAGTTTATGTTGAAGTGCCTATTCAAGTTACACCTCAAACAACACCAAAGACTGCAGCTAAAGCTTCAAAGCAATCAACTCCACAAAGTGTCAGAGAGAGACAATTCAAAGATGCTTATGGCGAAATTCCAGACAACATTACACAGCCTGTCACTGCTGAAGATCTTTCTGGGTGGTTTGAAGACATACCGATTGACAAGTTAGAGAAATGGCTCAAAGATTTAGAAGATAAAGCCAAGCAGAATGAAATCAACAAAGCATAACTTGAAAAGATGCTAAAGCAGAGTGAGGTTGAGAAAGAGATCTTGAACGACAAAGTAAAGTTCTTAGAGGATGATCGTGGTTATCTAAAGGCGATGGTTGAAAGTCTGGGTGCTGCAAACGCTAAACTAGAGAAAGAGATTGCTGAGCTTAGGGCAGAATGTGACATGAACGATAGAAGGTTTACAAGGCTACAGAAGTGCTTACTTATAGTCTTGGTATTGATTTCAAAGCTGAATATGGTCTATTGGATGTTCAAGAAGTTAAGGAGAAGGCCGAGAAAGAGATGATTGAACAGGGCAAGGGCAAGAATGTTATTGAAGGTGTTCCTATTATTTCAGAAGAGCCTGTGACAGAGAAAGCTGTTGAATTTGAGAAGGCACCTGAAACAGAGGTTGTATCTGAAGCTATTCCTAAACAGAATGTTGAATCCGTCAAAGCTTCAGAAGAAGAACAGAAAGAGGATGAAGAGGAGGATAATAACGACGAGGACCCTGCCAGTGACGACACTAAAGATGATTCAGATAATGATGGTGATGACAATGATGATCAGGGGGTTTTGGTCTGAAAATTGATTCTGCAAAAGTTCATTCTGAATTCGATTTAGAATTTCTAATTGACGATAGTGCTAACATGGAGGATGCTCCAAGTAAGGGGGAGTCTATTGACAGACAGGGCCACAGGATTTGATATGTATGATGTTATTATAGCGATGCCTGTTACTTCAGTACACGAAAAGCCTTTGATGATTACATTAGATTGAAGTTTGGAAGAAGGGGAGATTGTCCACAATTACACAAAAGAAGAGTTGGCGAAAATGTTTAAAGTTGACATTGATTCTTTCGAGTTTAACTTCGAGGAAGAATTGGTGAATATAAAGACTTTCGAGCCAAAGGAATATGTCTACAAATGTGTATCTGATGCTGACGATTATGATCGTGTCATATTCAAAGATTCTGATGATGATTTTGAAAAAGAAAAGTATTCGAACCTGAATACTGACAAGTTCCCGACGATTGAAGAATTAATGAGCCAAATAGATGTTGATTTATTGAAGCGGAAAATTGATGAGGTTGTGAAGACGGGCGATATTCCAAAGCGTTATACGAAAGAACAAATAGCTGAAGCAAGCGATCGTGGTTCAAAGAGATGCCCAAGGAGAGAAAATTCAAAAGGCCTTTAGCGTTTTTCACTCGTGATAAAGATGTTTCTCTAGGAGATATTCTGAGTTGCGGTTGGATTAGAGAACTTGATGTATATGCTATTAAGAGGGAGTATGGGGTACAGTATTTCTGACATTTGATTGATATCAAGACGTTGCCGTATTGGGACGTAGATGAATTGGTACAAACGAGGAACATCAGCTATCAAATGAAGTTTAACGAACAAAGACTGTGGAGAGTAATTAAGTTTGAAGCTTCAAGAGGATTCGAGTTGTGGAAACCATTTATTCCAAAACGTCGAATAAAGATTAACAAGAAAACTGGAGAGAAGGATATCACACTAGTGATGAAGCGTCCTCGTGCGATGAAGAATATGCCATTAAATCCAATCGAACAGGATTTCTATCCGTTGTTTAAATGGTGGCAAATTAATCCAGAGATGTGTGAAGCGGTTATTGTTTTGAAATTTGAAGAGCAGTTGGATATTGGAAAAGAAAGTTCAGCTGAAATATTACAAAAGGAAGGTTTTAGGGGGCTATGGAGAACGATCAGGATACTAGACCCGATGTGGCTAGTTAATTGCTCAAAGGAAGATATAAAGTTCTTGTTCTTCAACAAAATATGCTTCGATAAACGTGAAGAAGTCCAAGCGAAACAATACCAAGGTGTGGTTAATGTTTGCTATGCACACGGTATTAACTCAGGGCATATGTGGGAATCCAGGTGGAGAGAGCTAGAACGAGAAGAGTTCTTAAAGGAGGAGAAGCGATTAGAAAAGATTCATGAAAAAGGGAGAGAGGCTAGAATCAGAAGGTTTCAATTCATGAAGTGGGCACCTCCTACAGATTAAACGCCTATCCCAAAGCAAGAACGTAGAAAGAAACCATACAAGAACTTCTTCAAAAGGTGTTAGATATTGAAGACTGATCAAGACGCTGTGACAATATCCAAGGGGGAGTTTGTTGGTGCATAATGTCTATTGTCTAGGTCTTGGATCGAGTCTGTATGTTTAGAGCTTGTATTTGTTATATTTTGAAGGTTATTTATCTTGTAAGTACAAGTTCGGCCGAAGATGTAGTCAGCTGAACAAGTTCGGCCAAACTTGATCTAGCTAGGACTAGCTTCGGGTGAACTTGTAGGTCTATATATAGTTGGTCATGGTTCTTTATTGTAACAACTTTGCGACTTCTACGGCGAAGCTCTGTCAGTTTGGATTTCGAGTTTTAATATCTTTGGACTTAATAAACTGACGATTAAACTTGTAATCTTGTGTATTTGGTTAAACTTGTCATATAAATTCCGCATATGTGGACAATAGATACAAATTTAGGTTCCCGAGCTGAAGTGGACTATTTGGTTAAACTTGTCATATAAATTCCGCATATATGGACAATAGATACAAATTTAGGTTCCTAAGCTGAAGTGGACGGTCCTGTCAAGGGAATTCGGAGTGCAGTACTTTAGACACTTGAAGGATATTAAAACATTGCCTCATTGGGATGTTACGAAGCTGACACAGTCCAAGTTGTTCAATTTGAGGATCAAATTTCACAATCTGGAGTTGTGGAAAGTTATCAAGTACGAGGCCATGCACAACCTTCCTCGTTGGAAGCCACACTATCCAAGAAAAGTTATAAAGATTGATCCAGTTACGCAGGAAAAGGATGTTACACTGATTGTCAAGCGTCCGCGTGCGATGAAGAATATGCCGCTCATCAAGATAGAACAAGACTTTTAAAAAACCTTTAAGTGGTGGCATTATGATTCGAGTACAGGCGAAGCAGTTATATGTGTGGAACCCGATAAAGACTCATGGAAGATCACAGAGGAATTATCAGAGTCTTTATCGCACATAAACATATTTATGGGTTATGGAGAGGGATCTGTGTGTTAGATCCTATGTGGCTGGTGAATTGTTCCAAGAAAGACATTGAACGTCTGTTATATGTAAAGATCAGCTACGAAGTCAAGGATGAAGTTCAAGCTTTGCAGTTTTAGAAGATTGTTAACGTTTGTTATGCTCATGATATTCATTCAGGTAAAGCTTGGAACACATCCTGGAGAGAAATTGAAGCTAAGGAGAAGAAAAAGAAAGATAAGAAAGAGACCGTGATTGAGGAAAGAAGAAAGATTGCTGCACAGCAAAGATTTAAGTTCGGCAACACATACAATCATCCTCCTCCAATAGATCAAACTCCAATTCCATCTGAGGAGCGTTGTAAGCCTCCAAAGCGCATTTTCGGTTGAACGCGTCAAATACTTTTTGAAGATTTTTCTGAAGAAAAAGTTTTGAAGACCATCCAAGACTGCGGCAACATCCAATGGGGAGTCTGTTGGTGCACTAATGTCTATTGCATACGTCTAGGATGAGTCAGTTATGTAATTAGGGCTTTGCAAGTGTCAAATATTAAGTTTTATTTGTTTTGTAATGTTTTCGTACGAAATGTATAGATTTCTTACGAAACTGATTTTCATACGAAATCTTGCCCAAGTCACTTTGGTGCAAAACCTGTTCAGTATAAATAGGTTTCTTGGGTGTTAGTGTTTGTATGTTGTTTTTGGAAACCAGAGGCGAAGCCCTGCTCGTTTGTGTCTGTAATCGTTCCAAGTTATTAATATAAAGATTCAGACATGTTAAACAGTATCATTGATCTTGTCGTGTGTTTGTTCACTTGGTTAACAATGAATTCTACCTCTGTTAGCTAAGCAAATCAGTCCGGTAGCTCACGAGTTGGTGTCGATCCTACACTCACACATCTCGGCTGGAACTAAGTATTCGGGCTTGAGAAAAAGACATTCCACGTTGTTGAACAGAACATATATCCTTTGTTACAGACTTGTGATACACTCATGAGATTGTAACACAATTCTGGTACGTAATTGACGTTCTCCAACGTGAGTGCCTCAGAAACTACGTCACCCATTCCCACAAACTTTCCTCCTTTTTCATCTCCGGTAAACGTTACAAAGTCATCGTCGATAAATCGGAAGTTCTTCAATAGTTCCTTTAATCTGGTCATATGCCTTGAGCATCCACTTTCCACGTGGAAGATGCATTCCATGAGCATTCGAAGCCACTTTTGCAGCTTATTCTGATATACAACAAAAACAGAAAATATATACAAGTTAGTTAGATTTCGGAACCTAGAAAGTTTCAATTTCAATCTTTCATGACTTTGAACGAGAATATCTTCTTTTCTTTTCCAAAAACATGTTGTATTAAAAAGGTTTTTGACAGATATCTTAAAGTTATCAAATTTCTCTGTGTAACTTTTGACAAAATCTTGTTTAGGTTAAGAAAATTTCTTGCTTTTGCAATGTTTCTTCGTATGTCCTAAACGACCACAGCAAAAGCATCGTCTGCAATTTGCTCTTTTCTTTTTGAAAGATGACGTGTGCGAAGATAATGTATGTGATGAGAGTCTTGAGCTGCTTGAAGTGTCGTCTGATGATGCAGTGCAGCTTGAGCTCTCGACTTTCTTCATTTTCTTGTCAATTTCGGCTTTCGTATTCTGAGCAATCTTCTTCATTTTCGAATTCTGATGAAAGATCCGATTCTTGCTCTTTGCTTGATTTATATGAGCTTCGATCATCAAATGAGCTGAAAGTTTCTTCGACATCTTCTGAAGTTGCAGTGATTGAGTCACCGCTGCTGTTGTCTTCATTAGTTTCCGTTTCTGTTTTTGACTTACCTGAGTGGGATGGAACAAATTCTGTAATTTTCTTGGTGAGGAATTTCCCAAATCTGTTTTGTTTTAATTATGGAACAAACACAGGAGGTTCACACATAATTTTTTCATCACAAAAAGCAGAATTTAAGTCATGACATTCATCCACTACATTCTCATGGTTATGGGTCTTAAATGTAGGCACATGGCCATTACAGTCATACCGAATGTTAAATTTAGGCCCAAGGCCATTACAGTCATCCATCCTAGTCAAACTATTACAGTCATCCCAAATAGAAACACGGTTTGTGTTATTACACTTCCAGGCGAACCAGTTAACAGTAGAATAATTGTCGCCCGAATATCCTATCCCTATTTTTGATCCACCACAGTCATCATCCTCATCGCACACATCTTCTTTACGCTCAAACACATATGCATTACTTTCAGAAATGTTAGAATTCTTTTCATTTTCATAAGAGACATTTTGAGCGAAAGTATCAGTTTTATCAATTAAATTATTTTCAGGATGAGGAGATGGACATAGTTTTTGCTATGTGGAGGAGGAAAGATTTTTCTTTCGTTTCCGAGCTTGTCCTTGTACCCAATCCCATGTTTCACAAATGTCGGTCGTTGGCAATTTTCAATGTCAACTAGTGCCTTTTTACAGATGTTCCATTTATCGATCGTGATTTGCAATCTATGGTTTTCATTTTGAGATTTTTCTAATTTTTCAGTTAAATCGTTTATAATAAAATCTTCTCAGAAAATGAACTCTTTCAAAGTTTGCATTTCAGCTAAAGTTAAGTTCAACTTTCTCTGATATGCTGCTTCATTTTGTTTCAATTCTTTGTTAAATCGCAAAACCTTTTCTTTTTCCCTAAATAGGTCAAGGTTGAGGGATTTATAATGTGCCACGATGTTCACACATGGTTGGGAGCACAGTTTTACTTCAAATTCATACGGTATGCTGTTTACCAAATCCTTATGCTCTTTCTCCTTTGCTGATCAGCTTTCATGGCAGCTGCAGAAGCTTCTACTTTCTCCTTTGGCTCAGGTTTCTCAGCTTCTTTCTATCCCTTGTCTGCTTCCAGTTTAGTAGGAGTGACTATGCTCTTCAAACCCTTATCAGCAGCTTTGTCGCCCTTAGGAATTCCCGCAGCTTGTTTCCCAATGAAACTGGATGAGGATGAAGCGGATCCGGTAGAGACTTTAGCCATAAGAGCCTTGTTAGCTTCCTCCTTAGCTTCAGTAATCTCTTCAGTCTAATCATAATCTTCTACAACCAAAGCCTTTGGCGTATTATCAGCAGCGTTCTCGTTTCCTTCAATGGTGATTGGCCTTCTGGCTGGGGCAATCTCAGTATTTTCGTTCTTCAGCAGGGGCATTCTCTCTTGAAGTGACCCAAGTTCTTGCAGTTGTAGCAACGTAGCTTTGACTTGTCGAAACCGGCCTTTCTAAGTGACAATATTTTTCCCGTCTTATCTTGGAATTTCATCATCCTTAAGGTAATCATGGCCATCTGCCACTTCAGATCCATTTCCTCCATATCATCTGGATCAACTTGGTACATATCTTTAGCCAAAAGAAAGTCTCGTTTCAGTTCACCCGACATAAGTGCCTCATAACTGCTCGGGAATGTGTTAAATAATACAACATGTTCGGTAGAGATCTTTAGTGCTTGAGCATCACCGACCACAGAAGCTTTCTCATTGGACTCTGGACCTTTTGCAGAGCTTGCGGAAGCGTTAATGTAGGATGCATTAGAACTTTGTGAGCTTGAACCACCGGAGGAAGTAGGAGCAAGAAACGCCATGTTCTTGGGCATAATGACAGCAGCTGCTTGAGCAGACTTTTGTGAGTATCCTGTCTAGTTCATTTCTCTTTTGATCACATCCATTTCAAAAGCCTATAGAGTGTTGATCAGATCCGAAAGGGTAACTGAAGTTGTACTGGTTAGGAAGGTTTGTTTGATCATCATGCATTGCAAGCTCCACTCTTTTGGAAGAGAATCCAAAAGCTTCTTGATTGAAGCATAGTTGGCAACGGGATTTCCAACTTTCTTCATTTTCGTTAACACATTCAGAAAAAGACTGATGTGATCTGATAAACTTTCACCTCGAACACTTCCAAACATATCGTGTTCCTTCTACAACCATGTCTCATTTGTTATCCATCAGTTCTTGGTTACGTTCATAGTGATCGATAAGTACCAACCATAGTTCATGAGCTGATGTGTATTCCTCAAACAGATTGTTGTCATCCATTGATAGAGCCATTGTTAGAGTAGCGTGAGCCCGATGGTCACGTTGGATGAGTGTCCTATCTTCCTTAGTGAAGGTTAAAGGATCTTCGTTAATTGTACGAACATCATCGCGAATTACCATAGGAACATGAGGTCCTACAGTAACAAACAACCATTGAGTATAGTCCGTATACTCAAAGAATGACTTGATTCGACTCTTCCAGCTACAGAAGTCTTCAGATCCTTTCAACTTAGGAGTCCTAGTTGCAGTTCCAGTTTCAAGTTCGGCTTGAGCAATCAGATTCAGTTGATTAAGTTACATTTTGGTTTGATTTTGAGTTCAAATTGTTGATCAGAGGTTAATTAAGCTGGTTTTAAAGTTATTGTGTTCAAATGCGCCGATGAAGATCAATTACGCTGGTAGACTATCACGGTCACTAGGCAAATACGTTGACTTTGACAACTACGAAATTAGCTAAATCCGCTGGATACATAAAACAAGCATGAGTTTGGCTAAATACGCCGATCACCGTGATAAAATTGTTGTGGATCTTTATCACTGACTTCGATTAAATACACTATTTTATCACGAACAAAAACCCTCTAATCACTCAAAAACGACTCAAAATCCATGTTTCTTTGTATCAAAATAACCCAAATGTTTACCAAAACACTTATTAACAACAATCTAATGATTAAATAGTCCAGATCAAGCCATTTAAAGTCCAAAATTTTGGAAAACCTTGTAACTTTGAAAACTTTTTGAAAAAACCTTCAAAACTTGAAAAATCTTAACAAAAACTCAAACAATCAAGAGAACAAAGGCTCTGATACCGAATTGTGAGTCCCAAATCAGATTCGGATCACAGTGGTTTGATTGTTAACACCCAAACAACTATAGATTAGTTGTTTGAATGTATAAAAGTTAGGAAAATCAAAAGATGAAGATGAAGATTCTTGTTTTGGATGTAACAACAAGTGTTGTATATGTAATCCCAACTGATAATCACACTTAAAGCACCTGGATATTCAGATTTAGCACAAGAATAATAACCACAACACAAGAAATCACCAAAAATTGTCTAAGAACCTTGGACTAGGGTTTCCATTCATAGCATATATATATATATATATATATATATATATATACACTGACCACCCAGCGTATTTAATAAATACGCTGGGTACATAAATACGCAACCACAAGGTTAGTTCCTTGTAATTACATTTTCAGCCCCTGAACTTTCTAGAACATACTAATCTATTACAAAACAATCCAAAGCCTACTAAAACTAACTACCAACGATCTCAAAAGTTCTAACAATTATTCAAACATGTAGTAAACATCATACCGCTCCAACACAGAGTACAATCTTCTAATGTATACTTTTACCAAACAACATGGCCAACCAAATCCTACATGAGTTCCATCTAAAAATACATTTCTCATGTTTATTTACCATCAAACACTTCATATCCCCATATTATACAAGTTCATCCATTACTTGCATACCATTTCATCTATAATTCTCACCTAGGCATTTCATCAAACACTTGGTGCATGCCACTATTTATGCATAATGTACAATATAAATCATGCTTTACTTTCTAATTCATGCTTTCATTCATCAATCAACAATTAAAATCACATTCCTTCCATACCATACTCAATCTAATTGACAAAAAGCAACTACATATTACATGATATATCATATTAGCACAAGGATTAGACACGGGTGATACACCCATGTTGCCATCTTCATCATCCCAAATGGGTTTCACTTCAGAACATAAAACTACTAAAAATGATACACATAACAAGTTATATTTGGTGATTCTAATACACAAACATGCTTAATTTCATACCAATTCACGGATTAATAACACACCCACTTCATACAAGATCGCCAAATCAAAAATTACAACTTACCACATATTTGCTAGGGCTAGATCATCAAGAAAACGAGTTCATGCATTAGTTTAGGCAGAAATCCTTCTTCAATTTGGACTGATTTCAATTTTGAGCCTCCCTTTTTTCTCCTTCTAGTATGTGTCGACACACTCGTCTCAAGACACTGAATACGAGAGTTTCATTTTGTTTTGTATAATCATTTTTCTATGATGGGAAATTTCAGTCCCTTATGTATGCTTGCTACCCCTTTTGTCCAAAACTTCATCCCTTCATATTTAGTTTACATTCTAACCAAGTTATATAACCTAGTTATTTATTTTTATTTCCTGAGCCAACATGAGAAAACACACCAATTAGTATAAATTGGGTCTTTGGGCATTACAAATAAACTCAATCTCTATCATGTAAGTCCCTATTTATTACCGAGTTATTTGTGTAACACCTCGTAAATTCGTGTCCGGTAATATACTGACACGTGTCCATACTCTCGTTTGTGCCTAATGTTGGCCGAGAGGGACTATTTATGTCAACATGCCAAAGTTTGGCCTCTGAATAACTCTTACGAATCGTAAAGCTTAATAGCTTACGGGTCGTAAGGATTTAATAATATTATAGCTGGTAGTCGGTTACGAACTGTAAGGATTAATACCTTACGGAATGTAAGAAGTTTAAACATGTGGGCGCGTTAAAGGCTTACGAATCGTAAGCCATCACCTCTTACGGTCCGTAAGGGGTGCAGCTGGCAGAATTGGCAGTCTGCCATGGCAGCCTGCATTGTGTGACACCTTGCTTGCGAACTTAACCCATTCTCCTACTTCCAACATGTCCTAAGACACTAATCAACTCCAGGAGAAGCTTGGGGACACTTGGCATGATCTAGAGCATCATGTTCAAGTATAAATAGCATCCCATTCCTTTCATTTTCTTTGCACCTCATTACTTCTTCCTCTCTATCACTCTATCTGGAGCTTGCTTCTTCCTAGAAGCCTCCTACTGAGTTCATATTCCACCTAGAACACTTGTAAGTGTTCTTTCACAGTTTGTTTTTTTCTAGGCTAAGTTATTAGCCGAAAGTCAAGCAAATTGACTTTTCTTTGACTTTCGGTTTAGACCATTATGGTCCAACCATTGTTCGAGTGGAACATGGCTACGTAATCGTAGTTAGGTAGGTAGTAATCTCTCAAAATGGCACCTCCTGAAAATCACGTCAACTAGGTCAAATGACGGGTCAAAGTTTATTTACTTAAAAAGTCAAAAGTCAGTTTTAATGTAAACTGTATAAACTGATTATATAAATGTTATAATCAGTGTTTTGACACTTAAATAAGTTGGTAATAAATACTAGAACATGTATGAACATGCTCGGCTCGTTATTTTCATTTTTAAGGTTGGTTCGCAACCGAAAGTCAAGTAGTTTGACTTCTGCTTTGACTTTCGATTCTGACCTAATTTAGCATAGTTAGCTACTGAATTTAAGTTGTATTATGATCGTATTATAATGTAGGATAACCCTATGAGGTTATACTACATGATCATAATCAAATTCTGAGTTTATATGCAAGTTTCTATAATGTGCCTACTTTGACCAAAATGTCATTTTTGCATAAAACCTGGTTTTAATCGACAATGAACTTGAAAATTCTTTACCTATTGATATGTTAATATAATTAACATATATTGGTATTATGATTCTGTTCATAATCTGAGTTTTGATTAAAGACCGTAAATTATGTTATAATTTGACCAAAAAGCCCTTTTGGCCCATCGTATGGTTTTTAACTATAACTATCAATCAGAACTTATTACCTACTGATATTATAACATAACTAAAGTGTTTTCACAGAACGTACTTGATCATAACTTGGATTTTTATACAAGTTCTTAAACTATGTCACTTAATGACTAAAATGCCCTTATGGTGCATATTTTGATTTGAAAACCTTAATGATCATATAAGTTGATAACCTACTAATGTTACAACTTATTAAAAATATAATGTCATATAGAACTGGTTTATAACTCATTTGGTTACCCGGTATCGCTTATATGCGTATGGTTAAGCTTACGTAACTAGTTTACCGAAACGGGTCAAATCCTTTCAATTTTATTCAAATTCCAGAATGTATATCGTTTACCCATATTATACAAGTCTTAGTACTTGTGGGGTTTAAACAACATTCTATTCCGGTCATCGTTAATCAAGCGTATCGTATCATTTTCGCTAATTTAAGTTAACCAGTCCAAGTCTACGACTTGAATGGGACCCGTTAACATTCTAAATTGGTTATTATACCATTCATTCCAGACTAAGGTCTTCCGGATTGCAACCAACCTTAGTTGATTTATAATGGCTATGCTTACTTTATTATCTTGCATTGTAAGATATACTTAAGCCAGGTAAATACTCTTAACCTATTTTCCCAATACGGGCTTGGGATACGGTAAATTATTACCGCTTGGCCGGGTATTGGATCATATGTCAGATTGTGACTAGAGAATCTGCATAACTCGTTTTAATCTGTTTTGTCTGGTAACTTAAACATTGAGGGTTAACGCGACCGTGTCCTGGATATCCTCGGCTCATTTAAGTTGCTAATGGCCACGACTAAGCACGGGGTGTAGGCATACACCTGACAGATGCTAATGCTATTTTAAAATGTTTTCTTATCCATATTGTAGGTTATAGTGGTGTGTCGGTTAATCATGTTATTCGATTTCTGCATCGGACCCCATACGTATTGACAGGCATGTAAAACTGTATACAAGATTATTATAATTGTCCCGAGTTACTTATGAAAATACATGTGCCTTGTGCCCTTAAATCAATTTTGAAATATTTTCAAAAGAGTCGGTTATTTGTATTTACCAGTGTAAACTGACGTATCTTCAAAAGACTAAGTGACAGGTTGCAAGGTTACGAAATAGGCTGGAAGTGCCCGGTAATGCTTAAAGAGGAATTTGCAACTCCCTTGCATAGAAGCCTATAATCTGTTATGTCATTTTGTAACTTTTCGATCCGCCTGTGGATCTTTTCATATATTATCTGTTTGTATAATATTTTAAACATTCGGACATTTATATTGTAATATTTAAACCCAAGACTTACACTGTGCTATATTGTGTATTGATATCAATTTGTTTGGGAGACAACGCGGTATTAGTTAGTAGCGCTATCAGGTTTGACAAATCTCACACCATACTCAGGGAGTCGGTCGTGAACTAAGGACCTTAATCATTTTGGATCAATGTTGATAGACGTTGATGAGGGCACAACAAACATAATCAGTCATATCGGTACCGAGTTTATTATTTCTTGACATGTCTTTAAAGCTAAACACGTACATGATTTACGTTGAACAAAACTGTGAACTCACCAACTTTATATTGACACTCGTCTGCATGCTTGCAGGTCGTTAGGTACATCACTGTATGGGAACTTGCAGTTTGAGGAGTTTGAAGTGTCATGGGACGTGTTGTTCAATGGAAAATTTTAATACTTTGCATTTGAAAACATTTTGGGTTATTGTGTGAAACAATTACATTTGCTTCCGCTGAACACATACTCTGTTTGAAACGTTTAACTTGAAATACACTATTCATGTTGGACATGATGATTGTGTTTTATATTGTTTACTATTAGTTCAACATGATTAGTGGCTAGATCCTGGTACGTCACACACCCCACGGTAAAACCCCACATGAGGTAATTTGGGGGTGTGACGGTATAGGTGCTGAAAATAAGCTTAGCTCACTTCTGGACACACATGGATTGCGTAAAAATGCAAGTTTTGCTAGTTATGATTTCCAAATCGAATTTAGAGCATAGAGATTTACATATAGCATAACTTTGTCCGTGGGTGTTCTTTGAACTTGAAAATTTTCATGCTGATCATACATGGTGAAAATAAGACTCGATTAACATTTTATACTTGTTTGAATTTTTGGTGAATTTTTTACTGTTTTAAAGGAAAATAATTTCGGCAAAAATAATAAACGACCTCAATAAATCACCAAACATTACAAGGATGTTAAGTTTAATATGGACAACATTCTGAAAAAGTTTGGGGACCATTGACAGAGTTTGAGTTTGGGTTCAAAAATCACACTGTCGCGGAGTTTCGGTAGCCGGAAATGTGGTGTAACGAATTCAGAAACTCTCATTTTTTTTCCAAGAAGTTCCTGGAGATAATGGGACA
Source organism: Scalesia atractyloides (assembly GCA_947069175.1). Lineage (NCBI taxonomy): Eukaryota > Viridiplantae > Streptophyta > Magnoliopsida > Asterales > Asteraceae > Scalesia > Scalesia atractyloides. The sequence goes on from CAMTDV010001633.1 coordinate 25,269,675, forward strand.
CTTCTATGAATGTGAGAATTTATGAAAGTTGAATCATTTTGGGCGCAAATTGTTCGTTTAAAAACAGTTTTTCGCGAATTTACTAAAATTAATAAATTGATTTTATAAATTTTCTGAAAAATTTTTCCAGAATTCTATATATTTTTACCAATTTATATAAAAAAATCTTAGAATTTTGCAAAATATATCCAGTGAGTAATGATTTTCAAAATAAAAAATCTCACTATTTTATAGAAAACCGTCAACTTTAAACGCATAACGAACCTGCCGGAATTGTGAACTGACTAACGACTAAATTGGTAAGTGGAACACCAGAGTCATTCTGGATTGTACAGGACAAAATGGGTACTTGGGATACATTACACGCCAGTTTGGGAGATCCCCCGACGGCGAAAACGAAAACTTAAAATCGGGTAACTTGGGATCCCGAAGCATCCGAACTCCCTTAATATAAATTAATCATTTCTAATAGACAACCCATTAGTATATTCTATATGATCATGCCATTTTCCAAACATCTAAAACAAGCGACTAGCACGCAAAACGGTGCCCGGAAGCCAAAGTACCAAACTGAAATACGTCACTAAGATAATACCCACAGCCCTACTATTATGCTATAGGCCGATTCTCAGATGCTTATTCTCATCTGAACCCAAATTATTACAATTACCGATTTGAAAACTGTATTTGGTAATTAACCAAACACGAACTGATACCAAGACTGAAGGGATAAGACCTTAATACTTACATATCTTGTGATTGTTGTGCTATATACTACGTGAGTTTCACTACCCTGCTTTCCAACTGTTTTCATGTTTTACTTAGGGTGAAATGCATGTTACATACATACATACTTGTACATACAAACATGTTGTGATGTGAATTATCTGAGTTATACTAACACACAAAAAGTCCCCACAAACACGAGTGATCAACTATATGCCGGTGGATATGTGAATGGTACTATTGGTCGAACCCAATTGATCTGGCACGAATGCCATGGGTTTTAATGCAATTGCACATGCCCATGCAATTCTGTGAACACGCTATGTGGTGTTAGCATAGCTACTTGGGGTGGTAAAGTGCTGAGGTGTTGGCTGTGGGACACGACACTTCAGAACAGTCAAGGTTTCACTTGTGGGCTTAGTATAATTTCATGTCTAACGTGCATAATTAGTCGGTTCAAACTAAATTGTGAAACAAACTAAAACAGTGAAACTCACCAGCTATTTGTAGTTGACCATTCAAACTTAACATGCTTTTCAGGTAAAACGAAAGAATAGTAAAGTGACGTGCGTGTGGATTTCCAGTTTTGTCAATTGAATATTACCGTACATAGAAGCATGCTTAGTGAAGACAAACAAATTTTGGGACACTAGTACCTGTACATTAAAACTTAGTGTGTAATCAAATGTTGTAACTGATGCTTGTGTTATGTAATACAATATCTTTTAAATAACGTGTTCGTATCATGTATCTATTGCACCTCACGTGCGCTTCCGCTGCGAGTCGGGGTCTGACAATATGTATTAGGTTTTTATTTATATGTGCAGGTTCTTATTCGTAATTCGTAAATCAATGAAACCATAACAAACAAGGTATGTCAGAACCTTTGTTTTTCTCTTTAATTCATAAGCAAAGTAAAAAATAATACCATACTTCAGGTTCGTGATGCTTTAATTGAGTTTTTTTTTTCTTAAGCTTTGATTTAGTCTTTTAGAATTCTTATGTTTTTCATATGCTTTGATTTAGTTTTTTAAAATTCTTATGATTTATGATCATTGTATCGCAAGTTAGATTTTACTACAAAGGTCTCTTCAAGAACTGTTACCGCTTATACGGTAGGGTTAGTGTAAAAATGGGCATTATCGTGAGAAGTGTAAGAAGTGTTATAAGTTATTAGATCTTGTGATTAATTATTGAGATCAAAAGGGGGCCAAATGTAAACTGTGCTTTATAATAGGGTCTTATTTGACATTTTGAGAGGTAATAGTGTCTTTTAACACATTCAAAAAAAATTGAATGGTAAATTTGGATTACTGACGGACTACCGGAGTATCATCATGCCACCAGCGAAACCACCCGATCATATCCATCTCCACTAGGCAATAATGCCTCACAAATTCAGGAAGAAACCCAATAAATATGGGAAAACCCACTTGTAGGAATCGAACCCAGGGCCTAGTAGTTCTAAAACTTTATCCCACCACCAGGATGCCACTAAGCTACAAACATACTCAAAATAAGGAAAAGTGTATCTACAAAACAAAACCCATGATCAAAAACCCCTGATATCACACACAAACCTTCAAAATCGAAGATCGAACATCAACTGGGAAATCGTTAAACCCTATTGTGTTATAAACGTAGTCATCTTCATTCACTCTTCATTCTTTGATTTGAACTCCATAAAATTTAGGGTTTGTTAAATTTACAACAGTCGTTGTGTTTTTTAGGTGAAAGGTCCAAAAACTTCAAATGTACAGTTTCTTATGGATTCAAGTAAGTCATCGATGCGAAACCGGAAGCAACGTATTGTGGTGGTTAAACCAGGTTTGATTTCCTGTTGATTGATAACTAGGGTTGTTTATTCTAACTGATTTGGTATGTTTTTGCTACCTCCATTCATCAATCTGGTGTTTTACGATTAGTAAAATAGGTGTATGCTGATCATTGTAGAGTTTTTTGCTCTGAATGTTCGTCATTATTGTGGTGTTTTAGTGTGATTTTGTTTTGAGGGATTATCATTGTGGTGTTTTAACTAACCAGAAACACACCCAGTAACAAGTTAATTTTTTAATTACGATTAGCAAAAGGTGTGTTTTTTGAAATGTTTGTTATTATGATTAGCTAAGTGTGTTATTGGGATTTTGATTTGGTGTTAGGGTTATTTCTTTAATTGATTTTGTTTTGACAACCATTGTAGTGTTTTAAATAAGCAATTGGTGTATTCACCGTTGTGGATTTATGAACATGTTTGTTAATCACTGTACTGTTTTAAAATACGGTTGTATGTTTAGAGCTTGTAATAATGATATTGTTCATTTCATTATTTTGACGTATGTTAAATGATTTTGAATGTTTGTGTAACCATGGGTTGTTAGTTAGGAGAAGCGGCAGACTTTTGAATATCAAACTTGGCAAAGGATTTAGAAACACCATCGAACATGCCATAGACTTGGTTGATTCGGCTGATCAAAACAAACAAGCGAGAAAAAGTCGACAGACAACCATCGGGTAATATACATCCATGTTTATTATATTAGTTGAAAAGTTAAAACACTGTATTCAATTGACAAAACAATATGCACCCTAATGGTATAACATAATCTGCAGACGGTAACGGGACAGAGAATCGGATGGTTGTGCCAAAGAAGACTAAAGATGTAGCCACAATGAAAATAATTACAAATGTCCCAGCACTTAAACCAACTAGTAAGTGTTTGCGACCAGAATTTCATTATTTTTAAGTTTTCCCCAAAATTGTTATGTTCTAAAAAGAAATACATTTTTTTGCAGCTGCCCCCCACACCTACCGGATAATGATGATGACTTTGTCACACTCGCCCACTGGTTGGCAAACAATTAGGATGAACAAAGGGAGGTGTTAAATGTCTGGATCCAACGTATACATATCACAGCGGAGTTCTGACACAATACATAACCCCCAATCGCCCAAGATGTGGAACATGACGATAATGAAGAGGTAATTACTGAATATGTCATAGCTACTAAATATGAGATGTGGTGTGATTTATAAGTAGGTATAACACATCAATTGTTTAAAACACTATTATATTATAAAACACTCTTCAGCTAATGTACTATATACTGTCATTTAAAACACTCTGTTCACGTGATTATATGTCACATAATATTTAAAACACCATTTAGCATTTGTGCCTACCTAACACCAACATTTCTTGCGGCAAAACTACGCTTGCCCAAACCGGTTGGACTGAAATTCCCGTGGCAAACAATGTATAACAACATCGACTGTGGTATCTTTTTGATGCGTCATATGGAAACATGCACAGGTACATTCACTTCTCAGTCCTATAAATATGTATTACTAATTTGCATATAGTATCACTAGTACAAAATCAATTGATTTTGGGCGGTGTAAACAACATTTGGGGGGGGGGGGGGGGGGGGTTTAGAAATGCCCAAAAAGGGATCGCTGGAAATGGATAACGTGTATTTCGAGCGCTTCCTGAAACCGCCCAAAATCAATATAAACCGCTTAGAATAAGTATCTCCAAAGCTGACTTAACTAGTCGCCCAAACTAGGCCAAAACCGCCTAGACTGACAAAATAATTTTATTATACAGCTAGATAATAAATAATCCAACATTACCTCAAAGAAATCACAATTCAAAACAAATAATCTGAACAAAATAAATAAAAAATAAAGAAACCCAAATATAACTTAAAAAATTATATAAATTCAGCCAAACGCGTGACCTAAACATGTTTGATGAGTCTCATACTTAGTTTACGAAGATTGTTCAAACTACAATACTAAGGTAGTCTCTAGTTCTTGCTTTTATCATTAAACACAATCGCAAAAAACCGACACATGATGTTTTCAACCAGCTTGTCAATTTCCACTCCAGTGATATCCGTTGTGTCGTTCCACATCTGAAAGGACAAATAAAAAATAAGTGAGATAAATACATATATGTAGAGTAACAAAGTCAGTATATATTAAACCTAAATCGGCTAACATCCAAACCCGTGTAACTGGAGGAGTATAAAGGGTTTAAATTCACATTGTAATATCCAGAAACCCAACTAATAAACACGAAAGCCAAATAATACAACTGTAAACCTGATTAACACGAACAACACACTTAAGTCAAAGTACGTAAAAAATAGAAAACTTACATTGTTTGGAAAACCGAATTGCCTTGAAACAACAAACTCGAACATGTTTCTAACTACTAAAAATCCACACTCCGATGATCCTTCTTGCTACTTACACTACATTACATTAAAAAATGAATTACTAAAATAACATTTAATTTTATAAAATGAATCATGAATAAGATACTTTAACCATCTTCCAAGTAAAATGGCCTCCAAATGAAGTTTTTATTGCATTTGTTAGAGAATAATGACTTTTATTCTTCTTGCCCCGCAAATAAGTAAAATCCAAAATCCAAAATCCAAAACCCAATGACGACTTCAAAAAGGAAAGATATGGTCATTGTAAAAATCAGTAATAAAATAGGAAAATTAACTTTATACATTAAAACAGAAATATATATTACCTATACAAAAATGGGGCAAGAAAATATTGTTTTCCCTATGAAGTCTGTAAACCTCGACTATGTGTTCTTTAACACTAGGCAAATTTTCCTCACACTTTTTCCCGGTAATTCGTTGAGTATTGAAGTAGGCAACTTGAGTAGGATTTTTTAGACGATGGCCATACAAAAACTTAATACCAATAAAATAAATATTATTAAGTTGCAAGATAAAAATATTATTAAGTTGCAAGATAAAAATAGTAACAATAGTAACTTACATTTGACACTAATGTATAAAGCTGGCACCAAGCAACCCGTTCGCTAGAAATTGCAACATACCCTCATATTCAACGTACTCAACTCGAGGACTAAACTCGGTTTCCGGGTACATCGCATGAGGCCAATTAATCTCAATGCTCATATCGCCGTCATAGTGTTTTGTTAAACGTGCAACCAATGAATTCATAATTTGAGGGCGTAAATTTTCAATATTCTACAAGGCGGTTTTTATGTCTTGTTCAAGCTTTGACAATGTCGGAGCTTGAGGTTCAACAAGAACCTCATGCGGGGAAAACTACATTATTTGACAAACAATTTTTCAGAAAAAACATATATATATATATATATATATATATATATATATATATATATATATATATATATATATATGATCCTGTAAAAAAGACTAAAAGTGTGAGAAGGATAGGAAAGATTATGGTGATGACACATGTCCCTATCTATTTTATTAGTTTAAGGGTAAGATGATAATTTAACCCATAATCCTAATTAATGACATAATTAAAGATATAATCTTATAACCGAATTCATCAGTTATTTTAGGAATACATCATCAGTTCGTATAAAACACCATACGAATTCCAGATAAGCACCACAACTTGAATCGTAATACAACCATGGTGTTCTAACATTTGTAATGATTTTTGTTATTTTTGCAGGTATAAAACCTCATACAGATTTCAAAAACACCATGAATTGAATCATAATACAGTCGTGGTGTTTTAACATTTACAATGATTCTATTGTTATTTCAGATTTTAAAACACCATGACTATAATCACATACTCTAGATGTTAAAACACAATGACTTGAATCATAATTCATTTTTTGCAATGCTATGGTGTCTTATTTACGTCATGGTGTTTTACTATAAAACACAACACCTTGAATCACAATACAATTAAAACACCATTGTATGAACATAGAAAAAACACTATGTACTAAAACATCTAATCAAAACGTAATTTTTTTCTCTACATAAGTATAACAATATGGTACTCATTTTAAAGATAAAAAACACTCGTTATTATGGTGTAATTTAAAAAAAAAACAAGTTACGTATAAAAAGTTATTGACGTTTAAAAAATAAAGGGGGAACTTGCATGTGACTTTCTAAATTTAAAAATGTTAAATTTACCTTTATACCCTTAATCTAGAATATTAATTATTAATGGTAAAAACTATTTACAAGATTGCCATTAAGATCTCAACCATTAGATTAAAAATCTAATGGTTTAAATTCTTTCTTACCCTTCTCACAAAAAAACACTTATTTTACAATAACCTTACCCTATATCTATACATTTAACAAAGTCCATACTTAGGGGACACATGTCCCCCATCTAGGGCCTCTAAACCTCATTTCCTGACAAAACTCTCCCTATTCCCTATCGTGCAATGCTATGGATGATCCATATTACGAAAATGGGTCAAAGATTGTGAACATATATAAACTTATAACCCGACTCCTTTCATTCTTTACCTCACAATCTCACCAAACCGATTAGGGTTTCTCTCTTTCTCTACCCAGGGTTTCTATCTTCCATCACACGACTCTATCTTCTCCATCCCTAGATCGCCTCCTGAAACATCTTCATCATCAAGGTTGGTTTCCGATTTCTTTCTATTAATCATCATGATTAACTGATTCAATTTATTTGTTTGTTTTTTTTTTGTTTTGCATTCGTTCTTAATCTAGGGTTTATTCATCTTCAATCATTAAATCTTTTCTAATAATTAAATTTATTCATCATAAAGGTACGAATCCCCTCTATATCTGTTTACATTCTTTATTGTTAATATCTCCTATGTTAATTACGAATCATTGTTTTCTTTCTCTTATTTCCTTTTATTTTTGTTCTATGTGATTTCATAGTCGATCTAATCCATCTCATATGTACTTCGTTTAAGTTGATTTTCGTTACTTTCTCATGTTTCATGTTCGTGATAATTGATTTTTCGTGTTAATGTTGTATTTGAGCTTAGTGATTTGATATTGTGATTAATCATCGGATTATGATTGTTGTGTTTCTAATTTGTTGTTGGGCTAGATAAATTTGTGCAAAATTTTAAAGTGTTCGGTTGTTTTTATTTCACTATGTTGTCGAATCTTTGTTTGAAGATTGGTTGAATATCATATGTGTTATTGGAGTTTAATGGTTTGATCCTTGATGTTTGAAAATTGACTTTGGATCATAATAATGGTTTGGTACTATTCATTTGTTTGTTGCAAAATTATTATTGTTAATTATTATTTCCTTATTTAGAGGATATATAAAGACTTGATTTTAAATTCAAATTTCGATTTGAAAGATAATATGAAAGTCAACGATTTGAAGTTAATAACATTAATTTGGATTGCATTTTTTGTTTGGTTCAATGTATCTAAACATGTTAGTGGTCTAAAATTTGAAATTGTATATATAACTTTTGATTAACTTCTTTCAGAATATTATATTAATTTTAAATTTAAATTCTATTTGACTTATTTTCTCTTTATTATAAACCAATTTTGGGTTGAAACTTTATGATAATTTTGGTAATATAAAGACTTAATAATTACCTTTTGAGGCATTTATATTTATATTTTTAAAGTTTAACAAAGTCAAATCCTAAATTGATTTGTAACTTCTTATTCTAATATCAATCAAATTGATTTTGGTAAGTTTTTATACTTACCTCATAAACATGGAACTGTTATTTCTTAAATGTTTATTCAATTTTTAATCAATAAATTATGATAACTTTAATTAAAATTCTTACCTAATATACGTAAAGAAAAGAACTGTTGAAGTCTTTTGATTTATTACCTAATCAATGTTTATTATATTTTTAGTATCTTATTTCTACTTACCTAAGTTTCTATTTGTTATAATTGTTAAAAATAAAATTTAACTTAATATATCCTAGCCACCTGATTTTTTGGTATTTTAATTTTATACATTTCATAATTCTATTTAAAATCATTATAATTGGTAAGTTTATATTTCTATATCATCTTGTTTACGCCAATTGGTATTGTAAATACACTTCACGGGATTTCATTTTTGGTCCGTTGGAATAGTAAGATGTTTGGTGGTCTTATAAATGGTTAGGAATAACAGTCACAATATGATGCCAAAAATTGCCTTAGTTTTAGTTTTTTTAAGAAATGAGTCTCATGCTTTCATTGTACAACATTTCCATTTTATTTGTTGCATATAAATGATAATGAGATGCAAATGATAGGTTTTTCCTTATTTTCCTTATTATGTTCATATCGTAATTCTTTTGTAGGACTTCAAGATTTTATATAGAAAAAAAGCTGACTCAATAGGAATTGTTTTTGCAAGATTTACACAAAGCATACGAGGTTGTAGGTGGTACAATTATTTTTCATACCGGTTGAAAGAAATTGTACATTTGGTTTAATCCTTAACAATTTAAACAAGAGAATAAACGAGTTGACTTCAATAAGAACAAAACACAAATGTTTCTTACATCCACTTTTAAATCATAGGCTGTAAATTGAATTGTAATTTACCAAAGTCATACTCTTATTAATACTTTGTAATATTTAATTTTCTGATCAATTTTTGATTTATTTTTCCATATGTATGTTTTATACTATGTATAGAGTTATTGGATCGTGTGATTTGATTAAAGACAGATATTTCAACAAGTGATGAGTGTGTTATAATTAGTCTACAAAAATGCTAAATTTATTGGTTTTAAAAGGTCAAGAAACAAAAGTAGTAGATTAAAAGTGTCTATCAAGATATTTTTCACAAGGAAAAACCTTTTTTGATCATCTGTTAATGTTTTCTGTTAAATTGTATGCCATCTATGGTTAGTGCATTGATTTTCTTTATTTAAAACGTTATGTCTTCGACATCATTGAGTTAAAAACAAGTTGGGTGCATCATCGATTTTTGATATAGACGTATATGTTCTTTTTATTTTTCTAATTTTCATGTTTTAGTATGTTGATGAACAACTTTAATCTTAGGTGGTGATTGAAAAATTACAAATAAACTTTAAATATTGTATACTAAATAGTATTTTATAAATTTTAAATCAATTTAAATGTGTATTTTATTTCGCAACGTATTATTTATTCAAAACCGCGAAGTTTACGGGAATTAGCACTATATGTTATAAACAACTTTTCTTTTAAGTTTGATTTTCCAATCTTTTTTCTTAAATATGTTCTACACATTTCTCTATTTATTTGAATGATGCAAGTTGAATTCAATCTGTAGGCTTCTTTTTCTTTTGGTGTTTTGGTTATCATATATCGTCATGGTAACAAGTTCATCATCACTATACTTGATCAATTGGCGTCTCAACAGGTACACACATATGTAGATGATTTTTTAAAGAAAGTTATTCTTCACATTTATTTTAAAGTAATGCGTCTTTTTTGTTTTTTTGTTTTTCAGGCTATACCGATATGTACGAGTAGGTTTATATGGATGAATAAGTTACAATCTTCAACTGTTACACTCAAATTTGATGAAGGTCATTCATGGTATGTTATTATCAAATTAATCGAAGATATGTTCTATTTCTCGGATGGATGGTGTGATGTTTTAAACTACTTCGGGCATCACATTTTCTTCATGATATTCAACTATGTTGGTAATCGTACTTTCATGTTCATATACTTCTCTCATGATCATAATGAAGAATGTAGAAAACCATTTCGCAAGACAATTCATAATCCTTCACAATTTCCAATGGTATTTATTTTTTTATACATGTCGTTTTTTATTTACTTTTTTTACATGTGAATATAAATAAATAATACGCCAATCTTATTCACAATATTTTTTATCTACATGTTATACCGAATACTTTTATTGACGAACATTATAAATTTCGTTTACCGAATAACTCTGTTACACTTATTGCATCTGAATTTCATCAATGGGAAGTTCGTATTAGGAAGATTGGTCCAAAATATTGTTTTGCTGATGGTTGGTTTAAATTTATAGAGGATCTTCGATTAAATCATGGTGATATTCTATACTTTGAAATAAAGGATTCGACACATTTTAATATTATTATATTCAATAAACATGGTCGTCAACTTTTGTTAAACAACGCTCCCTTGATTCAACAAGAATACGAACGTATTAGCAATGTAGAAGGTTATCTACAACTTAGTGACGATCCTAACTATCTTTTTTTGAAATGACAGTAACACATGATTTGGTTTTATACTATCCATCTATATCTTTAATTTATTATTATTATTATTATTATTATTATTATTATTATTATTATTATTATTATTATTATTATTATTATTGTTGTTGTTGTTTCTATATCATAAACTTTACAAATTTGAACGTTGTTATCAAATGTAGATCCTTCCCAAATTAATTACCGATTTAGGTCGTTTAGATGAGTTTTCAGAAATAAAGATCAAAGTTGTTGAAGGAAATACTTGGGTTAAGAATCTTTGTACGTGGAATATTGATGACCAAACAAGGTTTGTGAATCTATTACTCATGTCATTGAGTAATTTTATTTTTCCTTATTTTTCAACATATTTCAATATATTAGTAAAAAAATATTTCTTCATATATTTTTGTTACAATAGGTACGGTGTTGTTGGATGACATGATATCATTGAAGCCGAACATATTTCGTTAGGTGATGATTGTTTTTTCAATTGGTCAAGAATGACATCGAAGTTATTGGTTACAAAGCTCCGGCAAGCAGAAGTGTTACAGTAATAGGCTTTTTAATTTATGTCACTCCAAAAAAACATATTTCCTTTGTTTACTTATCGTTTGGTTAATTCATATGTATCCTACGATGCTTTCATTGTTTTTTAAAGTTCATTTCAGATTTCCATAATAAGTCCATGCGTACAGTTCCTATATAATCAGTACAAACGTCATTTTTATCTAAAAGTAAGAAACATATCATTTTTCAACACCGCGAAATTCACGGGTATTAGCACTAGTATATATATATATATATATAGGGTAGTGTTATATAGAAAACCATAAAAATTAAGAAAACCCTAGAAAACTCAACCTCCCGACATTTGTTTTTTAAATAACGCATGTAATATACATGTTTTTAAGAGTTTTGGCAAAAAAAAAAAAAAAAAAGCGCCGAAGGAATATTTTTTAAAAAAATAAACAAGTTTCAGCATTTTTTGTCTAACACATATTAGTAACAAAAGTTGTTGAAACTTGTTTATTTTTTTTTAAATATTCCTTCAGCGCTTTTTTGTTTTTTTCCCCAAAACTCTTAAGAACATGTATGTTACATGTGTTATTTTTTTCAAAAAAAATGTCAAATGTTGGGTTTTCTAGGGTTTTCTATCTAAACTTATCATATATATATATATATATATATATAGAAACGGGATCAGGAGAAAACGCCTAGAAGTGTGAAAACGGTGAGAACGATTTTTAGCCACAAGATCTTTATGATTTGTGGCTAAGATTGATGCGGTGACATTTTTGTAAATAATAGGAACTTTAGAACTATCAGAAGGGGTAATATAGGAAGATCCAAACAAAGGTGAACATGCTAATCACATGCCATTTCGCCATCATATTTAAACACCAATAACTTTTTATACGTGATTATTTTTTTTTTAAATTATACCATAAAATTCTACATTTTTTTATCTTTCCAACGAGTATACTGTTGATATATTTTTCGAAAAAAAATTAACTTTATTTTATGGCATTTTGAAGTTTGTTTTTTTGGCGCTTTTGAACTTTGTTTTTTATGGCGTTTTGAAATTTGTTTTTATGGTGTTTTGAACTAGATTTTCATGTTTTATGGCGTTTTCTGAACTTAGTGTTTTTATAACGTTTTCAACTAGGTTTTAATGGTTTTTTCTTCTTCTGAATTTGGGTGTTTTATGGCGTTTTCAACTGGGTATTTTCATGGCGTTTTTTTTCTAAATTGGGTGTTTTATGGCGTTTTTATTGAACACCCAGTTCATGTCATTTTTTTTATTTCAAAAGTATAGCAATAGTATACTCGGTAGAAAGACAATAAAACACTCAATTTTATGGTGTAAATTTAAACAAAATCACATATAAAAAAGTTACGGGAGTTTAGAAAAGATGGTGGAATGTGCATGTGACTTGCATGTGGATGGTCTTTTGCATGTGAGTGGCATGTGCATGAACTTTTTAACAACATTACCCCTTAGTGTAAGTTAGCACCAACGCCACATGTTAACACCAAAATCGTTCTCAATGTTTTTCCACTTCTAGGCGTTTTCCTAGAAATCTCACCCCTGTATATATATATAAGAACTATCTCATGCAGTTCTTCTAATCCATCAACATCATGTTTAGTGGAAACATCATGTACACCAAATAAGAACTACATTAGTTAAAAAAACAAATTATTAGTACATTGGTTCTTTTATATATAAACACACACATATATACATAGAGAGAGAAAGAGAGAGTTATAAAAAAAATTATTGATTACCTCATCACCAAAAGTTTCAATTATAGTCGTATCAATTTGATAACATTCATGACTTTGGTCATTGTTCAACAGGAACCTCTAACCACAAGAGCCAATAATATTGTTATAATATAAACCAAAAATTATTATAAATGATCTACTACCCGGACCCAAGAAACCCGACCCAACACCAAACAAGGATCCTAACCTTAGGCCGATAACATGTGTTGTCCTGAGCTGGTTGCGTCAATGCTGGATTCGGAGAAGTTGCTTCAGTGTTTGAAAGCTACAATTTAACAAACGTATTAGAAAAGTCTACTAAGAGTAGAAACAAACAATTATATAATTTTTATATTACAATACCTTTACCAAAGAAAGTGGCCACTGAATGAACCAACCAATAGCATCACCTATATATTTAAGTGCATCATAGCGTGAAAGTTCAGGAAGAGACGTTTTCTTGTACAACTGATAGATTTCAGCTACTTGGATTTTCACATAGCCCTCGGCCATAGGTCTCGTATGTATAATCCTACTCGGACTAGGATGAAGATACGCGGTCCCGACTATTTGTTCTCTTTTAGAAGGGCATGGGTGTAACTATTCACATAATGTTGGCTCCTACAAAACGATATTACATTTTCAAAATAATATTATATATAAACCATTTCGTATATTACAACATCGTACAAATATAATCACCTCAATTAATGGATACTGAATATGACATCCACCAGATGTATCGTTCTCGCGACAACTATTGGGGCTCGAGTCCAACCCACTGTAACTTCTTGTTTGATTGGTAGGCATGTTATCTTGATATTGTTGTCTACTACCTTGAAACAAGCAGTCTCGAACCTGTAATCAATATAAACAACAAAGTATGAAATGGGAATAATGTTCCAATCAAGGGACTAAAACACATATTAAAACATGTTGAGAACAAATTATAGACATAAGAAAACAAGTTGTGTTTTTATATTTACTGCTATAGACATAAAGTTCAGATGCTATGAACCATTGTATAATGTTAAAAGTAATATCTAACTGTATATGACCCAATTAGCCAGATTATAAAGTCAAATTTTAAGATCTAGCTATCACATAATGTAATCATTATTTAACAAATAAATTACCTATAATCTTAGAAACCGTACGCGACCGGCCTCCGTGCTCAAGTCCTAATAACCTGGTTAGTGGATCCTCTTTGCCAGAAAAATAACTACCATCATCAATCATTTTTCTTTCGAAAACAGCCTACAAAACATATATACAACTATTAGAACATTTGACATTAATATATATTATCAAACAAATAAACATTACTTACTAGTTAAATTGACTCTGCTCGCGTGCTTTCACATAGTGAATACAACTTAGTTTTCCGAATTCGTTTTGCTCCACTAACAATATACCTTTTGGAGCGATAGTCTTGAACATTTTTAAGGAAAGAATACACAGGTACAAGTTGCAACCATATTTTCTCAAGGCGAGGGCTCAAAGCCACAAACCCGGCGCGTCCTAACCGAGTTGGGTTTTTGTTTGCCTTCGCACTTGCTCTTGCTTTTCGACTTTTTTTCTTCACATTAATAAACAAATTGTTATTATGTTATAGTTACATATGTATAACACTAGTTATTAATCACAATATTATATGTAATTCACATATACCTCAAATTTTCCCACTCCTTTGGATGACAAATTCCTTCCAATGCTCGAATCGAGATTCATATACGTCTCAAAAGGAGTTAAGCCTTTCCTTACAAATTCTGTTGTAAGGTAACCCCGCCAATTTGTATGACGTTTTCTTAGAATTTTTTAGTATGAATTTTTTAGGAGCTTCGCTACCAATATGCCATTCTCTCTACATATTTACAAAACAAAAGATTAACAATGATAATTCATATATCTAACAAAACACAAATTTATATACCTTGATATCTAGCCAAAGTTCTTCCCATTTTTCCTTTCCAAATTTACCAGACGAGATGTAATACAAAAATTCAGCTTTCAATTTCACTCCTAACCATGAAGTGATCATTGGCATTTCTGCCAATTGGTTGCATTAACTGATTGAGTTCAATTGTGAACTCACAATCCTTCTTGGAAAATGTGGCTGCCCCACGTTTCCCACGCTTTGACATCTTAGATAAATTATACAAAAGAAAAACAAATTAACAAACTCATGAGTAGTTTAACAAGCTAAGGAATAAAGAAATTATAAATTGTTTTGTTAATGAAAAGGTTGATATGTAAAACAAATGAGTGAGACACATCTACTTGTAAACAAAACTTGTTTTGTTGTACATATAGCAATGCCACGTGTACACGATGTTAGCACCTTGTGCCTTTGCCTTTAGAATCTAAAGACCTTGAAGCGTCTCATACTTTTTTGACAAATCAACTTACAAAACAGTACACAAATAGTAATCTATAAACAGTTGTATCATAGAACATACAAGGCCGCAAGAATGAAGTGTTCAAGTTCAAAGGGAGATGTATCAAAAAATTCCAGAAAAGGGAGGATACAAACTCATCATACATCAAAGATAACAGCCTACCTTAAATGCCCAAAAAACATATATAACTTATTGAAAAGAAACCAATCTAACTCAAAGTGACTTAACATATCAAATATGCAACTTACAAAAGGGTTCAGTTGGTCACATGTTAATTTATTATAATAATATGTCATATTTAACACCTCATCTATCTGGACTTTTTCTTTTTACAAATCCAACGAAATGTATTATTAATCACAGTGGACTAGGAGAACCAAAATACACAATTCGACAAAATCACATTAACATACACAAGATACTCATAAACCCCACAAAATCCAACATAAAGACACCACACGTGGAATCACGTTCAACAAAATCCAACATATATTCAACTTTAACTACTTCTCAGAAGAAAATATGAACATAAACATATATACTCAAAAATAGTGAACTTTAACTAAAAGCCTGCAACAAAATTGAAGATTTAAGAAAAAAAAAAAACTGTGGTTCTTACTGAAGAAAAGGGAAGACGTACCGTATGAGACTGTAGAAACTGTGCGATGGAGATGAGAGACCAGGATGGAGGTTTCTTCAATGGAGGTTTATTTCAAGGGTTTGATGGAGGTTTCTTCAATGGAGGTTTATTTCAAGGGTTTGATGGAGGTTTCTTCAATGGAGGTGGTTTATTTCAAGGGTTTGATGGAGGTTTCTTCAATGGAGGTTTATTTCAAGGGTTTTATGATTAGGCAGGCTCTAATATTACTAAAATTTCGATTTTGGCGGACTGTTGAGTTTCCATATTTATATACTCTTACAAGAAAAGGTCGGTGGCACATTACAATTCTGCCCTTTGTCTAAAATTACTAAATTAACCTTCTTTTCAGTCTACATATTACAGATCCACACAAACAGTCTTTTGTGTCTTCACGTCGATCAACTTTCCAGGTCCACACAACCATCGTCTTCACTCTTCATGCGCCGAATGGCATCAGAGTCCACAACAACTGTGAAAACTACTTCATTGTGGCTAACATAATCCCTAATACGACGGGAAAGGGCAGAAAAGATAAAATTGTAGCAAGAAAATCGGAAAAGATGTCGGAAACCTACTGTGAAACCCTAGCCGACACAGACCAGGTCGAGAAAACCACATGCAGCGCTAGATCGGTACTGCAGTGATCTTAAAACACCGGAAATAGCCTACGTAGTAACCGATGTAAACCCAGATGCAGTTATTATTTATCGTTTAGCTAATATTTTGGGTCCTCGGAGGTCACAGTTGTAAACTCGGGACTCACCAGAGCCGACTTCGTCATCGTTGTCGTCCGCCTCGGCTGTGAAACACCGTGGAGCTCCGGCTTCGCATTTTGCTTTTTATGGGTTGAAATTGGGTTATGTTTTTGGGATTGAAATTAATTTGGGGGTCAGAACTTGAAGAAAAGATAAAATGCCTGACGTGAACAGAGGTTATAAATGTGATTGAAATCTTCTTTTACCGACAAGTAAACCACTCACTATATTTTGTGTGATTGAATATTTTTTGTGATTCAAACAATAGAAAAGGAAAAAGAAATAAAGTTAGAAAGTTTTATTGTATCATCACAAAAAGTATATAATAATAACTATTAGAACATGTAAAATATAAACGAACATGCTCTTAAAATTATATTATATTATCTATATATCTTAAAGCACAAAGTCGTTGCTTTTTACTTAAATGGCCCTTCCGTTTTACACAAATGTCTACCTCTCCTTTTTGATTCTTTGTCTTACTCATCAAATCGCATGGCTTTTACGCCACCGACTCCCATCACAACCAAGGCAGCAACCTACTGCATCTGGCTTCATTCAGGGGAGATGGTGCCGGAGGAGATGGCCGGACATCGCCGAAGAATTTGATGAAAATTCTACAAAATCGTCAACCACTATCGATCAAGAACCTACTGCGAAACACAATAACCCACCATCTATATTTTCTTTTGGTGCCGGAAACCCTAAGATGAACACTTCACTTGGTGGGTGATTCACGCCGGAAGGCATGTTTCAGGTCGTAATGGGGTGACTGCCATGTTATTGAGTTGAATCGAATACGTCAGAACGCGCGTTTTCATATGGTTAATGCATCACATAACCTTTGGACTAATTTGTTCGATGTTTGCAATGTACCCACACAGCAACGCGCACGGGTCTAATTACTAGTTATGTATTAACAAGTTATTAACGTATCATAAGTTATTAATGATCAAATTTATGATAAACTAAATTTATATTATAAATTATTAATAAAATGAAATTATACATTATAAATAAGTAACTACTTTAAGCTTAGGGTAGTTGTACCCTTGGCTTTGGGTGATTTTCAAAAAAAATAGAATTTTACTTTTTAACCCAAGTCTTTCTATTTGTTGCAAAATTAACTTACAAAATTGATATTGTTCACCTAAAAGCCAAAATTTTTCTTCTTTTACAATTAACCTCACAGCTTTTCTACTTTTCATCTTTCGCAAATTTTCGATTTACATTTCGTTTTTTACGAGTTATCATGGAGCAACGTGCTTGTGTGGTTTAACGTTTTTACGTTTCATTTATAATTTTACGAGTTAACACAGCACAACATCCATGTGTAGTTCAAGGTTTTTACGTCTATTGTTTTTCATCTTACAGGTTCGTCACAACGCGTGGGTCATTGATCAACGTAGTTATTTTTATATGTTCTATGTTTCAGTTTATTGCAATTTTAGCCTCACAAAATTGAATTTTTAATTTTAACCCAAAACTTTTCATCTATTACAATTTAACCACACTATTTTTTTACTTTCAACTTTGATCTCCTATACTTTTCATCTTTCGCAAATTTTCGTTTTACGTTTCGTACTAAATTTGCAACTTAACACGACGCACCGTGCGTGTGTGGTTCAACGTTTTTACGTTTCGTTCATAATTTTGTGAGTTAACACGGCGCAACGTCTATGTGTGGTTCAAAGTTTTTACGTCTATTTTTTCTCATTTGACAGGTTCGTCACAACGCGTGGGTCCTAGATCGACTTAGTTATTTTTTTATATGTTCTACGTTTCGGTACTTTATATAGTTGTAACATATGTTTTGGGAGCCTTTAATTTTTTACTATTATTATTATTATTTTTATTTTTTTTGCATTTTTCACTTTTAAACCATAGGTTTTTATCTTTCACATTTTAACTCCTTTGTTTTTTTTAGTTTTAGCCCAAATCTTTTCAACTTTTTTGTTTAACCCCAATACTTTTTTTATTTTTAACTTTGGTCTTCCATACTTTTTATCTTTTGCAAGTTTTTCGTTTTACGTTTTGGTATAAATTTGATTTACTTTATGTTTGATCAAATTACAATGCTTAAATAGGTTAAATTGAGTTCAATCAGATACGTCAAAACGTGTGTTTTCATATGGTTAACGCATCACATAACGTTTGGACTAATTCATTTGATGTCGCCGCGCGATGTTATTGCTAGTTATACATTAAATAATAAATAAATAATAATATATTATGTCTTGATCAATATGATCTGTATAGAAATCTTTACGGACAAAAAAAATGGTCATTAGGAAAACAATAATCAATATCAACTAATTTCTTTATATATCTTATAAAAGGCGGTAGGTGGTTCTGATCATGTCATTTTCACATGAGTCCAAACTATACAAATTTCAAATATTTTCTTACTTAATAACTTTAGAGCTTATCTTCTATCACATTTCAATTCTTTTGTTTAAATTACTTTTACGACTTTATTCCAGAGCGTACGAGATATTATACTCTTCTTTACGTATACCTAACCACGTTAGTGTCACGAACATAACGTGTGTGACAAAGTCAAAAATAAGTCATGTCACGAGTAAGTATCACACGTTAATGTCATCATCCTAACACGTGTAACGAAGTCGCAAACGCGTTGTTGCCGCCGCACGCGCGACGCGAGTAAAAAATCTAGTGAGATATACATTAATTGGGAAGGGTTGAGAAGATACCATTTTCGAAATAATTAAGTGAGTTTTAATTTTGAACATATCTTTATGAATTCAAAATAGAATAAACTAATTTTAGGTACTGGACTGTCATTATCTCTATCACATTTCCTAAATTCGATGAACACTAACTATATAGTATTTTTAAGATAGATATTACGTCTATCACATTTTCTAATTACGTCTATCACATAGTAATTATATAGTATTTTTAAGATAGATATTACGATTTTACCCCGGTTTAAATTTACGATTTTATCATCAGTTTAAAATTACGTTCTTACCTTCTGTTCAAAATAAAATTATGCTTTTGCCCTCAGTAAAAAACTACAATATTGTCCTCAGTTCAAAATTACGTTTTCGCCCCGTTTAAATTTCTAGTTTCGCCATTAGTTTTGTTTTCTTCCTCCCAGGTAAATTACGATTTTGCCCTCAATTAAAATTTACAACTTTTTCATCGTTTTTTTTTGCTTCTCAATCAAATTACAAGTTTACCCCTAGTGTATAGATACAGACACAAGATGGGGGAATAGTGTCAGGCAGCCATTTGACACTCCCTCATTGCCCAATCAATTTACGATTTGATCCCCGCTTTAAAATTACGATTTTGCCCTTAGTTTAAATTACATTTTTACCCCCAGTTCATAATAAAATTATGCTTTTGCCCATAACAAAAAATTATAATTTTGACCTAAGTTCAAATTTACGATTTTTAACCCTTTAAATTTATAGTTTTGCCACTATTTTCGTTTTTTCCCTCCCAGCCAAATTACAATTTTGCCCGGAATTTATATTTACATTTTTGCCATCATTTTTCTTTGCTTTGTTGTTTCTTTTTTTTTCCTTTTCCGCTTTATGTATATATTATAGTTATTATTGCGCCAAACTATTAAGAAAAACTTTCGTAATTTAGTTGGTTGTATGAACATTTAAATATAGCGAGTGTCTCGGGTTCGAAGCCCTTCGTGAGAAAGAAATATTTTTTTACCTGCTACCAAATAAAAGTTTGAGTAAATTGAGTGTCTCGGGTACTGAATAGGTACCGAACCGTACCGGGTATATTCGGTACCGGTACCGATTCCTATTTTCCCTGTTTTTCGGTACCAGTACGGTAAAGGTATTTACTGGTAAATACCGGTACCGGTACCGAACGGGTGTATTCGGTACCTGTACCACTTTTCTCCGTTTTCGGTACCGATTCTTTCGGTACCGTATTAATCCGTTACAAACGAAACGAATCGATAACATCCGAATTCCCCGCCGCATAGCGCGGGGAATTTCACTGGTTGTTATTAATACATATTACAGTGCTAGGAATTCTATATGAGTTCTATTATTCATAGTTAATGTTATTTTTTAAACCTACGAATATTCTTTAATTATTATTCTTTTTTATTATCTGATACATAAAAAAACGTTCAAACAAACAATCATAAAATATTAAGTGATTACTCTAGTTAATAGTTTGTAACTAATATAAGTATAATTGTTTATAATGTTAAATAATAGTATAGATAATAGTTTGTAACTAATATAAGGTATAATTGTTAATAATGTTAAATAATAATATAGATAATAGTTTGTAACTAATATAAGGTATAATTGTTAATAATGTTAAATAATAATATAGATAATAGTTTGTAACTAATATAAGGTATAATTTTTAATAATGTTAAATAATATTAGTGTAATACTAATAATAATTGTTAATAGTGTTAAATAATAGTAACTAGTATTTAGGATCCGTGCTTTGTGGTGGTACTGTTCAACCGAACAAAAAGTAGATGTAACAACGTTGAACCAGGCATGCGCATTGCGGCTTGTTAACTCGCAAAAATTAGACCAAAACTTAAAATAAAGAAAAAATAATTAATCGACTTAGGACTCACACTTTGCAACGGGATCGTCAAACAACTACAAAGGACATAAAAACGTTGAACCAAACACGCGCATAGCGTGTTAACTTGCATTTACACAGGAACATAAAACTTATCTTAAAAATTGTGTGTTAACTTGCAAAAATTAGATCAAAATGTA
Organism: Scalesia atractyloides; assembly: GCA_947069175.1. Lineage (NCBI taxonomy): Eukaryota > Viridiplantae > Streptophyta > Magnoliopsida > Asterales > Asteraceae > Scalesia > Scalesia atractyloides. Next base: position 25,291,203 of record CAMTDV010001633.1, read on the forward strand.
AATTATAAAAAGGATAACTAAGTCCATGTAGGACCTGCGGTTGCGAAAGGATTGTTAAACCGCAAAATAATAAACATAAAAACGTTGAACCGCACACACCCATAGCGTGTTAACTTGCAAACTTTAAACCAAAACGTTAAACATTATCGTATAAAGAACTAAAAAGGTAAAACTAAGAAACTTAAACTTTAAATAATAAGATTAATGAAATTGAAAGGGTCATTTTGTAATTTTTAAGGGTATGATGTGTAAGAAATAAAAGATAAGAGGTCAAAATTTGTAAAAATAAAAATTGAATAGCAAATGCCATTGTGAAACCTCTTACGCAAATTAATAGATGGGAAACGTAACAATATCGATCAAAGAAATGTCACTAAACGAAAATTTCCTTAAAAAATGAGTATCCGATCCCGTATACTTGAGCCACGTTCACTTCCACTTCTTGATTCAAAATCCTACAATTATTTAAAAAATTGAGTTAACGACTTTAAATTAAAGTTATGGTAGAAATAATATATACATATCAAACCTTAACCATTGAGTTTAACGTGGTGGGTCAACATATATCCCATCGGTGTGGTCAGATCGTGAGTAGGTGGCGCCCCTAATTGGCTCAACTAATGGTTGAATACCAACAGGAAATGGCGGTAGGTCGTTGAAATGGTCCTATTCTTCCTCGTCGACGACATAATCAACTACAAGGATACGCCGTTTGCCTTGTAAGACGATGTGGTATCTTTTTTTGCTCGGGTCATTTACAAAGAACACTTGTGTGCAATGTGAAGCGAGAATAAATGGTTCAGATGGATAGTCATTTGTTGCAAGGTCTACAAGTGTAAAGCCATATTTGTCAACTTGAACACCTGTACTATTGTTCACCCACTTGCATTTGAACACATGAATGGTGTAAATGTTGTATTTCAGCTCCCAAATTTCTCGAATGACACCGTAATAAGACTCTTTGGCGATTTCTAACCTTACATTAGGATTCGTCCTACGTATCTACTTGTTGATGCTATTAATGTAACCCCGCTATTCTGCGTTGTACTTTTCTCATCTTGATCTTTCGTGTAAAATGTATACCCATTGATGTTACCCTTGGTAAGATTTTACTCTATAGTCCGGACCTTGCCCCAATTTTTCCACAAGTGTTTCGACAACTGATTGACCATCAGTTACCTTTTTTCATCCATGAAGAAAACTCTTTGTTATGCTTAATTTCATGACACATTTTGCTCTTGTTTGGGTAGGTTGATTGTATTAACTTCAAGTGTTCATTAACATACGGAGCAAGACAAGTCATGTGATTTAAGACATAGAAATGCGCAAGTTCTAAATCTTCCTAACTTGGGTTCAACATTTTCATACCCACGCCTCCTACCCCTTGAAGTTTACCGGAGTGACGAGATTGTGGGGTGACCAATACTTTTGACACCTTCCAAATAACTTGTACAAAATTCAATCACCTCCTCGTAAGCATATCCTGTAACGATACTTCCATCAGGCCGATTGTGATTTCTTACAAAAGATTTTAAGACACCCATATATATCTTTCAAAAGGGTACATATAACGCAAAAATACAGGACCGCAAGCCTTGATTTCTCCAACGATGTGAATCACCAGGTGAACCATCACATCAAAAAAAGACGGCGAGAAATACATCTCTTATCACACCCCAACCGATGGCGGAAACATTGGGGCGGAACGAAAACAAGATTGCAAGAGACTTCATAACACTATTTGTGACAATATTTCATAATTCAAAATTTCATTAATAGTAGAAGGATAATACATTGTCTCAAAAGGAAATATAACCAGTAACGAAATGATGAAACAACAATAAACAAAGTACATAAATTTAAATCTAGGTGTGTTTCTAATCCACCCTAAATAACATTCTTCAACGGCATCAACTAGTTTCCTGCAACATGTATTAAAATAATATATCAACAAAAGTTGGCGAGCATACAAGTTTTTATACATAGCATAATAGTGAAAAAGAGTTTGTCTCATATCCAACATGGTAACATTGCATAATTTGGTTATTATCATACTAACACGTGTTCAATATATGTCAATCCAAAGTCTAACGCAATCGTGATTACCCAACATCGTCGAAACGATAAGGGTGTAAAATAGTTTACTTAACAATACCACAAGAATACAGGCGGTGCGTTAATCCTATAGCGCTATATTTGTTAAGTGAGGCTAGCAAAGTTAATGAGCATATGTACACAAGTCTGACATAGCATGCGATAACAAGAATAAAACAAGTATCATGTCATTAACGGATAGAGTATGTGTGTAACAAGTTTAATCATGATTTCGTGATTTGTAATAGTGTACATGTTGAACCCAAAGTGTATAAATGGAAAATGGGATCAAGTATACTCACGGTTTTGCAAAGCTCTCCTTAGGAAATTCCGTGAGAAGTTGGATGGTTGGAGGATGAAACACCGAGTTATCCTACACGAGGAAACATAGGTGTGTGAGCACTCGGTTGATAACGGAGGATTCAGAATTTAAAGTATGCAAAGTTTGTATATGAGAAAGTAATCATCTAGTCTTAATACACCCGTTTTTGACACTATGACAACCCGTATGGGCGAATGTGATTTCATAGGTTTAATTACCCATTACAATCGTAACGGTGTGTATAAGTTTTAGACAATATAACTTAATGCCAAGACGAGTAATCACGTTGATTAACATCAAGGGTTCGGTTATTTAATTCTATATATATATGTAGTTTATATAATATAGTCTAAGCTAAGTCCATCATTAGTATTATAGAAGTCATATAAGTCACGCATGGAGGTAAGATGATAAACATCCATTTAACCTCATTTTATGATTCATCGATACACAAATTGTCACAAGAACAATTTGGATGGTCAAGAATGAAGTAGTAAGAAAGAAAGGTACTATAATCACTATATCAAGTAGCCAAGTGAACATGAACCCGGTGAGCCACTTCCGACATGGAAAGAGTTAACTAAGTGTCGGCGGCTAGACGAGGTTAGGTTACTTTCAAGCTAGCAAACCACTTGAGATAGGGATGGCAAAACATCAAGTGAGGTGGTGGAATAATGGTAGGATAGCCAAGGCTTCCAAGTTATTCACACTCATACCAAAACACAAGTCTTGTCTCAAGAACAAGCTTGGATGGTTTCAACACTTGTGGGTTTAAAACCCTCATAAAACAGAAAGTTTGGAGGAAAACATCACCGCCAAATTTGTATGAATCAACCTTGGTTAATCTCACTAATCATGGACTTGATTAGTGGCATAAGACACAAATTTGTATGTGAAAAATGTAAGCTTATAAAAGTTCATGAGTTCTTCATCCAAAACAGAAAGTTTAGACCTCAAAATGGTGATGTTCCACCTTGGTTTTCCATGGAAAACCTGTGGAAACAGTCCTAGAGGTGTTCTAAGCTTTGTAGAGGAAGAAGAAGTGAAGAAAAGATGAAGAAGATGAAGTGCTCACTTTAGCACTTAGAGCAATCTGCGTTGAACTTGGATTTCCAGAGAATAAGAGAGTGACTTGAGAGTGGGAATGAGTTTGGAAAGTGAAAATGGTGGTGTGGAGGCTTGGTTTTATAGTGGTGAAGTAGGGTTTGAGTTTTAATGGAGTTATAAGGTGATTGGTGAGTTTGGGAGGTGGAAAAGATGGCTAATTCGTTGCTGGTAAACAACTTTCTGTAGATCAGGGGGCTAGGTGCCCTGCGTAGCTCTAAGGAGTTATGGCTAGGTGTAGCGCCACACCCTATTTTGGGCAGATTTGCATTTTAGTCCTTGAACTTTGGTTTTCCCCCATTTTAAGTTAAAACTTGTTATTTAAGGTGTTTTTGGCATGTTCTAAGTATATAACATGTATATGAGTATAAATTAAGTATCGAGAATGCATCATGAATGTTTGCACGTATAATAAGTATCAATTGCGTATAAATGAGTAAGTTATAAGTATAACAAGTGTGTATAAAATATGAATTTCATTATGATCAAAGTCTCGGATTACAAATGTTGAAATTCAAAGACGTACACGATACAAGATACAAGATACAAGTTTCCATAAATAGAATTACGAATATACTTTCTAAATAAGGAAAGTACAAAATGCGAAGCGTTACATCTCTAGCTCAATGAGTGTGATGATAATTTCTTTTTGCCATACATCCAATTCCTCGGGATCAACAACTTTTGAGTGAATCATGTTAAAAACAAACAAAGTTTTGTGATTGTGTACCGTGTGCTCTCTGGTAACAATCCACGGATAGCAATTGGAATCATATGTGTCATCAAAACATGACAATCATGAGACTTCATACCAATTAGTTTACGGTCTTTCAACGACACCAACCTTTTAGTGTTTGCAGAATAGCAAGATGGAACTTTAATATCATGTAAACAATTACAAAACTTTGTTTTTTCTACCTTTGACATTGTAGAACACGCAGGTGGCAGATAAATACGGTTACCTTTTTTTTTTTTTGGGGGGGGGGGGGGGGCAAGCTCTTTATGTATACCCCTTGCTTCCACGTCTTTATGAACATTAATGTAACAACCCGCTTTTTCGTAGCTCGTTACTCTCGTTACGCCTAGTACCAGAGATTCGGATCATAATGTAAACTATATCACTTACTACGCTACATCGCATATTTTCGCACTACATCGCTTATTTCAACACACTAAATCGCACCTCACAACGCTTACAACGCACTTGCTAATACTGTGACAATCGCGTGATGTTTCCAAGACTACTCAATCGCTTAAACCACAACGCGACACTCACAGGACTTGGGAACTAAGAAGCATACTATCTCACTTATTTATTTTATTTAATTTAAATTAAACGCTTAATACGCCTAACTTTTCGCCAAAAGTCTTAACGCACTTAACCTAACTAAAAAATCGTACAAAAATGGCAATAGTCGCACGAAACGACATATTTTTGGTATTTTTGGCACGAAAATGGTATTTTTCACCAAAAATGCATTTTTCGCACGAAAATGGACATTTCCGCACGAAAATTTCATCAGACTACCTTCACTCATCTCCTCCTATAAATACCAACCCTTGCCATTCGTGCTCCTCTGCTAATATTCCGCACCAAAACGCTCTCTAGCTCGTTTTCTCTGTTTCAAGTAAGAAGACTACGTTTTTTCACGCAAATCACAACGATTTTACACGAGTTTATCTCCGATTTCATCTAAACATCTTCTGTTTATGAAAACCTTCATCTTTTTCATCAAACTTTCTGATTTGAACTTAGATTTACACTTAACCGAGCATGTTTTAGTTAGCCTTGGCTTCTCAGATCTGAAACCTTGTTGTTTTGAGCTCACAAGGTGTTTATCTTGGCAAAACTGTTTTATAAAATCGATTTTTATACCAAAAACGGATCAAACTGACTAATGTTTTGTTCACTAAGTAGTGGAACGAGGCGTTGTCAATACCGCCATGAAATGGACTCGAATTACATCCGTTTCATACGAGATCAGTTCCGGTCGCAAAAAAGACGCAAGAACAGTCACTTGTGCAAACTGGACTGGCTCGCACGAATCACTTTGAGTTCGTACGACCCAGTCCGAGTTTCCACAAACGACTCACTCGCTCTAAAGACCTCTTCGGCACCAGGTTTGACCAGTGGCCTAAGGCTGGAGGGATGAACACTCGACTTCCCAAAGAATGACGCGAAAACACTCGATTTTGGACATGAAACATGCATTTTCGCACAAAATTTTCGCATCACGTGAAAACTCATTTCGTACGAAAATATTTGTTCCCGCACAACTCTCCGTTCAGCACTCCGTAGACTGATGCACTTCTGTTTCTACCCGCAGGCTAACCCGACACTCTCCTCACTCCATCTCACTCGTGTCTGTTGTTTACGCACTCACTGTGAGTATACTTGACCCCTTTTTGCTTTAAACGCACTTTTTGTGTGTAACATACGTTCATATCAAAATACACAACACAAACTAAACTAATTATCACACGTGAATACGCGTTACACATGGCTACACATGATGCTTGATACATATATACTAGGACACTTTTTCGTTAACTCCAACCTTAGCTAGTATGGTACTATAGATTGGCTGACACCCGACGGGGTCTAGCTAAGAAGTCACAAATCACGCTTACCAGCCTTCTCTCGGAACTTAACATGTGAAATTTGTCTTGTTTAGTTTATATGTGTTTATCGTGTTTTTGTATATGGTATTTCACAACGCTTTTCTCTACTACGCTATTATAACAAAACCTATATGCTTGCCAATACATTTTTGTATTGACTTTATTTTAACGTATGTTGCAGGTTAAACACAGGTTATCTCGAATCAAGATTAGGACTCTCTAGAAACCCACTAAATAAATCTAGGTTGTCAGATTTGGTTGTTTAAGAGAGATGTAATTTGTAATGATTGTTATGAAATGTTTGTTTAATTGTATGGGAAGTTAAACTTATAAATATTGTCATTTAATAGTTGTTATGGATTCTCTTGAGCAATCTGATTCGCCTAGTGCCGCACCCCGATGATTCCGCCATCGGTTGGGGTGTGACAATTAATACCATCTTTAGTTTTTCCAGGAATGTCTAATAAAAAGCCGATCAAGCTATCACAGACATTATTTTCTATATGCATAACATCTAGACAATGTCTAACTTGTAAATGCCTCCAATATGGTAAGTCCCAAAAGATTGACCTTTTTTTTCCAAATGGTATCTTTATCAACACGAGTTCTTTTTCCCAAAACAGTATCTAGATTTTAACTCGTGAAAATGCATCAAAACTCTTAGGTGCTTTTCCTGTCTCGGTACTTCCATTAAAGTCCGTCATGTTATTCCGATAACTGCGACCATGTGGAAGGAATCTTCGGTGTCCCATGTATACTATCTTTCTGCAAGTGTTTAACCACACCGAACTCTTCACAAACTGGACAAGATTTTTTACCTTTAGTAGTGTATCCGGACAGATTACCATATGTTGGGAAATCATTTATTGTGCAAAAAATCATGGCACTCAATCTAAAATATTCCTTCTTATAAGCATCATACACATTTGCACCAGAATTCCATAGAAGATTTAGGTCATCAATCAAAGGGGACAGATAAACATCAATCTTATTAGTGGGTTGTTTCGAACCTGGAATCAACAACGACATCATTATGTATTTTCGTTTCATGCATAACCATGGTGGAAGATTGTAAATGCAAAGAAGAACCGGCCACATATTGTGACAACTACTAGCATTTCCGAAAGGATTGATTCCGTCAGAACTAAGCCCAAACCTTATGTTCCTAAACTCGTTACTAAATTCTGGATATTTCCTATCAAAAATTTTTCGTTGAAGTGAATCCGCCACATGTCTTAATTTCCCATCTTTTATACGCTCGTCTGAATGACATCGTAATAATTTTGCTTCTTTCTCGTTTGAAAATAATCGTTTCAGTCTCAGTATAATTGGAAAATACCACATTAATTTAGCCGGTGGTTCCTTTTTCGCCACATCGTTATCATATTCACCGGTTTTACTTTTTCTCTTGTACCTAGGTTCATCATAGACAACACATTTATGAATGTTCTCGTACTCATTTCTATACAAGATGCAATTATTCGGACATGCATGTATTCTTTCAACTTAAAATCCCGTCGGATTCATCATTTTTTTTGCTTGGTAAAACGAAATTGGTAACTCGTTATCTTTTGGAAGAATGTCTTGCAAAACAACTAATAAATCTGTGAAACTTGTATCACTCCATCTATTTTTTGCCTTCAAGTTAAACAACTGCAAGTTTTGAAATATTACAACCTCTATATAATGGTTTATCTGCATCTTCAAGTAATTGTTGTAAGTTTACTTTATCGTCGATATCATTCTCTAAATCATTATACATAAATCTAAATTGTTATCATTTAAAGTGTCATTGTAACATCCGTCAAAAACCGGATTTACCAAACCCGCTCCGTTTATTAACCGAACAATCAATTAAAAATTTCGTTGCGTATTTAATGCCCAAATTATTTTTAAACGATACATAATTAATAAATATATTGGAATATATAATTTATATTTGAAAAAGCATTAAAAATAGTGGTTTAAAAATCAAACAAGGCTGCCGGGTTTCGAACCCGGGTCAGCCGGGTCAAACTGGTCAAACAATGACTTAACACTCATCCATCAAACCACTCCGCCACTTGTATTCTTTAGTAATATATCCAGACAATTAATTCAAATAATGAAACAGAAATCAAACCCAGTCAACTGACGAGCCCAAATCCATTGACGCCGGAAAATCCGACGATTTCGTTAAACGTCGTCGGTTATCTGTGACTTAACGTAAACATTAACCTCAACATCAGTTATAACTGATGTCCAGTCCGCGACACAAGTTATAACAGCCAGAAAATCATTAACCGACGAATCAAGACGGAAAACGGACCAAATTCGCCGATGTTCTGCCCTATAAATACCCCCTCTAACCTCTGTTAGCTTTTTCGCTCACAATCACACTCTTTCCCGACGTAATTTCACTCGCCGGAGAACTTCTGTAACTCGCCGGAAAACCGAGCCTTTCACCTTTGTGTACTACTCTAACAACTGAACACCCAGAGCTCATACCGAAGCCACCCACACTCACCTCAAGCTCGCTGAAGACCCTCTGTCGCAGGACACACATCGCCGGAATAGCTTGCTGTCACCGGAGTTTCGCCGGCGAAACGGAGGAGCCACTGTTCGGTATATCTTACACTTAATCTCTCGTTCTTTTTATTTATCGCACATGTAATTAATCACAACACACTAAGGAACATGATTAAAATCGTTGAACCAGTCAGACACCGATTCTGGTTAAGTCTAACGAAGAAGACGAAGTTTCAGTATTGTATATGTTTAATTAAAATAAAGATATATCCCGGGTTAGACACACAGTCCAGTGGTGGACTGTGTGCAAATAAACACGCTTACGTCCCGAGTTCGATTCTTGTCCCACGCACACTCGCCTTAATAAAAATGTTCCTTTTTTTAACTGAACCGGATCCACTGCTTATAGATGTTAAGTTTAATAAAAACCGGAATAATAACCAAGAAAGACACACAGTCCAGTGGTGGACTGTGTGAACGTTTAAATCACATGTCACGAGTTCGAGTCCAGACTACCGCACCGGTCCGGACAAATATCAAACTTTTTATATAAGGCAGAAATGAAATTATTTAGTTTGTATATATGTATAATAAAAATCAGATTATTTAACAAGTTAGACACACAGTCCAGCGGTGGACTGTGTGTTAACCTAAACCACAGGTCCCGGGTTCGAGACCCGTGGAGAACACCGAGCGAGTCATTTAAATCGTTTTTGAAATAAATGATTTTCGGATTAATTCAATTAAGGTATAAATATAATTAAAAACAGAAATATTTTGGGTTAGACTCGTAGCTCAGTTGGTAGAGCTGCGTGCACGCGAACGGGAGGTCTCGAGTTCGAGCCTCACCCGGCGCACACAATTACACAATAAAATTGGTCAACGGTCAACAAGTCAACAGGTCAACAGTCAAAAATAAACATTTTTTTTATTTACTTTTATTTATTTATTTACATTAAAAATACTTAAAAATAACATTTTTAAGGTTAGAAAATAGCCTTAAACTCACAAAAATATATCCAACAATCCTACTAAAATTGATTAATAAAATCCGCTTACTTACCAAACCATTATGCCATTATCTAGGTTAGTTTCACTCGTGGTTAAAACCAACTTCGTGCGCATTCAACATCATCAACCGAACGCACCCAATGTGAGTGAATCTTACAACTCCCCTTTTTAATTACACGTTTTGGGGTGTGTCATGTGTCACTAAAATTAACTCGTTTATTTAAACTTGTGCCATACCATATTGGGATCTAAACTTAGATTGTATATATTGTTTGTAGTTATGTATTTCATATTGTCAAGTTATATGCAATTCATTCATTAGGCCCATCAGTTTCTCGTGGGAGACGAGTTGAGCAACGCGTGCCTCAAAACAAATCCATTATTGTTCGTGTGTGCATTATGTAATATTAAATGATTGGTGAATAAGTTTACATCTATTTTTACTCATGTGTGGTTGTGCACTTTATTTTATAATCAATTCAATAAACTTGTTCAAATGTTTTTCATAGAATTCACTTGCCAACTTTTTGTTGATCCAAAAACCATTTTTACACATGATACAGGTGAGCAGGATGAAGCAAGGAAAACATAGGAAATGCCTTAGAAGAAAACAATGAAGTCTAGAATGATGTTTAGGACATGATGTAATTATGATTGTATATTTCCCATTAAATTGTATTAATGGATATGAAACGTTATAATAAATGTCATGAGCTTTGATGATAACCCAATCATGCCCCGATCACCTTTTCCGCTGCGGGTCGGGGTGTGATTGATTGGTATCAGAGCCATGACTATAGGGATATAGGATAGGTTATTAGACCCTTAGAGCCTATACTATAGTTGACTAGATTTTTATTGTTTATGTGGTTACATGCAAACTTATGATATTTATTTGTTTCATATTTGTTTATACTTACAGTCAAACATACATACTTACATACACATTCATCATACATATTTCAATGTTCATATATTCAAATCATTTTCATACTTTCGTTATTCAAAGATTTTGTCGCAATTTTCAAATCCCATCAAAGTGAGTTCTGCGACGGGCATGTAGTAACTGGAAGGGTACAAGTACCGGTAGTCGGAACGTCCTGTCTAGGTTTGGCATTCATATAAATCCAATATAACGGACCAGTTTGCCTACCTGGGGACTAACGATGAGATTACGAAGGACCTATCAGGCCAAAGCATGCCACACCAAACGTCGTTCGAACTAACCCCACTTTGAGGTGTCACCGTGTCTATACCTGGGCACATTCCGAATATCATACGTTACATATTTCTCGATTTTCTCCGGGTTTTAGTGTACGTAACCAGGCTAACACATGCGAACCATATGAAAAACCCGGTATTCATGGGGGCCCACATGATTACGAAGGTGAAGTATGGCGGCATGCAAGGTCCAATTACGTGCAAAGCCCAAGACATCCTATGGATGTAGTAGACTTATTTTTCTATACTTATTTTATGAATGTTCATTCCTAAATACGACCCATGAACCCAAAAACATCCAACTCATACTCTTGATATGTATTCCTTGTAGATGTCTTCTAGTCTCGCCCGTAGGAAGATGAGAGCCGGAAAAGCTCGCGAGCGCATGGCTGCCCTAATCGCTCAACAAATGGCTGCCGTAATACCCAACATTGTAATCCAAGTCCAACAAGCACTGACCGCTAATCCTGTCAACCAAGAAGATCAAAACGTTATCAACCCTCCCCCAAATACCACTAAATGCACCTACAAGCATTTCAAATCCTGCGACCCTCCAAAATACGAAGGGACTGAAGGTGTCACCGCTCTCCTCCATTGGTTTGAAGAAATGGAGAACACTTTTCTAAATTGCGATTGCCCCGATGATCGCAAAGTGCGATATGCTACCGGTCGTTTATATGGAATAGCACTTACTTGGTGGAATACAGAGAAGGCCAAACGAGGCGTTGACGATGCTATGACTTTGACTTGGGAAGAGTTGAAGGAAATCATGACAAGACGGTTTTGCCCAAGGAGCGAAATCAAGAAATTAGAAGATGAGTTCTATTCGTTGAAGCAAAAGGAAGGCGACCACACCACATACAACAAAAGATTCCTCGAGTTAAATCAAATGGTTCCCAACTTGTTCACTCCCCTCTACCGTTTGATCGAGCACTACATTCGAGGTCTTCCGTCAAAAATTCAAGACTCTGTAATAAGTACCACGCCTGCAACTTTGGAAGCAGCAATGGAGTTAGCTACAGAACTCACCGAAAACCGAATCCGGAACAAAGACTTCAAGGAGGAGAAGAAGAAGGATAAGGCATCGACTGAAACTTCAAACTCCACCCAAACCGAATCCCCTTCTCAACCCATTTCTAAGAGAAAAAGAGACGGGCAACTTTTCGCTACTACCCAACGTAATCAACCAATTTCACAAGCCATACCCATCCAAACTATCCCAATCACTCAAGTAGCACCCAACTTAACTTACCCAAATAAGAAACCATACCTTGGACCTCACCCTCGATGTAACACATGTTTTTATCACCATCCCCTTACCTTACCTTGTCGACTATGTGCAAATTGTTGACGCTATGGTCATTTGAGCAAGGTTTGCCGCACCCCTCAAAATCAAATCTCTCCCTCTACTCAAAACATGATCCAAACCTATCAACAACCCCAATACCCCATGTTCCCATATGTTCGAGCTTGTTTCAATTGTGGCGACCCTACCCACTTTAGAAACACGTGCCCCGATTGGTTAACATCATAAACGCTCAAGCTCAATCAAACCCAGTTAACCAAGTAAATCAAGAAAACCCAATCACTAGGCCACCGGCAAGAGGAAGAGTTTTCAACATCAACGCCAACCCTGTTGAAGATAATGACGGCCCAAATGAAACCACCCAACTAGTTCCCTTCACCGAAAATGAAGATTCAACTCCAGCCGCTTAGTTTTTATGTTTTTCTTTATGTTATCTCAATTTTCCCGTATCTCAGTTATAAATTGGAATCTTATCCAAGGATCCTAATGCGAATTACTATTTCAGTTTGTTTATGTTTTAAAGTCACATAGAACTAATCATAACTTACGGATAAAGCCAATGAAAATTTGACAAGAATATGGTGGATTCGCCGCTGGTACTTCCTATATATAAGTATTCTTGTCAAAGGATCAGAGGCATTATCTGGCGGTTATGAGAAGTTCCATGTAGAATTTAGTATTGTCTTGATTGAAGTTTGTTTTGTACTTACTGATTTAGCATTTATGGCATCTTATCATTTAAAGAAATTAGATTGTATTCCATTTCTACATAGACTAACCTCTCCATCACAACAAACGAGAGAGGTATTGTCATCATTCAAACATGTATACTATCAGAATTAAGACTCAAGTTTTGGTTGTTGTGGTTGTTTTAGAGTCACATAGAACTAATCATAGCTTGCGGATAAAGTCAATGAAAATTTGACAAGAGTATGGTGGATACGCCGCTGGTACTTCCTATATATAAGTATTCTTGTCAAAGGATCAGAGGCATTATCAGGCGGTTATGAGAGGTTCCATGTAGGATTTAGTATGTTTTGGTCAAATTTTGTTCATCATACATTTCAGCGTATTACAATTTCATCATTTAAAGAAGTTGAGCTATGTCTCACTTCCACAATGACTAACCTCTCCATCACAACAAACGAGAGAGGTATTGTCATCATTCAAACATGGATACTATCAGAATTAAGACTCAAGTTTTGGTTGTTGTGTTTGTTGTAGAGTCACATAGAACTAATCATAACTTGCGGATAAAGTCAATGAAAATTTGACAAGAATATGGTGGATACGCCGCTGGTACTTCCTATATATATCTATTCTTGCCAAAGGATCAGAGGCATTATCAGGCGGTTATGAGAAGTTCCATGTAGGATTTAGTATTGTTTTGGTTGAAGTTTGTGTTATACTCCCTGATTTAGCATTCATATCATCTCATTATTTAAAGAAATTGGATTGTGTTCCATTTTCTACATAGACTAACCTCTCCATCATAACAAACGAGAGAGGTACTGTCATCATTCAAACATGTATACTATCAGAATTTAGACTCAAGCTGTGGTTGTTGTGTTGTTTATGTTTTAGAGTCACATAGGACTAATCATAATTTACTGATAAAACCAATGAAAATTTGACGAAAATATGGTGGATACGCCGCTGGTACTTCCTATATATAAGTATTCTCGCCAAAGGATCAGAGGCATTATCAGGCGGTTATAAGAAGTTCCATGTAGGATTTAGTATTGTCTTGGTTGAAATTTGTGTTACATTCACTGATTTAACATTCATATCATCTCGCCATTTAAAGAAATTGGATTGTGTTCTATTTCTACATAAACTAGCCTCTCCATCATAACAAACGAGAGAGGAACTGTCACCATTCAAACATGTATGCTATCAGAATTTGGACTCAAATATTGGTTGTTGTGTTTATTTATGTTCTAGAGTTACATCATAGAACCAATCATAACTTACTGATAAAACCAATGAAAATTTGACAAGAATATGGTGGATACGCCGCTGGTACTTCCTATATATAAGTATTCTTGTCAAAGGATCAGAGGCATTGTCAGGCGGTTATGAGAAGTTCTATGTAGGATTTAGTAATTTCTTGGTACATTGGTTGTGGCGTTTATTTATGTTTAGAGACACATCATAGAACCAATCATACTTACTAATAAAACCAATGAAAATTTGACAAGAATATGGTGGATACGCCGCTGGTACTTCCTATATATAAGTATTCTTGTCAAAGGATCAGAGGCATTGTTAGGCGGTTATGAGAAGTTCCATGTAGGTTGTAGCATTAGAAATTTTGTTTTAGGATATAACTTTATCTTTCCAAATATATCAAAACTCTTGCGCAAGAAATCATACTTAGTGAATCAACTCTGCTTATCAATATTTTTATCGTAGGCAACAAAAAGCGATTCCTGTAGCAGGGTACTCAACCCTTATAAGGAACGTTACCGCCTCAAACAAAAATTTAAACACTTACTTTTTTTCTAAGTATGTAACTGTCAAACTAAACACCATCATTTTAGTCAAATATATCACTACTTAAATTTCGGGACAAAATTTCTAAAAAGCAGGGGATACTGTAACATCCGTCAAAAAAACCGGATTTACTAAACCCGCTCCGTTTATTAACCGAACAATCAGTTAAAAATTTCGTTGCGTATTTAGTGCCCAAATTATTTTTAAACGATACATAATTAATAAATATATTGGAATATATAATTTATATTTGAAAAAGCATTAAAAATAGTGGTTTAGAAATCAAACAAGGCTGCCGGGTTTCGAACCCGGGTCAGCCGGGTCAAACTGGTCAAACAATGACTTAACACTCATCCATCAAACCACTCCGCCACTTGTATTCTTTAGTAATATATCCAGACAATTAATTCAAATAATGAAACAGAAATCAAACCCAGTCAACTGACGCGCCCAAATCTGTTGACGCCGGAAAATCCGACGATTTCGTCAAACGTCGTCGGTTATCTATGACTTAACGTAAACATTAACCTCAACGTCGGTTATAACTGATGTCTAGTCCGCGACACAAGTTATAACCGCCAGAAAATCATTAACCGACGAATCAAGACGGAAAACGGACCAAATTCGTCAATGTTCTGCCCTATAAATACCCCCTCTAACCTCTGTTAGCTTTTTCGCTCACAATCACACTCTTTCCCGACGTAATTTCACTCGCCGGAGAACTTCTGTAACTCGCCGGAAAACCGAGCCTTTCACCTCTGTGTACTACCCTAACAACTGAACACCCAGAGCTCATACCGAAGCCACCCACACTCACCTCAAGCTCGCTGAAGACCCTCTGCCGCAGGACACACGTCGCCGGAATAGCTTGCTGTCACCGGAGTTTCGCCGGCGAAACGGAGGAGCCACTGTTCGGTATATCTTACACTTAATCTCTCGTTCTTTTTATTTATCGCACATGTAATTAATCACAACACACTAAGGAACAAGATTAAAATCGTTGAACCAGTCAGACACCGATTGTGGTTAAGTCTAACGAAGAAGACGAAGTTTCAGTATTGTATATGTTTAATTAAAATAAAGATATATCCCGGGTTAGACACACAGTCCAGCGGTGGACTGTGTGCAAATAAACACGCTTACGTCCCAAGTTCGATTCTTGTCCCACGCACACTCGCCTTAATAAAAATGTTCCATTTTTTAACTGAACCGGATCCACTGCTTATAGATGTTAAGTTTAATAAAAACCGGAATAATAACCAAGAAAGACACACAGTCCAGTGGTGGACTGTGTGAACGTTTAAATCACATGTCACGAGTTCGAGTCCAGACTACCGCACCGGTCCGGACAAATATCAAACTTTTTATATAAGGCAGAAATGAAATTATTTAGTTTGTATATATGTATAATAAAAATCAGATTATTTAACAAGTTAGACACACAGTCCAGCAGTGGACTGTGTGTTAACCTAAACCACAGGTCCAGGGGTTCGAGACCTGTGGAGAACACCGAGCGAGTCATTTAAATCGTTTTTGAAATAAATGATTTTCGGATTAATTCAATTAAGGTATAAATATAATTAAAAACAGAAATATTTCGGGTTAGACACGTAGCTTAGTTGGTAGAGCTGCGTGCACGCGAACGGGAGGTCTCGAGTTCGAGCCTCACCCGGCGCACACAATTACACAATAAAATCGGTCAACGGTCAACAAGTCAACAGTCAAAAATAAACATTTTTTTTATTTACTTTTATTTATTTATTTACATTAAAAATACTTAAAAATAACATTTTTAAGGTTAGAAAATAGCCTTAAACTCACAAAAATATATCCAACAATCCTACTAAAATTGATTAATAAAATCCGCTTATTTACCGAACCATTATGCCATTATCTAGGTTAGTTTCACTCGTGGTTAAAACCAACTTCGTGCGCATTCAACATCATCAACCGAACGCACCCAATGTGAGTGAATCTTACAACTCCCCTTTTTAATTACACGTTTTGGGGTGTGTCATGTGTCACTAAAATTAACTCGTTTATTTAAACTTGTGCCATACCATATTGGGATCTAAACTTAGATTGTATATATTGTTTGTAGTTATGTATTTCATATTGTCAAGTTATATGCAATTCATTCATTAGGCCCATCAGTTCCTCGTGGGAGACGAGTTGAGCAACGCGTGCCTCAACAAATCCATTATTGTTCGTGTGTGCATTATAATATTAAATGATTGGTGAATAAGTTTACATCTATTTTTACTCATGTGTAGTTGTGCACTTTATTTTATAATCAATTCAATAAACTTGTTCAAATGTTTTTCATAGGATTCACTCGCCAACTTTTTGTTGATCCAAAAACCATTTTTACATATGATACATGTGAACAGGATGAAGCAAGGAAAACATAGGAAATGCCTTAGAAGAAAACAATGAAGTCTAGAATGATGTTTAGGACATGATGTAATTATGATTGTATATTTCCCATTAAATTGTATTAATGAATATGAAACGTTATAATAAATGTCATGAGCTTTGATGATAACCCAATCATGCCCCGATCACCTTTTCCACTGCGGGTCGGGTTGTGACACTCATTTAAATCGCCATCATTTAAATTGTCCTCGTATTGGAAATTTTCATATTCCTCATTGTCTAAATTAACCGACGTTGGGGCACTATCAACCCGTGATTCCCCATGCTTTGACCAACAAGTGTAACTAGGCATAAAACCATTTGCAAGCAAATGATACTCTATATCACTAATATTTTCGGTTTTTTGAAAGGTTTTACAAATCATACAATGACACCAAATCCAGTTAGAGCCAACATTTCTTCGATTAGCTTCAGGAACCCTAAGAAAAGTAAAAACGCCTTGCGTGTATATTTCAGAAGGACGCCTACCTTTGTACATCCAATATTCTCTCTCTTCCATCTAAAAATTAAAATAATCATATAAGTGATATTCAGTTTATGTACAAGTTGTTAATAGGTACCCTAAGGCGGTGAATCCTAACCCAGTTTTTTAATATTCTATCTCATATGTATACATTTTAACGAGTTTACTATTTAAGAAAAAATCGGCAACGTTTCCCTTTAACTCCCCAAGTATGCAGATAGACCACAAACCCGAAGGACTAGGGTAAACAACTGCCGATTCTTTCCTTAAATAGTAACACGTTAAAATGTGCACATGTCCTAATGAGATAGAATATTCAAAAGGCAGTCCCAACGGGGACAATCCAAAATTTATCTCTATTAGATAAATTTTGGACGAGTATACTCTACAAGGTTATCTTCAATGCATAGGTATTCATATACGCACACACTCGCACAAACATATCACACATACTAGGGATCTTCACGGTCTGGTTTGACGATTTTTAGATCAAATCTTATGCCAAAGCGTTAGTAACGGTTTACGAAAATCAAATACCAAACCGTTGAAATTTAAAACTTAACCAAGCCGCTACTAACAGTTTGATTTCACGCTTGGGCTTCGAAAGTTGGCAGAACTAAAATATAGAACTAAGTGTACCTTTAATGTCTTCTTATTTAATAATAATCGGTCAAACATTATAAATGTTATTGTATTTAGTTGATATTTTTTTGTCACGGATGAAAACAAATCTCAAATTTTTAAAGTAAATCTCAAATTTAGTGTTTGGATTTAATAACTTTGGATTACATTACAAAACAATCAAACAAACATTAAATGTGCTGATTATATATATATATATATATATATATATATATATATATATATGGAGAGAGAGAAACATGATCAAGATAAAACGCCTAGAAGTGTGAAAACGGTGAGAACAATTTTCAATCACAAGATCTTTATGCTTTGTGGCTAAGGTTGATGCGGTGACATTTTTATAAACAATAAGAACTTTAAAACTACCAGGAGGGGTAATATGGGAAGATCCAAACAAGCGTGCACATGCTTATCACATGCCATTTTCCCCGTCATATTTAAACGCCAATAAATTTTTATACGTGATTCTTTTTTAAAAAACTTAGATCATAAAAGCGTTTTTATATATTTCAACGAGTATACTATTGATATATTTTTCGAAAAAAATGATCCGGGTTTTTATGGCGTTTTGAAGTTTGTTTTTTGGCGTTTTAAACTTTGTTTTTTTTGGTGTTTTGAACTTTGTTTTTTTGGCGTTTTGAACTTTGTTTTTTTATGGCGTTTTTTACTGGATTTATCGCGTTTTCAACTAAATTTATGGTGTTTTCTGAACTGAGTGTTTTTATAGCGTTTTCAACTGGGTTTCATGGTTTTTTTCTTCTGAATTTGGGTGTTATGTGGCGTTTTCAACTGGGTATTTTCATAGCGTTTTTTTCTGAACCGGGCGTTTTATGGCGTTTTTATTTGAACACCCAGTTCATGTCATTTTTTTATTTCAAAAGTATAGCAATAGTATACTCGTTAGAAAGATAATAAAACACTCGATTTTGTGGTGTAATTTTTTTTAAATAATCAGATATAAAAAAGTTACGGGAGTTTAAAAAAGATGGTGGAATGTGCATGTGACTTGCATGTAGATGGTCTTTTGCATGTGAGTGGCATGTGCATGGACTTTTTGACAATATTACCCCTTAGTGTAAGTTAGCACAAACGTCACATGTCAACACCAAAATCGTTCTCACCGTTTGCATAATTTTAGGCGTTTTCCCCAAATCTCACCCCTATATATATATATATATATATATATATATATATATATATATATATATATATATATGATACACACATATATATTACCAATGTTTGTGGGTCGGTTTGGTTTATATGGTTTGGAATTGTTGAAACCGTAAACCGAACCGCTCACTACAAATTAAATTTAAAAAAGAAAAACCGTTCGTTAAATCAAACCGATAATTGGTTTAGGTGGTTTCACGATTTTAAATCGAACCGTTAACACCCCTAATACATGCATATATATAATCTTATAAAACTAGAATACATGAATACAAATTTTTTTACCTTTACCTCTTTTAATGAAGAACAAAAAGTGTTGAAAAATAATTCAGTTAAATCTACAAATAACAAAATATAATCAACTAATATATTAAAATCAACAATATACGTAAACATATATGTATGAATAATAAATATATGTAACTATGTACCTTCATATTACTGGAGGATGATTGAAAAGAGAAAAAAATGATGAGAAGAAAACAATTTAGAAGATAAATTAGGAGGAAATGATGAAAATATGGTAGTTGTTAGTTAGTGATATGTGTTGGTTTGAAAAGTATGTAGAATATGCTTCATATTTTGGGCGGTTTGGTGTAAATTCGCCTGAAATAATTAATTAAAAATATTAAAGGGGTTTTCTGACCACTTTTACATGTTGTTTGGGCGGTTTTATTGTAAAAAAACAAAAGAAAAAATATAGATTCTATAGGATCAATCGCGCAAAATAAATCCACAAATCGCCCAGAATAATCATTTCTCTACTAGTGTATGTGCTAAAACCAATATTGAATCATGCTATTTGTTTGGATAGGAACAACCGTGAAAGAATGGAAGTGTGGATTGTCATCTGAAAGAGACGTTACGGAAGAAGTGATGCCGGAACAAGAAAAAGAACTTGCAGATTTGCATAGGAATACCTTTCAAAAATCCTGCTTAGTTGTCACACCCCAACCGATGGCGGAATCATCGGGGTAGTGACACTTGGCGAATCAGATTAATCAAGAGATTCTATAACAACCATTTCAAAGATATTAATCAACATCCAATATCTCATACTATCAAACTCATAAACCTTCAAAATTACCATTACATTTCAACAAAATCTCTTAACATAAATCCAATTCGATTCCCCTAGATTTTATTACAAACTATTCTAAAACAAACTAAATAAAGCAAACTAAACTACACATGCAACATCCAAGGCCTCTAAGCTATAAATCATCAACCTGTTACATACGTTAAAATACAAGTCAATACAATTAAGTAAAGGTGAGCATACGAGTTTGAATAATACTAGCATAGTCGAGAAAGCGTTTGCGAAACAATCTAATTACATATCATGATACACCAAAACACTTAACATAACATAGGCTCATTTCTCATGCTAACTACCGTGAGAAGGCTTGCGCGACCATCCTAACTAGACCCCGTCAGGTGTTAGCCAAACTATAATACCATACTAGCTAAGGAGGCAAGTTAACGAAAATAAGTCCTAGCCACATGTTTCTAGTATCACGTATCGAGCATATACAATCAGATTATTCGCGTGTGATAAACAGTTTTGATTTGTGAAGTGTTTTTGATATAGGAACTTATGTAACATCCAAAAAGTGCATTAAAGCGAAAATGGGTCAAGTATACTCACAGTGGGTGCGTTTAGGTAAGAGTTCGGGATCTGCGAGGAGTTGAGAAAAGCGCCGGATCAGCCTGCATACGCGGACGGAAGTGCATCAGTCTCCGAATAGCTGAAACGGTTAAGTTTGAGTTGGGCAGTAGCCAAGTTCGGGCGAACTTGTGTGTAAACACACAAGTTCGAGCGAACTTGTATGATTTTGGTAAGTTTTGAGTCAAGTTCGGTCGAACTTGATGAGTTTCCTGAGAAACTTGTCAAGTTCGGGCGAACTTGCAAGAAATTCTTACTGACAAGATAAGTTCTGGCGAACTTGTTTAGTTTCCTAAGAAACTAGACAAGTTCGGGCGAACTTGTAAGAAATTTTGGAGAATTGACCTAAGTTCGGTCGAACTTGACCCATATGGGTGCAAGTTCGGTCGAACTTGACCAGTGAGCTGGAGATTCTCGAGCGAATTTGATGTTTTCGGGTCCAAAATCTTGCGTTTTCGCGTCGTTTGCTGAGTAAAATCAAGTGTTTATCCTCCAACCCTGTGCTACTGAGCAAACTTAGGTCGGAGAGGTCTTTTAGAGCTGTTTTAGCCGTTTTACAAAGCGTGGGCTAATCCGGGCGAACTCGGGGTTCGTTCGGATTAGTCCGGCTTGTGTAAACCAACATAAACGTCATTGTGCTTCCCGATCTGGGATCTTGAATGATAAATGCTTCGTTTCATATCAGAAAATGAACAAAACATCATCAAAGTCCGTAATTTTGTGTATAAATCGATGTCCAAAAGGTTTTGCTCAGATCTAAGCATAGATCTGAGTGAAAAACAGAAGTTTTATGTAAAAAGATGAAGGTTTTCGTAAACAGAGAAGATTTGTTGAAAATGAAGGCTGTGCCTTGTGCCAAAATCGTTGTAAATCTTTGTAAATCGTTGACAAACGTTGTTGTAGTTGAAATCGGGTTGCTTCTTACTTAGAAATTAGAGGGTTTTGGGTTTCGGGAGCTTTGGGCGAAGTTGCAGCAAGTTCAAATGAGAGGAATGAGCTAGGTATTTATAGGAGAAGGCAAGAAAGTGTGGTGTGGAGTCAAATTCGGCCGAACTTGTACAAATTGTACAAGTTCGCGCGAACTTGTAGAGTCTTTAGAGGTCATTAGTCAAGTTCGGCCGAACTTTCTGAGTCCTTAGAGGCTCAGACAAGTTCGAGCAAACTTAGAGGAGAAAAGGAATGTCCAAGTTTGGGCCAGTCAAGTTCGGCCGAGCGAACTTGACCCAAAAGTTGGGTTTTCCTCGTTTATTGCACGTTAGAGTTCGTTTGGTGATTTAGTTTGAATTAATTAGTTATATTAAACGTTAAATTAAAGCGTTAAGCGTTATAATTGATATAATAGTGCCATTAAGCGATTCGATTGCGCGAGAGCGATACGATAGCGAGCGTAATAGTAACCACAAACACACATAACATAAATAATATAAAACCACATAAATAATTGTGATTTGCGATGCGATGAGGTTAACGATGCGATTTAATAAGCGATTAGATGCGATATGACATACAATACCATAATTAATTAACATAAACTTTATTCTCAACCGAACCTCGGGATTACAAAAGATAGGTACATCGGAAAGACAAATGAAAAGATAGCAACGAATTTTTTGAGTTGTTACAGTCTCCCCTACTTTAGGGAATTTCGTCCCGAAATTCAAGTAGTAGCTGTAACAAATAGATGCGGGTACTTGGCCTTCATATCACTTTCCAATTCCCAAGTAAACTCGGCGCCGCGTTGCCCCTCTTATCGGACTTTCACAATAGGGATGCGAGAGCGTTGGAGTTTCTTGGTCTCTCGGTCCATGATTTCCACAGGCTTTTCCACGAAATGGAGAGTCTCGTTGATTTGCAGATCTTCGAGAGGGACATGCAGATTTTCTTCGGCTAAGCACTTTTTGAGATTAGACCCGTGGAAAGTCGGATATACATTATTGAGTTCCTCCGGCAGTTCGAGTCGGTAAGCCACTTTGCCGATCCTTTCCAGAATCTTAAAGGGTCCTACGTATCGTGGCGCTAGCTTTCCTTTCTTGCCGAAGAGGACCACTCCCTTCCAAGGTGCAACCTTTAGGAGAACGTGATCTCCCACTTTGAACTGTAGGGGCTTGCGGCGTTTATCGGCGTAACTCTTTTGACGACTCCAAGCTTTCAAAAGATTGTCTGTGATTTGGATGTAACATTTGTCAAAAACGGGTTTTCCAAACCCGCTCCGTTTGTAATCGAATATCAAGTTATAAATGTTTCGTTGCGTATTTATGTCTATTTTGATTTTTAATGATGCATAATTGATAAACAAACTAAACTATAAAAGTTATAATTGATAAAAAGTAAAAATAAAATAATTAAAAAGAAAATGAGGCTGCCGGGACTCGAACCCGGGTCAGCCGGGTTTAAACTCAAAGCTTTATCACACACACATATAACCACTCCGCCACTTGTTGTTTTCTGTAAACATTAGAAAACAATTAAATTTTATTATCTATCATAAATTAATCCGGTTACGCCAACTGTAACCGAAATCGGTCACCAAACGTCCAAAAACGTTTGATAATACGCGGTTTACCGATTATAACCGCTACACCGACGTCTCCAATCAATTGAGCTTTGAATGGACTTGAATTCAAGAGTGGATCGGTTTTATAACCGAAAACTTTCATGTTCTGAATTACTTCAATCAAAGACCCCTCTCACGACTCAAACACACATTCGCACAATTTTCAGTTCGCCGGAGAAGCTTTTTGGACTCGTCGGACTTTCGCCGGAAAACCGTATTTTCCACCAAATCAGTGAGTCACTCAATTCTTTCGTTGTCTATCAGTTGTTAAGCTGTTACTAACTCAAACCCTTCAATCGGAATCAATTTCAGACGACGATATCGGATAACTCACTCTCGCCGGAAAACTTCTGAAAATCCTTATCTTCAGCTGTTAAACGGTATAGACATTCAAACCTTCTGTTAACTCTTGTTTAGTACTTCAATTCAACAATTAGCTAATCAAAACTGTTAATTTGTTCGCTCAGTTGAAGTTCATAAAAACAGAGCCGACGCCTTGCCGGAATTCTGAGATAAATCATTCCTCCGGTATGTTTACTTCCAACACCGTCTCTGTCATTTCATTTTAGTCTTATGAATGTTTGTTAATCGTTTTAAAACAAGAAACAGTTGAGTAAATTGCTGTCTGTAAAATTAGCGAAGAAGATGAAGTGTGTTAACATTATAAGATCAATTAAAATCGGTATTATAAACGGGTTAGACACACAGTCCAGCGGTGGACTGTGTGCACATACAAATCACACGCCGCGAGTTCGATCCTTGACACACGTATGCTCTGTAATTAAAATGTTCTTTTTCTAAATGAACCGGATCCTTTTCGCAATTAGATGTTAAGTATAATAAAAATCTGTATATTAAACAAGTTAGACACACAGTCCAGCGGTGGACTGTGTGTAACGTTAAAGCACAGGTCCCGGGTTCGAGACCTGTTGGCGACACCGGTTCGATGATTTAAAACATTTTTGAAAATAAAAGAATTTTGAATAAACTGAGTTAGTATATAAATATAATTAAAAACAGAATTATTTCGGGTTAGACACGTAGCTCAGTTGGTAGAGCTGCGTGCACACGAACGGGAGGTCTCGGGTTCGAGTCCTGCCCGGCGCATACATTTACACAATAAAACCGGTCAAAAAGTCAAACAGTCAATGGTCAACGGTCAACGCAAAAGTCAACATATTTTTATATTTTTTATTTATTTAATCTAATTTAAAAATCAATTAAAAATACTTAAAAATAATGTTTTTTAAAGATAGGAAATAGCCTTAAACTCACAAAAATATATCTAAAAATCCTATTAAAATTATTACTAAAATCCACTCATTTACTATATCTTCCGTTATTATTTAGGTTAGTCAATCCTCGTTGTTTAATTCTTCCAACTCGTGCGCATCTCATCATCTCCAACCGAACGCACCCAAGGTGAGTGAATCTTTACAAATTCCCCGTTTTAATCACGTTTTTGGGGTGTATCATGTGTCTTACCATTTATTATATTTAAATCATTGTGCATACATCATATCATGAACAAATGTGTATTCAGCTTGTTTCAACTGTTGTGTGGTTATTGCTTAGATTTAATTTATTATTTTCAGTACATGCAATTTCATAGGCCGCCGCTCCCCATTACATTATGAGCGTTGAGCAGTTCCCCATTATATTATGAGCGTGAACCTGGCGTGCCAACATACGATCGGCTCCATTTGATTGAGCCTTGATCGCACAGACATTTATCATTTTCAGTACATGCAATACGATCGGCTCCGTTCGATTGAGCCTTGATCGCACAGACATTTATCATTTTCAGTACATACATTTATCATAGGCCGTCCGTTCCTCATTTTTTTGTTATCGTATGTTATTGTATGTTATAGTTTGTGATTGTTATTGCTACTGTTTGATTATTTATATTTGCTCACTTATGATTATTGCACAATTTTTCCTTGATAAAGTAACAAGAAAATCAATAATAAATGTTTATCTAATAAGGTTCACTCGCCAACTTATGTTGACCCAAAAACCCCCATTTTTACACATGATACAGGTGAACCAGCTGCAGCAAGAAACACATAGGATTGGCTTAGAAGAATAAACTTGTTTAGAGCTTGGATGGTTTAGTTTGGTTATTTTCCTTTGTAATTGTATGGACATGTTTAGATTATTGAGAATGTAATTTTGCTTTAATAAATATGAAACATATTAGTAAATATCATGAGCTTTGGTGATAACCCAATTATGCCCCGACTCTTATTCCGCTGCGGGTCGGGGTGTGACATTGGAGGATCTTGTCGGTTGTTTCTTGAATTAGCTCGGGACCGGTGATTTATGTGTCACACCCCGACCGCCAGCAGAATAAGAGTCGGGGCATAATTGGGTTATCACCAAAGCTCATGATGTTTACTAAAATGTTTCATATTTATTAAATTCAAATTACAACTTAAATGTTCAAGCCAAATTCATACAATACAAGGAAAGGAAAATTAAATAAACAATCCAAAATCTAAACTGATTCATTCTTCTAGGCCGTCCTATATGTTTCTTGCTTCAACTGGATCACCTGTATCATGTGTAAAAATGGGGAATTTTGGGTCAACAAAAGTTGGCGAGTGAACCTTGTTAAAAACCTTTGTTATTGATTTCTTGTTGTATTTATATGGAAAAATTGTGCAATAATCATATGTGAGCAAACGTAAATAAACAAACAATCACAAACCACCTTGCATGAGTATATGACATGAATGATAATGTATATGTTAGCAACGTCACGTTCCGCTCATAGGTAATGGGGAAACATACGAGCCTATGATGATGTATGTGAGATCAAGGCTCAACCAAACGGAGCCGATCGTATGTTGGCAACGTAACGTTCCGCTCATAGGTAATGGGGAACAGTTCCGCTCATAGGTAATGGGGAACAGTTCCGCTCATAGGTAATGGGGAACAGACGAGCCTATGATGATGTATGTACTGAAAATGATAAATTTAATCTAAACATTAACCACACAACAATTGATACATATTGGATACACATTTGATCATGGATATGATGTATGCACAAGTGTTTAAATGTAATAAATAATAAGCGACACATGATACACCCCAAAATGTGATTAAAACGGGGAATTGGTAGAGATTCACTCACATTGGGTGCGTTCTTTTGATGATGTTGGATGCGCACGAGTTTTGGGATTTGATCGATGAGGGAAAACTAACCTAAAATATTAACGAAATGGTTCGGTAAATAAGTGGATTTTATTAACAATTTTAATAGGATTTTTTGATTTATTTTTGTGAGTTTAAAGTCATTTTCTAACTTTAAATATATTATTTTTAAGTATTTTTAATTGATTTTTAAATTAAATAAATAAAAATATAAAAAAATGTTGACTTTTTGTTGACTGTTGACCGGTTGGGCAGTGGTAATTGGTGCGCTGAGTGAGGTTCGAACCCGGGACCTCTCGTACGCGTGCACGCAGCTCTACCAATTGAGCTACGTGTCTAACCCGAAATAATCTGTGTTTTAATTATATATATACAAATTAAATGTTAATTTATTTGGTTTATATTAAAAGGTTTTAAAATGGTCGAACCGGTTTGAAGGGAGCCGGATCGAACTCGGGTCCTTCGGTTTGTAAGCGCACAGCCCAACCAGTTGTGCTGTGTGTCTTATCTATTTAACTTACGGTTTATATTAATCTTATAAACAAACTGGAATCTGTTCTGATTCAGTTTTAAAAAGAATGGTTTTAATTCGGAAAGTCGGTGCGTTTGTATGGTTCGAACTCGTGACGTGCGCTATGTGTTTGCACACAGTCCACCGCTGGACTGTGTGTCTAACCCGGTTTAATATTCAATTTATATTATACTTATACACAACGTCGACTTCGTCTTCTTCATTCAAAGACACAGAACAACGATATTCGACTGTTCTTGTTAAAATCGCTCGTCGAACATTTTATTGATTGAATTGTAATGGATAAAAAGAGTTAAGGAATCGAATGTACCAAACAGACTGATTTTCTCAGAACTCCGGCAATGGTCGTCGGCTCTGATTTGTGAATTCCGTCTGGATGAATCAATTAACAGTTTTGATCGATGAGTTGTGAAATTGAGTTACTAAACAAGGATTATCAGAGGGTTTAGATGATTGTACCGATTCACAGCGTGATTTCAGAAATTTCTAGAAATTTTCCGGCGAGTGCAGAATATCCGGCAACGTCGTCTGGGATTGATTCTGGTTGATGGATTGAAGTTAGTATAAGTCTAACAATGGATTGAAAATGAAAGAGTCGAGAAATTTACCGATTTGATGTATGTCTCGGTTTTTCGGCGAATGTCCGGCAATTGCAGAATATCTCCGGCGAGTGTAATTGCTTCGAGAAATTATGCGATTTTGAGCGAAAAGATTACCAGAGACTTGGGTGTGTATTTATAGGGAAGAATCAAGATGAATTGGGTCTGAATTTGGTCTTGATTCGTGGTCAATACTTTCTCCGGCGGTTATGACTAAGATCGCGGGATTAGACATTGGTTATAACCGACGTCGATGTTAATACATGCGTTTAGTCAAGGGAAACCGTCGATAATTGGCGAAATCGTCGGTATTTTCGGCGAGTGCGAATTGAGCGCGCTGACTCACTGGGTTTGATTTAGAGTTTCAATATAAGTATTAATTGTTTCATTATATCAACAAACAAGTCAAGTGGCGGAGTGGTGAGATGTGTGTTGGTTGTTTCTTCCGGCTGACCCGGGTTCGAAACCCGGCAGCCTATTTTCTTTTTTATTTACTTTATTTTTACTTTTTAATAATTATAGTTTTTAAATTCTAAATTGTTTATTACTTATGTATTGTTTAAAATTAAAATTAATCATAAATACGCAACGAAATTTTATAACTTGATATTCGATTAATAAACGAAGCGGGTTTGGAAACCCGTTTTTTGACGGATGTTACATTATGCTTCTCTGATCTCGTGCCATGCAATAGGCGATCGACATTTTCTTCCATACAGTGCCTCAAAAGGAGCCATTTGAATGCTGGTATGATAACTATTATTTTACGAGAATTCGATTAAAGGTAAATGCGTATCCCAGTTACCATCAAAATCTATGATGCACGCACGAAGCATGTCTTCGAGGGTGCGGATCGTGCGCTCAGTTTGACAGTCGGTTTGAGGGTGAAAAGCGGTACTGAGATTGAGAGTAGTACCGAGAGCGGATTGAAAGGTCTCCCAGAGACGCGAGGTAAAGCGACCGTCGCGGTTAGAAATGATGTCACGAGGCGTCCCGTGTCGACATGTAACTTCGTCGGTATAGATTCAGGCTAACCATTCGACCTTAAAGTCTTCTAGTATAGCAATAAAGTGCGCGGATTTGGTAAGACGATCAACGATAACCCAAATGCTATCGTGACCAGATGAAGTGCGGGGAAGTTTAGTAACGAAGTCCATAGCTATACTCTCCCACTTCCACATCGGGATTTCGGGTTGTTCGAGTAAACCAGAGGGCCGTTGATGTTCGGCTTTAACTTTCGAATAAGTTAAGCATTTTGAGACGTAGAAGGCGATATCCTTTTTCATGCCCGGACACCAATACTTAGGACGAATATCGTGGTACATCTTGCCGGGGTGAATGGAATATCGAGATTTATGAGCTTCGATCATTAGCAATTCACGAAGATTGTCACGGCTGGGAATCCAAATACGATCGAGATAATAATAAATACCATTAGGCTTAGATACGAGCTGAGTTTCGGCACCACATTTCATTTCATCTTCCAAAGTATTCTCGTTAAAACAGGCGAATTGGGCGGAGCGAATCATGATTTCGAGATCATTCGAAGCTTGAGAGTCACGAACACTATACACATAGCTTCGTCGACTTAGAGCATTGGCGATGACGTTTGCTTTGTTGGGATGGTAGCGTATCTCGCAATCGTAATCGTTGGGAAGTTCAACCCATCGACGTTGTCGCATGTTTAGTTCTTTTTGATTAAAGATATGTTGTAAGCTCTTATGGTCGGTGAACACCATACACTTGGTACCGTAAAGGTAGTGTCGCCATATCTTTAATGCAAAAACAACTGCACCGAGTTCGAGATCGTGGGTTGTATAGTTCTTCTCGTGATCTTGAGTTGGCGAGACGCATACGCGATGACCTTGTCTCGTTGCATAAGCACACAACCAAGACCAAGGTTAGAGGCATCACAATAAACAACGAAATCGTCGTTTCCGTCGGGTAAAGCGAGAACGGGAGCGTTGCATAGCATACGCTTGAGACTTTGAAAAGCTTCCTCTTGCTTGGAATCCTAAACGAAAGGCTTGTCCTTATGAGTTAAAGCTGTAAGCGGAACGGCGATTTTCGAGAAGTCGGCGATGAATCGACGGTAGTAACCCGCCAATCCAAGAAATGAACGGATTTCGGAAGCATTCTTCGGTGTAATCCAACTCTTGACGGCTTCAATCTTGGCAGGGTTGACGTGAATTCCTTGACTATTAACGATGTGGCCGAGAAATTGGACTTCTTCGAGCCAGAATTCACATTTAGAGAACTTAGCATAAAGGCGATTACCTTGAAGAAGTTCGAGGACTAAACGGAGATGGCGTGCGTGTTTGTCTCTCGACTTCGAGTAACAATGACGAAATGATCTAGGAAAGCTTTACACACACGGTTCATCAAATCCATGAAAACCGCGGGTGCATTGGTAAGACCAAAAGGCATGACCACGAATTCGAAATGGCCATAACGAGTACGAAAGGAGGTTTTCAGAATATCTTCTTCCAACACGCGCAATTGATGATAGCCGGAATGTAAATCGATCTTAGAAAAACAAGTAGCACCTTGAAGCTGATCAAATAAGTCTTCGATACGAGGAAGAGGGTAGCGGTTCTTTATCGTGAGTTTGTTAAGTTCGCGATAATCAATGCACATTCGGAACGATCCATCCTTCTTTTTCACGAAAAGGACAGGTGCGCCCCATGGCGAAGTGCTCGGGCGTATGAAACCTTTATCAAGAAGCTCTTGAAGTTGGCTTGATAGCTCGCGCATTTCTGAGGGTGCGAGGCGATAAGAAGCTTTAGCAACAGGAGTAGCACCTGGAATCAAATCGATACGGAATTCAACGTCTCGAGTAGGGGGTAAACCGGGTAAGTCGTCGGGAAAGACTTTAGAAAATTCACAAACAACGGGAATGTCACACCCCGACCCGCAGCGGAATAAGAGTCGGGGCATAATTGGGTTATCACCAAAGCTCATGATATTTACTAATATGTTTCATATTTATTAAAGTCAAAATTACATTCCCAATAATCCAAACATGTCCATACAAACACAAAGAAAATAAACGACTAAACAATTCCAAGCTCTAAATCATTTTATTCTTCTGGCCAATCCTATGTGTTTCTTGCTGCAGCTGGTTCACCTGTATCATGTGTAAAAATGGGGGGTTTTGGGTCAACATAAGTTGGCGAGTGAACCTTGTTAGATAAACATTTATTATTGATTTTCTTGTTAGTTTATCAATGAAAAATTGTGCATAATCATAAGTGAGCAAATGTAAATAATCAAACAGTAGCAATAACAATCACAACTATAACATACAATAACATACCAACATCATACAATAAATAACATGAATGAAACTGTGCGATCAAGGCTCAATCAAACGGAGCCGATCGTATTGCATGTACTGAAAATGATGAATGTCTGTGCGATCAAGGCTCAATCAAACGGAGCCGATCGTATGTTGGCACGCCAGGTTCACGCTCATAATGTAATGGGGAACATGCTCAACTCTCATAATGTAATGGGGAGCGGCGGCCTATGAAATTGCATGTACTGAAAATAATAAATTGAATCTAACAATAACCACACAAATAATTTAATCAAACTGTATACACATTTGTTCATGATATGATGTATGCACAATGATTTAAATATATTAAATAGCAAGACACATGATACACCCCAAAACGTGATTAAAACGGGGAATTTGTAAAGATTCACTCACATTGGGTGCGTTTGATTGGAGATGGTGAGATGCGCACGAGTTGGAAGAGCTGAACAACGAGAATTAACTAACCTAAATAATAACGGAAAATATAGTAAATGAGTGGATTTAATTAAGGATTTTAATAGAATTTTTAGATATATTTTTACGAGTTTAAGGTTATTTCCTATCTTTAAAAACATTATTTTTAAGTATTTTTAATTGATTTTTAAATTAAATTAAATAATTAAAAATATAAAAATATGTTGACTTTTTGGGTTGACCGTTGACTTTTTTACTTTGACTGTTTGACCGGTTTATTGTGTAATTGCAATGCGCTGGGTGAGGCTCGAACCCGAGACCTCCCGTACGTGTGCACGCAGCTCTACCAACTGAGCTACGTGTCTAACCCGAAATAATTCTGTTTTTAATTATACTTATATATTAACTCAGTTTATCCAAAATTCTTTTATTTTCAAAAACATTTTAAATCATCGAACCGGTGCCACTAACAGGTCTCGAACCCGGGACCTGTGCTTTAACGTTACACACAGTCCACCGCTGGACTGTGTGTCTAACTCGGTTAATATACAAATTTTTATTATACTTAACAACTAACGTAAGTTAACCCGGTTCAGTTAGAAAAATAAAACGTTTTTATTACGGAGAAGGTGCGTGTATCAAGGATCGAACTCGCGGCGTGTGCGTATTA
The DNA here is from genome assembly GCA_947069175.1 of Scalesia atractyloides. Classification (NCBI taxonomy): domain Eukaryota; kingdom Viridiplantae; phylum Streptophyta; class Magnoliopsida; order Asterales; family Asteraceae; genus Scalesia; species Scalesia atractyloides. The sequence goes on from CAMTDV010001633.1 coordinate 25,323,520, forward strand.
TTTGCACACAGTCCACCGCTGGACTGTGTGTCTAACCCGTTTAAAATACCAATTTTAATTATCCTAATAATGTTACCACAGTTCATCTTCTCCGTTAGTTTTTACAGACAGCAAATTACCCCTCCGTTTCTTGTTTTAAAACGATTAACACATTCATAAGATTAAGATGAAATGACAAAGACGGTGTTGGAAACAAAACATACCGGAGTAATAGTTTAACTTAGAATTCCGGCAAGGCGTCGGCTCTGTTTTTATGAACTTCAACTGAGCAAGCAAATTATCCGTTTTGATTAGCTAATCGTGGAATTGAAGTGCTAAACAAACGTTAACAGAGTGTTTGAATGTCCTTACCGTTTCACAGATGAAAACAAGGTTTTCCAGAAGTTTTCCGGCAAACTGGAATTAACCGATAACAGCGTCTGAATTTGATTTCAATTGAAAGGTCTGAGTTAGAAATAGCTTAACAATTGATAAACCACGAAGGTATTGGAAGGCTTACCTTTTTGATGGAGAATACGGTTTTCCGGCGAACTTGCAGAAATTTTCTGGCGAGTAAAATAAACTTTTCTGATGAACTGACTGTATGACGAAAGTGAAATGGCAGGTTTGTGGAATGTTTCCGAGTCGCGAGAGAGGTCTTTGATTGAAGTAATTCAGATTATGGGATATCTTCGGTTATAAAACCGATCATCATCAGAATTTAAGTCAATTCAAGTCTGAATTGATTAGAATCGTCGGTGCATCGGTTATAAACCAGAATTCGCGATTATTCAACCGTTTTAGACGGTTGAATAGCCGATTACGGTTTTCAGTTGGTGCAACCGGTTAGTTCATGGTTGACTATAAGATTTAGTTGTTTCCCATAGATGACAGAAAACAAACAAGTAGCGGAGTGGTTATGTGTGTGTGTGTTAAGTCTTTGGAGTTCACAACCCGGCTGACCTGGGTTCGAGTCCCGGCAGCCACATTTTATTTTTAATTATTTTATTTTTACTTTTTATCAATTATAACTTTTATAGTTTAGTTTGTTTATTAATTATGTATCATTAAAAATCAAAAATAAACATAAATACGCAACAACACATTTATAACTTGATATTCGATTACAAACGGAGCGGGTTTGGTAAACCCGTTTTCGACAAATGTTACAGTGATTTGAGCTTCCCCAATTTCGTGCCAACATACTGGAGATCGGCACTTACGACCATATAAAGCTTCAAAAGGTGCTATGCCGATGCTTGAATGATAGCTGTTGTTGTACGAAAATTCAACTAATGGTAGATGAGCGTCCCAATTTCCCTTGAAGTCTATGACACATGCTCGAAGCATATCTTCAAGAGTTTGAATGGTGCATTCAGATTGTCCATCAGTTTGAGGATGATAGGCGGTACTGAGATCTAATCGCGTACCCATAGCGGCTTGTACTGCTTGCCATGTTCGTGAAGTGAAACGACCATCACGATCAGAAATAATGCTTAACGGTACACCATGTCGACTTACGATTTCGCTGATATAAATACGAGCTAGCTTTTCGTTCTTGAAATCTTCGCGGATAGGAATAAAGTGAGCTGATTTTGTAAGTCGGTCGATTATTACCCATATAGTGTCATACCCCCCAGAAGTGCGAGGTAACCCGGTAATGAAGTCCATGGTTATATTTTCCTACTTCCATACAGGTATTTCAGGTTGGACCAGAAGTCCTGAGGGTCTTTGGTGTTCAGCTTTCACCTTGGAACATGTAAGGCACTTAGAAACAAAAACAGCAATATCCTTTTTCATTCCAGGCCACCAATAGGTGTATCGAAGGTCTTGATACATCTTATCGGCTCCTGGGTGTATAGAGTATCGTGTTTTGTGAGCCTCATTCATAAGAATTTCACGAAGATTGTTGTGGTCAGGAATCCATATACGATCTAGATAGTACAGAATACCGTCAGACTTAGTTTCAATCTTAAGTTCAGCTCCACAGGACAGCTCCTTTCATACATCATCTTCCGTTACTGAAACATGTTGGGCTTCTCGAATTTGATCTTTAATGTCAATTATGATTTGCGAACATAGAAGACGAATGGAGTTCGCATAACCCTTTCGACTGAGTGCATCAGCCACCACATTTGCCTTGCCAGGGTGGTACCGAATTTCACAGTCGTAGTCATTTAGAAGTTCGACCCATCTTCGTTGCCTCATGTTTAACTCCTTTTGATTGAAGATATGCTGAAGACTCTTGTGGTCAGTGTATATTTCACACTTAGTACCATAGAGATAATAACCGATGCCGGCACTCAATTCCAGTCATAACCGTCGGAAATCTTTAATCGCGAACTTTTACCTCAATTCAAACCCAAATCAGCTGTTCTTCCCTAAAAATACCCACTCAAACATCTGATAACCCTTTCGCTCAGAACCGCACGCTTTAATCTTTCCAGAGCACGTCGCCGAAGTTCCTCTGCACTCGCCAGAATATCGCCGGAATCACTGAATGTAAAACCGCGGTTGTCTTCAGACGGTATAATTGTCAAAACCTCCCTGCTATCTCTTGATTTATACTTTAATTGTTCAAACCAATAATCGAAACTGTTAAAAACAGTTCATACAGCCGGAAATCTCAAAATCAGAGCCGACGAAATCTTGCCGGAATTCTGAAGAAAACTCTATGTTTGGTATACCATATTACTTAATCTTCTTTCCATTTCAATCAAGTATAAGTTGTGGTCGATTAAACAGAACAGTCGAATTTCACTGATCTGTATTTCTATAAGTGAAGAAGATGAAGTTAAACATGTGTATTAGTATAATTAAAATCGGGTATATAACCGGGTTAGACACACAGCCCAGCGGTGGACTGTGTGCACATACAATACACACGTCCCGAGTTCGAATCGCACATGTTACCGACTTTCAGAAATAAATCCAACATTTTTAGAACCTAATCAGATCAAGTCACAGAATGTTTATAAGATGAATATAATTCAGTAGTTAAAGCAGATTAGACACACAGCCCAACTGGTTGGGCTGTGCGCACTCGAACCGAACGTCCCGAGTTCGACTCCGGGTCTCTGAAGCCGGTTCGGCCATATTAAATCATTTTGATATAAACTAAATAAGGTTAAAGTTAATTAGTATATATATATATATAATTAAAACAGAGAATATTTCGGGTTAGACACGTAGCTCAGTTGGTAGAGCTGCGTGCACGTTTACGAGAGGTCCCGAGTTCGAACCTCACTCAGCGCATAGAAAACACAGTCTGACCGGTCAGACCCAGTCAACGGTCAACGGTCAAAAAGTCAACTTTTTTTTATTTCTTTTTATTTATTTATTTAATTGAAAAATCATTTAAAAATACTTAAAAATAAGATTCTTAAAGTTAGAAAATTTCCTTAAACTCACAAAAATAAATCTAACAAACCCACTAAGAGCACTAATTAAAAATATTAATCTCAAATAAAATTTATTTATTTACCGAATCATTTCGTTATTATTTTAGGTTAGTTTTTCCCTCGTCGGTTGAGTCATAATATTCGTGCGCATTCATCGTCATCAAGAAACGCATCCACTGTGAGTGAATCTCTACCAATTCCCGTTTTAATCATGTTTTGGGGTGTATAATGTGTCGTATAATTCTTTTATTTTATTTAAAACACTTGTGCATACATCTTATCCGTGATCAAATGTGTATCAAATGTGTATCAATTGTTGTGTGGATTATATGTAGATTGGATTCATCATTTTCAGTGCACGCATTTCATTAGGCTCATCAGTTCCCCGTGGGATACGAGTTGAGCATCAGGAGCCTCATTAGATCGGCTCTGTTTGATTGAGCCTTGATCTCACATACATCATCATTCATGTCATATACTCATCCAAAGTGGTTTGTGATTGTTTATCAATATATGTTTGCTCACATGTGATTATTGCACAAATTTTCCTTAATAAATAAAACAAGAAATTAGTAACAATGTTTTATCAAGGTTCACTCGCCAACTTTTGTTGACCCAAAATCTCCCCCGTTTTACACATGATACAGGTGATCCAGCTGAGACAAGAAACACATAGGAAGGCCTAGAAGAATAAACAAGTTTAAGCTTTGGAATAATTATATAGTTTCATTTTTCTTGTAATTGTATGAATTTTGTTTTGGATATTTAAGTTGTAATTTGAATTTAATAAATATGAAACATCTTAGTAAACATCATGAGCTTTGGTGATAACCCAATTATGCCCCGACTTTTATTCCACTGCGGGTCGGGGTGTGACAGATTGGTATCAGAGCTTATGACTATAGGGATATAAGATAGGTTATTAGACCCTTAGAGCCTATACTATAGTTGATTAAATTTTAAATTGTTTATGCGTTACATACAAAATTCATGATGTTTATATGCTTTATGTTTATTTTCACATTCAATGTTATGCAAGCATGCTCACAAATACATGTTATTATGCAATGCTCATCATGAATCATATCCTCATAACATATCATATCCATGAGAGCACACACCTCACGATTCCCATGATTTTTGCAATGATTTTTGTATTTTTCAAATCACATCAAAGTGAGTTCTCATGACGGGCATGTAGTAACTGAAAGGGTACGAGTACCGGTAGTCGGAATGTCTAGTCTAGGCTTGGCATTCGTATAAATCCAAAATAAAGGACCAGTTTGCCTACCTGGGGACTAACGATGAGAGTACGAAGGACCTATTAGGCCAAAGCATGCTATACCAAACGTCGTGTGAGCTAACCCCACTTTGAGTTGTCATTGTGTCTACACCAGGACACCCTCCTACCATACATATCGCAATCATATTTTACGATTTTCATTCGGGTGACGCGAGTGTTAATCCGCCGACACCAATGTGAATCCTACCAAGCCCAATAGTCATGGGGGCCCACATGACTACACAGGCGATGGTATGGGGGACATTGGAGGCCCAAACATGAGCAAACCCAAGACATCCTATGGATGTAGTTAAATTATTGCCAATTATATTGTTTTTCATTCTTTTTACGACACATGACACCTAGAAAAATTCTTAAACTCACAATCTTCCTATGTATGTTCCTGTAGATGTCGGCTAGGCAACTACGTGGAGGTAGAAAGTCAGGAAGATCAAATGAACGCTTGGCCACACAAATTGCTAAACAAATGGCTGCAGTGCTTCATGACATCGTGATTCAAGTTCAACAAGCTCTCACCGCAAATCCCATCAACCCTCCCAATCAAGAAGACCAGAGCGTCGCCAACCCTCCTTCCAAAAAGTACTCCTACAAACACTTCAAATCTTGCGATCCCCCAAAGTATGAAGGGACTGAAGGTGTTACCGCCCTCCTTCACTGGTTTGAAGAAATGGAGAACACTTTCCTCACTTGCGATTGTCCCGAGGACCGTAAGGTACGTTATGCAACTGGAAGACTGTTTGGGGTAGCCCTTACCTGGTGGAACACGGAAAAAGGTAAGCGAGGAGTCGAAGATGCCATGGCCTTAACATGGGAAGAGTTAAGGGAACTCATAACAAGACGCTTCTGTCCAAGAAGCGAAATCAAAAAGCTGGAAGACGAATTCCACTCACTGAAACAAAAGGAAGGAGATCACACTTCCTATAATAAGAGATTTCTCGAGCTAAACCAGATGATCCCTAATTTGTTCACCCTCGTGTACCGCTTGGTTGAACATTACATTCGAGGTCTTCCCTCGAAAATCCAAGACTCGGTTTTAAGCACTTCGCCTGCAACACTTGAAACCGCAATGGAATTAGCTACAGAACTCACTGAGAATCGCATTCGAAACGGCAAATTCAAAGATGAGAAAAAGAAAGAACCCATTGAGGCCCCAACTCCAAACCACCACGTCTCCTCCTTGAAGTTTGCTGGTAAGAGGAAACGAAACAGCAAGAATTTTGCTGTCACTCAAACCAACCCTCCTATCACTGCTGCACCAATCACCCAAATTGCTCCTTCAGCGGTACCATTCAAAAAGCCATACACCGGCCCACACCCAAAATTCAACCGATGTCAATACCATCACCCTCCCGAAAACCCCTGCCAACATTGCACAAGCTGTGGCCGTGCGGGTCACACCATCCAAACCTGTCGTACTCTTCAACGAATGAACCGCAATCAACCCCCAACCCAAACCCACCATCAGATAGTGGATCAAGCCCAACAACCCTTACTTCTACCACCTGCACCACACGCAGCCCAAACTTACTACCAACCCAACTACCCCATGATGCTACCCATGCGAGCTTGTTACAACTGTGGGGACCCAAACCACTTCAGGAACACTTGTCCACGCTTGGTGAACATCATCCATGCCCAAGCTCAAGCAAACCCAGTAAACCAAGCTAGCCAAGCTCCTCCACCTGCCAGAGGAAGAGCTTTTAACATCAATGCCAACCAAGCTAGGGCTGACAACAACGTGGTCAACGGTACGTTTCTCATCAATGGTAGTTATGCATCCATATTATTCGATACTGGTGCGGATAAGAGCTTTATGTCCTTAGAATTTGAACCTAGCCTCAACCAAACTCGTGTTAATATCATGGAATCTCTTACGGTGGAAGTTGCAGACGGAAAACCCGTTTCATTAAATTCTATTATACGCAATTGTACCCTCACTCTAAACGATCACGATTTTCCAGTTGACCTCATTCCTATGAAGTTGGGAAGTTTCGATGTTATAATCGGTATGGACTGGCTCAGCCAGCATCACGCTGAAGTAGTGTGCCACGAAAAGTTCATTCGCATTCCTCTTGCAGACGGTCAGACCTTACGTATTTTTGGGGAAACCCCTTCGAAAGGACTCAAATTATGTCCTGCCTTCAAGCCCGAAGATATCTCCGCAAGAACTATGTCGCATTCCTAACTCACGTCGTCAAAAAGGGAAACAAGGAGAAGAAACTCGAAGATATCCCAGTTGTGAAAGAATTCCCACAAGTCTTTCCCGACGACATTTCAGGACTCCCTCCTGTGAGAGAAGTCGAATTCCGCATCGATCTTGTACCTGGCGCTACACCAGTCGCAAAATCTCCTTATAGCTTAGCCCCATCCGAAATGCAAGAGCTGGCCAGTCAACTGCAAGAGCTGACTGACAAAGGATTCATACGTCCTAGCTCCTCGCCTTGGGGTGCACCTGTTCTCTTTGTGAAGAAGAAAGATGGAACGTTTCGCATGTGCATTGATTATAGAGAACTCAACAAGTTAACGGTTAAAAATCTCTATCCACTACCTCGCATCGATGACCTCCTAGACCAACTTCAAGGCGCCACCTGCTTTTCAAAAATCGACCTTCGTTCTGGTTATCATCAGCTCAGAGTACATGAAGGAGATATCCCAAAGACCGCCTTCCGGACTCGTTATGGTCATTACGAATTCATGGTCATGCCATTCGGTTTAACCAACGCCCCCGCTGTCTTCATGGATCTAATGAATAGGGTATGCAAACCCTACCTCGACTGTTTCGTCATAGTCTTCATCGACGATATTCTTATCTACTCCAAGTCTAAATCCGATCATGAGCGACACCTTCGACTCATCCTTACACTCTTAAGGACTGAAAGCTCTACGCTAAGTTCTCAAATGTGAATTCTGGTTAGGAGAAGTACAATTCCTTGGACATGTCGTCAATGACAAGGGAATTCATGTTGATCCTTCAAAAATCATGGCAGTGCAAGAATGGCAAGCGCCACGTACCCCTACTGAAGTTAGGTCATTTCTTGGTTTGGCTGGTTTTTATCGACGCTTCATTGCCAATTTTTCCCGTATTGTTGTACCACTCACGGCCTTGACTCATAAAGGAAAACCCTTCATATGGGGACCTAAGCAAGAAGAGGCCTTCCAGACTTTAAAGCAAAAACTCTGTGACGCACCTATCCTCACACTCCCTGAGGGTTGTGATGACTTCGTAGTTTTTGCGACGCGTCAGGGCAAGGACTAGGCTGTGTATTGATGCAAAGAGGAAAAGTGATAGCCTATGCTTCTAGGCAACTCAAGGTTCATGAGAAGAATTACACCACCCACGACCTGGAACTTGGAGCCGTTGTGTTCGCTCTCAAGATATTTCGACATTACCTCTACGGTACCAAGTGTGAAATATACACTGACCACAAAAGTCTCCAACATATCTTCAACAAAAGGAGTTGAATATGAGGCAACGAAGATGGGTCGAACTTCTCAATGACTACGACTGTGAAATTCGGTATCATCCTGGCAAGGCAAACGTGGTGGCTGATGCGCTCAGTCGAAAAGGTTATGCGAACTCCATTCGTCTTCTATGTTCGCAAATCATAACCGACATCAAAGATCGAATCCGAGCAGCTCAACATGTTTCTGTAACAGAAAATAACGTACGCGATGAGCTGTCGTGTGGAGCTGAACTAAAAATCGAAACCAAATCCGACGGTATTCTATACTATTTAAATCGCATATGGATTCCTGATCGCGATAACCTTCGTGATTTCCTCATGAATGAGGCGCACAAAACACGATACTCTGTACACCCAGGAGCCGACAAGATGTATCAAGACCTACGATACACCTACTGGTGGCCTGGCATGAAAAAGGATATCGCTGTTTTTGTTTCCAAGTGCCTTACCTGTTCCAAAGTAAAAGCTGAACATCAAAGACCTTCAGGAATTCTAGTCCAACCCGAAATACCTGTATGGAAGTGGGAAAACATAACCATGGATTTCATTACCGGGTTACCTCGCACCTCTAGTGGGTATGACACCATATGGGTAATAATCGATCGTCTTACAAAGTCATCTCACTTCATCCCGATTCGCGAGGACTTCAAGAACGAGAAGTTAGCTCGTATCTACATCAGCGAGATTGTAAGCCGTCATGGTGTACCATTAAGCATCATTTCAGACCGTGATGGTCGTTTCACTTCACGAACATGGCAAGCCGTACAAACCGCTTTGGGTACACGATTAGACCTCAGTACCGCTTTTCATCCTCAAACTGATGGTCAATCTGAACGCACCATCCAAACCCTTGAAGACATGCTGCGAGCATGTGTCATAGATTTCAAAGGGAACTGGTACGCTCATCTACCATTAGTTGAATTTTCGTACAACAATAGCTATCATTCAAGTATCGGCATGGCTCCTTTCGAAGCTTTATAAGGTCGTAAGTGCCGATCTCCAGTATGTTGGCACGAAATTGGGGAATCACAAATCACCGGTCCAGAATTAATTCAAGAAACAACCGACAAGGTCATTCAAATTCGAGACTATCTTCTAGCGGCTCAAAGTCGTCAAAAGAGTTATGCAGACAAACGACGAAAGCCCTTGGAGTTTGACATTGGTGATCAAGTACTTTTAAAAGTATCACCGTGGAAGGGAGTGGTTCGTTTTGGCCAGAAGGGCAAGCTAGCACCACGCTATGTAGGACCTTTCAAGATACTCGAAAGAGTAGGTCCTGTAGCATACAAGCTTGACCTACCAGAAGAGCTCAACAGAATTCATCCCACATTTCATGTATCAAACTTGAAATAGTGCCTCGCCGATGAAAACCTCCATATTCCTCTAGAAGACATTCAAGTCGATGAATCGATGCACTTCGTTTAAAGACCAGTAGAAATCATGGATTTCGGAGAGAAGCGTTTAAGGCAAAGTCGTATTCCAATTGTCAGGGTACGTTGGGAGTCAAAACGAGGACCTGAGTTTACTTGGGAACGGGAAGACTCAATGCGCGAAAAATACCCGCATCTTTTTCCTGTTACCACTACTACTTAAATTTCGGGACGAAATTTCTAAAAGTAGGGGATACTGTAACATTCGTCGAAAAACGGGTTTCAAAACCCGCTTCGTTTATTAATCAATAATCAGTTATAAGTTTCGTTGCGTATTTATTATTCAGATTAATTTTAAACAATACATAATTAATAAATACTTTAGAATTTAAAAACCATAATTTATAAATAATAATAAATAGTGAATAAAAAAATAAAATGGAGACGCCGGGTTTTGAACCCGGGTCACCTGCAAGCACAAACACACAATACACCGCTCCCCCACACACTTCGTTTGTGTTTAATACTAAAACAAATAACATTTATAATAAAACCGAAAGTCAAAATCTGTGAATCAGCACGCCCAAAACTTGCACGCACCGGAAAAACCGACATTTCCGCGATTTTGGCTATCCTCCTCGACTGAAACGCATATAACTGATTTCGACATCAGTTATAACCGATGCCGGCACTCAATTCCAGTCATAACCGTCGAAAATCTTTAATCGCGAACTTTGACCTCAATTCAAACCCAAATCAGCTGTTCTTCCCTATAAATACCCACTCAAACATCTGATAACCCTTTCGCTCAGAACCGCACACTCTTTCGAAGCTTTAATCTTTCCAGAGCACGTCGCCGGAGTTCCTCTGCACTCGTCGGATATATCGCCGGAATCACTGAATGTAAAACAGCAGTTGTCTTCAGACGGTATAATTGTCTAAACCTCCCTGCTATCTCTTGATTTATACTTTAATTGTTCAAACCAATAATCGAAACTGTTAAAAACAGTTCATACAGCCGGAAATCTCAAAATCAGAGCCGGTGAAATCTTGCCGGAATTCTGAAGAAAATTCTCTGTTTGGTATACCATATTACTTAATCTTCTTTCCATTTCAATCAAGTATAAGTTGTGGTCGATTAAACAGAACAGTCGAATTTCAATGATCTATATTTCTATAAGTGAAGAAGATGAAGTTAAACATGTGTATTAGTATAATTAAAATCGGGTATATAACCGGGTTAGACACACAGTCCAGCGGTGGACTGTGTGCACATACAATACACACGTCCCGAGTTCGAATCGCACATGTTACCGACTTTCAGAAATAAAACCCACATTTTTAGAACCTAATCAGATCAAGTCACAGAATGTTTATAAGAGGAATATAATTCAGTAGTTAAAGCAGATTAGACACACAACCCAACTGGTTGGGCTGTGCGCACTCGAACCGAACGTCCCGAGTCCGACTTCGGGTCTCTGAAGCCGGTTCGGCCATATTAAGTCATTTTTGATATAAATTAAATAAGATTAAAGTTAATTAGTATATATATATAATTAAAAGAGAGAATATTTCGGGTTAGACACGTAGCTCAGTTGGTAGAGCTGCGTGCACGTATACGAGAGGTCCCGAGTTCGAACCTCACTCAACGCATAGAAAACACAGTCTGACCGATCAGACCCGGTCAACGGTCAACGGTTATGACCGTCAACTTTTTTTATTTCTTTTTATTTATTTATTTAATTGAAAAATCATTTAAAAATACTTAAAAATAAGATTCTTAAAGTTAGAAAATTTCCTTAAACTCACAAAAATAAATCTAACAAACCCGTTAAGAGCACTAATTAAAAATATTAATCTCAAATAAAATTTATTTATTTACCGAATCATTTCGTTATTATTTTAGGTTAGTTTTTCCCTCGTCGGTTGAGTCATAATATTCGTGCGCATTCATCGTCATCAAGAAACGCATCCACTGTGAGTGAATCTCTACCAATTCCCCGTTTTAATCATGTTTTGGGGGTGTATCATGTGTCGTATAATTCTTTTATTTTATTTAAAACACTTGTGCATACATCTTATCCGTGATCAAATGTGTATCAAATGTGTATCAATTGTTGTGTGGATTATATGTAGATTGGATTCATCATTTTCAGTGCACGCATTTCATTAGGCCCATCAGTTCCCCGTGGGATACGGGTTGAGCATCAGGAGCCTCATTAGATCGGCTCCGTTTGATTGAGCCTTGATCACATACATCATCATTCATGTCATATACTCATCCAAAGTGGTTTGTGATTGTTTATCAATATATGTTTGCTCACATGTGATTATTGCACAAATTTTCCTTAATAAATAAAACAAGAAATTAGTAACAATGTTTTATCAATGTTCACTCGCCAACTTTTGTTGACCCAAAATCTCCCCGTTTTACACATGATACAGGTGATCCAGCTGAGACAAGAAACACATAGGAAGGCCTAGAAGAATAAACAAGTTTAAGCTTTGGAATAATTATATAGTTTCATTTTTCTTGTAATTGTATGAATTTTGTTTTGGATATTTAAGTTATAATTTGAATTTAATAAATATGAAACATCTTAGTAAACATCATGAGCTTTGGTGATAACCCAATTATGCCCCGACTTTTATTCCGCTGCGGGTCGGGGTGTGACAAGCGAGGGCATAGTGGGTCGGTCCGTCATTGCCCGTGAAGGCGAGAGGTGCACAAGCCTTGAAGTTTTTGAAGCTGAATCGCGGCTTGGGATTCTCAGTTTTTGAGTCGACTGATGAGTTACTGCTCACGGTGTCACACCCCGACCCGCAGCGGAAAAGATGATCGGGGCTTGATTGGGTTTTCATCAAAGCTCATGACATTTATTATAATGTTTCATATTTATTATTACAATCTAAAAGGAATCATACAATCAAATCAAACAAATACAACATGTTCTATACATCCTTCTAAACTTCATTATTTTTCTTCTAAGGCAATTTCCTATGTTTTCCTTGCTTCATCCTGTTCACCTGTATCATGTGTAAAAATGGTTTTTGGGTCAACAAAAGTTGGCGAGTGAACCTTGTTAGAAAACATTTATTATTTATTTCTTGTTGTATTTACTATGGAAAGATTGTGCAATAATCATATGTGAGCAAACGTAAATAAACATACAATAACAATAACCATAACAAACAATAACATACAATAACAAGACACCTTGCATGAATATATAACATGAATGACAATGTAAATGTTGGCAACGTCTCGTTCACGCTCATAGGTAATGGGGAACGGCTCACGCTCATAGGTAATGGGGAGCAGACGGCCTATGATGAAATGTATGTGCGATCAAGGCTCAATCAAACGGAGCCGATCGTATGTTGGCAACGCCTCGTTCACGCTCATAGGTAATGGGGAACGGCTCACGCTCATAGGTAATGGGGAGCGGCGGCCTATGATAACGTATGTACTGAAAATGATAAATATAATCTAAACAATAACCACACAAACAGTTGATACATGTTGAATACACATTTGTTCATGGATATGATGGATGCACAATAGTTTAAATGTAATAAATAATAAGACACATGATACACCCCAAAATGTGATTAAAACGGGGAATTGGTAGAGATTCACTCACATTGGGTGCGTTTGTTTGAAGATGTTGAATGCGCACGAGTTTAGAGGATTGATCGACGAGAGATAACTAACCTAATTAATAACGAAAAGGTAGGGTAAGTAAGTGGATTTTATTAACAATTTTAATAGGATTTTTGGATACATTTTTGTGAGTTTAAGGCTATTTTCTAACTTTAAAAACGTTATTTTTAAGTATTTTTAATTGATTTTTAAATTAAATAAATAAATAAAAATAATAAAAAAATGTTGACTTTTGACCGTTGACCATGACCGTTGACCGTTACTGTTGACCGTTGACCGGTTCGGTCGTTTGTATGTGTGCGCTGGGGGAGACTCGAACCCGTGACCTCCCGTACGCGTGCACGCAACTCTACCAACTGAGCTACGTGTCTAACCCGAAATATTTCTGTTTTTAATTATACTTATATACTATTTAGATTTATTCCAGAAATCATTTATTTTTAAAAAAGATTTAAATTGTATTGAACCGGTGCCGTTAACCAGTCTCGAACCCGAGACGTGCGGTAGTTAGTGTTGCACACAGTCCACCGCTGGACTATGTGTCTAACCTGGTTAATATTCCGGTTTTTATTATACTTAACATGATTCTGTGAGTTATCCCGGTTCGGTTAAAAAGAGCATTTTTGTTTAAAAAAGAGTGAGGTTGGGGCAGGGATCGAACTCGAGACGTGTTTTTATTATTTGCACACAGTCCACCGCTGGACTGTGTGTCTAACCGGTTTATTAATCTGATTTTAATTAATCTTATTATACACAGTCGACTTCGTCTTCTTCGCTCAAAGACTCAGTCGACGATTTTTCAACTGTTCTTGATTGAGTCGTTCATCGAACATATTACTGGTTGAAATGTGATGAATAAAATGAGTTCAGGAAATCGAATGTACCGATCAACTGTATTTCCTCAGAATTCCGGCAATGAACGGCGGCTCTGATTTGTGTATTCCTTCTGATTGAATCAATTAACATTTTTGTTTAATTATTTATGAAAGTGGGGTACTAAACAAGGATTAACAGAAGTTTTGAATGTTCATACCGATTCACAGCGTGAGATTGGAAATTCCCGAAGTTTTCCGGCGAGAGCTGAATATTCCGGCTATGTCGTCTGGGATTGATTCTGATTGTTGGTTTGAAGTTAGTAACAGTCTAACAACGGATTGAAACAGAAAGAGTCGAGGTATTTACCGTTTTGAGGTGAGTCTCGGTTTTCCGGCAAAAGTCCGGTGATGGCAGAATATTTCCGGCGAGTGAAATTGCTTCGAGAAAAGGTGCGATTTTGAGCGAAAAGACTACCAGAGACTTGTGGGTGTATTTATAGGGAAGAATCGAGATGAATTGGGTCTGATTTTAGTCCCGATTCATAGTCAGCTGTTTTCCGGCGGTTACGACTGGTGTCGCGGGTTTAGACATCGGTTATAGCCGATGTTAAGATTAATTCTTCCGTTATATTGATAGAAACCGTCAATTATTGGCGAAGTCGTCGGGATTTCCGGCGACAGCGAAATGGGCGCGTCATTGACTGGATTTGATTTCTGTGTTTTGTTCTTTGAATTAATTGTTTCGATATGTTATCAAATAACACAAGTGGCGGAGTGGTTGGATGTGTGTGAGTTAAGTCATTGGCTGACCCGGCTGACCCGGGTTCGAATCCCGGCAGCCTTGTTTTATTTTTAATTTTCTTATTTTCACTTTTTAATAATTTTTGTTTTTAAATCCTAATTTGTTTTTTAATTATGTATTGTTTAAAATTAAAATTAATCATAAATACGCAACAAAATTTTATAACTTGATATTCGTTAAATAAACTAAGCGGGTTTTGAAAACCCTTTTTTCGGCGGATGTTACACACGGCATGAATTTCTGAGACGATTTGCGGGATGACTTTAGTTATCATCTTAGCTACCATTGTAGCGATACGCTTGTTGGCGTTGCTGCGCTGGAGATTCCTTCGGGTGTGCGATCCCATTGAAGACATCTACACGAAGGATTTAGATTAGATGAGATTCAATTAAATAGAGTTATGTTTAAATATTTATTATTATTATCATTCATTCAAGGCACAAAATCATATAAACACGTAGGCACATAAGCACATAAGCACGTAAGTGACGTGAAGTCGAAGTCTCACGCAAATTTAATCCAATTACAACTAAATAGCTAGCGGTAAGTGGGTATCGAACTCAGGGAGTTTGTAGAATATGTGTCTGTTTTGTAGCTTTATTGATTGACTAAATTATACTAATTTGCAAAAACTAAATTTCACGAGGTTTGATTGTTTGGTTTTAAGAACTAAATTACTAACTACTTGCAAATCAAAATTGGTTTTTTCACAGATTAGGAGAAAATGACTATCTTAGGTTCCAGTTTCCATTAACAATTGTGCATAATCCAACTAGAAAGAGTTACATAGACATAACTCATGCATAAACAGTTGTTGTGATAAAAGGGAACGAAGTACTCGGATCAAATAAACGCGAGGTTATCACCCGATGACCAATCAACCAATATCCAACCCTAACCCCTCCCGTGATATCTCGATTATCAACGACACCAAGAACGTACGGTTTAGACTAAGATCAATATATTAATTAACAATTTACAATCAACCATTCATGCACCATAATAAACATAGCTAATAACCAAATTCATTATTCTAGAAATAAGATTCAACACACAAAAGTCATAAAGAAACCTTCACCTAAGATGATCACCGAAAGTTTAGCCGGACATTACTTGGTGAATCATCATAACATTCAAATAAGTGTTCATTGAAATCAAAATACAAACCAAAATGTTTAGAATTGTTCACAAGCCAAGAAGAACACCCAAATTCGCCCCACAATTGCTGCCAAACGTCTCCAATGATGAGATAGATGAAAAGACATCTCCAAGCTGATTAATATGGCAGTTACAAAAATTCTCGTAGCTCCGAGCCGTAAGCTACGGCCAGGGCCGTAGCCTACGGCCCCCTCTGGAAGCCCTACGCCCATCAGGATCTGTCTTACGGCTCCAATAATCAAAAACTCAGAACCGTAACCTACCGCCAGGGCCGTAGGCTACGGCCCTCACTGTAGGTTTCTCCTTTGTTGCTTGTTTCAATGGATAACACTCCATCTCGATCCCGTGTGATGCCATTCCTTCTCCAAGCGCAGCAACATCGCGTATTGGGTCCCCTTTTTCACCTGAAATGCCCAACATACAGTAGTTATCTCATTCTAATAATTACCCCGATTTAAGCGTGTGATGTTGAGTAATTTGTAATATTTAAGGGTATCCTACGGACCACCCGTCACATCCCCACACTTAACCGTTGCTTGCCCCCAAGCAACACACTTAACTAATTCCAACTCACAAAACAATTTCAATTCAAACCAAGCAACAATGCATCATCCTTTTACTAACTTACATCATACCATATAACACACCCCTCACAATCAACTCTTTTCTCGGCGACAATAAAAGAAACTAGCAAAGTTCATGCTAGTACCCTCAATGCAAATGTGCTAATGTGTGACAATATGCTTGTGTGTAAATCAAATCTCCGCCCAACACATGCCTAACTTGCTTGTAAATCAACAGGACTTAATGGTTGTAACTGGGCTAGGCAAAAGGTAAGAATGAGGGAATATATGCAAGTAGCTCGTTGATTTGATTCGGTGATACTATTACAATAAAGATAAACAAAACAAACACGAACTATATAAACAACTACCTTCCATCTTTCTTTTCTATTTCTTCCACTAACTAGCATCTTTATTCCTTCTTTTTGAACTTTTCGATTTTTTAACCATATATATAAACATAGACAAAATCGCAATAAGGCACTACTAAATAACACTACTAAACCAAATCAAATCAGTGGGTAAATATAAGGAATTAGGCATGGGTCACAAACAAATGGTCAAAAGCTCAAACATGGTTACTACAGACCAAACCCCCGCCCCTTACATTACCAAGCTCATATATATGATGTATGAGGACCAACCCCCCAAATACCACACTCACACTCATCCAGACGAGGTCACCTAAATGCCTCTATCATATCTACAAGCAAGCAAGCTAAAGCCTCAAAATGCATCTACCAACAAGTTCTATTAACACAATAAGCACATCGCCACTCAATCAAAAAGAAAATTTCTAATTCATGTATGTGTGTGGCACAAAACTCACCAAGAAAGAAGGTACAATGGGTTACCGATGTGTAATATGGATAAATGAAAAGTTTTCAAATTTTGACACTCTTATGCTTGGTTGAAAATTTTGAAAAATTTCCCCCATCCCCACACTTGGGATACATTGTCCCAATGTATGGTTTTGGAGAATCTCTTCACTTAAAGCAACCACATCACCATTTGCTTCTATTCTCAAATCCCAACATTTCTTTTTCTAATTTTTTTAACATAACTCCACCAACTTTCACAACCCATCAACATAAACTCAACACCACCTTTCCACCCAACCAACAACAAAAACATAAACACAAATATATACATAAATGTACAAACGAAGAAAGAACACCACCTGATCAATAATAGCGAGGTTGGGGCGGCCCAAAGATTGATGTCATCATATCCGAGAACTCACCAAACCCAAAAGCTCCACTACTACTCCCGCTTTCATCCCCTCTTTGCTTCCGTTGCATGTTCTCTCTAGGATCTAACGATTGCGAATGATGCAACGGTGGCGTGGGATATGAAATACTACCGTCATAAAGAGGCAACTCCGAATAATTAACCGGTGACGGGTCAACATAACCGGTCGCCCTGCATGCCAATCAGCGTGTAGACGACGGTTTTGGTCATCAACATATCGGTTATTTATTTCTTGTTCGCGAGCATAGGCGTGAGTGTGGTTCCACGACTCTTGTCTATCAAAACTATGCTTGAGAGCGCGCTCCATGCTTGCACCCATCCAAGTTTGATGATCAAAGAATGTCCTTTCGGACCCGGACCAACTGTCAAATATGGACGGTAACGGACGCTGATTCTGAATTACTTCTTGCATTGTTCCTTGATGAGCCCAATTCGGTTCATAAGACCGCTCCGTATAATCAAAGAATCCGCCTCCATGCGTATGACTTCCACTCGCACGCCCTTGATCCACATCCATTGGGCTCGCATACGGGTCATCCATGTAGTCCTCATCACCACTTGCAACTTCCTCCTCACTTTCGGGATCATCCGCTTCCCCCGGACACAACGACCTTGCATCCGCCTTTAGAACCCTCCACCTTTGTCCTTCACTCTTAAGCTTATGGTACCGTTTAGATTCAGAATACTTCCATCCACTACCCAACTGCTTTATATCGAATGGCGTGAATTTTTTATACGACCCTTTATCTTCAGCACCGATTGCCCCATACATCCTTAATAGAGCAGTGATAAGTCGGCAGTGTGGAATGATCTTTCTTTCAAAACTTTTTCTACTTATCCAAATGTTGTTTAGGACCAAGAAACAATATGGACTCAATGGGGAGCCACTAAGCAAGGAGTACAAAATCGGCACTTCCGGATGTCGAACTTCAACCTTGTCACCCCGACGTGGAATGGCATTCCGTGTCACAATTACCAACATAAGTTTCGCCTCAATTCGTAAATTCTTTCGGAAAAGTCTCCCACTAGTTGTTCCAGGAAAGAACAAATAGCTTAACATATCATTCCATCTAGGATGCTTTTCTGGCTCCAAGTATAAATCCTTCAAGCTTGGAATCATATACTGATTGTTGGGCTTGCTGTCAAACTTGGCGATTCGCTTCAATGTCTTGAATGACATTTCCACCTCAATGCCATTTACCGTCGATTAACTTCATCTCGGAAGCTTTAGTGAAAGGTGGACATTTCAACATTGCCATCCACTCTTGTATTTCCTGATCATACAAATTCCTTCCCATTCCATCATAACACTTAAGGGCGCCTTCCCAACCTAAATCTTTGAATTTATCCGTAATCCCAAATGGTCCACAATCAACTTCTCTTATTTCTTTCTCACAAATAAACGCTTCCTTCCGTTGAGCCAACTTGTTCATCTTATCGTGAAAAAGATTCGCTCTCCATTCTTCTGGTTGGTCTAGTAAAGAACCGGTTGTCCACTTCGGTTTTGGACCCCTTTGTGGAGCATCTTCTTCCGAGTCCGGGTCACCCACCCGAACCAATCTTCTCTTCTTTTGTTGTGCCTCTTGTGGATTGCTAGACGAGCCTTCTACCGCTTTACCTTTATTCCTTCCCATTCCTACACACATCAAACAAGAACGCGCAAAAATCTCATAAGTTCATAATCAACACCTTCCCTACACTTGCTTAACACTACAAATGTAGATGCAAGAACTCAAAACTCATGTTTTTCGAACAAAATTTGGGTATTATGTCCCTACAATATCAAGTTTCCCCAAAAATTTCCACTAAGTGTCATCTACATCTCCATATATTCAACAAAACTCAACAAAGTTCTATGATTTAACCACTACAAGCAAATGTGTAAGCAAAAACAATTATGAAAACTTACAAACCTCCAATGTACTTCAAATATCACACAAAAATCACATACCTTAGCCTTGAAGAGGATGAAAATAACAAAAACTGACCACCAAATCGGAAGAATCTCTGATATATGAGTACAAATTTGGATTCCACACAAAATTTTAGTTAAGTTTAACCCAAAAAACCACTTGATTTGGTTGAGATTTGAGAAAATGGTGTAAGATTGAAGTTATGAAGGTTAGGGTTTATGTTTGGGAGTAGATGGGGAAGAAGATGAAAAGGAATGGTGGAAAGGGGTAAAATCCCGTGTTTGTGGTTGTGGTTAATTAGCAATTTCTGGTTTTTTTTATATATATAATAACAATCCGGGCCACACATAAAAAAAACTGCAAACCGTAGCCTACGGCCCTAGTCGTAGGTTACGGTCCTAATTTTTTTAACATATCCCCGTAAAGCAGATCCGCGAGGCCGTAAGGAAATTTTATTTCTCAACCCAAGCCGTAAGCTACGACCCTATCTGGGTACTAACACTTTGCAAATTTTTATATTTTTTATGATTTTTATATTTTTATGATTTTTATATTTTTATATTTTTCAAAAAGCATGAAAAATTACCCTACCCCCCATGAAAAACACATGTTTTCCCCAACACTATGTTAGAGAAATTCGGAAGAAAAATCCTCACACTTGTTTCAAACGCCGGTTCAACAAAAGAACAGTAAAATAACTTAAACTAAACTAACCTACATATTTACACTATCAAACCTGGGCCTCTTGATCATTCCTCACATACCGGGCGTAGAATGTAGCCTACCTTATCAAGCTCGAGATTGTTGATGTCTTTCCCTTCCAAGTACGGTTTTAGCCGATGCCCGTTTACCATTTGCTTTTTGTTAGTGCCAACTTCCAAAATATCAACATCACCGAAACGACCCACTCGCGTAATCTCATATGGACCCATCCATTTACTATTCAATTTGCCTGTAAACATCTTCAAACGCGAGTTGTATAACCAAACCTTTTGACCCACTTCAAAGGTTCGCTTCCTAATCTTCGCATCATGAACCTTCTTTAATTTATCCTTGTAAGCGGATGCACATTCATATGCTTCATCACGAATTTCCTCAATCTCGCTCAATTGTAACTTTCTAATTCGACCCGCTTCGTCAGAATCCGCATTCACCGTTTTGATTGCCCAATGCGCCCGATGGGCTAACTCCATCGGTAAATGACACCCCTTCCCATACACCATCCGGTAAGGCGTTGTACCAATTGGAGTTTTGTAGGCCGTCCGATACGCCCACAATGCATCGTCTAATTTGCTTGACCAATCTTTCCTATCCGTTCACACCGTCTTCATAAGAATTTATTTGATTTGGCGGTTAGAAACTTCAACTTGTCCGCTCGTTTGCGGATGATAAGGCGTAGCGATTCAATGATTGACATTGTACCGTTTCAAAAGCTTCCCAAAATTAAAATTCTTGAAGTGCGAACCACCATCACTAATTATAACTCTAGGAATTCCGAACCGAGCGAAAATGTTGGATTGAACAAATTTACAAACTACCGAATGGTCGTTTGTCCTCGTAGGTATGGCTTCAATCCACTTCGATACGTAGTCTACTGCCACCAAAATATACACAAAACCATTCGAGTTCGGGAAAGGGCCCATAAAATCTATCCCCCAAACATCAAATATCTCCACCACCAAAATGGGATTCAAAGGCATTTCATCCCGCTTCGAGATACTTCCCATTTGTTGACATCTTGTACATTGACGAGCATATTCGCATGCATCCTTGAAGATCGTAGGCCAATAGAACCCACACGTAAGTACCCGATATCCCGTCTTTTGACCACTAAAATGACCCCCACAAGCGGATGAATGAGCGTGGGTCAAAATTTCTAACACCTCCGTCTCGGGAACACATCTTCGAATAACTTAATCCGGCCCAATCTTGAAAAGATCCGGTTCATCCCATATATATTGCTTTACTTGAACCATAATTGTTGTCGTCGTTTCTTGGTCCAATGATCCGGAATAGCACCCGTGGCCAAATAGTTCACATAATGGGCATACCACGGTGCTACAAAAGTAGAAACGGCCAAAAGTTGCTCATTGGGAAACCGTTCATTGATCTCGCTCATATCATCGACACCTTCTAATGGAATCCGAGACAAATGATCCGCTACAACATTTTCACATCCCTTTTTGTCCCGGATTTCCAAATCAAACTCTTGTAGTAATAATACCCAATGGATCATCGGGGTTTCGCGTCTTTTTTCTCCATCAAGTATCGAACCGCGCTATGGTCCGAGTACACAACCACTTTGCTTCCCCAAATATATGAGTGAAACTTGTCCAAGGCATACACCACCGCAAGCAACTCCTTTTCGGTTGTGGTGTAATTCAGTTGCGCCTCAGACAAAGTTTTGCTAGCATAATAGATTACCACCGGCTTTTTATCAACCCGTTGACCCAAAACCGCCCCAATTGTCGTGTCACTTGCATCACACATTATCTCGAATGACTTTGACAAATCCGGCGGTTGCAAAATAGGAGCTCTGACCAACTGTTCCTTCAAAACATTGAAAGCTTGCAAACATTCGTTAGTAAACTCAAATGGGACATCTTTTAACAACAAATTACATAAAGGTTTAGTAATAACACTAAACCCTTAATAAATCGTCGATAAAAGCACGCATGTCCCAAAAATAATCTCACCCCTTTTACATTTTTAGGCGGAGGCAAAGATGATATTACCCGAATCTTTGCTTTGTCCACCTCCATCCCCTTTTCTTAAATAACGTGACCTAACACAATACCCTCTTGTACCATGAAGTGACTTTTCTCCCAACTTAGCACCAAGTTTTTCTCAATACATCTTTTTAAAACTTTGTGTAATTCATTAAGACAGGAATTAAAACTTGTGCCAAAATGGAAAAATCATCCATGAATACCTCAAGTGACTCCCCAACCATGTCCGAGAAAATACTCATCATACATCGTTGAAAAGTCGTCGGGGCATTACACAAGCCAAATGGCATTCGCCGGAAAGCAAAAGTGCCATAAGGACAAGTAAAAGTGGTTTTGTGTTGATTATCAGGATGAATGGAGATTTGGTTATAACCCGAATACCCGTCCAAAAAGCAATAATATGTTTGACCCGATAATTTTTCAATAATTTGGTCAATGAAAGGCAACGGGAAATGGTCCTTAGAAGTGGCGGCATTCAATTTCGGTAATCAATACAAACTCGCCACCCAGTGACCGGTTGAGTGGCTATTGTTCACCGTTTTCATCTTTTAAAACTTGAATACCGGCCTTCTTAGGTACAACTTGGGTAGGACTTACCCAAGCACTATCCGAAATCGGATAGATAATTCCCGCATCTAACCATTTAATTACCTCTTTTTTTACTACCTCTCAAAGATTCGGATTCAATCGCCTTTGAGCATCTCGTGTCGGTTTTGCATCTTCGGTTGTGATAATTTTGTGCATAACAATCGATGGGCTAATTCCTTTCAAATCGTCAATCGTCCATCCATTGGCCGCTTTATTTGCCTTCAACACCTCCAACAAGGCTTGCTCTTGAACTTTTCCCAAATTAGAGGCAATAATGACCGGTAAGGTGTCCTTATCCCCTAAAAATGCATACTTTAAATGACTCGGCAAGTCCTTCAACTCCAATGTCGGTGGCTCTTCCAACGACGGTTCTGTACCCGAATTAATTTCCATCGGTAAATTCTCAAACTGGTGGGTCCATGGCGGTCGACCCTCTTTTACCGCTAGAGCATCCAATTTTTGCTCCTCTATCCTCAATGCACAAGCATGTACCTGTTCAGAAAAAATCACAAATACAAGTTTCCATGATATCTTCCTCATACTCGTGCGGGTCGCACCCATCGACTAAATCTGCCATAAAACACTCATCAACACCAACAGAATTAGATATGTTAGTAAAAACATTTAATCTCATTTTCCTATTACCGAACATCATGTCAACCGTACCAAATCGACAATCAATAACGGCATGTGCGGTGCTAAAAAATGGTCGACCCAAAATGACGTTTTGTTGTTGTTTTGGGTCCGCGGATGAGTAGTCTAAGACCAAAAAGTCAACAGGATAGTAAAATTCATCAACTTTTACTATAACATCTTGTACCATCCCCCGTGGCAATTTATGAGACAAATCGGCCAACACCACCGTTGTCTCAACCCGTGCCAATGGACCAAAATCATATTGGTCGTATAATCCCCCCGGTAAAATGCTTACTCCGGCTCCAAGATCTAATAACGCCCTCGACATTGGGAAATTTCCAACTTGAATGTTTATCATCCCGGATCTTGGAGCTTAGGAGGAGATCCCCTTTAAGCACCGCGCTTACTTGACCGGTTAAATCAACCCGCTTAGGCATATTTTTCTTTTGTTGTCTCTTTTGTGTGCATAATTCTTTTAAAAATTTTGCATAAGCGGGGACTTGCTTAATCGCATCAAGAAACGGAAGATTAACCTTAACCTGTTTGAACACATCGAATAATTCTTCTTTTTGAGGACCCCTTGTTGTTTTCTTACTCGGGTCAAGTAAAGCCGACGGAAATGGAACTTGGCTAGTTCCCCCTTCTTCATTTTTGTTCTCTAAAACTTCACCCAACCCCGGTTTCTTAATTACCTTTTCAACATTAGGGTCCTTAGACACAATTGAAGGTGACCCCTCATCCTCATCACTTTCATTACCTGTAAAATCCTCAACCTCCCCATCAACCAAACCCGGTGATAAATTTGCTTTAAATTCTTTACCACTTCTCAAGACACTAACATGGTTAATAGGAATATTACGTGAATTATTATGAGAGGGATTTACCTTGGTGTCACTAGGAAGTTGCCCTTTACCTTTTTTTATTTCCGCTACCTCGGATGCAAGTTGACCTATTTGAGTAGTCAACGTTTGAATGCTTTTATCACGAACCTCATCTTTTTGCATCCGGACCTCATCGAGTTGGTTCCTCTTTTGCATGTCTTGTTGCATCATCCTAAGCATCTCCATAACTTCGTTTCCACTCGACGAAGTTTGACGCGAAGAACCACTTTGACCACCACCCGATTGTTGATATTGACTTTGGTAGCCTTGATTGTTCCCGCTTCTAAAATTACCTTGCTTGTATTGTTGGCGCGGAACAAAATTTCCTTGAACTCCTTGAAAATTTGGGTTAGTTTGGTTCGCCGGATTCCCGTAACGTAAGTTTGGATGATTCCTCAAACTGGGGTGGTATACGTTCGAATTCATACCAAAATTTCTACCACCCCTTGAATAGCATTCACTTCCTCCACTTGACCTTCAACACATGGCGCCACACAAACATACGCCGCATGCCCTATTTCATTACAATTAGTGCACACATTAAAAACTTGGTTAGTTTTATGTACCTCTACATCCTCCACGACGTTCACTTGTGGTCTTGTAACCACATACTTTTTATTTCTAGATGCTTGTGCTTGTCGCTTGGAATTGAATGACATTTGTTCCAAGAAGGCCCAATCGTCTTGTTCATAATTTGTACCAAATGTACCATTAGAGACCGACACTAAATCGTGAGCATCACCATCACTCAACCCTTCACAAAAAGCATGTAAAAGCTCCCAAAGAGCAATCCCATGATGTGGACAACTTTTAAGCATCATGTTGAACTATCAAACACTTCGTGAAACATCTCACCCACTTGTTGCCAAAATTCCCGAATACCTTTTCGAGCATCATTCGTCTCTTGAGCGGTGAAAAATTCTTCTAAGAACCTTTGTTGCATTTCTGCCCATGTGTAGATCGATGCGGAAGGTAATGTATAAAACCACCTCTTTGCCTTGTCTTCCAACGAAAATTGGAAAAGAACTAACTTAACTTCATCGAATGAAAATCCTTGACCTCCAATGGTGTTGCAAATGGAGTCATAAGCCTCTAAATGGAAATAAGGTTATTCCGATGCTAAACCTTTCTACTAGGCAAAATTTGGAGCGCATTGGTTCTCACCTCAAAAGTTCTTCCATCCGGATGATGAGGAATCACCACCGATGAAGGATTGTTTGTGATAACCGGTCGAAAATGAGCTTCAATTCCCTCACCACTTCTCTATGGTATCTTCATGGCGCGCCTAATGGTACTCTTGGGTGACCCATTTGAGGTGCAAATTGTTGATATTGAAGTTGTTGCACCACCGGTTGTTGTACCGGTCGTTGAACTTGTGGTGGTTGTTGAAACGGTGGTGGTTGATATTGCGGACGCACTTGTTGCAAAGGCATAGGCCGTTGAAACTGTGGCCCATGTGGACGAATTTGTTGTACCCCCCTTGGTTGCCTAACCACTTCTTGAATCGGTTCCAATTGTTGCCCTTGGTACATCACACCTCCTTGAGATCCCAAATTACCTCCTTCTCCCCCATAATAATACCCTTCTTCATCGTACCCTCTAAACTCATCATCATACCCATCAGAAAACCTTCTCCTCCAACACCTGAAGATTGTACGTATTGAGACGATGGTTGATAAAAACCCGTTTGATGTGAAGGTTGCAAAGTGGATGTAGTATGAACGATGGTTGAATTGGGTTGGAATTGATTTGGTGATATTTGTTAAGTAGAAGATGATTGACCAGTTGATGGAGAAAGATGAAAATGGCGGAACCATGGTTGTTGCGGTAAAGGTGAGAGCGGGTTCGGGTTGAGTAATTACGGGTGATGTGGTATTAGTGGTTGTACTTCCAATGTAGAAGTAGGATTTGTAGTAGGATTAGGTGAAGGTGTGTATGGTGATGTTTGACCCGCAGTAGGAGTTGGCAAATCCATGATGAGTTTGTTTTCTCGAAGTAAAACTCGGTTTTGTCGTAAAGTTCGCTCAATTTCAGGATCAAATGCTAGCGGAGATGACTTGTGAGAGCCTCTAGTATGCATACACCTGTAAAAGTACATGCACACTAAACACAACCAGCGTAAACCCGAAAATAACAAACAAAAGCTACTAAATTAACATACGTTGCGCACTACTCCACGGCAATGGCGCCAAAATTTAACGTGAAGTCGAAGTCTCACGCATATTTAATCTAATTACAAATAAATAGCTAGCGGTAAGTGGGTATCGAACTCAGGGAGTTTGTGGAATATGTGTCTATTTTGTAGCTTTATTGATTGACTAAATTATACTAATTTGCAAAAACTAAATTTCACGAGGTTTGATTGTTTGGTTTTAAGAACTAAATTACTAACTACTTGCAAATCAAAATTGGTTGTTTAACAGATTAGGAGAAAATGACCATCTTAGGTTCCAGTTTCCATTAAAAATTGTGCATAATCCAACTAGAAAGAGTTACATAGATATAACTCATGCATAAACAGTTGTTGTGATAAAAGGGAACGAAGTACTCGGATCAAATAAACGCGAGGTTGTTACCCGATGACCAATCAACCAATATCCAACCCTAATCCCTCCCGTGATATCTCGATTGTCAACGATACCAAGAACGTACGGTTTAGACTAAGATCAAAATATTAATTAACAATTTACAATCAACCATTCATGCACCTAATAAACATAGCAAATAACCAAATTCATTATTCTAGAAATAAAATTCAACACACAAAAGTCATAAAGAAACCTTCACCTAAGATGATCACCGAAAGTTTAGCCGGACATTGCTTGGTGAATCATCATAACATTCAAATAAGTGTTCATCGAAATCAAAATACAAACCGAAATGTTTAGAATTGTTCACAAGCCAAGAAGAACACCCAAATTCGCCCCACAACTGCTGCCAAACGTCTCCAATGTTGAGATAGATGAAAAGACATCTCCAAACTGATTAATATGGCAGTTACAAAAATTGCCGTAGCTCCGAGCCGTAAGCTACGGCCAGGGCCGTAGCCTACGGCCCCCTCTGGAAGCCCTACGCCCATCAGGATCTGTCTTACGACTCCAATAATCAAAAACTCATAACCGTAACCTACGGCCAGGGCCGTAGGCTACGGCCCTCACTGTAGGTTTCTCCTTTGTTACTTGTTTTAATAGATAACACTCCATCTCGATCCCGTGTGATGCCATTCCTTCTCCAAGCGCAGCAACATCGCGTATTAGGTCCCCTTTTTCACCTGAAACGCCCAACATACAGTAGTTATCTCATTCTAATAATTACCCTGATTGAAGCGTGTGATGTTGATTAATTTGTAATATTTAAGGGTGTCCTACAGATCACCCGTCAGTAAGCACATAAGCATACACTTTGCACACATTTCCCTTCTTATAAGTAAGCGTAGCGCGTTCGAGATGCGATATAATAGCGAGATATAAGCGATATATATAAGCGAGATAAGCTAGATAATACCGCTTATGAGGCACACATGTCCTCATAGGCGTAAGCGAGTTAAGCGTCTTAGTTTGGTTGATGTATTAATTAGCGTTTTAGATTACGAGAGCTGTGCGAGTAGTGCATGCGCAGGGAGCGTAAAGCGATCAAGCGAGATATCGATAATGCGAGAAATAAATAAAAAGAGAAATCGAATAAAGCGAAAATTCTCAAAGTTTTAATCACATAAATAATAATAAACTCGATGATGCATAAATCGATGATATAGGCTTAAATCAATTGGGAGTGTCCGGGGTTTTGAGAGGTTGACTATCCAAAGTGATTCGACTACCCTTTGTATTTGGACCCACGCTTTAACCTAATAGATAAACATTCTCACCGCAAGCGGCTAACGACGTTTACCCTTCCAGTTAATACGTGTTCCAAACCATCGGCATAACCGAGACTTTGGTGAGATTGAAAATCGAAGCACAGAATTAGTTATTAAGATGCGGGTTTCACCCCTAACTTAACAACATCATTCCTAGTTGTGGCCACGCTCACCGATCACATCGGGCGTTCCACTAGATAGAAAGGGAGATGTTCGTCGAGGTTTAGATGTCACTCCTAACTCAACGAAGATATCTCATGCGAGAGAATGCGCGGAGTGAATGATCTCATCGAGAGTTCTCGGTTTTCACACCTATTCTCGACTTGATCACTCGTTGGTGAGATACGAGCGATTCATAATCGGGTATATTGTATTAGCCTTAGGAAAGGCATATTTAAACATTTATGGCAAGTAGATTAGCATTTAATTCAAAGATAGGTCAATCGGGTACTTAAACATGCTACTAGGTCGAACATGGCAATTCTACCTATTATCCTATGGTTATGGGTTTGCTCTGATACCAATCTGTCACACCCCAACTGATGGCGGAATCATCGGGGTAGTGGCACTAGGCGAATCAGATTAATCAAGAGATTCCATAACAGTCATTTCAAATATATTAATCAACATTCAATATCCCATACTATCAAACTCATAAACCTTCAAAATAACCATTACATTTCAACAAAATCTCTTAACATAAATCCAATTTGATCTCCCCTATATTTTATTATAAACCGTTCTAAAACAAACTAAACTAAACATGCAACATCCAAGGCATCCAAGCTATAAATCCTCAACTTGTTACATACGTTAAAATACAAGTCAATACAATTAAGTAAAGGTGAGCATACGAGTTTGAATAATACTAGCATAGTCGAGAAAGCGTTTGCGAAACAATCTAATTACATATCATGATACACCAAAATACTTAACATAACATAGGCTCATTTCTCATGCTAACTACCGTGAGAAGGCTTGCGTGACCATCCTAACTAGACCCCATCGGGTGTTAGCCAAACTATAGTACCATACTACCTAAGGAGGTAAGTTAACGAAAATAAGTCCTAGTCACATGTTTCTAGTATCACGTATCGAGCATATACAATCAGATTATTCGTGTGTGATAAACAGTTTTGATTTGTGAAGTGTTTTTGATATAGGACGTATGTAACATCCAAAAAGTGCATTAAAGCGAAAATGGGTCAAGTATACTCACAGTGGGTGTGTTTAGGTAAGAGTTCGGGATCTGCGATGAGTTGAGAAAAGTGCTGGATCAGCCTGCATACACGGACGGAAGTGCATCAGTCTCCGAAAAGCTGAAACGGTTAAGTTTGAGTTGGGCAGTAGCCAAGTTCGGGCGAACTTGTGTGTATACACACAAGTTCGAGTGAACTTGTATGATTTTGGTAAGTTTTGAGTCAAGTTCGGTCGAACTTGATGAGTTTCCTGAGAAACTTTTCAAGTTCGGGCGAACTTGTAAGAAATTCTTACTGACAAGATAAGTTCGGGCGAACTTGTTTAGTTTCCTAAGAAACTAGACAAGTTCGGGCGAACTTGTAAGAAATTTTGGAGAAATTGACCTAAGTTCGGTCGAACTTGACCCATATGGGTGCAAGTTCGGTCGAACTTGACCAGTGAGCTGGGGATTCTCGAGCGAACTTGATGTTTTCGGGTCCAAAATCTTGCGTTTTCGCGTCGTTTGCTGAGTAAAATCGAGTGTTCATCCCTCCAACCCTGACTGAGCAAACTTAGGTCGGAGAGGTCTTTTAGAGCTGTTTTAGCCGTTTTACAAAAGCGTGGGCTAATCCGGGCGAACTCGGGGTTCGTTTGGGTTAGTCCGGCTTGTGTAAACCAACATAAACGTCCTTGTGCTTCCAGATCTGGGATCTTGAATGATAAATGCTTCGTTTCATATCAGAAAATGAACAAAACATCATCAAAGTGCGTAATTTTGTGTAAAAATCAATGTCCAAAAGGTTTTGCTCAGATCTAAGCATAGATCTGAGTGAAAACAGAAGTTTTATGTTAAAAGATGAAGATTTTCGTAAATAGAGAATATTTGTTGAAAATGAAGGCTATGCCTTGTGCCAAAATCGTTGTAAATCTTTGTAAATCGTTGACAAACGTTGTTGTAGTTGAAATCGGGTTGATTCCTACTTAGAAATCAGAGGGTTTTGGGTTTCGGGAGCTCCGGGCGAAGTTGCAGCAAGTTCAAATGAGAGGAATGAGCTGGGTATTTATAGGAGAAGGCAAGAAAGTGAGGCTGGTGGAGTCAAGTTCGGCCGAACTTGTACAAAATTGTACAAGTTCGCGCGAACTTGTAGAGTCTTTAGATGTCATTAGTCAAGTTCGGCCGAACTTGTTAAGTCCTTAGAGGCTCAGACAAGTTCGAGCGAACTTAGAGGGGAAAAGGAATGTCCATGTTTGGCCAGCCAAGTTCGGCCGAACTTGGTATCACCAAGTTCGAGCGAACTTGACCCAAAAGTTGGGTTTTCCTCGTTTGTTTCACGTTAAGAGTTCGTTTGGTGATTTGGTTCGAATTAATTAGTTATATTAAACGTTAAATTAAAGCGTTAAGCATTATAATTGATATAATAGTGCGATTTAGCGATTTGAGTGTGCGAGAGCGATGCAATAGCGAGCGTAATAGTAACCACAAACACACATAACACATAAATAATATAAAACCACATAAATAATTGTGATTTGCGATGCGATGAGGTTAACGATGCGATTTAATAAGCGATTATATGCGATATGACATACAATACCATAATTAATTAACATAAACTTTATTATCAACCGAACCTCGGGATTACAAAAGATAGGTACATCGGAAAGACAAATGAAAAGATAACAACGAATTTTTCGAGTTGTTACATTAGTGATGTGAACAAGGTACGCAACGTGATTGAGTCAGAAGTATGCGAGTTTGCAACTAAAAGCGATGCGGAAAAGGAGGAGCTGGCGAAAAGAGATTTTGCTATGATTTCTACAAGATTGGATGCAAAGCGGTAGTTTGGTGGTGCATATGTTTTTTATCTTAAAAAGGAAACAAACATTATGCTTCACAAAGTTTTGCTTTGATATTTAATCTAGTAGTTTTTCACCTTTGTGATGACTTTATAGTTGATATGTATAAATTGTTCCTACTAACGACATTTAAACACAATACATTTCAAGAGAAATCAACAACCTAAACAAGAAAAATTAAGTATGCGACAAACAAGACCATAAAGGAAGAACGTAACATATAAAACACTATAAAACACCATATACTAAGTATGTGACAGATAAAACACCCTAAACACCATAGATGAAACCTATCACGTGTAAGACAACCTAAAATATCATAGATTAACTATGTGACATATAAAACACCATAGATGAAGTATATGATGTGTAAGACACCTTTAAACGAATTGTAACAAAGGATACGAAGTATAAAACACCTTAAACCACAAAACATACGTTTCATTGGAATCAACAACCTAAACAACAATTGGCAGGGACTATCGACCTAAACAACAAGTATACGCAAGAAATGTATGAATAAACAATGTTCGTAGTGTACCCACACGTCAGTTGGTTTTGATGTGATAAATCACAAAGTCTTATCATTGGTATATGGATTATAAAACACTATAATCGCTATGTAGGTAAAATGGATACATAATGCATAATCTTCTATACGACTCTAAATAGCTTATTAAGAAACGACTAATGTCAAGCACATTTGTAACCAGGGAAAAAACTTCCAAAAACTAATAAAAAAACAAATACAATCAAATTTGTTAAGCTACTCATCCTCTGACATTTCCTCCTACTCTTGAACTTCTTCATCCGCTTCATCATCTGCTTCTTCCTCTCCTTCTGAGGTATCATCATTTATTTACCTTGTGGGGTACGTGCATGTACGTTTATTATGCCCATACCATTTGCAATTGCCACAATCCCGTCTCTTTTTCCCAGATTGACTTAACGCAACGTCACACCTAGAGGGTTTGGTACGCTCCTTTGGGGTACATGCATGTACGTCTAATGCCTTAAAGGGTTTGGTACGCTCTTTGAACAAAGAAAATATTTGTTTAAGATGACATCATGAGGCTTGTATTGAGTACCCTTCCTAGCGGTAAAAGCTCCGGCCATTGCATTATTCAGCGAATCAAACATCATTCTCATCTTGGGGTTGAGCAATCATCAACAATAGGTAAAAAGGTCATCCTTCCGGAGTTTGGAGACACTTGTTGGTGACCCACCGACTGGTAAGTAGGAATATCTACAAAAAAATATATGGACACTAAAACACCATCGAGTTATGAACCTTAAAAAGATAAAACACCATCATATAACACTCTCGACCATGATATATAACACCACGACCATGATATATAACACCATCAAATTATGATGCCCAGTAAAGCACTACATACTGGTAAAAACTTGTTTCAACCCTACAGAAACATATTGGCTATGTGATAAAACACCACAAATTGAAACTTTATTTGAACACTAACAAGGACGCAATATTAAAGAAAATCTTATTCAACCATGCACATACAGTATTTACTATGTCATAAAACACCACGAATTTAACCCCTTATTCCACAACTATAAAAACACAATTCAATTAAACATATATAGTAAAACACCATATAATTTATAGAAAAGGAAATCAGTCGTCCGTTTTTATGATAACGTACCATATTAACGTTGTGATAAATACACGACCGTAGAACGTAAACACTCAACCATGTTATCCTAACCTCATCATACTCATAACAACCTATTGTAGTAAAAAATTATCAAATATAAAAAATCATCATTGAGCATTAAAAAGTCTTATTAGATTAAACACCACGTACGTACCTGCATGACCTGATTCCATTGAATTGATTTCGAGCTATGCAGAAAAACACTGATTCAAAAATACGAATGTAACAATCATGCGCTCTTAAAAGAATCAGAAGAATATGATTTATAAATTTGTGTTTTCGTATATTACCATGAATTCGTAAAAAAATTTTGTAAAATAAAAATTATATCAGTATCCTAAAAAACATTAGTGGCGGTTACATGATTATTTTATCATTTAATTGAATTTTGGAGTAAATTACAATATTGCACTTTTTCATTAATATGATTGATGAACACTTGTCAACACTAGATTATTTCTTACAATTCTCACACTCTTGCCCCTTTTTACAGGATCGTTAATCCCGCTTATACATAAACTAGTTATTCGACATTAAAGCTCATACAAAAAGATGTCTGAATTTTCTACCGATCAGGTTTGACACCGCAACCCTTGATATCACGTTGCATATTGATACTAATTTTGAAAAAAAAAATTACATATATTTTTATATGATATGATGTTGGTGTTATGAGTAAGAATAAATATAAAAGAACTAAATATTTTGAAGGAATGGGTTGTGCACCAGGAACAAAATTGATGATTATGCCTGAACTGTTGTCCTGATTACAAACCGGTTTGGCGTTATCGTTTATTTCTTGAGCAAAAGGGGTTTGAGCACTTACTATCACACACGTGCATGGTAAGCGTCATGGTGCAATTAAAAGGTGAGTATCCAATGTCACCTACTATGGGACTATGAAATCAATATAAAAATCCGTCTGCAATTTCATGGAAGTCGAAGTATAAGTGGCATCTGGATTTGTTTACTAATTATGTTTCTCGTCCTTCTAAGGTCATGATAGATGAGTAGAGAATTTATTATCACTATAAGACTATTGACATGGATCTTTAACTTTTTTATTTATACACTACTCATATCCATTCTTATATTAGTATTTGTTAGGTTATCATTGTACTATTATTTGTGTGAAATTATTAAACGGTACTTTAATATAGATATTAGAATTTGTGAATTAAACGAACTTATATTTTTTTTCATTGTAAAAATCATTTAAATAGAAAACAAACAATACAAGACTAACCGAAGAATTTAATAAAAGTCAAACTGGTGTTTCTGAGCAAATAAAGAATTTTTTTTAAATTTAATACGGTTAATGAATTGATATTAAAAATTTCTTTTAAATTTGATAAAAAAAAATTAGTGGCCAATAACGAACTGCGTTTGTATGAACTAAAGAAATAAATGAAAGTCAAAGCAAATCACGTTAAAGTCATTTAAATTTCTTTGAATTGATATTTTTTGTGTCTATAAACATTAAATATTTATATATATGTTTGAAATCAAATAAACAATCATGAAGATTTATAAAGGGGGAGTTTCATAAAATTCAAATTAGTTTTTCAAGGGGTATGACAAGTAAGACACTACTAAAAAACTGTTACTATTCTCACGTCAATTTCCGTACGAACTTTCTACGAAAATGGGTTGTGGGAATTTAATTGTAGGAAAATGGGTACGTTTACCCCACCCCTTTGTATCTCATTCCAATATTTGTCTAGTGTGTTTGTGATCCTTAGTTTACCCTCGTGTGAACTTATCTCCCACCAAGTGCGATATCCACTTTTAAAACCAGGTTATTTATCCGGTCATTGTGTAGTACTTGCAGCAAGCAATGCATATACATGATCTTCAACTTGCACTATATATATATATATATATACATAGGGATGAGCAAACCAATCCTTATTCAATACAAATGATATTTTTCATGAAACAAAAGGTAAGACATAAACCTCACACAAACACGCAACATATTCAAATCCAGATTAGCTCTCCATCAAACCCGGAGTATATTTCACACCAGATATCGTCGCTAGATCAAGGCATGCGGGATGAATCAGAACCCTAAATAAAAGCGAGAAGGGTTAACTAAAGCCGGTGGATCATGGTCACCCACGTTTGAGGATTCAAAGTAAAAGTCATAGGAGTTTTCGCCTTTGTAAATTCCATCATCCTGGTAAGTGGAAACCCACTTACCATCTGTAAGAAGATCACGTTGCGAGTATAAGAAAAGCACCTCACAAGCAGCAGTTGTACACTTGAGTGTCACCATCATTTGAGTTAGCGGTGGCAACACAACGTTGTAAGTCGCTTCTCTCTTACGCTCTATTCTTTTGGCCTGTCCCCATTGATATGTATGGCCAGATTGAACTAAATATTCCATCTTCCCCGTCACAACTTTTGGAACAACTGTAACGTCGAATCCTACCACTAAACGAGCATTCACTGACACACTGTTATTCCAACTAGTGCTTGTATAATCAGATATTGCAAATTTGAGGGTGATTGTGGTTTCGTTGGTCTCGCTGTTATTCGTTGCAAAAGCATGAGAAACTTCTTCGATTTCCTCCTTATCAATCCTAGAGTCAGAGAACCGGTATTTGACATCTGTGATATCCCTTTTCAGGACGCGCTCTTCAACCATCAGCCTTGCTTCTTTTGAGATTGTTGCAAAACGGGCATTTAAACAGTTTGTTTTTCCCTCGGTGCTGAATATACCACAGAACTTGTTGCTACGCAAATTGCGAAGAGCAACGACACTGTCACTTACTTTGACAAATGAAAACAAGGCCTCGTTAGAGTAGTCGTCATCACTCGCATCCGCACATATCCAGTCAGGGCTTCGCCTCCAGAACTTGAATTCCAAAGGTTAAACAAATATTAAACTATCTTATTCATCTGTTGTAATAAAATCCAATATTATTATAATTTGCATATTTTTTATGTGTCCCGCCAGGAAATTTGCAACGTTTTTAACACTCATCATCATCATCATACTCGGTAATTCCACCAATAGCAAAGCTAGGTAGGGTCTGAGGAGGGTAAGATGTAGACAACCTTACCTCTACCCTGTTGGAAT
Organism: Scalesia atractyloides; assembly: GCA_947069175.1. Taxonomy (NCBI): domain Eukaryota; kingdom Viridiplantae; phylum Streptophyta; class Magnoliopsida; order Asterales; family Asteraceae; genus Scalesia; species Scalesia atractyloides. The sequence goes on from CAMTDV010001633.1 coordinate 25,359,696, forward strand.
AGAGAGGCTGCTTCCAGTGACACCCTCGGCTCGATAGTAGTTTTGCATCAAGCCTTAGAAATAAGACACATAACACTCAGCAATTGAGACAAAGGCCGATTAGCGCATGTACCCCTGTCTTTCAGCTATCAACGCCACCACATGATGCATGATTAACCGTCCCCCTCTTTTAACGTTATTTTCACGAAATTAGTAAAATAACGTTAGTGCACTTTCACTTTTGTCCCCTGATGGCCCACACATATATACAGTATATGTGCATACCGCAAGCAGGGCGTATTGCAACCTTTTAACAAAAGTTACAAATGTCCATAAAACTACCTTTTAAGAAAAAGGGTGCAATTAGTGATGGAGCTATACGTCCATGGGGATCGGACTTTCAAATCTAAATCAGTGGGGACGGCCTCTTAAAAATCTAATATTTTACATTACAAAAAATCAAAAATTTTCAGTAAAATTAACACTACGAACGAAAAATCGTTGGAGGTCGGGCACCTCCGGGCCACAAGAAAAAGATGCGCCCCTGTGTTACCTCCGGGCCCCACAAGAAAGTTTTATATAATAAGGTTGTGATTTCAATAAAATTTGCAACTTTTTTATGTAAAATGTTTAGTTTGATCTTTAAATGCAACCTTTTTGAAGTTGCATTAGAGTAAAATGCAATACAATTGAAAACGTTTGTATCTTAAAAGTTGTATTAGCCTAATTTTCTAGTAGCGACAAAAGTTGTTACCCAAATTTCGAAGTCGAACGACATTGTCACTTACTTTGAGAAATGAAAACCAGGAGTCGTTAGAGTAGTCATCTTCACTTGCATCTAGATATATCCAGTTAGGACTTCGCCTCCAGAACTTGCCAAAGTGCAGGTCCTTTATACGATAGTTTCCATCAGAAGTGGGGTGCAGTTCATTGCCACCACTGCATCTCCAAGGTCCAATCCAGACTCGAACTTATGATATTCAGAACTGTTAATGAGACGCGAGGCAAGGTAATCGCCATTTCGTTCTTCAAATCTGAATGCGACATTAGATGGCAGTATCACCAGCGTTTCCCAGTCAACAGCAAGGAAGTTGCCTAACGATCCGGATATTACAATGCCATTCTGGGTATCTGTAGGATCTTCCCAGAGGGAAGCGGATGCGTTAGGAGACGCCGCGCTGACGCTTGTTAAATGTAAATGACCTTGTTGTCCTGGTTCAGCACGGAACAAGGTGCATTCCGGGTTTGTTCGATCTTCCTGTGGTTTATCCGCAGACGCAACAATAAAAGGTTTCCCTTGGATTGTACGTACCACCCAATACTTATTGTTGTAGCAAGATCTTATGTGAACTAGTGTACTGCCATCCCCTTTTTCAGCTGCAAAATTTACACGGCGACTCCAGATTTGTGGTTCGTCGAATTTCAGGAAACTCGATGGCAGGCTTGTCGGGACACTTTTCGGTACGCCCAAATACGGACCCCTGTAAGTGGCTTGCATCACGAAAAACCTTGGGAGCAATGTCATGGTCATGGCTCGATGATATGTTATGTTGTGTCTAGTATGAGAGTGTGGTTTTAAATTACATACCAGCTCATTCCTTATATACACAATGAAAGACAATGATTGATTTGCAAACGTAGGGTCTAACGGTCATATAATTAAGCAAGCAGTTTTTACATTTAACGGATCATTCTGATACGGATCCGTCGTAAACCCATTTACCGACTCGGTTCATTACAACCAGCACCAATACGATACCAACACTCGGTATGGCAAACGAAATAGATATGACCAATAGGGTAGCGACACACGTGTTACATCAATCCATAAAACAAAATACAAGCACGGATACCGATGTTGTCTGGGCGGTATCGGTTCAGTTCGGTCGACAGTAACATTGTTTTTCGGGCGGTAACAAAAAAAATATTTTCAGTAGTTTAATCACACAAAAGTTGACTTATTTATCCTAAAGGTTTTCAGTGGGTTTATGATAGTTTTTTTTACAATGTTTTGGTTACACAAAAGTTTTCTGGTGTAACCGGAAATATTAAAGTCTTTTTTTTACCTAGATAAAAACAATAAAAAAAGAAAAGAAAACCAGTCCCAGTTATAGTGTGATACCGATACCGATACGGACACTGATATCAGCTTCCCTTCCCCTCAAACACCACATTCATGCTGAACTGCAAACCAGCAAAGTCGTCATTGCAAAACACCCCAATTCTTGTAGTTTGAAGCGCCAACGGAACCTCCACAGGCAACTTTGACTATACCAGTTGTGGGTCGTGAGGACACGACCTGATTTAAAGGGGTGTGTGTACTGAAATAGATCCATCGTAAACCTGTCTACCCACGTTCAACGTCATCATCTGTATGATTCATTTAACTCAGTGCATTATTGTTTCTTAAGTTTTTATAGTGACTAGTTTGTCAGTCATGCACTAGCACTAGACCTATGTTCTCATTCTCCATCCACATTTCCTAATTAATGCATGCATTAATTCCATTTTAGGTAGTTGTTGGTTTATATATTCATATTTAAATACCTGTGTTCTCATTCTCCATCCATATTTCCTAATTAATTGCAAATTTACCCATTTTGATTTATTTTATTAAATTTAAATAATATAATAACTATTTTACCCTTGGTTTTACTAAAAGTTTAACATTGCATATTTACCTATTTTTGCAAATAGTTTTCCTTTCTATTTTCTTTACAAATTCTTTTCACCGGTTAGCTCTTTTTTCTTTTAATTTCTTACGCTATTAGTAAGTTACTTTTGTTTGGGCTTTTTCATAAAAAAATTTCGTTTATGACTACTGGACAATCATCAAACTGAAAAAAAAAAATACTAATAACAAAGCAATCCATTACAACACAAAAAATCATGCAAAAAAATAATTAATACCCAAATTGCACATAGCAAATTCTGCTGCAGTATATGAAGAAGTTCTGACCATGTATCAAGAGCAAGATTCTTGTGTGGATAAAACCAAACCACATACAATATTCTTAATTCAATTACAATTTCCATTCTAGACTAGCCAACCAAATAAACTGAACAGATTGAATGGAATGGAATGGAAGTTTAGAGCAAAAAATATATCAGTAGGAGCCATGTTAGTCCTGCACAAGTAATTCCAGAGAAGAAATTGTATTGTGATCGCAACAATTTCAATATGTAATCGAAATATGAGAACTTCAATATTAGTCTCCAATCGCTGTAACTGAACCGACTGAGAACACTTTGTAATCACCACTTATAGATTGTAATCGAAGGAGCGACTAAGAATGATAGGGACATTTCAAATGCCAGAGGAAAATCAACGAGAGGGACACTTCAATCGCCAGAAAAGGATCGCCCGACTAAGAAAGGAGTAATCACCGAGAGGGAAGGAGGAGAATGAATAGCCAGTGATTATTTCTTACTTATGTAATTATCATTTCTCATATTGAAAGGGGCAATTTTGTCATATTCTGAAAAATTATGAAGAAAGGGGAAATATGCAATTAAAAAGTATATGGTTGAGTAAATATGCAATTGAAGTGCTTTTAGAAGGGAAAATATGCAATTCTCCGTATTTACTTTGTTGCTACTTCATTCCTTGAGAGTTTGGTCTACTAGAAAAGCCCGTCCACATTACTACATTTTTCACTACCATGTTACAATCCCAGAAACCACCTACAAACCAATGGATTGGTGATCACACATACCCCATTTTATATTGCAGAAACTATCGAATAAGAAATCCAGATTTTAATTTCAATAAACTAGTGGGATTTTCAGCAAGTTACGACACGTATTCAGAAGGTATCGGATCGGTTCATTAAGAACTAGTACGATACCAACACTCGGTATGGAAGACGAAAGAGATATGCCCAATCGGGTATTGGGTATGACACGGATTTCACATCAATCCATAAAACCGAATACCAGTACAAGTGTATCAAAACCAAAAAGGTAAAAATAATACAAGCACGGATACAGATGTTGTTCGGGCGGTGTTGGTTCCGTTCGATCAACAATACCATTGTTTTTTGGGAGGTATCAGTTCGGTTAATACTCAATATGTAACTATCAATTTTAAACTTTTAGTAATTTGTTAATACTTAATATTTTATCCATTTCGAAAACGTTTGTATGTTACGACACGTTGGTGGGTGGTTTGTAACATCCGTCAAAAAACGGGTTTTCAAAACCCGCTTTGTTTATTAACCGAACGATCAGTTTTAAATTTTGTTGTTTATTTATGACATATTTTAATTTTAAACAATACATAATTAATAAACAAATTAGAAGATATAAATTGTAATTGTAAAAAAATAAGAATAGATTAATTAAAAAGGAAAACCGGCTGCCGGGAGTCGAACCCGGGTCAGCCGGAAATCCCCACAAACTTAACTTTCACACAATCAACCACTCCGCCACTTTGATTCTTTGTTAAAATACCAAAACAATTAATTAAAAAGATGAATCGCGGAAGTCAAATCCAGTCAAAATCGCGCCCAATTAGCAGTCGTCGGAAATCCCGACGACTTCACCGATAATTAACGTTTTCGTCCAACTTAACCGAAGAATTTACTTTGGCGACGGTTATAACCGACGTCTGAACCCGCGACATCAGTCGTAACCGCCGGAGAACGGCTGACCTTGAATTGAGACTAAATTCAGACCCCATACATCTCGATTCCTCCCTATAAATTCACCCACAATCCACTGGTAGCCTTTTCGCTCAAAATCGCACCCTTTCTCGACGAAAATTCACTCGCCGGAAAATACCTGCAAATCGCCGGAAAACCGAGACTCACATCCACACGGTAATTCTTTCGACTCTTTCTGTTTCGATCATTTGATTAATCGGTCACTAACACAACTCCACCATCAGAATCAATCCCAGTCAACGTTTGTCGAAACTCCTACCTTCGCCGGAAAATTTCTGAAACTTCCGGAAACACACTAAGAGCTGGTATGATCTTTCAAACTTCTGTTAAACTTTGATTAAGTATCTCAACTTCATAAATAATCGAACAGAATTGTTAATTGATTTCGACAGCCGGAGTTCACTTTCAGAACCGACGGACCTCTGCCGGAATTCTGTGAACAACACCGATCGGTACATCCTTTCCCCCAAACTCTCTCCATTCGTTACCTTTAAATTACTTATAAAGTTTAAAAACCAGATTAGGCATAAATCAGTCCAAGCAGTCGGACTTTGTTTCTGGGTAAAATCTAACGAAGAAGACGAAGTCGGGTTATAGCATAAGATTAATTAAAATCAGTTTTATAAACGGGTTAGACACACAGTCCAGCGGTGGACTGTGTGCAACAAATACACATGCGACGCGAGTTCGAATCCTGTCCCAGCTTTACTCTCTCGAAATAAAAAAAATTGTCTTTTTAACTGAACCGGGTTAACTCACAAACCATGTTAAGTATAATAAAAAACCGAGTTAATAACCAGGTTAGACACACAGTCCAGCGGTGGACTGTGTGCACGCTAACTCACAGGTCCCGGGTTCGAGACCTGTGGTCAGCACCGGTTCGATACATTCAAAAATCCTTTTTAAAATTAAATGAATTTCGAATTAAACTAAATAGTATATAAGTATAATTAAAAACAAAATTATTTCGAGTTAGACACGTAGCTCAGTTGGTAGAGCTGCGTGCACGCGTACGGGAGGTCACCGGTTCGAACCTCGCTCAGTGCAACAATATAACCGACCGAACCGTTCAACGGTCAACGGTCAACGTCAGCGGTCAAAGTCAAAAAGTCAACATTTTTTTTATTTTATTTATTTATTTAATTTAAAAATCAATTAAATCTACTTCAAAATAACGTTTTTAAAGTTAGAAAGTAGCCTTAAACTCACAAAAATATAACCTAAAAAAATCCTATTAAAATAGTTAATAACATCCACATACTTACCGTACCTTTTCGTTATTTATTTGGTTAGTTATCTCTCATCGATCAATCCTCTAAACTCGTGCGCATTCAACACCTTCAAACAAACGCACCCAATGTGAGTGAATCTCTACCAATTCCCCGTTTTAATCACATTTTGGGGTGTATCATGTGTCGCTATTTATTTATTTTAATTAAACACTTGTGCATCCATCATATTCATGAACATGTGTATTCAATATGTAACCGTTGTTTGTGTGGTTAAAGTTTAGATTTAATTTATCATTTCAGTACATACATTTCATAGGCCGCCGCTCCCCATTACCTATGAGCGTGAGCTGTTTCCCATTACCTATGAGCGTGAACCAGGCGTTGCCAACATAAGATCGGCTCCGTTTGATTGAGGCTTGATCTCACATACATTAGCATAGGCCGTCCGTTCCCCATTACCTATGAGCGTGAATGGGACGTTGCCAACATATACATTGTCATTCTTATTTTATGCTTAAGCAAGGTGGTTTGTGATTGTTATGTTACACACATTTGTTCGTATATGATTATTGCACAATTTTCCTAAATTAATTACAATAATGAATCGATAACAAATGTTTTTAACAAGGTTCACTCGCCAACTTTTGTTGACCCAAAATTTCCCATTTTTACACATGATACAGGTGATCAAGTTGAAGCAAGAAACATATAGGGCGGCTTAGTAGAATAAACCAGTTTAGATTATGGATTTGTTTTAGTTAATTTTTCATTTCCTTGTATTGTATGAATTTGACTTGGAATATTGAAATGTAATTTGGATTTAATAAATATGAAACATATTTAGTAAACATCATGAGCTTTGGTGATAACCCAATTATGCCCCGACTCTTTTTCCGCTGCGGGTCGGGGGTTGTGACATGGTTATCCAAAAGATCATACATGTATATTATCACACATGTACATATGTTCACGTATTTGAATGATGCCCGGGCCTAGCCCCCTGTATAGAACCCATGTTGGCACACGATTGATCTGATTAATATATATTTTTATGTGAAACTATATTATATTTATCTTGTGAAACATCGTTCCACGAAACAGGTAAATGGATCACGACCAAAAATATACTCATCTTTTAACATCATAAATATATTTTCTATGTTTGATATGTTGCCGAAAATAATATCTTTAATATTATTTAACATTCTACATTTAGCCAAATAAACGTCAACGCGAATAATTTTTTTAAACAACTTTAACACCCGTTTCCCGGAAAATATATTCTAAAAGTATATTTTTATAATAAACTAAATATATATATATATATATATATATATATATATTATTTTTATACAACTCCAAATTATATATACTTTTCCATCCGAAATTTACATGTGTGAAAATTGATGTGTGATCGAAAACCGGTGGTTAATCTATATAAACGAATACCGGTACAGGTGTATCAAAACTAAAAAGATAAAACAAAAATAGAATAAATACAAGCACAAATACCAATTTTGTTCGGGCTGTATCGATTCCGCTCAGTCAAAAGTACGGTTGTTTTTCAGGCGATATCAGCTCGGTTTTGTATGGTAGAAAATTGTATGTCTTATAAAAAAAATTATATACAATGGTTTAGTGACTCATTTATCCCAAAGGTTTTCAATGTGTTTTATGATAGTTTTTTTACAATGTTTTTGTTACACAAAAGGTTTCTGGTGTAACCAGAAAAATTAAAGATCGAAAACTATAAAAAAACGGTTTGGCGATGGCGATACTGATACTAATACTCATATTGATACCAGCTTCCCTCCCCTCAAACATCACATTCATGGTAAACTGCAAGACAAGAAAGTCGCCGATATATACTTCCATTGTGTCGACAAATTTCAGTCGGGACGCCATTGCAAAACAACCCAATTCTGGTTGTTTGAGCCGCCAACGGAACCTCCACGGTCAACTTTGACTATACCCGATGTGGGTCGTGAGGTACTAATACGGATCCATCGTAAACCTGTCTACCAACGTTCGTCATCATCTATATGTTTCCTTTAATTCAGTGCATTATTGTTTCTTAACTGTTTATAATGACTCCTTTGTCATGTAGTGGGTTGTTACCTATGTTCTCATTCTGCATCCACATTTCCTAATTAATGCATGCATGAATTCTATTTTAGATAGTAGTTGGTTTATTTATTGATTCATATTTGACATGATCATTAAGTCATACTTTCCTAACTTAGCTTATATTAGGTTAAAATACCATTTGAAAACCGTTTTCACTATCTTTATATTGTTAATATATATATTTTTCAACAAATATATATATAACACATGAGTGGAGTGTTCAAATAAAAAGAATTTTTTGTAAGAAAAAAAAGAAGAAGTTTCAACCAATAAAAATATTTTATTTTACATCATTTAATGTTTGCATTTAGAGCTAAATGTCATTTTAGTCCATGTGGTTTGGGCCACTTTGCCAATTTAGTCCAAAGGTTTCGTTTTTCTCCTGTGGATTCAAAAAGGTTTCACCGTTGCCATTTTAATCCACTGGATTAAGTTCATCCATTTTTTCTGTTAACCTGAATGAAAATTGTCATTTCATATGGTCGAATTGTCCTTCTGGTTAACAAAATTACATATAAAACGTTCGAATTGCCCTTCTGGTTAACAGAAAAAATGGATGAGGTTAACCTAATGGACTAAAATGGCAACGGTGAAACATTTTTGGACCCACATGAGAAAAATGATACCTTTGGACTAAACAGACAAAATGGCGCAAACCATAGGGACTAAAATGGCGTTTAACTCTTGCATTTAATTTTAATGTAAGGGTATATTTGTAAACTTACATATATCGTTAATTTCTAGTCTTTCTCTTTAATAACTAACTACATTAAATTTGTAACTTATTTTCAAAATATATACTTTCGAAAAAAAAAAGTTAATTTAGAGTGTAGGATAAATTACGAGTTGTATAGGACAAATTACTAGGTGCGTAGGATAAATTACGAGTTGTGTAAGATAAATTTGCATATATGTAAGATAATTTTTGAAATGTGTAGGATAACTTTTTTATGTGTGTAGGCAAGAAAAAAATAGTGTAGAGAGGATAATAGTCTTTATGTGTAATTAACTAATTAAATATAGTAATAAATGAGATGAAAGAAAAACTAATTAATATTTTACAATTGTACATTTATTCTTTTTCTTCTTAATTAAATTTTCTTCTCAAATGAACTTCCCCTAACACATGAAACATGTGAAGATAAATTTTAACACATTCCAAACCCTTATCTTCCCAAGCCTTACCGTTAAGACATATTAACATTATATCTTACATGTAAACCCAAAACATCATCATTAACATCATCTACTAACATCAACACCTTTTAACAAGATCCATGATTATGTATACTCTTATAAAACCCTAATTTTTCCAAGAACACCTTCATGAACATTGCTTCTTCAAACAAGTTCCTTTACACTTTATACTTAAGTGAACATGTATAAGCACTTTCAACAGATAACCATGAGTTAAAAACATGTATATAAGCATATATCACCTCAAGATCATCACAAACCACCAACAGTTTCTTAAAATATATTTTGTTTCATTTAACGTCATCAAGTAACTTAACCAACTCATTTGTGATCTCTTGCATGTTACCGCTTATCATAAATTAAACAAAAGATCAAGAAGCTTACTACTAACCTAGGCTAGGTAGACAAGTCTTGGTAGAAATAAAAATAAAAAAGCTCCAAATCTTGTAAGAACAAGCTTCCTTGATGATCCAATCTCCTTGTATGATATTGTGATGCACTTAAGGACCTAAATTCTACTTGAAGTGGCTTGAAAATGAGAGGGTTAGGAGGGGTGGTGGTCTTCATGGATATGAGAGAAGAGAAAAAGAGTTTTGCAGTGTCCGAAAGTTATGAGAAATGAGTTTATGCATTTACTTGTGTTCTCTTATCTGTGAACCTTACTTAGTCCCCTATAGTCAAGCCTTTACCATTCTCTTTTTACCAACACAACAAGCCAGACATGGTTGTGCGGTGGGGCCCCTTGATGGCCATGGATATGGGGGCATGTGAGTGGGTTGGGTTGGTTAGATCTCATGTTGACGAATTGATCTTCCATATAATGATATTAGTAGATATTTATGTAATTAGGCCAATTAGTGTGATTATGATACTAATCTACCTTTATGACGCTAGTTGGAGTTAACTAGTTCACTAGACATCGTTTAGATGATGATTTGATGCGAAACGGCCCTTATTTATGTCAACCACTCGGCTAAAGAACAATTATACCATAAAAACCAAGATTTATAACTTAGACATCCTTATGACATCCTGTATCCTAACTGCACTAACTACTAATCAAAATCACATATTGATCTTATACTAGTATTTGTTTGGTGTAGATTATAAGTTTCGGCGTTGAAAACTGATTAAAACGATACGTGTGCGATTTACCGGATAATTACAGTACCTGCTTACTTAAAATAAGTTTTTATGCATTATTCACATCGAACATGTAATAATGCCAATGGTTTAATTTTCAAGGCATATTGGAAAGGTTTCGGCCTAAAAAGGCTAACTGGATAACCACTAATGCTCGTTAAAACTATTTTCATCGTAACGCGACGACACGATAACGATTATACTAAATACAAATATTCATGCATTTCCCAGACATAGCTAGACTTTGTTGACTCAATTAACACGTAATTAAGTCTAAATGCACACAATTAAATATATACACAATGATTAGGTATTATGGATTGAACTGTAATTTTGTAGCTTGTCATATTTGTACTTGCACTTGAATGGTTAATTAGAAAATTGAAGCAAAATTATGCTCAATTATTTACCAATTTTCTGTTTTATTCCCTGAGAGTTTGATCGATTCAAAGAGACCGTTCCACATTACCACATTTTCACTACCATGTTACAATCCCAAAAACCACCTACAAAACAATGGATTGGTGATAACATATACCTCATTTAATGTCGCATAACTATCCCATTGGAAATCTCGATTTAATTTGAACACATATTCAGAAGGTATTAGATCGGTACATTAAAATATCAGTACGGTACCGACACTCGGTATCGCAAATGAAAGAGATATGTACAATAGGGTGTCAACACGTATAAAACTGAACACTGGTACCGGTGTATCAAAACCAAAAACCAAAAACAAAAAAATAAATACAAGCACCGGTACACATGTGGTTTGGGTGTTTTAGGTTTCGTTCGGAGCCATTGTTTTATATGCGGTATCAGCTTGGTAAACAATCGTGTATTTAAAAAATAATAATAATACAAAGATTTAATCACACAAAAGTTGATCTGATGTATGTTGATCTTTAAACATTTATTAATGGTAAAAAAAAGTTGTTGCCAAAACATACTTTAAAAAATTAATCGCTATTCAATAAATTCATATATATGGATGGGTTAAAATGAGAACTACTACGAGTTGCGAGTACCGTGAGAACTTTTGATCCGGGGTGAGTTGGGCCAATTTTTTTACACAAACGTAGATGAAAATATTGTAATGACCATTGATTTACATCATTAAATTGTAAAATACACTAGTGTATTTTCATCATCAAATCATAGCCATTGATTTACACTTGTCTATACACTTGTTTATTGATAATCAAATGCTAGGATTAGTTCACTAGTGTTCACATTCAAGGGGTTGTTCATAAATGAACCTAACCCTATAAGCTAAATCGTAAAATCTAAGTTATAAACCCTAAAAGCTAAACCCTAAACCCCAAAGCTAAACCGTAAATACTAATGATTAACTCTAAAACTAAACCCTAAAGCTAAACCCTAATATAAGACCCTCAATCCAAACCTTAATATATTTAGGGTTTAGGGGTTAGGATTTAGGGTTAAGAGATCCTAGTTAGGGTTCGACGAGCCGGTTCCAACGCCGCTGAAATGAGTCCAATCGAGTTCATTTGAGTCGGTTCCCCACTGTTCCCCACTTTTTTAGTGTTCCCCAATAAACCTCACAATATATATATATATATATATATATGCTAAAAGACTGAATTTATAAAAAAAATTATAAAAAAATCCCCTTGGCGTATAATGTATATAAGAGAGGGAAAGTTGAAAATTAAAGGATACAACTTATGATGCATTATGTACAAGTCATCTATGCATCCATTATCAAAACCCACCCATTTAGCAGACCTGAACCCTTTTTGAAACAATGTAAAAAAACCGCTCGTTTACGTCGCTTTCTTCTCTCCTCTAAACCCACGCCCTTACTCACATCTGTCTACTCCTTTTGTTTTTCTTTGCTATACAATCGTATACCATCCATTACATGATGTCATGATACTTCCAGTCACTATATTGATTCCTCAAAGGTGCTTTTAAATCTCAAACAAAAATAGTCCCATTCAGAATCATTTGAAGTGTCAACAGGTAAAATCTCTTCACAAACTGTATATTATCAAAATGAATTGTGCCCGTTTCTCTGCCTTCCAGGGGTGTAAATCATCCACGATTCAGATGGTGATGCATAACAATTGATAGAGGGGTCGGATCTAAGAGATGGAGGATGGAACTAAATCACCAGTCATGGTTCAGGTTGATTTCACTTTTGTAACCCTAATTTTGGTCACAATCCTAACTGGGTTTTCACGATTTTGGGGATTTGGGTGTTTTATCTCAACTTTTCAAGATTGTTTTGATCTGGTTTTATTGTATCTCTTGTTTTATGTGTTAAGGTTTGCGTTTTTATCTTCTATGGATAAGTGTGAGGATTCAAGAATTGCTTCTAGGTGTCAACGCTGTCCCCGGCTCAGGTTCTTGTTTTCCTCCTTTTGATTCTGTCTAATTTTGTATGCAATGAGTTGGTTTTTACTTGAAGAAACTTTTATAAGTTCATTTTCCAAAATTTACAAAGAATAGGGTATAAATGGATAGCAATAAATGGGGTTGTAGCTTGCGACCATCGTTTGATGCCCTAGCTTTGTCTTCGAATAATAACTCTGAAAGGTCTTTTGTTTCTGATCTGAGTTCTTATTTGAATTAGATTCTAAGCCCTATTGTAATTTGTCATCCGGAGCAAGCTTCCACACCTCCATCATGAAACAGAACCTTATATATATCTTCGTTCCCATAACCTAATATCAGCTGTTTCATGTTAATTTTCTAATGAAAAACACTGGTCTGTCTTTATCTTTTTATAAAATATTGTCTCGTGCGAAGAGAAAAAAACTTACAGCTTGCTCTATCTTCAGCACAACCAAATATACCAGTGGTCCAAGGCTCAACAGCACGAGGCTCAAAGCTCTCAGGTAAAGGCTGCCCACATTCATTGCCCTTGCGAACCATCAGCTATAAATTAGAAAAAAAAAAATATGTGAGATTTTGACCAAAAAAACTAATGCTTGTTAAGCACATTTCTACAATGATATGGATCCATGTCGCTGGTAAGTTATACCTAAAAAACTGTTGTCTGTTTGTTTAGGAGGAAGTATATTCCAACGCAAAACTCACAGAAAAGCAATCAATATCGAACCAATGGGTAAAAAATTTGCTAGAGCTCATAAGCTATTTGGAGTTTGGAAGTATACAAAAGTTTTGCGGCCTTCCAAAAGGTACATGTACTGTTGATCAAATAGATGGATTAGGTCGATTGCATAACCGGTCAGAAATGGATTTTTTAGGTAGTTATAAAATGGGTCAAAACTCAAAAGGCGAATGTATTTGGTTCATTTAATTATTGGTAAAAAAGAGAATAAAGAAACATCAGGTATGAGGCAAGTTGCAAGGGCTACTGAAAAATTTTCACCATCAATGAAGTTGGGTGTAGGTGGATTCAGGATCATTTATAAAGCTCAACTGCAAGATACTTAAATTGTCCATTAAACGAGCAAGAATGGTAACCTTTGCACACATATTTTAATTCATTTGAACTCTAGGTTATCCCGAGCATGACTCATGAAAATGCAACCCACACTCACATCAGTATTTGTCCACACACCTAAAATGAAAATGTCCACACATCCAAAATAAGAATGTTAGGGACCTTGAATGGAATGATCTTTTATTTTGACCTTTTTGATCAAACTGCAAATGGAATGATCTTTTATTATTTACCTGTATATTCTCATTACCAGCTAAGGTGAATTCTATTTAATTAGTAAGATTAGGCAAGATGCTTTTTTTAGCTATAAAGGATTCTATTTACATGCTTTTTTCAGCTGTTATTTTTGAAGGAAAGTCAAAGCAGCACTTTAAGCAAGAGATTATCTTTTTGCCATTCCTGTGTTGAAGAAAACAGGAAAAATCACATCATTATTTTGACCCTTGCTTCTACCTTCAACGCTCCACTCTTTCCTTTTCAAATTTAATCAAAAATTGGATTATCATTTGATTTTATTTTTTGTATTTTTTTTATGTAAATGCTTATGTTATTTGCGTAGTTATTTGTTTGTGTGTAAAGTTATTTGTACAAATATTCTCTGAAACATATTATACCAAACTTCTATAATTATTTTTGGAAACTGTTATTAGATTTAATATTGCATTTGGTTTTGTCACAGTGTATTTGCTTTTTTTCTTGCTAAGGGCTTACGGGTCTTACTAATACATAAATTCCTGATCATTACGAAAAAAAATGTGGTGTTAGTATAAATTTCATTATGAATATTTATTATTTAAGATAGATAAATATATGAAGTAATGCATTGTACCTGTAGAATGGTCTTCGATTGAAATAAGGTACTTACAACATGATTTTTTAAAATGTCATGGAGTCCTAATTTTCAATAGTATTAGTGCAAATATGTTTTTTTTACTTCGCCAAGCAACATACAAATAAAAAAGGCTATTTATGCTTATGGAAAATGTCTCCTTATTAAGATATGCAAAGCTTATAACATAGTTAGACCATACTGATATAACGAGACATACCTTACAATATAACACGAGAAAACCGATAAACTAACAAAAAACGAGTACCGCGTTGTAAATCGTCGCCACCGCTGCATCGCGCGAGTTTTCTACTAGTATATATATATAGGAGAAGAATTCGTTAGAACCACCCTTTATTGCGAGAACCGCGAGAACCAGAGTGAACACAACCAAAAATACCTAAAAATATTCTAAAAAACACCAAAAAAATTTTTTTTGGAAAAATCGCTATATTTCGTTAATAACAAAAAAAAATTCAAAAAATAAAAAAAATTTGAGTAACAGTTATCCATGCACATGTGCATATGTATCATTTCTTTGACAAATTCCGTAATACATAACAAATATTAGACAATTGCATTTATACTACCATATGTAATATACTACTTTTTACATTACCAATATTAGAAATGCACATGTGCATCTATATGTATCAACATGAAATAATGTGTCTTGGTACAGTACTTTGAATACACTTTCTCTTTCATCATCCATAACACACTACCATTGCCTTCTACCATCCATAATACAATACCATTACCTTCTACCATTCATAATACAATACCATTACCAATATTTTCACTTTATTACATGTATATCAACACCATTTATAACATCCAATCAACATATTACATCATAAAGTGATAACTATAACCAAATCATCATTCGCTAGATATAACTAACCAAAAAACATGTATATTGTCACACCCCGATTTCCACGTGTTTCCCGGTGGGCCCGGTGGAGAGTATTGTGACGTACAGTTGATATCATCATAACCAATAAAACATAGAGCAACACAGCGGAAGTCTTGGAGTAAAATATAACTATTACAAACCATAGTGTCCAAAGTTCGAAAACAAATATATACAAGGCTTGTAATAAGATCCACAGGCGGATCAGAAATAAATATACACAAAAGGATAACAGACTCTACAGGCACAATCAAAAGGTCGCAACTCCTTAGTATTAATGTCCCTCAGCTTCCGGCCTATTTCGTACTTGCACCTGTAACTTGATCTTTTAAAAATACCTCAGTTTTCACTGGTAAATACAATCAACCGACTCATTTTGAAAATCCTTTCGAAATGGTTTTAGGTGCACTAGGCACATTTTAATAAATAACTTGGGACAGTACAATTGACCTTGTATACAGTTTTACATGTCTGTTTTTTACATATGGGGCCCAGTACAGAAACCGAGACATGATCGACTGACACACCACTTCTGAACTTTCACACAAAAAGCAGATAATAATAATAAATAATAATAATAATAATAATAATAATAATAATAATAATAATAGCAGTTACCGATGTATACCTACATCAATGCTTAATTCGTGGCCACTAACACTTTAGTGAGCCAAGAATATCCCAGACACGGTCAAGCCCACCCCCAATGTTTGAGTTTCAGGCAACACAGATTAAAACCGGGTTATGTATTTTAGTTAATTACCACAATTGGATAAAACATGATTTCCATACCCGACCAAGCGGTAATAATTTATCGTATCCCAAGCCCATATAGGGATATTAGATTAAATGTATTTACCTGAGCTTAAGTCTTCAAAAATCCAAAAACTCAGCCGCAAATCAAAGACAAGTATAGGCACAATTTACCAGGAAGGCGTTTAGTCTGGAATGATGGTATTATTAACCAAATTAGAATGCTAAAGGGTCCTTAGTTAAGTCTTAGACTTGAACCGGCTAGTCTTACATTAAAATAAATACGGTACGATACGGTAGATTAAGCGGTGACCGGAATAGAAGGTTAATTGGTCCTGACAAGTATCAAGACTTGTATAATATGGGTATACCAATAACATTCTGGATTTTGATAAGAAATTGACAAGGTTAAACCCGTTTCGGTTAGATTACGTAAACTAGTTACGTATGCTTAACCGTAAGCGTATTAGTGAAACCGGTTAACCGAAAGAGTCATATACAAGTTCTGTATGCTAATATGTTTAAAATATGATTTGATATCAGTAAGATATCAATATGTATGTCCTTAATGATTTTAAAACCGAATTATGCCCCTATAAGGGCATTTTGGTCATTTTATAATTTATAAAAGATGTTTATAATAAAGCTGATGTCAGGGTTAATTATATTATGTGAAAATATAAGTTTTATGATGTTATATCAATAGAATATCAAGTATATGTGTGCTTGATAGTTTTAAACCAAACTATGTCCCGTAGGGGCATTTTAGTCATTTCACACATAGGCTTGAGATCATAATTGGGATTATGAGTTCGGAACTTGTACTTACTGTAATATTAGTGAAAATAAGTTGGTAAATCAGTAGGTAACAAGTCTTGGCTCATAGTTATGGTTTTCAACCATACTATGTGCCGAAAAGGCGTAAAAGTCGTTAATGCCGTTAAATTCGATATTTAAGGTAAACTGAGGTTATGACCTGTTTTATGTATCCAAAATATGTTATTTAAAATTTTACATCAGCTGGTAAAAGATCTGGTTATAAAAAGTTTGGTTAAAGTCTCTTTATGCGAAAAAGGGTAATTTGGTCATTAATCGGCATTTAACGGGTCTTAGACCTATATTAATAAGCATCCCAATATGTCCTACTTATCATATTACATCAGTAGGTATTTCATTTTGGTGATAAAACCATGATTTATATCAAAAAGGACATTTTTGTAAAGTTTAAGTAATTTTAACGGAACTTGCATATAATCTCGGATTACTAAGGAATCATGTAGTATAACTTTAGGAGGTTATACGACACTTAATCATGATCTTAAAATGACCTAAAGTCAGTAGCTTAACTAGCTAAATCGGGTCAGAGCTGAAAGTCAAAGTAGAAGTCAAGCTGTGCGACTTTCGGTTGCGAACCGACCCTAGACCGACTTGACGAGTCAAATCAGTTTATATAAGTTCTAATACTTATTTTTAAGTTGTTTATGCATCAAAAAATATTTTATAACATCTATATAATCAGTTATGAATTTTATGAAATCTGGCCAGGTTGACTTTTGTTGATTTTACTTTGACTCGTCAATTGGTCAAGAATTCGTGATAATCTGAAGGTGCCCTTTTGAGGGATTAACACCTACCTTATTACGATCACGTAGCCACTATCTTTATGATCAATGGCTGGACCATCATGGTCTTAGCTTAAAGTCAATGCGTTTTTACATCAAGACTTTGACCTTAGCTTTAAATCAAATAAAAAAGACTTAGCACGAAATGGAACACTTACACAAGGTCCAAAGATTGCTAAGAACACAGAGGAATACTTCAAGATGTCCAGGAGCTCCTCTAGATGAACTTCGTGAGTTTAAAGTGAATGAAAGTTGTTGCAACTCACAAAAATGCCCATCTTAAAAGCTATGGAGGAGCCAGGAGGGGTTGCCAGGTGTTATAGGACGTAAACAGGTGTCCCTAGACGTGGCAACATGCAAGAGAAGGTGGAAATGGCGACAAATGTGGCAGAACAGCAAGCTTCCACATTTTTGGTCGCTGGCGGTCCCTTGCGGACCGTATGGGTTTTGCCATACGGTCCGTAAGGACCTTAGGCGCCCACAGTTTGAAAACTGGTTACGGACCATAACCATATAGGCTTGCGGTGCATAACCGCCTCCCAGAGATGGAAATTTTGGCATTTTTCACCTTTAGTCCCTCAACTTCTTAATTATCACAAAAGTGGTTATATTTTACCAATTCAACGACTTTAGTCCCTCTCGTTTTGTCACACGTCATACGAGAATTACGGAACACGTGTCGGAACTTTATTGGACGTCAAAACACGTAGTGTTACATATATGGGCCTACTTCATCATTCAAAATCACAATCTTTTTGTACCAAAACACGTTATATCATGGTTATACATAATGATACACATGTGCATTTTGAATATTGGTAATGTAAAGTAGTGTATTACGGATGGTATTGTAAATTAAAATGTAATTAATAATGTATTACAAAATTTGTCAAAGTAATGATATACATGCACATGTGCATGGATAACTGTTACTCGAAAAAAAAGTTTTTTTTGTAACGAAATATAGCGATTTTTTTTTTAAATATTTAAAAAAAATTTTGAGTGCTTTTTGGTTTTTTTTAGATTTTATTTTGTGTTCATATTTGTTCTCGTGGTTCTCGCAATAAAGACAAAAGTAAAAAGAATTGTCGACCCGGGTAGTTTTGAATGCTGCAAGTTTTTTTACGCCTAAGCGTAAAAAAAAACTTGCATCAGTCAAAACTACCACATCGACCATTTTTTTATTTTTTTTACAGATGTGTTTATAATATTTTTATTTACGTTTGTGCAAAAAAAATTTGGCCCAACTCGCCCCGAATCAAAAAGTTCTCGCGGTTCTCGCAACTCGTGGTGGTTCTTATTTTAATTCATCCCTATATATATATATATATATATATATATATATAGGAGAATGATCCGTTAAAAACCACCCTTTATTGCGAGAACTGCGAGAATCAATGTGAACACAACCAAAAATACCTAAAAACCTCTAAAAAAACATACAAAATTTTTATTTTTTAACGGTTTTTTATTCGTATTTTTTTTATGCTAACGAAAACCAGCATTTTTTTCAAAAAAATGTTAAAAAAATTGTGTGTTTTTAGATTTTTTTTAAAGTTTTTTTGGGGTTTAGCTTCATGGTTTAGTTTTTAGCGTTTATCTTGAGGGTGGGTGGGGGTTAGGTATTTTTAGGGGCTTTAGTTTTATGGTTTAGTTTTTTAGCATTTAGCTTGTGGGGGTGAAGTTTAGGTTTTTTTTTTTGGGAGGGGGGGGGGGGGTAGGTTTTTTAGCTTTATTTAGGTTTTGGGTAATGATGTAGTGGGTTACTTTTGTGTTCACATCGGTTCTCGCAATAAAGGTGGTTCTCGCATGAACCCTACCTTATATATATATATATAGGATAAAGATTCGTTAGGAACCACCCTATATTGCGAGATCCACTGTAAACACAACCAAAAATTTCAAAAAAAATTAAAAACACACAAAATTTGCTAGATCCATTATATAATTTAACAACTGTACCGTTGTTATTATTTTTTATAGTGACGAAATTTAGCGATTTTTAATAAAAAAAACTACTTGTAGCATTCAGTTGTGGGGTTTAGCTTTATGGTTTAGTTTTTAGCATTTAGTTTGGGTGGAGCGTTAGGTTTTTGGGGGTGGGTGGGGGGTGTCAAACCCCGACCCGCAGTAGAATGGTACGGGGCATGCTGATTACTCAAAGCTTAAACTTATGCCACTACTAAAATTTTATAATTAAACATGTCATGATTAAATGTCACACTTTTCATATAAGTTAAAATAATTAAATAAATAAATCAAACTTGTCTTTTTAGTTACTAAGGCAAAACTTCTACGTGATCCTGATTCAGTCCAGTCTTCAATCCTCTACACCTGTATAATGTGTCAAATAGTATTTTTGGATCAGATACAGGAGCTTGTGAGTAAACCTTCGTTAAGTAAAATAGGTTTACCATTTTAAAATGTAGAAATCAATGTAATTTGTTTTACCTTTTTAATTCCAAATACTAATTTAAATATTAAGCATAAAATCAATCATGTGGAAGCAATGCACAAGTAATATGAACATAGAATGGTAACTGAGTAATGATTAAGACTAAGACCGACACCCAAACCAAAACCAACTCCATGCATCCCACACCGATAAAATGACTGTGGCGATACCAACGTTCCATAGTTAGGAGGAAAGTTTAGTTCAAGACTAATGGGGCGATACCAACATCTCCAGATCATGAAGAAAGTGAAAAATGAAAGTGAATAAATATACATTTGACGGAAGTATGTGTTGAAATTAACATAATATACTTAAGTCATCATACCCCCTTTTTGTGGATATTTAATCTAGGTTATTTAATTTAACCATTAGATGATTACCTCCCTTTTTTAATAAAACAAAGTTTATATAAAACCACAAAATAGTAAAGGATCATGTAAACTCAAAGATCTATTTACATTAAAAATACCACAACTCACTATTGTAATGCATTATATTTTGTAAAAACAAATGTCAACTTTAAATATATATTGATAACGGTTCATACTATGGCTATTTTGCAAACAAAATGAAATCTATAATAGCACCAATTAAATTGTTTAGTCCCGTTTATTCCAGATAGATTACCAACACTTAGTATATCGGTTCAAATAGATTACCAAAACTTAGCATATCGGTTCGATACATATTATTTTGCTAAACTAATATTTTACATGTTTTTCTATAAAATATATATATATATAAGTATGTCCATGATGAATCTATAAAATGTCCAAAAATTTTTGCCAAAACCTCTATAAGCTGATCTAATACCATCATGAACAATAACATATCATCAATTTCATCAAAACAAATCCCTTAGGTCAAAATCCCCAAATTCTCAATTTCAAGAAACCTAAACTAGCATGGAGTCAAATTCAGATTTTGTGTGCCTCTATCACAAAAATAGATAGAGGGCTTTTATAGAGGATGAAAAACCAAGTACTAAGGTCTTGGGAATTACCTCAAACGGTTATGTATCGAAGGAGAAATTGTATGAAGAAGTTACGAGCCCTAGAAAGCTCCTCGCTTGAATCCACAAGATTGAGAAGTTGTTAATCGATTTTGAGAGTGGGTGAAGGTGTGAAAATGAGGATTGATTTTGAGATCGATTTTACGCTTAGAGTTTACCGGAATTCGTCAAAATTGTTCGAGTTCAAGATAAGCTTAATGGTGACATAAATGTGATTATTATGATTGTTAATTTGATGTTTTATTATCAATTAAGCAATAAGGATCGTTAATTTCCTTCCAAGGGAGTTAATTACGACCGTTGGATAGCCTATTCGTCGAGTGTAACCTATAAACCTGTCGGTCGGGTTGAAGTTTGGCTTGGGTCGCGTTTTTGCAAAGCTGAACCAAGAAGAAGTAGCAGCAGATCAGTTAAAGTAATGATATATATAACGCGCTAAGTTGTCGTTAGGGGCACATGTTAGAGTCCCGGCCCCACCCCCGTACCACTTTTCTTTTTTATTCATACATTCCAACCACTTTTAAGGAATGGCAAAAAAAAGTGCTTGTAGTTTATAATCTGATCCTAACTGAATTACATAAGATAACCTAACTAAGCTAGGTGATCCTCTTATCCACTCTAACTGAGTTTGATATTATAACTGACTTTGTTAATTGGTTTAGGCTATTAAACTGTTTCTAATAATTACATAACTAATGCGTTAACCTATAACCAACCTAACTAACTCAATTAATACTCTTCTTACATATAACTTACCGAACTAACTAGGAAAGCTTATATGTCTAATGTTTTTACCCAATGATACATAACCAATTTTAAATATAAAAAATAATCAAAATTTTCCAAAGGATCCGATTTTGAAATTTGAGTTGGGTTTCGGACATCCATTTATTGAAGGATGTTACAGTCTCCCCTACTTTTGGGAATTTCGTCCCGAAATTAGAAGGAAACCGCTCAACTAGAATAATGTATAGGGTTTCTTATGAACGCGGAAAGGTATTATTAGATTTAAGAATAACACGAAGAACTTAGAATCAGTTTGTTTCTTAGGAGTGTCTCATAACAAGTGTTAAACACGAATCATGAGGATGTGAGGATGCTGAGGGTACACCCAAACTACGCTACAGTAATAGTTACATTTAGATCTGACTTGAGGTGGAAACATTCCTGGTAAGGGTTAAACACCCAGGTGAGGAATCGCTTTTAGTTCCTAAGATGCATAAACGGTGGGTGTAAATGATAATGCATAAAGTAGCCTATCATAGGTAATACGAGTATTACATCTTGAAACCAAAGAATAATGTAAGCTGAGTTATAAGATATACTCATGATGCTTAAACTACATTTCGTGTCATGACTTGAAAAGAATTTTCCCATAAATTGCCACAAATGATAAGATTGGACTCACAATGCTATAGAATTGAATCACTAAACAAATAACCAAAACAAACTGACACAAAATCTCTCATGATTAGTCTAACGCTGCTTTTGAAAATTTGGTAGAGACACTTATATATAGGAAGTACCAGCGGCGTATCCACCATGTCCCTACCAAACTAGTGTCTACATCATTATTCGAATCATGATTGACGACCCAACATCACGTACACAGAACTCCCCATGACAAGTAAACGAGGCTTTTGATAGTTTTATAAGAACACTTATATATAGGAAGTACCAACAGCATATCCAGCATGCCCTTATCAAATTTCATCGGCTTCATTATCCACTCATGATTGGTTCTATGGACGACACCACTAACTCACGCATTAAGTAGGTATAACCAAAACATAAATAACCATAGCTTGACTAAATATTGCATGTGTCCTTAACTCTTGCAAGTTAAGCTGTGACTGATAAGAAATCATGAAATGGCAACAAGCTGAATTGATAATAATGTGAAATAACGATAACATGAAGAAGAGAAAATAGGACGATAGAGATAATCAACATAACATTAACGTAACCGTCTGAGTACAAAAAGGAAAAAATGATAATAATAATAATAATAATAATAATAATAATAATAATAATAATAACATTGAAACTATCTAATTGCCTTGAGATTTACACATTAGAAAGGTTTTGTCCATTCGGACTTGAGTTATACGTTTCCAGCATCGTTGGTAGCCCCAACTTGATTCACATTAGCGTTGAAAGCTCTACCCCATGCTGCCTAGTTTGCTTGGTTTATCGGGTTAGCCTGGGCTTGGGCATTAATGATGTTAACCAATCTAAGGTAGGTGTTTCTAAAATGGTTGGGATCCCTATAGTTGAAGCATGCCCTTGCATGTGGCATCATAGGGTAGTTGGGTTGATAATAGGGTTGAGTCACGTTCTGAGATTGATATGGAACCATCATTAGATTGGGCTGAGGGAAGGGTTGAGTTAGGAGTTGTGCATTATGTGGGTTTCGTGACTGGTTGGTTGTTTGGTTTTAGGGGATGCGACATGCATCGACTAAGTGGCCAAAACGTGCACATTCAGTGCATTGTCGACATGGAAAGTTGGGTGGATGGTGGTATTGACAATGGTTGCATTTGGGAAAGAACCAATATAAGGTTTCTTATTTGATGTGGTTACTGCATAGTTCTTCCCATTGTCCCTACGCTTCTTTTTGTTGGAGCGAGAGAGAGACTCGATCCTAGTTTCTTTTGCCTCTTTCGGCTCTTCAGCAGGAGCATCACTAGTTGATCCTCTGACCCCGTTACATTTCAGATGCTTTGATTTAATGCGATTCTCAGTAAGTTGACAAGCGAGTCACATAGTTGCCTCTAGGGTCTTAAGTCTACTACCTTCCACAGTGTCCTTTATGACAAAAGGTAAACCCTTGATGTATTGCTCTATGAGGCAGGTGAGTGGAGTGAATAAGTACGAGCACAACTCATGAAACCACTTGTTATATGTCACGTTATCTCCACTGTCTTGTTCCAAAACCCAAAATTCATCCTCAAGTTTCCTAATTTCATGCTGAGGACAAATTTTTCAGTCGTTAGTTTCATCAGTTGTTCCCATGTCAAAGCCATTGCGGCTTCAGCATCGCGCTGTGTTTCCTAACAAGCGACCCGTTGCATAACGAACCTTGCGATTGTCAGGGCATTCGCAATTGAGGAACGTACTCTCTATCTCCTCAAACCAGCGGAAGAGGACGGTTGCACCAGTGGTGCCTTCGTACGTAGGGGGGTCATTATTTGAAGTGTTTGTAGGAACACCTCGAGGTATTAGCCCCATTGTGGGTCTCTTAGTTAATGAGAGCATGTTGGACTTGCACGACGATGTTTGGAATAACAGTGGACATCTCTTTGGCGATATGGGCGGCCATACGTCGGCTGGAGTTCCCAACATGTTATCCAATACGAAGACATTTTGAAGACATCTACAAGGATTATCGCAAACAGGTTGAGAATTCAGAGATTAACAATCGAATGATAAATGGAATAAAAACATTCACAAAAACATAAAACTTAGGATAAAATAATATTTTAGAAATGAAATATTGAAAATTTATAGGTTTGGCACATCGTAAGGCGTGGTATGCCTGACATGCGTCACTTTCGTAATCACGTGGGCCCCCGCAATTACCGATCTTTCGCATGGTTATATGTCTACCCGTCGACGTACACTTAGCCCAAAGAGAAACAATGAAATATTAAATGACTCAAGTTGGGGTGATGTGAAAAGATATTGGAGGGTGTCAATGAGTTAACACAAAGACGTTGACTTATCAAAGTGTTTGTAGTTTTCACGATGTTTGGTGTGACATGTTTTGGACTAATAGGTACCAGTACTCTAGTTGTTAGTCCCCACGTAGGCAAACTGTTCCTTATTAGATTTATACGATTACAAGCCTAGAGAGGACGACCCGACTACCGGTATTTAACCCTTCCAGTTACTACATGTCAGTCACAAGAACTCATTTTAACGAGATTGAAAATTTTAAATGAAATTTGAAATATCAAAATGAATAGAAATAACATCAAATAGCTTACATGAATTGAATATTTAATTGACTTAAACTTTATTTGAATGAGGTTATGAAATGGAATAACTAGAAAACTCAATGTTTATATTGTATAGTATGTGCAAGTGTAACATTAAAAATAATAAACTATAGAATAGAAATAATTCATGTATTATCATGCAAGGCACATAAAATGTAGCATATAACATTTAAGAGTGCTCACATGCATTTGTGTGTGACATTAATAATCTTTTAAACTTATAAATTTAATAACATAAGTGATATGCACCAAATGCAACAAATAAATTATATCAAATAAGGTATAAAATCAACCATTTTATGTACTAATGTTGGAAAAAGTGTATTTCTTTGTATATTTTTTATTTTCAGGATTAAAGGGTTAAATGTACAAAAGGAATAAATTTACGGCAAAAACCAACATATATACAAAAGAAGAGAAGTTGACAAATCAAGAGGAAAAACACGGGGCCGTGCCCCACTCCAGATTTCATGAAAAAAAAGACAAACAGAAGCAAACAAGAGTCACTGGGCCATTTCCCATGAACACGAGCCGTGGTGAACTCCCGGATATGCAAAATCTTCAATAGTACAACAAGTACAAGGCCACGAGGACGTGCCTCTGACACACGGGGTCGTGTGAGCATACGAACTGACAACTCTTTAAATGAATACAAAGAAGAGAGTGACATAGGGTCGTGTGAATGGCCCGTTTCCAGCTATAAATAGGGGTCCTTGGTTCAATTGCAATCCATCCCTTGGCAGCCCTCTCTCTCACTTCATCACCACTTCTCCATCACTCCAACACCATCATCCACCACAACCATTAGAGTTTACAGTGTGTAGTAGTCTCAGGATCAAATATCGGTAGTAAGAGTTCTTGTCAAACAATGGCCATCTTTGGCTAATCTCTTACATCACTTGGTGAAAACAAATCTTTTATGTATTACTTTTGATTTCCATGATGTGGTTAACTTTTTAATTGGGTATGTATTAATGACTTTAATAACTAGTTTTTTATATAGAAAGTGAACTTTATTCTATGATCTCTTCATGTTTTGTTGATTCACTCATTCGTTTCTTTATGATCTATATAAAGCGCGTTAACTGCGTGGAAGGGGGTTAGAAGGATGGTTTGGGTAAATTTCTTGCCTCGTTCAGTGGATAGATCCTACGAGGACTTGATTCAAGATTATTAGGACTTGCTTTGAGGCAGATAGCATCAAATCGGGGGAAGTAAGAACGGCTTGAATCCCTTATAATTAAACTACTATTAAAACTTTAAACCGGCCTTGCGGGACTGTATCCCTGCTGACTCAGACCATTGTGGCCGAGGGTAGCGTTGCCTCAAAAAGAGGGACATGCCACATTTTGCATTAATAACTTACTTAATTATCTTTCAATATTCCGTCCTTGCGGGACTGTATCACTGCTGACTCAGACCAATATGGCTGAGGGTAGCGTTGCCTCCAAAAGAGGACCATGCCACTATAACTAAAATAATCTATTAAAAAACCCAAAGTGCGGAAATTATCAAAGGATACATAAAAGATGAGTCGGAACCAAGTGATTCTATCTTGTCGATTGTTTCTTTTTATTATTTTAGTTTCTTTCTTTATTTTTAATTACTAAACATCTTTTCTCAAAAAAATTGGTTAGATTAGACATTGACGATATTCCGGTATTCAAAGCTCTTGTGTACTTGGGCAGCCTCGGTATCTTACCAACACTATACTACGCCAACGATGGGTGCACTTGCCCTAAGGTGTTGTAAAGAGTGAATGTCATATATCGTATTTTATAAATGTAAAGCTTGATAAACGAGTAAAAATGCTAAGTATATCAAAAATCATAACACCCTCCGATCACCTCAAATTTTTAGCGTCGTTTCCGGGGAAAAAGGGATTTTATGAAAATTTAAAATTGATAGCCAAGTCATCTTTTTCAGCCTTTCTTTCCAAATTCTTCTTCTTTTTCTAAAAACTTTTAGTAACAGAAGCTTTACACGGGGTTGAGCCACACTAACACGGGGCTGTGTCTAACTTACAGCAACTTCAAATCAACAAAAACTTTTTCCATAGAAGGCTCACACGGGGCGTGCTTCATTTGACACGGGGCCATGGTAAAAACGCCTAGTATAAAATAAATCACAGTCCTAAACACGGGGCCACGCCTAAGCTACACGGGGCCGTGTTAACCTTTTATTTAAAAAATTTTTTTTTTCCCGAGAGCCGTAATCTTCTAGGTATTATCCAAACAATAGATTACTACATGGGAGATTATGACTACTATTATTACGATGATTATGAGGAACCATATTGTACCATATGCGGTGAATCCCGTTCGGTACAAAATTGTTAACTCTTTCAACCGTCAACCTCATACACAACATATGAGGAACCAAGGTTTGCGCAAAGTCAAGCTTTGATTGGGACACTACACCATTTGAAACATACGAGGGACCACCGATAATCATCCTCGAAGCCGAAAGTCTCATACAAAGTCTCAAGAACTTAGATCTCTTGATCAAGAAATCTCGTGCAAAAGAAGAGACTATTTGTAACAATGAGGAAATCATAAAAGAAGTAAAGCTGCAAGAGCCGAAGAAAGAGGAACCACTCAAAGAAAACTCAATGCATGAAGATAAAAAAACCCGAACCAAGCCACACGGAAGGTAAGTCTACAAAGGTAAAATTTCGAAGAGCAACAACAAGACCTCCAAAAAATACACATTCTACAACCTTCTTTTGAAACTCATAGTTTGGTTCCATTTCATGCTAAGTTTTTAAAAGAGCTAAACACTAATCGTAAAGTCGAAGAAATGAAAAGTATTAATTTAACCAAAGACCAAACTTCATTAATACAAGATGAACAAATTGAATTAAACATAAAACCGGTAACATGTTTATTCAAAACATCTATATTAGTAACATTTCAATATATAAAGATCTTGTGTTAATATAATGCCTAGCTATGTATTCGAACGATTAGGTATTGGTGATTTTCTTCCGTTCAAAATTCCTATCATCTTGGCTAATCGAAAGCTAAACACGCTACGGGAGTGGTTGAGGACATTCTCATTCAAACACGCCAAACGGTTGTACCAACCAACTTTATCATCCTAGATGATGCTCCACTCGTTTTGGGACAACCATTTGTAGAAACCCATCAAGCTTTGCTCAAACAAAAACATCATAATCTTCCCACTAAACTTGGGGACGACAAACGAAACTTTAACATAAATAAATCAATGATATATCCAATCGGCAATGATGACCCCTTGTTGGAAGATGAGGTAGAACCACCCGATACGGAGAAACAAAATGACCAATTCGTCGAAGACGAAGCCACTACCGAACAAACCTTTTCAGCCATCGATCGCGATGACGAACCAAAGACTAAACCATCCATAAAAGACCCACCTTCCCTTGAACTCAAAGAACCTCCAAAAGGCTTAGAATACGCATTCTTAGATAATAAAGGTAAGCTTCCAGTTATCATTTCCTCGTATCTCACATATTTTGAAAAAGAAAAATTACTCAATTTACTTAAAAGACACAAAACGGCAATCGCATGGAAACTAATGGACATCAAAGGCATTAGTCCTTCCGTGTGCACACAAAAAATCTTAATGGAAGACGACTACAAAGAGGTGATCCAACCACAAAGACGAGTTAATCCTAATGTGCAAGAAGTAGTAAAAAAGAAGTCATTAAACTCTTAGATGCCAGACTTATCTACCCCATTTCTGATAGCCCATGGGTAAGTCTCATCCAAGTAGTACCCAAGAAAGGAGGAATGGCGGTTGTAACCAACAAAAAAATGAGCTCATACCGACAAGAACCGTCACCAGATGGAGAGTTTGCATCGACTATAGGAGACTCGGTTAAGCCACAAGAAAATACCATTTTCCTTTACCCTTCATTGATCAAATGTTAGAGCGATTATCCGGTCACAAATTCTATTGTTTCCTAGATGGATTCTCTGGGTACTTCCAAATTGCTATCGCACAGGAAGACCAAGAGAAAACCACATTCACTTGTCCCTACAGAACTTTTGCATATCGACGCATGCCATTTGGACTATGCAACGCCCCTGCAACATTCCAACGATGCACAATGGCCATTTCCACGATATGATAGAGAAAACCATGGAAGTTTTCATGGACGACTTCTCTATCTTCGGTGATTCATTCGACCAATGCCTCAATAACCTTGAACGAATACTATCTAGATGTGAGTAGACTAACCTCGCCCATAATTAGGAAAAGTGCCATTTTATGGTCACAGAGGGAATAGTACTTAGTCCCAAAATTTTCAACGCAGGTATGGAAGTTGATCACGCAAAAATCGATACTATTTCTTGACTCCGTCCTCCATCATCAATTCGAGCCATCCAAAGTTTCCTATGACATGCCTGATTCTATAGGCGATTTATCAAAGACTTTTCCAAAATCTCTAGACCTCTAACCAAGCTACTTGAAAAAGATGTCCCATTCATCTTTGACAGGGATTGCACGACAGCATTTCTTGCCCTTAAAGAATGCTAGTCAAGTCACCAATCATGAAGGCACCAGATTGGAAATTACCTTTGAAATCATGTGTGATGCCAACGATTTTGTAGTTGGAGCAGTTCTGGGACAAAGAAAAGAAAATCATTTCCATCCCATATATTACGCTAGTAAAACTCTTAATGACGCTCAAGAAAATTACACAAACACCGAAAAGAGTTGTTAGCCGTAGTATTCGCATTTGAAAAATTATGTTTCTATCTTGTGCTTTCAAAAACTATAGTCTACACGGACCATGCTGCCATCCGATACATCTTCAAAAAACAGGATGCTAAACCACGTCGCATCAGATGGATTCTCCTCCTTCAAGAATTCTAAATTGAAATAAAAGACAAAAGAAGAGCAGAAAACATTGTTGTTGATCACCTATCTCATCTTGAAGATCCTGCTCTGGATAAGACTCGAGAAGAACTAATCAATGAAAAATTCCCCACAAAATCCTTAGAAATTGTAGAATACAAAGAAGAACCTTGGTACGCAGATTATGCCAACTACTTAGCTAGCGGCAATCTCATCAAAGGATGGTCGTATCATCAACAAAAAAAGTTCTTCGCTAATGTAAAGCACTATTTTTGGGAAGATACATATCTTTTTAAAATATGTGCAGACCAACTTATTCGACGATGCATCCATGGTCGTGAGGCAAGACATGTTCTCCGCCATTGTCATGAAGGACCACGTGGATGACATCACGTGATAGCCAATGTCGCACGAAAGGTGTATGATATAGGATTTTACTGGCCGATGATACACAAAGATGTCTATACCTTAATCAAAACATTCGACACATGTCAAAGGGAGGCAACACCTCAGATAGAAACGAAATGCCACAAAATAGCATTCTTATTTGTGAAATCTTCGATGTTTGGGGTTTGGATTTTATGGGACCATTTCCACCATCAAGAGGAAACAAATACATCCTTGTGGCTATCGACTACGTTACTAAATGGGCCAAGGCCGAAGCTCTTCCTACCAATAACAGAAGGGTGGTGGTAAAATTATTGAAAAAGCTATTCTCCCATTTTGACACTCCAAAAACCCTCCTCAGTGATAGAGGAACCCACTTTTGCAATTTGCAAATGGAAAAAGCTCTAACACAATATGCGGTGTCTCACCGTCTCTCAACTGCTTATCGTCCTCAATCCAATGGTCAAGCCGAAATGACTAATCGAGGTTTAAAAAGAATACTAGAAAAAACTATGGGTCAAAATAGAAAAGAATGGGCAGATAAACTAGACGATACTTTATGGGCATTTCGAACGACCTATAAAACACCAATAGGCACCACCCCATATAAGCTTGTACATGGAAAAAACTGCCACATCCCAGTATAAATTGAACACATGGCATACTAGGCACTAAAAATGTAAACTTTAGATCAAGAGACTTCAGGGAGAGATCGTCTACACCCGTTAAATGAGTTAGATGAATTGGGAAATCAAGCATATTCCAACTCAGAAATCTATAAGAAACGCTCAAAAAGACTGCACGACAAATATATAAGCGAACCTAAGGAATTCAGAGAAGGAGACTAAGTGCTCCTCTTTGACTCTAGGCTACGTCTTTTTCCTGGAAAACTCAAGTCTCGATGGTCCGGACCTTTCACTATCAACATGGTCTATCCACATGGTCCCATAGACATTAAGCCTCCAAAAGGAGAACCCTTCAAAGTCAATGGACAAAGGCTTAAATTCTATTAAGGATTCCTCGAGGACAAAGAAACAGAAATAACCTTACGGGAGATAGATAAGTGACCAGGGTAACAAAAACTACTTTTATATATTTTATTGTTTTGTTATAATAATCCACCTTGTAGTACATTGTGAAAAGATCAAGCCAGAAAAGTCTTCGTGCCAGGTAAAACAAGCCGAGGAACCAAGTGGACAGAGAAACAACCATAATTGAAAAAAAAATGAAAAAACATAAGACACGGGGTCATGCCTCTTAGGCACGGGGCCGTGCCTACCTGTAGACGAGATAAAACCGTCTTTTTAGTATTTTCATTTTCATAACCATCACGGACCATTTCTCTGCACCGTCGGTTCCCCGCTGACTTCTACTACTTTTTGATGATTTCATTCCACAAATCTCTAGCAAGGTATGTTCCTAACATCTAGATTAGTTCGATTAATGTTTTGTATGTAAAATAACATCAAGAATTGGGAAAAAAACTATGGTTCTTGAACTGACCAGTGTCAATGCGAAATTTTTTCTTAGATCTTGATGGTAGTAAATAGTAGAAGTGTTTTGAAGAGTAAAACATCAAATCATTTTTGATGCAAATTTCGTGATGATTTTTCACAGACTAGTTCGAAATTCATTACTGACCAATCCTATGGTTTCAATTTTAATTTTTGTCCATGGATTGTCCGTTTATTTGATGATTTACGTCTAAAAACCCTCAAACGTCCATAATTCATGAGCGTAGGTGATTCAATCAACTGTTAGATCGATTGAATCGGTACCGTAGCTCTAATACCAACTGTAAGTTCAGTTTTTTACTTTAGCGCTTTTTCCACCCCGTCTAGTTTCTTTCTTGAATAACTATTCCACATAGGGGGTGGAACTCGATTATAACCATGGTTGCAAAAGTCGCTAGGCTCTCCCTAGTCGGTCGACCAGGGAGTTGAGAGTACTCGTCCTAGGCGGAAAGTACTCGGGGAGTACTCCTACTCGGACAAGTTAAATTATAAAGAAATTAGTTTTTAGAAATTAAATATATGTCAGATAACATATATCTTTACTGGTATTTAAAACAAAATACGTGAAAAATGGTATTTATTATTTAATATGTGATATGCGTCAAATACAACATATAAATTGTATCAAATACGACATAAAATCAATCCTTTTTAGTACTAATGTTGGAAAAAGTGTGTTTCTTTTTATACTTTTGATTTTCGGGATTAAAAGAGCTTAATTGTACAAAAGGAACAAATTAACGACAAAAACTAGCACAAGTATGAAAGATGGGAAGACAACGCACTATACCAACCCCCCCGAGCTTCACCCCAAGACTAAAAACAATGAATCAGAAGTCAAAGCACGGGGCCGTTCCTGGTCGCCATGGGGTCGTGCCCCTTCAAGATTACATAGAAGAAGAGGACAAACATATACAGACAAGAGATACGGGCCATGGTCAACTTCCAGATTTGCATATCTAGGATAGTACAGCAAGTACAATGGCCACCGGGCCGTGCCGTTGACACACGGAGCCGTGTAGCACACTGATCTGACATACTCATTAAATGAAGACAGAGAAGAGGGAAGACACGGGGTCGTGCCCTGCAGGCACGGGGCCATCCGAAGGGTCTGTTTCATCTATAAATAGGGGTGCTTGGTTTCATTTCAAGTCATCCCTTGGCAAACCACTTCTCTCACACCTGCCACCACTCCACCACCACAATACCACCATCATCCACCGTATTCATCCATCATCCATCCTAGAGTATGTGTAGTAGTCTCAGGATCCAAGATTGATCGTAAGAGTTTTTGTCAAACAAAGTCCATGCTTGGATAATCTCTTACATTACTTTGTGAAGACAAGTTATTTATGTATTACTTTTGATTTCCTAGCTTTGGTTAACTTTTTAATTGGATATGTATTAGTGACTTTAATAACTAATTTTTTATATTGAAAGCAAATTTTATTCTATCATCCTTCATGTTTCGTTGATTCACTAATTCGTGTCTTTACGGTTTATATAAAGCGAGTTAACTGCCAGGAAGGGGGTTAGAAGGGTGGTACGGGTAAATTTCTTGTCTCGTTCAGTGTATAGATCCTGCGAGGACTTGGTTCAAGCTTATTATGACTTCCCTTAAGGCAGATAGTATCAAATCGGGGGAAGTAAGAACGGCTTGAATCCCCTATAAAAAACTACTATTAAACTTTAAATCGGCCTTGCGGGACTGTATCCCTGCTGACTCAGACCAATATGGCCGAGGGTAGCGGTGCCTAATTACTTACTTACTTAATTATTAGTCAATATTCCGGCCTTGCGTGACTGTATCCCTGCTGACTAAGACCAATATGGCTGAGGGTATTGTCGCCACCAAAAGAGGGGCATGCCACTATAACTAAGATAATATCTTAAAAAACCCAAAGTGTGGAAATCATCAAAAGATATGTAAATTATAAGTCGGAACCAAGTGATTCTATCTTGTCTATTTGTTTCTTTTGTTATTTTAGTTATTTCTTTATTTGTACTTAAAACCTTTTCTAAAAATTTGATTAGATTAGACATCGACGATATTCCAGTATTAAAAGCTCTTGTGTTCTTGGACGACCTTGGTATCTTGCCATCACTATACTACGCCAACGATGGGTGCACTTGCCCTAGCGTGTTGCCGAGAGTGATAGATGCATATCGTGTTTTTATAAATTTAAAGCTTGAATAAACGAGTGGGAAGTACTTCAAATATATCCAAAAATCATTGGTGCCGTTTTCGGTGGAAACAAGGATTTTAAGAAAGTGTAAAATCGGCGGCCTAATCATTTTTATGCTTTTATAATTTTTCTTTTTAGGTTTTTCTTCTTTTTCTCAAATTTTTCTTCTCTCTGCAAAAACAACATGTGGTCGTGCCGTACTTACAACACAAGAAAGAATTTGTTTTCTGATTATTGGAACCAAGACACGGGGCCTTGTTACAAGAGTACGGGGCCGTGTCCAACCTCCAGTATCTGATAGCCTGAAAACATAAACCTTTTCTTGATAGCACAAGGCCGTGCCACATTGACACAATGTCGTGCGACTCTTCTGCTCTACAAATTTTTATGTTTTTTTGTTCGTAGAAAAGTCACGCCACCCGTATAATTCTCCAAAAATACAACCTGGTGCATGACCTCCACCTCTGACAAAGACATATAAGTGCCACCAAAAGAACCCGAGCATTTTTTTCTGAAAAAGACTTCAAGCTAAAAACTGACAAAAAGCCTCAACCGAAAACCCCCTATGGCGGATCAACGCACTCTCATTGATTACCTACGACCTACGGTCGGTAATCTTGGAGCCACAATTAACCCTCCTAATGTTTATGCCAAT
Source organism: Scalesia atractyloides (assembly GCA_947069175.1). Lineage (NCBI taxonomy): Eukaryota > Viridiplantae > Streptophyta > Magnoliopsida > Asterales > Asteraceae > Scalesia > Scalesia atractyloides. The sequence continues at coordinate 25,394,652 of CAMTDV010001633.1, forward strand.
AACTTTGAGCTTTACCACACCTCATCTAAATGCTCCAAAATTCTGCCACCTTTCACGGCCTACACGATGAAGATCCCTATTTAAAAATTACCAACTTTTTGGAAATATGTGATACCTTTCGAAGCAACGGAGCCTCCAACGATGCTATCCGGCTCCGTATGTTCCCTTTTCCCCCAAAAGAACGAGCAAAAGCTTGGCTAAACACCCTCCCAAGTGGGTCCGTACACACTTGGGATGAACTCGCCCAAAAATTTCTCTAGAAATATTTCCCTCTCGCTAAAACCGCCAAACTCATGATCGCAACTAATTCTAGACATAGGAGAAGTTCAAGGAGTTATTAAGGAAATGCCCGCAACATGGTCTTGAACGATGGCAGCAAGTGTCTATTTTCTACAATGGACTCTTACCACACAAAAGGCAAATCCTTGATTCCAACTCAGGGGACTCCTTCGGAATCGGCGACCCGGTGAAATTTATAACCAAATTGAGGATATTGCTCAAAATAGTTTTCAATGGCACATCCCTAGGGGTTCAAAATCAATTTCCTCGGGTGCCCATAAAATGGACGAAACTACCTCTTTACAAGCCCAAATCAAAGCCTTAACCACAAAAATAAAGAAGCTTGAATTAAATAAAATGGCTTCGGTTATGGCTTGTGAAGGGTGTGGCGGACCACATGAAAACTGGAGTTGTATGAAAGAAATGTAAAATCAAATGGAGTCGGTAAACTAACTTAACAACCGCCCTCGCCCACCGGGATGTCAAGGTAACACCTTCACCCTAGAGTGGAGAAATTAATCCTACTTTGGTTGGAGAGATTCGGAGGGTAGTAACCAACAAATCAAAACCAACGATCCAACTTTCAACAACAACCCGAAATGAGCAACAAGGCTTCCGACCACAACAACAAGGTGGAAGAGAAACACTTGAAGACCTCGTCACTTGCCTTTTCTCCGGATCCGACAAAAGGTACCCGGAAAGGTTCCTACAAACCGAAGCCGAAATTAGGAACCAACGGGCTAGCATGCAAAACATTGAAAAACACGTAAGCCAACTTGCCCAAAATTTCTCCAAAAGACCGCAAGGAGCCTTGCCTAGTAACACCGAAACAAACCCAAAAGCCCATGTAAACGTTATCAACATAAAAACCAGAAGGTAGGACCCGATGACAAACCAACACCACAACAACCTGATTCATAACCCACAAAAACACCCATAACCAATAACCAAGACAATACTCAACCCCAAAATACCGAGTCCCCCAAACACGCCCCCGTGTCTGTCTGCTGAAAGTTTTCTCAGAAAACTGTTACTGTAACTTTTGACACGAGGTCATGTCCCCCAAACACGCCCCCGTGTCCAAGTGTCTGGTTTTTGAAAATATTGTTGTTTTTAGCCCGCTTCTACACATTTAACCAATTTTGGACACATTGAAGACAATGTGTAATTTAAGTGTGGAGGGAAACTCAACTTGAATATGTTTGTTTTAAGCCTTACACAAAACTCTATTTAAAAAGGCTAAAACACCCCAAATCGTTTTCAAAAAATATTTATTTTTAGTTTGTTTTGTCTTTTTCATAGTTTAAGTTAGAAACCAAGTTCTAAAATTTTAAGTTTTTACGAATTTACAACCGATACGACGTGATAAAAGAACCATATAAAGAAAAATTTATAAAAAGGCATGGCAATTCTTTATAAAATTTGATTGTATATATAAATTCACACTTTTACCCTTTTTTCCCATAAAATGTGAGTTTTGAGCCTACACCGAGCATTCAATATCATATCTTTACTAGATGCTTATTTTTCATTTCTTGTGTGAATAAGCCGAATGGTTCTTACGAAGCTAGAACTTGACAAGACAATATATTCCCGGTCCTTACCAACAAATCCAGGTAAGTATATGATAGAGGCATTAGGATTTTAACCATTTTCATTTTCAACCTTATTTTATTTTTATCTCTCCACCAAAAACAAAAATTTTCCCCTAATTAACCCTTTTGAGCCTAAACCTTTTCGTTTAAAAAACCCGAAAAATACCATTTTGCACAAATTACCCATCACCCAAAAACCAATCTTTATTTTTACAACCCTTTTGTTTTAGTAAAATGCGGTTCTTTTGAGATTTATACAAAAAGAGGTGACTTAGTTTATCAAAAAAAATCTCTCTAGTTGCTTAAAATAAATAAGCAAAATTATTGCTTATAAGTCTTTAGTTTATACCTAATTCACAAATAAATAATTTTTCAAAAGGAAACCAAAATTTTACGTTTTTAGCCACTTTCCAATAAATATATCCTACCCCTAGCCTAGACCTACCTTTTAAAGTACTCTTGATATTTACAAAGATTTTGTTAAAAAGTAAGATGTTTGATTACTTGTCAAGCATATGGTAGGAGTAAGTTCCATACCGGTATCGAGCGTTTCACTTATACATTTTCGGCCGAGTGTTGAGTGATCACTTGTGAGGTGTGTGAATTTGTATATAGCTAAATAAAATTTTACTAAGGCATGTTATGCCTGAAAATATTTATTTTTCTTAAAAAGTGTTCTAAATAAATCATGTCGAATAGAATTGTAAATAATAAAACAAGAATAAAAAAAGAACTTGGATTCCCGACACTCTACAAACAAGACCCAAAAGCTTCTTCTATACCAATTCCATTTGGGTGTGTAAGCAATTATTAAAGAGTTTTGCTTGAGGACAAGCAAATGTTCAAATGTGGGGGTATTTGATACGCGTCAAATGCAACATATAAATTGTATCAAATACGGTATAAAATCAACCATTTTTAGTACTAATGTTGGAAAAAGTGTGTTTCTTTGTATACTTTTGATTTTCAGGATTAAAAGAGCTTAGTTATACAAAAGGAACAAATTGACAACAAAAACCAGCATAAGTATGAAAGACGGGAAGACAACGCACTATACCAACCCCCCGGAGCTTCACCCAAGACTAAACACAACGAATCAGAAGTCAAAGCATGGGGTCATGCCTTATCGGCATGGGGCCGTGCCCCTTCAAGATTCCTGAGCAGAAGAGGAAAAACAGATGCAGACATGAGACACAGGCCGTAGTCAACTTCCAGATTTTCATATCTAGGATAGTACATCAAGTACAATGGCCACGAGGCCGTGTAGCAGACTGATCTGACATACTCATTAAATGAAGACAGAGAAGAGGGAAGATACGTGTAAAGGGTCTGTTTCCATATTCTAAGGTGTTTCAATGCACCTTCTGACGGGGACGCTAACTTGTATTTTACTATTTTTGCAGTTCAATATTTTACCATTTAAATAAAAAGGTTTATACATAAATTATCTAGTTCCACTTAGACCTAGATTTGACAAAAATCACCATTCTCCAACTTTCTATGTGTCTAGTTCTACTGGACAATAGCTTTCTATATGCATCTGATGATATGAATATTCAAGGCTCGAATGGTTCCAGTTGCAATAAAATTATTTATTTACCCTTTCAGGTACAACATGTGTGTGTTTTTTACAATTATTTTATCGGCACTTCCAACCTCCATACCAATGTCTTTTATCTACAACCATGTTTGGTCTATTCTTTTTTAAGCGGGCTCACCAATTCCAACACTTACTGGTTCCTGGTCCAAACAATCACCAATCTTCTTTATGGTTCTGGTTGGTGTAGTGATGATTTAAGTTTAGTCAGTTTGTTGTGTGGCAACATGATGACCAACATAATTTCCTATTTGATATGTTCAACTCCGGTTGCACTAGTAATAAAGTTAGTGATTTCTAGTGGTTTAACGGATAAATGAAAATAAATCTTTGACCGATTAGAAAAAAGATCTCAATATCTTTAACCAATGTAAAAAGATGGCGTCGTTATCTTCTTGATACGAGAAAGATGGAAGCCCTAATTTTCAATCTCAATAAATTCTTTCTATCATGGTTGTAAAAATCGTTAAGCGCCAATCGATTTTCAATCTCAATAAATTCTTTCTATCATGGTTGTAAAAATCGTTAAGCCCTGGAAGCCCTAATTTTCAATCTCAATTCTATCATGGTTGTAAAAATCGTTAAGCGCCAGTCGAGTGTTGCGATACCAACTAGCGAATAATAGGGATGAATAGAGATTAATCATATATATTGGACATTTATATGTAACTTTTCAAACATATCTATACTATATATATAATAAACACCTTTAAAGCATGATGTACAAGTCTTTTAAGCACAACAAACACATTTGTACCCTCACTTTCCAATAATACCCTTGAGCGGCCAATGTTTCATTATCCCGCTCATCCCAGCCGACACTTTTCAAAACCCAACCTTTTCTCTCTCCATTTCATTCAGATTTCACATTTCAAAAACCTCTGTTGCCCCTTTCTCTCTCTGGCGATTCAAGAACATGAAGGTGATTTCACCAGATCGATGAAGAATCCGACATCTCGGTTTCGATTTAGGGCCCTTTCTAGGGCATGTTTGGCTAAGCTTTTTGAAACAATTTATTGATTTATTGGTTTTTTCGAAAAGTCATAAGCTCTAAAAAAAACATTTGGCAATGAAGGCGTATGTGAGAGAAAAAGTAAATTTTTCGAAGTCACTCGATCATCTCCTCTAAAAATCTAAAAAACTAAAGAAAACATGCGGTTAATAAATATCTGATTAGGGTTTAAGAAGAGTTCAAGTTGAGCTGCTGATTTGAAGCTTGAAGGTATGCTCTTTCATTTTCTGTTCTCGCTTTCATATGTTGTAGTTGTTGCAACAAGGGTTTATAAGAATTCAAGATAGATTTGTTGTTTTGTAGTCTAGGGTTCCACTGGATCTAACATGGGTTTCTAACCCCAATCGGTGATGTATGAGCAAGATCTAACGAAACGAAGGCGTGGTGTGTAGTGTTAAATCCGACGACTAGGGTCCGGTCGTAGAACTCAAGCAGATCCGTGGAAATAAAGACGACTTCCCAGGTCTAGATGTTGGTTGAGGTAGGTCCCGACAAACAGAGGTATGTTCGACGACCTTCTTTTAATTTTATTAGGTAATGCGCTTCAGTTCTTGAATCCTATTTTTGTTGCTCTAAAGTTGCAGATCTAGGGTTTAACTTTCATGTGTGGATTTTTTTAACTACAGTTCGTGATTGCACTTGGTTGAGGTAAATTTATTTTGAATTTTATGTAAACGAAATCTCAAATTTCGGGGTTTGATAGTTAAATTTACTGATTAGGCTGACACCCTTAGTTTTGGAGTTTGATAGTCAGATATAGCTTTAACTGATTAGGTTATGATCCTCAACAGTGATATTTAGATTTCTGGTTGTTTATTTAATTTTGATAAAAAAAAACACTGTGATTTCGGGTTGTTATATACTCATATATTGTTTTTTTTTTATCACATAAAGCGCTGTAGAGTGGTATTAAGATATCTGGTTGTTAATTATATTGTAGGTTCTTGAAAGATATGAGCGAGCTTACAGTGAGGGCTCAACAAAGACAATACCTTTGATGATATTATGTCACATTCACTACTGAACATGGCCTTTGTTTGACAAAAACTCTTATGATCAATCTTGGATCCCAAGACTACTACACACACTCTAGGATGGATGATGGATGAATACAGTGGATGATGGTGGTATTGTCGTGGTGGATTGGTGGCAGGTGTGAGAGAAGTGGTTTGCCAAGGGATGACTTGAAATGAAACCAAGCACCCATATTTATAGATGGAAACAGACCCTTTACACGGCTCCGTACCTGCAGGGCAATATTCCCTTCTGACGGGGACGCTAACTTGTATTTTACTATTTTTGCAGTTCAATATTTTACCATTTAAATAAAAAGGTTTATACATAAATTATCTAGTTCCACTTAGACCTAGATTTGACAAAAATCACCATTCTCCAACTTTCTATGTGTCTAGTTCTACTGGACAATAGCTTTCTATATGCATCTGATGATATGAATATTCAAGGCTCGAATGGTTCCAGTTGCAATAAAATTATTTATTTACCCTTTCAGGTACAACATGTGTGTGTTTTTTACAATTATTTTATCGGCACTTCCAACCTCCATACCAATGTCTTTTATCTACAACCATGTTTGGTCTATTCTTTTTTAAGCGGGCTCACCAATTCCAACACTTACTGGTTCCTGGTCCAAACAATCACCAATCTTCTTTATGGTTCTGGTTGGTGTAGTGATGATTTAAGTTTAGTCAGTTTGTTGTGTGGCAACATGATGACCAACATAATTTCCTATTTGATATGTTCAACTCCGGTTGCACTAGTAATAAAGTTAGTGATTTCTAGTGGTTTAACGGATAAATGAAAATAAATCTTTGACCGATTAGAAAAAAGATCTCAATATCTTTAACCAATGTAAAAAGATGGCGTCGTTATCTTCTTGATACGAGAAAGATGGAAGCCCTAATTTTCAATCTCAATAAATTCTTTCTATCATGGTTGTAAAAATCGTTAAGCGCCAATCGATTTTCAATCTCAATAAATTCTTTCTATCATGGTTGTAAAAATCGTTAAGCCCTGGAAGCCCTAATTTTCAATCTCAATTCTATCATGGTTGTAAAAATCGTTAAGCGCCAGTCGAGTGTTGCGATACCAACTAGCGAATAATAGGGATGAATAGAGATTAATCATATATATTGGACATTTATATGTAACTTTTCAAACATATCTATACTATATATATAATAAACACCTTTAAAGCATGATGTACAAGTCTTTTAAGCACAACAAACACATTTGTACCCTCACTTTCCAATAATACCCTTGAGCGGCCAATGTTTCATTATCCCGCTCATCCCAGCCGACACTTTTCAAAACCCAACCTTTTCTCTCTCCATTTCATTCAGATTTCACATTTCAAAAACCTCTGTTGCCCCTTTCTCTCTCTGGCGATTCAAGAACATGAAGGTGATTTCACCAGATCGATGAAGAATCCGACATCTCGGTTTCGATTTAGGGCCCTTTCTAGGGCATGTTTGGCTAAGCTTTTTGAAACAATTTATTGATTTATTGGTTTTTTCGAAAAGTCATAAGCTCTAAAAAAAACATTTGGCAATGAAGGCGTATGTGAGAGAAAAAGTAAATTTTTCGAAGTCACTCGATCATCTCCTCTAAAAATCTAAAAAACTAAGAGAAACATGCGGTTAATAAATATCTGATTAGGGTTTAAGAAGAGTTCAAGTTGAGCTGCTGATTTGAAGCTTGAAGGTATGCTCTTTCATTTTCTGTTCTCGCTTTCATATGTTGTAGTTGTTGCAACAAGGGTTTATAAGAATTCAAGATAGATTTGTTGTTTTGTAGTCTAGGGTTCCACTGGATCTAACATGGGTTTCTAACCCCAATCGGTGATGTATGAGCAAGATCTAACGAAACGAAGGCGTGGTGTGTAGTGTTAAATCCGACGACTAGGGTCCGGTCGTAGAACTCAAGCAGATCCGTGGAAATAAAGACGACTTCCCAGGTCTAGATGTTGGTTGAGGTAGGTCCCGACAAACAGAGGTATGTTCGACGACCTTCTTTTAATTTTATTAGGTAATGCGCTTCAGTTCTTGAATCCTATTTTTGTTGCTCTAAAGTTGCAGATCTAGGGTTTAACTTTCATGTGTGGATTTTTTTAACTACAGTTCGTGATTGCACTTGGTTGAGGTAAATTTATTTTGAATTTTATGTAAACGAAATCTCAAATTTCGGGGTTTGATAGTTAAATTTACTGATTAGGCTGACACCCTTAGTTTTGGAGTTTGATAGTCAGATATAGCTTTAACTGATTAGGTTATGATCCTCAACAGTGATATTTAGATTTCTGGTTGTTTATTTAATTTTGATAAAAAAAACACTGTGATTTCGGGTTGTTATATACTCATATATTGTTTTTTTTTATCACATAAAGCGCTGTAGAGTGGTATTAAGATATCTGGTTGTTAATTATATTGTAGGTTCTTGAAAGATATGAGCGAGCTTACAGTGAGGGCTCAACAAAGACAATACCTTTGATGATATTATGTCACATTCACTACTGAACATGGCCTTTGTTTGACAAAAACTCTTATGATCAATCTTGGATCCCAAGACTACTACACACACTCTAGGATGGATGATGGATGAATACAGTGGATGATGGTGGTATTGTCGTGGTGGATTGGTGGCAGGTGTGAGAGAAGTGGTTTGCCAAGGGATGACTTGAAATGAAACCAAGCACCCATATTTATAGATGGAAACAGACCCTTTACACGGCTCCGTACCTGCAGGGCAATATTCCCTTCTGACGGGGACGCTAACTTGTATTTTACTATTTTTGCAGTTCAATATTTTACCATTTAAATAAAAAGGTTTATACATAAATTATCTAGTTCCACTTAGACCTAGATTTGACAAAAATCACCATTCTCCAACTTTCTATGTGTCTAGTTCTACTGGACAATAGCTTTCTATATGCATCTGATGATATGAATATTCAAGGCTCGAATGGTTCCAGTTGCAATAAAATTATTTATTTACCCTTTCAGGTACAACATGTGTGTGTTTTTTACAATTATTTTATCGGCACTTCCAACCTCCATACCAATGTCTTTTATCTACAACCATGTTTGGTCTATTCTTTTTTAAGCGGGCTCACCAATTCCAACACTTACTGGTTCCTGGTCCAAACAATCACCAATCTTCTTTATGGTTCTGGTTGGTGTAGTGATGATTTAAGTTTAGTCAGTTTGTTGTGTGGCAACATGATGACCAAGTTCTTCCGATCTTCTAGCTCCACTTCGCAATTATGTCATCGTCACCCGTTTAAGCGTTGAAGGTATATAAACACATTAAACAAATAACATTTAAAAAAAGTGAATTACCTTTGTTTTGACAGTTTTTAAGACGTAAAACACTCTTAAGTTGCAATGGATCATAAGAAATCAAACATTTTATTAGATCTTATTTACCAAAACACATTTGTAACGGGTCGAATGAACCCAAACACACTTATGTAAGACTCTAAACCCGTTCTAATAAATATTTAAATAAATTAGTAATTTGGTCCCAGATTTTTTTTTGAAAACATAGAACTTATACGTCTGCGTTGACTAACAACCCAAACGAATCGACATAACGGGTTACAACACTTAGTTTATAGTTTATAAATAACTGAGATTTAATATCTAAAACTTTTCCGCGCATTATCATGCTTCAATATTTCCATGAGTATACTCCAAAGAGTTAACGGTTCAATAGTGTTCGGTTCTTGTTCTTCACGTGCTTGGTCGTCAGTCTGGCTCTCGCCTTTGAGAAAGCCTATCATAAACACCAAAAACAATCAGTGTAGTTAAACGAGTGGAACTATCTGAAACAACTACAAAACACTTTTTATTGGTATGAATGCCCTCGCGCGTACCGGAGGGACCTAATGCGTCTCTCGCATGGCGCGATCAAGACATTTTCCATCAAGATCCAATTCTCTTATTAAATTCCAGCAGCTCGTAGGAGTAGCTTACGGCTGGGGAGTAGCCTACTCCTACCAGTTTGCTGAAATTTCAGCAGCTTGCAGGAGTAGGCTACCCCTTAGAGCTGCAGAAAATTTCCCAACTTTGTCGTTTTTGTTACGAAAACTTCCGTAACTTTCTCATTTCTCATCCGTTTCGCACGAAACTTTTTCCTACGTGTCCGTAAAATGTTTCCCTACATGTTTAACTAGAAATCCTTAACCCGGATTCTTAACTCTTACGAATAACGCATCTATTCCCGGTTTATGCGCATATTCATTTTGACCCGTTAAGAAATTTAAGCGTTTAAGCTTAAATCTAACTTTCTCTTTCGACACTAAGATATCTATTTATTTTCCGCCACAACCATATTTGTGGTGGATTTGTTATAGAAAATCATATATTTTCCGAATTTACCCTTCAGTTTGACAATTTACGAAAAAGACTCGTTATGAGGCATTAAACCAAAATGGCTTATGCCATTTGTTTTTACACCTCCGAAAGGATATACTTACTTATAAAAACCCTTTTTAAACTATCCTCAAGGGTCATTTGCTTGTTTTATCATTCGAGGGTATTTTGGTCAACTTTAACCCCTTTTTTACGATAAAAGACTTTTAATAGCATATTTTGATCAAATGTACCCATTTTAACCATAATCTATTCAAAAACCATTATGTTCCTAAAAACATAATGTCTAAAATTTAAATTATTAGATTTACCTTACTTTAGGTAATCCAGTGTTTATTAACAACTCGTTTAACTCTCATTGGACCTTAAGTCCTCAATGAGAGTTTGACCCATTACACATACCTGGCTCGGGTCATAGCATTGACCCGTTTAAATACCTCGCACTATTAATTACTAATTAAGAGCAACGCAAACCATACGCTATTTCCCTGTGATCACAGAAACTCAACAAGCGATCATTAGATAGGATTGTCAAATGGTGATGACATCACCATTTGACCCGTTTGGCCTAATTGACCATTTTATTATTATGAGATGGTGTTCATCTAACATCTCATCATTTAATCCGTTTCGGTTTACAGCGTGTGATTATATTACTTAGAGTTGTTCCCTAATTCGTTCAACCCATTATGACTTATGCTAATAGATACTTTTCCAAAGTTCAATATTTAATTGTCAACTCATGATCAAATTGCCTTTTTACCATTTTTACACCTTATGGTTTACACCATAAAGTAACTTTTCAAAACTTCTTGTTTACTAGTCATTAAATGACTAAATTGTCGTTCTACTCGGTTTACCATCAACTATGATTTATCACCAATTTCACTTGTTCCGACCCATATCGATTCGCGTCGGAACATCGTATTTCAAAACCTCTTCTTAAGTACCAAATCGCTTATTTTTAGTCAAATACACAAGTAGATGTACTGTTTTAAAGATGTAAGCTTCACTTACCTTAGAATCCGATTATGCTTTTCTACGCGTATTCGACCCGTTTGACCCCTTCCTGCCAAGCTCACACCTAGCTTGTCAAGCGTCAAACTACCTTTTATCATTCGCAAGATGGTAAGATCAGTCATTATTTATCAAGACTATCACACCTTACGGATTTTATATCAAAATTACTATTTGATCATATGATAGGTTAGTTTGACTTCTAAAAGTCAACTGCCTATTAACACTTGCAAACGCACAGTTAAGTTCAACGAACTCATTTAGGCATTTACCATTTAACCGGCATGCGATTTTTTTAGGCCACCCTCTTATCTAAGTTTCCAACCAAGTTCATGTCATTTCTTTCACTTAAACAAGTTCGAGCGATTGTTAACATCTAGTTAACTTAGCTTTCGATTATCAATGCTAATTTATCTATTTATCATGCTAGAATTAAGGATTTTCATCTCTATGTAACAACCATTTCATCATATTACTAGACATTCATCCGAATACCTAATATAATCAAGTTCTACATACAAACTAGTAGACAACATGATCTTATGCACTTATTAACATTAACATAACATCAATATTTATCATTTCATACAAAACCCAATTAAGTCATGTATGAACACTTACTCGAATCTCTAATTTGTTCAAGTATCTTACACATACATACAAGTATGATGCTCATATATCATCAATTTCATCACATAATCAAAACCCATTTAACTAGATGTGGTAATTCATCCAAACACCCAAATCATGGTAATTTATTCATAATTTTCACTTAGGGTTTGTTCCTAAGCAAGTACACAACTCTTATCTTACTTCAATTTATCTTATTCATACATGGATTGAAATCCACAAATTCTACCTATAATCATAATATCACCAAATTGAGATTTTTGACATACCTTATGATCATCTAGTCTAGGTGATCGATAATGTAGTTCATGCACGATTTGGAGATCCGAATTTGATCTCCAATTTGATTATTTGAGATGAACAAGGGTTTTCCCCCTCTACCTTGCTCCTGGTCGTTACACACACACACCCCTTTTGTGTGTGTTGTGTTTTATTTTTAATTTTATACATTGAAGTTTCAGCTTTTCCTCTTTTGGTCCCTCATGTTTGAGGTTTTATTTATAAAAAGCTACAACTCATTATTTTATTACTATTTCATGTTACTAACTATTTGTTCCTAGTTAGTTTGTTTACGGTTGCACTTTTACCACTGACGGTATTTTACCCGTTCTTTAATGTTAACGTGGTTTGATAACCAAACCCGTTTTTGGGGTGTTACAACTTATCTGGACTTGACGACCAACAAGTTAAAAGAACCAAATCATACTTTAGTTATATATATTTGGCTCAATCGAGAAAAAACTAACCCAAATTTACCCCGTTACTGCTAGCTATAAATAGCTTTTGAGGTCGAATCTATTACCCCGTAATTGCTAGCTCTCTTTACGATATAGTAGTCTATGTCATTCCCTAAACCAAAAAAAAGATGCAAAACACAAAAATAATAGCAAAATCATCTACAATTGAAAAACCCAAAGTCAAACCAGCAGATCAAACTGTCAACAGTCAGCGAGTCAACTTTAGTATTAAAAGTCAAAATCTCATATGTTACCAGCTGCTAAAAACACAAGGTCAAGCACTATCAAGTTTCAAATTGAAGGCCAAACCAGTCAAGTTATAAAATTCAATCAAGCTATAAAATAGAACATACATTCTTTTGATAAGTATATTATATAAAAATTTCAAAAATAGAAAACTAAATATCCCAAGTTAGGCAGGTTAGACTGACTTAAAACGGGCCCAGCCGGGCCAGGTTAGACAGATAAAAAAACAGGTGAGGCCATGTAAGACTGACTTAAACGAGGCGAACCAGGTTGGCCCGACTAAAATGGTTCGGGACAAGTTACATTAACTTAAAACATGTCGGGCTAGACCGACTTAAACAGGCTGGGCTAAGTTACATTGACTTAAAACATGTCGAGCTAGACCAACTTAAACGTATCGGGTCAGGTTAGAAGACTGAGATGATAGCAAATAACACCAAAGGCTATTAAATCAATGAACTAAAGAATTCTTATATTAGCATATACATTCAAACAGAGAAGTTAGTAAAAATAGTCTCTATTTTAAACCCTACAAATCATTATGTTAAATTCAAACAGAGAAGTTATAAAGCCACGGTGCTAAAAATACAGTAAAAAGCAAACAACAAATCCAAACACTTACTTATAAATCCGCAGATCTAACATATAAAATAAACAAACAACAAATATCATACTACAACAGTCTACAAGCACAATCCAATCTACTACATTCAGATCAGCAACAATAGCATTAAATTATTATAAAACCTAAAATTAAATCCAAACACTTACTTAAGAACCCGCAAATCCGAAACCGCAGATGAGAGCTAAATCAGAACATAGAGGTCAGAAGTGTTAATAAATCAGCCTAGCTCTGCAATCTAGCTATCACCACACCACCGCCACGCCCGCTTGTCGTCATAAACAATAATAAAACTCACGTACATAGCACTATTGTAGTTGCGGTCTTGCGGACTTGTTGTAAGGAAACACATATAACTAATCGCAATACCAGAAATAGCCTCCAATTTCCTTTTCTCATATTCTTAAGTTTAGTTCTTTGCCACCATTGTCCTTTTGAAACATATGCTCATCGAGCTCTTCCGTTATAGCCTTCTAACTATTATCATGTTTTTGCAATTTGCATAAAACTCTTTCAACAAATCTTTTCTGTTGCCCATTACCGGGTTTAATCCCTTTCAAACAATATAAATGGAATTAGGGATGAGCATTTGGTACTGGGTACCGATACCGTACCGGTACCGACTTTCCCGTACCGAATTTTTTCCATACGGTTACCCACTTTTTGCCATTTTTGGTATCGCTACCGGTAAAATACCGAATTTTACCTTCAAATACCGTTACCGTACTGAATATTTCGGTACCAGTACTGGTACCAAGTTTGGACGATTTCATTACCAATATTTTCGGTACCGGTTCGGTATGGTACCGGTACCACGCTCATCCCTACATACATAAGTTGCAATGTATACATACAGGGTCATACACTCACATTGTATTAGACGTTTGAACCTGTACCAATAAAACCAGTTCAGTTACAGAATTTCATCCAGTTCATTAATTTTTTACTCGACCCAGTTACTCATCCTGCAAACCGATTTGCAATTTGTTAAGTGTGTGTCACAGATTAGGAGCCAATACCATGCAACTATCTTGGTAGTATTTCAGATTGCTTATTTTCTTACATTAACAACATATCTTTTTTTAAAGAGACTTAGGATGTTACAAAGTACAATTTAGAAAACTTTTAACTCAGTTTTTCCCTTTTTAGCTAGATTTATAATTTGGCCCGTTTGAGATGATAATTCCAACATTCACAGCATGATAAATTTACCTTATCAATAAGATTGATAATTCCACCATTTGCCTCAGATAAATTTCTAAAACTCTTATTAAGCACCAAAGCCAGGGCATAACGCATCAAATAATTGCCAACTGCTGCACCCTTAGGCTGCACAGGACAATAGAACATTTTAACTTTATTAAATAGAAACTAAACTAAATATTGCAATAGAATGCATATAAAAAGTAACATTATGCTTATGTGCAAGAGGGAGAACAAAAGGACCACCAACAATTAAGGTTTCTTTGTTAGCTAGTTCAATGTTTTTCCCTGCTTCAATAGCAGCAACTGTAGGCTAAGAAACAAAAACATTTATGTAAATTAACCATCTTTTCTTAAAGATATATGTTACTTTGTATTTAATAAAGTACATAATTGTGCAGATTAATCCTCATGAATATAAAGATATACCTTTAAACCAGCACAACCAACTATTCATGTGACAATGGTAACACAATCCGGGTGGCGGGCAACCTGAATTAGTTTCCAAAAAGTCTCATATTAGTATTCTAAGGAATTTTAATCAACATAAGCTTGAAAATAATGAGAAACTGGTGACTGGCCTCAACAACACTTTCATCACCAGGAATGATTTCGGGCATGTAATCGGCACCAGCCAAAGCTTCTTTGAGATCAGCAACCAATGACTCATTCTTGATAGAAACTAATTGTGGTTTAAATGCGTGATCTGCAAAAAAGGGATAAAATTCAAGCATGTTAACACTTATAGATCTCAACTTTTAATGGTATTTTAACTTCCAGTCGATAATTTTTGTCGGTTCCAACGATTTGAGATTTAAGCCCCCTTGTCATTCTATAGCCCAAAAATGGTTTTGCAATTAAATTTGTAAGCTTTTTCAGAAGTTCTTACCATCTTCAGTAGTGAATGTGACATAATATCATCAAAGGTATTGTCTTTGTTGAGCCCTCACTGTAAGCTCGCTCATATCTTTCAAGAACCTACAATATAATTAACAACCAGATATCTTAATACCACTCTACAGCGCTTTATGTGATAAAAAAAACAATATATGAGTATATAACAACCCGAAATCACAGTGTTTTTTTTATCAAAATTAAATAAACAACCAGAAATCTAAATATCACTGTTGAGGATCATAACCTAATCAGTTAAAGCTATATCTGACTATCAAACTCCAAAACTAAGGGTGTCAGCCTAATCAGTAAATTTAACTATCAAACCCCGAAATTTGAGATTTCGTTTACATAAAATTCAAAATAAATTTACCTCAACCAAGTGCAATCACGAACTGTAGTTAAAAAAAATCCACACATGAAAGTTAAACCCTAGATCTGCAACTTTAGAGCAACAAAAATAGGATTCAAGAACTGAAGCGCATTACCTAATAAAATTAAAAGAAGGTCGTCGAACATACCTCTGTTTGTCGGGACCTACCTCAACCAACATCTAGACCTGGGAAGTCGTCTTTATTTCCACGGATCTGCTTGAGTTCTACGACCGGACCCTAGTCGTCGGATTTAACACTACACACCACGCCTTCGTTTCGTTAGATCTTGCTCATACATCACCGATTGGGGTTAGAAACCCATGTTAGATCCAGTGGAACCCTAGACTACAAAACAACAAATCTATCTTGAATTCTTATAAACCCTTGTTGCAACAACTACAACATATGAAAGCGAGAACAGAAAATGAAAGAGCATACCTTCAAGCTTCAAATCAGCAGCTCAACTTGAACTCTTCTTAAACCCTAATCAGATATTTATTAACCGCATGTTTCTCTTAGTTTTTTAGATTTTTAGAGGAGATGATCGAGTGACTTCGAAAAATTTACTTTTTCTCTCACATACGCCTTCATTGCCAAATGTTTTTTTAGAGCTTATGACTTTTCGAAAAAACCAATAAATCAATAAATTGTTTCAAAAAGCTTAGCCAAACATGCCCTAGAAAGGGCCCTAAATCGAAACCGAGATGTCGGATTCTTCATCGATCTGGTGAAATCACCTTCATGTTCTTGAATCGCCAGAGAGAGAAAGGGGCAACAGAGGTTTTTGAAATGTGAAATCTGAATGAAATGGAGAGAGAAAAGGTTGGGTTTTGAAAAGTGTCGGCTGGGATGAGCGGGATAATGAAACATTGGCCGCTCAAGGGTATTATTGGAAAGTGAGGGTACAAATGTGTTTGTTGTGCTTAAAAGACTTGTACATCATGCTTTAAAGGTGTTTATTATATATATAGTATAGATATGTTTGAAAAGTTACATATAAATGTCCAATGTATATGATTAATCTCTATTCATCCCTATTATTCGCTAGTTGGTATCGCAACACTCGACTGGCGCTTAACGATTTTTACAACCATGATAGAATTGAGATTGAAAATTAGGGCTTCCAGGGCTTAACGATTTTTACAACCATGATAGAAAGAATTTATTGAGATTGAAAATCGATTGGCGCTTAACGATTTTTACAACCATGATAGAAAGAATTTATTGAGATTGAAAATTAGGGCTTCCATCTTTCTCGTATCAAGAAGATAACGACGCCATCTTTTTACATTGGTTAAAGATATTGAGATCTTTTTTCTAATCGGTCAAAGATTTATTTTCATTTATCCGTTAAACCACTAGAAATCACTAACTTTATTACTAGTGCAACCGGAGTTGAACATATCAAATAGGAAATTATGGATATTCTGAATTAATGTAGATCATACCTATTCATTACATTTGCAACTGATACTTTGATTTTAGTTTTCTTTCTATCGTTTCAGCCCTAAAGGTGAAATTAATTAATTTTCTCCCCCAACTCTTTATTTCAACAATTTTATCATAACCACACATTCTCACTTACCCATCCTCTAATCTATCTGGCTCCTACAAACTTGAGCCAAGCATATAAACCTAATTTTGTTAGTTTGGAATAAAACTATAAAAGTTAAATAATAAAATCAATTAAAAGGACAATAACTAAAAAACTACTCTATAACATGGAGTGATTAGTTGTTTATATTGTTGATGAATAACTGTTAAAAATTATAATATTCGTTTAGTGTAACCAAATATAATCAAAACCTCATCATAGTAATTTTGAAAAGCATTTAGCCTGTCTCTTGCCTTCAAAGGACATAATGTGATGGTTTTTTCTCTTCTATTTTAGAGGCGAATAGTTTAATACCTGCAAAGTATACGTATATGAGTATCTAGTAATAGGTTAGCTATTAATTTAAGTAGCAAAACTCATCAAGTTAGTTAAATTATCAGTCGGAAAACTCTCTCGGCCAGGGGCGCAACTTTTCTAGGGCGGGAGGGAGCGGCCGACCCCCCGAACTTTTCGCTCAGTAGTGGAGAGTATATAGTTTTCGTATAGAAATTTTGGGTATATACGTTTTCGACCCCCCGGTCTTATAGAAATTTTTGAGTATATATGTTTTCGACCCCCGGTCGGAAATCTCAAGCTTCGCCAGTGCTCTCGGCAATCATGTAATGTAATCTACAGTTCTACACAAAAGAGCCGTTGCTTAGGTCTTGGGCTTTGACCCAACATATGAAAACAGACAACCGCAGTGTGGGCTACTGTCTGCTTGCATTGCAGCCTAGCAAGAGTAATAAGCAAAGGAATACAAAACCCAAAAAATTTACGGCAATATCTAACTCAGATATAAGGTGCACAAATTGATTAATTTTTCTAACCGGTTTAGACGTTTAATTTTAACTTTTTTGCTTTAATTGATTATTGAACCGGTTATTGTTGGTTAATTAACCGTATTTTTCATATATTTTTTCCGATTTTCCCATGTTAATTGGTACATTGGTTAAAAATAAATGGTTATTATCCTAAAGATCTATAACCGGTTACTAACCGGGGTTATAATTAATCACTAACTGGTTAGTGTTCTACGTTAAAAACCAATTTTTTTGCCCACCTCTATTTAGAAACGATGAGCTAAAACGCGTAGATAAACTTATTCGAATGAGTCACGAGTTCGTAACCTTGGGAGCAACCATTCGACATCAAAACCAAATATACTAATGTATTATATGATCTTAAAAAAACAATGAATAGTATGTTGAAGTCGCTAAGAATATGAAATTGTAATTATATTATTAACAATGTAGTTGTATATTTGATATTTTATATCGGTTGTTGAGGTGAGCATACGATTGAATTTCGGGTAATGAAAATTCAAACGGGATGAAAATTCAAACGGGTAATTTTTACCCACATAAAACCACAAGCGTGTATACCCAATACGTGTTGTATATCTACGAACCATGATGAGGATTAGTAACAGGTACCCAACATGTATTAGCACGTTTATAATAAGGTATGTGACTTTGATTTCCAATACCCGAGCCATTAACATCCTAATCCTGACCTCACTTACAGAGCATCTTAATGGCTCTGGAGTGCCGGGGCCCTTCTCGATTTTTCGCTCTTAGTGTTATTCGTACCGAAAATTCCTGATATTTTTATAATGTAAAATATTGGATTTTAAAAGTTTGGCTCCCACTAATTTGGATTTTGAGAGTTGGGCTGGCCCCCACTAATTTTTCGTTCAAACTCAACCACTCCTTCCTATCCACAACCAACAATATAGTGTCAATTGATTAATGAAATCACCTACGCTTAAATTGAGATACCATGTAATAAAAGTATTTAAGGAGGGAAAAACAACATATTGACTATCATCGATTACTTAGGATAACAGGATTCTATTAAAGATTCAAAGAAAAATAACACCGAATATGAGTAGTTTATTTTTGTGTCCTTTGCTAATATCCAGGGTTCTTATAGAAGCCAACGGTTGATTCATTTTCATTTTTCCTCGAGCAGATATTTTGTTTTAATATTTGATTAACTATTTAATAATAAAAGTAATAAAAAAATAAAAATAAATACGGAGATACGTCTTCACGTCAATCTAAAACACCATTTTATGCTAATCATTTGATATGGAGTTACTGATTCATTAAAGTGTTACTAAGTAACCATATAAAAGAGTAGCATTTGTATCCAAATACAAAAAAAAAAAGAACCCAATAAAATTGTTTTGAAAAGCATTTAGTGAGTAAAATTATATGATTAAAAACAATTAGATCTAGTGTATAAAAAATAAGCTGATAGTTAATGTAGCATTAGCTCCATATGTAATTCATTTACGTAGCAATTATAAATAACGATACTTACTCTTATGGCAATCATGTAACCTACAAAAAAAAGAAGCAAAGTCTGCAAAGAGCCACTGCTTTGATGTTGGGTCAGGTGAGCTTGCGGCCTATCAGCAAGAGGTAGTAAAAACTGGATCTGGGCTTTGACACAACATAATTGAAAGGGACAACCGAGTGTGGGCTATTGTGTATTTACAGCAATGTGTTACCCAACGAGCTGCAAGGGTCCATTGCTTCGGGCAGTGACAGATCTAAGAACTTTTTATTACTGGGTTCCTTTTGATAGATTGTCACTAATTTTTTTTCTAAAACATACGAAGTTCTCACTATTTTTTTCCAAACCGAACGGGTTCCTGTGAACCCACAAAAGTGGCCTAGATCCGCCCTGGCCTCGGGAACCACCTTCAGATGATCAAGTGAATGTGTGTGTAACTATGTATAAGAGAGTTGATGGTAGAGTAGAGAGTGGTGTTTTTTTACCAGACCCGTCGCCGGTTCGGTTCGGTGGGTTGGGCCCAGTTTAATTTTGTTTGGTTTCCAAAATCTTTTAAAAGGTTTATGTAGCTCTCATCGAATCCAAGTTATCTCATATAAATGAAAAGATAGTGCCTTTAATAACTTTATTCTGGAAATATTGATCTAATTCAAGATATGAGAAATACCCTCTTGAAGGGGTATGGTCCAAAAAAGTGCGCCGACTGAATGGATATCTCCATGGTCGTATGCGAGACTACACCCTAGACAAGTCTAAGTAATAACTTCACAGCCCTTGCGCCGGCTGAATGGATGTCTCCAACGTCACGCGCGAGGTCAGGAAGTAAATTTGATCATTTTTCGACACTTGTTCCTTTTAGACAACAAACCAAGCTTCATTACCTTGCACCGACTTCAGAGAATATAACGTTGCGTAAAGGTATGAAGCGCAAGGCAACGTTGGGAAAGTACGAAAGGTACAGCTGGCAGGACAATGAGCCAATAGGCGCTCAACAGGCTGTATTATATTGTGCTGCACGACGAACAATCGTGCAAGGGATAAAAGTACACAAGGATACATACATGGCACCAATCAGCTTGCGCCGACCATTGTCCCAAGATCTTCGCTACACTGCTGATGACAGACCAGACAAGAAAGACAACTGTAAGGACACGTGGATACATTCATCATGCGCCAGCAACCCTCTAGCCAATATCCACTAACGGTCATGGCAGAGGGAGCAAAAATGATATTCCTTGTTGTCGACATTAGGCCCAAGGCCCATCAGCCCATCTCCTTCACGAGTCACTCCGGCTATAAATAGAGGACTTCACCTCCAGGTTTAAGGATCGCTCCCTTATTCTCTCACTTAATACACACACAATTATCCTCAAATAGCTATACTTATTCTCACACTGGAGGGTGGTTACAAAGAGAACCCCTCTATTCTCCTCCTTGTAACGAGCTTATAGTGTGTTGTTGGTTTTGCAGGATTTTGAGTTGCTATTAGACGATACGGAAGAGGATTAACCTTATTTGTCGAGGCACAAATCACAAACTAATCACCAGATTAGTTTGGTGTTTCTTCACCTCCAAATTCATATAATCTCTATTTATTACAAAGTTTTCCTGGTCGTTATCCATTGTTGACGACATGTTATTAGAGGTGGCGTTTAAGTGACATGCGCTAACAATTTCTTTTACTATGCGGGAGGTAAAGATGGTTTCAAAGATGTTTTTAAAGATGTTAGTCGTGTTTTAAAAGATGACGAGTTAAACCGCTTTTTTTCCAAATCTGTTTTATTAAGCTGTTTATACTAGAGACTCGTTTACTTAATTTCTATAAAACTCACTCACCATTTACATCTTAGCATGTATGTCAGGTTAGTAGATGCTAGAGGTTTTGAAGGTGACTCTCTAGTAGGACATGATGGATACCTGGCTCCTCGAGATTTGTTTGGCATCCCTGTAATGAACAATCAATGACATTTTCTTTTTTTGGGGTTTTAACATTTTGTTCTATTTTTTTTAATGACGTACGGTTAGGATATCGCTAACCGGGTTAGTAGTTAGTATGTTAGTATCACCAAGTTAGTATTAAAATCACTTTTGCCTGGATTTGAACTCGGAACCTCCAAG
Source organism: Scalesia atractyloides (assembly GCA_947069175.1). Lineage (NCBI taxonomy): Eukaryota > Viridiplantae > Streptophyta > Magnoliopsida > Asterales > Asteraceae > Scalesia > Scalesia atractyloides. The sequence continues at coordinate 25,416,264 of CAMTDV010001633.1, forward strand.
AGAAGCAAAGTTTTCCACCTCCCCCTTGACCACTAGACCAAAAGATCATTGGTTAACATTTTGTTCATATATTTACTTCTCCGCTGCTTTGGTTTAATTTTTTAGTCTTAGAACTATGTGTGCTATCAGTTACCAACATGTAGGGCCTTGCGGGTTTCGAGGGCCTTACATACGAATTTAATTTTCAAATTTAGGAGTAAAAAGAGGTACTAGACAAATAGAATATCAAACATGCATGTCTTGCATCATATTTTAAAGTCCTAACTAGAATGTCATCTGTTTGCCTTCTGTGACTATAAAATTGAAGGGAATGTTTTATATGGCCTTATTGACCTAAATCCTTAATTGATGTTCTTTCATCTTCTTTTCTTATCACCTTTAACAAACCCTAAAAATCGTCAGGATGCTGATCCGTTTAACCACATCATAATCAATTCGATTTATCCCCTTAGGAAGTGTGGCACTCAAACTGCTCTAAATGTTTGTGTACAACATTCTTATGACGGTATTATGATAGCGGTTCATATGTGTTGTTGTATAACAATATCGGTCACTGACACTAATATTTGATAACTAAATTAGTTTCGAAACTGATACAGGAAGAAATGGAAATCGACTTCGAAAACATCCATCAAATGAATAAGAGGACGGTTAAAACAGTTGATGAGATTAGTATACGTTTAAGATGTTTTGAAATAGCTCTTTTATTGTGTAATGAATAAGGTTTTAATTAACCTAGTTATCTATCAGATAACCATGCATACTATTTAAATAAATAAATAAAACTTTCAAACTTGCTAATTAAGATAAACTAGTTTAAACAATATAATTAAAAACCACGTAAAACAAACTGTCACTTTTGACTCCTTAATCCTTCAATTATCACGTTTTAGCCTTCAAGATTAACACCCATAACAATGGAGATGGTGTCAAACGATTATTGATACTAGCTACGGTGATACTAAAATATTAAATGAGAAAAAAAGAACAATATATTCACTATCATCGATTACTTATATTAAGAATCCATCAAGATTCAAAGAAAATATGTATACCTAACGTGACTAGTTTATTTTATGCCCTTCCATAATACCCATTGGTCCTTTGTGGAACCCAAAGGTTGAACTGTTTAACCGTTTTCCGTTTTTATCGAGCAGATATTTTATTTTAAAATTTGATTAATTATACAACCGATTAAAAATTAATCCAAGAATCAAAATAAATACGGAGAGATAAGCCAACACACCCTTTTGAGCTCAACAAAATCTACTTCTATTCAACAATATTCAATTCTCTGCCATGACGTCGGCCCTAGCAGAATATTCCGAAGAAGAACTGCCAACGCCGGCGCCAAAAAACCTTTTCGGAAAATACGAGGTGGGGAAGCTTCTCGGCTATGGAGCTTCTGCTAAGGTTTACCATGGTTGGGACACTGAATCAAAACAAAGTGTCGCCATTAAATCTATGGACAAGCAGAGAATTGTTACGGGTGGTTTAGCCGCGCATGTTAAGCGTGAGATCGCGGCCATGCGGCGGCTAAACCACCCGAACATCGTTCGCCTGCACGAAGTGCTGGCGAACCAGAAGAAGATATATTTTGTATTAGAGTTTGCACCAGGTGGTGATCTCTTTTCTAAAGTGGCTAAATATCGTTTTAGTGAAGATCTCAGCCGGAGATATTTTCAACAACTCGTCTCCGCCGTCGGATACTGCCATTCCCGCGGTGTTTACCACCGTGACCTAAAATTGGAGAATCTTCTGTTGGATGAAAACTGGAACCTGAAAGTTACGGATTTTGGATTAGCTGTGGTGACGCATCTTAGCAGGAGTCCGTCTGTGTCAGACGGACTCGTGCATACGATGTGTGGTACTCCGGCTTATGTTGCACCAGAGATTTTAGCGAAGCAAGGTTATGATGGTGCGAAGGTGGATATATGGGCGTGTGGTGTCATCTTGTACGTTCTTAGTACCGGTTATTTACCGTTTAACGAGTCGAATGTGATAGTGATGTACCTGAAGATTTGCAAAGGCGAGTATACGGTTCCTAAATGGATATCTCCTGAGTTAAAACGGTTCTTGTCGCGACTTCTTGACACAAATCCTCAAACACGGATCACCATTGATGAAATCATCAAGGATCCATGGTTTAGAATCGGGTACAAAGATGAGGAGTTATGTTCGGATCATTTTGAGATGAAAGATGGCGAAAATGATGGTTTGAAGAGTTTGAACGCATTTGATATAATTTCGTATTCGTCGGGCTATAATCTGTCGGGTTTGTTTGGTGGTCGAGAAGGTGATGAGATGTTTTTATCGTCGGTTTCGTCGGAGGAGATAATCGAGAGGGTGGTGGAGGCTGTGGAGCAAGAGAGGTTGACGGTGGTTAAGAAGAATAAGTGGTGGGTGAAGGTTGATGGGGGCCATAGTCGTAATTTCACACTAACGATAGAGGTTAAACGGTTGATTGTGGATATAGTGGTGGTTGAAGTAAGGTGGAAAGAGTGTGAGAGTGAACCCGGTCCAGAAATATGGAAATGTAGGCTTAGGCCGCGCTTGAGTGGTTTGATTTATCAACCCGACAGACGGTCTGGTTCGCAGTAACTAAAACTTGCAGTAAGACCATCTCCATCGCGGCAGGGATCTAATGCAAGAAAGAAAAATCCGTCTGGACGGGGATTGGGGGAGTAGCTGCTCAGAAAATTTCTTCCGAACAAGCCGATGTTAAAGGATGGGGACTCTTGGATTAACAACTATGAAGAATGTCTAATTATCGTTTGAAATTCATTGTAACTATGTTAGCGAATTTTAAAATGCTATGTTTGAAATTCATCGTAACTATGTTACGATGAATTCAATTGTAACTATGTTAGCGAATTTTAAAATGCTACGTTTGATGTATACATGTGATTGATAAACCTTTACATAGATGTATATAATTTTTTATTTTTTATTTCAATTGTTAAATGATACATTTTGCCTCTGAATTTGGGAAGTCTCAAATTCATTACACGATTTTAGAATGACTTTTTGCAAGAAAGTCTTGCAAGCAACCTCACCCTTACCTTGGGTGAAGGTAGGGGTGCAAAAGAGTCGAGCGGCTCGCGAGCTCCTCGATATCAGTTTTAAAAAAGCTCGAAACGAGCCGAACCTTATCGAGTCCGAGCCGAGCTTGAGCCTAAAATAAAGCTCGTTTGTTTACCGAGCTCGAGCCTCACATGTGAAGCTCGTTAGACTCGTCGATCCTTATTGAGCCTTAGTGTAAACGAGCCGAGTGGAGCGGGGCTTATTTAAATTTGTATAGAAGCCGACCTCGAATATACTTATCTAGTAAACGAGCCCAAGCTTCACTTATCGAGCCCGCATCCTAAAAAGTCTATTATTTATATTATTTTTATTTAATATATTAATTAAACAAGCGGAGCCCGAGCCGAGCTTGAGAAAATACCAACGAGCCGAGCTCTAGCCCGAGCTCTCATAAGTTAATCAAGCTCAGACTCGGCTCGACTTGTTTTCACCAATAGATTAAGGGAAAGCCAAATAGATCCCTTTTTCTATTGGTTAGGGTTTAGCTTTTGGTCCGATCCACTACGATCGTCTACCACCAAATATTAAACACAAAAGTAGCAGTCGAAGAGTTTGTTAGACCTTCTCATGCTAGAGGTAAGGTAACCTTTTTAAGATTTGACAACTTAATATATTTTCAAACTAGTTTAATATCCCGTGTGTTACACGGGCGGTATAAATAAAATGTTTTTTATAAATCTATTAATTTAATAAATTACACATAGATATAGATTCTACTATACTCATAATTGGTTCCCGTGTTATGATTATTAACATACATTAACACCCTCACCCTTTAACACAAAGTGGCTTCTCATTAACAAATAAATACAAAAAAATCACAGGTTGTTTTATATAATATATTTTTACTTTATTTAATATATAGTATAATTCATTTTATAATAATACGAAATGATGCATTAACTATGGAAAATGTTAAGTTACAATATACAAGTTTTTTGTTATTTATTTCTGTTGTATATGAGATTTTAAGTCTTGAACCTAAGACCTTCAAATTTAAGTGTACCTAAATGCTTTTACCTCTGCTCATTGATCACCAACGTCATTGGTAATTACAATATATAAGTAGTAAACATATAAGCAATCTATAAATCTCTAAATATTTCTTTGTACCAATCATTTTTCATCTTATTTGTAAGATTTTTCATCTTTGTATAATATTAATAACTTAACTTGTATCTTCTATTCTTCGTAGTGTCAGTGCTCATGAGAAAAAAATTGATTCTTTTAAATACAAGCCAACCTTTAATAGTGATTATGTTTGACTTTTATTAATAATCATTGACTAAATATCAAGTTGTTATTTATTTATAAGTTATGCAAATATTTTAAATAGAAATGATTTGCACTTATCATTCAAGATTTCATTAAAATAATAATAACAATACAGAAAAGGTAATAATTATTATATTGATTTATCTAAACAAAAAAAAGAAGACAATTTAAACTATTACCATGCTTAAACATAAATAAAAACTTTAATTACTTTATAACTTAAATGAGCTAAATATGTATTATAATATTTAAAAGTCAGTTATAATTTCAGTTACAATTACAGATTATATTTTAAAAGGTCATTGTATTTTATTGAGTGTTTTAAGAATGACGACTTCACAAAGGAAAGAAATATGACAGTTATAACGAAATTGCATTTACAATTTAGTTACAGAAAGAACTTTACATAAAGGAACACACAATCTCGAAATTAAAGTAAAAAAGCTCATAAACATAAAAAATGATTTGATTAATCTTAAAAAGGAATGTAACTAAAATTTCAATGATACATCAAAATAATCAAAAACATTTTTTAATTATTTAATTTAAAAAACACGTATGCAACCGTTAATTGATTAAGATTTATTATAGAAAGTTTGAAAAAAAATAATTTTATATATTCTTGAATAAATTATTGACATATATATATTGAATGGAAAGAATATTATTATATGTCAATAAATCAAATGATACAACTGAACCTTTGAAATAGCATCGAAGTTTTCATTGGAAATGTTAAAGTAATTTAATATTGAAAACTTAACGGATCAACAAATACCTAGTTAAAAGTAAAATAACTAATCATATGCAGGCTTCTGCAAATAATTTTTTATGAACAAAATACTACTATAAAAGATAACAAAGGAAAGTGGATATACTTAAAAAAATGACAAATCCATTTTCTGCAAGTAATTTCTTTAAAAGGAAATAGTCTCCACAAAAAAGAAAATCTGATTTCTTTAAAATTTGTGACAAAAATAAGTGAAACAAAAGACTTGTGTTTTCCCTCCTAAAACAAAATAACAATGATTATAACACTGTCACGTGGCAATTAATAGCTTAAGTGATTGACATGTGGCCTAAGATGGTTTTGATTTATTATAATTTATAGATATTTAATACTAGCTTACACACTCGTGTATTACACGGGTTGAATGACGAAAAAATGTAAATTTAAACTTGTATATAATGGTTATTAATAAAATGACTTATTAGATAAAATAATAAAACAAAAAAAAGAACAGTTATATTTCAGCTATTTCAAAATAATTTTCTAAGTTTTCACTTCTCTCTTAAGATACTACAATTCATCTTAGTATATGACTTAAAAAAAGTAACACTAATAAAAAATAATAATCATAAAGTTAGTATTTTTAAAAATAACTATAAGTTATGAGGTTATGGTAAATAAATTGTAGTTACCCAATCCAATAATTTAGAACATGTCTTGGCATAAGGTGTAGTACCTTATGCTTTTGGAATTTAAAAAAAATTAGGTTTTTACTTTTTCACTCAAAGCTATTTTATATTTTACTTTTAAACCAAAAATTTTGATTTTTTTTAAATTTTAACCACAAAACTTTTCATCTTTACTTTTAACCTAAAACTATTTGATTTTTTTTACTTTTAACCCTAAAACTTTTCATCTTTTGTGTTTTAACCTTACAGGTTTTTTACTTTCAACTTTGGTTCTCTCTACTTTTCATTTTTCACAAAATTTTCATTCTACGTTTCGTTCTAAATTTTGCGAATTAACACTGTGCAACGTGCGTTTGTGGTTAAACATTTTACGTCATCGTAACACGCGGTCTAGATCGACTTAGTTATTCTTTTATTTGTTTTACGTTTCGGTTTAATTTCTTCGCAATAACACGCCGCAACTTCAGTGTTGGTGGTCGCTGCCAGTAGTGTGACATTGGTATTCACCCCCGCCACAACACGGGGATGCTTAATACTTGTTAAATTCTATTATGTATGTTAATATTAATGATATTATAAATACTTTGATATAAATACTATTTTTAGATATATGGATTTTGAGACGAGATATGAATATCATCATAGTATATAAAATATTACATATTAAAATAAAATCATACTACAAATAAAGTATACATTTAAAAAAATAGGACTCAAGTATTTTAAACTATAATTTTGAGCGTCTACAACAACCTCTTTAATTAGTAGTCGACATTTAAATATTCAAATTAAACTCGCATGAAAAGTCGGAGTTCTCCAAGTTCTCACAACTCAATGCGGTAATAAAGTATACGTTTAAAAAATAGGCCTAAAGTTTTTTTAAACTATAATTTTGAGTGTATACCACAACCTCTTTAATTAGTAGTCGACATTTAAATATTCAAATTAAAACTCGCATAATAAGTCGGAGTTCACTAAGTTCTCACAACTCAAGGGGGGTTTTCTCTTAATCCAAATATATATGTCCAAGCATTGTGTTATGGACTTTATTCAAATTTGTGCATATAAAACATGTCTTTATCAAATTTTACAACTATATCATACATAAGTAACATAACCATATCTGATTGATATAAAATATAAAAAAAACTCATATAAAATGCATTTAACCATATCCGGAATATGAAAAGTTATTTTATACATTTATATTAGTTATAGATAATTATTAATTAAATTTGAAATCATATGTTTGATCTCTAACTATATTAATTAATATTATATTATATTATATTATTTGATACATTTATATTAGTTATAGATAATTATTAATTAAATTACAAGTTTATCTCTAACTGTATTAATTAATATTATACTATAGGGGTGGGATTTGGAGAAAACACCTAAAATTGTGAGAACGGTAAGAACGATTTTGGTGTTGACATGTGGCGTTTGTACTAACTTACACTAAGGGTAATATTGTCAAAAAGTCCATCCACATGCTACTCACATGCCAAAAACCATGAAAACGCCATAAAACACCCAAAACACCATGAAAAACCCAGTTGAAAACGCCATAAAACACACAATTCAGAAAAAAAACCATGAAAACCTATTTAAAAACGCCATAAAACTAGTTGAAAACACCGAACCCCGTTGAAAAAAGCCATAAAAAAACAAAGTTCAAAACGCCATAAAAAACCCAGTTCATGTTTTTTTCAAAAAATATATCAATAGTATACTCGTTGGAAAGATAAAAAAACGTTGAATATTATGGCGTAAATTTTTTTAAAAAATAATCACGTATAAAAACGTTATTGGTGTTTAAATATGATGGGGGAAATGACATGTGATTAGCATGTGTACCTTTGTTTGGATCTACCCATATTACCTCTCCTAGTAGTCTAAAGTTCTCATAATTTACAAAAATGTCATCGCATCAATCTCAGCCATAAATCACAATGATCTTGTGGCTAAGAATCATTCCACCGTTCTCACACTTTAGGGCGTTTTCTCCTGAACCTGTTTCTTATACTATATTATATTATATTTCCTGTATAGAAAAATTAATATGTAATATTATATATATGAATATAAAGTGGGGATTATTTTTTAATAATATTTGATTCTTTATTAATATTAATTCTTTTTCCTCTTATAATATTTCATTTTTTTTAACAACAATAGTAATATATTTATGAATTATGATTAAATACAAATATTAAAATAAATAAAAAGGGTAAGAAAGATTTTATTCATTAATCTTAGATTTAGAGGGTTGAGATTAATTTTAGTGAAAAGAAAATATTGGAAAGGTATAAAATTTTACATTTGAATTGAAAATGTTGATGAAAAGTGATCTAATATTTTATTTTAATGTGGTCATTTATTTTTTAAATCTATTTTCAAATATTTATTTATTTTGAAATAATATTTTATTCACCATTTAAATTAATTTTCTTTTAATACTTGCGTTTGTTAATTTCAAAAATTAAATAAATTCGCAATAATGTATTTTTAACATTGCAATATAACTTTTATTGAAAATGGATACTGTGCTGCAGGTATACTAAATCGAACCGAAATCGACAATGAATGGTAATTTATTATTTTGAAGTATTAATTTATTTTTTAAATTATTATTCATCATTTAATTTAATTCTTTTTTAATAATCTGTGTTTATTTTTTCCAACATTGTGATAAGGTTTTTTTTTTTTTTTGAAAATAGACAATGTGCGGCTAATGTATCAAAACTTACTGAATCGACTGAACAACCTCTGTGTCCATACCGCTATTTATTTTTATTGTTTTTACTTAGGATAAACTAGCACCATATCGTTATTATACCGTCACAAACAAAACGAACATCGGTATCGGTACATGTATTCATTTTTATTGTTTCCGGTTTCGATAAAATTTAGTTTATACAACTCTGTCTGCGACGATATATGAAAAATGATATCAATACTGTGACGATATGAACCAATCAATACCGTTTGAACATTGGTGTCGGTACATGTGTTCAATTTTATCGTTTTTAATCGATTTATTTCTCTACGGATTGCATGTATCATACCAGTATTGTAACGAACCGAACCGATACCAATTCAATGCTCATGGTAATGTACCACCGCAACGCTCGGTCAAATAAACTAGTTATTATTAAAAGTGAGGAGACACCAGAGTGACACGTGTACAAAAAGATTTTTATTTATTGGTATAGGAAGATTAACTTAAAAATATATTTGTTATTTAATTATAAACTAGAATTACACTCCCGCCACCATGCGACGGGTTCCGGTAGATATGAACACAATTTTAGCCAGACACAACAAAATTTAAACACCGCTAAATAATTAGTAACTAAAAATTGGTAAACAAAATAATTCCACTAACACCTTTTTCGGATTTAAAAAAAAACCCAAGTTAATATGCATTATACATGTTGTATACGAGTTACGTTACTTTCTAGAGTTGACATGTTTAAAAATATAATTGGCTTAGGTTCTTTTCAAACAATTTACCATTTTGTTAAAATAATCCGTAATTATACCTATTTGTCGTTTGCTAATGCTAACTAGTGTACAACTTTTGATAGGCTATTATGGTTTCCAAGTAAGCTAACCCCTGGTTGATTTTAGTGAGAAATTAATTAGTTATTAGTGAGGGTGAAAGGAGTGGTTACCTATTCCAAATAGGTAAACTCCCAATTCACCCAATCAAACATTGTCATGCCAAGTCACCTAAATAAATTACCAAATGCTCAAAAACGTTGACGGTATTTTACCTATCTTGATTATGTAAACTGTTTTTTTTTTTCAAATTATTTGTTAAGATAAAACAAATAAAACATTAAAACTAAATAAAAAAACCATTATATTAATCTAACTTAAAAAACAAAAGATGCATAGAAATTACTTAAATAAAACAATGCAACAATTAAAAATTACACGGCCAACCATATTTTTTGGCGTTCTCACGTTTTCGTGCGAGTGTGATTTCCAACATTGAGGGATGAACATTGTCGTGAGGCCGGTTAAACGTCTCCAAGTCCTTGTCGAACACAATTCCTCGCATCGCTTCACGTTGCTCTTCCGCTAACGCCATGTATTTTTCCTCTCGTTGCTTTTTAACATCCATTAATTCTTTTTTCATGGCCTTGTATTTTCTTCGAATTTACCGGTTATATCTCTTGGAATTTCGTTTGTTGAAGCTGGTCGTTTGTCCTTGTTCTCCTTCCCCTTTTGTCTTCTTGGCGAGGGATCCACGATCATGTCGGGAATACCACTCGTGAAATCGGCACTCGGTGTATCTGCTTGATAATTACCCGAATCCAACGACTTTCTTTTTTAACTCGAGCCGGAGCTATCTTCACCCAACAACGGTACCGACCGCCATTTTTCATTTGTTCTAAAACCTTCCACGACTCAACATGAGGAAAGTCATTATGTTCCTTTTTTGTAATCCTTAAGCGCTTGCTTCATTACAAAAGCATCGTCGATCCCGCTAGGACGTAAACGATCCTAAAATAATAAATTGTGGTAAAAATTAACCACATATTTAAGTAAAAAATAAACCGAATAAAAATAATATAGTTTACCGCTTGATGATAATAACCGTTGAATGTGTTCAACTTTGTATACCTGGGCGTCCATTTCGATCGAACTTGATGATGGTTTCGGTTGCTTCCTCCAACTGTTCGATTGTAGTGCTTAAGAACTTGGTTCCAAAAACCTTCCGCCCTTTGTTGATTTCCTTTGCCAACGCCTCTTCTTTTTTACGCGTGCAAGTTTCACGTTTCGCTCTAGTCTTCTTCCCTTTCGAATCGTTTGCGGTTTCATTTTAGTTCACAAGATTGTCTTCTTCGCCAACATCTTCGTCTTCATCATTATCTTGCTCTTGAGTATCGGACACACATTCTTCTTCGGAGTCATCTTCTATATCTCTTGGTGATTGTAACGGTGGGATTTGAAAACCAAACGGGTCAAAAGCGTTTTGGGCCTCGCAAGGATAATCATAAACACCGGGTGCAACCAACGTTGGGCCGTGTGGAACATAGTTTTCGGGTGGAAAATTTGGGTGGGGTTGGGTATTGGAACCAAAATTCGGTTGCATGGTTTGGTTAAAAATATATGAAGGTTGGGTTTGTGTAGCAAAGCCTAGTTGGGGTTGAAACGACGCATTTGAACCACTCGAACCGCCACGTTTATTTTGCGCCCTCGCCTGCGAACCGAAGCTAGAATATTTTTTTTCTTTCCTTCACCTTTGTTTGAGTCTTCCATTGTAATTGTTTGCCAAGATTTGAGACGAGAATGGTGTATAAGAATTGTGTATAAAAATGAGAGGTGAAATGGTTTATTTAAGTAAGAAATTTAGTTTTTTTATTAAATAAACTGCTATATAGCCGTTACAATCAACGGAATCCAATCAGTAAAGCTTCACCGATTTCAACTAAACCCGAACGATAAACACTTTTGGCGGCGGTGTTACCGATAGGTAACCCGCTTTACTGAGGTGTTTACGGCACCACTCCGTTCACCCTGATTGTTTTTAAAGCATTAGATTCAGTGACAAATTACCTTTTTAATATAGAAATAAATCCAAGATGTTGATGGATGGAGATATCTAGAGAGAGAAAGTAGAGAGTAAAGACAAAAAGGTAAATACACATTTTATAGAGAGAGAAGAAAGTGGGTACAACCCACTCAAACTATGGGTACACCCCTTAAATGCACACAACATTAACAAAGCATATGATACAACACCCAATGCTTAGAAATGATGCAATTATAGTAGTATATAATAGTTATTTAGGTTTCTAGATAATTAAATAAACTAGTTTTTACTTAAAAACTTCTATTTAAGTCTTCAAAATATCATCAAAAGGAGGAAGGATGATGATTATAATTGTTTTTTACTATGAGTGATATATTTTTTTCAAAAATATTTATTTGGTGGGATGGTTTAATTGATAAAAATACAATATGTGTAAGGAGCGGTCCGGATCCGTTTGAGCTACGAATCAAGATGTGGAATCTCAGGATTTGTTTGTAGAAATCACAAGATGAACAAGAATCGAATTAAACCCAATCCTGTATTGATTATGAAGCTTGAAAGAGAATGCGTGCATGCAAACCCTAGATCAACAGTAAATCTATTACTTATGAATGACTAACCTAAACAAGCTATTTATACTCCCTAATACAAAATTAAACAGTATTACTCATATGCCCTTATACATTTGTCACTATGCTATGATCATAACATTGCTATGTGAAATTTTTCAAAAATATTGCTCTTGAGTAATGTCCCCATGAACAATGTCCTTGCGAGCAATGTCCACATTGCTCTTTTCCGTGAACAATCCTTCACTTTGAGCATTGAAAACATCAGGCACACAATTTAGTTCCTTACAATTTCCTCACTTGACTAATGCTTTCAATGTGATAAGTATATTTAGTAATTACAAACTCCCCATTTCCTGATACTATCATCTCCATCTAACGCTTTCACATTTCTTGATCAGTCTCCCGCTTTTCAATTGCATCACTTTCTTGAAATCTTTAATGACAAATGAATGATGAGGACAAAATAATCTTTTTAAAGTTGTGACATTTATGACCACCATGACCCTTCACTTGAGCGTCATGTCACTCACCTCTAATCCACCATCCATAACCACTACCTATATAGTGTGGTCATGCGTCAGAAAAAAATTACCCACGAGTAGAATTCCTACAACCCGTTTTCGTGAGAAATCCTGAGTAACTGCAGCTACCCACGGATTACCCACAGAAATTGACGTGGGAATAATAGCAGTTTTCTAGTAGTGTATTGTAATGACCCTCATATAATAATATAAAAAATTAAATAACAATTGTTCTTTTTTCTGTTAATAATTTATATTATTGCTAAAGAAGTTAGCAGTAGAGTAGAAAAACAAATCTCTAACAAATGTTAGTTCATATGTAACGATATAAGTTTTTTAAAAATAATAATCTTAAAAGATTTATTTGTTTTAACAAAAAAACTAGCATGCTTTTAAGTATCCCTGTTATCTGACACCTTACCATCATGCTATGTTTGTTAATGACACGTCATATTTTAATAGAGAAAATTGAGTAAGATATTGAAAAATGAGTAAATTACAAGTTTTGTCTTTTACGTTATCACCTTTTTTAAGCTGTGTCCTTTAGCACTAAAATTGACGAGTTTTTACTTAACATTTAAAATCCTACAAGTTATATCGTCTAGCTCTAACCCAATTAGATTTTTTGGTTAAGTATCTTGATGTGTCTTGTACATGAGGGCATTCTTTTCATTTTATCTTCTCATAGGCTATCTTGTAAAGAATTTTTATTCAGAAACTATTTTGTACAAAACTAAAAAAAATAAAAATATATATTTAAACTCTCTCTCTCTCTTTTTCTCTCTCTCTTTTTTCTCTCTCTAATCTGAAACTCTCTCTCTCTCTCTTTTCATAAGAAATCCTAAAAAACACCCTCATTTGTTTCTATCAATTCAAACTCAAATCAACAAAATTCAAAGCTAAATTCAATCATAACCGTCAATTACACATAACCAACATGATCGGAACTAAAAGTTGCCATAAATTTCTCTCAGTTTGTGCTCTCGTGGTATTCGATTGAAGAGTGTGTTTAGAACTTGATTCAACCACTTTGTGATCATTGTAGATGTTTTGGTAATTAGTTGTTTATTGGTTTATGTAACACCTCGTAAAAATCCGTCCAATAAAATCCCGACACGTGTCCCGCTGATCCTCGTATGCCACGTGCTAAGCGAGAAGGACCAAGGTTGCTGTTATGTTATAATTATAACCTCTGAATGGAGACTATAAAAGTTGAGGGACCCATAGTGTCAAAATGCCAAATTTTGGTTTCTGAAGAGGTCTTGCGGACCGTAACCATACATGGTTACGGACCATAAGGTTTAAAGGGCTGGTTTGATTGAGAGACATTTACATACCACAAGGCCTAGTCCTTACGGTCCGTAACGAGTTCAAAACCAGGGGCGCGCTAAGGCCCTTACGGACCGCAAGACTGAACCCTTACGGTCCGTAAGGGACTGCTAGAGGCAGATTGTTTGGCAGCTTCGTGCCCTGCCACCTCTCTCGCAATTGCCACCCTTTAAGCAGCTTGTGCCACGACCATGGAACTTGAGGACCTCCTAGAACACCTCCAACACCTGGCACCTGCTCCATACACCCTCCTCAACTTTAAAAAGGCACCTAAGTTGCCTCTTTTCTTTGCTCATTCATACTCTTCTCCTCTCTTGCTCAAATTGGAAGTTCCTGAGATCTTTGGGGACATCCTCTGAGTTCTAAGTCTTCTTTTGGATAACTTGTAAGTGTTTCAACCTTGCTCTTTTCATTTATAGGCTTTAAGCCAAAAGTCAAAGCGTTATTGTAATAACGCTTTGACCTTCGGTTAAGACCATTATGGTCAAGCCAGTGTTTGATGCGAACATGGCTACGTGATCTTAATAGGATTGTGTTAATCCCTCAAGAGGGCACCTCCTGCAAATCACGTTTGCTTAGTCAATTGACGGGTCAAAGTAATTGTCTTAAAAGTCAAACGGGTCAGTTTTTGAAATAATTCTTATATGATAATGTATGTATTATAAAATATGTTTTATCACTTTAATAACTTGGTAATAATTGTTAGAACATGTATAAACATGTTCGGCTTGTCAATTCCAGGTTTAAGGTCGGTTCGCAACCGAAAGTCGAGAAGTTTGACTTCTACTTTGACTTTCGATTCTGACCCGAACTAGCAACTTTAGCTACTGATTCTAGGTTGCATTATGACCATGTTATATTGTAGTATAACCCTCTGGAGTTATAACACATGGTCATATAGTAATTTGAGTTTATTTTGCAAGTTCTGTTATTATGCCTAAACTTGACTAAAATGCCTTTTTTACTAAAAATAAGGTTTTAACTATAAATGAGCATGAAAATGAGTTAAGTACTGATATCTTAATATAATTACATGTCTTGATGTTATAAATCTGGTCAAAACTGAGTTTTGCTTAAATAATCGTAAATTATGTTTTAAAGTGACCAAATCGCAATTTTAGCGTATAAAATGGTTTAAACATAATTTCTTCATCAAAACTCTTTACGTTCTGATGTAATATCATAGGTAGGATTATTTGGGATGTCAAGTCAGATTATAAACTGAGTTTGCATACATGTTCTTGTGTTATGTCCTTAAATGACGATAATGCCCTTTCGGCATATTAATAGGTTTTAACCAAGCTTTTGATATAAAACCTTTTACCCACTGATATGTTATATTAATAACATAAATGATTATATAAACCTGATCATGACTTCAGTTTTTGTTAAACATCGCTTAAATCGTCATTTAACGACTTCGTCGCCTTTTTGGCGCATAGTATGGTTTAAAACCATATCTAATCATCAAGACTTGTTACCTACTGATTAATAAACTTATTTTAAATATTTTTACAGTAGGTACATGTCCTAAACTCAGAATCCCAAATAAGCTATCAAAACTATGTGTGAAATGACCAAAATGCCTCTACGGAGCATAGTTTGATTTTAAACTACAAACCACACATATATTTGATATCATAGTGAGATAACATCATAAATTAACCATTTTTACAGAATGTTTATGACCTTAACATTAGTTTACTTGTAAGCTCCTTTTATAAGTCATAAAAATGACCAAAACGCCCTTATGAGGCGTAACTTGGTTTTTAAACATTAACGGGCATACATGTTGATATCCTATTGAAATTATAACATGTTTAATGTATAATGGCATATGGAACTTGTATATGACTCACCCGGTTACCCGGTTTCGCTTTATATGCGTACAGATAAGCCTACGTGACTAGTTTACGTAATTTAACCGAAACGGGTTTAACCTTATCATTTTTATTTCAAAAACTAAAATGTTATATGTTACCAATATTATGCAAGTCTTAGTACTTTTCGGGTTTAAACCACATTCTATTCTGGTCATCGCTTAATCTAGCGTATCGTACCGTAAATATTAAACTTTACACTAGCCGGTCCAAGTCTGTGACGTAACTAAGGACCCGTTAGCATTCTAATTGGTTAGTGACACCATCATTCCAGACTAGAGCTTTCCGGTAGATTGTCACCTATACTTACTTATTTGATTAAAGGCTGAGTTAATTATATGTTTGAAGAATTAGCTCAGGTAAATACTCTTAACCTATTTTCCCTATACGGGCTTGAGATACGGTAAATTATTACCGCTTGGTCGGGTCTGGAATCATGTTGTCGGATTGTGATTTAACTAAATCTCATAACTCGTTTTAATCTGTATTATCTGATACTTACACATTGGGGGTTAACTCGACCATGTCTGGGATATCCTTAGGCTCATTTAAGCTACTAATGGCCACGACCTAAGCACGGGGTGTAGGCATACACCCGTCTGATGCAAATTATAAATACCCAAAAGTTGGGGATAACTCCTCTATGAGTTTAAGTGGTGTGTCGATTAATCAGGTTATTCGGTTTCTGCACCGGACCCCATATGTATTGACAGACTTGTCAAAATGTATACAAGATCAATTTTAATTGTCCCAAGTTAAATGTGCCATGTGCACTTAAAACAATTTTGAAAAGATTTTCAAAATGTGTCGGTTATTTGTATTTACCAGTGAAAACTGACGTTTTTTTCAAAAGACTAAGATAAAGGTACAACACGTAATAGGCCGAAAGCTTCGCATGTGCTAACATAAAGGACTTTGCAAACCCTTAGTTGTGTCATTAAGTCTGTTGAACATTTTGTATAATTTATATGATCCGCCTGTAGATCTTTATTACAAACCATGTACTTGTATTTTGAACTTTGAACATTTCGGTTTGTAATAATATTTTAATCCAAGACTTTCGTTGTGTACTCTTTGTTGTTTGGTTATGATGATATTAATCTTACGTCACGATACTCCACACCGGCCACACGCGGAATCCTACGTGGAAATCGAGGTGTGACAGTTTAATTAGTGGTTTTAATTTAGGATCAAATTAATGTGTGGGAATGGGATTAATAGTTTGATTTTTCTTGTATCAAATTTTAAGGAGAATTGGGTATTTTGGTATCGAATTGTGTTTTGGTTTTGGGTTTTCTCATTTTTCTTGTGTCAAATTTCGGCGATTTAGGTAGTTAAGGGTGGGTGGTTATGGGAGGTAGGTGGTGTATTGATGGAGGTGGTTGGTGAAGGAGAGAGAGAGAGATATGATGGTGGTGGTGGGTTGATGGTGGTGATGGAGGTGGTAGTGGAAGAGAAAAAGAGTAAAGAGAAAGAGTGGTAGATATATATATAATTTTAAAAATATTTTGTTTTATTTTTAAAATAATATTGAATAAATGGAACTAAAATACCCTTATGTAATCTGGTATAACCAAAAAATTCTTTTTGAAATGTTAAGAAAATTCGTTAATTTAAACGCTAAAGTGTGTTAACATAAAACACAAAATAGCTCTTATAAAGTAAAGAAAGAGAGGTGTTTATAAGGGTGAGTGCGGTGAATCATTTTATGTCGTGGGGAATACCAGCGTGGTTCCCCTTTGCCGCGTAGGGTTGAATGAATTCGGTATATAATCACCGCATAGGTGAAGGAGGGAGAGAGTTGGATAATGGTGGGCCATACTCTTTTCATCCAATAAAAAAAATTTTAAAAAAATAGTTTACCTTTCCCCAAGAAAGGTAACCATCCCTTAGATTGCTGGGTGTAGGGGTATTCAGAAAAAACCATAACCAAATAAAAATGGTAAACCGAACCGTAACCGTAATCAAATAAACCGATCCGATTAACGAATTCGGTTTTTGGTTTGGTTTCTAACTGAAACCGAATTGTGAATACGGTTTTTGCTTCGGTTTATGGATCCACATTTTATTTTATTTGGTTTATTTAGATAACCGAATAAACCGTTTAACTTAAATAATTATTAAATAAAAATAATAATATTTTATAAATCATATACAATTTATTAGCCCAAAAAAGTGTTTTTTTTTGTGAATGCCCAAAATACCAAATGTAAAGCCCAACTAAAACCCATTCATTTCTAAAAAATAGAACTTCAGACCTTCGGTATAGATATATGTTTTGAAGCTTTAACTTTGTGGTTGTGTCTACGACTACTTTATGGATGTGTTTGTTTTATTTCGCAATAAAACTTTCTTGTATTCATATATTGTTAGGTGTAAATTAGTTGCGATGTTCGGAAGTTGGAATACAAACATAAATATAAATTAGGAAAAAAAGTACTTAGGTATAATTTGGTTTCTAACCAAAACCAAACCGAATTGAATTTTGGTTTTTTTTGGTTTGGATCGGTTTGCATATTTCTTATTTGATTTGGTCTGAGGTACAAAATTTTGAAAACCGAATAAATCAAATAAACCATAAACCGAACCGATGAACACCTCTAGCTGGGTGTGGGTGGCTTGGGTTTGGGGCTTAGGTTGACATTTGGCGGAGGTGGGCTCCACATGGTGTGGCTTGGCTTTTTTTGGGTGTGGGGTGGCGTGGCTTTTTTGTGGGGTGGCGTGACTTTTTTCTTAGCTGGGCATGGCCAGCCAATCACAAACAGCCATCTCAACCTAGCCAGCGCCCCACGCTAGATACAAAACTACCGCTAAAGGGGTAACGGCCAAAGCTAAGCTCATGGGGGTGGTGTGCAAGGCTTGGGTGGGTTTCCCACGCCCCACACCCCTGTCTTATGTTTTAATGCAAAAGAAGACTTAGGGAAATTAACATGGCAAGAATTGAGTGGGTGGGTGGAGAGTTTATCTCTTTTCGATAAGTAAGTGACCACCCCTTTCACCCTAAAGAGCGTATTTTCAACTTTTAAATCACTAATAATATTAAAAAAGCAAGCACAATGACAGAAACGAAGAAAAGTTTCATCATTTGGTTTTTTATGGTCCATAAATAGTTTCACTTGTCATAGAACAATGCTGCTTCACTTTTCTGCGTGCCTTCACCATCCCAAATGTCTTCTCTGTCATCAAATACACAAACTAAATTGTATAAAATGATGAAGAATTGTTCAAACATTTGAGTCAAACCTTAAAGAAAAACGATGAAGAATTGTTCAAACATTTAAAATTTCATGTCTAAATCTTTGTACCCTATTCTAAATCTTTACATAAAATGTGAATATACTGTAATAAATATATGAAAATGGGATATTTTGTTGGTAAATATGATATTTGTTGTTACAACAAATACAAGACCAATGACTGTAGCGACGTCTCCGGGGTTAAAGGGTTCAAGGTTTTGATTAGCCTAACGCAGGTCGTGGGGTCCCCCCACGTTTGTAGCACGTGGAGGTGGATCACTTTGTTATTATTCACTTTGAATTCTGGATTGAAGAATGTTCAACCCAGACTGTCTATGCATAGTGAGATAATGTTTTAGTGAGCCAAGAATAGAACAAGCAAGATGCAAGTTCTAGAGAGGAGAAGTAAGATCATAGATCAAGAGTGACCTGAGCTGATCTGGGATCTGTTAGCTGAAGACAAGGGGCTGAGATTTATAGGGAAATTTTCTCCATAAGAAGAAGCCTTTGACCAGTGATCCTTGGCTACAGTGGGGGACTTGCCCATTTGGGGGTTGAAGGCTTCGGACCTGCGGGTAAAAGGGTGTGCTCTCCGACAAGCTCTGGTTGCAGCTGGGCAGGAGGGTTCACACGCAAATGGTGATGTGACAAGACTCTGACTTGTCCTCTTTACTGTTCATGACAGTTGGCTATTGTCGAACTCTTTTACCTTTCAACCCTTTAAGCTGTATTGCATTCTAGTCATTTTATTAAGCTTGAGCTACCCACGTCATCAGCCCCCCAAGTCAGAGGTATTTGAGATGTAAGCTCGAATGCTTCTGACTTTTATGCAATATTTTTGTAGCTTAAAGGCTTCGAGGCTTGAAGGGTTGTTGTTTAATATTTTTTCGATTTTCCTTGATCATCCTTAGGAGAAATTGATGTAAAGAAGGATATGAGAGTGAGTTACTCTTGATTAACACAAGAGGAAGTCAATGCCTTTTATGAACATTGGGGGTATTGATTCATCTGTCTATCCGGTTGTTCCGGGTTGTGATAAATCTATTGATCAATGTCCACCGAGTTTCATTGCTTTGTATTATCGCCATTTTGAGTTTTCTAACCTTTGTTACTTTTTTCCATATTTTTTCTCAATGTTTTGGAATATTATCATGTCTTTTGGGCAATTGCACCCTCAAGGGGTTTCTAGGGTTTTGCACTTTGAAGTTTTATGTCGTGCGTTGGTCTATGACCCATCATTGTTGATGTTTCGTTGATTTTTCCAATTGGCCAAAAACTTTGATTGGTTTATTTTTGAAACATCACGGATTGACGTGTGTTTGATTCCCTCCATTGTTACAACTCTCTATTTTGGAAGGATCAATTTTTTGGAGTCAATTGTTTCGTTTAAAATGGTTTGGGGGCATCCGGATGTTGTTTTAAATGAACTTGAACCTTCCGAGTCTGAGGTAGATAGTTGGTTGTTGAAAACTATTAGGGAATGTCCTTCGAGGCTTCGTCCCTTTCCCAAACGTCGTTTAGTGTTGGTGGGAATTAGCAAGTTGTGGGACAAGCCGATTGTGACCCTGTGCCCATGAGAGATGATCGGGTATGATATTTTTATATGCTTTGTGCATTGTGTTTTTGCATTTTTGTTTATGTTTTACTTTGTTTGTTGCAGTCATGTTTGCCTTAGATTTTATCAAAAGCGATGATACTTCTGATGTTGTGTTTGGCGATGCTGAGGGTACACCCGGCGAAGATGCTGTTGTCAGGGGTTTGAACATAGGTTCGAGGGTTCAGACTATGTGAATGTCCCCAATGTCAAGGGTTTTACCAAAGTTGCTACTTCCAAAGTTTCTACTCGCCGTTCGAATGTCGGTTGATAAAGTCTGTTAACCAACCATCGGCCTCTAAGCCGGTCGAGTTGAATGATGATATAGAGGTTTCAGATGTTCTTGATGTTGGGGTTGAAGGAAAATCCAAGGAAGACAAGGAGTTACCCTTGGTTATTGGCAAGAGAAACAAAACAATGGTTAAGAAGGTTGCAAGCTTAAAGAATTCGGGGAAGGGTATTGAAAGTTCTTCCAATGTGACCTCAATAGAGGTTTATGTTTCGGATTGGAAGGTTACTGATAGTTTCAAGTAATCGTCTTTATGTGAGGACGTCTTGAGCCACTTTGCTCCTTCTGTTGTACGAGGTATCTGCTCATCTATGGAAGATGACTTAATGATCTCGTAGATGATGTTGGCTGCTTGCAACCTTTTTACCTTGCTTCCCGAAGGTGTGTCCTGGTTTCGTAAAATAATGCAAGAATATGTGGTCTTCACCAAGAGGAGCAACGAAATGAAAACTTCATGATTGCCTTAGAAAAGGAAGTAGAGGGTTTTGATGAGAATGAGAAGAAGTTGTTGGTAAAGATTGATGAGCTTTCTTCTTAGCATAAGATTGAGATGGTGGAACTGGAAAAATGCTTGGAGGCTGACAGGGTTCAGGTGCGAGTTGATAGGGCTGTCTTTGAAGTTTAGAGAAAGGCCTTCTTGGAGGAGAAGGATAAGTTGGAGGCTTCGCTGGCCCATGCAACTAGTGATTACAAATGGCTCATCGAGCATGGATTTTAGTGGGTAGTTACCTACCTTCTTCACTTCTCTGAATTTAAAAGGCCTTGAGTGATGTGTATACTAAGCTTTTAGCCCATGGACGGTATGAAGGCTTGGTTGCTGGTTATAAGGCTTGTGAATCTGGGAAGCCTTTGGAGAAGTCATCAACCCAAAGCTTTTAACGTGTATATAGAAGTTGTTCTTAACATGGAGCATATGACCTACCCTTATGCGGGTGTAGTTTCAAAATGCTCAGGTAGGCCTCTCTCTGTCTTATAGGAGCTGAAACCCGTTGGCCTTAATGAGGCCGTTTGTGACAAAGTATTGGAGTCTCTTTCGAAGAAACATTCTTTGTCTAGCGATAGCGAGGATACTTTTTCTGATGGGGGCGAAGGCTTGAAGGATGTAAGCCTTGAAGCCTTTGAGACGGCTGGTGAAGGTAGGATGAAGAAGAAAGCCAAAAGTCCAAAGGTGATGAAGCGGGGGCAGCGAAGCCTACTACTTCTGATGCTGTAAATTAAGATTCTTTGAACTTTATTCGTATCTTTCTTAGCATTCTAAACAATATTATGATGTATGTTGAACAAGTAGGTTTTAGGGGAACCATTAAGGATTCCTTTCGTGGTTGTTAGCCTTGAAGGCTTTTAAACAATATCTTAGGTTTATGGGCCTTAAGGCCGTATGTTTGAAACTTGATGTTTCTAACGTTATGCTCTACTTTTGCCTTGTGTTGATAATGTTTGCAATTGTCTTGTTGTTTTGTTATGTGCCCTTTGTCCATTATACCTTGGAAGGTTCAGTGCTGCAGTCACTTAGCTTTAAGGTATTTTGGATAAAAGATACATGTTGTCTATCCTTTTTGTGACATCATTCAGTGTCTTTTTGTTTCGTAAACCTTTTTATGAGGTTTAAGGAACAATTGGTATGGGCTGTTTGGACCCGTCTATGAGACAACTTAAAAATTTTATTTAAGTCCCATGGAGTTGAATTGATTTAGGAACTCACCCCGTATATAGGTCCATTAAACCCTTGAACCTATTGAGCGATGTGGCCTGGGAGCTCATCCCCTTACATGGCCCTTTCCATGGAGTTTTTTGCTAGGTTCTCAACCTGATTATAGGATAGAAAGACAAATTTTGACAAAAAAACTTCGTCATTCATTCATTTGATAGTATTTTGATTACAAGAGAGGGTAGAACATTTCTTAAAATTCTTTCTACGACTTTTTGTCTAGACATGGAACCTTTTAAGGTTTTTGCCGTTCTAATGACGAGGAAGCTTTTTGCCTTCTACATCGGCTAGCTTGTATGATCCTCCTTTGTGTGTTTTGAGAGTGGTGTATGTTTCGAGAGCCTTGATTCTTTTTTTTTTGCTTCATTGTTACTGAGAACCAGGTCTCCAGGCTTAAAGCATTCATGCTTCACCCGGGTGTTGTAATAAGCTTCCATCTTCTGCTTATATTTTTCTTCCCTTATAGCGGCTTGGTCACGAGCTTCTTCCAGGAGTTCTAAGTTCAACATGGTTTAAGCCTGGTTGGCTTCAAGGTCGATGTTGAGTGTTCGTTGTGTAGTAACTCCTATTTCTACCGGGATGGTAGCTTCCGACCCAAACACTAGGCTATAGGGTGACTTGTTTTCTTGATTGTTCGAATTGCCCACAAGATGTTAGGAAGTTCTTCAAGCCACTTATTACTGTGTCTTCTCAATCTCGCTTTTATCCCCTCCACATTGCTGTGGTTTGTTATTTCAACTTAACCGTTTGATTGGGGATAGGCTATCGAGCTAAACACTTGTGTAATTCTGAACTCTTTGCACCATGAGCTAAAAGGCTTCTCGGCAAACTGTTTGCCATTATCTGTGACCAGCACCCCTAGAAGCCCAAAGCGACATATGATACTTTCCCACATGATATGATTTGTTTTCTCGAGATTCTTCCTAGTGACTTGACTTCTGGCCACTTCGTGAAGTATTCCATGACTACCGATAAGAATTTTACTCCTCCCTTGGCGGGCGGGAATGGGTCGACAATATTCATTCCCTATTTGTGGAATGGCCAAGCTGAGGTAATGGGAATAATATTGTGTTTAGGTCTTTTAGGTATTGGTGCATGTAGCTGACAGTCCTTACATTTTCGTAGTTGTTTAGTGGTATTTTGGTGAAAGGATGGCCAAAAGTATCTAAGGTTCATCAATTTTGAAACCACAGATCTTGGACCATAATGAGCCCTGCATATTCCCTCATGGACTTCCTTGATCAGATATTGGCTTTGTTCTGGGCCAACACATTGGGGTAGTGGTGCAAGGTAACCTTTTTTGTAAAGGATTTCTCCTCACAACACATACTGCCTTGGCTTGATGCGAACCCTTTCAGCCTCTGTCTGGTCATTAGGTAATTCACTATTTTTTAGGGATTTGACAATAGGAGTCATCCAACTTGATCCTTCTTCGGTGATCACATCTTGAACCTCAAGTTCCTGAATGGAAGTTGATTTTAACACTTCAACCAATACTTTTTTGGTGAGGTGGGAAAATGTGAGAGATGCAAGTTTGCTTAGTGCATCAGATCTCTTGTTTTGAAATCTTGGGACTTGCTTGACGGTACATGCTTTGGAATGTGTTAATCAACTCTTTTGATTTTTTCCGGTAGCTATCGTTTACCTGGTTTGAGACAAGCAAGGAGTATGTGAAGACTTGAAGCCTTTGAACATCCATCCTTTTGGCTAGCTTGAATCCAGCAATGAATGCCTCATACTTAGTTTCATTATTGATTGTCTGGAATTCAAGCTGTAGATCATATGTAAATTATAATCTTTTGGGGTTGATTAAGACTAGCCCAACCCCTGACCCTTCAAGGCTGGAAGCTCCATTAGTAAAAGGCTTCCAAGTATCAGGGTCAGAGGGTTCAGTAGTTCTGGTGTTAACTTCCGTTATTGTTTCTTTTGAATTTCCACAATGAAATCAACCAAGATTTGGGCTTTTACGACCTTCCTTGGAACACAAGTGATATAGTGTTCACCTAGTTCCACTGCCTATTTGGCTAATTGTCTTTAGGTTTCAGGTTTTTCAAGCACACTTTTAATGGATTGGTCAGTGACCAATTGTATTGGTTGTGCTTGAAAGTACCCTCGAAGCCTTCTGGTTGTTTTGACCATAGCTAGAGCAAGCTTTTCCAAAGGAGGATACTTGATCTCTGCTAATTTTAGTGTTTTATTGAAGAAGTAAACGGGTTCCTGAACTTTGTTTTGTTCGATGGTTAAAACCGCACTTATGGCTTCTTTAGAAATCGAGAGGTAGACATAGATTATTTCTCCTGTTTCCGAAGCCGCAATGGTCGGGAGTGAAGCCAGGTGTTGCTTCATTTGTTTGAAGGCTTTCTATGCTTCTTCAGTCCATCTTAAGTCTTTTTTGTTAGCGCATCCCTTGAGTGTTTTGAAGATATGTAGGGACTTTTCTGGTAACTTCGAGGTAAAACGCTTCAAAGCTACAAGGTTTCCATTTTGGCTTTCTACTTCTTTTTTGCTTTGTGAGGACTTGGTTTCTAGGGCGGCTTTGACTTTGTTGGGTTAGATTTTATGCTTTGTTTCCCCGCAATGTGCCCTAGAAACTTGCCTTCCTTAAGACCAAACGAACACTTGACTGGATTGAGCTTCATGCTGATCTTTTTCAAGTTTTGGGAAGTTTCTTGTATGTCGTCGAGCATTTGATATTCCGTTTTGCTCTTGATGACTAAATCATCAACATAAGCTTCCATATTTTTGTCAATTTGACGAGCAAACGCCTTGTCAACCAGGCGTTGATAAGTGGCACCTGCATTTCTTAAAAGGACATTTTTTATAGCAAAAGATACCTTTATCATTGTGAAATGCGTTTTTTTTTTTCATGTGAATCTGATGGCAACCCTTGTAGGTATCCAGGAAACACTTGAATGGGAAGCTTGTGGGCGAGTCAACCTTAAGGTCTATTCCTGGTAATGGGTAGCAATCATTTGGGTGTGCTTTGTTCAAGTCTTTGAAATCGATACAAATTCTTCAAGACTTGTCGGGTTTTCGAACCATAACCGGGTTGGCTACAAATGATTGGTACTTAGCTTCTCGGAGGATTCCGGCTAAGACAAGCTTTTTTCTACCTCTTGGAACGCTGCAAGGTTTCTTTTAGAAGCTCGACTTCGTTTGTTTTGGACAAAGGGCTTGACATCAGGTGGGATTTTTAATTCGTGTTCGGCAATGCTTCGAGGGATGCCGGTCATGTCTTCCGGGCACCAGGCAAAGACATCAACATAGTGCAAGAGTAACTTCTTAAGATATGAGAGAGTTTATTTGGAGGGACTGGTGTTTACCCTTATCCTTTGATGGGGATATTTTGGGTTTATGACCAA
The DNA here is from genome assembly GCA_947069175.1 of Scalesia atractyloides. Lineage (NCBI taxonomy): Eukaryota > Viridiplantae > Streptophyta > Magnoliopsida > Asterales > Asteraceae > Scalesia > Scalesia atractyloides. Next base: position 25,442,087 of record CAMTDV010001633.1, read on the forward strand.
CCCTTGTTCATTGTCTTCATTTTTATTTGAGCTTTCCCCTTCAACCATTAAAGCCTCCTGGGTAGGTTGAAGGGTTATTATCCCTTTTTCAGTGGGAAACTTCACAGTGCCTTGGCCAACCGAGACTGCCATCCCGAATGCACTTTGTCCTGGCCTTCCTATGATAACATCATAGTTGGAAGGAATGTTGATAACCACGAATGTGAGTGGTTTGGTTTTTTCCATCTTGCCTTCACTAAAACAGACATCAAGGGTTAGTTGGCCTAAAGGCTTGATGTGTATGTCAGCGATACCTTTTATGTAGGATTCAGACTGTTGAAGCCTTGAACGTTCATCGTTGCTGAGACGGTTGAAGCGCTTCTCAAGCATGATTTCGGTGGCTGCGATGGTGTGAATGGAAGCCTTTTTCATCTTGATGGTTCCTATCTTGGCTTCCATTACCAAAGGATTTAAGAGCAACCCTCCTTCTGGTGGAGGGAAACAGACACATTGGCGTTCGCATGCCTTCAAGCGATGGCATTTATGGGAAGCTTTGTTTTCAAAGTCTACCATATTTACTTCCTTCTTTTTCCATCAACCATCTTATCCTTGACCCCTTTAATTAAGTGAGCCAGTTCCCTGAACCTGATGGCGTCTTCGATCCTCCTTTTGAGTTGGAAGCGATCATTGGTATAGTGACCATTCTCTTCATGAAACTCATAATGTTGAGTTTCGTTGTTGTTGCTTTTCGGTAATGGTCGAGGAAGGCAGAAGCTGTGTTTTACCTCTTCGGTTGCTAGGATCTCTTGTGGAGTTTTGGTTAAGGCTATAAAGTTTTATGGTTTTTTCTCGGCTTAAAGGTTTCCAGCCTCCAGGCGTTATGAAATCAGAACATTCGAACCGTTTGTCGCAAAATCCATAGTTTCCTTTTTCTTTATTGGGACTATCATGTCGCCAGTTAGGATGTTCTTTGATGTCTACAACTTCTCCTCCTCGAATGTGGGCTTCAACCCTCTTGAGTGCTTCTTGAAGGGTTTTGGGCAGGCATTTCTTGAAATCTCTTGTGAGATATTTGGAATTTATGAGTATTCATGAACCCTGCAACCCTCATCTTTTCATCAGCACCCATGTAGGTTAACCCTGTAACATCTCCAAAATTTTATTTAAAATAAAGTATATAGAAACTCATATTATTAAACGGATAGATCACGGGTAAGTTGACGGTTAGAAATATGAGGTATTTAGACGAACACAGGAACCATTTAAAAATTATAATAATAAAAATATATCATAAATAAACTTACTCCGTTTTTAATAAAACTTAGGTTAAAATGTAGATAAAAAATGCTCGTTCTAATGGCATACTCATTGTTTTATAAAACGTCATATTTTAAAAGTTATAAGCGATAAATGAGTTGAGCTGCTTAATTAATTAAAATATATAATAAATAAAAATAATCAAAATATGAAATTGTGACATTGTGTGTGTACGTGTAAGAGATGTGGCCGTTAGCTTAGCTTCCAAGCCACTTTCAATTTGACTATAAATAGATGAGCAAACTTTCATTCTTCTCTGCCCCTCTCGCTCTCGCTCTCACTCCCCTCTCTCTCACATATATATAATCTATTTTTCTTAGTTAATCACCCCATAATACTTCAAAACTCTGTCCTTTTTAAGTGTTTTAACATTTGATCACTAATTTGTTATCATGCTTGATTGATTTAGGAACTTCCCAACGCATGTCAAGGTTCTGTCCGTCTACGTCGTTGGGGTTCTGTCTCGGGTTATATGTGACATAAGTTATTATACTTAACACGGGTGCATTATATATTTTGTTAAAAGCTCAGGAGCTATGCCCAAAATAATACCAGGATGCCTGTAGTTAGACCTTAAAATTACCAGGTGAGTGCATTATCTTTTTGTAAATCTTTTTGTGAGTTATTCTCTTTTTATCAAATTACTTTACAAAACCTCAATGTTTTTCAGTTATAATTACAGGATTAAGTCTGTTTAATCTATAATTGTTGCCAGTAGTTGGGGTTTTGTACATTACTAGTCCACAATCACCAAGGGTGTGACAGGAACCGTTACTTGTTGGGAAACAGGTCCCACAGTAATATGACCATAAGCACATGGGAGTGTCTCCAGTCGCCTACTGTGTTGAATAATTGATAGAAAACTTACACTGTAATCGCTCTTAATACTGTAAAGTATAAATAAAACTTATTTTGATTAAACTTGAATATACTCGCCAGTATTTCTTGCTGATAAAATGTTTTTAAACGCGTTTCAGGTAACTTAATGTGATGCTAATAGGAGCCAGCTGGAGAGCACTGAAGGCTTAGAAAAGTGGCTATAAAAGTTACCTAAATAAAAGGAGTTTATGTTTTCCATAAAATAGAATTTATCCCTACCGATGTATTGTACTTAAAACTTGGGTTTTATCCCATTTGTTTAACATAAAAGTTTGGTGTTTTGAAACTCTGAAAATTTATTTCCTAACTACGGTCCTGATGAAAGTTTTCTGCTGCCAAAATAAATAAACACCGGTACCACTTGACTGGTTCACGGCTCCCGCTCCTAGGGTGGGGTCGGGGTTGTGACAGAAGGTGATATCAGAGCCACTGGTTTATGCCATTTAGGTGTTCTTTTAATACCTAAAACTTAAACATTATGTTAGGAAATCAATGTAATAATCCATGTGTTATTCAGTGTCGGTAAATGTTACTATTTACATTATGATTTTTATGTTTTAAGTTCACAGTATAAGTGTACCTATAGGCTACATAAGCAGATGTATTGTGTCTTTAATAGATATATATATACATATATATGTGTATATATATATATATGACACAAAAATAAAAACTTGTTACTTTCGACATAAATGAATAGCTCTTTTGTTAATAACAACCATGTTACTTAATATTTTGACTTAAATAGTACTTTTATTTATTCAACAAGACAACATGAAAAAAAATTATTTTTAGTTTATTAGTAGACAAATTATTAAGTATTTTTGTAGAATGAGAAATAGAAACTAACTACAACCAATTGGAATGAAACTTGCTTTCAAATTAAAATAATAAATAATAATAATAATAATAATAATAATAATAATAATAATAATAATAATAATAATAATAAAATGCTTTAGAACCTTGCAAAATTAAACTCCTTTGATACAGATAAATAAAAGATTTTTAGCATCATGAAAAAAAAAGAAGTAATAACTCTACTTTGAAAGGTAATTAATGTATGTTAATATAACTGGAAGAACATTTGTATTAAAGTTATTTAATATTTAATTTAAAAAAATCATAAATTAAGATAAATAAAGTTACAATCAAAAAAATTAAAAAAAAGGAAAATAATAAAATAGTTAAGTTCAATGGTTAAACTAGGAGTGCATCAGGTCATATCTCAAGTTGGTTGGTTTCTATAGCTATGGACCCAAAATAGTGAATTGGGCTGTCACTAACCTATTTCTGAATTGAAGCATATACCCAAAATGTAAATAGTATATAATATATTTATAGTAGTATAATAGTAAAAGATATTATTAATTATTTTATATTGACCAAAAACTATTTAAACAAATATAGCTAATGAGAAAACATTTTATATAAAAAGGACAAATTAAAAAGGTTCTTGAGTATCTTTGAGTAGAACTAAATTGAAACTTTCCTATACTCCTTCAAGTGTTAATTTAACATTTTATAAATTAAAAATTAACTTTTATATTATTATATATATCCATTGCAAACATATGTTTATGCTAGAGAAGTTGAAACTTTTTCTACTTTGGCATATAGTTTCGTTCCTTCTCATTTTGGGACACATTATTTTTTTAAGAGTAATGGTGGTGAAAGAAAAAAAAATGATTACTTCTGCTTAAGATAAAATTTTGAAACAAATTAATATTTTATAGTCAAAATGGTAGACAAACGGGTACATTTTTGTGAGGTCTATTGTGTTTAAAATTTTTATTCGACGTATCGGTATAAAAAAGGTTTATTCTAAATAAAGTATTTTCTTTTATAACTTATACAAGTGTTGAACCGATACCCTGACGGTCCAAACTGATAACGATTGAATACTATAGCACGGTGAATTCCACTAGTTAAATTAAAATATTTAAAGAATTATATATACTATTATAATAACTATTCATTGGTTTTCATTATTAATATATAGGATAATTAATATATAGGATAATATTAATTGTTTTAAATAATTACAGTTCTATTTTATTTGAAATAATTTTATACATTGTTAATACATTTAAACAATATTTTATACGTGTATATAATGTAAATTAAAATTTATTTTCACATAGGATGCATATTAAATTTTATACATTTACACCTATAACATAATTTAAAGAAAATATATGTTCCAAATATTATTATATTATAATAATCATGTTTTTTTATTTCTTATCATCTAGAATATTTATACTTAATAAAAGTAGTAATTTTTATTTTAATGTGTTATAAAAGAAAAAGGATAAGTAAAATTTTAAGAAGTAAAAGATATTACAAAATGAAAAACACTTTTTTTACCAGACTTAATCAGTAATTTAGTATTTATTTATTTATTTATTTATTTATTTATTTACCCGACATGTTAAATTTTCCTAAACATTCTAGTTATTGTTTCATTTCAAAACTATAATTAAAATGGATGCATCACATAAAAATAATTGACTCAAATGTGTATTTAATACATTTGTCCTTTATATACTTTATTTAAAAATCAAATTACAATTTTATATTGTAATACCTTTAAAACAAATTTCTACTGTTATTGTTTGAGATATATATGTATGTTCTAATACATGTATTTTACTTAATTATCCAATGTATTCAGAATCAATTTTAGAAACGTCAAACTTTGTATTACCCACTGTAATACTTCTTTGAATAAGTAATAAAATATAAATTAAGAGTTTAGTTTTAATATTTTACACCAATATGGGTCAACCCACTAGTTAAAATGAAATTGTTCATATGAATCTAGAAAGTTTATATTTTGATAATTTTATTTCTTTAAACTTTTATTCCAAAATGTTATATTGATCAATTTAAAAGAAAGTTTATTCCCATATACTATTACTATTTTATTATTATAAAATGGTAAATAAAGTTTATAGGAATAAGCTTGATAATTGGTACCAGCGGTTATATAGTTGGATTTTTTTTATAAATTATAGGTATTATAAAATAATGTAGTATCATATATATACTTCGTAAGTTATGATATTAACAAAAGATTTGAAATTCTATGTTCTAAATATACACATAAATGCGTATACATAATAGAATTTCTTGATGGTATACACAATATAATACTCGAATATCTTCTATAGATAAACATAAGGAAAAAATGTATATATATATATATATGTATATATCACTAGTGATTCATATGAAAACATTAAGTTATTATAAAGATGAATCATGAAACGTGCTATTGTTAAAAAAAATGCCATCTACCTAAATAAAACATTACGTACAAAGGAATCTAATATTGTATAAGCATGAATAGAGTTAGCATACTCGTCACAACAAACCTAGCCATAGTGTCAATGGAGACAATGATATATATATGTATCAGAAGTTCATTTTCCAAACAAAAGAAAATCACAACCATAACAATATCTATGCTTAAAACAAAAGAGTTAGGATATTGGTATTTACTGATAACACCCAGGATAATATTTAGACTTGAACCTAAGAAATGCCTTAATATAAACCTTTGAGATAAGCTAATTACTTGTATAGATAAAGTGTGATGGGTGTTGCTATGCCGTGAGGATGATAACTAGAACAGTGCAAGTATGATAAATAAGCAATAACACCTGGCCACTGTTATTTCTTGTTTATTAGTATTACTCAGTTCTTGAATGTGATCCATCATGAGAATACTAATTTCCTCGTTTCTTGATACATGTCATAATATATGATGCACTTTTAAAATTATGATTTGAGAAAATTCTATTTATGGGAAAAACCATGATAATACCTCTCCGGTAAAACTGGGCATGGTGCGGTAGACTCTCCAGCTTGTCCGGGTAAGATAGGGTTACCTCTCCGGCAAGACTGGGTATGGTGCAGTAGACTCTCCAGCTTGTCCGGGTAAGATGGGGTTACCTCTCCGGCAAGACCGGGTAAGATGGGGTATATGTATGTTAATGAAATTCCCTAATAGTACCATGACCGGATGTCTGACCTGTTTTTGGAAATATAAGTCTGTTGAATACATTGACCTTATGAATGGTGTGTATATTACAGTTTGTGAAATACATGATTTTATAGATTTATATATCTATAAGGAAATCCAAAGACCCTAATGATTGACAATTAGTGATAAATCACGAACAAGTGTATCAATAATAATTTAGATTTATTTATCGGGAATCTCCCGTGTACATCTATAATTCTGATATCAAACACTATTTCGTTTGATCATCCGTCTCGTAACTAGTGTGACAAGATGAATGACGGAAACCCTATAAGTTAGGACGCCATCGAAAGTACAAGAATTCCCCTTGCGATTAACAATGCATTAGGAAACCTGTAACTAAAAAATTGTGCTAAGATACAAAACATCTAAAAACTTTGTTAAATTTCACATTCATTAAAAAAATAAGAATATCAAAACCTAGAGAATAGTTCTGGTCAAAGTAAAGTAGAATTCAAAGCAAGTACCAGAATATACTTATGAACTAGGATCAATAATTAATTAAAAGTGTTCCACTATATTTCAGTGAATCTCGAGGACGAGATTTAAAACAAGGTGGGGAGGATATAACATCTCCAAAATTTTTATTTAAAATAAAGTATATAGAAACTCATATTATTAAACGGGTAGATCACGGGTAAGTTGACGTTTAGAAATATGAGGTATTTAGACGAACACAGGAACCATTTAAAAATTATAATAATAAAAATATATTATAATTAAACTTACTCCTTTTTAATAAAACTTAGGTCAAAATTTAGATAAAAATATTCTCGTTCTAATGGCATATTCATTGTTTATAAAACGTCATATTTTAAAAGTTATAAGCGATAAATGAGTTGAGGTGCTTAATTAATTAAAATATATATAAATAAAATAATCAAAATATGAAATTGTGACATTGTGTGTGTACGTGTAAGAGATGTGGCCGTTAGCGTAGCTTTCAAGCCACTTTCAATTTGACTATAAATAGATGAGCAAACTTTCATTCTTCTCTGCCCCTCTCGCTCTCGCTCCCGCTCCCCTCTCCCTCACTTATATATAATCTATTTTCCTTAGTTAATCACCCCATAATACTTCCCTTTTTAAGTGTTTTAATCTCTAATCATTAATTTGTTATCTTGCCAGATTGATTTAGGACCTCCCAACGCATGTCAAGGCTCTGTCCGACTACGTCGTTGGGGTTCTGTCTTGGGTTATATGTGACATGAGTTATTATACTTAATACGGGTGCATTATATATTTTATTAAAAGCTCAGGAGCTATGCCCAAGATAATATCAGGATGCCTGTAGTTAGACCCTAAAATTACCAGGCGAGTACATTCTCTTTTTGTAAATTTTTTTGTGAGTTATTCTCTTTTTATTAAATTACTTTACAAAACCTCAATGTTTTTCAGTTATACTTACAGGGATTAAGTCTGTGTAATCTATAATTGTTGCCAGTAGTTGGGGTTTTGTACATTACTAGTCCACAGTCACCAAGGGTGTGACAGGAACCGTTACTTGTTGGGAGACAGGTCCCACAGTAATATGACCATAAGCACATGGGAGTGTCCCCAGTCGCCTACTTTGTTGAATAATTGATAGAAAACTTACACTGTAATCGCCCTTAATACTGTAAAGTATAAATAAAACTTATTTTGATTAAACTTGAATATACTCGCCAGTATTTCTTGCTGATAAAATGTTTTTAAACGCGTTTCAGGTAACTTAATGTGATGCTAATAGGAGCCAGCTGGAGAGCACTGAAGGCTTAGAAAAGTGGCTACTTAAAACTTGGGTTTTATCCCATTTGTTTAACATAAAAGTTTGGTGTTTTGAAACTCTGAAAATTTATTTCCTAACTACGGTCCTGATGAAAGTTTTCCGCTGCCAAAATAAATAAACACCGGTATCACTTGACTGGTTCACGGCTCCCGCTACCAGGGTGGGGTCAGGTATTGTGACAAACCCTCCCTTTTTGTACCTTTCGATGAAGTCTCTGAGACTTTCATTATCGTGTTGTTTTATCTGGAAGATTAACGCGACATCATTGACCTACCTCAGTTGTTGTGAGAAATTGGCCAAGAAACCTTTGCTGAGATCGTTAAAGGTCTGAATCCTTCAAGGGTTTGCATGAACATTAGATAACATTCGGGGTTAGATCATTTTTCAATTCTTGCAGCCCAGGTGAAGATTTGGAGGTTATGGCGTTCATGAAACTCACCACAAGTTCTGATGTGCGATGGCATCTTTATCCGGGTTTAAAACTGGTAATCAGCAATTTGTTGGGAAAAGCAAGGCAAGTTGCTGGGCTTGTAGGGTTTTATGAGGTCTTCCTCTACCCTTGAAGCTGGGTTACCGTTTGAGGTAACCTGGTGAGTACTGTATAAGGCCTTGAAGGCTTCCTGATGATGAAGTGTTGCCAAGGAAATTGTGCCATCCTCTGTGTCATCAGTTATGGCACGAAGTTAAAGCCTTGAAGGCTTTCTGGTGGTACTGTATAAGGCATTCCCATAGATGTGCTTAATACCGCACCTCGAGCCCAAGGTAAGGTGGCTATGGCTTGTTCCCATGAAGTGGCAGTAGAATGTGGAATGCTTGAAGCCGGTGACTGCCATAATTGATCAAGAGTGGTTTCATGCCCAATAGGTTCATCGGTTACAACGGGTTGGGAGGTAGATAAGGAAAAGTATTTGGACTTGGCCTCCCAAAAGTACAAGGGCTTGGACCAGCTTCAAAGTATAATGTGTTTGGACGTGAGCTACTAAAAGGAAGAGGTGGAGGATCGAGTGACAATGAGGGTTCGGATTCCTCAAAGTCTAGTCTTATTCTCACCCCTTTTCCTCTTTCTTGGCTCACATGTTGATTGAGAAGAGATCTCAGTTGTAAGAAATTTCAAGCTACTCCCTCGGATGTTAGATCTACATGTTCCGGTAACGCATAGCACCGGTTTGAGGAGATGCAACCCCTGATCGAGACGGGGTTGATGTTTGAAAAGAAGTGAATTCCGAGAACATAGTCCCTGTTGGAGTACTTCTGGGAGTAGAGAGAGGTGTAGATCTAACCGGTGAGATCCGGCCAGAGTTTGGTGTTACGTCGGTGTTGTTAGGCACCCGATTTACCTTGCCAAGAGACTCGCTTTTAGACATGATGTAAAGAGAAAATGGAGCTACACAACTGGTCTTTAAGATAAAGTAAGCGCCATAGTCCCACGGTGGGCGCCAACTTGTTATTACAACAAATACAAGACCAAGGACTGTAGCGACGTCTCCAGGGTTAAAGGGTTCAAGGTTTCGATTAGCCTAACGCAGGTCGTGGGGTCCCCTCACGTTTGTAGCATGTGGAGGTGGATCACTTTGTTATTATTCACTTTGAATTCTGGATTGAAGAAAATGTTCAACCCAGAATGTCTATGCATAGTGAGATAATGTTGTAGTGAGCCAAGAATAGAACAAGCAAGATGCAAGTTCTAGAGAGGAGAAGTAAGATCATAGATCAAGAGCGACCTGAACTGATCTGGGATCTGTTAGCTGAAGACAATGGGCTGAGATTTATAGGGAAAGGATTCTCGATAAGAAGAAGCCTTTGACCAGTGATCCTTGGCTACAGTGGGGGACTTGCCCATTTGGGGGTTGAAGGCTTCGGACCTGCGGGTAAAAGGGTGTGCTCTCCGACAAGCTCTGGTTGCGGCTGGGCAGGAGGGTTCACACGCAAATGGTGATGTGACAAGACTCTGACTTGTCCTTTTTACTGTTCATGATTGTTGGCTATTGTCGAACACTTTTACCTTTCAACCCTTTAAGCTGTATTGCATTCTAATCATTTTATTAAGCTTGAGCTACCCACGTCATCAATATTATTACTATGCAACTCGTCGTCGTCATTATCATCATACATTCATACCCAGTAAAACCCATTAATAGCAAAGCTAAGGTAGGGTCTGAGGAGGGTAAGGATATAGACAGCCTTATCTCTACTTCGTAGGAATAGAGAGACTGCTTTCAGTGAGACCCCTGGCTCATTAGTAATTTTGCTTCAAGCCTTGGATATAAGGCACATAAAACTCAACAATCAGGTAGTGCATGTACCCTTTTGTCTCGGCTATCAACGCCGCCACATATGAATGATTAACCATCCGTCGCTTTTTAATGTTATTTTCATGAAATTAGTGAAATATCGTTAAAATTAGGGCAATTTCACTTGAAAGATCGAAAAGGAGCTTCTGGTGAACAATAATGTAATGGTGAAATCATTAGTTTGTTTACCTTGCGCTTCTTGACCTTCCTTTCTCCACCGTCTAAATCCGTGAAAGATGATTTTTGCCCATCAATACCATCCTCCAAAGGTAAAGATTTGATATCTTCATTAAAAAAATCAGCTACACCAAGCAGCCTACATACGAAGTCACTTTAAAAAAAGATCACACATAAAAAATTGCATCTAAAAAAGAAAAATAGCTGAGGATGACTTGTTTCTTGATTTGCGCATGTGTTTCAGCTGCTTTATTTTCTTTTTTGTAAGAGTCGCTCGGGTGAAGAGCTCCTCTTCTCTACTTGCACCTTCTTCAAGTTTCTAACTTATTTGTCCATGGCTTTGTAGCCTAGTGCCATCTTGGTGGTGGGATAAAGCTTTGAGACCAATAGGTCCTGGGTTCGATTATCACAAAGGGGGTTTTCCCATGTTTATTGGGTTTCCTTCTGAATTGGTGAGGCATTATTGCCTAGTGGAGATGGATATGATCGGGTGGTTCCGCTGGTGGCACAATGATACTCCGGTGGTCCGTCAGTGATCCAAATTTGCCGTTCAAAAAAAATAAAGTTTCTAACTTATTTCTTCACTTACATCTCATATTTCCAAATTAGATTTACATGCGTAGTCTCTTTTTGGATATACTTGTGTAATTGCCTCATTATATATACAAAGATTTGAATTGTTACAGTAAATATATCACAAAACAAACAAAAAAAAGATAAATCGGTGTGAAATATGGACCATCAAGAATAGAAGAAGTAACATAACATGTTCTTAGACCCTTATCAATCAAGATAAACACAAAATAACATTTATGTAAGTGCAAAATATATTTTAATTATTAAACCAATTTATAGATATTAGAAAACATAGTATTTTAGTATCTTGTACCATCACCTTCACCTTGTATTTAGATGGTACAAAACAATACTTATCTTTCAAGGTATCGAGAGCAGAATATTTACCTAAATGTATTTAATTGATGTGTGAAACTATGCTGCATACTTACAATACTTAACCTAGCTCTATCGACTTCTAACCTATTTATAAAGAGAACGGTTTGGTTTAATCTAACAACTACGAAAGCAATTAACAAGAAAGCAAACAACTTTTGGAATTGGATAATCTAAGGATATGACTGACTCAGTTGACACCAAGGTATGCTAGATCTCCTCCCGCTCTCGTAATACAGCTCAACGAATCTAAGGGGCGTGTAAAGCTCAACGGTGTAAGGTTTGGTTCTCTCCCGGCCTCACTATACTCATAATGCTAATATACTCACAGACTAGATCGCTTCCCGGTCATACTAATCACAATTACACCCGAAGGTGTAAAGGAGTAATCTAAATACATTGGTTATGATTCGGAATTACTAAAATCTAAGTTAGTTATGGGCAACTAACCCCATGCAATTATTATCCAACCGTCCAAAGACAAAAATAACCTAACACTCTATTACATCCTGTCTCGAGAATGACAGAACACTAGACTTAATTAACATACAGCCTTATTCCCTAGATTAATCATAAACACCAAGTAAGTGAAAACCACACAAATCCCTAATAGAATGATACTCAAACAATCAGTAAAAAACATACAAATCAAGATAAGCAGATCAATCATACATTGCCCTCGTCCGCATTCTTTACCAAAATTAATCCAAAACCGAAAGTCATAGATTTACATAGTATTCATCACAAAACCTAAGTAGTTTGAAAAGTTTGGCTACTACTCATAATCAAGAACGAAAGAGAAACAAAGTTAATAGGTTCAAAAACTGAATTCAAAAAGGAAACAAGAAAATCAAACCTACATGTTTGAATGCGTATCCGTTAATCCTAAAAGATCTCTAACCCAAGAACCACAATCTTGCTTCCTTTCTTTCTTTTCCTTCGATCCCAATTCTTGTCACTCCTGTCTCGTTTTTTCGTCTACAATTGCCGTAAAAAAACACCTCTCCCGTCATCCCTTTTTATATCCAAAATTCATGCCAATTGCTACCCTAAAAAGCTTCCCTCATAAAATGCTTTAGTCCATTGTTTTTTATTTGTTCAGCCCATTACTGTAAGTAATTGAAATCGGCACATTAAAGTCCATGTCTTTATCTTCTATATCAGGCCAGTCTTACATCTTTCTTTACCTCTTCAACGGGACAAGGGTATAATAGAAAGCTTCTTTGGGTAGAAAGAATAGAAAGTAATTTTGACCTTCAATTGAGTAATCAAGGGTTTAGACTGAATGGATATAATTGAACAACAACGAAACGTGTAGATTTCTAAGGGTATTCTACTTCATCCAAGTTAATAGTTTCTCTCTCCCTTAATTTCCCCCCTCGTTTTTAAAACGTTAATAAATTTTTCATACGACATTATTTTTTTATAAAAATTGCACCATAAAAACGAGCGTTTTTATCTTTAAAACGAGCACACTATTGTTATACTTTTGGGAAAAAAAATTTCGATAACCCAAATGCGTAAAACGCAATGCACAAGAAAACACAATAAAATGATTTTTTTTTCTAAAACGCAATGGATTAAAAACACAAAAGAAAATGTTTTTTTTAACGCAATGGATCAAAAAACAAAACAAAGTGTTCTTTCTAAAACACAATGGATTGAATAAAGTGTTATTTCTAAAACGCAATGGACAAAAAAAAACACACAAAAAAATGTCTTTTCTAAAATGCAATTGATCAAAAACACAAAACAAAATGTTCTTTCTAAAATGCATTGGACTAAACTACAAAAGAAAATGTTTACTCTAAAACGCAATTGACTAAAAACATAAAAGAAAGCGTTTATTAAATAATGGAATTGACTAAAAACACAAAAGAAAATGTTTTTTTTTTTTAAATGTAATTGACTAAAAACACACAAAAGAAAGTTTTCATTCTTTTGTAAAACGCAATGGACAAAAACATACAAAAAAATGTTTTTTATCCTTTTGAAAAACACAATGAAAAAAAAAAACGTTGATTTTTCATTCTTTTGTAGAATGCGATGAACAAAAAAGCACACAAAAAATATGTTTTTTCATTCTTTTGTAAAACACAATTTTAAATGAAAGTTTAAACAGAAAACTATTTTGTAATTTTCTTTGATACATTTTCTCAAACACCTGGTGTGCAACTTTTTACCACTGATTTCTTAATAAAATTGGAACCAATAATGTTGCCCAAACATCAAAATACATCAAGAGAAAGTTAGAATCATAGATATCTTCACTTTGCCTAGAAAATGTTTGAGAAATTTGGGAAGAGAAGTACATGTTTCAATCGATATTTCATGTTCCATCGCATTATGTTAAATTGAAAAAAAATGAGAAATTACATAAAAATAAACTGGGTTTCTTCAAAAGCATTCATTAATGAAGAAAATCGCACTATGGTGTAGTAATTCTAGAGAGACAAAGTGAAGAAAAGCTTGAAGATGGTTGGTTTTGAAGATGCAGAGAAAGATAAATAGAAAGATGAAAATAGATTGATTAAAATGCCCCTTCTTATGTTTTTTGTTATTTGCCACGCGTTCTCTTATTATTGCTACATACACTTCATACCCAAACTAAACTTCTTATTTGATCTTTTTCATAAATTAAATTCCTATATTGTCATTATTGAAGTTAAGGGCATCCGTTGCAACCTGCTACAAAGATAAAGAACAAAAAGTGTAATTTACCTTGTAAAAATATATAAAATAAAAAGATTATTTATTAGAAAATCTGAAAGTTCTGTAATTATTTAAAGTTACGTAATTATTTAAAGTTTTGAAATAGAGTTCATATGATAATAAGCTAGAAAAAGAAAAATAAAAGGAAAAAAATATCATAAATATTAATCCTGTATTTGGTTATCACTATGTTATCACTGTACTATGAGTAAGAACTTTAAATTATAACAAAGTAAATTGCAGTTTTAGGTCCTCTATTTTCAAAATCATGTTGCTTTACATCTTTAACGTTTTCTTATTGCATCAATCTTGGATCTTCTGTAAAGTCAACGGTACTTCCACTTTGATTGTTAGAGGCAATGGTATTTTTGTAATCTTACATCCATTTCTCCCAATTCCTTCCATTTCTCCTAATATTTATGCCCTAACATCCCCTCTCTTTATCTATAACTTCTTCTCTCTCACTAAAATTAAAAAAATATGAAAATAATAACGATATGCAAGTAGTTGTTCATTTAGCTTCAAATTCTCAATTTGAAAGGGCTATACCATATTATTCGTATGTCAGCAGCATCAAGAACATGAAAATAGTAACGATATGCAAATAGTTGTTCATTCAGCTTCAAATTCTCAATTTGAGAGCGCAATTCCATATTATCCAAATGTCAGCCACAATCAAGAACATAAAAATATTAATGATTCACAAATAAAGGCTCATTTAGTTTCGATTTTTCAATTTGAAAGGCAATTTTATATTATTCAAATGTGCAGCAACAACCAAGAACATGAAAATAGTAATGATCTGTAAGTAGGTGTTCATTTAGCTTTAAGGCCTGTATATATCTTATGCATACAATAATCTAGTATATATACTTATGATGTTTAATGGTACTTTTATGTGACGATGATATGGAAGATGCACTTCTTATGCATACAATAATCTAGTATATCAAAACCAAGATTACTTTCAGAGTCCATCGCCATGAAGAATGGCATCAATCTTGGACCTCCGATGTCGTTGTTGGCAAGTCGTCGGATCACCAGCCGCCGGAGGTCACCCCATCGGCCTCCTTCTTTGTCTTGCTCTTCTTTCTCTCTTTAACACCTTTTTAAAAGAAAACGTGAATCATCTCCTGCTCTCTAACATCTCTCTTTGCTTTCTCAATGTGAAAACTTAAATAGCTGGATGAGAGTAGTAGGTAATAAAATAAAAAGATAGTTGTTTCAGTATGCAAATTAAATGTTCTTATCCATCTCTTTTTGCCGGAGCTTGAAGATGGACAAGAAGCAGACGAACAAGAAAAAAAAAGGGTTTTAATAAAGCAAAATGAGTACAAAAGTAATTTAACAAAAAATCTAAGGTTCAATTGGACGGATAGATGATGAAGGGTTCAAGATTGATACAATCAAGAAACATCGGGGTGTAAGGCAGCAAGATTTTAAAAATAGATGGTAAGAGTGTCAGTGCCTCTAAACCTTAGAGGGTAAAACTACATTTTACATTATTATACGTGACATCCGGACACTAATAAAAAGTACAGTTCGTTAAATTTACTATTCCCAACTTTTTCTTTCTTATGATTTGATAGTATTTCATCCATCAGCCAAACACGATTACATGTAAAGTTTTTTAGCATATACACAATCACAATAATAATGTTAAAAAACACAATAATGATATTTAAAAGCAGACTTTCATTATGATCCACTATCTTTTTCTTATAAACAAACGGTACAAAACTGCATGGCTCTCATTGCTTGTCATTATTCATCAAAAAAGACAATCGAACAAAGATATGATTATTGCCAAAACGTGGATGGACTAATATGTTAAATTATTTTTTTATTCTTAAGTTATTTTATTAACATGCATGTCTCAATCATATGACGCCTTCAACAATAGCTTCACTTTATTTAATTTTTGTATGAGTAAATTGCACAAAACGTCCTTTAAGTTTCACCAATCTTGCTGGTTTCAGCCTTAATCTTTAAAAGTTGCCAAAACCAGCCTTTAAGATTAATTTTGTTGCAGGTTTCATCCTTTATCACTAACCCAGTTATTAAATCATGTTAAATGGCCTCACATGCATAGCATGTGAGGGTAAAACCGTCTTTTCCACGGATCCAGTGGAGATATATCATAGTTCCAGATCTCCATCTCCCCCGTTCTCCACTTCCTCATAAACCCTAGAAACAAGACCCAAACCCCACCACCGTCTGCGGTCAGTGTGGCATAGACGAACCAAAACTCCTCCACAAATTTCATTCTTCCTTAAAAAATCCCATCAAAAAAATCTCATCTTTCACCCAAAATCCCTCCAAATTTCAATGCGACCCAAACTAATCCCACATCAAATCCCTCAAAACCCATCACAAATTTTCTAGGGTTTCTGAAAAATAATAAAAACAGAGTGAGGGACCAAAACAGGGGAGAATGTCGGGAAAAGAGGATATGCCGGAAGGGACGGTGCGAAATGTAATGGAACAGGAGAATTTGAAGTGGGTATTCGTTGGCGGAAAGGGGGGTGTTGGGAAAACTACGTGTAGTTCGATTCTTGCGATTCTTTTGGCGTCTGTTAGATCCTCTGTTCTCATTATTTCAACTGACCCTGCTCATAATCTTAGCGATGCGTTTCAACAGAGGTTCATCACCGTACAAATCACAGATCTGACGTGATACTTTTTGAAGATCTGTTTAAACTTCAATCCAACGCCTTTGTCGTCGGTTGATGATGCGAGGTGGTGGTGGTTGTGGCAGATCTAGATGGAGGCGGAGTTGTTGTGTGACGATTCGGATGGAGGTGGTGGTGTGGCGGATCTGGATGGAGGCGATGTGTTGGTGTGGTGGATGTAGATGGAGGCGGTGATGAGTGGTGGATTTGGATGGTTCTGTTGATGCAGACAATTCATAGAGGGAGAGAGATTGAGAGAGAGGGGGGCATGGATATATTAGAGTAAACTGAAATTTGAGTAAATTGCACAAAACGTCCTTTAAGTATGAAATAGACGGTTTTACCCTCACATGGCTTGCATGTGATGCCATTTAACATGATTTAATAACTGGGTTAGTGATAAAGGATGAAACCTGCAACAAAATTAATCTTAAAGGCTGGTTTTGGCAACTTTTAAAGATTAAGGCTGAAACCAGCAAGATTGATGAAACTTAAAGGACGTTTTGTGCAATTTACTCTTTTTGTATTAACATTTTAGTATTAGATTGAACATAGATATGATGTGTGTTTTACGACAAATTGCTTTTTATGGAAGTCTAGTGAGTTATAAACTTCAAGGTTAATGTGAAAGTTCTTTTTCCTTGTAAAAGTTGAGTTGATCTTAAGTTCAGGAGTAAACTGTTATTTTTGTCTCTGAGTTTTGGTTATTTTTACTATTTTAGTCAAAATTTGAAATATTTTGCATCTCGGTCCTTGCGTTTTCATTTTTCTTTCCATTTTAGTCCAAAAATGAAATTAGCTCATATCTCTCAAATTAAATCTTGGTTTTTTACCCTTTTCCTCAGGGCAAAATGGTCATTATATGTACACTGATACACAACTCTCACGTATTCAAACATTAGCGAACATATACACACACCACTACAACTCGCCTCCGGCAACCACCCAACTCGTCTCCGGCAACCACCACCGCCTACAACCACCCAGCTCGTCTCCGCCATCAACCACCACCCCTACCATTTTCGCCATCGTCTCGTTTCCTTTGTTGGACCCAACATCGTTCACTGCCACTCGTCGACAGCCTGTTCCGCCCACTATCACTTCCTCTTTAATAATTGGAAAGACAAGTTCGGGCGAACTTGTATAGCTTCCTAAGAAACTAGACAAGTTCGAGCGAACTTGTGATGAAATGGGTGAAAACCTGACCCAAGTTTGGTCGAACTTGACCCTCAGGGGTACAAGTTCGGTCGAACTTGACCTAGGTGCTGCTGAAAAACAGGTAAATCTCGAGCGAACTTGATGTTTTCGGATCCAAAATCTTACGTTTTCGCGTCGTTTGCTGAGTAAATCGAGTGTTCATCCCTCCAACCCTGTGCTACTGAGCAAACCTAGGTCAGAGAGGTTTTTTAGAGCGGTTTTAGTCGTTTTACAAAAGCGTGGGCTAATCCGGGCGAACTCGAGATTCGTTCGGGTTAGTCCGGCTTGTGTAAACCAACATAAACGTCCCTGTGCTTCCAGATCTGGGATTCTTGAATGATAAATGCTTCGTTTCATACCAGAAATGAACAAAACATCACCAAAAGTCTGTATTTTGTGTAAAATCGAGTCTAAAAAGGGTTTTCCATAGATCTAACACTTGGTGAGCCGAAATCATTAAGGTTTCATGTTCGGGAGGCCACAGCCAAGTCCAAACGAACTCGTTAAGTGTAGATCTAGGATAAAAATAGAAGTTTTATAGAAAAAGATGAAGATTTTCGTAAAATAGAAGAGATTTGATGAAAACGAAGGCAGGGCCTTGTGCAAAATCGTTGTAAACCGTTGTAAAACGTTGATAAGCATTGTTATTGTTGTAATCGGGTTGATTCTTGCTTGGAAAACAAAGGGTTTCGGGTTTCGGGAGCTCATAGCGAAGTTGCAGCAAGTTCAAATGAGAGAATATGGCTGAGTATTTATAGGCGAAGGCGAAAAGTGAGTCGGTGGGAGTCAAGTTCGGTCGAACTTGCTAGGTCTTCAAGAGGAGTTAACTAAGTTTGGCCGAACTTGTACATGTGTGTACAAGTGCGAGCGAACTTGTGGAAAGCAATAGGTTCCTGTGTCTCAGGCAAGTTCGGGCGAACTTGTGGTAGTCAAGTTCGGCCGAACTTGGCCTGGTGACCAAGTTCCGTTTGCTGATTTCGCATTAAGGGTTCGTTCAACGATTCGGTTCGTATTATATAGTTATATTAAGCGTTATAGCGAAGTATTAAGCGTATTAAATGGTCATATTTACTTAAATTCCACAATTACTCAAGGTCCGATAAATAAGCGATGAATCATGCGGCTTTGTTCCCAAGTCTTGCGAGAGTCGCGTTGCAGTTTAGGCGAGCAGTAGCCTTGGAAACTCCACACAAAGTCGATAGTATTTAGTTTGTGCGAGATAAGCGTTATGTTAATGCGATGTAATGCGTTGTGATGTGATATAGTGCGAAAATATGCGATGTAGCGTAATAAGCGATTTAGATTACATTATGATCCGAATCTCTGGTGCTAAGCGTAACGAGAGTGACGAGCTTGCGAGGAAGCGGGTTGTTACTTTGGTGGTGGGGTGGGTGGCGGTGTGGGTAGTGGCAATGGTGTGGGGTGGGTGTTGATGGTGGTGCCTAGTGTTGATGGTGGTGGGGGTGGTACTTGCGTTTAGGGGTGAGCAAAAACCGAACCGTAACCGAAAACCAGACCGTAACCGAAAAAATAAACCGAAAATAACCGAAACAGTCCAAACCGAACGGTTATGGTTAGGAGAATATGATTAACCGACCTTTTGGTTACGGATACGGTTAAGGTATCCTCATTAACCGAAATTAACAGAACCGAACCGAACCTTGTTTTTTATATTTATTTGTGATTATTTTTTATATTTACGGTTGAAGTTAAATGTTTAGTAAGCATTAGATTTATTTTTTTATCATCTTGCTCTTAGTTTCTTGTGTATGTTTTTTTGTGTTCCTTTTTTTCTTTATTGCGTTAGCAAACTAAATATCTATATCGAAAAATGGTTATATTAATTACTTATGAACTGAGTAATTCATTTTTCAGAGTATATTTTATATGCTTTATAAGTTAAAATAGCTCATATAAGGATATCATCAGGTTTTATTCATTGAAACATCAATAAACTATATACAAGAATACAATCGTATTTTTATCTAAAAACACCAAAAAACATAGCGGTTAATAACCGAAATAACCGTAACCGAACCATAACCGTCGATTAACCGAAGCATGGTTAACCGCCTATCGGTTATGGTTACGGTTAACACTTTTAGATTAACCGAATCAGCGGTTAACTGACCTTCGGTTAACCGAACCGGCGGTTAACCGACTTTGCACACCCCTACTTATGGTGGGTGGGAGTCCGGGAAATGTAGAGATGTAGAGAGAGATGGGTTGAAAGGAAAAGTGAGAAAGAGAGAGTGATGCAAAAAAGAGAGTCTGGGAGATGTAGTTTGATAATGACCATTTTGCCCCTGAGGAAAAGGACAAAAAACCAGGATTTAATTAAGAAATATAAGTTTATTTCATTTTTGGACAAAAATGGCAAAAAAAAAATGAAACACAGGGACCCAGATGCAAAATGTTTCACATTTATACTAAAGTGGCAAAAATGACCAAACCTTAGGTACCAAAATAACAGTTTACTCTAACTTTAAAGCATTGTAAAAATAGAAAATGAAGTCTTAAATTTGATTTTTAATAGCTGATATGATAAAAGTTGATATATTATGCTAATGATTCAAAAATTGGTTATTTTATTAAGGTAAGTTTTTGTTCAAGTTATGATAAAAGTTGCAACACTCACATCTAAGGATGAATTCGTTATCAATTAAACTGCGTGATGGTTTGTTCCAACTCACTCAAGTCATGATTGGTTTGTTCCAACTCACTCAAGCAGAATCTGAATAGACTGCGGGATATGTCGAAAAATGGTTACGAGAATATTATGAGAAGGCATTCAATTATTTGAGGACATACCTCTTCGCATCATTTCGTGATTGACATGATATATCAATTTTTGTGAGAAATTATCTTATAATTAAGCGAGTCTCATGTATATCGTTGATAGGATAATCTTTCTTTATTCAATCTGATAGTGTGGTCTCTTAATTGTTGTATGAATTTTCCTTACAAGTTACAAACAGTTGTTGATAAAAAGACAAGCAAGATCTAAAGACAAAAAGATTGTTCATAAGGACAGATAAACATGATAGGGTTGATATCATCATCAGTCAGATGAAGAAGTTGCAAACAAGTTCCTTATGTCAAGTCAATGACCTCCATCTCAAGTGGTAAGAGGACTTGAGAGTGAGACACTAGTGGGCAATGATAGGAGATCCAGGGAAACCTGGGTTCAATCTTTGAGCCAAACGGGTTTTACCTGTAATTTCACCATCGTGCCTACGAGCGGGTGGATTACCAGGTTTTCCTCGAACGTGGTGGTGGATGACTCAGGTTACTCTCGGAGTAATCCGTTTGTCCAGTAGGTGCCCCGAGAGTACTCAGGGTTGATTTGTTGACCGTTAAAAAAAAGTTCCTTATGTCAAAAAATTGAAGACCTCATTAAAATATGATGTCAAGAATGTTAGCATCAAAAGTATCACACGAGTATAATCAATATATGATGTATATTAAAACTTACCTACTAAGAGACTTCATAAATCATTAAAATCTGTCTTCTAAATGAACCAAACACACCATATCTTTGGCTGATTTAAAAATTCTCTTAATGATTCCATTAAGAGGCTACCAAACAACCCCTAACTTCTTTATTTTATCACTACCTTAGTTCTTAAAAGTGAATATCAAATCTTTAATCGTTTTTACTTAGAAATAATTTCATTTCCTAATTATTTATTCTAAAAAAACATCTCAAATCCCATTATTACATTCTTTCAAAATGAATAAAGGGCCCTTTAAAATTGCATAGAGATTAGGCTATCCGGTATGGTGCCGGCATAGGCCCGGCAAGGCCGGGCGCCGCACCCCCGCACCGCCCCATTGGTCCGGCTTCAGCAAACCCAACAGATTCTTGCAGTCTATGCCGTGCCTCCTCCTTTCACATACACCTATACATACATACATATATAGACCTAAAGGGGCTCATCCCCCACCCCCTAGTTCTATCCTCTTTAGACCCATCCTCATACATATCCTACGTGACGCTGACGTGGTGACCCGTCCTCTAAGGATGAGCCTAACCATACCCACTAGCCTTAGAGGTTGTAAGTTTTTTCCTTTATAACGTTTTTAATTAATTATGTTTCGATTTTTATGTGTAACTAAATCTCATTTGCATTATGAAATTTTTTTCATGATCATATTTTGTTCTATATGTAGTCGTATTTCTTCCTCCATGACAAATCTCAGTCTTCATGGGTAAAATCAAAGAGTGTACATCCTAGATATATAAAGTAAATATAACTTTAGATTAACTTTTCTAACTTATAAACTTATATAGTTATATGTTTATTATGTTGTGCTAGTTAGAATATGATTTCTGTAAACATGGCACATCATTCCCTTCTAGAGTTGTAGGTACTACTTTGAATATTTGAATTTGAATTTTATGTATCTTGTATTTGGAAAAGAGAAATAACTTTTATTTGCTAGATATATTATTTTATTCTTATTTAGTTTTTTTTTTCTTATAATAATTTAGTTTATAGTTAATCCATTCAAATTATATTTTTTTAAGTTTGAACTATATTTTCTAATTCAAATTCGAATAATCGAATACTCTTTTAAATTTTCAAATAAAAACCAAGACAAAAACACTAGTGTTGATAAACAGGAAAGTCGCCACTAGCGAGGTAGGGTAAGGTAATCACCAAATGGTGGTGGAAAGTTATAGTGGATCCGAAAAGAGAGTATAACCCGAAAAGCATATTGATAATATTATTTAAAAATTAAAATATAATAATTATATAAAAGTTAAATTTATGACATACATAGATACAAGTTTTACATCAAATGTAGCATTTTAAAATTCTGCTAACATAGATACAATCAATTTCAAATACAATACATTCCAATATATACCTTCTCCATCGCCGCTACTCCTCTCCCCTTTCACGTCGGCTTGTTCGGAAAGCGGTCATTCTCCCTTCTCTCCCTCTTAAGATCTCCGCCCTTCCAAACAAAGTCAGTCCTCCCTGCATTTTTCTCTTCCCATCCTTCCAACTCGTTTCTCTTTCTTACACCTCAGACCTTTTTTTCCACGATGGAGAGAAGGTATTACTTGCTACTTTCAATTACTACCAACCGGTCGATAGATCAACCCGCTCAAATGCGGCCTAAGCCTACATTTCCATATTTCTGGACCGGGTTCACTCTCGCACTCTCTCCACCTTACTTCAACCACCACTATATCCACAGTCAACCGTTTAACCTCCAACGTCAACGTGAAATTACGACTATGCCCCCGTCAACCTTCACCCACCCCTTTTTCTTCTTAGCCACCTTCAACCTCTCTTGCTCCGCCGCGACCACCACCTTCTCGATTATCACCTCCGGCGCAACCGTCGATAGAAAACATCTCTTCGCCATCTCGGCCACCGAATAAACCCGATAGATTATACCCCGACGAATATGAAATTATATCGAACGCATTCAAACTCTTCAAACCACCATTCCAGCCACCCTCCTCGCCATCTTTCATCTCGAAATGATCCGAACATAACTCCGCGTCATTATACCCAATTCTAAACCACGGATCCTTGACAATCTCATCGACACTAATCCTCGTTTGAGGATTCGTGTCAAGAAGTCGCAACAAGAACCGCTTTAGCTCCGTAGACATCCATTTCAGAAACCTAAATTCGCCTTTGCAAATCTTCAAATACATCACCATCACATTCGAATCGTTAAACGGCAAATAACCAGTACTAAGAACGTACAAGATGACCCCACACGCCCATATATCCACCTTCGCGCCATCATAACCTTTCTTCGCTAAAATCTCTGGCGCAACATACGCTGGAGTACCACACATCGTATGCAAGAGTCCGTCTGATGCAACAGACGGACTCCTGCTACGGTGGGTCACCGCAGATAATCCAAAATCCGTAACTTTCAAGTTCCATTTCTCATCCAACAGGAGATTCTCCAACTTTAGGTCACGGTGGTAAACACCGCGGGAGTGGCAGTACCCGACGGCGGAGATAAGTTGTTGAAAATATCTCCGGCTGAGATCTTCACTAAAACGACATTTCGCCACTTTAGAAAAGAGATCACCACCTTCCGCAAACTCTAATACGAAATATATTTTCTTCTGGTTCGCCAGCACTTCGTGCAGGCGAACAATATTCGGGTGGTTTAGCCGCCGCATGGCTGCGATCTCACGCTTAACATGCGTGGCTAAACCACCCGTAACAATTCTCTGCTTGTCCATAGATTTAATGGCGACACTTTGTTTTGATTCAGTGTCCAAACCATGGTAAACCTTAGCAGAAGCTCCATAGCCGAGAAGCTTTCCTAACTCGTATTTTCCGAACAGGTTTTTCGGCGCCGGCGTTTGCAGTTCTTCGTCGGAATATTCTGCTAGCGCCGGCGACATGGCATAAAATTGAATATTATTGAGTAGATTTTGTTGTGCTTAAAAGGGTGTGTTGGATTAACGTAAAGACATCTCTCCGTATTTATTTGATTCTTTGATTGTTTTTTAATTGGTTATATAATTAATCAATTATTAAAATAAAATATCTGCTTGGTGAAAATTGAAAACGATTCGAGTATTCAACCTTTGGGATCCACAAGGAACCCATGGATATTACAAAAGGGCACAAAAATAAACTGCTTATGTTAGGTGTTATTTTTCTATGAATCTTAATAGAATCATAATATAAGTAATCGGTGATAGTGAAAGTATTATTGTTTTTTCTCATTAAAAATGTTATCATAGGTCATTGTATTTCATTTTCCCCATATAGCTAACTTTTTATTCGACTTATACGTGTCCTTAGTTAGCTATGGGTGAGGAAAGTAAAAAATAAGATTACAATGGACCGGGAATTCATAATCTTAAGTCACATAAATCATCACAAAATCATGTTTTTTTTTAACGGCCAACAAATCAATTCTAAGTATTCTTGGGGCACCTACTGGACAAACGGGGTACTCCGAGAGTAACCCGAGTCGTCTACCACCACTTCCGGGGAAAACCCAGTAACCCACCCGCCCGTAAGCAAATCAATTCTAAGTACTCTTGGGGCACCCACTAAAATTATCGGTAAAACCCGTTTGGCTCAAGGATATGAATACTTGTTGAAATTTTATGTGAAATTGGGGATCGGTTGAAAAGTGGATGAAATTGACATGTTTTGAAAAGGTTAGAGACGAAAGTTAAACGTAAAGAAAATGGACTAACTTGACCTATTTCACCAAACCTCCGAGATGAAAATGGCAGTTTAGTCTATTTAAATTTTTTGATCTCGAGTTTGGAGATCTTGATTGTGCGTATTAGGGTCATACGATGATTGGTTGGTCGATTTATGGTTGGATCGTGGCATCGACTATGGGTCTTATGCTTTGGTTAGGTTTATATTCTTGTGTACATATTGAATTGAACTTTGCAAGGTCGATGTGGAATCCGGTTGTAGCATCGATTGTGATCTTTGTCTATGAAAGTTGAGTGTAATTTTAACGTATGATCCACATCCGATTCACCAATCGACCATGAGACTTCTAGGCCCTTTTTATGGATTATTCTCTAAGAGATTTTAAGTCACCAATCGTGTGTATTGTAAATCGGTTGTTTTGGCTTTTACGTATGAATTTTTTGCTTGCAACATTATGTAGATAGAGGCCAGATTGTTAATTCACCAATCAAACTCTATTTTAAAATCTCAAGTTTTACTCGTGAGTACTTTCAAGATCAAGTTCAACTCGTTAATTACTAATTAATCATTTTATATACATGTATAGTTATTTTTATATATTTTTAATTATAACTTTTATATGTAAAAAGTGTATTAATTTTGTTTTTTATCTTTATTTTATATTTTATAATAACTATAAATTATATAATCTAGTAATATCAAATATTAATTATATAAAAACAGACTCAGTTCGTTTATTAAACAAACTTATTTATAGGCTTGAGCTTGTTTAAGTTCGTTTAATTTCAGTTTTAGTAAGTGAATCTTACATAACTTACGAGTGGCTTGGTTCGTTTACATCTCTACCAATATCTATGTTCATAAATTTTGATATTTGAGATATCTCAAATTATTCTTGTATTAACGTCGATTTCTAAACGATTCGTTTGGAATTCTCTAAATCATATATATATTTTTTTAAGCATCTATATAACTTGATAATAGTTACCATCACAATTTGACAAACTTTATAGGGTAATAAAGAAAGAAAAAAAAAACCTTTTCTTGGATATAACCGATTAATATTTGAAGTTTTCTACTTTAAATGTTTCATATGCTTTTCTTTAGGGCTTGACTTTTGTTGGGCTCGAGTGGCATGGAGGATGTGCATTGGTTTTTGGCCTACCATGTTAGTTACATTGGAATAAAAGAACACAAAGCAGAATAGGGTTTAACCACTGCTTCACGGTTGTCATTCTCATTGGTGGTTTGGTTAATAACTGTTGCCAAAGGGTGAGGGTTGGGTGCAATTAGTAAGGAGTTTAGGTGTTGCTCCCTTGAGGTCAAAGGGTTCGAGTCCCGCTAAAGACAGATCCTGACCTGGTTATAAAATAAAGTAACTGTTGCCAAACTCTTAACTATTTTCAGATCCTAATTACTTTTAGATGTCACATACTGCATCCTTTACACCGGAGACAACATCACACACCCAGATGATGGTATCTCGAAATATTAATCGGATAAATCAAATAACAACAAGAACTAGCATGTGTTTTCTATTGCGAAAACGAATACTAGATATACACCAATCACTTGAGTTTTATAGTTGGGGAATCATTACAACAATTGTTTCGTTGAAAGAAAGTGTTGGTTAGTAGTTGAATCAGTCGATAGTTAACTTGGTTACCATAAATAGTAACTTCTCATCGATACCTTAGTTACTACTGATCACGCAGTTGCCGCTGATCATAGTTCCTACTGATTATCAGTTCATAAGGAAACTAACCAACAAAGGCCCCACAAGGGGTTCAGCCCTTGGACCCTGCTTGGGGTGATGCCCCTTGCACCTCGTTACTCGCTTAAATCCTTGAGGTTTATAGGTGTCGAAAACAACACAATCTTGAACAAGCTTATACTCTATACTGCCTAACTTGTATCAATGCGTATTCGGATTTCCTTTGTTCTTGGGTAAATCCCAATCAACGAAAAAACCATCAAACCCCTTCACAGATAAAAAAATTTATCATCACACAAACAAAGAACTTATCGAGCCGGGGGACTCATTGGAAGCAACCTCTCTATTCCTACAGGTAGAGGTAAGACTGTCTACATCTACCGTCCTCAGACCCTACCTTAGCTTTGCTATTGGTGGGATTTACCGAGTATGATGATGACAAACAAAGAACTTGATCTAAATGAATGTACACCCATACACAAACCAACCATTGTATACACAAGAACACAACCAAATTGTACCAATCATATTAACTTCATTTGGTATTTCATTTCATACTTTGGCTATAACTCCAGAAAGTTTAGATGACGCGCCACTTGTCTTTTGGTTTCCAAGTACATTAAGATCTTCAAACAATCTGTATGAAGGAATAAAGGAGGATCTTTGACCACCGCCAGCAGTGATTGACCCAACTGCACCATCTTCATTCATGCCCGCCACCCTCAGATTATTGGAATATCAGTTACTTGCTGCGAAGGAATGTTGTTATATGAAGGAGGTGCGTATGTGTAATGCGTTGATGAAGAAGCATACGTGTTGGTGTAGTATCCGGGAGTTGCAGCCCATGGTGGTGGAATATAGCCAGACAAGTAATGATTCTGCTGTCGATATTGAGGCTCCTGCTGTACCTGCGGTTGTGGTTCGGACTGAGCCCATGGCACAACGTAATTGTTTAAAAGTGGTTGCTGAGTTTGCTGGGGTTGATTCTGTATGGCGGCTGAAACTAACGGTGATTGGTCAATGTTTTGTGCAGAAGTGACGGGTGGCGGTTGGGATGTGGGAGAGGTTGTACTTACAGACAAGGCGAGGCTCAAAAAGTCTATCATGTCATCTGCTTTTGTTGTGTTTGTTGGTGGGGATGGATCGGTTAGAGTTAAAGCCATACTCGTTGAAGGATCCGGGGCAGCGGTTCCTGATTCTTTTACCATAGCCCCATTTTGAGACACGGTCGTTTGTGCTTTCGTGTGCCTTCAAATACACAAAACAAATTTAAAAAATATAGAACTTTTGTAAGACGCAGTAAGGTTGGAAAAATAGACAGAGGTGGGGTAACAGGTCAAAATTGGAAATTCGTTAAGACATATTGGGTCGGTTGCCTTCATGTAAAGCTAATAATCTTTCTTAATATATAAGGGCTGTGAGCATTTGGAACCCTAACTAACTTGTTTGATTAGATCTTGACCACCCATTAGAATTAACGATATAACCCATTTTTGGGTAAACGGGTCAATTTTCTCCGCATAAAAACAGTCTATCAAGTATCAACCTTCTCGCTAGCAGAGCAAAGTCATCTTCGACTTCCTCTTGAGGTTCGGTTTTGGACGGTTGAGTTACCGAAGAATACGGTTCAACACTTGCTTTTGGGCTTTCAGCTATTTCTTCAGTAGGAGGATTTATTTCGGGATTTGGACTATTATCAGAAGACGGTGAGCAAATAGAACTCGTAACGTGAACAGGAATCGGAGAACCAGATGCAATAGCATCATGTTTTTCAAGAACCGTTTGCAGGTAGTCATTTAACTCAATACCCTGACCAAGAAGCTCGTCATCACTGCACACAATCAAGCATTATCATGAGTGCATCGTAAACAAATATACACACGCACACACAGTAGAGTTATTGATGTTTATATAGTTCGGAAAATGAAA
Source organism: Scalesia atractyloides (assembly GCA_947069175.1). Classification (NCBI taxonomy): domain Eukaryota; kingdom Viridiplantae; phylum Streptophyta; class Magnoliopsida; order Asterales; family Asteraceae; genus Scalesia; species Scalesia atractyloides. Next base: position 25,470,896 of record CAMTDV010001633.1, read on the forward strand.
TCGGTCTACAATCGGATAGAGATAAGGTTTACGTACCTTGTAGAAGCTAAAAATTGCATCAATTTCTTCTGGTTTGATCGACACCGGTCCACAACATCAACAATGACTTCATCTTTTACAGCCTTTTAACAGAAAAAAAAAACTAGTCAAATCTTTACCCTAATCATACACAATAACATTTTCAGGAAATAGAAATAAGTAATAACGGACGTACTGCACGATCATTTGGATCAACTTCTTGCAACATCTCAGATAAGAGATCTGAAACATTTCTCATCGACTCCATCATTGACACGCTAAAAAGAAAAAAGGTTGATACAATGTCATTAAACTACCACTCTTCTTTAATACACTACATACGCAGGTATGCGTTAAAACGCAAAAATAATGTGGAAAAGGCAAGAAAAACAAATAAACCTTAAACTTTCAATCTCAGTAGCCATGGCTTCATCGAGGCTAGTTGAAGAATAAGTTGGTACGCCATAGTTGGCTTGAGAGAGTCCGAAAGGTGGATGGGTAACAGGAGGCGTAAATATTAGAGCTGCATCAGGTGACCGGAGTGGAAATTGTACTCCATATTGCTGTTACAAAATCCGAAAAAAAAAACACAAGGGTTCAAGATCCATAGTGACCCGTTTTCAACTAAAAACTTCTTAAATTAACATCAACACATCTTCAAGGGCAAAAAGGTAATTTAACTTAGAAACCGGCTAATAAAGAAAATCTTTTGTATCCAAATCAAAATCAATTAAGACCATGGGAAAATTAGCATTTCAAGTCGATACTTGCCAAAAAGAAAAAAAATATTATCAATTTATTCATACTTCATATAGACCGAGTTGATACTATTGTTGAAATTCACGACTCTAAACAGGACAAAAGGAATGCATAATAAGTATAATAAACCTACTTGTAATTCATTGTAAGCAAAGTAATATTGAGGATATTTTCCTCCTCGACCACCAAACGCTTCTTGCCAAGAGTCTAAAAGGACCAATATTTTCTCCCTCACACGCATGTCCGCCTGCAAAACATATTTTTATGGCCATTTATAATGAAGTTCCAAACTTTCTTGTATGATGAAAATATGATCACCAATTACCTTTTTCTTAACAATCTTGATCATCTCCGGAAGTATGCCTCTCTCGGCTATTTGTATATGAACACGTTCACCGCAATTCTTAACCATCGTCTCTAAAAGCTACAATCAGTAAGCGTTTCAAGGTTTAGAAATTCTAGTTATCATTGTAAATGAAGACCTAAAATGATATATTACCGTCAACGAAAGTAGCTGAACATGCGGGTTCTTGTGTTGTAACCGTTTCTTTAAAGCCTTGACAACATCTTTTGCAAGCCTGGAAAATTACATGCATGTAAGATTCACTACAAATGTTTCAATCGCGTCAACTTTTTACTTTAATTTTCACTTGACAGTCTTAACAATAACAGATATAGAACCCTAGAATATTGATTTTACACGCGAACTCATCAAGGCCTGATTTGTATAGAAAATATTCAAAATCCATAATTGCTTTCTTTGTATCCACTTGACAATCATAACAAGAACATGCATGAGAACCCATGATTCCAAAATTCATAAACCATCTCAATAATCATGACCTGTAAAAAAACATAAATTATCTGATGGGTCCTGCTATACATACACCACCCCCAGTCCCCCAATGGTGTACACCAGCTTGTATGTCATATCATACAGGTCGTATAACATCATATGGGTCATATGATGCCATACGGTCCAAATGACATCAGATCAAGTTTGCACACCAAAGCTTGTCATATCATGCATAGGGCCATATGATACAGCAGAAAATGGTCACATTGGTCGTATAACCTTGTAAGCGGTCATATCAGTCAATTCTTTCTCAGTCAAAAACATTAACCAATTATTTCTTTTTCTTTCAAAAACATCCGTTTGATTTGACCTTTATGACCATTTTCACAATGGCGGTTGACGGGTCCCGCTTATTTTCGCTTCGTAGTGTAAATTTTATCAAAAAAATTTTATGTAGCGTAAAACATTGGATTTCGAGAGTCCGACCCTGATTATGATAAAAAATAACCAAAAAAAATCATATCAAATCCTATAACAATATCAATTTTTGCTTTCTTCTATACATTAACACAGCATAAACACTCAACATCCCAGTAAACAAATTCTATTATTTTCAGAGTGATCAAGATTTAACAACAATTAAACAAACCTAAAACAACAAACCCAAATCAAAAAGTTAATTTTTTTCTCCACCGTTAATAATAATTACAAATTTTTACCAAGAATTGGCGTTGATGGTATCGCAAATATCAATATTAAGAGTCCAATCCGGTCCGTTCAAGAACTCGCTGGTGGCTTTATCCACTCGAACAACAGATGAATTAGCAGATGAAGATGAAGATGATGAAAAGGCTGTGGCGGGAAGACTCATTGGAATGGGATGGTGGATGTGTAGATTGAAAGATTGATTGTGCAAAAAAAAATTGTTTGATGAATAAGTTTAGATGAATTCTAGAGGAAAACGAAACAAGAAACAAATGGGGTTTGGATTTTTCATGGAAATTTTGCTGGGAATTCGATGAAAAGCTGTTTGATCAAGAAAAAGTGTGACTGCTTTTTGTCCTTTTAATACCCGAATCACCGAATGAATTCCTTGAGCACACAACCTATATATATAATAATTTAATTAAAAAAAATTATAAGCTTTGTTATTTATTTTTATTTTTTTAACGGTAAATTTCTTTCGATACATGTCGTCTGTATGATTTGAACCCAGTGTTTAAAAGTTTTGTCTTTCCCAATGAACCATCACCTAATTGGTCTTTGTCATTTGTCTTAATACCATATATCACATGGTGTCTTTTTCAACAAATTTTGATAGATTTTGCACTTTACAGAGAATTTTTTTGCACGTTTTGTCATTAACACCAAACTTAGTTAAAAAGAGTTTGTTAAGTCTCGTCACGTGATATGCACACGAGGGTAGTTATGTCTTTTCACCAACCTTTAAAAAAATAAAACAAAATAATTTATTAGATATTATAAATATATACATACACAATTATATGTATTTTTCTATATATAATAATTATATAAATTTATGAACTCATTCTCTCTTTACCATTCTCTCTCTCTCTTTATACTGCCTCCCCCTGCATCCATTACTGAGCAACCACCGTCCAGCCACTACTAACTGCATCCACCACAGTCCACCACCAACTGCAACCCACCCCCTTCATCATCTACAACCACCACCAAACAACACCTTTATTTTTCTCTCTCTCTCTCTCTCTCTCTCTCTCTAACTCACACTTAGATTTGCAACTCGAAATTCCGACAACAGTTGTTCATTCATCGCTCAGATTTGCAACTCGAAATTCCAGCAACAGTTGTTCATTCATCACTCAATCAAGCTTCTCTCTCTCTAACACACGCTCAGTGAGTTTTTGTATTTGTTGATTTCAACCAATTTCTTAGATTTATGAGTTTTGTGATTTGTTGATTCACCATGAACGGCTAGGGTTTTGTGTTGATTTCACCGGTGGGATAGAGATGTCAGAAGAGACAGAGTTGTTTAGGTGCAGCGGGGGGTTTCAGGTGCGGCTAGGGTTTCCGGTGGGACGTTGTGTCAGGGGTTTCAAGTGCGGCAGGGGTTTTAGGTGGGATGTTGTGGCGAGGGTTTGGTGGTGGTTTGGTTGGTGGTTACTCATGGTGGTGGCTTTGTGATGGCATGGCAGGGGGTGGTGGTGTGACAAGTGGCAGCAGAGGTTTGGTGGTGGTGGAAGTCTTGTGAGGTAGTGGTAGTGAAGGTGGGTGTTGTGGTGGTTTTAATGATGAGGTGTTTTAAAGAGAGATAGAGAGATAGTGAGTAAATTGACAAAATTACCCACACGTGCGAGTCATATGACTAGATTTAACAAAAAAATCTAACTGAGTTGGGTGTAAAGGATAAAACGTGCAACAAAATTCCTTGTAAAGTGCAAAACCTGTCAAAATTTGTTGAAAAGACACCGTCTGATATATGGTATTAAGATAAAGGATAAAACTTGTAATTTTTCCTTTAATTAATTAAGAGTAAAATTCAATGATTTTGCTTGATGAGTTTCACTAAAATAAATATTTGAGTAATGTGTAATTTGTACCATTATAGTTTGGAGGCAATATCAACTTATGTTTTTTGAAGGAAACTTGGTAATCTGCGTTCGTGAGGTTTGAAAAGCGGTACACTTTGAATCCCTTGAGCTAATGGTGTTAAATTTTCACACTAAATGATTATATTACCTTTTTCCCTATCAATTAGGGTCCCTATGGTTTATGACATGTTTTAATATGTGTCCCATCACTTTTTTCACCACCGTCATCACCCACCCCACCACCAAGGAGATTCTAAGGTTCCCGTATACCAAATCCAATTATGTGTTCACCATTAGTTTTTATAATATCCCATTCTACTTAAACAACAAGACTAACCAAGGAGTGAAAACCATAAATACTCATTTGCCATCTCAAGAACTAATGAGCCAATAATGAAAACTTTAAGTCTGAATCAATTAACAAATAGTTATTATCATTCATGCTCTTAAAATTAAGAAATCTTGAACCAACGACACTTGAACCATCACTTACATCTACATTAGATCCTAGCACCATTCTCTTCACGTACATCTTAAAACAAAAACAATTCTTCAACCCAATTTAGTGTTTAAGAAGTTCAAATTAACCTAATTCTTTACAAAAAGACACCGGGTTCCTCATCTCCAAAAACAGGTTCAAACTCGTTGCCATTTCGATAACCACACAACCAACACCGACCATCGACTGATAAATATGGCATGCGATAACAAGTGAAAATGTCTTAAAAACGTGAGGGAGTGGGTTTTTTATGGGCGTCAACACTTTTGATGATAGCGATTTAAGGTGACAGTTGTGGTTGGGGGATCGAGGTTGTTATAGAGAGAGATGAACAAAGGTTTGATTGTAGTAGAGTGAGAAAAAGAGAGATAGGGTTTTGAGGATGCATAAAAAGTTCCTTTTACCCCATTTTCGTTATCTTTTTAACAGAAAAAACTAACATCATTAGCTCCAACGACTCAAAGTGTAGCACTTTTCAAACCACAGGAACACAAGTTTCCAGAGTTTTCATCAGGGGACTCAAGTTGATGCAACCTCTAAACCATAGGGACACAAATTGCATTTTAATCTAAATATTTTATTCTTCAAAACTTCTAGTTATTGAGAGAGAAAATGAATAAGATACCTGTCTCATGATTAGTATATGGGTTAGACTAAAGGGGGGAAATTGCATTTGAATATTTTAATCTAAACTTTTTGTTTTAACAAGGTTCCAAGCAACCTAAAAGTGTTGAGACCATCCAAGCTCACCATCTTTAATATGGTGAGACTTGTGTTTTGGTAAAAGTGTGAACTATGGAAGCCTTGGCTTTCCAACTTTTTTTTTCCACAACTTCACTTGTTGATTTTGTAATCAAAACTCTAAGTTACTAAATAAACTTACTAGAAACAAAGTAACCAAACTACACCAAGTCTCCAAACATTTTCCATGATTGGAATGCACCAGTCTAGTTTGAGATTACTTGGTTATTCAGTGACTTAGATGTTACAATATTCAAAGTAGCCTTTAAGAATCAAAATGAACCAAGCCCACTTCGTCTCCAACATTTACCATGTTGGGTATGCACACGTCCAGGTTGTCCTTACTTGGCTACTTAGTAGATTATGTAATTTCATATCTAGTCTATATTCATGACCAACCGAAATCATCAACTAAGTTGATGATTTTGTTATTTGGTGAAACATATAATGAGGTTTAATGGATGCTAATCATCCCACCTCCTTGCATGACCATTTTGATGGTACCTTACTTTACATTTTATCATGACGTACAATTTATCCCCTAAATTCGAAATCCAATCCAATAATCGAATCCGTAACTTACATACCTCCATTTCCCATCTTAGGGTAACTTCGGTGCTCCAAACTCAAGACTTATCAAACTCACATTTGTGGATTTAGTACGCAAACCGTGAGTATACTCGATCTTATTTTCCGTTTTACACACTTTGAGTGCAACATGTACACATTATTACAAACGATCAAACTTGTTTGTATACACACTCTATCCGTTAAAACATGATACTTGTTATATGCTTGTTGTTACATGCTATGGTTACACTTGTGTTCTATATACTCATTAACTTTGCAAGCCCACCTTAAAAATTATAGCGCTATAGGATTAACGCACAAACCGTATTGTCGTGGTATTGTTAAGTAAACTATTTTACGACCTTGTCATTTCGGCGACAAGGATACACAAGATTGTGGTAACACATGCTAGTATGATAATAAACAATGTATGCAAATTACCATGTTAGATATGAGACAACTTTTGGACATGATTATGATATGTATTCAAACTTGTGTACTTGCCAACTTTTGTTTCTTTATTTCATACGTGTTGTAGGAAACTAGTTGATGACGATTGAAGAACGTACTTAGGGTGACCTAGAAACACACCTAAATTTTAGATTTATGTATTTGTTTCAAGTGGTTATGTTTTATTGTATTATGTTGCACTTTTCATTCCAAGACAATGTATCTTCCTCTAGTATGAAATGAAAATTGTTGTTTAAATCTATTATCACAATTAGCAAGTTATGATGTATCGAGTAATCATGTTTTCGTCTCACTACAATATTTCGGCCATAGGTTGGGGTGTGACAGAATTCTCCTGGCATGAAAAGCGTGTTCGGATTGTTTACCAACGGTTTCTGACATAGTTTGTACCGTATTGCAACACGGCTAATACGATCATGTGATATGCAATGTAAATGTGTATCTTAGGGTTGCTAGACTTATGAGACTCAATTATATCAAAATTAAGTCTAATGCACGCAATTGTATATGTAAACAGTGATTAAGTTATACGGAATTACCGGTTATTTTTGTTGTTTGTCACAACATCGTTATCATAACGTAACGAACCGAGCCAAGCAACATCGGTATCGGTACATGTACTCATTTTTATGTTTTCTTGTCGGATAACGGATATCATGCCACTATAGTAGTGACTCGAGCTGAAACTGGATGTACAAAATCGATTTCAGTACTGATATTTATTTTTATTGTTTTTGCTTTCGGTAAGCTGACATCGTGTAGATATCGTACTATACCAAACAACATCGGTACGACCTATATTCATTTTTATGGTTTAAATAATTTTTCATTTATGCAACTCTGTATGTGATGATAGATGAATATCGATACCAGTGTTGTCGCGATCTAAACCAATCAATATCGTTCGAACACCATCAGTGCAGGTACATGTGTTCGTTTTTATCATTCTCGGTCGAGTAAAACACGTGTTGCTTTCTATATGGAGTGCATGTATCGTATTATTACTATAATAACGAATTGAACCGAAACAATACCAATGCAACGCTCATAGTAATGTACTGCCACAACGCGCAGTCAGATAACCTAGTATATTGAAAATGAAACTGGTTATTTACATAAATAAGGTGACAATAAAATATAAATATAAAAGTTGGTGATTATGTAAAAAGTATACAAATATTTGTGAGATGGAATCATTGTTTGGGAAAAGTTTTTTTACGAAGCTGTGTGAGTGTTGCTGAAATGAAGATAGTGTAAAAGTATTCACCTTCTTATTTTTTTCTTATAATTTAACTAAAGTTATATTTTTAAAATTGATCATTATCTTAAAAAACCTCTTATATCCCGTCCATCATTTTTATCTTTATCAAACTTACAAATATTTATTTTATTAGATTTTCTCGTTTTTATACACTCACATTAATTTGATAGGTGATAAGTAGTAGCTTTTCGTATATAAAAAAACTACCATAGCGATTTTTTCAATATATAGGGCTAGAGCAGAGAAATGACGAATGAGATGTAGTGAATTTTAATAGATTTTTTTTTTATATATTTCTATTAAAGATAGAGGGGGTTGATGGATATGTGGATGCTCTAACTGGTCAAAATATGTAGACGAGATTGCTTATGAGGTTACCATGATAGTTGTTAGAGAAATATTTAAATGTTAAAAGAATTCCGTGACCTACTGAATAAGTCACTCTTTTATATAAAATGACAACAGCATGAATGTTTATATAAAATGACAACAACATGAATGTTCTTTGTTTTGAAAGTTTGTTAGTTCTTTACAATAGATGACAAATTAAATTATATAAAATGTGTATATTTAATTCAATTTTTCATCTGTTAATTGAAAACAACAAGTGTTCAACACGGACTGCAAGAATTAGTTTGAACAATGCTCCCTTGCTTTGCGAAATATAATACTAAAAAAATAATAAGAAACAAATATGTATTGTTTAGTATGATGATGGAAGGAGGACCAAAACGGTGTGAGCTATATACTCAGCTTTCATAGCCTTTATGCCTTGACCTCTTAACCTCTTCTCGAATAATAAGAAGTGCCGAAACAAAAGCTTTATCGACGTTTGGAGATACAGACACCGAAAACTTATCTTCATTTTTAGCCGTCTTCTGACGAGTAACTTGAGTATGCAACTGTAACACAATCACGGGGTAATAAGGTTTGAAATGACTCGTTTGAATAATTAATTTTAAAATAAAATGCTGCGTTATAAAATCGCTACTTTAGTCGCTAATTCTTCATGTGATTATAATATTGTCCATGGTGTTAAAGGTATTGAACTTTTTTTAATGGGTTCTCTATTGAAAACTTAGACAAAGGAGTAGTTTTTTCTTTTTACTTCAAATTTGTGTTACCCAGAATCTAAGATAGCGACTTTGGATACCTGAAGTATGCAAACTTGACTAAGATCAAACGAGTTGTTGAAGATACTATCTGATATCGTGACTTCACTCTCAATATTGGAGAGTGACTATTTGAGATATCAACTTCATCAACACAAATTCAAAAAAATGTGTAACTTCAATCCCACTACATTCTAAAAGTATCCGAGTTTGCCATCTAACATTGTGACTTCAACTCTAACATCTGAGGTTGCGACTTCAACTCTAAAGTCACTATCTAGACAACGACTAACCAATTTGTCGTCAATCAATCATGTGTTAAAAAATCCAAATTTTTAAAAATAATCAATACTAGGTTTCAAGTCATACCTGGGCAAGAACTGTAACTTTATCTTGAGCAAATATTATCGATGTTCCATCTTTATAATTGTCATAAACTCGATAATTGAAAGTGCTTTCGGTCATATTGGAAGCCATGTAAACATCAAATCGAAACGACTTGTGACCTCTTGTCTTCTTTACGGTGAAGAGCCTGTGGTGCTCATGGTGATCTCCTTTGTAAGCTTGGCGTCTTCTATGCACACTAATGTGCTGCATTAAGGTACAAAGTGAACAAACATATCTTAGTGTTAGGAGTCACTAAGAGCCTCGTGTTTATAATTATAAAACGATCGATTTTATGATTATTAATTTAAATTTTGGTTGTTTTCAAAACTCATGTTAACTTGTAGTTATTTTTTTCGGATTTCAGATATGAAAAAAATGTCAAATTCGTTGTATGAGTTCATTGTGAGAATTTCAATTTAGATTTTTCTTTGTTTTTAAGTTTATATCCATATATATTTTAGATTTTCTTTAATAATACGTAGTATCTAACAATCTAAAAAAACTTAAATACATACTTTTGTTATATTTTTACATCTAGATATTAATTTTATATACTGAAATCCGACTTATATTTAAAACAAAATTTTTTTAATCTTATAATATAAAAAATACTACATTTTGCATGTAACTAACCCGAGTTATATTTAAAATAAAATATTTTTAATCTTATAATATAAAAAAATACTAAGTTTTGCATGTAACTAGGTTTTAATAAAAATATGTATTGAAATGTAAATTTAATGCATTTAGATTTTTTAAAGTATTACATATATATTATTTGAGAAAAAAACTAAATTACATATTAAATAAATATTGAAAAAGAATTCAAATTCACATACTTTTTTTCTGAACGACAAATTTGGATTATTGACGAGTCGGCTAGTTGCTATCTAAGATAGGGAATCTCATTGTCAAAATAACTCGTTTTAAAAAAGAAAAAATCATATGTTAACCATCCGTTCATTTTGATAATTTCCATATAATCTCTCAAACTTATTACACAAGAGATCAAAGATATTACTTTAGTTGCGAACGAGATGATCGTTGTGTCCGACTCATCTACCATTTCGCGAAAACCATTCTTCTTCTTCTTGGCTTTAAATATAACATTTCCATCATCGTCGCTGATCTTGAACTTGTCTTCCGCGTCATGGTTTTTTTTCAAATACTAACTGCACCGGGTAAGTAGAACAATATTTTTGGTCCACAATTACAACAGGATATTCAGGCTCCTTAAACACACGATCCGGGGTTCCTCTCCCATCGTCATCCGACGAATAACATGGGCTAGCCATCGAGTAGGGGCTCGACATATTGATTGGTGTAGTTAACCCGGTTATGTTATGATCACCACAATACACATGAGGCAGGTGTGGCGGTTGTAGCCGAATAGGTTGGTTCCAAGAGACATTGACCAATTTTAAGATGGTCCTTCATCCTTTAGATATAAGAGGAATGCCGACTTTTACGGGTCTTCATCAATTCTATCTTTAGGTTACATTTAATTTGTGTTCCAAAGTTGACTTGATCAAACCAATATTTATTGATCCATTCATTCTAACACAATTATAACGGTTTATTGATTACTATAAATGAATTATATATTTAAAGTTGCTTTACATGAATCCCTTTTAACTTTTTTTAATGGCAAGTTCTATTTTTACTATGGAACTTGAAGCTACGACCTTTCAAATTTAGATGTTTCGAAAAGCTTTGCTTTTTGCTCACCAACCCCAATGATCTGTTTAACTTCTTTTTTTCGATGGATTCTTTTTAGAATTTTCACAAAGTTATTTGTTTTTTTAGTTTTGAGAAATACATGCAAATGTGTGTTGATAAACAAACATTGTATCGTTACTATATTGTACCGAATAATATCGGTACCAGTACCTCTATTCCTTTTTATGGTTTCTGGTTTTTCATTTATACAACTCTGCCTTCGATCGTTTAAACAACATCAGTGGTGGTACCGGTGTTCGTTTTTGTCGTTTTTGATCGATGTCAAAAATACATGTTAATTTTTATACCGAGTGCGTGTACCATATCGACACACTAACAAACCGAACTGATACCTATGCTCGCGATAACATACCGTCGAATGTTATAAAAAAATAAACGTGGATTTAGATTTGTTTTAATTACTAAATTTTAAAATTAAACGATAACAAAAATACTATTTTATATATTATTAATATTATAATATATATTAAACTACATCATGTTAGCTATAATTAAGTTTATTTTTTCTTTTATATTTTGGTCATCAAAACTTTTTCTTTTTGAATTTTAGCCACGTGAAATCTAGGCTTTTTTATTTTACTTTACTTTTATAAATCAAATAGAAATTATTGATAATTCATAACTTTATACTCAAATACTTTTTATTATATGTATTAAATACGATAAACAAATTGTGTGTTATATTTTTCATATACATATATTTTATTTCTAGAATAATTATAGTTTTATCTGACTTTTTATTAAATTTATTTATCAATTATAATAAATTTGGATATGTCACGATTTTACTCGAGTTTCTTTTAGGACGTAACTTTTCGTTATTTGCGAATATACCGTCACATACGTTTTTATCTACATATCAACACAAGTGTTTTTTATCTACATTTGTACAGTTTTCCTCGAGTTTAATATACGATGTGACGTACCGTTGCATTGTGGGGGATATTTTATCTACATTCGCATGGTTTTCTTCTATTTGTTACATTTTAATTAGTGTTTGGTTGTTTTACACATTAATTTTTGAAGCTTTATATTGGTCTTTACCATTTGGTTTGTAAACGAATTTCCCGCCGCAACTCGCGATGGGAAATTCCTAGTTAATCATAACATGATAACATGTTGAGAAATAGTATTATTTACTTCTTTTACATTTTGACCACTACGATTTCTTTCTCTTTTGTTTCAGCCACATCCCTCTTTTAATGTTTACTAGTAGTAAAACCCGTGTGCAAACATGTGTGGTGTTTAGAAAACATGCATACCACATTTTATTAAACGACGAATGACTATACATTTTTTAAGGTTTAATTAAAAAGAGATTACAAAGAAATGGAACATATTTCAATTAACAAATAAAAAGGAACATCTTTTAAATAACAAATAAATAACAATCGAGCACACATTATTCTATATTCCATGACAATTCTCTTCCATTTTCTCTACACCATTCTTTTTGTCAGTTTATGGGCTACTTAAGATCTTGTTAAAAAAACTCAATCAAGCCGATCCTAAAAATAGTTGGAGGCTATATTAAGGCGTGTTTAACAAATAAGCTTAAGCTTAAGCTTCACATACCCAGATTAAGTATTAGTGTTTGATCCTACATTCTCTACAGTACTCGAGAGTAATGCGAGCAAGCTCATACTTCTCCACAACTTGTGGAGCACTCTTCGGTATCAGCCATGAATACTAAAATTAGTTTGACACAAAAACATAACTGTCATAAATTGTTGAAACTGACCAAACCATCAAATCCGAAGCCATTCATCTAGTTTGGCTGGTTTAAGATTCATTTGATTTGGTTTTGGCAGCTTGGAAAAGGCCGTATAAACCAGTTTTTTATTTTTTTACATATTTGGAAAACGCATTTATTTATATGTATTGTATTTGTAACATCTTTACCATTTTTGAATAATAAATACATACATCTTGATTAAGTATAAAAATCGGTTATCCAAACTGTCAAAACCGAATCATCAAACCGCTAAAACCCGCTGACCAACCCGACTTGCTTGCATGTAGTTCATCAATCTTATGAAATTGATTCAAGCATACCTTTTAAACGGTAAAAAATAATAACAAAAAATCTAGTGCATACTGTCATTCAAAACATCCTCAACGGTGTTTTACAATTTGGGTACATGAATTTAATCACTATTCGTCTTAAAAAAGACAAAAAGAAATCAACAACATCGTTGTATCGTTTGAATCTAGGTAAAATAAAAAAAAAAGAAAAACAATGAAAAGTAACCGAATGTGTGGTCAGAATTGTGAGAATCGAGATTGTGGTCGTTACCATTTAAAACCTTTTTTTCTTCGGCCATTTTTCAAAATCGTGAGCTTCTCCCTTCCTTTACGCCTGTCGTTCATCTCTTTCTTTGGTGGGATGCAGAGGAAATTGAGGCCATTTTTGAAGTGGTTCTCCCATTCCCTACAGGTAAAACATAAAGCAATCAATATCAATACATCATTCATTCTCTATTCATTTGCCTTGGTTCTACTTTCACTTCGAATGTCAAACAAAGTTGGTTATACTTGTGACTCGTAAAACTCAAATTCCTAAACACACTAAGGAACATTAATTCCAGAAAGATTCATAACTTTCTATACCTGTGTAAACTCTACCTTATCTCTAGATTCAATGTGAAAGACAAAACTAACAAAAATTGTTCCGAGCCACTGAAGTCGAAGCAATCCTATTCTCCACCCGCTTAGACGAGCACCATTCCGCCAACGCTTACCCTGACCGCTGCTATTCTGGAGCCTCACTCTAACTGCCTGCCATTTTCCCACTTGAACACTTCTCCCGCTGCTATTCCCTAAACACTTCTCTAAATCACCAAAACACCAGTACAACCACCAAAGTCAATAATTAATAACATCAATCCCTAAGAACCAGTTTAACCCAATTCAAATCACCTAACCTCGTTAACTTCACCAATTTTAACCCGATAAAATACAACACATTAAATGATTAAATGATTAAATCTCAAATAAACCCTAATACTCTCTTGTTAAAAAAATCCCAACATTCAAACTTAGTAACAAAATCAAAAAAGAAAAATAACGATTATTAGGTTTGGGTCACATAATAAAAACATCAAAGATCATAAGAGATAAACATAGTTGTTGTAGGTCTTTGATCCGGATCCGGATCCGTTCAGGCACTAATTTGGAATCCGTTAGGCCACATTGTAAACAAGTTTGTTTCTATTTAAACATTGTTTCATTGATTATCAAACTTTACAGTTCCTGAAAACAGCCAGACAGAGCTCCGCCGTCCGAGTCGCAAAAGATACACAATCTCAAATGAGCACACACCTATTTATAGGCACACACCTTCGCACAAGGGCTAGCCAATTCATACGAATTGGTGCCACTTCGTACGAAGTGTCACTTCATGCGAAGTGTCCTTACAACGTATAAAATTCAACTTTATGCTCCTAAATACAGACTCGATGTTCTACGATGACGTATGTGACATACATATGCATCAACAGTCTCCCCTTGGCTGTTGCCGTAGTCATCAATCTTCAATTAAACTCTAGAGTCTTTAATATTCTCTGATCTTTAATTCTTGAATAACTTTATCATCCATGATCTTCGTATCATTTTCAATCCTATTTTTCTTGTTCTTGAACTTGTCTTGGTAAAACTTGGATCAACATGCCCCCCTTTTCTTTGAGCTTTCTGTTATCTTCAATCAACATGTTTATCCAGCACCCCTTAAAAATCTTCTTCCTGTTTCAAAGTACCTCAAACATTCAAATAACATTTCAGATTCAAACTTTGAAATTTTTAATCGTAAACATTTCAAATTTTAGACTTCTTATCAGTTATAATATCCTCTTAGTTAATTAAGTCAAAATTAATGACCTTGAAAATCTAATTTATGTATCAAGTTCAAATTAATGATCTTGATTAAACATTTTGAAATAAACTGATGCATTTATTCAAATGTAAGTTTCAGATTAATGAACGTTTAAACTTTCTAGAACGATTTTAGTTTTTTAGATTTTGTTTAGCAACTCTAGATTTTGAAAATCAGCTTTTCATTATCAGTGGTCGAAACTAAGAAGAAAATAAAATCCTTTTGTTTTTATGAAATGAATATCAAACACTAACTATGTACAAACATATTTACAGACATATTTTTGTGAGTTCGTGTTCGAGAATCAGATTAGATTCTTGAGACATATCACTAGTACCATTGACCTTTTAAGACTTTAAGTTTTAAACAAATTTACCAAGATTGTCAGTATACTTGTCCACTTAAACTTCAACACATTTCTCAATTGTTCCAAGATACGTTAGGTGATATTAAGAAACTTTCCTTAATTGTGTTTCACACCTCAGAATATACTCCCGTATCAAGATTCTCTAGATTTCATCTTACAAGTGAGCATAGCTTAATTGATATCTGTATCTGGGTAATGCGAAACCTTGAGAGCTCAGGTTAGTACCACCGTACAGACAAAGAGATGAAGGCTCGACTTTGAGGTAGTGTTCCAATATGGAATCTTTTGTACTGCAATTGTTGGATCTTTCGATTCTTACAATTTGTTGCATTTTTGGGTTTTAAATGCAAAAGTATTCTACAAGTTCTAGGTTATTGCTTTCGCAAAGTCAGAAGAACTTGTATAATACCCCAGATATCAATTATCTATAAAAACCTCGTATCTCAGAATCAGACAATCTCTCAAATGAAATTTCGGAGTACTAAGTCCATATATCCCGAGGTTAATCCACAAATTAAGAAGTTGTAAATTTAGGTTAATATCTCGGAAACAATCTACTAAACGTGTGAAACCTACTGACATATCCACAGTAAGACTTGTTTAAACCTTTTAAACTTTACAATTCTTTAGCATACTATGATAGTTCACTGATGTACTATCATTTCATCTTTTACACTAAACTCTCTTTGCTTTTTTTCATGTTTTTGATCATTTTTGAATTCACAATGATTTTGGATTTTCTGAAAAAAAAATTTCTCCCCCTAAAATTCAAAAACAATTTTCAAATTAGGCCTCTCCTGCTCTGATACCACTTGTAGGTCCGTGATCCGGATCTGTTCAGGCACTAATTTGGCAAACCTAACGTAAATGTGCGGAATCAGTTTGCTTAGGCGCCACTGTAAACAAGTTTGTTTCTATTTAAACACTGTTTCATTGATTATCAAACTTTACAATTCCTGGAAACAGCCAGACAGAGTTCCGCCGTCCGAGTCGCAAAAGATACACAATCTCAAATGAGCACACACCTGGTTATAGGCACACACACTTCGCACAAGGGCTAGCCAATTCGTACGAATAGGTGCCACTTCGTACGAAGTAATCACCACTTCGTACGAAGTGTCACTTCATGCGAAGTGTCCTTACAACGTACAAAATTCAACGTTATGCTCCTAAGTACAGTCTCGATGTTCTACGATGACGTAGGCGACAGACATATGCATCAACACTTGCTCTTAGAGAAGTATATTCATATGCCATATAATTTTTATTATTAAAAGGATTAGAAATCAATACGATACTAATAATAATAAGTTATTTATGTTAATTATTTGAAGTTTTCATATAATTAAAATCATACAAACAAATTGACATATTAACCGGTGAGCTATTCATAGACTTATAAACTTAGTCGTAAACTTATTCACGGGTTACAAACTATAAGGGTTAGACAATTAACTAAATGTTGGTCAAGGGAACAAATTATAGCAACTTATGCCCAGTGGACAAATCCACTTATAAAACTATTAGCCACTTATAACATTATTCAATAGTTATGTGTATAAGAAAGGGATCTAACTCAAGCTATAACTTCAACATCGACCACCAGAACGACATCATCATCGACAGCCAAAAAGTTGTTGTCTTTAAAGAGATTGGAATGCATATAAGAAAGGAACTAACTCAAGCTATAACTTCAACATCGACCACCGGAATGACATCATAATCGACAGTCAGGATGTCGTTATCTTTAAAGAGATTGGAAACGGTACTCTTCCCAACTGCTATACCTACTCCCAAGCCTATGATCCTCATTTTTCTCGAAAAGTAACTGCAAGAATCAGAGGTTGTTCTAAATAGTAAATTGATGATTCGTACGTTTAACAAAACTATTCAAAACTCATTCATGAAATTAAATGACATGGTTAAAACGGGTCCAACGCATCAATGCAGTCAAGTTTAAAATGCAAAGCAAACTTTGAGAAATCATAAGTATAAAGAAACCTGAGTTAACTACCAGCCTCTCTCTTTTTGCTCAATCTGAGTCTCAATTGTCACCAACATATCAGGTATGGTTGACTTTAGATAATTAGCAAATCAAAGCATGTTGTTTGGTTGCCTTTAAACGTTCTTTTATTCACGTTAGCTGGTAGTAACATCTAGTGTAAAATATATATACGTATAAATTATTAGATATTTGAATTAAATTATTTTAGTGTTAATGGATAAGTATAGATTAAAACATAGTGGAGACGGATACTTATCAAATTGCCTATACAATACATATACACCTTTAGGAATACATAAAGTTTACTCCCTGCTCTTTTGAAACACATAAAATGTACATTATATTTACTCTGTGCTGGTGCAGCCCCAATTAAAAAGTAAAAGTCCTTTTTTTTTTTTGTAATAACTCATTAAAAAAGTTAATTCAAGAGTAAACGGCCATACCAACATATAATAAAAACAATCAATTTGCTTTAAAAGAAACATGTGTTACACAGGTGGCTCAGAATAAATTATATTATTTATAAGTGTTGATCTAACCTTTTACATGAAAAAAAACGTTCTACTATATTATTTGCAAATGGTGCAATGAAAGTACCTTTTAACCGGTCAACTATATCTTTCCCGCCACGTGTCGCCCATCTGCTACTGTCACATAGTTTTCAGTTTACCCGTTTGACCCGTTGCACCATAAACATGATATATAAGAAAAAAACCGCATAATTTTACAGCATTAAAATGCAGCAAAATATACACCTTTTAACAACATTATTTTGCAACAAAAGGCTATTCTAATAGAATTAAAATGCAGCTAAAATTGCACTTTTTTGACAATACTAAATGCAATAGAAACCTTGTTTTGACAACAACAAAAGGCAGCAAAAAATGCACTTTTTACGGCTTTTAAATGATATAAAAACGTTGTTTTGGCAGCAATAAAATGCAACTAAAAATGCACTTTTTGACAACGTTTAAATGAAATAAAATGTTGTTTTGACAACAATAAAATGCAGCTGAAACTGTATTTTTTGAAAGTGAGTAAATAAAATAAAATGTTGTTGACAGCATTAAAATGCAGATAAAACTGACAACAATAAAATGCAGCTAAAACTGCACTTTTAACATCATTAAAAACTATTCAAGTACCTGTGTGTTCCTCGCTGATAACTTAAATACTCATTTCATCCGTTGCGTTCGGCATAAATACATGATTTTATTATAGAAGTGTTAGTACAATTCTTAGAATAGCATTTTTTATAATCTGATGTCAAACCCCAACCGATGGCGGAAATATCGGGATATGGCACTAAGCAACGAGATTGCTCGAGAGGATCCATAACGAATATTTTCGCGACAATAATTAATTAAGTTCAACTTCCATAAGTACTAAAAAAAATCCATACAATCATCCAAAATAGATTACAACTTGTCTCAAGTAACATAACAAAACATAACTAAATTAAGCATGTATCTAGAGCCTAGTTATTTCAAGCATACGATCCATCAACCTGTTACATACGTTAAAATAAAGTCAATACAAACATGTAAAGGTGAGTACACAAGTGTGGCATAAGTAATAGTATAAAAGCGTTTCGAAAAACCAGCATGTATAAACGTAGACTAAGTGAATCATGTAAGCTATCAACACCGATACAAGCTAACCAATTAGACCACATGTGAGATGCGCGTCACGTGTCCACCGAAGTGTCCACGTACGTAAACAAGTAAAGTAAAGCGAACCTTAACAACTCCCGAACCTACGGGTGGCGGGTCAACCTATAGCTGCTATCATATTAAGGGTGGTATGCGAGTCATCAAGCGTAAGCGTAGCACACAACAATTTAGCGTTCACGTATAGGCATGCGAGAGCGCTTTGCGTTTAAAGCGTTTTAAGTGTCGTGTGCAGTGTTTGTTTTATAGAGAACGTATGTAACACCCAAGAAGTGCGTTAAAGCGAAAAGGGGTCAAGTATACTCACAGTGCGTGCTTAAACAGTTAAACACGAGCGGGATGGAGTGGGGAGAGTGTCGGATCAACCTGCATGCGGGAACAGAAGTGCATCAGTCTTCCATAGTGCTGAAATGGTCGAAACGGAGTTTCATGCGGGGAACAGGCCGCTTCATTCGAGTTTTTCGCATCGTTCTTCGGGAAATCGAGTGTTCATCCCTCCAGCTTTAACCTACTGATCAAACCTAGAGCCGGAGAGGTCTTTGGAGCGAGTTAGTCTCTTGTAGGAACTTGGACTGGTTGTACGAATTGGGCAGTTCGTATGAGCCAGTCCAGTTCTCACGAGGGACTGTCTTGCGTCTTCGTGCGTCCGGGACTGAGTTCTTGTTGAAATGAATGTAATTCGAGTCCTTTTCATGACGGTTTCGACACCGCTTCGTCCCACTATCTAGTGAACGAAACATATGTCGGTTTTGGTCCGTTTTAGTGTAAAAATCAAGTTTAAAATAGTTTCATAGGATCGAACACTTGGTGAGCTTGAAATAACAAGATTTCTAACTTGGGAGCCTAAGGCTAAGCCCAATAAACTCGTTTAAGTGTTAATCCGAGGTAAAAACATAAAGTTTTATGAAAAGATGAAGTTTTCATAAACATAATAGTTTGGATGAAATCGGAGATAATCTCATGTAAATCGTTGTGGTTTGTTATGAAAAGAGTTATTACTTACTTGGAAAACAAAGAGAAGTGGGTAGAGGATGGTCTGTGCGAAGTGGCAGCAAGAGGAGTGTGTGAGGGTAAGTGTGGTATTTATAGAGGAGGTGGAAAGAGGGTTAGGAAACAATTCGTACAAACTGAGGGTTTCTGTGCGAATTGGATCACCTCGTATGAAGTGATTGATTCACACAAACTTAACAGTTCGTACGAGGTGGTCTGTTTTGTGCGAGTTGTTTCCGGATCGCGTGTCGGTTGTTCATTTGGTGTTTTCACTTTGTTGGGATTGAACCCTATGCAAAGGAACAGATGATACAAAGCCAAATATCCGAGGATTGGTCCAACTATCAGAGCTTACAACAACTGATCACCTAAACTCTGTCTTCCTAAGGTCTGCTACCTTTACATCATCTGCTGCAACAAAATGCCAAAGGTTTGCCAGAAGATAAGAAGCAGAGGATAGAGATCAATGTTTTACTTTTATTAGTTTAATATTCAATGTAACAGTACTTTGCACTATCAGATGATAAATAGCAGAGTTTCTAGTTAGTTATATGTTCATTAAATGTCACTATCAACCCTGACGTCATCAAAAGATGCTTAGTGGTTAGATAGTTAGTATAAATAGGTGAAGCTTTGTAACAGTTAAACTTGTCTATTAAAAGATCATTCACCAATCCTCTTCTCTGAGTTTTTCTGTACTATCAAACTGTTATAATTGGCTGAGGGGGAGTTTGTGAATCACATGCAAAGCTTATAAACTTGAAAGCATGATGATGATGAAAACAAACGACCTTTACTTGTAGTAAAAGTTTTCCAACTTATTTTGCTGCATTTACTTTACAATTCAATCATATTTCCATTATTTGAAACAAAAACTACAAGTAAATCAAAATCAGATCCTAACAATTGGTATCAGAGCTTGCTCAATTAAAATTTGATTAAACTCAATTTGATTTGAAAACAGAGTTTGACTCAAAATCAGATCCTAACAATTGGTATCAGATCAGCTCTCCTTGCTAATTAGTTTGATAGTTTGACTTGAAAACAGAGTTTTATTACGTTCAAAGTTTTTAAAACACAAATCTGTTGTAAACAAGCAGAAATGTCTCAAAACACATCAGATTCCAACATTGGATCTATGTTCAAACCACCGATGTTGAAACAAAATTAATATTTCATATGGCAACGTCGGATGGGTCACATCTTAACTCAGCAAAACACCGGATGTTGGCGATCCGCTGTGTTTGGACCACATGTTCCATTGGTTCCAAGCACAGAGGATCCCAACACTCAAGTGCCCAAAAATCCTGAAAACTACTCTGAGCAGGATTTCCAGAAAATAGAGTTGGATGCAAAAGCGTTTAGCATTGTTGCTTCCAGGCTACCCAGCGGATCTATGCTGGACTGCTCCACTGCAATAGTGCAAAAGAGTTGTGGGATGCACTAAAAGAACAATTCGGTGGAACTGAGGAGGTGATTGAGAATAATAGAGAAGTTCTGAATCAACAGTATGAAACATTTTGTCACGTAAAAGGTGAGTCGTTAACACAACAGTTCGAATGTTTTAGTTGTCTCATCAGTGAATTGAAACTGGTTAACGTGGAATTTCCTAATTCGACTGTCAATAGTCGTTTCTTAAGATCGTTACCAGAAAAATAGGAGACTGTAGCTTACGTTACTCGAACATCTGTAGGGTTTAAAGAGATGACCCTCACTCAACTTCATGGTCGACTTCTCACATATGAGAGAGAGCTGAACACGAAAAAGAAGTTACAAGAGTCAGGGAAAGCAACTGACGACTATAATCTGGTTAACACTGCTCTTTATAGTCATGAAGAGGGTTCTTGCAGTGGAAAGGATCAGGGTTATGATCATTATATTGATATAACTTCTGGAAACAATTTTACATTTGATCCTTACACACCCAATTTTGCTTTTGCTGCAAACGGGGAAAGCTAAAACTCTGACAATATGTCTTTTGAAATGAATGAATTACAGCATTTTGACCCCACTGATCTTGAAGAAATGGATATTTTACATTAGCTGACACTTTTGAGTGTTAGAGCAAGTAAATTTTACAAAAGGACTGGTAGAAAGTTTCCTGGATTGCATGGAGGGTTAAAAGTGGGGTTGGATAAATCAAAAATTAAATGTTATAAGTGCAATAGATTAGGACACTTTTCCAGGGAATGCAGATCTCAAACTGCAGGTCCAATTGTGACTCACCCAGGCCCTAGACCTCAAAGCACTGCTCACTATTCCCATTATACCCCTGCACCACAAATGCAAAACACTGCTTATTATGCACATCCTGCTACCACTGTTCCTGTCCATTACATCCAAACACATGCTCCACAGATTCAGTATGTCCAAGCACCACCTCAAGTGCATGTGCAACAAGCTCCACATGTCACTCAAACTACTTAAACCACTGCTCCTGTAGAGGTTAACCAACAGAGCTTCTTTACACAAGGCTTTGTTGATTGGAGTAGTTTGCCTGAGGATATATCTAATGAAAACTTTGCTCTAATAGCTAAAAATGATCTTGAAAATGAAAATATTTGTTTAATGGCCTTAGAGACTGTAGTTGAAGGTAATGAGTCTGAGGAACAAGTGTAAAAACTGATGAGGTTCAAAGTTGTGATGAAGCAGTGGTTACACCAGTGGTTCCACAAAACACTGTTGATGAAGAAAAAGCTTCTCTATCTGATCCATGGGATACAAAAGTGTGTGAAAAAGATTG
The DNA here is from genome assembly GCA_947069175.1 of Scalesia atractyloides. Taxonomy (NCBI): domain Eukaryota; kingdom Viridiplantae; phylum Streptophyta; class Magnoliopsida; order Asterales; family Asteraceae; genus Scalesia; species Scalesia atractyloides. The sequence goes on from CAMTDV010001633.1 coordinate 25,493,469, forward strand.
TGATTGTGCTCTCATGGCTACTTACAAGGTATCACCTCAGATCCTTAAGGATCTCTGTTCAGAAAAATGTATAATAGCTTTTGCTAATATTAAACAGGTGAATGAAAACCTTAGGAACAAAATCTTAGAAAATGAACTCAACTTTGAAAAACTTATCAAAGAGTTGAAAACAAAATTGATTTCAAAAGATTCTGAGATAAGTAGCCTGAAGCATGAAGCCAGCATAACCAAGGACCAACTCCAAACTATGGTAGATAAATACCAGGTTTGCAAAAAGGTGTTAAAAGCTAGCCAGATCACATGTGAAAAATGGGTAGAATTTTCCAAAGGTTTTGAAATTATACTGGACAAACAGATCAAGAGTAACATAAAATTTGGTGTTGGTTTTGAAAAACAAGTCACTGAAAATGTTACAAAAATTGATTCTGAGAAGGTTGAAGTGGTTCCTAAAAATTTGGCTGGAAATGAGATAAAAATGGTAACAAAATTTCTCTAGAAAAACATGAAGGATCTTCAACTTTTAAAGAATTGAGAAATACCAATTCATATCCACATGGTCTGATGAATGTGATATTCTGGAAAATTTCAAGCCAATGGACTTCTCCCATTGAAGGTGTCAAAGCACCAAAGGCTAGAATCATTCCCACCAAAGATCTTCCAGCAGAGGTTACAACATCTGCTGAGAAGAAATCAAATAAAAAGAAAAGGGAAAATATCAAACATATGTTTTGTGAATTTTGCAACAAAAGAAATCATGTCACTGAAAACTGTTTTCTTTTAAAAGAATATGGCATAAACAGAACACATGTGATCCCAAATGATTCAAAATGTTTTGTGTGTGGTAAAACTAATCATTTAACTCATGAGTGTGTCTATCTTCAAACCTATGATCAAAAGGTAAAAGAGATCAAGGAAAAAGCTCTAGAGAAAGAAAGTTCAAGATCTGCTAGAACTAAATCTAAGCAGACCTTAGAACTTGTTGAAACATCTGTCACAAAAGCATTGAACAAAACCTCTGTTCCCAGAGAGGTACAAGTGACAGATGCTCCACTTGCAAACAAATACCCAAGATATGGACAACCTGTTTATCAAAAGGTTCCTATGAGTTATGAAGGTAACAAAAAACCTTCAAAGCCCAAAGTGAACAAATATCCTCATGGTTACCAACATCTGACAGGAAATGGTTCACAACAGTGGATACAAAGCAAAACTCAAACCACTGACCATGTTACTGGATTTGAGAATGGATAATCTGTAACCCCATCCAAAGCCATTATGGCTTTGGAATCTCATCTAAACTAATTGTTTACCTATGTGCAGGGAGCTTCTACTTGCCTTGATAGTTTATGGTATGTAAATAGTGGAGGCTCCAAGCACATGACAGAATGTAGAGCCCTTCTCAAGGATTTCTTGGCTCATGGAGGGGGTGATATATCTTTTTGTAACAATTCAAAAGGAAAGGTGTTGGGGTCAGGATGTGTTCAGGCTGGGAATCTCAAATTTGAAAAAGTAAACTTAATTGATAATCTAAACTTCAATCTTTTGAGTGTCTCACAAATGAGTGACAAAGGATATGGATCTTTCTTTACAAAAAAAAAACATGTCAAATTGTAGGACTAGAGGTTGTCAAAAAGATTGATCAAATCATTGCTAAGAGCAAAGCACAACTTGTTGCTCATAGGAGTGGCAATGTGTATGTGGTTAAGATAACCCTATGTCTACTACATGCCTGGTCTCAGTTGCTTCCAGCAAAGGGACAGCGTTATGACACATAAGACTTGGGCACATAAATCTGAAAACAATCACCACACTCTCTAAAAATTGTCTTGTCAGAGGTTTGCCACAAAAACAATTTACTTGTGAAGAACATTGTGTTTCCTATTTAAAAGGTAAACAACATAAAAGTTCTTACAAGTCAATTGAAGAGTCCAAAACAACCCAATGTTTGCAATTGTTGCACATGGATTTGTTTGGCCCTGTAAAAATCATGAGTTTAATGAAGAAAAGATTTTTCTTAGTCATAGTTGATGATTTTCAAGGTTTACATGGACATTCTTTTTACACTCCAAGGATGAAACTGCTGGTATATTGCAAAATTTTGTCAAACAAGTTGAAAAGCAATATGACCTTCCAGTAAAAATTTTTAGGAGTGATAATGGGACAGAGTTTAGAAACAAGGAGTTGGATGCCTTCTGTGAGTAAAAAGGGATTGCTAGGCAATTTAGTGTCCTAAGAACTCTAGAACAAAATGGGGTTGTTGAAAGGAAAAACAAAACTTTGGTTGAATCAATAAGAACTATGCTAGCAGACTCTAGTTTACCCTTGTCTTTTTGGGCAGAGGCTGTAAACACTGCTTGTTATGTTCAAAACAGAGTTTTGATTAACCTCAGGCACCAAAAGACTGCCTATGAATTGCTTTACAAAATCAAACTTTGATCTCATATTTCAAAGTTTTTGGCTGTCCTTGTTTCATTTTGAACTTATAAGTTTGTATCTCTAAGTTTGCAGCCAAAGTTGATTGTGGTTATTTTCTGGGATACTCAACCACTGCCAAAGCCTACAAAGTTTTTAACTCTAGGACCAAGTGTGTTGAAGAAACTCTAAATGTGAAGTTCAATGAACTTTCATCTTTGAAAATCCCAGCAAATCCTGCTAAATTGTTTGATTTAGATAAATTTACATTTGAAGATGTGTCTGTCAAGACTCACCCTGCAGGTACACCACAAGCATCCACACAAGAGCAAGGATATGATTGCATACTTCCAAACTTCAAGATAGTCTTTCAAGTAGAGGAGCAGATGTTAGTAACAATAGTGAAAGCTCCGCTGTTCAACAGTGGTCAATACTCAAACCTCTGCTTGCTCTCAAAATCAAAACACTGTTGATAAAAGTCCATCAAATGTGGATAAAAATCAACAAACACACACATCAATACCACCCATACCACCACCTCCATTCCAATCTGAGGCTAGACCATCAAATTCACCAGCAGAGGTTAGCTTAGATGATACACATTTGCAAGCTTCACCTCAAAATGAAATTGTTCCATATCAAGGTGATTTGATTTTCCTCAAAAGCCATCAATTGGTTCAAGTTATTTTCAACATAAATGAGGGAGTGCTCACGAGAAGCCAATCCCAAAAAATTTACATGTTTGCTAGCTTTCTATCACTCACACAACCTGTCAAGTACCAAGAGGCACTAAAAGACAATAGTTGGGTAGAAGCTATGCAAGAGGAGCTTCTTCAGTTTAAAAGACAACAAGTCTGGGAACTTGTACCACTGCCTAAGGATGTCAGTCCAATTGGCACAAAGTGAGTCTTCAAGAACAAAATAGATGAAAGGGGTATTGTTGTCAAGAACAAAGCAAGGCTCGTAGTTCAAGGCTACAGACAGGAAGAAGGCATTGACTATGATGAAACCTTTGCTCATGTAGCAAGGTTAGAAGCCATCAGACTGTTCTTAGCTTTTGCTGCTAACCACAACATCAAAGTGTTTCAAATGGACATTAAAAGTGCATTCCTGTATGGAAAGATCAAGGAAGAAGTGTATGTGTGTCAACCTCCTGGATTTGAAGATGCATTTCATCCTGATCATGTTTACAAGTTAAATAAAGCACTGTATGGTCTAAAACAAGCACCAAGAGCCTGGTATGAAACTCTATCCAATTTTCTCTTATCCATAGGTTTTTCAAGAGGTAAAATTGATAAAACTTTGTTTTTAAAATGGAAAGGAAAAGATTTGATGCTTGTCCAAATTTATGTGGATGACATCATTTTTGGATCCACATGCACTACCATGTGTGAAGAGTTCAGAAAACTCATGGCGGCAGAGTTTGAAATGAGTGCAATGGGTGAGTTGCAATGTTTTCTTGGTTTACTTGTCAAACAAATGCACAGTGGCACTTTCATCCATCAAAAAGAACTACTTAAAAAGTTTGATATGGATGATTGTAAACCTTGCAGCACACCCATGACAACTCCAAGCTAGTCACTATTGATGGTAAAGATGACCTTGTTGATCAAACACTTTACAGAAGCATGATTGGATCTTTATTGTACCTAACTGCATCAAGGCCAGACATCATGTTTGCTACATGTGTCTGTGCCAGATCACAGTCTCTACCTAGAAAGTCTGATCTTGTTGCTGTAAAAAGAATATTCAGATACATAAAAGGTGCTCCCACACTTGGTATCTGGTATCCTGCTAATGGGAACATTGAGCTTTCAGGTTACTCAGATAGTGACTTTGCTGGATGCAAGACAACAAGGAAGTCCATATCAGGAGGTGTTCAATTCCTAGGTGATTGCCTAGTGTCTTGGCAAAGCAAAAAGCAAGTTGCAGTTTCCGCATCCACTGCTGAAGCTGAATATATTGTTGTTGCAAGTTGCATTGCTCAAATCCAGTGGCTTCACAATCAACTTTTGGATTTTGGTATCACTGCTTTAAAGAATCCTCTGAAAATTGATAGTAAAGCAGCAGAAAATATCTTCAAAAATCCTGTCTCTCATTCCATAACAAAACACAATGACATCAGACATCACTTTGTGAGGGATTGCTATGAAAAAAGGTTTGATTTCTTTACAACATGTCCATACTAAGGATCAACTGGCAGATGTTCTAACAAAAGCTTTGGATACATCTACCTTTGAAAGTTTGATCTCTAGAACTGGAATGCTAAACATGGATTAAAAACAATTTTCTGGTGATCCATGTGTACATAGCATCAAAATGTTTTCAGAAAATCAAAGCTCCATCCTTAAAAATAGTTTAAAATTGAATTTTTCAATAAATACTCAAAGTCTGTTCAAACCACTGATAGCATTAAAACTGTTAGTTTAAATAAAGTCTATCTACTGCCAAAGTGTATCCTCTGATAGTGTTAAACACTGTTCACAATCCACTGCCCATATCTTCAAACAGTGTTTTCCAAACAACTGTCCTCCATTGTCAAATAGAGGATACACGTGGTCAGACGTTATTCATCGGTAACGTGCATCAGATGCCACGTCATCATCACTTTTTCAAAACCCTATAAAAACCCTGTTTTATCCATAACAGAGTTTCCACCTTTATCGTGTTGAATTAAAAAAATTCTCAAAACAATTTTCTCTCAATCATGGCACCCAAAGCGAAATCCAAAGCGAAATCTAAACCAGAACCACCACCATTCACCCTCACCATCAAAACTCCTCACAATTACACTGCAATTTTTGAGAAAACCGATTCAAATACAAGATATCATCCGATGATACAAATCTTGGAAGAATCGAAATTCAAGCACATGTTAACCGTCAAAGCCCCCATCTATCAAGTGTCACAAAGACAATTTTGGGAAAACGCAGAGGTTCACTCAACATCCGAGGGTGTTCCTTATACCATATTATCAAGAGTGGGCAAAACGCTGATGCAAATCAGTCCACAATCCATATCTCAAGTGTCCGCATTAAATGACATGGCATATCTTGTGTCATTCTCAATAAATTAGGTACAAGCAGAGTTTTTGGAAAGGGGTTACATTGGGCAACTCAAAGGTATGACTATCTATAAACCCAACTTTCCTGCTGAGATGAGATTCTTCCATACACTTCTAACTTGTCTCTCAGCAAAAACAACTAGTTTTAACAAAATACCATTGAATATCTAGTATTTGGGCTATGTTATTTTAACTGGATCAAATTTTAACTTTTCCCAGATACTATTCAATGACATTGTGACAAATTTAATAACATAAAGAAAAGAAAAGCTTTCTTGAAACAACCAAGATTTCTGAGTGTTTATCTTCATAATCAGTTACCTGAGAATGATGTTAAACAAGGCACGGTTACTAACCCAGGCAACCTAACTCATGAAACTTTCACAAGGATTACAAATCAAGACAAAGTTTCAAAAACACAAGTAGAAGAGGAAGATCAAGTTTTACCTGAACAAAATGTCCAATCTCAACCTCTTGATACTGAGCCCACTGCTCTTGGTGATCAGGGCACTCAAACCACTGCCCTGAAACCCACACCAAAAATCTCCAAAAAGAAACCATAAAAAATTACTAAAAAGCCCACCAAACCCAAAAAGGGTCCTCTGGAAGATGAGATCCCAGAGGTTAACCCAGTGACAACATAAAAGTCACCACAAAACACTACTGCTACTTCTTCACAGTAGACGTTAGAAAGATCTCAACATGGCTTTGAAACTCCTCCTTCTTCCTCACAAAAGGAAAAGGTTGTAAACACAGGGACACCAAATTATGAAGCTCTAGGATCACTTGGTTCTATCTTTCACCTCCCATTGCCCAGGGAATGTCTCTTTCTGCACCACACTCTTCACCAACAAAATCACTACCAGCTGCAATGTTGCCTTTGCTGAATGCAATAGAATTGGAACAGACATTAACCAGTTCTTCTCACCAGCCCATTAATAAGAATATACTCCAACAAGTGACTGGGTCTGATTCTCCATTCTTTGCTAGCCCATCAGCAACTGAAGAGGATACATCCCTTGGGTTACATGTAACCCTAGGTGATAGTTCATCAAGAGCAGCCACTACAATTGCTAAACTTCCAAGTTTACCTTTGGACAGTGGTCACATACCTAAGACTCTGATGATGGTAACCACTGTTGAGGCTACCAAGGTAACCTCTGTTAGAGTGGGAAGTCCCCAGTACCAAGATCAAGGGGCATCTATGTTTGCAACAAGTGTTGAAAACCCTGTTCATGATGATGTAGATACAACTACCACATTTGGTAGGGGTCAGATGATCCTATTAACTTAGGTGATGAGCTAAAATATCAAGATTTGATGGAGAGAGTTTCTAACATTGAATCTTCTGTGCTTGAAATTAAAGATTTATTGAAGCAGATGATAGCTACTAAGAGCCAACCCTCTGTCATAACCACTGATGAGCTCAAACAAGCCTTAGACCCTATGTTTCAACAACAAAGACACTTTGCTGATCTTCAACACAAACATCAAATGCAAGAAATGAGAAACATGGTTGATGCCAGATATATGGATACTGTTGCAGATATTAAGGCAATCAAGTCTCACATTCTTCAAACCACTGGTATAACTCCTCCAACAGTTATCTTGATAAACACTGATGATGCCAAAAAGGGGGAGAAACCTTTATAGAGAGAAGTGCTAAAGATTGAAAAAGATGCACGACCAACACTTGAAATCCCTAAGCCAGATGGATCTAAAAAGATTGATGAAACATAAAATTTCTTGTCTAGGGAAAAGTTGAAGAATAATATGAGGGTAAGGGATGAGAGCAAAGTGTTGGTTGAGAAAAAATAGCCCAACAAAGAGAACAAGAAGAGGTTGGTACTTCCACAAAGAACATACCAGTTAGAAAAACTAGGCAACCAACATCCACACCTTCTAAAACTCAGTCTGTGGCTACTCCAACCATTGAAACCTCTGCTCCCACAAAGTCTCTTATACCTCCTCCAACAACAAAAAAAATTCCTAATCGGAGTGTCGCGCCCCGGTCAAAGATAATACTTATATCCCCGAATTACCCTTAACAAATGCGTTAGTGGTAGCAAGGGGTCGATCCACGAAGAGTATGTGGTTCATGTATGGATTAATTTGATTATGAAGTTGTCACGTTTATGAAACTTGCTATTTTGATTAATTTAATTTTTTGGTTGGAAAAAGTGTCGGAGTTCACCAACAATGTTTATGGATGTGATTAAGTACTACAATTTTTCAAACGCAAGTAAACGTAATTTTAAATGATGATTTAAACAGTAATGAGGAAAGGGTTCACACCCAGTTTCGGTAATTGCAATCCTAGGGTTTCTACACGTTTTAAAATTGACCTAATTGGATAAACGATTAACGAATTTAGTGTACCGTGACTTAGGTGTCAATAATTCTCAACATTCATGAGAATGGAAAAGAATACACTTTATAATCAACACAAGTAAATCCTAACCAAGATAACGCATAAGTGCACAAATTCATTTCACAAAGTCATAACCTTATCATCGTTCGACAGTTTGCAAATTCAATTCAAGTACACGACAATTATCAAAGATGTTCTAATCAAAACACAATTTGTCACACAAGTCAAAACTACCACAATTCAAAACCCTAGAATTAACAACTACCTACACCGGGGTGAAACCGAGGTGATTAGCCGCTCATGGTTCAGGGAACTTGATCACCGACTGATGAAAGCTCAAGTCTTGACATCTTGAAGTTTGGTAATGGAGATGGATGGTGATTAGGGTTTATGTTGGATGGTGGTGATGAATGTATGAAAGGATTGATGATGAAGGTGATGGTGATGATGTTAGGGTTATGATTGAAGAATGAAATCGGATGATTCGGATGGATTGTATTGATGGATTATGATGATGGTGGGTGATTGTGGTTCCAAGAACTTGTTTTAAACTCCAATAACTCGTCACTCCCAGAATAGGTCAAAAATCCGTGTTTTAACCCGTCCCCAAACTCAACAAACAAGAATTTCGCGAAGCAACTTTAGGAGGGCCGTCGGCGACGGCCTGATGCCCCATCAGCGACGGACCATGCATTCTACATTTCCTCCGACGGCCTAATCCGCTGTCTACGACAAAAGACACGCGACGGACAAGCATGGACGGGGTGTCGCCGACGGCCCAAGGTGGCGTCAGCGACGGTGCCCAGAAACACCAATTTCTGTTTTTCTTTGTTTCTTGGTTTCGGTTGATCGGATTCGCATTCCGGTGCTCTGTTAAGCTCCCGATTAGCTCCTTAAACTCCTTAAGACCTGCAAAACACAAATCTTATTAAAAGTAGGCTATCCAGAACTAAAAATCACGTAAAAACATAAACTTAAACCTAAACAAACATCGATTTTCGACCACCCATCACATCCCCACACTTGCCTTTTGCTTGCCCTCAAGCAAATATGTTTTTCACTTTCACGTGGGTCAACGAAAAACACACTTCCCATTCTTAAGACGTAAGTTAAGGTCTCAAGTCATACCAGGTTCAAGATATTTTGCAATTTCAATTTATTTAACAACAATGGACTAATCACATAAAAATGGTTATTCAAGATTAACTCACCCTCAAAATTCACAAGATATGCATATCCCTCACAATGTCCACTCTACTCGGTTACAAATTGGCTACTTATATGATGTATTAGCACTTTTGAAGGTGATCACTCGAAACCGAATAGAACATGTACCTCCATAAGCTTGCAACTCAATCATTCTCCACCACTGAACACGAATACTAAGCACAAGTCAAAAGGTCTTTAAAGGGTTGTAACAGGGCTAAGCTAAGGGTATGGAATAGGATATTTTTAGAGTGACTAAGATGATGAAAATTCGATCTTTTGTTACAAAACAACTATCTAAACAAAAACTAACTACAAATTATCAACTACGAGGCAGCGATCTTCGCCTTTTATTCAACAACCAAAACTCATATTTTTGTACTTTTCTCAATGATTTTCTCACATTTTTCATAACCTTTTCCGCGATCCTTCTTTTTTTTTAACAACTAATCCTATGATCAAATTTTCATCACACGAGTTAAAAGGTTTAATGGTTAAGGGCTAATTGGGGTGAAACGAAAGGCTTAGGCTCAAAGTTGGCGACTAGGGAATAAATTTCGGGTAAGGGTAAGGAAATGGTGTAAAAGAAAAAGGTTTACCTAATGCCTTAATCATTCTCATGCTTGTATTTGGTCTATGGTCTCAAACGTATCAAAAGATGCAAGTTCTATAACACATGACTAATGGCCCACTCAACAAAGAAACATATATATATGCATAATGTATATAAGTGGCTCAAAACCTCACATGTAAAGGGTATGAAGTATGATGTGCAACAATTACAAGTTCCTTAGGTGAATTATTCCCAAATAACCACCCATTAAATATCCTTCATGCTATTAACTTGAACCCGACCATGACGAAAGACCAAATGGATCGTGCCATCCCTCGCTAACTTAGTACTTGTGCTTCTTAGATCGCTCCAAACAAAGACCTTTTTGAAAGTTTCCCCCATCCCCACACTTGAAGTCAACATTGTCCTCAATGTGTAGTGTTTAAATGAACGGGTCAAAATCGAAAAACGTTTTCTCCCCCATCCCCACACTTGAGGTATGCATTGTCCTCAATGTGCAAGAATAGGCTTTTTAAAACGCACAGGGGATGTGACACGGCTAACTTCCCCGAAATTTCACCCCGAAAAATAATATACAATTTACAATCCACTTATTTGCTAACTAAAATATCAAAAGTAAAAAGAAACGCATGCACCTGATTTTTCGTTCGTCATTTGCTCTTCATTCTTCAACAAAATGGTCGCCTCATGAACATGTTGTACCTACAAATCTCAATCCTTATGTAAAAGCATGCTTCTCACAGCCATCAAAACTTGTTAGCAATCTAGTTCTACCATTTTTATGAACATTTACCAAGCCATACGTTAATTTACTTTTGATTTGTGTGGAAAATAATGTACAACAATAAAAATCCTAACTCACTTTCGTAGGAATCACGGTTGCATTTAGCTTATGCAACAAGCCCTTTTAAACCTTCTGATAGCTTAGAAGGACGAGTAGGCCTCATGAGGGTTATATAGGGAACACACCCACAACGTTCATTTAACTAGGAAAGCAATAAAAACTATCTACTAAAGCTAAAAACAAGAATTACAACAACAACATAAAACATACCTCGCCTACCTCTGGTAACGCTCGCTTGGGTCTTTAGGCGGGTACGTGTTATATGGGAACCCGGTGAGAGATGACATCACCTCTTTCTAATTGTTGAGCGGACCCGATTCCCCTTCAGGTGGTGGTGGTATATGCGGTGGGAGGAAACTAGAGCCTGGCGCCTCGGGCCAATGAGGAGTTGGGTCGGAGGGACCTCGTGGTACGGGTAGATTTTGGAAATCAGTCCATGGCGAGTGCTTGCTATACGGCAAGCCGACCATCCACTCCCGTTGATGCCGTTCCTGATCATGAAGGGCCTTGGTATTAAGGATTGCTAATTGTTGATCCGTGCCCGTCGCCATCCGACGGCGATCCTCAAAAGCCTCTCGCTCCCTACGGAGACGATCCTGTTCATCCTCCCATGCTCTTCTTTGAGCATTCTCTGTAGCCCTTTGTTGCTCCATCAAATCCCATTAGGATTGTTGTTGGGCTTGGAACAACCGATGCTCCTCCCAAAACTGCTCACCCGATGGGCAGCTTCCTCATGCCAGTGAGTTTGATATTGTGCTTGGAAGCTTTCCTCCCACTGGTGCCTTTGCTTGTGGTACCCGCGGTTTTCCCCAGTGCCCGCGGATACATTATCATACACCCCTTGTTGTCCCTGGTTATAGTTAGTGTAATCCGGCCCGCACCGGGAGACAACAACCTGAGCCACCTCGTTTGAATTTCCCGATGTCCTCGGGCATACCTCTGTCTTGGTCCCCTCCGACCGACGGGCTCATCCTCATCCTCCGCATCAAACATCTCCTCCTCTCTCGCAGCCTCTTGAGCTGCACTAGGCTCCACAAACTGAAAGCTATGACCTTGGTCATCCTCCACGGTGTACTGATGGCCGAGCACCTTGACTTGGATCTTCCAATGCCGCTTTATGGAAGCAAAACAGATATGGTCAATTGCTTTGGGAACCCACAACGAGTTTGCCGGTAGCGCATTCTGCTGCAAAATCATAGCACTTATCAACCGAACGTATGGAATCGTCTTTCTTGTACAAGACTCCCTCGTATCCCAAGTGTTCATCATGACAATTTGTCGCCATGACAACTTTGGCGACCCAAATAAGAGGGAGTATAACACCCGACAATCCGGTACTTTCACTTTTCCGCGGTCCCCAAACCGCACCATAACATTCTCAAGAGAGATACCTTGTAGAATTCTCCCCTCCAATGATAGATCGCTTCTAGAATCCGACATACCTCCCGATCCTGGCAACAACGCTGTCAACATACCAGCGGGGTCGGGGGTGTTTGCCTTGTTATCCAAAAATTGATCGATGTTATAATAATAATAATCATCGACCCCCAAAGAATCAAATCGAGCAATAGAGTTCATATGCTCGAAAGACATCACCATTTGGTTCTTTCCGATATCCCCTACCAATTGCCAGGTGTGAGGAGGCACATCCTTATTCAAAAACTGTAAGGTTGACAACCACTCGCAGACCATAGCCAAATAAACCCGTGAGGTGATATCCTCACACCAATCCAAAACACGTTCCCATCCAAGCCTTTCGAACTTTTGGGCAATCCCAATTGCCGTAAACTCCTCCACGTTGGCCGATCTCTCTGGAATAATTCGCTCCGGAATTGAAGTAGTGATGTTCTCCGAAACCATTTTCCACTTCCACATCTTGGCCTCCAGCTTTTTATTATTATATCTTGACAAGGGTTGCTTCTTATTGTCATTCCATTGCGAAGCTGTTTGGCTATTTCTGAACTCTTCCCAATCCCAATCCTGTCGCTCCAACTAATCATCTCCTTCCTAAATGTTACTTAACTGCTCCCACTTCTTTTAAATGTAGCTTGAACCTGAACCGGCTCTTGAAGAGGACCCTTCACCAGAAGTCTTACTTCTCTTCCTTCCAAATATAGCTTTGATGTTGTTTAAGCAAGAAGAACTAGAAAAAGATGAAAAGCTTGAAGCTTGATGAACTTCTTCAAAAACCCGGAAATTCAAGCCCAGAAATCTTGCAAACTAGCAAGAATTACTGAAAACAAAGTTGAGGGTTTTGTTCCTCTCGAAAAAAGTACACACGATAGGCTCAAGAATCACTGGATTTGGTGGAAAATTGAAGGAGTTATTAAAGCTTGAAGGTTTAGGGTTCTTGAGAAGAAGATGAAGAAGATGGAGGATTTTGGTAAGAGAATGCAGAGATTTGGTGTTGTAATGAAGGTGTAGATTAGATAAGGTTCACATGGGTCGAGTTTGTGGTCAAAACAAGGCTCACGGGTTGCTGCAAACGGGTAAAAATACGAGTTCGGGTTGAAAAATTTCGTCAAAAACAAATCAGCGTCGGCTGACTAACCAGGCACCGTCGTCGACAACTCCCTAAACGTGGGTTTTCTCAATTTTTAACCTGACGCACTAACCCACTGCCTACGCACTTTTTAACCCAACGGACACTTTTAAAAAGCCCGTCGGCGACGGCCTGAAGCCCTATTGCCGACGGCTACCCCAAAACCCTTTTTTTGAAAAATATGAGTAAAAATACGCACTTTTTACAAAGGATACCTAGGCTAAATAAATTCCTAAAATTAATTAAAAATCTTTTTGTGGAAGTTTTCATTTTTTTAATTAAACTAACAACTTATCGTCTGACGATCCCACCACCCCCTAAATGATCGTGTATTGTCCCTAATACACATAAAGAAGTTTAAAAACATACCTCGTGTCTTCAAGACTCATTTGTAGTTTCCGGAACTTCGCACATCCACAAAAGTTATTAGATCAAGACGATAAGCACAAATAATTCTAAAACAACGCAATCAAACAATAAAGATACAAAACTCTACAAAATTTTGTTATCGTCCTCTTTCAGTCAACCTCATACACCGGAACGGTTGCCAAGAAACTCACCAATTCCTTGCCGTGTTCTACACCTTCGTTACCATCAAGAAACGGCTTTAGTCTGTGACCATTCACCATTTGTCGCGACCCATCCTTTGGATCCTCGATCGTAACATCACCCAATTCTCCGACCCGGGTGATCACATAGGGTCCTACCCATTTACTCCGGAGCTTCCCGGGGAAAAACTTAAGTTTCGAATTGTACAACCATACCTTTTGTCCCACCTCGAACTCCTTGTTCTTCAGCGTAGCATCGTGCGCTATTTTCATTCCATCCTTGTATTTGGATGCGCATTCATATGCCATTTCCCGTAGCTCCTCCAGCTCACAAAGGTTGAGCTTTCTCTCCTTACCTGCATCATCATATTTTATATTAACTTCTTTAATCGCCCACAATGATCGACGCACTAATTCAACCGGTAAATGGCAATTTTTACCCATAAACTAGCCGGTAAGTTGTAGTGCCAATGGGCGTCTTATGTGCCGTCCGGTAGGCCCATAAAGCATCGTTCAATTTAATTGACCAATCCTTACGGTCCGTCCGTACAGTCTTTTGCAAGATCCCCTTGATCTGCCGGTTTGACACCTCCACTTGCCCGCTGGTTTGCGGGTGATAGGGCGTAGCAATTCTATGGTCAATGCCATACCGTTTCAACAATTTGCCAAACCTAAAGTTTTTAAAATGAGATCCTCCATAACTTATGATGACCCGAGGAATCCCAAACCTTGAAAATATGTGGGATTGGACAAAACTACAGATAACGATATGGTCGTTTGTCTTGGTGGCTATTGCTTCGACCAATTTTGACACATAGTCAACAGCCACCAAGATGTACAAATTACCATAAGAATTGGGAAATGGGCCCTTAAAGTCAATTCCCCACACATCGAAGACATCAACGATGAGGATTGGTTGCATGGGCATCTCATCACTTTTCGAAATACCCCCTAATCTTTGACACTCAACACAATTCTTTGCAAACTCAAATGCATCTTTAAAGATAGTGGGCCAATAGAGGCCACTATTCAACACTTTATGACCCGTCTTTTGACCGCTAAAGTGGCCACCACATGCAAATGAGTGCATATGTCTCAACACGTTAGGAATATCTTCGTCAGCTACGCATTTCCGGATTCTCTGATCTGCACACTCTTTCCACAAATCCGGTTCCTCTAACCGGTAATACTTGATTTTAGACAAAAAGTGTTGTCTCCTCCGTCGATCCCAATGTTCTGGTAAGTCACCTGTAACAAGGTAGTTCACAATGTTAGCATCCCATGGCAACTTAGATAAACTCAAAATATGCTCATCCGGAAACAACTCATTGATCTCTATAGATGTAGGATCCTCTTCAAAAACCACCCGGGACAAGTGGTCGGCCACCACATTCTCACTTCCCTTTTTATCCCGGATTTCCAAGTCAAATTCCTGCAACAACAAAACCCAACGGATTAGTCTAGGCTTAGCATCCTTCTTTTCCCTAAGGTACCGTACGACACTATGATCCAAATAGATAATCACTTTACTACCCCAAATATAAGCCCTAAACTTATCCAATGTATATACTACCGCAAGTAGCTCTTTTTTGGTTGTCGTGTAATTCAATTGTGCGTCCGAAAGAGTCTTACTTGCGTAGTATACTACAACGGATTTCTTAGCAACCCTTTGCCCTAAAACAGCCCCAACTGCAAAATCGGGGCTTCATCCAACTTTTGTTTCAATATGTTAAAAGCCTCTCTACATTTTTCATTGAATTCAAATGGCACATCTTTTAATAAAAGGTTACATAATGGTTTCATAATGTCACTAAACCCCTTAATAAACCTCCTATAAAAACCCATGTGCCCCAGAAATGACCTAATGCCTTTAACACTCGTGGGGTAGGGTAAAGTCGAAATGACTTGAACTTTTGCGTGGTCTACCTCTATCCCACGACTCGACACCACGTGTCCCAACACTATCCCCTCTTGTACCATGAAACGGCTCTTCTCCCAACTCAAAACCAAATTAGTTTCAACACATCTTTTTAGCACCCTTTCAAGTTGGTCTAAACAAGTTTCAAAAGATGACCCAAAAATGGAGAAATCATCCATGAAGATCTCCAAAGACTCCCCCACCATATCCGAAAAGATACCCATCATACACCTTTGAAAGGTAGCAGGGGCGTTACATAATCCAAACGGAATTCTCCTAAATGAAAATGTGCCGTATGGACACGTAAAGGTAGTCTTTTGTTGATCTTCCGGATGAATAGCAATTTGATTGTATCCGGAATATCCATCCTAGAAACAATAAATTTTTTTCCGGCCAATTTCTCCACAATTTGATCAATGAATGGTAAGGGGAAATGATCTTTAGAAGTAGCGTTATTCAACTTCCTATAATATATACATATACGCCACCCGGTTACCGGCCGGGTAGCTACCTCCTCACCTGCGTCATTTTTGACGACTTGAATACCTGCCTTCTTGGGGACAGTTTGTGTAGGACTCACCCACTGGCTATCAGAGATGGGGTAAATGATACCCGCATCGAGCCACTTCAATGCCTCCTTCTTGACGACTTCCCGCATGTTTGGATTCAACCTCCTATGTGCATCACGGGTGGGTGTTATGGTGTCATCAGTGATGATCTTGTGCATCATTACCGAAGGACTAATACCCTTCAAATCTGCAATGGTCCATCCAATAGCTGTCCACCCCGACCCGCAGCAGAAAAGGTGACCGGGGCATGATTGGGTTTTCATCAAAGCTCATGACATTTATTATAAGGTTTCATATTTATTATTTCAATTTAAAAGAGTTCATACAATCATATCAAACAAATACAACATGTTCTATTCATCCTTCTAAACTTCATTATTTTTCTTCTAAGGCAATTTCCTATGTTTTCCTTGCTTCATCCTGTTCACCTGTATCATGTGTAAAAATGGTTTTTGGATCAACAAAAAGTTGGCGAGTGAACCTTGTTAGAAAACATTTATTATTTATTTCTGGTTGTATTTAATATGGAAAAAATTGTGCAATATTCATATATGAACAAACGTAAATAAACATACAATAACAACAATTAGCATACAATAACAAACCATTAGCATACGATATCAAACAACAACAAACAATAACCTACATTAACAAACCAACAGCATACAATCACAAACCATTAGCATACGATATCAAACAACGACAAACAATAACATACATTAACAAACCAACAACATACAATAACATATCAACTTGCATAAATATATAACATGAATGAAACTATGCGATCAAGGCTCAATCAAACGGAGCCGATCGTATTGCATGTACTGAAAATGATAAATGTCTGTGCGATCAAAGCTCAATCAAACGGAGCCGATCGTATTGCATGTACTTAAAATGTAAATGACTGTGCGATCAAGGCTCAATCAAACGGAGCCGATCGTATGTAGGCAACGCCAGGTTCACGCTCCTAATGAAATGGGGAACTGCTCAACGCTCATAATGTAATGGGGAGCGGCGGCCTATGAAATTTGCATGTACTGAAAATAATAAATTAAATCTAAACATTAACCACACAAACAGTTTACACAGGCTGGATACACATTTATTCATGATATGATGTATGCACAATGATTTAAATATAATAAATAGTAAGACACATGATACACCCCAAAAACGTGATTTAAACGGGGAATTTGTAGAGATTCACTCACAGTGGGTGCGTTCGGTGAATGATGATGAATGCGCACGAGTTTAGAGGATTGATCGACGAGGAATAACTAACCTAATTATTAATGAAAAAGTAAGGTAAATAAATGGATTTTATTAACAACTTTAATAGAAATTTTTTTTGGATATATTTGTGAGCTTTAAGCTGTTTTCTAACTTTAAAAATGTTATTTTTAAGTATTTTTAATTGATTTTTAAATAAAATAAATAAATAAAAATAATAAAAAAATGTTGACTTTTTGACCGTTGACTTGTTGACCGGTTTTATTGTGTAAGTGTATGCGCCGAGTGAGGCTCGAACCCGAGACCTCCCGTTCGCGTGCACGCAGCTCTACCAACTGAGCTACGTGTCTAACCCGAAATAATTATGTTTTTAATTATATTTATATGCTAACTCAGTTTATTCAAAATTCTTTTATTTTCAAAAATGTTTTAAATCATCGGACCGGTGTCGTCAACAGGTCTCGAACCCGAGACCTGTGACTTAATGTTACACACAGTCCACCGCTGGACTGTGTGTCTAACTTGGTTAAAATACAGATTTTTATTATACTTAACATCTAACGGAGTTAACCCGGTTCAGTTAAATAAAAAAAAGACATTTTATTACTGCGAAGATGCGTGTGTCAAGAATCGAACTCCGGACGTGTACGTATTTGTTTGCACACAGTCCACCGCTGGACTGTGTGTCTAACCCGTTAATAAAACTGATTTTAATTAATCTTATAACATAACTGAACTCGTCTTCTTCGTTCAAAACACAGACATCGGTTAAAGCAACTGTCACTTGATTAATTCAGTTAATGAACAAGATGAACAATTGAAAAGTATTGAACCGAAGAGTTTGGGGAAAGAAAGTACCGAACAGATCGTCTTCTTCAGAAAATCCGACGAAGCTCGTCGGCTCTGTTTTGGGACCTTCGGCTGTTAGAATCAATTAACAGTTCGGAGGGATTAGATGTGAAATTGAACTAATGAGTAATGATTATCAGTATGTTTGAATGATCATACCGGTTAACAGCGAGTTTCCGAAAAATCCAGAAGTTTTCCGGTGAAAACAGAAAGTCCAGCAATGTCGTCTGTGGTTGATTCTGAGCGATGGATTAATGTTAGTAAGGTTCTATCAATTGATTGAAACAGTAAAGTCGAGGTATTTTACCGTTTTGAGGTGAGTCTCGGTTTGCCGGCGACTTGCAGAGAATTCCGGCGATGATCAGAAAGTAATTCCGACGACCAGAAAATAGAATAAACACGAAATTAGAAGCTCTGGGAATGAAATTGAATCGCGAGATGAGTGTTTTGTTGAAGTAATTCCAGAATGAATGTTTTCGGTTATAAAAACCAAACATCACCTGAATTCAAATTCATTAACGACTGAATTGATTTAAGATGTTGGTTTTATCGGTTATGATCAAGATTCCGCGAGCACTCAAACGTCTTGGTCGGTTTGAAATCTGATATCGGTTTCAGTTGGCGCAACAGGTTGATTCTCAGTTGAACATATGATTTAATTGCTTCCCAGAACTCACAAAAATATCAAGTGGCGGAGTGGTTATAAATGTGTGAGTTAAGTCTTTGCTGACTCTCGGCTGACCCGGGTTCGAGTCCCGGCTTCAGTATATTATTTTTAATTCACTATTTTTAATACATTTTCAAAAATAAATTTTATATTCTAATATACTTATTAATTATGTATCGTTTAAAATTAATTTGGGCATTAAATACGCAACAAAATTTTTAACTGGTTGTTCGGTTAATAAACGAAGTGGGTTTGGTAAATCCGGTTTTTGGCGGATGTTACAATATCCCCTACTTTTAGAAATTTCGTCCCGAAATTTAAGTAGTGGCATATTTGTCTAAAAAGGATGGTGTTTTAATTTGACAATTACATACTTAGAAGAGAGTAAGAGTTTAAATTTTGTTTGAGGCGGTAACGTTCCTTATAAGGGTTGAGTACCCTGCTACAGGAATCGCTTTTTGTTGCCTAATGTGTATGAATACGGAACATAGATACACAGAGTTGATTGACTAAGTATGATGTTATGCATATGAGTTTGGGTACGTTGGAAAGATTAGGTTATATCCTAAAACATAACTTTTACTACTAAAACCTACATGTAACTTCTCATAACCGCCTGACAATGCCTCTGATCCTTTGGCAAGAATACTTATATATAGGAAGTACCAGCGGCGTATCCACCATATTCTTGTCAAATTTTCATTGGTTTTATCAGTAAGTTATGATTGGTTCTATGATGTGACTCTAGAACATAAATAAACACAACAACCAGGTCTGAGTCCTAATTCTGATAGCATACATGTTTGAATGGTGACACAATCCAATCCCTTTAAATGATGAGATGATATGAATGCTAAATCAGTGAGTATAACACAAACTTCAATCAAGACAAAACTAAATCCTACATGGAACTTCTCATAACCGCCGGATAATGCCTCTGATCCTTTGACAAGAATACTTATATATAGGAAGTACCAGCGGCGTATCCACCATATTCTCGTCAAATTTTCATTGGTTTTATCGGTAAGTTATGATTAGTCCTATGTGACTCTAAAACATAAACAAACACAACAACCAAAGCTTGAGTCCTTGAATGATGACAATACTTCTCTCGTTTGTTATGATGGAGAGGTTAGTCTATGTAGAAAATGGAACACAATCCAATTTCTTTAAATGATGAGTTGAAATGAATGTTAAATCAGTGAGTGTAAAACAAATTTCAACCAAAACATTACTAAATCCTACATGGAACTTCTCATAACCGCCTGATAATGCCTCTGATCCTTTGACAAGAATACTTATATATAGGAAGTACCAGCAGCGTATCCACCATATTCTCGTCAAATTTTCATTGGTTTTATCAGTAAGCTATGATTAGTCCTATGTGACTCTAAAACATAAATAAACACAACAAACAATGCCTGAGTCATAATCCTGATAGTATACATGTTTGAATGATGACAGTTCCTCTCTCGTTTGTTGTGATGGAGAGGTTAGTCTATGTAGAAGTGAGACACAGCCCAACTTCTTTAAATAATGAGATTGAAATACATTGAGATGTATGATGGTATGAATGTTGAATCAATGAGTATAAAACAAAACTGAAATAATAATTTGCATTAAAATCCTTGGATAAATTTCCAATTTAAAATTGAGACACCTGAGAATTGAGATAACATAAAGAAAACATAAAACTAAGCGGTTGGACTAGAATCTTGATTGTTGGTGAAGGGGACTAGTTGGGTGGTTTCGTTTGGGCCGTCATTATCTTCAACAGGATTGGTGTTGATGTTGAAAACTCTTCCTCTTGCTGGTGGCCTAGTGGTTGGGTTTTCTTGATTTGCTTGGTTAACTGGGTTTGCTTGAGCTTGGGCGTTTATGATGTTAACCAATTGAGGGCACGTGTTTCTAAAGTGGGTAGGGTCGCCACAATTGAAACAAGCTCGAACATATGGGAACATGGGGTATTGGGGTTGTTGATATGTTTGGATCATGTTTTGAGTAGGGGGTGAGGTTTGGTTTTGAGAGGTGCGGCAAACTTTGCTCAAATGACCATAGCGTCCACAATTCGCACATAGTCGACAAAGTACAGTAGATGGATGGTGATAAAAACAGGTGTTACATCGAGGGTGAGGTCCAAGGTAAGGTTTCTTATTTGGGTAGGTTGAGTTGGGTGCTACTTGAGTGATTGGGATAGCTTGGAGGGGTACGGCTTGTAAGGCTGGTTGGTTGCGTTGGGTGACAGCGAAAAGTTGCTCGTCTCGTTTTCTCTTAGAAATGGGTTGAGAAAGGGATTCGGTTTGGGTGTAGTTGGAGGTTTCATTCGATGCTTTATCCTTCTTCTTCTCCTCCTTGAAGTCTTTGTTCCGGATTCGGTTCTCGGTGAGCTCTGTAGCTAACTCCATTGCTGCTTCCAAGGTTGCAGGTGTGGTACTTATTACAGAGTCTTGAATCTTTGAAGGAAGACCTTGAATGTAGTGCTCGATCAAACGATAGTGGGGAGTGAACAAGTTGGGAACCATTTGATTTAACTCGAGGAATCTCTTGTTGTATGTAGTGTGGTCGCCTTCCTATTGTTTCAACGAATAGAACTCATCCTCTAATTTCTTGATTTCGCTCCTTGGGCAAAACCGTCTTGTCATGATTTCTTTCAATTCTTCCCAAGTCAAAGTCATAGTATTTTCAACACCCCGTTTGGCCTTCTCTGTATTCCACCAAGTAAGTGCTATTCCAAATAAACGACCAATAGCATATCGCACTTTGCGATCATCGGGGCAATCGCAAATTAGAAAAATGTTTTCCATTTCTTTAAACCAATAGAGAAGAGCGGTGACACCTTCAGTCCCTTCGTATTTTGTAGGGTCGCAGGATTTGAAATGCTTGTAAGTGCATTTAGTGGTATTTGGGGGAGGGTTAACAACATTTTGAACTTCTTGATTGACGGAATTAACGGTAAGGGCTTGTTGGACTTGAATTACAATGTTGGGTATTACGGTAGCCATTTGTTGAGCGATTAGGGCAGCCATGCGCTCGCGGGCTTTTCCTGATCTCATCTTCCTACGAGCGAGGTTAGAAGACATCTACAAAGAATACATATCAAGAGTATGAGTTGGATGCTTTTGGGATCATGTGTCGTATTTAGGAATGAACATTCATAAAATAAACATAGCAAAATAAATCTACTACATCCATAGGATGTCTTGGGCTTTGCTCGTAATTGGGCCTTGCATGCCGCCATACTTCACCTTCGTAATCATGTGGGCCCCCATGAATACCGGGTTTTTCATATGGTTCGCATGTGTTTGCCTGGTTACGTACACTAAAACCCGGAGAAAATCGAGAAATATGTATGTAACGTATGATATTCGGAATGTATCCAGGTGTGGACACGGTGACACCTCAAAGTGGGGTTAGTTCGAACGACGTTTGGTGTGGCATGCTTTGGCCTAATAGGTCCTTCGTACTCTCATCGTTAGTCCCCAGGTAGGCAAACTGGTCCGTTATATTGGATTTATAAAATGCCAACCTAGACAGGACGTTCCGACTACCGGTACTTGTACCCTTACAGTTACTACATGCCCGTCGCAGAACTCACTTTGATGAGATTTGAAAAATGAAAAATGCGACAAAATCTTGAACAACGGAAGTATGAAGATGATTTGAATATGTGATCATTGAAATATGTATGATGAATATGTATGTTTGACTGCAGGTATAATTCACTATGTATCACAAAATGTAACATTGGAAATGTTTGCATGCATTTGTGTATGTAATAAATATGAAACAAATAAATATCATAAGTTTGCATGTAACCACATAGACAATTAACATCTAGTCAACTATAGTATAGGCTCTAAGGGTCTAATAACCTATCCTATATCCCTATAGTCAAAAGCTCCGATACCAATCTGTCACACCCCGACCCGCAACAGAAAAGGTGACCGGGGCATGATTGGGTTTTCATCAAAGCTCATGACATTTATTATAAGGTTTCATATTTATTATTTCAATTTAAAAGAGTTCCATACAATCATATCAAACAAATACAACATGTTCTATTCATCCTTCTAAACTTCATTATTTTTCTTCTAAGGCAATTTCCTATGTTTTCCTTGCTTCATCCTGTTCACATGTATCATGTGTAAAAATGGTTTTTGGATCAACAAAAAGTTGGCGAGTGAACCTTGTTAGAAAACATTTATTATTTATTTCTGGTTGTATTTAATATGGAAAAAATTGTGCAATATTCATATATGAACAAACGTAAATAAACATACAATAACAACAATTAGCATACAATAACAAACCATTAGCATACGATATCAAACAACAACAAACAATAACCTACATTAACAAACCAACAGCATACAATCACAAACCATTAGCATACGATATCAAACAACGACAAACAATAACATACATTAACAAACCAACAGCATACAATAACATATCAACTTGCATAAATATATAACATGAATGAAACTATGCGATCAAGGCTCAATCAAACGGAGCCGATCGTATTGCATGTACTGAAAATGATAAATGTCTGTGCGATCAAGGCTCAATCAAACGGAGCCGATCGTATTGCATGTACTGAAAATGTAAATGACTGTGCGATCAAGGCTCAATCAAACGGAGCCGATCGTATGTAGGCAACGCCAGGTTCACGCTCCTAATGAAATGGGGAACTGCTCAACGCTCATAATGTAATGGGGAGCGGCGGCCTATGAAATTTGCATGTACTGAAAATAATAAATTAAATCTAAACATTAATCACACAAACAGTTTACACAGGCTGGATACACATTTATTCATGATATGATGTATGCACAATGATTTAAATATAATAAATAGTAAGACACATGATACACCCAAAAAACGTGATTTAAACGGGGAATTTGTAGAGATTCACTCACAGTGGGTGCGTTCGGTGAATGATGATGAATGCGCACGAGTTTAGAGGATTGATCGACGAGGAATAACTAACCTAATTATTAATGAAAAAGTAGGGTAAATAAATGGATTTTATTAACAACTTTAATAAAAAAAATTTTTGGATATATTTTTGTGAGCTTTAGGCTGTTTTCTAACTTTAAAATGTTATTTTTAAGTATTTTTAATTGATTTTTAAATAAAATAAATAAATAAAAATAATAAAAAAATGTTGACTTTTTGACCGTTGACTTGTTGACCGGTTTTATTGTGTAAGTGTATGCGCCGGGTGAGGCTCGAACCCGAGACCTCCCGTTCGCGTGCACGCAGCTCTACCAACTGAGCTACGTGTCTAACCCGAAATAATTATGTTTTTAATTATATTTATATACTAACTCAGTTTATTCAAAATTCTTTTATTTTCAAAAATGTTTTAAATCATCGGACCGGTGTCGTCAACAGGTCTCGAACCCGAGACCTGTGACTTAATGTTACACACAGTCCACCGCTGGACTGTGTGTCTAACTTGGTTAAAATACAGATTTTTATTATACTTAACATCTAACGGAGTTAACCCGGTTCAGTTAAATAAAAAAAAGACATTTTATTACTGCGAAGATGCGTGTGTCAAGAATCAAACTCGGGACGTGTACGTATTTGTTTGCACACAGTCCACCGCTGGACTATGTGTCTAACCCGTTAATAAAACTGATTTTAATTAATCTTATAACATAACTGAACTCGTCTTCTTCGTTCAAAACACAGACATCAGTCAAAGCAACTGTCACTTGATTAATTCAGTTAATGAACAAGATCAAAGCAACGGTCGACCCAATATCACCGTAGGTTGTTTAGTTGGGTCCATGGCCACATAATCAAGTACCAAAAAGTCCACCGGATAATAAAAGTCCTCGACTTTCACTATCACATCAGAGACGATCCAACGGGGTAATTTAGGAGACAAGTCGGCTAACATGCTTGAAGGGGACCAAAATCGTATTGGTCATATAAACTAGCCGGTAGGATGCTCACGCTAGCCCCAAGATCAAGGAGCACCCGGTTGATTTTAAAATCGCCCACTTGGACCGAGATAATGGGTGCGCCAGGATCTTGAAGCTTAGGTGGAAGTGCACCCGAAAGGATCAAACTCACATTTTCGGTTAAATCTAAGTTCTTTGGAAATTTATGAGTTCGTTTTTTAGTGCACAATTCTTTTAGGTACTTAGCATAAGACGGAACTTGTTTGATTGCATCCAAAAGAGGTAAATTAATTTTTACTAGTTTAAAAACTTCTAACAACTCTTCTTGTTGTGGACCTCTTTTGTTTACAATCTTTTAATTGGTCCCTTCAATGCTTGGGGTAAGGGGCGGTATTACCCACCACACCCTTTTCCTTAGCAATGGGGATGGATGCAGTCACAACGGGTGTTCTTTCATCATTTTTAGCAACTTTTTCATTTTGACCCGTTTGACCATCATCACTCTCTTCATCACTTACGTCTTCCACCACCCCTTTAACAAACTGAGATGGTGGGGTTTTGACACCATTATCAACAACTCGACCACTACGTAAAGATATTTTATTAATGGGTACCTCTCATGTGATCTTGCCGGATGAACCTTGATGTTTCGGATTTACCGTGGTGTCACCTGGAAGTCTTCCTCCGCTTCCCCTCATTTGAGCCATTTCTTCCACTAGTTGGCCCACTTGCTTCGCTAATGCTTCATGTGATTTGTCTCTGATTTCATAATCTTTCTTCGAATCTTGCATCATTGATAGCATTGCGTCCATCTTGGCATTCAAATCACTACCACCCCCACTTTGATTTCCCGAACCGCTTCCACCGCTACCTTGGTTGTTGTAATTCCGTCGGTACCCTCCTTGATAATTATTATTGTCACGTCCTTAGCACCCTTGATTGTAATTACGTTGATAACCTCCTTGGTTACCCCCTTGACGGTTTTGGTAGGAAGCTCCACCTTGGTTACCCGCATGAAAATTCGGGTTCAATTGGTTCTCGGCGTTCCCATAATTGAAGTTAGGATGATTTCTCAGACCGGGATGATAAGTATTTGAATTCATGTCGTTATTCTTGCGATCACCAAACACTTGATTTACTTCCTCGACGTCTTCGGCTTTTCCCATTTGACACTCACTGGTACGATGATCAAGTTCCCCACACCCATCGCAACCCGCGAACTGCACCGCATTCACATCTCTCTTTTTCATGCGTGCTAGTTCCCGCTCCAAGGTAGAAATCCGATCCTTAGAACTAGAATCGAGAACAGGGAGTGATCGAGAAATAGGATGTTTCTTAGCCCGATCGGTCGACTCTTTGGCCTTTGATCTCTTTGCCATTCTTTCGAGGAATTCCCAATCATCATCCTCATGATTGCTTAGTAGCGTCCCATTACTCGTTGACTCAAGGTGATTCCACGTTTCTCCATCGAAACCTCTCACAAAACACTTAACCAATTCCCATTTCTCGTTTTGATGATGAGGACACTTTCGGATCAATTCTTTATACCTCATGAACGCTTCATGTAACGGTTCACTCGAGAGTTGTTTAAACGCTCTAATCTCATCACGTGCATCATCAGTCTTTGCCATCAAGTAATACTCGTCAAGGAAAGCTTGTTGCATCTCCACCCAAGTGTGAATGCTATTAGTGGGCAATGTCAAGAACCACTGCTTAACCTTGTCCTTTAATGAGAATTGGAAAAGACGCAGACGAACCTCATCTTGGGTGAAATGACCACCCCCAATAGTGCTACAAATAGCCGAGAACTCCGCTAGATGTGTGTATGGCTCGTCATTCGATCGTCCATTGAAGTGAGGAAGGATGTTAATGTAGTTTGGTTTGCAATCGATGGCTACTCTTCCTCGTGGTGGTGGTACAATCGGAGAATCATTCTCTGAATCATGGGCCGAAATCAGCCGTCGACTCCTTGTGGCGGTTGACGTCGATCATTGTTACGATTATACCTTGGTGGACCATCCACCTCTTGATTCACCGGTGGTCCACGATTCACCCGACGATTCGGGTTTTGATGTGCCATACCCATAAAATTAGGAACCCGTGCATTATTGTTGTTACAAATATTATTTGGATTCCCTCGATTGTTGTTCCGGGGTTGGCAGTTGTTTTGGTAACCGACACCTTGGTTGTACTCACCATCATACTCATTCCCATAACCATACCCATCGTCCCACTCATCATTCCCGTGGTTGATGTTGGCATTTTGATACTCATCTTCATGGTTGAAACCCCTATCGTTGTAGAAATTCTCATCATTTTCATTCTCCCCGAAATCATCATTCTCCTCATCTTCCGATTGCCATGTGTTTATGCTAAACCGATCCGGTGACCGGTAACTTGGAACACTAAATCTAGCATCATCCGGAATGTTGTTCCTTAACTCGTCGTAATTCGGTTCATATTGATTCGCATTGTTTGGGTCTACCCGTTTGAATTCAGGTTGATTAAAATTTTGCTCAGGACCTAAGTTTTGGTTGCGGTTATGGTCATTAAGGTTGGGTAGAGGGTTTTGGTTTTGAGGTTCAATTTGTCGAAGTGGGTTAGCCGGTGGGCGGTTGTTGTTGCCCCCTGAGCGATTGTTACGGTTTTGAGGGTTTGCGTTTAGTTGGTCCATTCGAACGGTTCCAACAGACGGTGTGGATGGTGAGGTTTGGGTGTTTTAGTTAGGAACAAGTGTTGCCTCTAACCGGCTTGCTAAATTCCTTCTTGCCACTCGCTCAATTTCCGGTTCGTAAACTAGTGGTGATGTTCGCCCGGAATTCCGTGTACGCATGCACTACCTGTAACCTGCACAAGTAACACACCCCGCGTAACACAAAAGCAAATAAACTGAAAGAAGTAAGCAATTAAACAGATAATCACGAAATCAAACAAAAAATCCAAACGCAAAGCGCACTAACTCCCCGGCAACGGAGCCAAAATTTGATCGGAGTGTCGCGCCCTGGTCAAAGATAATACTTATATGCCCGAATTACCCTTAACAAATGCGTTAGTGGTAGCAAGGGGTCGATCCACGAAGAGTATGTGGTTCACGTATGGATTAATTTGATTATGAAGTTGTCACGTTTATGAAGCTTGCTATTTTGATTAATTTAATTTGTTGGTTGGAAAAAGTGTCGGAGTTCACCGACAATGTTTATGAATGTGATTAAGTATTACGATTTTTCAAACACAAGTAAACGCAATTTCAAATGATGATTTGAACAGTAATGAGAAAAGGGTTCACACCTGATGTGTGCTATAAATGATATATATTATTATATAATATTCCAATACTTTTGAGTAGTTTTGGATTAGTTTTTATTAAATTCTACTCGTAACAGGTTCATATGTGATGTTTGATGATTTAAAGAGAAAACAAGCTAAACCGATTTGAAAACGATCACATTTTGTATTATTTGTATATGTTATTATTTATATTTATATACATTAATATATATTTTTTTGTTTTAATTGAGTTAGATATAATTAATTAAATTAGACTGATTAAAAAAAGAAAAAGAAAAAAAAGCAAATAAAGAAATATAAAAAGTCATATAATTCTCGTTGGATTTTGTGTGAAAAAAAATAATAAATGGTCATTTAATTTGAATTAAGGAACAATTATTTGAGTTTTTCTTTTCTTTCGTTGCAGTAATATTCCAAGAGTATATTAAATTGACAAAGTATGGGCTGCAATAGATTGAATGAGTCCAGTTGGGCACATAAAGAAAATTTGGGACGCATGGAACTAATAGAAGAGAAAGATATCTTGCAAGAAAAGTGAACTAAAAATGGGATGGGGCATCAATTCGGAAAAAGAGCTGGATGGCAATTAATTATTGAGAGTGGAACAACACAACATACAAGACATTGGGCTTGGCCTATTGCATATTGACTAACAGCCCAGTTTCGGTAAAAGAAAAATTAGGCCATCATATGATATTAAAAGGGGGAAAAAAAGAGGCAACGGACGGCACAGGAGAAAAAAGGGGCAGAATTCTGAACTGGAGAAGAAAACATAAAGAGTGAAGAAAGCTTGTCTTCTAAGATTTAGCGTAACGGTTTATAGCTTGGTCGGTTAGACTTGTTTATTTTAATTCGTTTCACTAAACTTGAATTATTAGACAATGTTTTGTGAATATATTTGCTTTAAATTTATTTGTGTTTCGTTCTTGAACATGAGTAGCTAAACATTTATGCTACCTAGGTCGTATTGATGAATATTTTGTGACTTATAATTTTCGGTTTTTGGATAATATAATTTTTGGCTTAATTTTTTGGTAAAATATCTTTGTGTTGTTGACGATGATGCGTATAAATGCTTTTAGTAATGGGTTTGCATGGCTGTTGCTTTGCGTGTTCTCTAGATTGTTACTTTAGTAGTTTCAAATATAGAGTTTCACTGATTTTTCATAGACTTTGTGTTAGTGGTATAATCTAGAGGTGTCTTGTCTTAGATAACCCTATAAGCAACCTTGTGAGTCATTGAAATTAGTGTTTTGCCACTCTTGAGACCGAGAGGAGATAGAGTGTCAGTTTGTCTAGTTCTTAGGTTTTGGGTAAAGGTGAGACCGGGAGGTAAACCTAGCTTGATTTCCTTAGTTTCCTAGCAAACTTGAGTTATTATCAACAACCATAGATTACCCCTTCATACTTTAGGGTGTGTTGTGATTAGCGAGACCGAGAGGTGAGCGAGTCATTTGGGTAACTTAGCATTCCCTAGTGAGGTGAGACCGGGAGGTGATCCGAACTAGTAATCGTTACACACCCATCTTAGGATTGTCCGAGAGGTGTTAGTAAGACCGGGAGGTGATCTAGCAGTCTTTAGGGTTTTCTTGATTTAGTCGTACTTTTAGGAACCCGTTAGCCATTCCATTATCCAATTCCGAGAGTTGTGATGTACGAGTAGGATTCTAGACCTAGGTAGTTGTTTTCTCCTAGCATCGAGTTTTTCTCCAGTTTCCTGAGTCTTCTGCTCTGTTTTGTCTGAGTTTATTTATTTGCTTTATTTAGTGATTAGTTAAAACCAATTTTTCAAACAAACAAATTATTAGGCTAGGGCTCGATAGAGGTTTAGTATCGAGAGTCGCTAGATTGAGTCCACGGTTTAATAACTCGGAGTTACTTGTATTACTACTTACGACAGGACCATCCCACCCACCTTAATCAACACCATTGCCCATTCGGTCCAGTTCCATGGTCTTCGAGACGAGGACCCGCATGCTCATCTGACTAGATTCGGTAGGGTCTGTAGTACTTTCCGCCTTACGGGCATCTCTGAGGAGGCCATTCATCTTCGTTTGTTCCCATTCTCACTCACTGATCAGGCCGCTATTTGGTTGGATTCCCTCCCATCTGGAACCATTACCACTTGGACTGACCTTCAGTCTAAATTCCTACAGAAATACTTCCCACATGCTAAGACCGCTCGTCTTAGAAATCTCATCTACGCATTCACTGAGCATGCCAGGGGAGTCCTTTTTCGAGACTTGGGACAGGCTTAAGTTGCTTCTGAACAAGTCCCCACACCATGGTCTTGAGCTTTGGAGAGTTGTGGAGAAATTCTATAACGGAGTTTCTGAAGCGACTAAGAGATTGCTTGACTCCACAGCAGGCGGCAACATGATGAAGACCAAGACCGCTGCTGAGTGCCTTGAGATGATGGAGGACCTGGCCACCAGTACATACACCTAGCCTGGCTCTGGGGGCGTTACTGCTGCCCCTAAGGGTATTCACACGGTAGATGCTAGCGTATCTTTAGCCGCCCAGGTAGAGTCCTTGACAAAGATGGTCAAGGACATTCAGGTTAAGATGACTTCTAAGTGTGAGGTTTGTAGAGGTAGACATGAGACGATAGATTGCCCGGTAGGATCTGAGGAGGAGTTGAGTTTTGTCCAAAACCAGGGACGAGGCCAGGGTTACAACTCTGGATGGCAGCCATGCCAACCCTCAAACTGGCGAGGCGGGAACCCCCCTGGATTCCAACCACGCCAGAGTCTCTTTCAGACCCCTGCTGATGGACAGAGTAGTGGAGAGTCTAAGTCTGAGCTGACTGAGTTTCTAAAGAGGAATGAGGAGAGCCAGAGTAGGACGGATAAACTCCTAGAGTCGATAATGATGCAGGGTGAGGCTAGACATCAGGAGCAGGTAAAGAAAAATCAGGAGTTTGAGCTCATATTTAGGAATCATGGGTCCACCATACAGAGTCTAGAGAGGACCGTAGGAGAGATGGCTAATAGGATGACTGAGAGGCCCATAGGTTCATTCCCTAGTAGCACCCAAACTAACCCAAACGCCACTGCAAAGGCAGTGACTACTAGGAGTGGTAGAGGGGTAAAAGTTGTGAAACCGGTCGATGACGTCGAGGAACCGGTTGATGAGGAAATTGAGATGGAGACTCCTGCTGGCGATGTGCACCCTAGGCTACGCCCAGCAAGTACAGCACACTCCAGCGAGTCTTCGGGAGAGAAAAAGAAGGAAAACGAGCCACTTAGAGTTTATAAACCCATAGCTCCTTACCCTGGTAGGCTTTTAGCTAAGAGCGATTCTGAGCAGTATTCGCGGTTCTTGGAGATGCTGAAAAAGCTCCATGTGAACCTTCCTTTCATCGAGGCTCTGGCTAAAATGCCTAAGTATGCCAAGTTCCTAAAGGATCTTCTCACGAACAAGAAGAAACTTGAGGAGCTGTCTACTGTCACTCTTAGTGAGGAGTGTTCTGCAGTCGTGCAGAACAAGCTTCCTAAGAAGATGACTGATCTAGGGAGTTTCACCATTCCATGTTTGATCGGAGACCTTACTGTCAGCCATGCGCTGGCCGACCTGGGAGCTAGCATTAACCTTATGCCTTACTCCATTTTTGCTAAGCTCAATCTAGGCGAGCCATCTCCTACGCGCATGAGTCTTCAGCTCGCAGATCGATCTGTGAAGTTCCCACGTGGCATCGTGGAGAATATGCTTGTCAAGGTTGACAAGTTCGTCTTTCCAGTGGATTTTGTCATTCTTGACATGGAAGAGGATTCTAAAGTTCCACTTATCCTTGGTCGTCCATTCCTTGCCACTGCCCGAGCCGTCATTGATGTTCTTGACGGTAAGCTTACTCTCCGCGTCGACGATGACACGGTCACTTTTGACATCCAGCATTCGATGAAGCACACCCCGCATCA
Organism: Scalesia atractyloides; assembly: GCA_947069175.1. NCBI lineage: Eukaryota > Viridiplantae > Streptophyta > Magnoliopsida > Asterales > Asteraceae > Scalesia > Scalesia atractyloides. The sequence goes on from CAMTDV010001633.1 coordinate 25,525,386, forward strand.
TGATGATACTCTTTACTTTATAGACACTCTTATGTCACATATGGGTAGTTTTTTCGGTGAGGTTTGCGGTAGAGAGTCGGTAGAGACCCAGATGTTGGGGGTAGATGTCGAGGGCATCGAGTTGACCGAGTTTGACCTAGAGCAGGATTCACCATTACCATCTAGTGAGCCATCTATAGGATCCAAGTGTTCTAAGGTTTCTGAGGTGTTCGAAGTGTTAGAGAGAGAGACTTCTGAGGAGAAACCATCAGTAGAGATACCCCCGCTCCTGGAGCTGAAGGAACTGCCATCTCACTTAGAGTATGCATTCCTTGGCGAGGGATCTCAGTTGCCTGTCATTATTTCATTGAGTTTGACGGAGGAGGAGAAGGAGAGACTGATGGTTGTTTTGAGGGCGCGCATGCATGCTATTGCCTGGAAGTTAGTAGATATCAATGGTATTAACCCTTCCTTTTGCACCCACAAAATTCTGATTGGGGAGTATAGACCGGTGGTAAAGCCGCAGAGGAGGCTGAACCCCAATATGCAGGATGTGGTGAAGAAGGAGGTGTTGAAGTTACTCGACGCTGGCTTGATTTACCCGATCTCTGATTCTGCATCGGTCAGCCCTGTCCAGGTAGTTCCCAAGAAGGGGGGAATGACCGTGGTGGTGAACAAGAAGGATGAATTGATACCCACCAGGACAGTCACCGGATGGAGAGTTTGCATCGACTACCGCAGACTTAATGATGCCACCCGCAAGGATCATTTTCCCTTGCCGTTTATTGATCAGATGCTTGAGCGACTATCAGGGCAGCAGTTCTTTTGCTTTCTTGACGGTTTTTCTGGTTATTTCCAGATCCCTATCGCACCAGAGGATCAGGAGAAAACCACCTTTACATGCCCCTACGGCACCTTTGCGTACCAACGCATGCCGTTTGGACTATGTAATGCTCCGGCTACTTTCCAGCGTTGCATGATGGTCATCTTTCACGAGCTTATCGAGGACTCCATGGAGGTTTTCATGGATGACTTTTCTGTTTTTGGGAGTTCCTTTGATTTGTGTCTGCGTAATCTAGATCGAGTGCTAGCTCGTTGTGAGGAGACGAACCTGATGCTTAATTGGGAGAAGTTTCATTTTATGGTTCATGAGGGGATTGTGTTAGGTCACAAGATTTCACATGCGGGGCTTGAGGTGGATCAGGCCAAGGTTGATACGATTTCCAAGCTTCCACCGCCTACTGCTGTGAAATCTATTAGGAGCTTCTTAGGTCACGCAGGATTATATCGCCGGTTTATTCGTGACTTCTCTAAGATAGCTAGACCTATGACCCAGCTGTTGGAGAAGGATAGGCCATTCGTTTTTGATGCCGAGTGCACTAGGGCCTTTGAATTGTTGAAGGAGAGGCTTGTTACTGCTCCCGTTCTTGTGACTCCCGATTGGAGCCTTCCTTTTGAGGTTATGTGCGACATGAGTGATTCTGCCGTTGGAGCCGTGTTAGGGTAGCGTAGGGAGAAGCATTTTCATCCCATCTGTTACGCTAGCAAGACCCTAAACGACGCTCAGGAGAATTACACCACGACTGAGAAGGAATTGTTAGCGGTCGTGTTCGCATGTGACAAGTTTCGGTCCTACTTAATGCTTTCTAAGACCGTTGTTTTTACCGACCACGCAGCACTGAGGCACTTGTTCGCGAAGAAGGACGCGAAACCCAGGTTGATTAGGTGGATTCTCTTGCTCCAGGAGTTTGACATAGAGATTAAGGATAAGAAGGGGGCAGAGAATGTGGCTGCTGACCACCTATCTAGGCTAGAGAGTTCGGAGAGTGCGGGACCTAGAGTGGAGACGATAAGGGATTCATTTCTCCATGAGACGTTGATGTATGTGAGGGCCCAGGAGGAGGGCTATCCCTGGTTCGCAGATTTTGTGAACTACTATCCACAGGAGAGCTTCCACACGAGATGCCATACCAGCAAAAGAAGAAATTCTTTGTTGATCTTAAGTTCTATATTTGGGAGGATCCTTACTTATTTAGGATAGGTGCGGATCAGATGGTTAGGAGGTGTGTGACTGCACCTGAGACTCGTAGTATTCTTGAGCACTGTCATTCTGGGCCGGCTGGTGCGTATACTGCTAAGCGGGTGTTTGATTCGGGATTCTATTGGCCCACCATTTCTAGAGAGGCACACGAGTTTGTTCAGAGCTGTGATGCTTGCAAGAGAGCTGGCAATATCTCATCCCGGAATGAGATGCCACAAAACCCCTTCCAGGTGGTTGAGATTTTCGATATCTGGGGCATCGATTTCATGGGACCCTTTCCCATGTCACGTGGGAGTCGTTACATCCTTGTAGCTATCGATTATGTGTCTAAGTGGGTAGAGGCGAAAGCCTTGGCCACTAATAGTGCTAGGGTTGTAGTGAAGTTTCTGAGAGAGTTGTTTGCTAGGTTCAACACTCCTAAGGCCATCATTAATGATCGTGGCACCCATTTCTGTAACTTGCAGATGGATAAGATGTTGAAACGCTATGGGGTCACCCATCGGCTTTCGACTGCCTATCACCCTCAGACGAGTGGACAGGTGGAGAATGCCAATCGTGGCATTAAGCGTATCTTGGAGAAGACTGTCGGACAGAGCCGCATTGACTGGGCCGACAATCTAGATGACGCACTCTAGGCTTTCCGCACTGCGTATAAGACGCCTATCGGGACCACACCCTTTAGGATGATTTATGGGAAAGCGTGTCATCTGCCGGTTGAGTTGGAGCACCGGGGTATTGGGCCTTGCGAAAGGTAAATCTTGATACGGACGCCGCGGGTAGGAACTGGTTTCTCCAGATACATGAGTTGGAGGAGCTACGTGATGAATCGTATGAGAAATCTTGGGCTTACAAAGAGAAGACAAAGCAATTACACGATCGCCATTTGAAGAAGGTGAAAGAGTTTAAGTGTGGGGATCGTGTCTTGCTTTATAATTCGCGATTGAGGTTGTTCCCGGGTAAGTTGAAATCCCGATGGTCTGGTCCTTTTGTGGTTAGAGAGGTATTCCCGTATGTGACGATAGAGATCGAGGCGGAAGATGGACGTTCTTGGAAGGTGAATGGTCATCGTCTTAAGCACTACTTTGGAGGGACGTTAGATGATCGCGGGGACGAGGCGATTTATCTAGAAATACCCGAGGGAGCTGAGGAGACACATGGGGCGGCAGTTGATTCCCTGATGGTTAGCACGTGAGGTGCAGGCATATTTGTTGTTGTAGAGTTTTGTATATTTTCTTTCGTTTTATTTTTTTTAGTCAGTCTTGAGTCAGTTTTTCATTTAGAATCGATATTATGCTTGGGTTTGCTTTGTTTTGTTTGTGCAGGTTTGGAGGATGCCACCCGTACTCAATCTCCATTCGGGTGGCCATTTTAAGCCTATATCGTATTGTAGACGGCAACCCCAGCATATCAGTTTGGACGACCGCGAAGGAAATGCTATACGGTTGTGTACGGGTTCGGATTGAAGACACGCACAACTTGAACATAATTGAACATGATAAGGGCTTGGGAACCGGTGTTGAGTTTAAGTGGATCGTATACCTACAATCGAAAGTTAACATGTGTTTGATTTTTAATTAAATAATCTGAATTTTGAGATCGAATATTATTTTGACTATGATTCCGTAGCATATATCTTTTTCAGGGACGAAAAAGGTTTAAGTGTAGGTATATTTGATTTGTGCTATAAATGATATATATTATTATATAATATTCCAACACTTTTGAGTAGTTTTGGGTTAGTTTTTATTAAATTCTACTCGTAACAGGTTCATATGTGATGTTTGATGATTTAAAGAGAAAACGAGCTAAACCGATTTGAAAACGATCACATTTTGTATTATTTGTATATGTTATTATTTATATTTATATACATCAATATATTTTTTTTTGGTTTAATTGAGTTAGATATAATTAATTAAATTAGACTGATTAAATTAAGAAAAAGAAAAAAAAGCAAATAAAGAAATATAAAAAGTCATATAATTCTCGTTGGATTTTGTGTGAAAAAAAATAATAAATGGTCATTTAATTTGAATTAAGGAACAATTATTTGAGTTTTTCTTTTCTTTCGTTGCAGTAATATTCCAAGAGTAAATTAAATTGACAAAGTATGGGCTGCAATAGATTGAATGAGTCCAGTTGGGCACATAAAGAAAATTTGGGACGCATGGAACTAATAGAAGAGAAAGATATCTTGCAAGAAAAGTGAACTAAAAATGGGATGGGGCATCAATTCGGAAAAAGAGCTGGATGGCAATTAATTATTGAGAGTGGAACAACACAACATACAAGACATTGGGCTTGGCCTATTGCATATTGACTAACAGCCCAGTTTCGGTAAAAGAAAAATTAGGTCATCATATGATATTAAAAGGGGGAAAAAAGAGGCAACGGACGGCACAGGAGAAAAAAGGGGCAGAATTCTGAAGTGGAGAAGAAAACATAAAGAGTGAAGAAAGCTTGTCTTCTAAGATTTAGCGTAACGGTTTATAGCTTGGTCGGTTAGACTTGTTTATTTTAATTCGTTTCACTAAACTTGAATTATTAGACAATGTTTTGTAAATATATTTGCTTTAAATTTATTTGTGTTTCGTTCTTGAAAATGAGTAGCTAAACATTTATGCTACCTAGGTCGTATTGATGAATATTTTGTGACTTATAATTTTCGGTTTTTGGATAATATAATTTTTGGCTTAATGTTTTGGTAAAATATCTTTGTGTTGTTGACGATGATGCGTATAAATGCTTTTAGTAATGGGTTTGCATGGCTGTTGCTTTGCGTGTTCTCTAGATTGTTACTTTAGTAGTTTCAAATATAGAGTTTCGCGTGATTTTTCATAGACTTTGTGTTAGTGGTATAATCTAGAGGTGTCTTGTCTTAGATAACCCTATAAGCAACCTTGTGAGTCGTTGAAATTAGTGTTTTGCCACTCTTGAGACCGAGAGGAGATAGAGTGTCAGTTTGTCTGGTTCTTAGGTTTTGGGTAAAGGTGAGACCGGGAGGTGAACCTAGCTTGATTTCCTTAGTTTCCTAGCAAACTTGAGTTATTATCAACAACCATAGATTACCCCTTCATACTTTAGGTTGTGTTGTGATTAGCGAGACCGAGAGGTGAACGAGTCATTTGGGTACCTTAGCATTCCCTAGTGAGGTGAGACCGGGAGGTGATCCGAACTAGTAACTGTTACACACCCATCTTAGGATTGTCCAAGAGGTGTTAGTGAGACCGGGATGTGATCTAGCAGTCTTTAGGGTTTTCTTGATTTAGTCGTACTTTTAGGAACCCGTTAGCCATTCCATTATCCAATTCCGATAGTTGTGATGTACGAGTAGGATTCTAGACCTAGGTAGTTGTTTTCTCCTAGCATCGAGTTTTTCTCCAGTTTCCTGAGTCTTCTGCTCTATTTTGTCTGAGTTTATTTATTTGCTTTATTTAGTGATTAGTTAAAACCAATTTTTCAAACAAACAAATTATTAGGCTACGGCTCGATAGAGGTTTAGTATCGAGAGTCGCTAGATTGTGTCCACGGTTCGATAACTCGGACTTACTTGTATCACTACTTATGACGGGTACACTTGCCGATTGTGTGTGGTTTACAGGTTTTTCCAATTTTAAAACTTGTTGAATTTAATTAATACACATTTCACACATCAACACCCTGTTTCGGTAAATGCAATCCTAGGGTTTCTAAACGTTTTAGAATTGACCTAATTGGATAAACGATTAACGGATTTAGTGTACCGTGACTTAGGTGTCAATAATTATCAAACATTCATGAGAATGGACAAGAATACACTTTATAATCAACACAAGTAAATCCTAACCAAGATAATGCATAAGTGCACAAATTCATTTCACAAAGTCATAACTTTATCATCGTTCGACAGTTTGCAAATTCAATTCAAGTACACGACAATTATCAAAGATGTTCTAATCAAAACACAATTTGTCACACAAGTCAAAACTACCACAATTCAAAACCCTAGAATTAACAACTACCTACACCGGGGTGAAACCGAGGTGATTAGCCGCTCATGGTTGAGGGAACTTGATCACCGGATGATGAAAGCTCAAGTCTTGACATCTTGAAGTTTGGTAATGGAGATGGATGGTGATTAGTGTTTATGTTGGATGGTGGTGATGAATGGATGAAAGGATTGATGATGAAGGTGATGGTGATGATGTTACGGTTATGATTGAAGAATGAAATCAGATGATTTGGATGGATTGGATTGATGGATTATGATGATGGTGGGTGATTGTGGCTCCAAGGAACTTGTTTTAAACTCCAATAACTCGTCACTCCCAGAATAGGTCAAAAATATGTGTTTTAACTCATCCCCAAACTCAACGAACAAGAATTTCGCGAAGCAGCTTTAGGAGGGCCGTCGCCGACGGCCTGATGCCCCGTCGTCGACGGACCATGCATTCTACATTTCCTCCGACGGCCTAATCCGCTGTCTACGACAAAAGAAACGCGATGGACAAGCATGGACGGGGCATCGCCGACGGCCCAAGGTGGCGTCGGCGACAGTGCCTAGAAACACCAATTCCTGTTTTTCTTCGTTTCTTGGTCCCGGTTGATCCGATTCGTGTTCTGGTGCTCCGTTAAGCTCCCGATTAGCTCCTTAAACTCCTTAAGACCTGCAAAACACAAATCTTATTAAAAGTTGGCTATCCGGAATTAACGTAAAAATATAAACTTAAACCTAAACAAGCACCAGTTTTCGACCACGCATCAATTTCCACCACAACAAATGTTACAACACCTGTTGTGTCAACATCTGTTGACACAACAGAGGTTATACTAGATGTTAACCCATCCTCTGCCATAATCGTTTTTCCTACATTCACCCAACCAATACCTGCACCAACAAGAATTCCTGATCATCCACTATCACCTGCACTCAGGTTCAAGAGGAGGAAGATCACAAAGGTCATAAATGAATATGAGATCATTCCTGTTCCACTTCCATTGTCATCACAACCTCTGACCTCCACAACATCTGCTCATCAATCTTCCATTCAAACAACTGATCAACCATTAAAAGTAGTCCCTGCAGCAGTAAAATTTCCTCTTGATTTACCAGCTGTAAGAGGTGAGATCAAGTCCTTCTACTCTATGGAAAATCCTGATAAAAGACTTATCCAATCTCTGGAAGGTAATCCTAGGCCAAAAAAAATTGATGACTATCTAATACTTAAAGCCAAACAAGCATAGGATATAGCCAAATGAGATACAGTAGGTAAAAGTGATAGAGATGTGCAGAACTACATGCAGTTCCAGCTGAGCAAAGTCAGAGTTTTGGAAGATTTTGTTAAAGACTTGTGCAAGAAGCTGTCTAAAATGGAAGATCAGAGTTTAAAGCAAGATTACTTGAGCATATCATGACAAACAAGAAATACAAGGCTACCAGGGAACAGTTCAAGGATTGGACTGTGAGTGATCTAAGAGAAGAAATAGAAAGAATGCAAGAAATGCTGAAAGATCCTCACAAAAGCCAACTCCTCCAGACTGGAAGAAGTACAAGAAAGTGTTGCCTGACAGAGCTTTGAAAATCAAAAGAATGAAAGAAGAATTGATCCAAAACAATTATGGTTCAAGAAACTAGGTCATTAGATGGGGAGAGTTGAGAGTGGTTGACACTTACAAGACATTGGAAGAGAGAAGGAAGAAAGATCCAAGCATGCCTCCAAAGCCTGATTACTCATCAGTTGATGTGATTCATAAAGCTCAACACTCTAAAAATTCTATCTCATCATCTACCCCTTCCACACTTGCCTTAAATCAATTAAAAAGGCAAGAGGGGATGGCTGAAGAAGATAAAAGAGTGTATGAACACATCAAAGAAAGGATCCAATGCATGATTGATTACCATACTGATGAAGCCAGTAAAAAGCTTGTAGAAGATCTATCACAGTTGGCAAATCAATCAAATCAACCAACCTCAACAATAAAATGCTATCCTAGAAAGCCATCAGACCCAAAAATTCTAAAGTGGAAAGTTGACAAAAACTCCCACGAATTGGCTTTGCTCAAGTCTAATGGCAATGCTACCAAGATGAGAATGGAGGATGCATATGAGCTTTGTGCAGAAGACCTCCAAGAACTTATGGATTTGGTACTCGAAAAGGATGATGATGATGAAGTATCTCTGAACTTTGAATTACAATTTAAAGGCCATATCAGAGAATTTCTGTTGAGAACAGAGACCAAGAATAAATTAGTGTTTTGGCACCATCTGTTCCAGGGGGAGATTGTTGGGATTGAACCCTATGCAAAGGAACAGATGATACAAAGCCAAATACACTATCCGAGGATTGGTCCAACTATCAGAGCTTACAAAAACTGATCACCTAAACTCTGTCTTCCTAAGGTCTGCTACCTTTACATCATCTGCTGCAACAAAATGCCAAAGGTCTGCCAGAAGATAAGAAGCAGAGGATAGAGATCAGTGTTTTACTTTTATTAGTTTAATATTCAATGTAACAGTGCTTTGCACTATCAGATGATAGATAGAAGAGTTTCTAGTTAGTTATATGTTTATTAAATGTAATTATCAACCCTGACGTCATCAAAAGATGCCTAGTGGTTAGATTGTTAGTATAAATAGGTGAAGCTTTGTAACAATTAAACTTGTCTATTAAAAGATCATTCACCAATCATCTTCTCTGAGTTTTTCTGTACTATCAAACTGTTGTAATTGGTTGAGGGGAGTTTGTGAATCACATGCAAAGCTTATAAACTTGAAAGCATGATGATGATGAAAACAGACGACCTTTACTTGTAGTAAAAGTTTTCCATCTTATTCCGCTGCATTTACTTTACAATTCAATCACATTTCCGTTATTTGAAACAAAAACTACAAGTCAATCAAACTCAGGTCCTAACACACTTGTATTAGTTAGTTCAAGTTTGTTAAGCCTTTTAGCGAGGCATTAAGCGTTGTGTTGTTAGTGCGATAAATCGAGTTAAATGAGTGAGCGAGTGAACATTTATGCTAGTACAAAACATATGTAACACATAAACACACATAATAACATAAATAAGTGCGTTAAGTTTGCCTTGTGATGAGCGTTGAATTATTAAGCGTCTAAATGCAATAATTAAGCGAAATAAAATGCGTTTAAAACATCGTTAACCCTTTTATAATAGAATCTCGGAGTTCAAAGTAGTTACAAAATGAAGTAATAAAACAAAGACATTTGGAATGTCGGGTTGTTACAGTCTCCCGTACTTCAGGGAATTTTATCCAGAAATTCAAGTAGTAGACGTAAGAAAGAGATATGGGTATTTAGCTTTCATATCACTTTCGAGTTCTCAAGTGTATTCGGCGCCGCGTTTTCCTTCACACCTGACCTTCACAATGGGAATGCGACTGTGTCGAAGTTTCTTGATCTCTCAATCCATGATCTCTACTGGCTTTTCCAAGAAGTGTAGTGTCTCGTTTATTTGTAAGTCCTTGAGAGGTACGTGTAGGTTTTCTTCGGCCTGACACTTTTTGAGGTTTGAGACATGGAAGGTCGGGTGTATGTTGCTGAGTTCCACCGGTAATTCAAGCCGATAGGACACTTTTCCAATTCTTTCCAGAATCTTAAAAGGACTCACGTATCGTGGCGCTAGTTTCCCTTTCTTGCCGAACCGGATCACCCCTTTCCAAGGTGAAACCTTTAAGAGGACGTGATCTCCAACTTCGAACTGTAGGGGCTTGCGTCGTTTATCGGCGTAGCTCTTTTGACGACTCTAAGCTTTTAGGAGATTGTCTCCGATCTGGAGAATTTTGTCTGTCGTTTCTTGTATTAACTCGGGACCGGTGATCTATGTGTCTCCGGTCTCGTGCCAAACAATAGGCGATCGACGTTTTCTACCGCAAATGCGAATCCCAATTACCACCAAAATCTATAATGCACGATCGAAACATGTCTTCGAGGGTGCAGATCGTGCGCTCAGTCTGACCGTCGGTCTGAGGATGGAATGCGGTACATAGTTTCAGAGTAGTACCGAGTGCGGATTGGAATGTTTCCCAGAGACATGGGGTAAAGCGACCGTCACGGTCAGAGATGATGTCACAAGGCATCCCGTGTCGACAAATGACTCCGTCGGTAACCTTAAAGTCTTCTCGTATCGAAATGAAATGAGCAGATTTCGTAAGACGATCAATGATAACCCAAACGCTATAGTAACCAGATGACGCGCGAGGGAGTTTCGTGACAAAGTCCATAGCTATACTTTCCCATTTCCATATCGGGATTTCGGGTTGCTCGAGTAACCCAGAGGGTCGTTGATGTTCGGCCTTAACTTTCGCGCAAGTTAGGCATTTAGAAACATACAGAATGATATTCTTTTTCATGCCCGACCACCAATGCCTAGAACGGAGGTCCTGGTACATCTTGTCGGCACAAGGGTGAATGGAGTATCGAGAATTGTGAGCTTCAGTCATCAATCGAGATAGTGATAGATGCCGTTTGGTTTATTCACTAGTTGAGTTTCGGCACAACATTTCATTTCCTCGTATAAGGTATTCTCATTAAAACATACTTGCTGAGCGTCGCGAATCATGACTTCGAGATCGTTTTGGGCTCAAACATCACAAATGCTATGTACATAGCTTCATCGACTGAGAGCATCGGATACGACGTTTGCGTTGCCGGGATGGTAGCATATCTCACAATCATAGTTGTTGAGAAGTTCAACCCATCTGCGCTGGCGCATGTTCATTTCTTTTTGGTTGAAGATATGTTATAAGCTCTTATGGTCGGTGAAGAACGTACACTTTGTACCGTAAAGGTAGTGTCGCCATATCTTTAATGCAAAAACAACTGCATCGAGTTCGAGATTGGGGTAGTGTAGTTCTTCTCGTGGATCTTGAGTTGTTGAGATGCGTACGTGATAACCTTGTCTCGTTGCATAAGAACACAACCAAGACCTAGGTTAGAGGCACCGTAATTAACAACGAAATTGCCATTTCCGTTGGGGAGTGCGAGGAAGGGAGCGTTGCAAAGCATACGCTTGAGATTTTGAAAGGCTTTCTCTTGTTTGGAACCCCAAACAAAAGGATTATCCTTGTGAGTTAATGCGGAAGAGGTATAGAGATCTTTGAAAAGTCGGCGATGAATCGACAGTAGTAACCTGCCAATATGAGAAAAGAACGGATTTTGGATGGAGTCTTCGGCGTAATCCAACTCTTCACATCTTCTATCTTCGCGGGATCGACGTGAATTCCTTGGTCGTTGACGATGTGACCGAGGAATTGAACTTCCTTAAGCCAAAATTCACACTTGGAGAACTTGGCGTAAAGACGATTTCCTTGAAGAAGTTCGAGAACTAAACGAATATGTCGTGCGTGTTCGGTTCTCGACCTCGAGTAGATAAGAATATCATCGATAAACACAATGACGAAATGATCCAAGAAGGCTTTGCACACACGGTTCATCAAGTCCATGAAGACCGCGGGTGTGTTCGTGAGACCAAAAGGCATGACCATGAATTCATAATGGCCATAACGAGTACGAAATGCGGTTTTCAGAATGTCTTACTCGTGTACATGTAGCTGGTAATAGCCGGAACGTAAAACAATCTTCGAAAAACAAGTAGCACCTTGAAGTCGATCAAACAAATTGTCGATTCGTGGGAGTGGATAGCGGTTCTTGATCGTAAGCTTGTTAAGTTCCCTATAATCGATGCACATTCGGAACGATCCATCCTTCTTTTTAACAAAAAGAATGGGCAAGCCCATGGTGATGTGCTCGGGTGTATAAAGCCTTTATCAAGCAAATCCTGAAGTTGGCTAGATAGCTCGCACATTTCGGATGGTGCAAGGCGATAGGGAGCTTTAGCGACAGATGTAGCATCGGGAACGAGATCAATATGAAAATCAATATCACGAGTAGGGGGTAAACCAGGTAACTCACCAGAAAAAAGTTTAGGAAAGTCACATACAACTGGAACGTCTTTCATGGTTTTCTTCTCGTTCATAGTCTCCATAATATGGGCTAGGAAAGCGAGGTACTCTTTATGTAAGTGCTTGTTCGCGTGAATACACGACATAAGCTTCAACTCTCTTGAGGGTCCTTCGCCGTACACATGTAGTTGATCACCGTTCCAAAGCGGAAAGCGAATCATCTTATGATAACAAACAACTTTGGCATGATTTCCACGAAGAAAATCCATGCCTACTACGACTTCATAACTACCTAATTGCATAGGTATGAGATCGATCGTGAAACGTGATTGTTGAGATCGAGAATACAATAACGTAGAATGGATTTAACAGTAACGGTTCTTCCGGTGGCGACTTCGACATCGAAGGTCTTTGGGAGTTTAACGCGTTCACACTTTAGAAGTTTTTCGAATTCAAACGATACAAAACAGTTATCGGCTCCAGTATCAAGTAAGCAAGAAGCATAAATACCATTAACAAGGAACTTACCATTGACAACATTGTTGTCTTTCTGAGCCTGCCTGAGGTTCATGTTGAAAGCTCTTCCACGCGTAGTCTGTGGTTGTTGTTGTGGCTCTGTGGCTGTGGCTGTGGTTGTGGCTCTTGTTTCACGATGCGGTGCGGGCATGTCACACCCCAACCGATGGCGGAAACATCGGGATGAGACGAAAATGAGATTGCAAGAGGCTTAATAATGATATTCGTGTCCAGTATTTAATAATTTCAATTTACATTGATGAACTAAAATGTAACAGATTTGAAATTACGACAAGTATAAAAGAAATAACATCTTCATTTCATTAATAACGATTTAATACAAAGTTTGGAAACATAATACAACATGTTTACAATGAAGGTACGATATAACAAGTTTTAAAATTTAATGCATTTCTAGGCAACCCTACTGGATCCCTCGTATCCTCAAGATCCTGCAACATGTATTAAAGCATAGATCAATACAAAAGTATTGGCGAGCATACAAGTTTGGTAATAAGTATAAGTATGAAAAGCTTGTCATAATTCCATCATGGCAATTTACATTAAAGTGGAAGCTAGCATACATAGGCAACCTAAGCACAACGAACTATCGTGGACATACAATCTGAAACTAGCACGCATACTAACATAAGCGTAACAAATAATAAGTAAGTACAAATTGCATCTAGCACGAATAATTAACATATGCATATGAGATAAAATACGATTGTTAGTACAGTATGTCTTAGTCTTGTATCGAGTCTGTTTAGAATAGATGAGATTACGTTAGAAAATGTCGTATTTATGTAAATAGGAGATCAAGTTCGCCCGGAAAGTTGAAGTGTGAACAAGTTCGGCCGAACTTGTTAAACAAGTTCACCCGAACTTGTTATCTCCTAAGCGAACTTGTCTCACTATATATATGAGCCTCATGGTTTCTCATTTGTAACTTTGCACACTTAGAGGCGAAGCTCTGTCGGATCCGGAACTTGAATGTACTTGACTTTATGATCAATAAACAGACAATTAACGATTAATTCTTGTATATTTGATTAACATGTCACTTAGTTTCCGCCTATTTGGACATTTAGATACAAATTAGGTTCCCGAGCTATTCAGGAGCAATCTAACAAGTGATATCAGAGCCATGGATACCTGATTTGGTGAAATCATCACAAGAACTACTATATTTTTACTCATTTCTACCATTTTTCTTAATTTTTTCATGAAAAACAATGAACCTACGGATAAAATCTGCAAATTTTGAATATGTCACGTAAAATCCCTAAAGATAAACCCCTGAAAGTTTCAAGACCTAATTCAAACGAATTGATGTCAAAAAGTTGAAAAAAATCATGTTTTGCAAATTCTATTTGATCGAACTTGACATCAAGTTCGCTCGAACTTGACTGTAAAATTCACTTTTGGGTGATTTTTCATCAAGTCCGCCCGAACTTGATTGATTTTTCATAGATTTTATCAAGTCCGCTCGAACTTAGTAAGATTTTCTTCAAATTTTATCAAGTTCGCCTGAGCTTGATCAAATTCTGTTGAAATTTCTATACAAGTTCGCCCGAACTTGTGATTTCTCTTGAAATTTTCTACAAGTCCGCTCGAACTTCCTCAGGGTGAAATTTTTCAAAATTTCAACACAAGTTCGCCCGAACTTGTTTGAAACAAAATCTGATTTTATCTACTGCACAAGTTCGCCCGAACTTGTCAGTGTACTAATCAAATTTTCAAGTTTGTGAACGTGTTTTCAGCGATACTCGTTTGTTTTCCGCGATGGAAGATATCCACAATGCGTATATGACAGTCGGGGCTTCAACATCGAAAGCCAACATGGTGAATCAAGTTAATATTGATAATGAGATGGGTACGTCAGTGAAGCCACTGAAACTTATGTGCATGGATGAATACGAGGGGTGGAAGGAAAAGTTTACGAATTGGGTTCAAGCTACATTCTTTCACAGTTGGGTTGCGGTTGAAACAAGTTATACATGGCCGAGAGATGAACATGATAATGTTATCGAGATGAGCAAGTTTTCTACTTCACAGAAGGATGCGTACGTTGCTGAAAAGAAAATTATCAGTCTGAGCAGTCCGTGAAGGAAGATATCTTGGTGCTGTTACCAGAATACACAATTGCACAAGAGTTATGGAAGTCTCTAAAGGCCAAATATCAGGGGAGTGCAGGTGAAGAGCAAAAAGGCTCTAATCATTAAAGAATTTAACATCTTCACAATGCTCAAAGGCGAGTCGATGAAACAAATGATAGAACGATTCTGTCATTTGAAGGTGATAATGAGAAGACACGGTCTTGAGAAGACAGAAGAAGAATACATTGACAAACTGGCTGATGCTTTACCGGAAGGTGAATGGACAACGTATCTCATGGTGCTAAAGGAAAGTCCAAGCTGGGAATTTTTCAAGTTATCCACATTTATCGATAAGTTGGAGGGGCACGAGATGGAATTGTTGAAGATTGCTAAGTCAAAGAATCTGAATATTGCTCAAGATGTAGGACTTTATTACAAGAGTGGAGCTCAAGAGAATATTTCAAGCCCTAAGATCCAAACTGCTTTCAGCGCGAATATGAATTTCTCGAATCATTCGCCACAGAGCCAAACACAATTATATCCTAACTATGATCAGAGTCCTTAGAATGCATCATATTCAAGCACGAGTTCTAACTCATCGTTTCAGAATCAGACAAATCAGCATAATCAATCAAATTCTGATCCAAATGTGTTTAGATGCAACATTGCAGTCAACCTAAACAACGTCGTTTCTGAACAAGTGGCCAAACAACATATGGCACTACTTGCCACCGTGTTGGAATCTTAAAAGACTTTAGTGGCTGGAAAGATTGGTAATCCAGCAATGACTGCAGAGGATTACGATCAAGTGGATGAGGAGGAGCTTGAGTTGATGGACATCAAATGGTCCATAGCCTCGATTATTCGACGAGTTATGAAATTTGTTGCACTAACCGGAAGAGATATCGGAAACTCGAGCAACAAACTAGGATTCGACAAGACGAAAGTTACTTGCTTCAGATGCCGACAAAAAAGGCATTTCAAACAAGAGTGCAAGAATCTAGAAGCAAGTGGCAACCAAATTCCTTTCGGAGGCGGTAGTGATTACTACAAGAAGTCGTTGCAATATAAGCCATTTCCGAAGAAAACTCAAATCGAAGTTTAAGACAAACCATCCAACAATGTAGAAAAAGATATGGTTGCTTCTAATGAAGATGACGGTTTTGATTGGAACTCATATATTGCCAAGGAGATTGGAGTTGCTCTAGTGGCCGAAATCATGGAAGATACATCTGCTGAGGATGCAGCTCTGGAAAGCGTAATGCTAGAAGAATACTTACAACAAGCAGAAGAAGAGGAGATCTATAATCATACAAGGATGCAGAATGTTCTTTCTCCTAACATTACTTCTAGTTTTGCAGGTTGCTTTGGTGATGCAATATCTTCTAAGCATGTTGTTAAAGAGAAACCGAAAGTTGAGGAACTCATCAACGTGACTAAAGAGATGAATGAGGAGAACCTCACAGAAATCACCAACAATGATGGCTAATTTGACAAAGGTAGGTCCGGAGGTAAAAGTCGTTGAAAAAGAGGTGGTAAAAGTGCAAATCGTTGAGGTTGAAAAACCTTGCACGAAATGTACTGAGCCTTGTGTGAAATGCGTTGAAAAATCTCAAATCATAAGTGAACTCAATGTGCATAACAACAATTTTAAATATGATTATCGCACAATGAAGGAAGCTTATGATAAAATGAAAGACGATTACGGCAGGCTTGATAAAAACAACATTGAACAACATGACACAGTGAGAATGTTAAAAGCAACGGTAATGGAAAAACAAAAAGCCATTAACATTTATATAAATACCAAATGCTGAAATTAAACAAGAGCTTCAAGATATGAAAATTGAAACCGAAAGGGTGAGACAACTTTTAAAAAGCTATACAACAAATGCTTACGTCATCGATCATATTCTTCCAATGATTCCGTCGGAAGAAAATGTTCAGAAATCAAAAGGTAAGAAACATGGGGATTATAGCAATGTTCCACCACCCTTGTGTGAAAAATATTGTCGCAAGAAAGCTGAAGGGATGGAAAAGGCGCTTAACGTTGAACTCTTGACCGAAAAGAAAAATGAGCTGCCTGAGAACATTGACATAACCTACACAAAAGATGATAGTGAAGCAGTGGTAAAGAATGTTGTTGAAAATGTGTTGAGTGAATCTGATGATGGCAGCTTTGAGAGCGCCAATGCAAGTTTGAACACTTCTGAATCACAATCCGAAGATGACGATACATCATTGGAAGATGGTCTAAGTGATGACCCTAACGTTGTCATGTACAAAGTTAAGGAATCTGATAGACTATATTATGACGATAGTTTTTCGATTCGGAATGTGAAAGAAGGTCAGCTTGATAAATTGTTTAAACTTGTCGAAGTATCATCAGAGGATTTGGAGAGAAATGAGAAGAAATTTTATTTTAAACCTAAAAGAAATTATAACAACTACCGAAGAAATGGTGGTGACTTTCCAGAACATAGGAGAGCGGGTTTGGGTTTAGAGGAAGAAGATGAACCGAAAAAGAAACAATCACCATTTCGTGAATATAAAAATAAGAACATGGCATTCGTGTATGGGACTAGCACGGTTTAAGAAGAGAATTTGATTGGAAAGCATTAAAATGATGAGTTTAAAAAGGAAAAAGAACTTCGGGATAAGGCTAAATCCGCAAGTGGAGTAAAACCCACTAGTGGACATTCTCATGATAATCGGACTTACTTTAAATGCAATGAAGTTGGTCACATTGCTCGCAAGTGTCCGAAATCAAAGCCTGTATATCACCGAAGAAAGACAAACTCAGATGTTGAGAAATTCAAGTAACCAGAGATTGTAAAACCTGTCATAATCTTAAAAAGAAATAATAAATCTAAAAACGAAGTGAAACCTAAAACTGAATCAAAGTTTGAAAATTCAACTTTTGAGAAAGGTGAAACTTCCAGATCGAACGAAAAAAAAGATTCAAGATTCTATATTAAGAAAGCAAGATTTAAATCACAATCCTGGGTTGCAAAGAAGAAAACAACAACATCTGAAGTTGCAAAATCTGAGTCAGTTGAAACTAAAGTCGACAAGGTGTCTGAATCAAAAGATGAAACTAAAACTGACAAAGTTTCAACACTTTCAAAAGATAAGAAAAAAGTTAAGTTTGAAAACGTAAAGGTCGATAAAGTCTTAAATGATGATTTTGAATATCAAAGGGCCTATGAGGATGTTTATGAAGATTATTATCCCAAACCCAAGACCAAAAAGGCTTGGGTTGCACTTTTTCACTGAGTTGTTAATGTGTGCAGGGGCTCCAAAGATCCATATTATCGAAGTGGATTCTGGATAGCGGAGGTTCGAGGCACATGACCGGGATGAAAGCGCTACTCTTTGATATCAAAGCGATTAACGAAGGGTATGTAGGCTTCGTCGGAAATGAAGGAGGTAGGATCGTGGCAGAAGGAAAGCTTTCGAATTGTGTGGTATCTTTTGATCGTGTTAACTATATCACCGAGCTAGAGAACAATCTTCTCAGTATCTCTCAGATTTGCGATAAGCAGTTCACAGTTCATTTCAATGAAAAAGAGTGCATTATTCTTAAGCCAGGCTTCAAGATTCCTGATGAAGGGATTCTAATGCGCGCTCCACGAGAAAACGATCTCTACGTTCTAGACATGAGTGTTGCTATAACATCGTCAAGGTCGGCTCAATGTTTTGTCACAAAAGCCACAGAGAAGGTTCGATTCTATGGCACATAAAGATGGGGCATATACATCTGAAGAAATGAATTTTCTGGTTCACAATGACTTGGTCGAAGGAGTAAATCTTCAAAGCTTCCATATGACGGATCATTGTCTTGAATGCAAGAAAGGGAAGCAGATTAAGAAGTCACATCCTAAGAAGATTCTTAACTCCATAAAGTTGCTGCTTGAACGTCTACATATGGATCTTTTCGGTCCGGTGAACGTCCGTAGTATATCAGGAGATTTGTACTCTCTGTTTGTCATAGATGATTATTCTCGATATTCATGGGTTTTCTTTCAAGAGTCTAAAGATAAAACATTCGAAAATCTTGTGATTCTCTTCAAGAAACTTGAAAATCTATATCATCTCCTGTTAGACGGATTCGAAGTGATAATGACATGGAGTTAAAAAACAACAAGATGAAAGATTTTTGCAACGCCAAATGAATTCTGCATGAATTCAGTGCACCTTACACTCCACAACAAAATGGGGTAGTTGAGAGGAAGAACAGAACGTCAAATTTCTGGAAGAAAAGGTGTCAAAGAACGAAGCCGAAAAAGCTGCTTTAGAAAAGATAGTGAAACAAAGCGAAGTCGAAAAGGAAATTCTGAATGATAAGGTGAAATTCTTAGAAGGAGATCGTGGTTATTTGAAGGCACTAATTGAAATTCTGCAGGATGCCGATGAAAGATTGCAGATTTACGATCAGAAAGGGAATTGAATGACATAAGGTTTACCAGACTACAGAAGTGTTATCTAATAGTCTGGGGATTGATTTTAATGCTGAATATGAACGATTAGATTTACAAGAGGCAAAAGAGAAAGCAAAGAAAGAGCTTGGAGCACAGGGAAAGGGTAAGAATGTGATTGAAGGAATGCCCAAGACAACAGAGCCTGTGATTGAAACTGATGATGCTACTAAAGCTTCTGAGTTTGAAATTATCACAGAGAAAGTAACAGAACAAAAGGACGATGAAGAAGCTGAGGATGACGATAATGATGATGAACCTGTTGATGACCCGAAAGATGATTCTGATAATGATGATGGTAATGATGATGGTCAGGGTGGAGTTGGATTAAAGATTGTTGATGCTAAAGTATCCGATGAGTTTGACTTTTCCTCGTTACTGAGCGATGATGTTAATATGATGGAAGATCAAAGTAAGGGGGAGCCAACAGGGCAGGTAGGGAAAACTGATGAAGATATGATTGATGCTATTGTTGCAATGCCTATTGCTGCGATGCGTACAAAGCCATTGGTATTGATGTTAGAGCATAATGTAGAAGAGGGAGAATTTGTTCACAACATGACGAAGGAAGATCTTGCAAGGCTACTAAACGTTGATGCTGAATCCTTTGATTTTGATTTCGAAGAGGAAGTTGTGAATATTGATACGTTTGAACCAAATGAGTACTGCTACAAACAAAGATCTGATGCTGATGATTATGATAGAGTCATTATTGAAGATAGATCAGACGATGAAAAGGATGAAGCAGAAAAGTATGTTGGTCTGAACCCAGATAGTTTTCCTACTTTTGAAGAGATGTATGAACAATTGAATGAAGATTTGTTGAAAGAAAAGATAGCAGAGTCTGTTCGAGAAGGAAAAGTTCCGAAGCCAATGACTAAAGCCGAGATTGCTGAAGCAAAAAAAATCCTAGTTTAAAGAAATGCCTAGATAAAGAAAGTTTCGACGACCGTTAGCATTCTTTAACAGAGATGCAGATATGTCATTAGGTGATATCCTAAGCTGGGGGTGGTTGAAAGAGTTAAATGTCTATGCCATTAAATGGGAATTCGGAGTACAATACTTTCGATACTTGGCAGATTTCAGTACGTTACCTTATTGGGATGTGGAGGAATTAGTGCAAACGTGGAATGTAAGTTACCAAATGAAGTTTATTGATCAGTTACTATGGAAGATGATAAAGCTTGAAGCTACTCAAGGATTCAAATACCGGAAACCGTTTATACCAAAGCGCCAAATCAAAACAAACAAGCAAACTGGAGAAAGATATAACGTTGATAATGAAACGTCCGCATGCAATGAAGAACATGCTCCTAATGCCAATAGAACAAGATTTCTATCCGTTTTCCAATGGTGGTAAGTTGATCCAGCGACGTGCGAAGCAATAATAGTCTTGAAGTTTGAAGAAAACTTGGATATTACTAAAGAAAGATCAGCTGAAGTGCTTCAAAAAGAAGGATTTTGGAGAACAATACGCATACTAGACCCGATGTGGCTAGTGAACTGTTCAAAGGAGGATATTCGATGTCTATTCTTCAACAAGATTTGTTATGAAAAGCATGAAGAGGTACAAGCAAAACAGTATCAAGGGATCATAAATCTTTGCTACGCTTACGGCGTTAATTCTGGAAAGATGTGGGAATCAAGTTGGCGAGAGTTAGAACGTGAAGAGTTTTTTAAGGAAGAAAGGCGTTTGGAATGTTTTCATGAAAAGATTTGGGAGGCAAGACTTGGACTTTTTCAGTTTATGACAAAAGTGCCACCTACTGATCAAACGCCAATCCTGCGCAAGAAAGAAGGCAAAAGCCGTATAAGAATTTCTTTGGGCGCTGCAGATAAAAGATTTGAAGAGCTTTTGAAGACTGATCAAGACGAAGACGATATCCAAGGGGGAGTCTATTAGTACAGTATGTCTGTGTCTTAGTCTTGTATCGAGTCTGTTTAGAATAGATGAGATTACGTTAGAAAATGTCGTATTTATGTAAATAGGAGATCAAGTTCGCCCGGAAAGTTGAAGTGTGAACAAGTTCGGCCGAACTTGTTCAACAAGTTCGCTGGAACTTTTTATTTCCCAAGCGAACTTGTCTCACTATATATATGAGCCTCATGGTTTCTCATTTTTAACTTTGCACACTTAGAGGCGAAGCTCTGTCGGATCCGGAACTTGAATGTACTCGACTTTATGATCAATAAACAAACAATTAACGAGTAATTCTTGCATATTTGATTAACACGTCACTTAGTTTCCGCATATTTGGACATTTAGATACAAATTAGGTTCCCGAGCTATTCAGGAGCGATCTAACAACGATTAATGGGTTGTGTGATTGATTACGTTTAATTTCATATAATATAAATTTTGTTATTTGACACATGTTGCACCCCAAAACGTGTTAAAGTGTAAAAAGGGGGTCGAGTATGCTCACAGTTTGCAATCTCCTTTGGAAATCCTGAAAGGAGTCGATGAGTTTGAAGAATGGGACACTGGGGTAGTCTTATGATCCTTGAAGACTCTGAGTCGTATCTCCCATGGTAAAGAATTAGAGTTTTAGGAGGTATTGTTAAAATAATATACTTTAACAATTTGGTAAACTTTATTAAGTCTTGATACACCACTTAGCGTAGCGAATAATCAGTGGATATATATGTATATATAGGGTTTGACGTAAACAAGGTAATTATATATATATACGTTGACGAATAACATAGCATATATATGTATACGTATATTATTTCTTTGCTTATGAAAAGTAAAACATATATATGTATATATACATATATATATAATTTAGTGAAAAGTAAAACATGTATATGTATATATATATATATATATATATATATATTGGTGAAAAGGGGTGTAATAGATATACGTATGTTTATATATAATTTATTGACGAAAAACGGGCAGAGTTTTCCCTGTTTTAGAACAATCCCGACAACACAAGTTGTCGATTATTTTGCAAAGCGCAACAGTTGGTGACACAATATATAAACATATGTATTTCTACAGAGTTTTATAAATAGATTATATGAAGTTTTCGAAACTCAACAATTACTAACAACGTCTTTATATATATTTTCTATGTAAGCGTTTAAATTACACAAGTTCGGTTTGCATTAACTGAAATGAATAATTAAAACAAATATATAAAAAAATATAGGTAAAATTTTACCAAGCCTCTTTCCGAACGGTTGGCCGGGTTGACCAGCCAGTTGACCCGCTTCACTGTGATGACTGGCTATCCGAGTTTGACCAAACCCAAACTGAATCGAATAACCACCACCGTTTCTGAACCGAACTTGAACTGTAACCACCGTACCAAAACTGAAACCGAATCCAACCCGAACATAACTCGCCCCGAAACCAAACCACCTAGTTAAACCTAAGCAAAATTGGGACTTGAATCCAAACAAGAAACAAAATAAACAAAACTAAAACTGAACCAACTGGCCGGAGCTTGAACCCGACCGGAACAGGGCTGCCGGAACCGAGCTGCGTTAAAACAGGACCACCGGAGCCATTCTGGTCTTGAACCGGGCACGTAGCTTTGCACTGTCGCCCGTTACGGTCTCTCTGCCGCCACTGGTCACGGCAATTCTGCCGAATTCATCACCGTCTCTCTCTCTTCGACACCTCTTTCTCTCGTCTTGTCTCTCTCTCTGTCCTGCCGCCCTACGCCACCACCATCTGGTGGTGGCCGGTCGTTAAATTGAGAGGAGAAGGTGGGAGGGTGTTAGCCGAAGAACGGGAAGAGGAGGGGTGTGGTGCGTGAACGAATGAGGTGAGGGTGTCGGAGGGTGACGGGGGTGATGGAGAGACGGCGGCCGGAATCTCGCCGGAACATCTACGGCGGCTTGAGTGGAGACGAGAGGGAAATAGAGCAGGGTGTATGTGTATGCGGCTGTGAGTGTGTGTGTATTGTTTTAAAGCTTAGGATTTAGTTAGTGTTTTAGGATGGTTTGGGTTGGGCCCAAGGCCCAGTAACTAGTACCTAGGGTTTTGAGCGGCCCGGTCACGACTGCGAGGTTCGTTTCCGAAACCGATCGTCATAGGACACTGTAAAAATATTATTTTAATTTCTTTTAAATTTCGAAATTACACAAATTAATGGGGTAACGATAAGTGAGACGTTCGCTTGCCGGTTCGCTGGGGCGCGTAAAGCGCATTTCTTGCTATTTATTTATTATTATCCATTATTCGCTTGTGATTTTAAGGGAAAGATCGAAACGTCACGTATTTTCTAAAATAAAATTTTACGAAATACGAGGCGTTACAGGGCAACCATTGCTAAAGTGGCTAGGATCGCCACAAGTGTAGCAAGCACGTACATGAACAACTGGTACTTGTGGTGTCTGGTTGACCTGACGAGGGCCTGTGCAGCAGTTGGCTGTGAAATGACCATAGCAGTTGCAGTTGATACAGAAGCGATAGTTGCCTTCAACTTCATGGTGATAGGTGCACTTAGGGCATAGAGGATGGACTCTGGTATACACACGCTTAGCATGTAATGCGTTAGGAGTAGTAATCTGGTGAGATAGGGAGTTCCGTGGTGCGGCTATCGCGCAATTCTTGCTGGAGTTCCTTCGCTTGCGACCTTGATGATTAGAATTGGAGACTTGAGACGGTGCGGTATCGGTGCTTGGCTCAACAGTAGCTTGGCTAACACTCTTGGTTGTGACTTTGAAAGTTCCAACCAAGACTTGCTTATCGTTGATTTCTACGACGAGCTGATAAGTTTCCTCGATAGTTGCCGGTTTCACTGCATGAACAAAGTCAGCGACATAATCCAAAAGAGCGCGAATGAATTTCTTGATAGCTTTCTCCATCGTAGCAACTTGACTTGGACAGATGCTACTTAGCTGCTTGAATTGGGTGGTGAGGCCTGCGTTATCACCACCAACCTGTTTGATGTTCAAGAACTCATCTTCCAACTTTTGAACCCCATGGGGAAGACATAATTCCTTCATCATGAGCTCTCTCAGTTCCTCCCATGCGAGCCCATAGGCCCCATCATTTACGCCCCTGTTGCGCTCAGCGGTTCACCAATCAAGTGCCCTTGACTGAAATACACCGGTAGCGTTAATGGTGCAGAGGTTCTCGGGACATCCGCTTTGACGGAAAGTGACCTCAATTGAGTCGAACCATTGAAACATTTTGCTAGGACCATCTTCGCTTGTAAAAGTCATAGGACCGCAGGCTTTGAACTGTTTGAAACCAAAAGGAGTTTTCGGCGCATCGTTTTTAGAATCCACAGATGAGTTGCTGCTGATAACGTGAATCTCACTGGCAATCTGCGGGATCACCTTGGCCATTTTCTTAGCCATGAGATAGGAGATTCGTTTATTGGTGTTATTTCGCTGGGCAGTCCTTCGAGTGTGAGATCCCATGGTTGCTATCTACATGAGGGGGATTAGATGAGATTCGATTATAATGGATTTCGTTTAAAAGCTTTACGTTTCATACAACATATTTTATTATCATTATACACGTAAGGCACAAAATCACATAGTCACACAAACACATATTCATATAATCATATAATCATATATTTTGCACGTATTCACATAATTTACATAAACACCTATTTTGCATGTATTCACCTTCATTCAAATATGCGTAGCGCGTATGAGATATACGTAATGTAGCGTAACATAAGCGAGTAATACAGCGTATGAGGGCATGTGCGTAAGAGAGTCGTGCGTTTAGTTTGTTCATGATTAATTAGCGTTTCTTTATTGCATAAGTTGTGCGGGTTGTGCATATATCTTGCAAAGCAAGAAGCGATAAAACGAAAATCGTTACAGCGTAAAAGTTTAAAATTCACAAATTTAAAACACATAAACACAATAAAATTTGATCATGCGTAAAAACGACAATTGTAGGCTTAAAAGTCAACAGAGCGTCATGGGTTTTGAGACATCGAATGACTATTCCCTTGAGTTCGAACACAAGTTGTGGCCTAATAGACAAATGCTCTTGCTGAGATGTGGCTAACGACATTTATCCTTCCAGTTACTACACACCCCTAGTCATCGAAATAATCGAGACTTTGGTGACATTTAAAATCGAAAAGTGGAACTAGTCATCGAGATGCGGGTTTCACCCCTAGCTTAACAACTTCGTACCTTAACTGTGGTTGTTCTCACCGAATGAATTAGGAGTTCCCCTGGATAGAAATGGAGATTTTCGTCGAGATATGGATGTCACTCCTAACTCAACGAAAGAGTCTCGTGCGGTAAGTAATATGCGGGGTGAGTGATCTTATCGAGAGTTCTTGGTTTTCACGCCTAATCTCGACACAGTCACTCGTTTGTGTTATACGAGTGTCTTCGCGGCTCTGTGTATTGTGTAGAAAGTCTTAGGAAAGACTTTGTATACTATTTGAAGACCATAGTGATAGTCGAGAAAGCGAGATAGCGAGAACAACATTTTAAGCACATAAGTAATGAGTAGTCAAATAGGTTCCTACTATAGACTATACTAATCATGCAATTAACCCGAAATTCCTATAGTTATGGAAGGATTGCAAGAGAGGATCCATAATGACTATTTTCGCGACAATAATTAATTAAGTTCAACTTCCATAAGT
The DNA here is from genome assembly GCA_947069175.1 of Scalesia atractyloides. NCBI lineage: Eukaryota > Viridiplantae > Streptophyta > Magnoliopsida > Asterales > Asteraceae > Scalesia > Scalesia atractyloides. Next base: position 25,550,993 of record CAMTDV010001633.1, read on the forward strand.
ACTAAACAAAAATCCATACAATCATCCATAATAGATTACAACTTGTATCAAGTAGCATAACAAAATAACTAAATTAAGCGTGTATCTAGAGCCTAGTTCATTTCCAGCATACGATCCACCAACCTGTAACATATGTTAAAATAAAGTCAATACAAACAGGTAAAGGTGAGTACACAAGTTTGGCATAAGTAATAGTAACAAAACCGTTTCGCAAAACCAACATTTATAAACGTAGACTAAGTGAATCATGTAAGCTATCAACACCTATACAAGCTAACCAATTAGACCGTGTGTGAGATGCACGTCACGTGTCCATCGAAGTGTCCACGTACGTAAACAAGTAAAGTAAAGCGAACCTTAACAACCCCCAAACCTACGGGTGGCGGGTCAACCTATAGCAGCTATCATGTTAAGGGTGGTATGCGAGTTGATGTGTGCAAAATACAAAATATAAATTACATTAAATGAGGCATAAAACTAACCCTTTTTTAGTACTAATGTTGGGAAAAGCAGGTTTCTTTGTTTCTTTTGTATTTTCAGGATAAAAAGAGCTTAAAAGAAACAAATAAGCAGCCAGAACCAACATCAATACGAAAAGTAGGAGTAACGAGCCATTTCCGATCCCTCGGCAACACCCCAAAAACAAAAACAAGATAACAGAAGATGACCACGGGGCTGTGCTCAGCCAAACACGTGACGTGGTCAGACCTGGCACTTCAAGACAAAATTTGTAGAAGCCTCTACGCCCACCACGGGGCCATGCCCATACCATAATGGGGCCTTGTCAGCTATAAGATTTGCAGAATCCAGATAGTACAGCAAACAGTTGACCACAAGGCCATGCCCAGAGTCCACGGGGTCGTGTGGAGCCCTCTGCTGTTAGATGCAATAAATGAAGGAAGAGAAAATGGATGGCCACGGGCCATGCCCACTGGACACGGGGCCTTGGCCGGGCTACTGTTTTGGACTGTAAATAGGGTTGCTTGGTTCACTTCAAAGGCATCCCTTGGCAAACCAATTCTCTCTCACTTTTCCACCACTCCACCACCATTACAACACCAACACCCACCTCCATCATCCATCAATCATCTTTAGAGTGTGTAGTAGTCTCGGGATCCAAGATAGATTGTAATGGTCCTTGTCAAACAAAGGCCATGCTTGGCAAAATTCCTTACATCAGGGTAATCTTTTATGTATTACTTTTAGTTTTTAATCTTTCGGCACTTTTTAATTGGGTATGTATTTATGACTTTAATAACTAGTTTCTTATGTTGAAAGTGAATTTTCCTAACCATTTCTTCATGATGTCATTGATTTGCTCATTCGTGTCTTTACGATTTATATAAAGCACATTAACTACTTGGATGGGGGTTAGAAGGGTGGTTTGGTAAAGTTCTTGTCTCGTTCAGCCTATAGATCCTGCGAGGACTTGGTTCAAGCTTACTAGGGCCTCCTTCTATGCTCTACGGGTATTGGATGGCGGGGGCGCGAATAGCTTGAACCCCTCATATGTAAACTACTATTAATACTTTAAACCAGCTTCTTGGGATTGTATCCTTGCTGACTCAAACCACTTAGCCGAGGGTAACGTCACCTTCAAAAGAGGGGCCTACCACTTTTCTTATTAATAACTTATTTAATTGTCTTCCAATATTCCGACCCTTTGGGATTGTATCCCTGCTGACTCAAACCACTGGGTTGAGGGTAACGTCACCTAAGAAGGGCCTACTACTATAACTAAGATAATCTCTTAAAAAGTCTGAAAGAGCAAAAACTATCAAAGGATACATAAAAGAGGAGTTGGATCCAGGTGATTCTATCTTGTCTATTTGTATTTCATTTTATTTATTTTTGTTTTTATTTTTTTTATGCTTCAAAACTTTTATCCAAATTTATATTGATTAGACGTTGACCAAATCCGGTACTAAAAGCTGGTGTGTCCTTGGACGACCTCGGTATCTTACCAACACTATACTACGCTCACGATGGGTGCACTTGCCCAAGTGTGTGTTTAGTGTCAGTACAATATCGTGTTTTATAAATTTAAAACTTGAAAAATGCGTAAAAATGGCTCAAAATATTAATAAAATATAATACGCTCATCACACACCAATTTTTTGGCGTCGTTGCCGGGGACACAAGGATTTTAATAAAGTTTAAAGTCAGCGGCCTATTTATTTTTAACAATTTTTTTCATTTTTAGGAATTTTTTTCAGTTTTTAGCAAAATCTGCACTTTCTGCAGACATTTAGCATGGGCCGTGCCCGGTAAGACACGGGGTCGTGCCCGCCATCATTACTGGCAGTTTCATTTTCTGAGTGACAGAAGAGTGACCATGGGCCGTGGCGGTGCACACGGGGCCGTGCCCAGCTCCCCTGTAACTTGGATCCAGAAAATTATTAACTGTATTCTCGAACACGGGTCGTGGCCATTAACCGCGAGGCCGTGGCAAAGTAATTGACCAACAATTCTTTTTGTTTAATCGCAGGACTTTGAACTCACTTGCAGAACCTGAAATCTCTAAGCAGTGCATGAGCTCCAGTTCCGATAAAGACATAAAAGAACCTCTAGACGAACCCGAACGCTTTCTAAGAAAAAGACTAAAGGCCAAAAATCAAGAGAAAGCTTCAGCGGTTCCAATTCCAATGGAGGATCAACGTACAATAATGGATTACCTACGGTCTACGGTCGGTAATCTCGGGGTCGCAATCAATGCGCCGAACGTCAATGCCAACAACTTCGAACTACGGCCACATTTGGTTCAAATGCTCCAAAATTCTGCCACATTTCACGGCCTTCCCGATGAAGATCCCCATTTACATATTACCAACTTTTTGGAAATATGTGACACCTTCCGGATCAACGGAGCATCAAACGACGCCATCCGCATTCGCATGTTCCCATTTTCACTAAAAGACCGAGCTAAAGCTTGGCTTAACACCCTCCCAAGTGGTTCGGTAAACACTTGGGATGAACTTGCCCAAAAGTTTTTATACAATTATTTCCCGCCATCTAAAACCGCTAAATTAATGACAGAAATAAACACTTATTCACAAGAAGATGGGGAATCTTTGTATGAGACTTGGGAAAGGTACAAGGAGCTATTGAGGAAATGCCCTCACCATGGTCTCGCAATATGCAACAAGTATCCACTTTCTATAATGGTTTGTTTCCACACACGAGACAAACACTCGAGTCAAGCTCTGGGGGACTCCTGGGTAATAGACGCCCAATTGAAACTTACAATCAAATTAAGGAAATTGCTCAAAACAATTTTCAATGGCACACCCCCAAGGTTAAAAATCTATTGCCCCGGGCGCCCATAAGGTTGATGAAAGCACCTCTTTACAAGCCCAAATCAAGGCCTGCCTCGGTTATGGCTTTTGAAGGGTGTGGTGGGCCACATGAAAATTGGAGTTGTATGAAAGAATGGAAGATCAAACGGAAATGGTAAACTACATAGATAATCGACCTAGACCATCGGGTCCCCCTACAGGTACCTACAACCAAGGGTGGCGAAACCATCCTAACGTTGGTTGGAGGGAACCAGGGAATAATAGTAACCAACAAAATCAAAACCAAAGACCTAACTTTCAACAACAACCAAGAAATGAATCGCAAAATTTCTCTCAACAACAAGGAGGTCAGGAGAGGCTTGAAGATCTCGACACATGCCTCATTTCCGAGACTGATAAAAGCTATTCAGATCGGTTCTCACAATCGGACTCCGAGTTTAGAAACCAGTGGGCTAGCATTCAAAACATTGAAAAAGAACTAAGTCAGCTGGCCCAAAGTTTCTCCGAAAGATCACAAGGCGCATTACCCAGCAATACCGAAACCAATCCAAAGGCGCAAGTACACGTCATAATGTTAAGAAACCAGAAAGTAGGTCCCGAGGTAATAGCGCCACCATCCGTCAACAACAATCCACCCGAACAAAGCACGAACGCACTTCCAAACCACCAAGAAACCACTATCCCACAAAATCGGTACCCTACCCCGGTCGTTTGCTTCGCCAAAAGACCGATGAGCAATTCACAAAGTTCATAAACCTCCTAAAACAATTGCATATCAATCTTCCATTTGTAGAAATCCTCACTCAATTGCCAAAATACTCAAAATTCATAAGAGACTTCCTCACCCACAAACGAAAGATTGAAACACTGTAATTGGTCAACTTAAATGAAGAATGCTCAGTCGTGCTCCTCAACAAGCTCCCCCAAAAGAAGATCAACCCCAGGAGTTTCACTATTCCTTGCTCCATCGAAGGATCACCTATAAGAAATGCATTAGCTGACCTTAGGGCTAGCATCAGTCTTATGTCCGCATCAATGTTTGACCGACTCGGGCTAGGAAAACCAAGCCTAACAAAAATGATCATGCAACTCGCCGATAGGTCGGTCAAACATCCACAAGGTGTCACCGAGAATCTCTTGGTAAAAGTCGGAGAATTTGTCTTCCCTGCCGACTTTGTCATACTTGACATGGAAGAAGATACCGAAGTTCCGCTCATTTTAGGAAGACCATTCCTTGCCACCGCTCGAGCCATGGTGGACATGAGCAACGGAAAACTAACCTTGATGGTGGGAGACAAGGAGATGAAGTTCGGGGTAGGAAAGAGAGTAGAGGATGAACGGTCAACTACATGGATGTCATAGACTCAAGCTTAGATGGCGCTCTCCGACGATGCAACGGGGGATGCGAGACATCCCGTTCGGGTAACATATGACAGGTTTTGGGTCTAGCCAAAGACCCTTATAAACGTGGCGCACCACGAAAGCATTCCGCGGAACTATCTTTAGTTTTGATTTAGTTTAACTTTTATGTCTTCTAGTTTAGTCTTACTTTTTCAGGAATAAAACACACTCGAAAAGATGAAAAATGCCAAAGGGACATCGAAACCACACCCCATGCACGTAAACAGTACCTTTCGACAACATTTTCAGCTTCTCAGCATGTGCAGCACGGAGCCGTGCTCAGCCAACACGCCCCGTGCCCAGGATCTGCAGCAAAATATTTAAAACAGGTAACTGACCACGGGTCGTGTTGACTAGCCACACCCTGTGGTCAATCTAATGTAAACAATCGATTATGGCACTCTGGACGCGAGGCCGTGCCGGACCACACGGGCACGTGAGATGCCCAGTATCACAAAATCTAGTTTTTAACACGATTTTACGCATTCGAATCAACCGAAAAAATTATTTTTGGACACATTGAGGACAATGTGTAAACTAAGTGTGGGAGGGGGGGAGCTAACACTTTGAATCTAGCAAGTCCTCTCTTGGAACCGCTAATCACCCCAAATCTTTTTCAAAAATTTTATTTTAATTTTACTTGTCTTGGTTTAAAATGGGAAATATAAGTTCTAAAAAGTTATGTTTTTACGAATTTGCAACCGACAGCGTCGTGATAAAAATAACCAAATCTAGCCCAATTGTGTGATAACTAGTTAGCTGGGTGTTCCCCGGCAACGGCGCCAAAAACTTGGTGTGTGATGAGCGTATTATATTTTTATTAATATTTTGAGCCCTTTTTATGCATTTTGCAAGTTTTAAATTTATAAAACACGATATTGCACTAACACTAAACACACACTTGGGCAAGTGCACTCATCGTGAGCGTAGTATAGTGTTGGTAAGATACCGAGGTCGTCCAAGGACACAAGAGCTTTTAGTACCGGATTATCGTCAACATCTAACCAATCTAAAGTTGGATAAAAGTTTTGAAGCATAAAAAACAAATAAAAACAAAAATAAATAAAATGAAACAAATAGACAAGATAGAATCACTTAGATCAAACTCCCCTTTATGTATCCTTTAATAGTTTTTGCACTTTCAGATTTTTTAAGAGATTATCTTAGTTATAGTAGTAGGCCCCTCTTTTGAAGGTGACGTTACCCTCAACCCAGTGGTTTGAGTCAGCAGGGATACAATCCCAAATGGTTGGAATATTGGAAGACAATTAAATAAGTTATTAATGCGAAAAGTGGTAGGCCCCTCTTTTGAAGGTGACGTTACACTCGGCTAAGTGGTTTGAGTCAGCAAGGATACAATCCCAAGAAGCCGGTTTAAAGTATTAATAGTAGTTTACATATGAGGGGTTCAAGCTATTCGCGCCCCCGCCATCCAATACCCATAGAGCATTGAAGGAGGCCCTAGTAAGCTTGAACCAAGTCCTCACAGGATCTATACACTGAACGAGACAATAACTTTACCAAACCACCCTTCTAACCCCCTTCCAAGTAGTTAACGTTCTTTATATAGACCGTAAAGACATGAATGAGCAAGTCAATGACATCATGAAGAAATTGTTAGGAAAATTCAGTTTCAACATAAGAAACTAGTTATTAAAGTCATTAATACATACCTAATTAAAAAGTGCATAAAGACTAAAAACTAAAAGTAATACATCAAAGATTAGTCCTCACCAAGTGATGTAAGGAATTTAGCCAAGCATGGCCTTTGTTTGACAAGAACCCTTACAATCTATCTTGGATCCCGAGACTACTACACACTCTAAAGATGATTGATGGTGGTGGGTGTTGGTGTTGTAGTGGTGGTGGAGTGGTGGCAAAGTGAGAGAGACTGGTTTGCCAAGGGATGCTGATGTGCGGTAAAATACACATATTTGTCCCGTGTAAATTGTATAGTTTTTGTTTAGTTTTTAGTGTATATTATATTATTTTGTGTTTTGTCAGGTCCTGGTGCAAATGGAGCGAAAACGAGCAATAAGGAAATAACCAGCCAGTTGGACAAAGTAGGGCGCCAGTGACCGCATTGAAATTGCCGCTATTTTCCTTGAATGGGCCGAATCCGCTATCTCTATGTTATAACATACAACAAATGATTCGGTGGGCCAAGCCCAAGAGGGGACATTCACAATTAGTAGATGTGTATTAATTGGGCAGAGATGAAGTTAGACAACAATATGGAATTCGAACTTGAGCATTTAGGAAAAAAGAAAACAATAAAGAAAAAGAAAGACATGTTATTTTTGGAGGCTGCCGTATTATTTCGTAATGATATATATCATACGAGGTTGCTATTGTACTGATCCAACAAGCTATAAGATATGCAATAAGAGGCCCAATTACAATGTTTATGATACACCTTTGGGCCAGGTTGTGGAATGAGTAGTTTGACTGAAATTCAAACACTTTTGGAGACCCCACTATTACGGGATTGCAGTTTAGGGTGGTGGGAGTGGGCGGCAAAGGGGCAAACCCTTTTGCCGAGCGGTAACACCGACCCCCACCCCTATATTGCCGATCGACAAAACAAAAAAGCGGTAAAGGTTTGCCGCTCGGGAAAATGAAAATTTTGGCATGCTTTTGAATTCCAACGGCTATAAAACTGTTACAAAATAAAAAAAATTAACTTTTTACACTATAAATTCAAACCAAACCCAATTTATTTCATTTTACACCATAAACTCATCTCCAAATCAACCAAAAAACCAAATACTAGCCCGACTCCAACAAAAATCATGGCGGATGAAATCCCATTGTTTTTTCCACCCGATAGTAGCGACGAATCGTCCGATAGTAGCATTCGTTTTTTTTTCAAAGTCTACACGAAGAAGCCGAACTACAAGACACGGGTACATCAAACCATAGGAGATATATTGAACGCCAACGGGAAGTTGGGCACGAGACACTCATGGCGGATTACTTTGTCGAAGACCCGAAATACAACGATGATATTTTCCGGCATAGGTTCCGTATGTCGAAACGGTTGTTTTAAAAAATGTGACCGATGTAGAAGCGAATGACGCGTACTTTCAAGAATGCTACGACGCCCGAGGTCGGAAGGGCTTTACGCCATTGCAAAGGGTTACATAGGCTATTAAACAGGTCACAACCGGTAACCCTCCAGACGAAGGTGACGAGTACTTACATATGCCCGCAAGAACTTCCCGCGAGTGCCTAGAAACCTTTTGCGAAACAGTTTGCAGAATATACGCTCCGGAGTTCTTACGTAAACCGACAAGCCATGACATGGCACTATTATACGCCGCGCATGAAGAAAAACATCACCTTCCTGGTATGTTCGGTAGCCTTGATTGCACCCATTTCGTATGGCGAATGTGTCCCACCGAGCTTCGAGGTCAGTATATGAGAGGAGATCACCGATATCCGACTGTTATGCTCGAAGCGGTGGGATCTCAAGATTTATGGATTTGGCATGCTTTTTGTGGTCTACCGGTTCACAAAACGATATCAATGTTGTAACAGCTCTAAATTTCATTGTTATTTCTTTTCCTATGTTTTCCTAATTGTATTCCGAGATTCGAATTATAAGAAAAGTTTATGTTAATTAAATTAAGTTTATATATGTTATATCGCATCTAATCGCTTACTAAATCGCATCGCTAATCTCATCGCATCGCAAATCGCGATTATCTATGTGGTTTTATATTATTTATGTGTTATGTGTGTTTGTGGTTACTATTACGCTCGCTATCGCATCACTCTCGCACTCTCGAATCGCTAAATCGCACTATTATACTAAGTGTAACGCTTAACGCTTTACTAAAACGCTTAATATAACCAATTAATATTAACTGATTCGCCAAACGAACACTTAACGCGAAATAAACAAAGAAAACCCAACTTTTGGGTCAAGTTCGCTCGAACTTGGTGTCACCAAGTTCGGCCGAACTTGACTGGCCCAATCAAACTCCTCCATAACCTCAAGTTCGCTCGAACCTAACCTCAGAGAGGTCAAGTTCGGTCGAACTTGGCTCTTTTCCTCTCATTTTCCTACAAGTTCGTGCGAACTTGTACAAATTTGTACACGTTCGGCCGAACTTGACTCCACCAGCCCTCATCTTTGCCTTCACTTATAAATACTTAGCTCATTCCTCTCATTTGAACTTGCTGTAAGTTCGCCCAGAGCTCTCCAAACCCAAAAACTTTCGTGTTTTAAGTAAGAATCAACCTGATTTCAGCTACAACAACGTTTATCAACGTTTTACAAAGGTTTACAACGATTTTGGCACAAGGCATTGCCTTCGTTTTCATCAAATCTTCTCTGTTTACGAAAACCTTCATCTTTTTACATAAAACTTCTGTTTTCCACTAAGATCTATGTCTAGATCTGAGCAAAACCTTTAAAGTATTGATTTTTACACATTATTCGGACTAATAACGTATGTTTCGTTCACTGATTGAGTGGAACGAGGCGTTGTCGAAGCCAAATCTCAGATCCGGAAGCACAAGGACGAAATCGTCACGTTACACAAGCTGGGCTAACCCGTATGAACCTTTAAGTTCGCCCGGATTAGCCCGAGTTTCTGTAAAATGGCTAAGTTCGCTCCAAAAGACCTCTCCAGCCTAAGTTTTACTCAGTGGCTTAAGGTTGGAGGGATGGGCACTCGATTTACTCAGCAAACGACACGAAAATGCAAGTTTTTGGACCCGAAAACATCAAGTTCGCTCAAGAATCACCAGCTCACCAGGTCAAGTTCGACCAAACTTGTACCCATATTGGGTCAAGTTCGACCGAACTTGGGCTATTTTCACCAAATTCTCCACAAGTTCGCCCGAACTTGTCATTTAAGTAAGATATTCTTACAAGTTCGCCCGAGCTTGACAAGTTTCCTAAGAAACTTACCAAGTTTGACCGAACTTGACTCTCAACTCACCAAAACCATACAAGTTCGCTCGAACTTGTATGTCTACATACAAGTTCGCCCGAACTTGCCTACTGCTCAACTCAAACTTCACCGTTTCGGCTTTTCGGAAGACTGATGCACTTCTGTTCATTTACAGGCTGATCCGGCGCACTCCGCAACTCTCCTCAGAATCTTAAGTCTTACCAAAACGCACCCACAGTGAGTATACTTGACACATTTTCGCTTTAATGCACTTTTGGGTGTTACATACGTTCCTATATCAAAATCACTTCACAAATCGAAATTGTTTATCGCACGCGAATAATCTGATTGTATATGCTCGATACGTGATACTAGAAACATGTGACTAGGACTTATTTACGTTAAGTTGCCTCCTTAGCTAGTATGGTACTATAGTTTGGCTAACACCCGACGGGGTTTAGTTAGGATGGTCGAGCAAGCCTTTTCACGGTAGTTAGCATGAGATATAAGCCTATGTTATGTTAAGTGTTTTGGTGTATCATGATATGTAATTATATTGTTTCGCAAACGCTTTCTCGACTATGCTAGTATTATCCAAACTCGTATGCTCACATTTACTTAGTTGTATTGACTTGTATTTTAACGTATGTAACAGGTTGAGGATTTAGCTTGGATTGCTTTGGAGTAGTTTAATTTAGTATTTTGCTTATCTTGTTTAGAACGGTTGTAATAAAAATCTAGGGGATATCGAACCATGTTGTTTCTATGAGAAAATCAGAATTTCTGTAATGGTTGTCTAAAATGTTATGTTTAATAGTATGGGATGTTAAACGTTAAGTAATGTTGTTGGATAATTGTTATGGAATTTATCGTGAGACAATCTGGTCGCCTAGTGCACTAACCCCGATTTTTCCGCCATCGGTTGGGGTGTGACAAATGTGCTACAACAATCGACGTTATTCTTAAGGGAACGAAATGGAACCGGCCTAAATGTCCATTTTACGTTAATAACCATTATTACAAACGAGGTTATTTGCTCGTGGATGGAATCTACCCTACATGGTCCGTGTTTGTGAAAACGGTCCCATACCCTCACGAAGTAGACGAAAAGATGTTCAAGAGACAACACGAGGCCACAAGAAAAGACGTCGAAAGGGCTTTTGGCGTTTTGAAGTCAAAATGGGGTATCTTGTATCGGCCGATGCGAGCAATGAGCGTTAAAAAAATAAGGGATGTCGTGTACAGGTGTATTATTTTACACAACATGATCTTAAAAGACGACGGAAACGCTATTGCACCGGTACATATTCGGGATCCACCGCTTGAGCCCGCGTTTGATGATAAAGTGTTGACCGAGCTAATGGATGAAGATACGCATTGGAGACTTAAAAACGATCTCACGGTTCATATCGGAAGTCAAGATTTACCCCACCTGTTGGTCGATTCTGACGAGGAGTAGTTTATTTTAAATGTTTTAATTTAGTGTAATTTTATTTCTTTTTTATTTATTTTGTGTTTAATGTAATTTTATTTCTTTTTTATTTATTTTGTGTTTAATGTAATTTTATTTGTTTTAATTTATTTTATTTTAATTGTTTTTATTTAACACATAATTTAAAAAAAAACTAAACAATAAAATAAGTTTGCCACTTTCACGTGCCAAAACTACTCCCACCACTTTTCACCAAAAGTTTAAACTTTTTTTACTAAATGACGTGGCACTCTCTCATTGGTTGGTTTAAAAGTTTGTCACTTTCACTTGACTAACCACTCCCACCACCCTTATATTAGGGAGAGCTGCCATACATCAGAGATAGATACCGCAGAGAGGGGATATGATCAGAAGAAAAAAAAGGCGATTCTTGGAGGTGAAAAGGATTTGCGTGTCAAGTTTTAAAGCGCGGATTAAGATACAAGTCCGGTTTGCAATTAATTAATTCACTAGTTTGATAAACTTTATGTTATTTGAGCTCATGACTATGATTTATTATTTGTTTAAGACTTGTTTCTTTTTCTTGACTATGGTTCTTGGCTAGATCCATTGGACTACCTAGACTAGATGAATGATTGATAAAGTTTTGATTTTTATTATGAATTTGTGATTTGTAAGGATTGTTTATAAGTTGTAAACGACTTGTTCTATCAATTGGATGTGTTTGCGTACTTGATAGTGTTTGATTATTATTTATTACTTTACATGAATCTTGGTGACGGTCTTTATCATATAATAAAGTCATGTTAGGTACTAGGTTTTGGTGACTGTCGATATCACGTGATAAATCAAGAATCTTTAGGGTTGATTACGTAATAGACCTTAAAAGTGATAATTGGTAAACTTATAAAATCAAGTGTTCTACTATCTCATTGGTTGGTTTAAAAGTTTGCCACTTTCACTTGACTAACCACTCCCACCACCCTTATATTAGGGAGAGCTGCCATACATCAGAGATAGATACGACAGAGAGGGGATACGATCATAAGAAAAAAAAGGCGATTCTTGGAGGTGAAAAGGATTTGCGTGTCAAGTTTCAAAGCGCGGATTAAGATACGAGTCCAGTTTGCAATTAATTAATTCATTAGTTTGATAAACTTTATGTTATTTGAGCTCATGACTATGATTTATTATTTGTTTAAGACTTGTTTCTTTTTCTTGAGTATGGTTCTTGGCTAGATCCATTGGACTACCTAGACTAGATGAATGATTGATAAAGTTTTGATTTTTATTATGGATTTGTGATTTTTGAGGATTGTTTATAAGTTATAAACGACTTGTTCTATCAGTTGGATGTGTTTGCGTACTTGATAGTGTTTGATTATTGTTTATTGCTTTACTTGAATCTTGGTGACGGTCTTTATCATATAAAAGAGTCATGTTAGGTACTTGGTTTCGGTGACTGTCGATATCACGTAATATATCTAGTATCTTTAGGGTTGAATACGTAATAGACCTTAAAAGTGATAATCGGTAAACTTATAAAATCAAGTGTTCTACTATCTAATTGTTTGGTTTAAAAGTTTGCCACTTTCACTTGACTAACCACTCCCACCACCCTTATATTAAGGAGAGCTGCCATGCATCAGAGATAGATAAGGCAGAGAGGGGATACGATCAGAAGAAAAAAGGCGATTCTTGGAGGTGAAAAGGATTTGCGTGTCAAGTTTCAAAGAGCGGATTTAGATACGAGTCCGGTTTGCAATTAATTAATTCATTAGTTTGATAAACTTTATGTTATTTGAGCTCATGACTATGATTTATTATTTGTTTAAGACTCATTTCTTTTTCTTGACTATGGTTCTTGGCTAGATCCATTGGACTACCTAGACTAGATGAATGATTGATAAAGTTTTGATTTTTATTATGGATTTGTGATTTTTGAGGATTATTTATAAGTTGTAAATGACTTGTTTTATCAACTGGACGTGTTTGCGTACTTGATAGTGTTTGATTATTATTTATTGCTTTACATGAATCTTGGTGACGGTCTTTATTGTCACACCCCGACCCGCAGCGGAATAAGAGTCGGGGCATAATTGGGTTATCACCAAAGCTCATGATGTTTACTAATATGTTTCATATTTATTAAATTCAAAATTACATCCTCAATATTCCAAACAAGTTCATACAATTACAAGAAAAGTAACTAAACAAACAATCCAAAGTCTAAACCGATTTATTCTTCTAAGCCATCCTATATGTTTCTTGCTGCAACTGGATCACCTGTATCATGTGTAAAAATGGGGGTTTTTGGGTCAACAAAAGTTGGCGAGTGAACCTTGTTAGAAAACATTTATTAACGATTTCTTGTTATATTTATTATGGAAAATTGTACAATAATCATATGTGAGCAAACGTAAATAAACATACAATAACAATAACAATAACAATAACAATAACATACAATAACAATAACAATAACAATAACATACATTAACAATAACAATAACATACAATAACAACCCACCTTGCATGAATATATGACATGAATGATAATGTAAATGTTGGCAACGTCACGTTCACGCTCATAGGTAATGGGGAACGGTTCCGCTCATAGGTATTGGGGAACAGACGGCCTATGATGAAATGTATGTGCGATCAAGGCTCAATCAAACGGAGCCGATCGTATGTTGGCAACGCCTCGTTCACGCTCATAGGTAATGGGGAACGGCTCACGCTCATAGGTAATGGGGAGCGGCGGCCTATGATAATGTATGTACTGAAAATGATAATTTAATCTAAACATTAACCACGCAAACAGTTGATACATAATGAATACACATTTGATCATTGATATGATGGATGCACAATTGTATAAATGAAATAAATGATATGACACATGATACACCCAAAAACGTGATTAAAACGGGGAATTTGTAGAGATTCACTCACATTGGGTGCGTTCGGTTGGTGATGTTGAATGCGCACGAGTTTAGAGGATTGATCGACGAGGAATAACTAACCTAAATAATAACGAAAAGGTACGGTAAATAAGTGGATTTTATTAACAATTTTAATAGGATTTTTTAGATATATTTTTGTGAGTTTAAGATCATTTTCTAACTTTAAAAATATTATTTTTAAGTATTTTTAACTGATTTTTAAATTAAATAAATAAATAAAAATATAAAAAAAATTGTTGACTTTTTTTGACTTTGACCGTTGACCATGACTGTTGACTGTTGACCGGTTCGGTCGTGTATTCGTTTACGCTGAGTGAGGTTCGAACTTGTGACCTCCCGTACGCGTGCACGCAGCTCTACCAACTGAGCTACGTGTCTAACCCGAAATATTTCTGTTTTTAATTATATTTATATACTATTTTAATTTATTCAAAATTCATTTATTTTTAAAAAGGATTTTAATCATCGAACCGGTGTGTATAACAGGTCTCGAACCCGGGACCTGTTGTTTAACGTTGCACACAGTCCACCGCTGGACTGTGTGTCTAACCTGGTTAAAACACTTGTTTTTATTTCTCTTATATACTAACTGGAAGTCTCCGTATTTGGGTTTTATAAAAAGGCTGAATATTGTGACGAATCGGAACAAGGACAGACTCGAACCCGGGACTCTATGTTTCAAATGCACACAGTCCACCGCTGGACTGTGTGTCTAACCCGAGATATAATCCGATTTATATTAAATTTATACACAAACTAGACTTCATCTTCTCCGTTAAACAACACAGACAACGATTATTCTACTGATCTTGTTCAATTCAATTAAAGGACATATGACTGATTAAAATGAAATGGATAAAGAATGTACCGGAAAGATGATCTTTCTCATAACTCCGGCGAAATCGTCGGCTCTGTTTTATGAACTTCGTCTGAACGGGCCAATTAATAGTTTTGATTAACCAATTGTGAAATTGAATGACTAAACAAGAGTTATCAGAGAGTTTAGATGATTATACCGATTCACAGCGCGATTCAGAAATTTTCAGAAGTTTTCCGGCGATTGCAGATTATCCGGTATCGTCGTCTGGGACCGATTCTGATTGAAGGGTTTAAGTTAGTAACAGTCTAACAACAGATAGAAGATGAAAGAATTGAGAAATTTACCGTTTTGATAAAAGACACGGTTTTCCGGCGAAAGTCCGGCGAGTTCAGAAAGCATTTCCGACGAACAGAAAATTGAGCGAAAGTGAAATTGGAGGTTCTGTGAGTGTTTTTGAGTCGCGAGATGATGATATTGCCGGTGAAAATCAGGAAGTAAATGATTTCGGTTATTAAACCCGAAAATCATATGAATTCAAGTTCAATAAAGGCTGAATTGATTGAGATCGTGCGTCGTAATGTTTTCATCGGTTATAACCCGTAATATCAACACTCAAACGTCTGGAAAGTTGAAAGTCGATTACCGGTTTCAGTTTGTCGCAAAACAGATGACTTCACAGATGAACTTATGTTTTATTTGTTTCCTAGATTACACAAAGACATCAAGTGGCGGAGTGGTTAAGTGTTTGATGTTAAGGTTTTCCGGCTGACCCGGGTTCGAAACCCGGCAGCCCCTTTTTATTTTTAATTGCTTTATTTTTATTTTCTAACAATTTTAAATTTCCATATTCTAAAATGTTTATTAGTTATGTATTGTTTAAAATTAAAATAAGCATTAAATGAGCAACAAAAATTTGAAACTGATTATTCGATTAATAAACGAAGGGGGTTTGGAAAACCCGTTTTCCGACGGATGTTACAGTATCCCCTACTTTTAGAAATTTCGTCCCGAAATTCAAGTAGTAGTGGTAACAGGAAAAAGATGCGGGTATTTTTCGCGTATTGAGTCTTCACGTTCCCAAGTAAACTCAGGTCCCTGTTTCGACTCCCAGCGTACCCTAACAATTGGAATACGACTCCGTCTTAAACGTTTTTCTCCGAAGTCCATGATCTCTACTGGTCTTTCAATGAATTGCATAGATTCATCGATCTGAATATCTTCCAGGGGAATATGGAGGTTTTCATCGGCGAGACACTTCTTTAAGTTTGATACGTGGAATGTGGGGTGAATTCTGTTGAGTTCTTCTGGTAGATCAAGCTTGTATGCTACAGGTCCTACTCTTTCGAGTATCTTGAAAGGTCCTACGTAGCGTGGTGCTAGCTTGCCCTTCTGGCCAAAACGAACTACTCCCTTCCACGATGATACTTTTAAAAGTACATGATCACCAATGTTAAACTCCCAAGGCTTTCGTCGTTTGTCTGCATAACTCTTTTGACGACTTTGTGCCGCTAGAAGATTGTTTCGAATCTGATGGATCTTGTCTGTGGTTTCTTGAATTAATTCTGGACCGGTGATTTGAGCTTCTCCAATTTCGTGCCAACATACTGGAGATCGGCACTTACGACCATATAAAGCTTCGAAAGGTGCCATGCTGATACTTGAATGATAGCTGTTGTTGTACGAAAATTCAACCAATGGTAGATGAGCGTCCCAATTTCCCTTGAAGTCTATGACACATGCTCGAAGCATATCTTCAAGAGTATGGATGGTGCGTTCAGATTTTCCATCAGTTTAAGGATGATAAGCGGTACTGAGGTCTAATCGTGTACCCAAAGCGGCTTGTACGGCTTGCCATGTTCGTGAAGTGAAACGACAATCACGATCTGAAATAATGCTTAACGGTACACCATGACGGCTTACGATCTCGCTGATGTAGATACGAGCTAACTTCTCGTTCTTGAAATCTTCGCGGATCGGAATGAGGTGAGCTGATTTTGTAAGACGATCAACGATTACCCATATAGTGTCATACCCACCGGAGGTGCGAGGTATCCCGGTAATGAAGTCCATGGTTATGTTTTCCCACTTCCATACAGGTATTTCAGGTTGGACCAGAAGTCCTGAGGGTCTTTGATGTTCAGCTTTTACTTTGGAATATGTAAGGCACTTGGAAACAAAAACATCAATATCCTTTTTCATTCCAGGCCACCAGTAGGTGTATCGAAGGTCTTGATACATCTTGTCGGCTCCTGGGTGTATAGAGTATCGTGTTTTGTGCGCCTCATTCATAAGGAATTCATGAAGGTTGTTGTGATCGGGAATCCATATGCGATCTAGATAGTACAGAATACCGTCAGATTTGGTTTCAATTTTAAGTTCAGCTCCACAAGACAGCTCCTTGCGTACGTCATTTTCCGTTACTGAAACATGTTGGGCTTCTCGAATTTGATCTTTGATATCGGTTATGATTTGCGAACATAGAAGACGAATGGAGTTCGCATAACCCTTTCGACTGAGCGCATCGGCCACCACATTTGCCTTGCCGGGATGATACCGAATTTCACAGTCGTAGTCATTAAGAAGTTCGACCCATCTCCGTTGCCTCATGTTTAACTCCTTTTGGTTGAAGATATGTTGGAGGCTCTTATGGTCAGTGTATATTTCACACTTGGTACCGTAGAGGTAATGTCTCCATATCTTAAGAGCAAACACAATGGCTCCAAGTTCTAGGTCGTGGGTGGTGTAGTTCTTCTCATGAGTTTTGAGTTGTCTAGAAGCATAGGCTATCACCTTTCCTCTTTGCATTAGAACACAGCCTAGTCCTTGCCCTGACGTGTCGCAATAAACCACGAAGTCATCACAACCTTTAGGAAGTGTGAGGATAGGTGCGTCACAGAGTTTCTGTTTAAGGGTTTGGAAAGCTTCTTCTTGTTTGGGTTCCCATATGAAGGGTTTTCCTTTATGTGTTAAAGTCGTGAGTGGTACAGCGATGCGGGAGAAATTTGCAATGAAACGGTGATAATAACCAGCCAAACCAAGGAATGATCTTACTTCGGTTGGTGTACGTGGCGCTTGCCATTCTTGTACTGCTTTGATCTTTGAGGGGTCGACATGTATTCCCTTGTCATTGACGACATGTCCAAGGAATTGTACCTCTTTTAACCAGAATTCGCATTTGGAAAATTTGGCGTAGAGCTTTTCATTCCCTAAGAGTGTAAGGATGAGTCAAAGGTGTCGTTCATGATCAGACTTAGACTTTGAGTAAATGAAGATGTCGTCGATGAAGACTATAACAAAGCGATCAAGATAGGGTTTGCAGACTCTGTTCATTAGGTCCATGAAGACAGTTGGAGCGTTGGTTAGACCAAATGGCATGACCATGAATTCATAATGACCATAACGAGTTCGGAAGGCAGTCTTTGGGACGTCTTCTTCATGTACTCTGAGTTGATGATAACCAGAACGAAGGTCGATTTTTGAAAAACAGCTGGCGCCTTGAAGTTGGTCAAGAATATCATCGATGCGAGGTAATGGGTAGCGGTTCTTAACCGTTAACTTGTTGAGTTCTCTGTAGTTTTCTTCTTCACAAAAAGGACAGGTGCACCCCAAGGCGATGAGCTAGGACGTATGAATCCTTTGTCAGTCAGCTCTTGTAATTGACTGGCTAGCTCTTGCATTTCGGATGAGGCTAACCTATAAGGAGATTTTGCAACTGGTGTAGCTCCAGGTATAAGGTCAATGCGGAATTCGACTTCTCTCACGGGAGGAAGTCCTGAAATGTCGTCAGGAAAAACTTGCGGAAAATCATTTACTACTGGGATGTCTTCGAGTTTCTTCTCCTTGATTCCCTTTTTGACGACATGAGTTAGGAATGCGACATAATTTTTGCGGAGATATTTTCGGGCTTGAAGACAGGACATTAATTTGAGTCCTTTCGAAGGGGTTTCTCCAAAGATTCGTAGAGTCTGACTGTTTGTAAGAGGAATGCGTATAAACTTTTCGCGGCATACAACTTCAGCATGATGTTGGCTGAGCCAGTCCATACCAATTATGATGTCAAAGCTTCCCAACTTCATAGGTATGAGGTCAACTGGAAAATCGTGATCGTTTAGAGTGAGAGTACAATTGCGTATAATAGAGTTTAATGAGACCGGTTTTTCGTCAGCAACTTCTACCGTTATGGATTCCATGAGTTTATCACGAGTTTGGTTGAGGATGGGTTCAAATTCTAAGGACACAAAACTCTTATCCGCGCCAGTATCAAATAACATGGATGAATAACTACCATTGATGAGAAACGTACCGTTAACCACATTGTTGTCAGCCCTAGCTTGATTGGCGTTGATGTTAAAAGCTCTTCCTCTTGCAGATGGAGGAGCTTGGTTAGCCTGGTTTACTGGATTAGCTTGAGCTTGGGCATGGATGATATTCACCATACGTGGACAGGTGTTCCTGAAATGGTTCGGGTCTCCACAGTTGTAACAAGCCCGCATAGGTTGCACCATGGGATAGTTGGGTTGGTAGTAGGATTGGGCTACATGTTGGGCAGGTGGTAGGAGTAAAGGTTGTTGGGCTTGACCCACTATCTGATGGTGGGTTTGGGTTGAGGGCTGATGGCGGTTCGTTCGCTGAAGTACGCGATAGGTTTGAATGGTGTGACCTGCGCGACCACAGCCGGTGCAATGTTGGCAGGGATGATCAGGAAAATGATGGTATTGGCAACGGTTGCATTTTGGGTATGGGCCGGAGTATGGCCTTTTATATGGTGTGGGTGAGGGGGCAACTTGAGTGATGGGTGCAGCAGGGATAGGGAAATTTGTTTGTGTGACAGCAAAGTTTCTGGTGTTTCGTTTCCTCTTATTAGCAAACTTTGAGGAGGAGGTGGAATGGTTTGAAGTTTGGCCCTCAACGGGGGCTTTCTTTTTCTCGTCCTTAAATTTTCCGTTGCGAATACGATTCTCGGTAAGCTCGGTAGCTAGTTCCATAGAAGCTTCGAATGTTGCAGGCGAAGTGCTGAGAACTGAGTCTTGAATTTTCGAGGGGAGGCCTCGAATATAGTGTTCGACTAAGCGGTAAACTGGGGTGAACAAGTTAGGGACCATTTGGTTCAATTCTAAAAACCGTTTGTTGTAGGAAGTATGATCTTCCTCCTTCTGCTTCAACGAATGAAATTCATCCTCTAACTTTTTGATCTCGCTTCTTGGACAGAAGCGTCTCGTCATGATTTCCCTTAACTCCTCCCACGTTAAGGCCATTGCATCTTCGATTCCTCTCTTACCCTTTTCAGTATTCCACCAGGTAAGAGCTACTCCAAATAGTCTCCCGGTTGCGTAACGTACCTTGCGATCCTCGGGACAATCGCAGTTGAGGAAGGTGTTTTCCATTTCCTCAAACCAGTGGAGGAAGGCAGGGACACCTTCGGTCCCTTCAAATTTCGGGGGATCGCAAGACTTGAAATGTTTGTATGAGCACTTTTTGGAGGGAGGGTTGTTAACATTTTGGTCTTCTTGCTGGGGAGGATTGATGGGATTTGCGGCGAGAGCTTGTTGGACTTAGACTACGATGTCAGGAAGCACCGCGGCCATTTGTTTTGCGATTTGGGTGGCCAAGCGTTCGTTTGACCTTCCTGACCTTCTACCCCCACGTTGCTGCCTAGCCGACATCTACAGGAACATACATAAGGAGATTGTGAGTTTAAGGAGTCTTTTTAGGTGTCATGTGTCTTAAAAATAAAAGTAACATAAACATCAATAATGCAACTACATCCATAGGATGTCTTGGATTTGCTCATGTTTGGGCCTCCAATGTCCCCCATACCATCACCTGTATAGTCATGTGGGCCCCCATGACTATTGGCTTGGTAGGATTCACATTGGTGTTGGCGGTTTAACACTTGCATCACCCGAATGAAAACCATGAAATATGTTTGCGAGATGTATGGTCGGAGGGTGTCCAGGTGTAGACACAATGACAACTCAAAGTGGGGTTAGCTCACACGACGTTTGGTATAGCATGCTTTGGACTAATAGGTTCTTCGTACTCTCATCGTTAGTCCCCAGGTAGGCAAACTGGTCCTTTATTTTGGATTTATACGAATGCCAAGCCTAGACAGGACGTTCCGACTACCGGTACTTGTACCCTTCCAGTTACTACATGCCCGTCATGAGAACTCACTTTGATGTGATTTGAAAATACAAAAATCGTTGCAAAAGTTATGGAAATTGTGTGGTGTGTGCTCTCATGGATATGATATGTTATGAGAATATGATTTATGATAGGCATTGTATAATAATATGTACTTATGAACATGCTTGCATAACATTGAATGTAACAATAAACATAAAGCATATAAACATCATGAATTTTGCATGTAACACACAAATAATTTTAAAAATTCTAATCAACTATAGTATAGGCTCTAAGGGTCTAATAATCTATCCTATATCCCTATAGTCATGGCTCTGATACCAATCTGTCACACCCCGACCCGCAACGGAATAAGAGTCGGGGCATAATTGGGTTATCACCAAAGCTCATGATGTTTACTAATATGTTTCATATTTATTAAATTCAAAATTACATCCTCAATATTCCAAACAAGTTCATACAATTACAAGAAAAGTAACTAAACAAACAATCCAAAGTCTAAACCGATTTATTCTTCTAAGCCATCCTATATGTTTCTTGCTGCAATTGGATCACCTGTATCATGTGTAAAAATGGGGGTTTTGGGGTCAACAAAAGTTGGCGAGTGAACCTTGTTAGAAAACATTTGTTATTGATTTCTTGTTATATTTATTATGGAAAATTGTGCAATAATCATATGTGAGCAAACGTAAATAAACATACAATAACAATAACAATAACATACAATAACAATAACAATAACAATAACAATAACATACAATAACAATAACAATAACATACAATAACAATAACAATAACAATAACATACAATAACAACCCACCTTGCATGAATATATGACATGAATGATAATGTAAATGTTGGCAACGTCACGTTCACGCTCATAGGTAATGGGGAACGGTTCCGCTCTTAGGTAATGGGGAACAGACGGCCTATAATGAAATGTATGTGCGATCAAGGCTCAATCAAACGGAGCAGATCGTATGTTGGCAACGCCTCGTTCACGCTCATAGGTAATGGCGAATGGCTCACGCTCATAGGTAATGGGGAGAGGCGGCCTATGATAATGTATGTACTGAAAATGATAATTTAATCTAAACATTAACCACGCAAATAGTTGATACATAATGAATACACATTTGATCATTGATATGATGGATGCACAATTGTTTAAATAAAATAAATGATATGACACTTGATACACCCCAAAAACGTGATTAAAACAGGGAATTTGTAGAGATTCACTCACATTGGGTGCATTCGGTTGGTGATGTTGAATGCGCACGAGTTTAGAGGATTGATCGACGAGGAATAACTAACCTAAATAATAATGAAAAGGTACGGTAAATAAGTGGATTTTATTAACAATTTTAATAGGATTTTTTAGATATATTTTTGTGAGTTTAAGATCATTTTCTAACTTTAAAAATATTATTTTTAAGTATTTTTAACTGATTTTTAAATTAAATAAATAAATAAAAATATAAAAAAAATTGTTGACTTTTTATGACTTTGACCGTTGACCGTTGACCATGACTGTTGACTGTTGACCGGTTCGGTCGTGTATTCGTTTGCGCTGAGTGAGGTTCGAACTTGTGACCTCCCGTACGCGTGCACGCAGCTCTACCAACTGAGCTACGTGTCTAACCCGAAATATTTCTGTTTTTAATTATATTTATATACTATTTTAATTTATTCAAAATTCATTTATTTTTAAAAAGGATTTTAATCATCGAACCGGTGGTATAACAGGTCTCGAACCCGGGACCTGTTGTTTAACGTTGCACACAGTCCACCGCTGGACTGTGTGTCTAACCTGGTTAAAACACTTGTTTTTATTTCTCTTATATACTAATTGGAAGTCTTCGTATTTGGGTTTTATAAAAAGGCTGAATATTGTGACGAATCGGAACAAGGACAGACTCGAACCCGGGACTCTATGTTTCAAATGCACACAGTCCACCGCTGGACTGTGTGTCTAACCCGAGATATAATCCGATTTATATTAAATTTATACACAAACTAGACTTCATCTTCTCTGTTAAACAACACAGACAACGATTATTCTACTGATCTTGTTCAATTCAATTAACGGACATATGACTGATTAAAATGAAATGGATAAAGAATGTACCGGAAAGATGATCTTCCTCAGAACTCCGGCGAAATCGTCGGCTCTGTTTTATGAACTCCGTCTGAACGGGCCAATTAATAGTTTTGATTAATCAATTGCGAAATTGAATGACTAAACAAGAGTTATCAGAGAGTTTAGATGATTATACCGATTCACAGCGCGATTCAGAAATTTTCAGAAGTTTTCCGGCGGTTGCAGATTATCCGGTCTCGTCGTCTGGGACCGATTCTGATTGAAGGGTTTAAGTTAGTAACAGTCTAACAACAGATAGAAGATGAAAGAATTGAGAAATTTACCGTTTTGATAAAAGACACGGTTTTCCGGCGAAAGTCCGGCGAGTTCAGAAAGCGTTTCCGACGAACAGAAAATAGAGCGAAAGTGAAATTGGAGGTTCTGTGAGTGTTTTTGAGTCGCGAGATGATGATATTGCCGGTGTAAATCAGGAAGTAAATGATTTCGGTTATTAAACCCGAAAATCATATGAATTCAAGTTCAATAAAGGCTGAATTGATTGAGATCGTGCGTCGTAATGTTTTCAGCGGTTATAACCAGTAATATCAACACTCAAACGTCTGGAAAGTTGAAAGTCAATTACCGGTTTCAGTTTCGCGCAAAACAGATGACTTCACAGATGAACTTATGTTTTATTTGTTTCCTAGATTACACAAAGACATCAAGTGGCGGAGTGGTTAAGTGTTTGATGTTAAGGTTTTCCGGCTGACCCGGGTTCGAAACCCGGCAGCCCCTTTTTATTTTTAATTGCTTTATTTTTGTTTTCTAACAATTTTAAATTTCCATATTCTAAAATGTTTATTAGTTATGTATTGTTTAAAATTAAAATAAGCATTAAATGAGCAACAAAAATTTGAAACTGCTTATTCGATTAATAAACGAAGCGGGTTTGGAAAACCCGTTTCTCGACGGATGTTACATTTATCATATAATAAAGTCATGTTAGGTACTAGGTTTTGGTGACTGTCGATATCACGTAATAAATCTAGAATCTTTAGGGTTGAATACGTAATAGACCTTAAAAGTGATAATCGGTAAACTTATAAAATCAAGTGTTCTACTATCTCATTGGTTGGTTTAAAAGTTTGCCACTTTCACTTGACTAACCACTCCCACCACCCTTATATTAGGGAGAGCTGCCATACATCAGAGATAGATACGACAGAGAGGGGATACGATCATAAGAAAAAAAAGGCGATTCTTGGAGGTGAAAAGGATTTGCGTGTCAAGTTTCAAAGCGCGGATTAAGATACGAGTCTGGTTTGCAATTAATTAATTCATTAGTTTGATAAACTTTACGTTATTTGAGCTCATGACTATGATTTATTATTTGTTTATTACTTGTTTCTTTTTCTTGACTATGGTTCTTGGCTAGATCGATTGGACTACCTTGACTAGATGAATGATTGATAAAGTTTTGATTTTTTTATGGAATTGTGATTTTTGAGGATTGTTTATAAGTTGTAAACGACTTGTTCTATCAATTGGATTGTGTTTGTACTTGATAGTGTTTGATTATTATTTATTGCTTTACATGAATCTTGGTGACGGTCTTTATCTATATAATAGAGTCATGTTAGGTACTAGGTTTTGGTGACTGTCGATATCACGTAATAAATCTAGTATCTTTAGGGTTGAATACATAACTAGACCTTAAAAGTGATAATCGGTAAACTTATAAAATCAAGTGTTCTACTATCTCATTGGTTGGTTTAAAAGTTTGCCACTTTCACTTGACTAACCACTCCCACCACCCTTATAATTAAGGAGAGCTGTCCATACATCAAGACAGATACGGCAGAGAGGGGATACGATCAGAAGAAAGAAAAGGCGATTCTTGAGGTGAAAAGGATTTGCGTGTCAAGTTTCAAAGCGCGATTAAGATACGAGTCCTGGTTTGCAATTAATTAATTCATTAGCTTGATAAACTTTATGTTTTCGAGCTCTTGACTATGATTTTACTATTTGTTTAACTTGTTTCTTTTTCTTGACTATGGTTCTTGGCTAGATCCATTGGACTACCTGACTAGATGAATGATTGATAAAGTTTTGATTTTATTATGGATTTGTGATTTTTGAGGGTTGTTTATAAGTTATAAACGACTTGTTCTATCAATTGGATGTGTTTGCGTACTTGATAGTGTTTGATTATTATTTATTGCTTTACATGAATTTGGTGACGGTCTTTATCATATAATAAGAGTCATGTTAGGTACTAGGTTTTGGTGACTGTCGATATCACGTAATAAATCTAGTATCTTTAGGGTTGAATACGTAATAGACCTTAAAAGTGATAATCGGTAAACTTATAAAATCAAGTGTTCTACTATCTAATTGGATGGTTTAAAAGTTTGCCACTTTCTCTTGACTAACCACTCCCACCACCCTTATATTAAGGAGAGCTGCCATACATCAGAGACAGATACGGCAGAGAGGGATACGATCAGAAAAAGAAAGGCGATTCTTGAGGTGAAAAGGATTTGCGTGTCAAGTTTCAAGCCGGATTAAGATACGAGTCCGGTTTGCAATTAATTAATTCATTAGTTTGATAAACTTTATGTTATTGAAGCTCTGACTATGATTTATTATTTGTTTAAGACTTGTTTCTTTTTCTTGACTATGGTTCTCGCTAGATCCATTGGACTACCTGACTAGATGAATGATTGATAAAGTTTTGATTTTTATTATGGATTTTGTGATTTTTGAGGATTGTTTATAAGTTGTAAACGACTTGTTCTATCATGATGGTTTGCGTACTTGATAGTGTTTGATTATTATTTATTGCTTTACATGAATCTTGGTGACGGTCTTTATCATATAATAGAGTCATGTTAGGTACTAGGTTTTGGTGACTGTCGATATCACGTAATAAATCTAGTATCTTTAGGGTTGAATACAGTAATAGACCTTAAAAGTGATAATCGGTAAACTATAAAAATCAAGTGTTCTACTATCTCATTGGTTGGTTTAAAAGTTTGCCACTTTCACTTGACTAACCACTCCCACCACCCTTATATTAAGGGAGAGCTGCTCATACATCAAGACAATACGGCAGAGAGGGGATACGATCAGAAGAAAAAAAAGGCGATTCTTGGAGGTGAAAAGGATTTGCGTGTCAAGTTTCAAAGCGCGGATTAAGATATACGAGTCGGTTTGCAATTAATTAATTCATTAGTTTGATAAACTTTATGTTATTCGAGCTCTGACTATGATTTATTATTTGTTTATACTTGTTTCTTTTCTTGACTATGGTTCTGGCTAGATCCATTGGACTACCTAGACTAGATGAATGATTGATAAAGTTTTGATTTTATTATGGATTTGTGATTTTTGAGGTTGTTTATAAGTTATAAACGACTTGTTCTATCAATTGGATGTGTTTGCGTACTTGATAGTGTTTGATTATTATTTATTGCTTTACATGAATCTTGGTGACGGTCTTTATCATATAATAGAGTCATGTTAGGTACTAGGTTTTGGTGACTGTAGATATCACGTAATAAATCTAGTATCTTTAGGGTTGAATACGTAATAGACCTTAAAAGTGATAATCGGTAAACTTATAAAATCAAGTGTTCTACTATCTAATTGGTTGGTTTAAAAGTTTGCCACTTTCTCTTGACTAACCACTCCACCACCCTTATATTAAGGAGAGCTGCCATACATCAGAGACTAGATACGGCAGAGAGGGGATACGATCATAAGAAAAAAAAGGCGATTCTTGGAGGTGAAAAGGATTTGCGTGTCAAGTTTCAAATGGCGGATTAAGATACGAGTCCGGTTTGCAATTAATTAATTCATTAGTTTGATAAACTTTATGTTATTTGAACTCATGACTATGATTTATTATTTGTTTAAGACTTGTTTCTTTTTCTTGACTATGGTTCTCGAGCTAGATCCATTGGACTACCTAGACTAGATGAATGATTGATAAAGTTTTGATTTTTATTATGGATTTGTGATTTTTGAGGATTGTTTATAAGTTATAAACGACTTGTTCTATCAATTGGATGTGTTTGCGTACTTGATAGTGTTTGATTATTATTTATTGCTTTACATGAATCTTGGTGACGGTCTTTATCATATAATAGAGTCATGTTAGGTACTAGGTTTTGGTGACTGTCAGATATCACGTAATAAATCTAGTATCTTTAGGGTTGAATACGTAATAGACCTTAAAAGTGATAATCGGTAAACTTATAAAATCAAGTGTTCTACTATCTAATTGGTTGGTTTAAAAGTTTGCCACTTTCACTTGACTAACCACTCCACACCACCCTTATATTATAGGAGAGCTGCCATACATCAGAGACAGATACGGCAGAGAGGGGATACGATCAGAAGAAAAAAAGGCGATTCTTGGAGGTGAAAAGGATTTGCGTGTCAAGTTTCAAAGCGCGGATTAAGATAGAGTCCGATTTGCAATTAATTAATTCATTAGTTTGATAAACTTTATGTTATTGAGCTCATGACTATGATTTATTATTTGTTTAAGACTTGTTTCTTTTCTTGACTATGGTTCTTGGCTAGATCCATTGGACTACCTAGACTAGATAAATGATTGATAAAGTTTTGATTTTTATTATGGATTTGTGATTTTTGAGGATTGTTTATAAGTTAGTAAACGACTTGTTCTATCAATTGGATGTGTTTGCGTACTTGATAGTGTTTGATTATTATTTATTGCTTTATATGAATCTTGGTGACGATCTTTATCATATAATAGAGTTATGTTAGGTACTAGGTTTTGGTGACTGTCGATATCACGTAATAAATCTAGTATCTTTAGGGTTGAATACGCAATAGACCTTAAAACTGATAATCGGTAAACTTATAAAATCAAGTGTTCAACTATCTCATTGGTTGGTTTAAAAGTTTGCCACTTTCACTTGACTAACCACTCCCACCACCCTTATTTTAGGGAGAGCTGTCATACATCAGAGATAGATACGGCAGAGAGGGGATACGATCAGAAGAGAAAAGGCGATTCTTGGAGGTGAAAAGGATTTGCGTGTCAAGTTTCAAAGCGTGGATTAAGATACGAGTCCGGTTTGCAATTAATTAATTCATGAGTTTGATAAACTTTATGTTATTTGAGCTCATGACTAAGATTTATTATTTGTTTAAGACTTGTTTCTTTTTCTTAACTATGGTTCTTGGCTATATCCATTGGATTACCTAGACTAGATGAATGATTGATAAAGTTTTGATTTTTATTATGGATTTGTGATTTTTGAGGGTTGTTTTTAAGTTATAAACGACTTGTTCCATCAATTGGATGTGTTTGCGTACTTGATAGTGTTTGATTATTATTTATTGCTTTACATGAATCTTGGTGACGGTCTTTATTATATAATAGAGTCATGTTAGGTACTAGGTTTTGGTGACTGTCGATATCACGTAATATATTCTAGTATCTTTAGGGTTGAGTATGTAATAGACCTTAAAAGTGATAATCGGTAAACTTTTTAAATCAAGTGTTCTACTATCTAATTGGTTGGTTTAAAACTTTGCCACTTTCACTTGACTAACCATTCCCACCACCCTTATATTAGGGAGAGCTGCCATACATCAGAGACAGATACGGCATAGAGGGGATACGATCACAAGAAAAAAAAGGCGATTCTTGGAGGTGAAAAGGATTTGCATGTCAAGTTATAAACTGCGGATTAAGATACGAGTCCGGTTTGCAATTAATTAATTCACTTGTTTGATAAACTTTATGTTATTTGAGCTCATGACTATGATTTATTATTTGTTTAAGACTTGTTTCTTTTTCTTGACTATGGTTGTTGGCTAGATCCATTGGACTACCTAGACTAGATGAATGATTGATAAAGTTTTGATTTTTATTATGGATTTGTGATTTTTGAGGATTGTTTATAAGTTGTAAACGACTTGTTCTATCAATTGGATGTGTTTGCGTACTTGAAAGTGTTTGATTATTATTTATCGCTTTACATGAATCTTGGTGACGGTCTTTATCATATAACAGAGTCATGTTAGGTACTAGGTTTTGGTGACTGTCGATATCACGTAATAAATCTAGTATCTTTAGGGTTGAATACGTAATAGACCTTAAAAGTGATAATCGGTAAACTTATAAAATCAAGTGTTCTACTATCTCATTGGTTGGTTTAAAAGTTTGCCACTTTCACTTGACTAACCACTCCCACCACCCCTATATTAGGGAGAGATGCCATTCATCAGAGACAGATACGGCAGAGAGGGGATACGATCAGAAGAAAAAAGGCAATTCTTGGAGGTGAAAAGGATTTGCGTGTCAAGTTTCAAAGCGTGGATTAAGATACGAGTCCGATTTGCAATTAATTAATTCATGAGTTTGATAAACTTTATGTTATTTGAGACTAAGATTTATTATTTGTTTAAGACTTGTTTCTTTTTCTTGACTATTGTTCTTGGCTAGATCCATTGGACTACCTAGACTAGATGAATGATTGATAAAGTTTTGATTTTTATTATGGATTTGTGATTTTTGAGGGTTGTTTATAAGTTGTAAACGACTTGTTCTATCAATTGGATGTGTTTGCGTACTTGATAGTGTTTGATTATTATTTATTGCTTTACATGAATCTTGGTGACGGTCTTTATCATATAATTGAGTCATGTTAGGTACTAGATTTTGGTGACTGTCGATATCACGTAATAAATCTAGTATCTTTAGGGTTGAATACGTAATAGACCTTAAAAGTGATAATAGGTAAACTAATAAAATCAAATGTTCTACTAATCGTCAATAGCTGTAAGGTGCAAGGTTATTGCTAGGTCGAAGTCATTAAGCCGAAAGGTAGGAATTTTTTTAGGAAGTAAACCCATTCGCTTTTGTCTAGCAAGTCCAATTGAGAAAACAAGTTTATCCTTGGTTTAGATCTCGACAGGGAGTGAGCCTCGTAGGATACTTTTATAAACCCATTAGGTGTCTCGTAAGAGAGTCTGATAACCGGTAATCTCAACAACCTCGAGGGGGCTATAGCGTGCTCTTGAGAAGGGTTATGGGTCCTATTAGATATCCCGAGAGGTGAGAATATTATGATCCTGGTTCCTCATTAATCAACTTCCAAGTAAAATCGTTACTAAAATCAATCAGGATTCGAGTCTATGTATTGCTTCCACCATCTAAGTAAAGTTCAGTTTAATTCATATTCTTTAGTTAACTTAGTTAATTTAGTTTTTTTTAATTGCATTATTAGGAATTGTTAGAACCCCCCCCCCCCCAGTCAAATAACTAAATTAGTACGTCCGTGTCAGTCATAGTCTAGATAGAGTCGTTAACGTAATTAGTAGAGTCTCGTGGGTTCGATACTCGGACTTACTTTAGCTTTACTACATTGATGGTACACTTTCTGGTTGTGTGGTTTAGGTTTAGATGAGTCTAAGTTTATAAATTTAAAGCTTAGAGTGTCTAGATTAGGTTAATTTCAGTTTATTTTTATTTGACCGCTTTTAGCACATCAGATGCCTTTGAAGTGAACCAGGCACCCCTATTTATAGTCCAAAACAGTAGCTCGGCCACGGCCCCATGTCCAGTGGGCACGGCCGGTGGCCATCCATCTTCTCTTCCTTCATTAATTGCATCTGACAGCAGAGGGCTCCACACGACTCCGTGGCCTCTGGGCATGGCCCCGTGGTCAACTGTTCATTGTACTATCTGAATTCTGCAAATCTTATAGCTGACCACGCCCCATATTGGTGTGGGCACGGCCCCGTGGTGGGCGTAAAAGCTTCTGCAGGTTTTGTCTTGAAGTGTTAGGCGGAGCACGACCCCGTGGTCATCTTCTGTTATCTTGTTTTTGTTTTTGGGGTGTTGCTGAGGGATCGGGAGTGGCTCGTTATTCATTATTTTCGTATTTATGTTGGTTTTGGCTGCTTATTTGCTTCTTTTATTCTTTTATGCTCTTTTTATCAAGAAAATACAAAAGGAACGAAGAAACGTGCTTTTCCCAATAGATGTGCTTGGTTCCCTTCAAAGGCATCCCTTAGCAAACCATTTCTCTCTCATTTTGCCACCACTCCACCACCACTACAACACCAACACCCACCACCATCATCCATCAATCATCTTTAGAGTGTGTAGTAGTCTCGGGATCCAAGATAGATTGTAAGGGTTCTTGTCAAACAAAGGTCATGCTTGGCTAAGTTCCTTACATCACTTGGTGAAGACTAATCTTTTATGTATTACTTTTAGTTTTTAATCTTTCGGCACTTTTTAATTGGTATGTATTAATGATTTTAATAACTAGTTTCTTATGTTGAAAGTGAATTTTCCTAACCATTTCTTCATGGTGTCATTGATTTGCTCATTCGTGTCTTTACGGTCTATATAAAGCTCATTAACTACTTGGAAGGGGGTTAGAAGGGTGGTTTGGTAAAGTTCTTGTCTCGTTCAATGTATAGATCCTGAGAGGACTTGGTTCAAGCTTACTAGGGCTTCCTTCAATGCTTTGTGGGTATTGGATGGCGGGGGCGCCAATAGCTTGGAACCCCTCATATGTAAACTACTATTAATACTTTAAACTGGCTTCTTGGGATTGTATCCTTGCTGACTCAAACCACTTAGCCGAGGGTAACGTCACCTTCAAAAGAGGGGCCTACCACTTTTCACATTAATAACTTATTTAATTGTCTTCCAATCTTCCGACCCTTTGGGATTGTATCCCTGCTGACTCAAACCACTAGGTTGAGGGTAACGTCACCTTCAAATGAGGGGTCTACTACTATAACTAAGATAATCTCTTAAAAAGTCCAAAAGTGCAAATACTATCAAAGGATACATAAAAGAGGAATTGGATCAAAGTGATTCTATCTTGTCTATTTGTATTTCATTTTATTTATTTTTGTTTTTATTTGTTTTTTTAAGCTTCAAAACTTTTATCCATATTTAGATTAATTAGGCGTTGACGATAATCCGGTACTAAAAGCTCTTGTGTCCTTGGACGACCTTGGTATCTTACCAACACTATACTACACTCACGATGGGTGCACTTGCTCAAGTGTATGTTTAGTGTTAGTACAATATCGTGTTTTATAAATTTAAAACTTGAAAATGCGTAAAAACGACTCAAAATATTAATAAACATATAATACGCTCATCACACACCACGAGTCATCAAGCGTAAGCGTAGCACACAACAATTCAGCATTTCACGTATAAGCATGCGAGAGCGTTTTGCATTTAAAGCGTTTTAAGTGTCGTGTGCAGTGTTTGTTTTATAGAGAACGTATATAACACCCAAAAAGTGCGTTAAAACGAAAAGGGGTCAAGTATACTCATAGTGCATGCTTAAATAGTTAAACACGAGCGGGATGGAGTGGGGAGAGCGTCGGATCAGCCTACATGCGGGAACAGAAGTGCATCAGTCTTCCATAGTGCTGAAACGGTCGAAACAGAGTTTTGTGCGGGGAACAGGCCAGTTCATATGAGTTGTGCTTCGTACGAACTGGGTCAGTTTGTACAAGTTGTGCCAGCTCGTACGAGTTTGGCCTTGTGCGAACTGATCTGTTTCGTGTCCAAAATCGAGTGTTTTTCATGTCGTTCTTCGGGAAATCGAATGTTCATCCCTCTAGCCTTAAGCTGCTGATCAAACCTAAAGCCTGAGAGTTCTTTGGAGCGAATTAGTCTCTTGTGGGAACTTGGACCGGTTCGTACAAACTGGGCTGTTCGTACGAGCCAGTCCAGTTCGCGCGAGGGACTGTCTTGCGTCTTCGTGCACCCAGGACTGAGTTATCATCTGAAACAGATGTAATTTCGAGTCCTTTTCATGACGGTTCCGATACTGCGTCATCCCACTATCTAGTGAACGAAACATACGTCGGTTTTAGTCCGTTTTAGTGTAAAATCAAGTTTAAAACAGTTTTCTTAGGATTGAACACTTGGTGAGCTTGAAATAACAAGATTTCTAACTTGGGAGGCCATGGCTAAGCCCAATGTACTCGGTGTGAATCCGAGGTAAAAACAGAAAGTTTTATGAAAAAGATGAAGGTTTTCATAAACAGAATAGTTTGGATGAAATCAGAGATAATCTCATGTAAATCGTTGTGGTTTGTTATGAAAAGAGTTATTACCTACTTGGAAAACAAAGAGAAGTGGGTAGAGGATGGTCTGTGCGAAGTGGCAGCAAGAGGAGTGTGTGAGGGTAAGTGTGGTATTTATAGAGGAGGAGGAAGGAGGGTTAGGAAGCAATTTGTACGAACTGAGGGTTTCTGTGCGAATTGGGTTACCTCGTACGAAGTGATCAACTCGTACGAACTGACCAGTTCGTACGAGTTGGTCTGTTTTGTGCGAGTTATTTCCGGTTTGCATGTCGGTTGTTCGTTTGGTGTTTTCTCTTGTATTAGTTAGTTCAAGTTCGTTAAGCGTTTTAGCGAGGCATTAAGCTTTCTGTTGTTAGTGCGATAAATTGAGTTAAGCGAGCGAGCGAGTGGGCGTTTAAGCGAATATAAAACATATATAACACATAAACACACATAATAACATAAATAACCGCGTTAAGTTTGCGTTGTGATGAGCGTTCGAGTATTAAGCCTCTAAACGCGATAATTAAGCGAATAAAATACGTTTAAAACATCATTAACCCTTTTTATAATAGAATCTCGGAGTAATAAGTAGTTACAAAATGAAGTAAACAGTAAAACAGAGACATTTGGAATGTCGGGTTGTTGCATCTGATACTTTCAAATTCTACCTTTCCCGTGTCTCCAAATATTATAACACGCTGCAATGACTCTTGTCCTGAACGAATATGATTTACTCCAAACAATTGATCCATTTTTAGCATATGCCCCATTCTATATTCGTAACTGGACAAATGTTTTATATATTAATATGCATAAAAAGAGGGGGAAAGAAAATACAGTATAGCTATAGAAGTCAGACACTACATGGTGTGAGCCATAAATCCACAAACTTCTTACTCGATGAACTTTGTGATATGAATTTTAAAACTATGGTGGTCCTTACCAATTAATGCCGTTAAAAATGATCAGTTTAGTAGGTATGAAATGTCCATTTTACCCCTGCTAATTTAATATTTACATAAGTAACCGAATACAGTTGGTATTGGTTCGAATCGATATGTTACCGACACTCGCTATAGCAATCAAAATAAAATTTTACCCCAATACCCAACACGTGTTTTATATGGCTATATTATATTTGGGATATAAAAATAAAACAAATCAAAAACTAAAAAAATAGTGGGCTTTTAGTCCCCATCTGTCACACCCTAACCGATGGCGGAATCATCGGAGTGAGACGAAATAGATTGCTCGAAACATCATAACACTATTGTGACAATATTTAAATTCAAAACCGATTTCATTTCATTGATAATCATAGTCAAAACATTACAAGGAAACAAAATACAACATTTGTAAATTCATATACAACAAAGTTTGACATAACGAAATAACAAAATCTAGAAATTCTAAATGCGTTTCTAGTGTCGTCCCTACTAGATTTCATCATAGACAACATCATCAACCTGCAACATGTTTAAAATATAGTTCAACACAAAATCATTTGCGAGTACACAAGTTTAATATAGCATAAGTATGTAAAAGCGTTTAAACAATCCCACATGGCAAAATAGTATACTAGATTAATGTAAACATGGCATGCGATTATACAAGTCAATCCTCTAGTGTCACCGCAATAATAGAATACTTAACATGACCACAAGAATACTGGCGGTGCGTTACTCCTATAGCGCTATACATGTTAAAGGGAGGCTCGTACGAAGTTAATGACAAATAGCATCACATAAGAATGTTCCAAGTATACAAATCATGTATTACGTATCTTAGCATGTATGATGGATTGTTTCTGTTTGAATAAAGTTTAAGTGTGAGTTGTGTAATTTAATAGGTAAACATGTTGCACCCAAAAGTATAAAGCGTAAAAAGGGCGTTCGAGTGTACTCACGGTTTTGCAAAGCTTCCTCTGTTAAATCCATGAAGAGTTTGGTTGTTTGGAGGACGGAACACCGAGTTATCCTACACGAGGAAACGTAGGTGTGTGAGTATTGGAATGATAATGAGGGACTTGGATTAGGAGCTTAAAGTATGTAAAAAGTATGTAAAAAGTATGTATTCAAGAAAGTAATTATCTAGGCGTTAACTCTCGTTTTGACACTATAAATCCCATAAAGGTGATTGTGGTTTCATGGGTCATGCCTACTAGAATTGCAACGAGAAGGTTAAGCCTTAGATAATATAACCTAATGTTGTGACAAGTAACCATACGATCATTGTCAAAAGTTCGGTTATGTATAAGTATATTTACGTATATATTATATAATATATAATAAGTCCATCATATATGTTATAGACTATCATAGAAGTCATGCATGGAGGTAGGATGATGAGCATCCATTAAACCTCGTTATATGATTCGGATGGTCATGAATTAAAATGAAAATGTACAAGTAATCACTATACCAAGTAGCCAAGTAATCTTCAAACCGGGTGAGCCAACAGCGACATAGAAAGAATTAACTAAGTGTCGAAGGCTAGACGGGGTCGTGTCACTTTTAGGCTAGCAAACTACTTGAGATAGAGATGGGAAAGCATCAAGTGAGGTGGTGGATTGAAGGTAGGATAGCAAGGCTTCCAAGTAATCACACCTTTACCAAAACACAAGCTTTGTCAAGCTTGGATGGTTTCAACACTTGTGGGTTAAAACCCTTTCAAAAATAGAAAGTTTAGAGGCATTTTACACCTCCTAATTTGTATGAAACAACCTTAGTTAGCTCACTGATCGTGGGCTTGATTAGAGGCACAATTAGCACAAGTTTGTTTAGTAAAAGTATGTTTAAATAAAGTTTACAAGTTCATCTTCCAAAATGGAAAGTTTAGCCTTAAAAATGGTATTGTCCCACCTTGGTTTTCCATGGAAAACCTGTAGTAACATCCCTAGAGGCTTTACAAACATTGTAGAGGAAGAAGAAATGAAGAAAATATGAAAATAATGAAGTTATTAAAAGTTAAAAACAAGCAGAAAGTTTAGGCACTTTGGAACCTCAAAAATGGTGACGTTTCACCTTAGTTTGCCCAAGCAAACTTGTGAAAACCTTCCTAGAGGTTATCCAAGTGTTGTAGAAGAAAGAACAAGAAGAAATTAAAAGGAGAAGTGAGTTAAAACTCGCTTTTTATGGCTGGAACTTTCTGATGTGTAGCTGAAAAACTCAGCTGAGTTTGGTTTGAGGAGTGTAAAAGTAGGAGTGTGGCTGGAAATAAGGTGGTATGTCACACCCCGACCCGCAGCGGAAAAGGTGATCGGGGCATAATTGGGTTATCATCAAAGCTCATGACATTTATTATATGTTTCATATTCATTAATACAATTTAATGGAAATAAATGATACACCATATTCTATCTATCTGTCTAAGCTTCTTGGTTCTCTTCTAAGGCATATCCTATGTTTTCCTTGCTTCAACCTGTTTACCTGTATCATGTGTAAAAAGGTTTTGGATCAACATAATGTTGGCGAGTGAATCCTATGGAAAAACATTTGAACAAGTTTAACCAATTGATTATAAATAATGTGCATACCACATATGAGTAAATGTAGATGTAAATTTATTCACACAACACATAATATTGAATATTAAACTCACATACACCAAATGATTGTTTTGAGGCACGCGATGTTCGACTCGTCTCCCACGAGGAACTGATGGGCCTAATGAATGAGTTTTGAGGCACGCGTTGTTCCACGAACTGATGGGCCTAATAAATGAGTTTTGAGGCACGCGTTGTTCTTACGAACTGATGGGCCTTAATGAATGAGTTTTGAGGCACGCGTTGTTCTCGTCTCCCACGAGGAACTGATGGGCCTAATGTATGAGTTTTGAGGCACGCGTTGTTCTTACGAACTGATGGGCCTTAATGAATGAGTTTTGAGGCACGCGATGTTCTCGTCTCCCACGAGGAACTGATGGGCCTAAATAATTTGCATACAACTTTGACAATATGTAATACATCACAACCAAACAATAGTTACATTCTAGTTTAGTTCATATAATGGTATAGCACGAATTTGCATAAGAAAATTAGTTTAAGCGACACATGATACACCCCAAAACATGAATAAAAAGGGGAGTTTGTAAGAATCCACTCACATTGGGTGCGTTCGGTTGATGAGGTTGAATGCACGCGAAATGGTGTTAACCACGAGTGAAATTAATCCTAGATAAATCGCATAATGGTTCGGTAAGTAAACGGTTTTATGAATCTATTTTAGTAGGATTGTTGGGTGTATTTTTTGTGAGTTTGAGGCTATTTTCTAACCTTAAAAATGTTTTTTTAAGTATTTATAATTGATTTTTAATTAAAATAATTAAATAAAAATAATAAAAAAATATTTTATTTTATTGCTACAGTACACGTTGACCGTTGACTTGACTATCGTTGACCGGTTCATAGGCATTTTGTTGTGCGCCGGGTGAGGCTCGAACCCGAGACCTCCCGTACGCGTGCACGCAGCTCTACCAACTGAGCTACGTGTCTAACCCGTTATATATCCGATTTTAATTATATATATATATTAATTAGATTTAACAGAAATCCTTTATTATTAAAAACGAAATAAATCTCAGAACCGGTGTGCTCCACAGGTCTCGAACCCGGGACCTGTGGGTTAGCGGACACACACTCCACCGCTGGACCGTGTGTCTCACTTGGTTATAAACTCAGTTATCAATATACTTAACATATCACAAAACACTCCGGTTCTGTTTTGCGAAAAAGAGAATTTTTATCAAGGCGACGTGTGTGAAACCGGAATCGAACTCGTGACCTTAGCTTTAAAAGTGCACACAGTCCACCGCTGGACTGTGTGTCTAACCCGGTAATTATCTTGATTTTAATTATACTTAACGATTACTGAACTTCGTCTTCTTCACCGGTTTTAACCGGAAGTGACGACGGACTTGGTTCGAAAAGTTAATTCCTGTTCCTTTAGTGTTTTATGATCAATTACAGACGAGATAAAAGTAAAAAGGGAAGAAAATAGGCGTGAGATGTACCGACTGGTTTTACTCTGTTTTCCGGCAGAACTCCGGCGACAGAACTCTTTTTCCGGCGACAAGTATTTTGCAGCAGAAAGTCTTCCGAAGGCTTGAAAAGGGTGTGGGTGTTTTCGGAGAAAGTTTAGGGGGTTCAGTAAGCTCAGAGTTTACGGATACGGTTTTCCGGCGAATTATCAAGAATTTCCGGCGAGTGATTTTTCGCCGAGAAAAGGTGCGATTTGAGTGTGAAAGACTTCTGGCGAGTTGAGGTTGTATTTATAGGGTAGTATTGGGATTGAATGGGGTCTGAATTCGGTCTCAATTCGAAGTCAGCCGTTCTCCGGCGGTTACAGCTGATGTCGCGGTTCAGACGTCGGTTATAACCGTCGTAATAGTTAAGACTTCGGTTATATTGAGCGATAACGTAAATAAACGGCGAAATCGTCGGGATTTCCGACGACTTTTATTTTGGGCGCAAAAATACAGAAATTGATTTCGGAACTTCAATATTTGAATTAAGTAATTCCTTTATTCACCAGAAAAACAAAGTGGCGGAGCGGTTGTTCGGTTAAGAGATAAGTCTTTGGTTTGACCCGGTATAGACCCGAGTTCGAAACCCGGCAAATGTAAAACATTTTTATTTTGATATTTTTGACAGATTTTCAAAAACTAAATACATATCCCCGCATAATATTTGATTACGGATCGTTTAAAATTATTTTGGGCATTTAATTCGCAACTAAAATTTTAACTGACTGTTCGGTTGATAAGCGGAGCGGGTCTGGTAAATCCGTTTTTTGACGGATGTTACAGTATCCCCTGCTTTTAGAAATTTCGTCCCGAAATTTAAACAGGGATATAATTGACTAAAAGAATGATGGTATTTAGTTTTGACAGTTACATACTTAGAAGAAATAAGGGTTTAAGTTTTTGTTTGAGGCGGTAACGTTCCTTGTAAAGGTTAAGTATCCTAATACAGGAATCGCTTTTTGTTGCCTACTGTATAAGTATTGTTAAGCAGGAATGATTCGCTAAAATGATATCACGCATAAAAGTTTGAATATGCTTAGGGTTATATCCTAAGGCAGAAATTCTACAATCTACACAAATAAACACAACAACTAACAATTGTATCCACATTCTGATAGCATATATGTTTGAATGGTGATGGTTCCTCTCTCGTTTGTTATGATGGAGAGGTTAGTCTATATAGAAATGGATCACAATCCAATTTCTTTAAATAGTGAGATGATATAAATGTAACACAATTTCAACCAAGGCAATAGTAAATCCTACATGGAACTTCTCATAACCGCCTGATAACGCCTCTGATCCTTTGACAAGAATACTTATATATAGGAAGTACCAGCGGCGTATCCACCATATTCTTGTCAAATTTTCATTGGTTTTATCAGTGAATTATGATTAGTCCTATAACTCTACAACCAATACAACAAACATAAAAATACTGAAATGATATATATCTGTGCGATCAAGGCTCAATCAAACGGAGCCGATCGTATTGTATGTATTGAGAATGAAATTGTCTGTGTGCTCAAGGCTCAATCAAACGGAGCCGAGCTTATTGCATGTATTGAGAATGGAATTGTCTGTGTGCTCAAGGCTCAATCAAACGGAGCCGAGCTTATTGCATGTATTGAAAATGAATAACTTAATCACAACAAACAGCCTATGCATGGAACCTCTCATAACTGCCTGATAATGCCTCCGATCATTTGACAAGAATACTTATATATAGGAAGTACCAGCGGCGTATCCACCATATTCTTGTCAAATTTTCATTGACTTCATCCGCCAGTTATGATTAGTTCTATGCGACTCTACAACAAACACCACAACCACAAGATACTGATAATGAAAATGTATGTGCGTTCAAGGCTCAATCAAACGGAGCCGAACGTTTTGCATGAACTGGAAATGTAAATTGATCTGTGTGCTCAAGGCTCAATCAAACGGAGCCGAGCGTATTGCATGTATTGAAATGTAAATTGAACTGTGTGCTCAAGGCTCAATCAAACGGAGCCGAGCGTATTGCATGTATTGAAATGTAAAGTGAAATGAAATGTATTGCATGTGAGACACAACTCAACTTCTGAGATATGTCGTGAATTATGATGATATGAATATTAAATCAATGAGTATAAAACCAACTGAACTAGTAATTTGCATTAAAATTCTTG
Source organism: Scalesia atractyloides (assembly GCA_947069175.1). Classification (NCBI taxonomy): domain Eukaryota; kingdom Viridiplantae; phylum Streptophyta; class Magnoliopsida; order Asterales; family Asteraceae; genus Scalesia; species Scalesia atractyloides. The sequence continues at coordinate 25,591,331 of CAMTDV010001633.1, forward strand.
GATAAAATTCCAATTGAGATACGTGAAAATTGAGATAACATAAAGAAAACATAAAAACTAAGTGATTAGAGTTGAATCTTGATTCTTGGTGAGAGAAGGCTAGTTAAGTGGTTGGTTTGGACCGTTAACATCTTCAACAGGATTGGCGTTGATGTTATAAACTCTTCCTCTTGCTGGTGGTGGAGCTGGGTTTGCTTGGTTTGCTTGGTTAACTGGGTTTGCTTGAGCTTGGGCGTTTATGATATTAACCAAACGAGGACACGTGTTTCTAAAATGGGTAGGGTCGCCGCAATTGAAACAAGCTCGAACATATGGGTTCATGGGGTATTGAGGTTGTTGATATGTTTGGGTCATGGGTTGAGTAGGGGTTGAGGTTTGGTTTTGAGCGGTGCGGCAAACTTTGCTCAAATGACCGTAGCGTCCACAATTCGCACATAGTCGACAGGGTGAAGTAGTTGGATGGTGATAGAAACAGGTGTTGCATTGAGGGTGAGGTCCAATGTAAGGTTTCTTATTTGGGTAAGTTGAGTTGGGTGCTACTTGAGCGTTTGGGATAGTTTGAGGAGGTACAACTTGTGAAGCTGGTTGTTTGCGTTGGGTGACGGCGAAGACTTGTCCATCACGCTTTCTCTTAGATGTAGGTGGTGTAGAGGATTCGGTTCGGGTGGGGTTTGAGGTTTCCGTTGATGCTTTATCCTTCTTCTTCTCCTCTTTGAAATCTTTGTTCCGGATTCGGTTCTCGGTGAGCGCGGTTGCTAGCTCCATTGCTGCTTCCAAAGTTGCAGGCGAGGTGCTTATTACAGGGTCTTGAATCTTTGATGGAAGACCACGAATGTAGTGCTCGATCAAACGGTAGAGGGGAGTGAACAAGTTGGGAACCATTTGATTTAGCTCAAGGAATCTCTTGTTGTATGTGGTGTGGTCGCCTTCCTTTTGTTTCAAAGCATGGAACTCATCCTCCAATTTCTTGATTTCACTTCTTGGGCAAAACCGTCTTGTCATGATTCCCTTCAACTCTTCCCAAGTCAAGGTCATAGTTTCTTCAACACCTCGTTTGGTCTTTTCTGTATTCCACCATGTGAGTGCTGTTCCAAGTAAACGACCGGTAGCATAACGCACTTTGCGATCATCGGGGCAATCGCAATTTAGAAAAGTGTTCTCCATTTCTTCGAACCAATGGAGAAGAGCGGTGACACCTTCAGTTCCTTCGTATTTTGGAGGATCGCAGGATTTGAAATGTTTGTAGGTGCATTTAGTGACTGAAAGGTTGATAGTGTTTTGATCCTCTTGTTGGGTTGGGTTAACGGAATTAGCGGTAAGGGCTTGTTGAACTTGAACTACGATGTTGGGTATTACGGTCGCCATTTGCTGAGCGATTTGGGTAGCCATGCGTTCACGGGCTTTTTCTGCTCTCATCTTCCTACGGGCGAGGTTAGAAGACATCTACAAGGAATACATGTCAAGAGTATGAGTTGGATGCCTTTGGGATCGTGGGTCGTGTTTGGGATTGAACGTTCATAAAGTAAATATAGAAAATAAATCTACTACATCCATAGGATGTCTTGGGCTTTGCTCGCTGTTAGGCCCGTCATGCCGCCATACTTTACCTGCGTAATCATGTGGGCCCCCATGAATACCGGTTTTTCATATGGTTCGCACGGTTTCTGCCTGGTTGCGTACACAAAACCCGGAGAAAATCGAGAAATATGTATACAACGTGTGATATTCGGAATGTGTCCAGGCATGGACACGATGACATCTCAAAGTGAGGTTAGTTCGAACGACGTTTGGTGTGGCATGCTTTGGCCTAATAGGTCCGTCGTACTCTCATCGTTAGTCCCCAGGTAGGCAAACTGGTCCGTTATTTTGGATTTATACGAATGCCAACCTAGACAGGACGTTCCGACTACCGGTACTTGTACCCTTCCAGTTACTACATGCCCGTCGCAGAACTTACTTTGATGAGAATTGAAAATTGCACAAAATCTTTGGATATTGAGAGTATGAAAATAAATTGAATACATGAACATCGATATATGTATAATGAATATGTATATATGTATAATGAATATGTATATGAGCATGTATGTTTGACTGAAATGTAAACAAATATGAAACAAATAAATATCACAAGTTTGTATGTAACCACCTAATCAAGTTAAATTTTAGGCAGACTATAGTATAGGCTCTAAGGGTCTAATAACCTATCCTATATCCCTATAGTCATGGCTCTGATACCAATCTGTCACACCCCGACCCGCAGCGGAAAAGGTGATCGGGGCATAATTGGGTTATCATCAAAGCTCATGACATTTATTATATGTTTCATATTCATTAATACAATTTAATGGAAATAAATGATACACCATATTCTATCTATCTGTCTAAGCTTCTTGGTTCTCTTCTAAGGCATATCCTATGTTTTCCTTGCTTCAACCTGTTTACCTGTATCATGTGTAAAAAGGTTTTGGATCAACATAATGTTGGCGAGTGAATCCTATGGAAAAACATTTGAACAAGTTTAACCAATTGATTATAAATAATGTGCATACCACATATGAGTAAATGTAGATGTAAATTTATTCACACAACACATAATATTGAATATTAAACTCACATACACCAAATGATTGTTTTGAGGCACGCGATGTTCGACTCGTCTCCCACGAGGAACTGATGGGCCTAATGAATGAGTTTTGAGGCACGCGTTGTTCCACGAACTGATGGGCCTAATAAATGAGTTTTGAGGCACGCGTTGTTCTTACGAACTGATGGGCCTTAATGAATGAGTTTTGAGGCACGCGTTGTTCTCGTCTCCCACGAGGAACTGATGGGCCTAATGTATGAGTTTTGAGGCACGCGTTGTTCTTACGAACTGATGGGCCTTAATGAATGAGTTTTGAGGCACGCGATGTTCTCGTCTCCCACGAGGAACTGATGGGCCTAAATAATTTGCATACAACTTTGACAATATGTAATACATCACAACCAAACAATAGTTACATTCTAGTTTAGTTCATATAATGGTATAGCACGAATTTGCATAAGAAAATTAGTTTAAGCGACACATGATACACCCCAAAACATGAATAAAAAGGGGAGTTTGTAAGAATCCACTCACATTGGGTGCGTTCGGTTGATGAGGTTGAATGCACGCGAAATGGTGTTAACCACGAGTGAAATTAATCCTAGATAAATCGCATAATGGTTCGGTAAGTAAACGGGTTTTATGAATCTATTTTAGTAGGATTGTTGGGTGTATTTTTTGTGAGTTTGAGGCTATTTTCTAACCTTAAAAATGTTATTTTTAAGTATTTATAATTGATTTTTAATTAAAATAATTAAATAAAAATAATAAAAAAATATTTTATTTTATTGCTACAGTACACGTTGACCGTTGACTTGACTATCGTTGACCGGTTCATAGGCATTTTGTTGTGCGCCGGGTGAGGCTCGAACCCGAGACCTCCCGTACGCGTGCACGCAGCTCTACCAACTGAGCTACGTGTCTAACCCGTTATATATCCGATTTTAATTATATATATATATTAATTAGATTTAACAGAAATCCTTTATTATTAAAAACGAAATAAATCTCAGAACCGGTGTGCTCCACAGGTCTCGAACCCGGGACCTGTGGGTTAGCGGACACACACTCCACCGCTGGACCGTGTGTCTCACTTGGTTATAAACTCAGTTATCAATATACTTAACATATCACAAAACACTCCGGTTCTGTTTTGCGAAAAAGAGAATTTTTATCAAGGCGACGTGTGTGAAACCGGAATCGAACTCGTGACCTTAGCTTTAAAAGTGCACACAGTCCACCGCTGGACTGTGTGTCTAACCCGGTAATTATCTTGATTTTAATTATACTTAACGATTACTGAACTTCGTCTTCTTCACCGGTTTTAACCGGAAGTGATGACGGACTTGGTTCGAAAAGTTAATTCCTGTTCCTTTAGTGTTTTATGATCAATTACAGACGAGATAAAAGTAAAAAGGGAAGAAAATAGGCGTGAGATGTACCGACTGGTTTTACTCTGTTTTCCGGCAGAACTCCGGCGACAGAACTCTTTTTCCGGCGACAAGTATTTTGCAGCAGAAAGTCTTCCGAAGGCTTGAAAAGGGTGTGGGTGTTTTCGGAGAAAGTTTAGGGGGTTCAGTAAGCTCAGAGTTTACGGATACGGTTTTCCGGCGAATTATCAAGAATTTCCGGCGAGTGATTTTTCGCCGAGAAAAGGTGCGATTTGAGTGTGAAAGACTTCTGGCGAGTTGAGGTTGTATTTATAGGGTAGTATTGGGATTGAATGGGGTCTGAATTCGGTCTCAATTCGAAGTCAGCCGTTCTCCGGCGGTTACAGCTGATGTCGCGGTTCAGACGTCGGTTATAACCGTCGTAATAGTTAAGACTTCGGTTATATTGAGCGATAACGTAAATAAACGGCGAAATCGTCGGGATTTCCGACGACTTTTATTTTGGGCGCAAAAATACAGAAATTGATTTCGGAACTTCAATATTTGAATTAAGTAATTCCTTTATTCACCAGAAAAACAAAGTGGCGGAGCGGTTGTTCGGTTAAGAGATAAGTCTTTGGTTTGACCCGGTATAGACCCGAGTTCGAAACCCGGCAAATGTAAAACATTTTTATTTTGATATTTTTGACAGATTTTCAAAAACTAAATACATATCCCCGCATAATATTTGATTACGGATCGTTTAAAATTATTTTGGGCATTTAATTCGCAACTAAAATTTTAACTGACTGTTCGGTTGATAAGCGGAGCGGGTCTGGTAAATCCGTTTTTTGACGGATGTTACATGGTACTTATAGGGGAAAGATTAGGGTTTAAGTAGGTTGGGTTTTGAACAAGATTAGTGAGAGTTTAGACTTGAAACAAGCCCAAAACAACAAGAACAAGCAGTTCCAGTAGCAAGGCTGTTTTTTTTTTGTTTAATTATTATTTATGTAAAATTACATAATTACAATCTTTTCGTGATTGAATAACCAAGTGTCTAGTATGAATAAAATGCTTGAGGATCACGATCACACGATAAATGTTTACGAGCTAAACTTATGTTATGAATTATGTAACAAACGTGTGCGCGAATTAAACGTATAAAGGTGTATAAATAGTGTATATTTCGTTTAATAGATTGATCCATTACATTCAAAGTCTCAGATTTACAACGGTTCAAAATAAGATACGATTACAAGGCAATGAACTTCCGAAAATAGAGTTACGATACATTCCTTCTAAACAACGGGAAGCTGCGAAAAGCAAGGCGTTACACCATCGGTTCGTTTCATACAGTTCGGTACGATACTGGACCTCGATATAGCAAACGAAATAGATATGCCCAAGATGATATCAATACGTGTTTTACTTCGAATGAAAACCATACAAACGAATAATTGTATATTTGTTGTTTCATTCGTTCGGTCGTCACTAAATATGGACCAATTTTCAGTTTTATTCACACGGTTTTATATCATACTGTTTTGGTAAAATGGTTCACCAAAAAAATCATTTTCCTGTTCTAATTGAAATAGATCATTAAGCTCAAATGATTAAACATATTCAAGATTAAGACAATCAAACCTTCATGTGCTTGAAAGATCCTCCTATAAGATTAAAAATGAAAATTTTAAAACAAAAGCACATCAACAACTGAAGTGAAGCGAAAAAGAGTTTTATACCCTAATGAGGCTGATTACCTTAAAACCACATCAAGAGCTTGAATAGTTTCTTGAGTATTGTCATGTTGTCTAGATGGAGTATGAGATATTGACCTTCATATGCCTAAAATAATCAAGGAGGCTAAGAAATTAGTGTTACTACCTTTCAATTAATCATTAGCACATTAGCACTCTCTTAGATTCGTTTTTTTTCCTCCTAAAAGAAACCTTATGTCTTTCAATACATGTAACCAACTACTTATCCTAGACATGTATTGTTACAAAAAAGTTAGGTTTTGTATTAAGTGTGTATATATATATATATATATATATATATATATATATATATATATATATGGGAAGGTTCATTGGGGAAAACTGAAAAAGTGGGGAACCGACTCAAACGAACTCCGATTGGACTCATTCCAGCGGCGTTGGAACCGGCTCGTCGAACCCTAACTAGGATCTCTTAACCCTAAACCCCGAAGCTAAAAAATAAGACTAAAACCTAAGCTAAATCGTAAAATCTAAGCTATAAACGCTAAAAGCTAAACCCTAAAGGCTAAACCCTAAAGCTAAACCATAAAACCCTAAAGCTAAACCATAAATACTAATGATTAACCCTAAAACTAAACCCTAAGGCTAAACCCTAATATAAGACCCTAAATCCAAACCCTAATATATTTAGGGTTTAGGGTTAAGAGATCCTAGTTAGTGTTCGACGAGCCGGTTCCAACGCCGCTGGAATGAGTCCAATTGGAGTTCGTTTGAGTCGGTTCCCCACTGTTCCTCACTTTTTTAGTGTTCCCCAATGAAGCTCACACTATATATATATATATATATATATAACAGCCAAAAGGAAACCTTACATCTTTCGGCCTTTTAGAGTCAAATTTCACATGACACATAATTTCTACAACTAAATACATCAAAAGACAGGTCCAAATCATTTAATTAAGCGTAAATAAAAACAATAAGAGTAATAATTAACACATCCAATGAATATCTACCTGAATGTCTCTAAGAACCACAACTCTCTTCCGATCAACAGCTGGAGGTGAATTCTCAAGAACATGAGTGTTGTCCAGAAGCATAACCTGTAAAATCATCCGTAAAACGAAGTGAAAACGAATCTATAGATTAAAACGCATACAAACAGATCTAAGTATATCGAACCTTTAGGTCATTTGTGAGTCCGACATGATCGAACAAAGTGAAAACGAATCTACAGATTAAAACACAATTATCCAGTTCCATAAATAATTTCTAAAACCAGAAAACACAAATCAAACACTAAACTCATACCCTACCATGTGGATCTACAGAAAATTGCACTTCACTTTGCTGAGTGTCCCATTCAGTGAATTCTTTGCGATTAGGGTTTGCGATGAATGATTGAAACCTTCTTTGCAGGGACACATAACAATACCGATTGTGGGAAGGGAACTGGTTAAGGTTTTTAAGATATAGTGGGAGATTGATAGAAGAAGGAGAGAAAGAGAGAGAGATCAGGGTTTTGAAATGAATTTGAATATTGATAATGGATATTTGGGGATGCGAGTTGGGTTTAAAATTTGAATGGCCGCCAAAAATTTTATGTCGGTTATAAAAGAAAAATACATTTTGATATATGTATTTTGTTAATTTAAAATACATGATTTATGATGTAATAATGACATAAGAAAGACATTGTTGGACAACCTAAATGACTACTTCAGCGTTGTAATGCAATGCTCATCTCTTTTTTAATTGGAATGGAAGATTGCTATTCATTTTACATGCTCTCATCTGGTCAGACAAACCATCTGAAATTCAGCCGGCGGAGGAATAGCCGCCACTCCCGGCGGCCGTTTGATCTGGTTGAAATCTGCCTCAATCGCACTGAGGTTGGTTATTTGAAGACCGACAGGCGGCAACGAGCTTGAAAGGAACTGCCGGCATGACTCTGGAGACGACGGCAGTTTTCGGATTTGTCCTGTATGCCCCCTTTCCGGCTAGATCTGGTACATTAGAGGTCGATCTCCGGTCATGAAGGGGCTGTGGGAGTAGTGTTACAACTAAACAAAGTCGCCCCTTGCTTGAAAACCTTGATTGGGGAAGCCTATGAATATGATGATGATGATGATGGTGGTGGTGGTCGGCGGAAAACAAAAAAAAAGATAAGGACTCAGTAAATCTCCATAACTTCCTGATGTGTAGAACAAGAGAAAACACAGTATTGAAACCCTAGAGATGGTGTTTGATGGGAAATTAAGAGGGAAATAAAGCGTCATTCAAACAAAAAAAAAAGATACAAATTAAGCATGGAAACAAACTCATATACAGAAGATTGAAAGAGAAATGGAGGAACAAGAGGGTTTATATGTGTGGGAGCCAAAAAGGAGAAGAACAAGAAAGAGAGGTTGTCATTGAATGAATGATAAAATTAAAAAAAAAATGATAAAACTAATAAATTCTTTTTATGCACAATTATTTGCCATTAACTGATTTACGGATGCAGAAATATTTTTAAACAGTGAGGTTTACCAAGGAGTTCAAATTAAAAAAAAACACTTATTAAATATAAAATTTGAACGTTGATTACTTCAAATTTAAGATGTTCAGGTTCACTTTATAAGTGACTAAATAAATTATCTAAGTTAGAACATTAGAATACTATTTAAATTATTAGTACAAGATCCCACAAGGTTATACAGGTTCGAACTATACTAACCGGGTAATGTTACAGTAAAAAGTCACGTGTGGAGTTATCATCTTCATCAATCCTAGGTATTGATGTTACTTGATTCTATTTAGACAGTTTCCTGCACTCTTTGAATTTTGTATCTTTTTTTAATGTTATTAGAAGTTGATATTGTAACTGGTTTACTGGATACCCATCGCAACACGCGATGGGAAATCCTAGTAAAGTATATTTTGTGTTTTAGTTTTAAAGTTATTGGAAAAAACAGATTATAATGTATGGACGTTTATTTAATTTATAACATCAAAGGACATAACTATTATTTTTTAACTTTGAAAACATGCATCAGGATATTCTGAATCTCTAACAAAATGATAAATAGCAATGTTTTCTTTCTGTACAAAAATTATAAAGATATTCTCAAGAAAACATAATTTATTATTGGTTTGAGCGAGTCACGGTATTGTAATGAACCGAATCGATACTAACCGAACTCTCGCCGCATAGCGCGGGAATCACACTAGATGAATATTAAAAAAATCTTCAAAATTAGTAGTTACAATTCATTAGCCCCAAAACGGACTATCAGTAGGATATATTTTTATTGTTTTCTCTTTTGATCATTGATGCAGCTTTGAAGGTGTAAAACCCTAGCACGTTTTAATCGAAATGACGCAGCGGAAATCACGAACCAGAAAGTTTCTTTCTTTATATATGTTCTAAGATGTTTGAAAATCATTTAATAAGACTCTTTTGCATGAATTACATCTTTACTTCTTATTAAATACACAAAGTGTTACACACATTTACAACTAAGCGACCATACTCCCGTACAATCCACGTTTGTGCTCGGTCTTGAACCGCTTACACCTCATGATGATGATAATGATCCATGTAACCTGTAATCACCGTACACATCCACATCATTAGTAATCGGTGACAACCTACATAATCTAAAACCTATATAATTTAAACGACATGATGCATTCTTCCAACATGTAATAATCCACTTGATTATCCTTTTGAATTCAATCCTTGCACCCCGGCAATGAATCTTCAAAAGCCAACAATAACTTCCCTGTACCTTCATTCCATTCTCAAAGTAACCTGATTTGTATCGTTAATACTCATACGTATTGTAAGCCACGTACACATATTTACAAATCCCATTCATTCATATAAATTAATTTCCAATATGTGCATACATAGTGTTCTATCCAACTTTTACTTACATCTTACAATCTAACACATTCAAGATGCAATTCCTAGCCACAACATTCAAACATATAAAATCCCACACATACAAACCTACATACGTATTCATTCTTAATCATGCACGTCTATGGTTTCCAGCTACTAACACATTATAGAAGAGTGCACTTTACTGAAGTCGTGCACACTTTACTGAAATAGTGCATGCTTTACTAAACTAGCACGCTTTACTGAACTCGTGCACACTTTACAAAATTGTGCACATTATTGAACTAGTGCACTTTACTGAAACAGTGCACACTTTACTGAACTAGTGCACTTTAATGAAATAGTGCACACTTTAATGAAGTGTGCTTTACTAAAATAGTGCACACTTTACTAAATTATACACATTATTGAACTAGTGCACTTTATTGAAATAGTGCACACTTTACTAAACTAGTGCACTTTACTGAAATAGTGCACACTTTAGTGAACTCTTGCACTTTACTAAACTAGTGCACATTATTGAACTAGTGCACACTTTACTCAACTAGTGCACAATTTTATTGAACTAGTGTACTTTACTGAAATATTGCACACTTTAGTGAACCAGTGCACTTTACTAAACTAGTGCACACTTTACTGAAGTGTGCACATTATTGAACTAGTGCACTTTACTTTTCAATCAAGACTAAACTACATATGGTCCAATATAACCTCATTTACCTTGATCAACTATTACACACCACCCATTTTATGATTCCCAATCTCCTTACCTTCAAGACTTCATTACATAATAAGAAATTAAGTTCGGAAATCACTTACCTTAAGCATTCGTGTCCGTGTTCGGGCTTGCTTCCTTGCATCCTCTTGACCCGTTAGCCGTGTGATCGAGTCCATGATAATGTAATTTCCTAACCTTTGATACCATCATACCCAGAACATTGTTATTTGTTAGTATGTAAGTTCATTCACACTAACATTTAGTTCTAACCCAAAGGTTGCTTTGACTTTCATTAGTTAATTACTAACATGCATAAGACTTACATAAACAATCGTACCATTCCAAATTCACGAGATTTCATTTATCATCGTGTGTAACACATAATTTATGTAACTTGTATCACATGATTTCTCTATTCTTACAATTACGTCTAATAGCCTAACCATGCTATTCATACATTGTTGACTTTTAGAAAGTCAACTATCCTACTTACACACTTTCAACTTATGAATATGAACCTATCTTAATATAGTCGATCTTACTAATGACACCATTTGTACTTCATACTCATATTGTAGGACACATAGAACCTCATGATCAGTTAATTACATACATACACATATATAATCAATTCAACAAATACTAATGCTTTCATGATCCAACAAATGCCAACCGTATTCAAAGTTAGCAAATTAACATAATCTCAACATCACCCTTTACTAGTAAGCTCACAAGTTATACCTTTTATACACATCAATTTCTAGATTACCATTAAACAACTAGTTTGACACATGATGTACACCACCATTCAAGCATATACTGCAAGCCACTAGTGCATACTTCTACCAAATCAGGAAATCAAATACAACCTTCGTATGGATTAAATCAAACATACCTTCCTCATATAAGTTTACTAACAATTACATTATCATTACATTATATACCTATTTACCAAGTTCTTGCATACAATTTCACCTTCTAACTTAACCTAGACATTTCAGCAAACACTTGGTGTGCGTACAACTATATAAGCATAATGTACAAGTATTTCATGCTTTACTTCCTACTTCTTGCTTTCAATCATCAACACAACTAAATATCAAGTAAATTTCATACCATACTTAACCTAACTAACAAGTATCAATCACATACTACATAATACATTAAATTTGCACAAGAATGGACATGGGTGATTCACCATATCATCATCCTTACTACAAGTGGGTTTCACCATAAAACATCACATTACATCAAAATTTTGCATAATGCATGTTTCATATGGTGATTTTAATACATAATCATGCTTAATTGCATACTAATTCGTGGATTGATCATAAACCCACTTCATACAAAATCATCAAATTAATTTCTACAACTTACCTGTGTTTGTTAAGGTTGGATGATGCTAATTTTTCATTCATGCATGATTTGTCTTCAACTTTTACCATCAATTTCTTGGATTTAACCTTGTTTGAGAGCCCTCATCTTTCTCACTTATGTGTGTCGACACACACAAAAACACACACACATAAGTTCCTGAACATTCTATTTAGTTGCAAATTTCAATCCAAATCTCCACCTTTAGTCCCTCTATTTTGCCATCTTATCCTATTTACCTCAAACCTTATTCCCTACTATTAGACTTATAGTTTTAACCAAGTCAAATAACTTAGTTATCACCTATTATTCCATAACACACAAAACCATACTATTGAGTAAAACATTCGAGTTTTGGGGTGTTACAGAAGGGGCGGGGGGGGGGGGGAACTTTCCGCTCAGTAGTGTTATGTATTTACCTTTCGTAGAGATTTTTTAGGTATATACATTTTCGACTCCCTGATTTTATAATTCTTTAGGTATAATTTTAGATCTGGTGACTTCCGACCCCCCGGTCGGAAATCTCAAGCTTCGCCACTGCTTTCGATTAACTGACATCGTATCGCTACCATACAGTACCGAACAACACAGGTACAGGTACCTCTATTCGTTTTTATGGTTTCCTGTTTCGATAATTTTTGTTATATGTAACTTTGTTTGCGATGATAAACGAATAGTGACGATCTGAACCAGTCAATATTGTTCGAACAACATCGGCGTCGTTACCGGTGTTTGTTTTATATCATTTTTAGTCAACGCAAAAGAAATGTTGATTTTTATACCGAGTGCATGTATCATCTCAGTACTGTATTAAACCAAATAGATACCTATCAAACGCCCGCAATAACGTACCGCTGTAGCGTACGGGACCAAATAACCTAGTTAATATTATATTTATTCTTATGTAATTATGTTGTATGATATGTGTGCAAGCTTATAAAAATCACTTATGAGCGAATGAATACATGCACCTTAGACAACGAGTTTTATAAGGTGGTGTTAGAGTTTTTAATTAAGACTTGATAAAAGAAAACACTTGTTTGTAAACGTGTCGAGCATGAGTTAAGGTAAGCACATCTCATCGACTAGGCTCGTTTAGTAGGCTTGCTGGCTGGTTTAAATTAAAGCCCAAAATATAATACACATATATATAAATAATCCGAAGTTTCACCCGTTGGCCACTAATAATGCCAACTTCAAAAATTCCCTGTAACAATCCCAACTTGTAAGATTTTGGCCCCCAATGATCCTTTGCTAACTGGGTTATAACCCAGTTAGTTTTTTGCTGACGTGGTTGCTGACGTGGATACCAAACCCAGTTATCTGTTGACGTGGAAGCTTATGTGGCACAATCACCATCTTCACAACTCCGCTGACCTGCAACTTATTTGGCGACCATTTTTACCTATGAAACCACCAAACGAGACCACCTCCAGTCATCTCTAACCTCCTATAATCGTCTCCGCTGCTCAAAAGTTTGAAATTTCCACCATCTACGCAACTTCGGTGACCTGCAACTTATTCCGGCGACCCTTTTTACCCCTTAAACCACTAAACGAGACCAGCACCAGTCATCTCCGACCTCCTTTGACATTCCCGGCCGCTTAAAACTTCAAAGTTTCCATCATCTACGCAAATCCGGTGACCTGCAACTTATTCCGGCGACCCTTTCAAAATTTCCACCATCTACGCAACTCTGGTGACCTGCAACTTATTCCGACGACCCCCTTTACCCCTGAAACCACCAAAGGAGAGCACCACTAGTCATCTCCAACCTTCTCCGCTGCTCAAAACTTCAAAATTTTCACCATCTCTGGGTCTCACATTTTTCCGGTGAGGCGGCTGGAGTTGTGGATGGAACTTTAATGGTGGTGGCCGGAGGTTGGAAGGGTGGGGTGTTCGGTGGATATGGTGAATGGTGGCCATGGTGGTGACATTGGAGGAGGAGGTGGTAGTGATGGTGATGGTGCCACATAAGCAACCAAGTTAGCAGATAACTAGGTTTGGTGTCCACGTCAGCAGCCACGTCAGTAAAAAACTAACTGAGTTATAACCCAGTTAGCAAAGGATCATTGGGGCCCAAAATCTTACAAGTTGGGATTGTTACAGGGAATTTTTGAAGTTGAGATTATTAGTAGCCAACGGATGAAACTTCGGATTATTAAAATCCAATTCCCCTATATATAAATGTGTATAAAAATAACATTAATTATCTTTTATTCAAATAAACGAATTGTTTCGAGCTTTTCTGAGTCAAACTTTATCTTAACATTTCATCTTGTTAAGATAAATAAGTTAAAGCCCCAAATATAACACACACGCATACATATAAATGCGTATAAAAAATAAAATTAATTATCATCATCATCAACATCATCTAATAAATCCCACCAATAGCAAAGCTAAGGTAGGGTTTGAGGAGGGTAAGATGTATACGGGCTCACCTCTACCCCGTAGGAATAGAGAGGTTGTTTCCAGTGAGACCCCCAGCTCGATAGAAGTTTTGCATCAAGCCTTGGACATAAGGTACATAACACTCAAAAATCGGGACAAAGACGGATTGATGCATGTACCCTTTTGTCTTTCAGCTATCAACGCCACCACATGATGCATGATTAACCATCCACCGCTTTTAACGTTACTTTTATGAAATTAGTAAAATAACGTTAAAATTAGTGCACTTTCACTTTTGCTCCCTGATGACCCACACATATATGCTTTATATGTGCATACTACAAGCGAGACATTAAAAAAAATAAAATTAAGTATTTTTTATTTAAATAAACGAATTGTTTCGAGTCAAACTTGATCTTAACATTTCAGCTTGTTAAGATAAATAAGTTGAGCCGGCTCGGCCCGATATCCTGCCCTAGGTGGTGTTGAACAAACTGTGAGGGATTGATTTGCTTCAAACTATATATGTGTGTGTTTTTTAATGGCAAAGCTACATGTATATATGAAAACATATATTAAAACCCAAAAGAATAACATAATTTCAATATATAAATTATAAATTCTTTTGTTTACAAATTCTGCATTATGTTTATGTTAAAAATATTACTTTTGTATAAATTAATGTGTGTAAAAATATAAAAAAAAATTCAAATAAACAAGTTGTCTAAAGTTTTTTACAAGCCATATTTTTTAACACAATTTTCTTTTAATTTATGAGACTGAACTCAATACTTTCCCGTCTAAAATCCAAAATTTTAAAGGCTTTGTATTTGAAAATCGACTATCATCCTACTAGCTTATCATTTTAACTTATCATTTTAGCTCATTAAGATAAATACGTTGAGCGAGTTTGCATCCATATGTGGTATTGAACAAACCGAGTGAGATTGATGACAACCGAGAGAGATTGATGACAATCGGGTCGATGCGAATTACCTACTATAGGCTACTACTTAAGTCAAATAGATTCAACAATCATGATTGCTAAAAGAAGTCGGACATGCAATGATAATAATAATAATAATAATAATAATAATAATAATAATAATAATAATAATAATAATATTTGATTTTAAGGTTCCTTCAGCGAAACCTTCATCTACGTAAATCATATGAACGCCCTGATCAGATTTTTCTGCCAGAGCCATAGATACAGGCAACCCCATTTCTTTTCAAGCCCATTTCAAAACCCCGAATTTCTACATTCTCTTTGCCTCTCAATCCGTGTTCTTACCTTCCAGATCTTCATGCTGGACGACTGACTCATGGGTACTTGATCAAATGCGGTGTTTACGGCTCTTGCGTTGATGTTGGGTATGGTTTACTCCGGATGTATCTAAAGTTGGGAGATTTTCATGGTGCATATAAGGTGTTCGATGAAATGCCTGTGAGAAATAATGTGGATGCGTTTGCTTGGATACCACATGGGTTTGGTAGTAATCGGACCACTGAAAATGTCGTGGGCTTTCGAGAAGATGGTGGATTTATGTGTCGTTCCAAGTGTGCATTCACTTTGTCGTGTGATTAAGGCTTGTGGTGAGTTGCAGCATCGAAAAAGGTTGTTTTGTACATGGTTATGTGAAAGAAAATGGGTTTGACAAGCATGTCTTGGTGATGAATTCTTTGATATCAATGTATAGTAAAATGGGTAGGATGGATCTTGCTCAGCGAGTTTTTGATGATATGAGTTTTACTGATATCGTCTCGTGGAACTCGTTGATTACAGGTAATGCACAGAACCGAAACTGGCCAAAAGTGTTTGAGCTTTTTTTATGCGTAAGGCACGATGAAAATCTTGTTCCTAATGTCGTTACTTTCTTGGCCCTGCTTTCGAGTGTTGGCCATGCTCGAGAAGCTAGTACCGGAATGAGTATTCACGGGCACTTAATCACTATCGGTTTATATTCTGATGTGCAACTAGGAACCGCTGTTTTCAACATGTATGCAAAATGTGAACGACTTGACTATGCTGCGATTGTATTTGAACAAGACTTGGTACGCAAGACTTTGATGTCGTGGAATGCCCTAATTGCAGCATACAAACAAGAAGGCTATGACCGAGAGGCAGCGGATGTGTATGAACGGATGGTGGTGGAACCAGATATGAAGCCTGATTCGTTCTCGTTTGCTAACGTACTTCCTGTTTATGCCAGTCTCAGAGATATTCAAAGAGTTAAATTAGTCCATTCAATGATTATAAAGACGGGTCTCGACGTTGAACATGACGTTGTGTTGTCTACCGCAATGTTGGATGCATACGGGAAGTGTTCAGATGTGAAAGCAGCTGAGAATTTATTCTCTTCTACTCACCACCGAATACTGCAACGTGGAACGCGCTAATTGCTGTTTATATTCTAAATGACCAAATTGAAAATGGTATGAATCTTTTTCGTCAAATGGTGTGTAGTAATGTGTCATTAGATTCTATAACCATGGTGACAATCTGTCAATTATGTGGACAAATGGGTTCGGTAAAGCATGCTAATATGCTCCATGGGTTTAGTCTTGTGAAAGGTTTTTCTTCACATCTTATTGTCCGAAACTCGTTGATAGACATGTATATGAGATGCGAATGCACAAAAAGTGCTGAGCTTTTTTTCCATTCAATGTCGATAAAGAACATAGTTACATGGAATACCATGATTTATGGTTATTTGGCGGTTGGATGTTCTTCCATGGGTCTTAGCCTCTTTCAACAAATGCAACCAGAAACAGGGTACAAGCCGGATTCCGTAACCATTATTTCATTACTTCAAGGAAGTTTATCTGTCTCGGCTAGTTTTCTTGACCCGTTTCATGCGTATATCTTGAAATACGGTCTAGCTTCCGAGACACAAGTTATGAACAGTTTGATCGATGCATTTGCAAAGATTGGGAATTTAGAGAAGGCTCGAGAGTTGTTTATGCAAATTGATTTTAAAAGAGATCAAAGCTCTTGGAACATAATGATTGCAGGATACGGAATGAATGGCCAAGGGAGCGAGTCTAGTAAACTTTTCGGTCAAATGGAGGTCAAGGGGTATGCACCCGATGCCATAACATTCACATGTTTGCTATCGTCTTGCAGTCATTGCGGGCTAGTTGAAGATGGATGCAAATTCTTTCACCTGATGATTACAAAGTACAAGATTCAACCAAGTATATAGCACTGGACTTGCATTATAGACATGTTGGGACGGGCCAATAGTTTGGAAGATGCGTATGATGTGATCAAAACTGGGAATTATCAGAAATATAGTGATTGTGCCCCATTAGACAGTGTTGCTGTTTGGGGGCTTTATTGAGCGCGTGTAGATTCAGTATGAACATGGAGGTCGGGGAGGTTGTTGGGACAAAATTGTCCGAAATCAAGTCGGGTAGGTTCGAGTACTACTCATTGCTCTCGAATCTGTACTCGTCAAACAAGAAATGGGATGATGCAACAGAAATTAGGAAAGTTTTTGGTGATGGTAAAGCGATGAAAAAACCGGGGTTAAGCAGTTTGAAGAGTTGATAACTTGAGATACTACAAGGCAAGTCAAGTTTGGATTCACATGATGGACACTTACCAAACAAACAAACATACCCAGTAAAATTTCACTCATAGCAGAGCTACTGGCAAGGTATACGGATGGTGAGATGAAGACAAACCTTTCCTCTAACAAATGGGTAGAGAGGCTATTCCGAGTGAGAGACCCCCCAACTCCAATTACTTTTGTCGTATACAAGATAGTAATCCATGTAACATAAAATGCGACAATCAAAGCAACAACCTGATTGAGACTTCAAGCCTCAAATCACGACATTGCCACCCGCATGATAGATCTCATTAGTGTTCACAAGTTGTGGCCGAATGTGTCAGTATGGGTTAAATGTGTATCTCAAATGGTTTACGGGTCAAACTAAAAACACCAGTTAAAAGTGACGGGTCAAACAGGTTGAAAGTTGCCTAAATTGTATTGGATACGTACAAACTTCGAAAAAGGGTTGTGTGTCAAAATGATCCTATCCATTTATATATTAATCATATATATGAAGCTACGAGCTTCAATCAATATAAAAGCAGGGGATAAGATAAGTACTATGGATATTTATAAAAGCTAATTGCACTTTATATGAAAATGATAATTGATTTAAGTGTATTTATGACTGCAATTGACTGGACGGCCCATTGTAATGCAACTAAAATATCTTCAAACTAGAGAAGAATCTATATAGTTGTTTGTTATATAACTCAAACATATGTTTAGTTAATAACTTTAAATTAAGAGAAACGACATTTGGTGAAACATATACTTGGTCCGTATTAATAACAGTTCAACATTTGTTCAAACATTGCCCACAAGGTTCTATTTCGGCTCCTTTAAATAGATTTTGCTTTTAAAAACAATGGATTGTTTGTTTTTTTTGAACGACAAATTTGGATCACTGACGGACCACTGGAGTATCATCATGTCACCAGCGGAATCACCCGTTTATATCCATCTTCACTAGGCATAATGCCTATACACCAATTCAGAAGGAAACCCAATAAATATAAAAAAAAACCCCTTTGTGGGAATCAAACCATGACCTATTGGTCTCAAAGTTTTATTTCACCAACAAGATGCCACCAGACTATAAAGCCATGGGCTTAAAAAATGGATTGTTTTAAATCCCAACAGTAACAACTTGGTGTTTTTTTTATTTGAAATTAATTTATGGTTAGTCGCTTGTCAACTTTGAAGTTGAAAATGCAAAAAGTGGAAGTCGCTATTTGAGACAACGACTTTATTTTCTTTGAATTTCAGTTATATTTTTCTATTCTGTTTTCATTTACATATAGTTTGGTTTTACACTATCAGAGGCGCATCATAGTAGGGCGGCCGACACCCCGAACTTTTCGCTCAATAGTAGAGAGTATGTAGTTTTCGTATAGGAATTTTTGGGTATATACTTATCGCTCAAACCATGACCTATTGGTCTCAAAGTTTTATTTCACCAACAAGATGCCACCAGACTATAAAGCCATGGGCTTAAAAAATGGATTGTTTTAACTCCCAACAGTAACAACTTGGTGTTTTTTTTTATTTGAAATTAATTTATGGTTAGTCGCTTGTCAACTTTGAAGTTGAAAATGCAAAAAGTGGAAGTCGCTATTTGAGACGACTTTATTTTCTTTGAATTTCAGTTATATTTTTCTATTCTGTTTTCATTTACATATAGTTTGGTTTTACACTACCAGAGGCGCATCATAGTAGGAGCGGCCGACACCCCGAACTTTTCGCTCAATAGTAGAGAGTATGTAGTTTTCGTATAGGAATTTTTGGGTATATACATTTTTGACCCCCCCCCCCCCCCCGGTTTTATAGAAAATTTTAGGTATATACGTTTTCGACTCCTCAGTCGGAAATCTCAAACTTCGCCACTGTACACTACAATATGTAATATTTAGCATTTTTAGAAAGTGAAACCAAGCTTCTCATCTATTCTACTAAACTCACTTAAACATGCTAATCACAATTGTCATTGTCGGTCCTTTCGCACTAATCATCGGAAAAAACCATCCAACAACAGGGCCGGAATTTCCACTGCAGTTGCATCTACCTTTTTGCACCCAAAGCCTCTCCATGGACCCTATATGAGATCAAATTGTTTGGTAATCCAAACCCAAATGTTGTATGAGATCGCAAGTTAGCAGAAAATCTTGCAAAAAAATACCTAAAAGACACCAAATTTTACTTTGGGTTTTGCAAGATTATTTAGTTATTGGCCTTTGTTGCATGAATTCTGATCAAGTGTACTTAGCATAGGTTTAGTACGGAAAAGACTGTATGGTGTTTGCACTTATTGTATTGCATGTTAATGGATAATATAATAAAATATTAACATATGTTACGTGTTTGGATTACGCTTCTAGAATTCTGATTTTTTTATTACTCTTTTAAGCTAAGTAGGTTATGTTATATATGGTTAGCATCTACGATTAATATTGCATCAACGCCCAAGAAGATGCATATTCTAATCTTTCTATTTATGATACACTCTATGCTATAAGTTAAGTAGTTATGCTACCATCTTATTTCTATTATAATCTAGAGTTTATTATGTTTTTCGTCAGTTTGGTTTGTTGAAAATAAATACTACAGTCTATTAGTTTAAAAATTTCTAAAACAATCTCTATACTTTCACTTTTGTAACAATTACAGTCCACCCTCACTAACGCCATCCAGCTACTCTGTTAGTTTATTTTAAATGGTCATAATGCCCCTGTTATTAGAATAAAAATAAATAAAGAGTTACTTACGTTTTTCGTCATTTGGTTTGTTGAACATAACTATTATAGTCCACTAATTTTAAATTGAAATGACTATTACATTTTGCAACATTCTATTTGAGTTCTACATGCTCCACCTCTTATAGCAAACGTCTTAGCGTTTGAAAATGAAAGCTTTAATTGTTTGTTTTCGCTATAATAGTGACACGTCAACACATGCGGTCATGCGGTTTAAACTTTTACTTTATATTAGTTAACTATCCAAAAGAAAAGAAACTTCCAAGGAAATGTCTATAATCAACTTCTGAAGAATTATATAAATGGCTAATGTCACAATTCACTTTACCGCTTCTAATAATGGCAAAACTATAATATTCCTCTAATTTTAGGCCAGAGGGAATGGGATTGGTAAGTGCCCATAGGCATGGATTAGAAAGGTTGGTTATTCCTCGGCACCAAAGGGGCAGTATGGGTTTTGTTACACTTGTCGATTTCAGTTGACATGTTCCCTTTTAATTTTCGGCAAAGGGGGTCTAAGATCTTAAGCTTCCGTGCCGATTCAAAAGTCAACAAAGCTCAATGAAAATATGCCACCTAGGACATGGAATCAGCACCAAATTGGTTTTCCTGGAACCACTCCCTCCGGTCTTACTGCATCAAATAGCAACAAGGATCACGATTATGGTAATATATAATATTTATATTTATGTGTTTTAAAAGGATATCCCATTACGGATTGGGCAGTTATGCTCAGACTATTCTTTTAATGCAAATGAGTAGAGCTAAATTCAGAACAAAGACGACAGATATCGCTAAAATTGAATTGTGACCCTTGTCGATGAACTATGTGGAATCAATACAACTATATAGTTCAAACATTATCAAAATTAGAACATAAATGACTCACTACACTTATTTTTTCTATCTAAGTATTTCATGAGATGCAAACGATGTTATAGTTCCATAATGAGATCAATATTTAATATGAGCGAAACTAGAGGGGTTAGGATTACCGTTTAAAGAGTATAAGAAACACAAATTAAATTATGGATTTTATCTCCGTATATTTCTTTGTAGTAATAGTGAATTCTTGTGTTTTTATAACCAAAAACTTAATGGCATATAGTGTAAAGTGGTTTTGAAGTAGAGTTTTATACTATTCTAATTCTTTATATGTCATTGTTGATTGTTAAACATACGTACCGGCATGCATTAATATATATATATATATATATATATATATATATATATATATATATATATATATATATATATATATATATATATATATATATGGCAATGTTATTGTAAAAAAGACCAAAAGTGTGAGAAAGGTTAGAAAGAATCTCAGCCATTAGATCTAAATTAATTGAAAAGGGTAATCAAGTAATTTTATCATTGATTTAATTAATTCAAAACCTTTCATAAACCGCCACCCTAATTTATAGGAATACCGAATAACACTACAAACACCATTCAGCACGTATATAACACCCTTCAATAAGTATATAACACCATTCAATAAGTATATAACACCATTTTAAAGATCTCTATAAAAAGCACTACGAATAACACTGCAACAACCATTCAGCGCATATATAACACCATTCAATAAGTATATAACACCATTCAATAATCATATAACACCATCCAACACAAATATAACATCATTCAATAAGTATATAACACCATTTAATAATTATATAACACCATGAACTGAAACAAAAAACCATTAACTGAAACATGCGATTGAAGGTAATTTTTTCATGTATATAAGTATAGTAATATGATACTCATATTAAAGATTAGAAATGGTGTAATTTTTTTTTAAATGAGTTACGTGTAAAAAGTTATTGGCGTTTAAAAAGTAAAAGAGGAATTTGCATGTGGATTGCATGTGACTTTCTAAAATTAAAAATGTTAATTTTACCTTTATACCCTTAATCTAGAAAATTAATTATTTTAATTGTTATACTATTTACAAGATTGCCATCAAGATCTCACCCATTAGATTAAAGATCTAATGGTTTAGATTATTTCTTACCATTCTTACACTTTGGTCCATTTTTACAGGATACTCTACATATATATATATATATGTATATATATATACATATATATATATATATATATATAATACTATATAAAGCATGTCAGTGGGACAAGATAGTAATTTACCACGCGTACAAGTATTGAAACAACATATACAAAGAAATGAAACGCATTTTGAGGGGTAAAACTGGGAAGTGCCGAGCATTTTAAGACGCCATAGGGATGAAATGGTAAATTGCGGCGGAACTGCTCCTCCGGCCTTCCGGTACACCTCCTCCCCTGGCTCATTAATGCCTTTATTACAACTGAATCGTTTTCAATCTGATCTTTCTCTCTCTCTTCAAGCAAATTATCTTCTCTGTAACTTCTCAACAGATGTGAGTCCTTTCATTTATGCACTCGTGGTAACCCTAATTTCAATCACTGGTTCTTGGTGATGACAGTGGCGATGGTGATCTCTACATCCCATCACAGGTAACCTTAAATTCATTCATTTTATGTATGTGTTCGGTTGTGCATTGAATTTTTGTTATCTATTGTTGGAATTACATGATGCTAAGAGCTTGATTTCATGATAATTTCAATTAAGTTGAGTTATCTTGTATATATATAAAACTCAATTTTTTATTTAATGTAGGTGTCTTATTTTAAGACCACATATAATTTAAAGACATCCATTTTATTTGTTAAAATGAAATGTTTTAATTTGCAATTCTAAAAAAAATGTATTAATTCTCTAAAAGTATTTATATAGAAGCCATACAAATATATATTGATTTAGATAACTAAAAAGTCATGATTATGGAGTGTCCGAAATCAGATTACAAGGATATGATAAGATATATCGTAAATATATAATATTATATTCATAGCTTTAGTGTGGATACAATTTATTGATAAATAGACAAAGGCACAAATGCATGTGTGTGTTTGGGTGGCTCGTGAATAGATAGAAAAGAAGACGAAGACAATATATAATATATTATATATATACAATGTAATACAGCACCACAAATAATGAGACTTGTAAAAATTAATTTAAATAAAATAAAAATGGTCTAATTATTAAAAAAATAAATAATTTATCCTTTTAGGTAAATAATTCCCCTATATTTTCTCAGATTATTTCTATAACAAGTCTCATAGACGTTGAAATTTATCTACAATTTTTTTTGAACAGCAATCTAATTTTTAAATATTTAAATAAATTGATAAAGAAATACATCATTTCAATTGTTTTTTACATTCATAGTACTATTTATGATTCTGTATTAAAGATTCTCAATCATATGATTCATATATGTGTGTTTTCCTTGTTGGGCTAAGAAAAGGTGAAATAAAAAATAGAAAACAGTTTTTTTCTTATTTTCTTTTTTGTATTTTCCTTTTTAGAAATCCTTTACCTCGTTGTCTCTGAGTTGTTGAAATATCTTTCTTTCTTTCTTTCTTTCTTTCTCTCTCTTTCCTTTTTATTTATTTTTTCTTTGTGATGGACTCTACGAGGAGGATTCCAATCTCAATCTCAATCTCAACCTCAACTCACCCATCATTATTGTTGTACTGAAACTCATTATTATTATTATTAGCATCTTTATCTTCTTCAACTACTTCATCTTGTTGCTCAACACTTTAAGAAGTTCGTAATAAAAATAATGAATGGTGATGATCTTGATCCAGATGAATCTGAGTTTGTTGAAGTAGATCCTACAGGCAGATATGGCAGGGTAAAAATCCCACCTTTTTTTCTAATTTTTTGGTTTTTTTTTTTTTATTTAGCTTTTTTTTAAAAAATTTTTTTTTCTAATTTTTGCTAATTTGGATGATTTCCCATTTGGGTTTTTGATTTCTTGGTCTGATTCAACTTTTTAGTTAAAGTAGATCCTACAGGCAGATATGAAAGGTTAAAAATCCCATCTTTTTTCTTTATTTTTTAAATATTTTGTAGGCTTTTTTTTTTAATTTTATTTTTGCTAAATTTGGATAATTTCCCACTTGGGTTTTTGATTTCTTGGTCTGATTCATCAGTTTTTGTTGTAGTAGATCCTACAGGCAGATATGGAAGAGTAAAAATCCCATCTTTTTAGGCTTCTTTAAGTTTTTATAATTTTTTTAGGCTTTTTATTTATTTTCATATATTTTTTTTATATTTTTGCTGATTTGGATAATTTCCCATTTGGGTTTTTGATTTCTTGGTCTGATTCATCATCTTATTTGTTTGTTGCAGTACAATGAGATTTTGGGAAAAGGGGCATCAAAGACAGTGTAAGAAAGCAAGAAATTTAATAAAGTTTTAAACTTTCTTGATTTGATTGATGGGTAATTTGTAATTTAATGTGGGATTTACAGATTGATTTGTGTTTGTAAAGTTATAGGGGTTTTGATGAGTATGAAGGTATAGAAGTGGCATGGAATCAGGTGAAACTTTATGATTTCCTCCAAAGTCCTGAGGATCTGGAAAGATTGTATTGTGAAATTCATCTTCTTAAAACTTTGAAACACAACAACATCATGAAGTTCTACACATCTTGGGTTGATACAGCCAATAGGAACATGAATTTTGTCACTGAGTTGTTCACTTCTGGTACACTTAGACAGTAAGTTCATTTCATCCCATTTAATGTTTTTTTTTTGGGTATTCTTGATCTGATTTAATTGATTTGGGTTTGATTCATAATGATGAATTATTAGGTATAGACAGAAACACAAGAGGGTTAATATAAGAGCAATCAAACATTGGTGTAGACAGATCTTGAAAGGGCTTCTTTATCTTCATAGCCATGATCCTCCTGTTATCCATAGAGATCTTAAATGTGACAATATTTTTGTAAATGGCAATCAAGGAGAAGTCAAAATCGGCGATTTGGGTCTTGCTGCGATACTCCGTAAATCGCACGCGGCTCGCTGTGTTGGTAAGTTCATCCGGTTTATGCTTGTGATGCCTTAAACTTAATATGAGTTTTGGATCAGATGGTTGACATATTAATAAGTAATAACACCACTTTGGTGATTATAGGATAAATGTTGTTTTAGATTGGTATCTCAAATTAGGTTCAAAGAATTAATAATTAATAAATAAGTAATAAATGTAATTATGGAAGCATATATATGGATGTTAGGCTTTAATATTAATTAATATAAATATATTAATGTCATAATATGCAATCGCTTTCATGGGTTGGCTTCAATAGGTCGTTTCGTGTTCTTGTTTACTTCAGGAACACCCGAGTTCATGGCTCCTGAGGTTTATGCCGAAGAATACAATGAATTGGTCGATATTTATGCCTTTGGGATGTGCATTTTAGAGATGGTCACATTTGAATATCCATACAGCGAGTGCACACACCCTGCTCAGATCTACAAGAAAGTTATATCAGTATGAACTCACTCGCAATTTTTGTATTTTTAGAATCTAAATCAAACTCAAGATATGATATTATTTTTTAATTTTTGGTCTTTAAGTAAATGATTATAATATGTATCCTATATTAAATAGGGGAAAAAGCCGGATGCTTTATACAAAGTTAAGGACCCTGAAGTGAGACAATTTGTGGAGAAATGTCTAGTTACCGTTTCTCTTAGGCTTCCGGCTAAAGAGCTACTTAAAGACCCTTTTCTTCAGCCTGAAGATTATGGTTATGATTTGAGGCCGATTGATTATTGGAGGGAGTTTGATGGGATTAATAATCGTCATCTTAATTATGAACCCGAAGCAAACGAAATCATAACCCATAAAGAAGGCCACATGGGAGACGTTGATATTTCTATCGAGGGAAGGAGAGGAGACGATGATGATGATGGTATCTTCTTAAGGCTCAGAATTGCCGACCGAGAAGGTATGTTATTGAGAATATTCTTGGGATTTTGTCAAAATGTTTTTAACCTTCATTTGAATATAGCTTGATGCATTTTATCCTGGTAATCATCTATGTATCTATAAAAGATTGATTTCCATTTCACTTTTATAAGAAACACATGTTGTCAAGTATAAGTAGAGAGCTTGTAATAAATATTTCTAAGGATAATTTAATAACTACATCTCAAAACTTGTATAATGATATATATCTACCCGACAAATGATAATAATATCAAGTATACCCATATATCGCATATACCTAATTTCCTACTTTTGACATAAATACCCTTTTCTTGTGTAAGGGTTTGGGTTATGAGAGTTGGGTAAGGGTAAGGGTAAAGGTACGAGTTAATGAAATGATTGGCTCGTTTTGAACTCTATGTCTATAGTTGGCTCTACTGGTTTCCTTCTACGTAATTGTTTTTTTTCATTTATATACACTTTAAGTTGTTTTAATTTTATATATATATATATATATATATATATATATATATATATATATATATAATATTAATTATTTATCTGTATCATAATTATCTTATATAATAATATATACTATGTATTATACTTTTACAAATAATAGGCTTACTTAGGTTCGGGAGCCTAGTTAAGCTCTAGCTCGCGCTCAAGCTTAGGCTCGTTTTTTAAATGAACTCCAATTTAGGTTTGTGCTTGTGTTCGAGCTTGATTAAGCCAATTTGAGCTTTTAGCGAGTTGATATCCGTCAGCTCACAAGCAGCTCGGCTACCAACATTATAAAGGGTAACATATTATTTTTTATTTCATGTACATAAATGATTGTCGAGTTTCAGTGCGCTGATATATGGGTTATAAGGTGATGACACCCCAACATTCTCAATAAAGATAATTCAAATATAACCGTGTAGACGAGATTGTACCTTCTTTTAATATTGTTAACAAATTCAACATTTGTTTCTATTTCTGAATTGAAAAAGTTTGTTACCTTAACATTGAAAATGGTGCTATCGCAGGGCGTGTTCGGAACATTTACTTCCCTTTTGACATCGAATCGGACACAGCATTTAGTGTTGCAAACGAAATGGTTTTCGAGTTGGATATCACCAATCAAGATGTCCATAAGATAGCCGACATGATCGATGGCGAAATTTCTTGCTTAGTGCCAGAGTGGAAGAAGGGGATAGAAGAAGATCACGAGAACAACGATGGTTATTGTCAAAGTTGTGCACCAAACGGTTCTCAAGTCAACCCGAAATCAAAAAGCCGGAATCAGTGTTCAAGCCATCATTGTGGCGCCAATATCCATGGGCGGTTTGAAGAAATAACTTACCAGTTTGACGGTTCTGAGCAGTGTTTGACAGAAGGCGCACCTGTTGTCTCGAGCCAGTCTGATGGTTTACAATATTCTGATATATGGGGCGCAAACCAGAGTGAATATCAGTCGTGTACAGAAGATGAACCGGTAATTGAAAAATCCGTCAAGTTTGAGGAAACCGATTTTACAGATGACTATGAAAACGAGATTCGACAAGAATTGAGTTGGCTCAAGGCTAGGTACCAGATGGAGCTAAGGGAACTTAAAGATAAACAACTAGGACTTGCACCAGACAAACATACAAAACATAAAATGTCGAGACAGCATAAAGACGATCATGACGATCACCAACATTTGCTAAAATCATTCGCGGCGGGAACCCATTTCGTTTTGTTTTCTCTAGATGATGGAGAATCGGAGACGTGTGAAAACAGTAGCACAACGAAGAACATGTGCACAGGGTCTTAGCCGATAATTATGAAGATAATTATGTGTATTATTATTAGATAAATATTGTATAGAATTGTGTTTATCTTTTCCTAAAATACAGCTAGGGTTGTTATGTATCTGCTCTATATAAGGAGCCTTTGTTGATCAATAACATTCATTCACAATTCATACCATAAACACTTTTATGGTATCAGAGCTTCGGTTCTGTTCCAGCCGCTGCGATGACAAAAACAGCCGATTCCGATTCCCCTGAATCTTCACAAAAAGCCGTGAACCCCCTTCACCCTGCCTACTCGGTTACGAATATCCAACAGAAAATTCGTACACTCGATGGCACGAAGGTTCCCTATTCGTCCTGGACAGCTTTTTAAGCTTCATGCAGTCGCTTACAAGGTTCTTGATCATATAGATAACACCCCACCACCGCCTGATACGGCTCCTGAGTACCCTGTCTGGAAAGAAATCGATGCCCTCGTTCTGCAATGGATATACGGCACGATATCAGACGATCTTCTTGGCAAAATTATTGACACGGAAACTACTGCACGAGCAGCATGGTTAAAGATTGAAAAGTTCTATCTCAGTAATAAACGGGCACGTGCAGCAGCCTTAGAAACCAGGTTCTGCAACCTTACTCTTGCCGCTTGTTCGTCTCTTGATGATACACACAAATTCTGGATGCCATTTGTCAACAAAACCCGTAGGTTGATGCATGAAAACAACCTCATTTAGAGTACCATGCAAAAAAGCATTCTTAACGTCCAATTGGTGGATAGGCCAGTCTCGTGAGATAGCCAAAGAGAGCACTGTCCTGATAGTGGCCGGTTTACAAGTGGGTATTGCATTTTTCTCGGTGATAATCTTATCTCATGGTCTTCGAAACGACAACCCACCATCTCTCGTTCGAGTGCTGAAGCAGAATATCGGGGCGTTGCAAATGCTGTTGCTGAAGCTACATGGATTCGGAACTTGTTACTTGAGCTGCGTACACCGTTGCAGAAGGCTACTATCGTTTACTATGATAATGTTTCAGCTGTGTATCTCTCTGACAACCCGTTCCAACATCAGCGAACTAAGCACATTGAGATTGACATCCATTTTGTTCGTGAAAAGGTTCGAGTTGGGCATATTAGAGTTTTGCACGTTCCTTCATCTCTACAGTATGCAAACATTTTTACCAAAGGCATCTCCAAGCAGTTGTTCCAGTCTTTTCGTACCAGTTTGAACGTCTCTCCTACGCCCGTTCAAACTGCGAGGGTGTCTTAGCCGATAATTATGAAGATAATTATGTGTATTATTATTAGATAAATATTGTATAGAATTGTGTTTATCTTTTCCTAAAATACAGCTAGGGTTGTTATGTATCTGCTCTATATAAGGAGCCTTTGTTGATCAATAATATTCATTCACAATTCATACCATAAACACTTTTACAGGGGACTTGATTCCTCATCATCTAAATAGGGCGGCTTCGCTTCCTGTTGATCCCATAGATTCTTGATATGAAATTGTCATCTGATTCTTTTTGCACCCAACAACAGACAATAAGGTGATTGATGATGATGATGATGAAACATCTTTTTTTTACTTTGTGATATTTGTACAGCCCTCAGCTGAAGGTGGGTGGAAAGATACACCATTCCTTTGTGATCTGTTGTGAGTGTACATTGCCATATAATGTCATTATGCTTATACATGAAACCATCATCAATATGTTTGCAAGATGTATATTTATTCATTTACTTTTTGATTGGAGAAATATTGAATGGATCACTCATTTGGTTTGGTTATCAATCTGCCTACCAACACATCCTTCTACATAGGGTGTAAACGAGTTGAGCTTAGCGTAGCTCGGCTAGGCTTGCACTTGGCTTGTTTAACTTACTAGAGCTCAAGCTCGGCTCATTTCTAAAGCTTGAGCTCCCCTTGTGAGTAGTTTTTCAAGCTCAAGTTTGGTTTGGGCTCGACTTGTTTTTCATTTATTGACGTATACATGGTAATTATTATTTTAATATATATTTTATAAATTAGTTTTTTTTATATAATATGCTAGTTTAGACTTGTAAGCCAGTTCGAGCTCGATAAGTGAAGCTCGGGCATAGCCGCTTAGGCTCATTTATAAAACCAACCTATATATTTTAGACTTCAACCCGTCTAAGATTGGCCGGATTTGAGCTTTTAGCCAATCCATCTTAAGTTATGAGTGGCTTGTTTACACTCTTACCCTTATTTTAGGCTTGAGCCCGTTTAAGATTGATCTGATTTGAGCTTTTAGCCAGTCCATCTTAATTGTTTGTCAAAGAGATGCTAATTATGTTAAAACATCCGGTGCATTGATAATGTATTATGTTTTGACTATCAAAGGAGGTAATGCACCATGTCAAGCTTGTTTGACCTAGTGGAGCGTAATCCCCTTTTTAATACATAAATAATATATGGCCGTTAACTACAAAAGTATTCTACCGTAAAAATTAACATAATATCTATTTTGTAGGACTTAAATTTGCACCATTTCAACCGGGATAACACCTTATGCCACTAGGCCAAAAGTTTATAAACAAATAGATTATGAGGAGCGTTGTAATTTGGATTACCCTTTTAAGTATTCCCAAAAGCGGTTAGAGATAATTTAAGATAATATGAAGAAAAGCAATGTATTAGAGCTAATTTATTAAGCAATCTTTGAACATATTTTGTAATTACTCATGTGTTTATTTTGTGTAATTTGTATATTTATATATGTCAAGACATCTCCTCCATATTTGGTGTGGAGTTTTATTTATAACTTGGTACGAGTCAGTCTTTAACCCCGATAACAGAGGTTATCTTTGAAGGCAAACCTATAACTTGGTATGACTCAGCCTTTATCGTGAGGGGATAAAGATAAAAAAAGTCAACCATGATGGTTGAAGATTTGTTGTAAACCTTATCGGAAGTCAAGTTTTTTTTATTTCTTTCTATAAATTTAAAAATCTAAAAATATGTTTTTGATTTTAGGGGGATAAATGTTTTAGAAAATACAAAAAAATTTTGAAAAGATAAAAAGATAAAAACATATAAAAAGACAAAAAATGAGTTTTGTC
Organism: Scalesia atractyloides; assembly: GCA_947069175.1. NCBI lineage: Eukaryota > Viridiplantae > Streptophyta > Magnoliopsida > Asterales > Asteraceae > Scalesia > Scalesia atractyloides. The sequence goes on from CAMTDV010001633.1 coordinate 25,622,411, forward strand.
GTAAAAAAAAGGAAATGATAGTATATCAGTTGACTCTCAATACATGCTAAACAAATGTAAAGTTTAAAAGTGTCCGTAGGCTTCACACGACTAGTAAATTGTTTTCGAGATATAAAGATAACGAAACTTCTTAATATGTAGTCAACATCTCACAGATAAATGGTCTTGGTACCGTAATTTCGTTTGAGAGATTTCCTGATTCTGAGATACTAGGTCTTTATAACTAGTTGATATATGGGGTATTATACTTGTTCTTCTGATTTTGCGAAAACACTAGACTAGAACTTGTATAATACTTTGCCAAATCACTTTGATTGTGTGCAAACCCTCAAAGCGGATTTCTTTTCTGCTAAACTTCATTAAAATTGAAAATATCAAACAATTGCAGTAAAAGATTCCAAATTAAGGAACACTACTCTCAAAGTCGAGCCTACATCTCTTTGTCTATATGGTGGTACTAACCTGAGCTCTCAAGGTCTCGCATTAACCCAGATAGAAATATCAATTAGGTATATTCACCTGTAAGATGAAATATAGGGAGTCTTGATACGAGAGTATATTCTAAGGTGGGCAACATAGTTAAGACAAGTTCTAAAACACTTAATAATCATATCTTGAAACAACTGAAACATGTGTAGAGGTTTAAGTGGACAAACAATACTGATAATCTATGTGAACTAGTTTAAAGCTTAAAGCTCTATCAGACAACGGTGTATGTGACATGTCTCAATAAACTGATATGATCCTCTTACACAAACTCAGAAAATATGTCTATAAATATGTTTGTAAATAGTTATATTTCATTTAAAAAACAAAAAGATTTTCAGTGTGTTTTAGCATAAAGTTTGGAAAAAACAAAAAGATTTTATTTCATTTATTTTCGACTACCGATGATGATACTAATCTTGGAAAATCCAAAGTTGTTGACAGAACCTAAAGCACAACGGACTTGGAGTCAACGTGAAATGGAAAAGGATTTAAAATGAATACAAGTTCATTAATTTGAACTTAACATTGTTTGAAAATATCAGTTTGTTCATAAAGTGTAACGAAGGTCATTAACTTAGACTTGGTTAGCAAATTAGATAACCATAGTCATTAACTTGGAATTGGTTAACTGAGTGGGTTGTTAACACTGGAGAAATGATAAAAATGAAAGTTTGAGGTTTTTTCGAACGAATGAGATGTTTTCAAGCGGACTAAACTAATCCGCATGAAAGAATGACTAGCTCATTCGCATGAACTTGACTCCTTCGCACGGACTAGCTTATTCGTTCATATATAAAGAGTTATTCACACGAATAACTCATTCGTTTAGGACTTTTCATCCACACAAAAAATTCAAGTTTAAAAAAAATGCTCTGTATAAGTCAACCTACTGCCGAAATGTTCAAGATTGTACATTGGATTGTTTATCTGCATAACAATTGCAATGGTGAAGGTGGATTTTATGTCTGATCTCAACTGATTCGTTTGTATGTTCCTATGATTGTAGATCTGGATGTGTATGGACATTTGAGGATATCATGGACATAATTTGATGATTGTAAACTTAATACGAATCATATAACATGAATTACCGGAAAAAAGTAAAAGTTGACATAGGGTTTATATAAATCGGTGTATTTTGAATGATTTGAGAATATAAATTGGGCAAAAAATTGTCAACTTGACGTTTGTGAATTTGGATATGGAAACATTGATTTGGAACGAAGAAGTTTTGTTCGCACGGATGAGTCATCCGTATGAATGAACTCATTTGTGTTAAAATGTCATTCGTTCTAATGTTTGATTCGTTACAAATTGATTTATCCGTTCCAAAAAGTGATTCGTGGCAATTTGGTCATTCATTCCAGGTTGATCTGTTCTAAAACTGATCCACACCAAAATATTTCATTCGTATGAACATGGTCATTCGTTCATTGATATAATTCATTCGAAATTTGTTTTCCGTTCTAAAAATTGATACATGTCAGATTGTCTTTCGTTCAAAATTCAAATCCGTACGAACATGTTATTCGTTTGAATGTGTGATTCGTTCATAATGTCATCCGCATGAAATACTTGTCATCCGTCCTAAAAACTTTAAATGGTTAAACTTGAATTTGATTTGTTTAGTGATGTTTTGCAGGCGAAAGTTAGTGATTTTGATGCCAAGCACAATACATGTGCTCTGCTTGATAAAGATGCGAAAAACATGGCACCATTTGCTGAGATGCTACTGTTTCTGGATAGATAAGGATTAAAAAGGCAGTTACTACTGAATGAATTCCGTATAGAGAACTTATCAAAGACTTCTGCAACAATGCTCATTATGTAGAAAATCCACCGGCTATTCATTCGATTGTCAAGGAAAATGAGGTGGTGATAACAGAATATCTAATTAGAATAGTTTTGGAGTTTAGGGATAGTGTTGATGATGCAACGGGGTTTCCAGAGAGAATGGTAAAAGGTTGTTTTATGAGAATGGGGTACAAAGGTTACGTTAATGCTGCTAACTACGCAAAGAGCTGTGTATCGAGACCTTACAAGTTCTTAATGCATGTGGTGATACATGGTTTAGGGCACAGGAAAGGAGGATATGACGTGGCGATAGATTATATCATGTGCATGATCACTGCTCTATGTCTGAATCTGCGATAAAACTTTTCGAAGGTGATCTTTACTCAGATGAAGAACAACATAATGAAGAAAGGTGGTTGATGTATCCATGCTTTGTGCAAATGTTTCTTGATTATTTACTTCCTAATCTTCCAAAGATAGAATCTGAGAAGATGAAGTTAGATCACATGAATAGTATTTCTCTGGAACATATATTTATATATAAGGGTCAGAAGGAAGAATATATTCCAAAGTTCAAAGGTTTGTTTGGAGCATTAAAGAAAGCTGAGTACATATCTCCACCAGAGGGTAGACGGAGAAAAGACGAAAGTGTATCTGATAATGAAGAGCCTTTGATGAAAAACTGTAAAACAACACGCAGTAAGTGGTTTATCAAGGAAGAGAAAAAGAAAAGTAAAACTCAAAAGAAAAGAAAGCGTGCATATTGGACAGAATTAAAAGATGAGGATGAAAATGACGGAATTTCTGCTACTTCTAATAAAGATATCACTGATGCTGAGAAAGAAGTTAAAAAGGAAGTTGAACAAGAAGTTAAGATAGATGATGTTGATGCTGATGCAGATGATGAATCCACTGAAAATGATGATGATATTTTGGTAGCTCTTACAACGTATGATCCAAGATCTATGGCACATAAATGAAGTAAAAAGAAATCAACAAAAGAAAAAGACGAGACATATGTTCCTTCTGAACCAGTTAAAAAAGTTAAACCTGTGAAAAAATCTGTTGGGAGAAAGAAAAGTTGTACAATGTCGAGTGTGAAAAAGACAGGGTCTCCTGCAGTAAAGAAAACAAGAAAGTCACCAGGTCTGGGATTGAAAGATGAAGATGATCCTATGAATGGACAAACTACTAGAGCTGAACCAGTAGGTACTAAAACAGGAGCGTGGTTGAAGAAATGGATATTGATCCAAATGTTAAAGTGAAGGATGGTACATCGGTTGTTGATCTAGAAACGACATCAAATATTCACATAAAAACTCCGACTTCAACGACTTCACAACAAACACCACCACAACCACAACAAAAGAAAGCTGATCAAGCTGGACCATTATCAAGTGCAGCGTTTATTCATGAAGAAGGTCTATCTTTCGCACATATAGGATCTATGGGAGATTATGATTTCTTTGTTGTTCCGAATGATAAAAGAATCAAAGAGCTTGAAGAGAAAGTTGCCCATATGACAGTATCATTGAAAGCTTGGTTACTAATACTGAAAGATTGATAAAGCTTACACAAGAGCAAGAAACCAACAGAAGAATACAAACAAGTCTGTTATTAAAATATAGAAATTGGTTTAAAGTGCTTGAAGAAAAGATAGGAATTAACTTTGATGAGGAAGTGAAAACGATGGAGCCCAAGGTTGTTGAGATTACTGCATAGAATGTTACGAATGCTGAAACAGAGCCTGTGTTACTGAAACGAGTGTGATTGATAAAAGAAAGCAAGTAGTTGATGCTATTCCAGAGATTGTTGCTGAAGATGTTCCTGTTAAATCTTCAGAGAAAGAGATAGAAAAAAGATGCTTATAATGTTGATATTCCTCCAATCTCTGCAATTCATGAAGCAAAATTCGTTTAAGAACAAGAAAATGTTATCTCTGGAGCTGAACCAAAAAAAGTAGCTGAAACTGAAATTTTCTTTGGTCCTGAAAACAAATTTTAAGATGAAGAAGATGATGAAAAAGGGGACGAAGAAAAGGTTGATTATGATGATTTAGATCATGATGATGGAAATGCTGATGGTAATGATGATGATGATAACCAAGGAGGTGCAGGAATCACTGTTACTGAAAAGACTAATACTGAGTCTGAAGCACCGAAAACTCATGCTGAAGCTGAACATCTTAATGATGATGCGAATTAAGAAGTATTTGGTGGTGGGGGGAGGCAGAGCATGATGATTTTAGTTTTGGTGAAGATACTTCATGAATTATCATAAATATTGTGCCTATCACATCTATTCCTGCAAGTCAGAGAATCATTTATCTATGTCATGATGTTGAAGAAGGCGAATTTGTTCATAACTACACAAAAGAAAAGTTGCATGAGTTGTGTGGAGTTGATGAAGATAAGTTCAAATTTGATTTTGAAGATGAACATGTGAATATAGAGATTGATAAACCTGATGAATATGACTACACTTCTATACCAGATGCTAATGATTATGATGAAGTGATAGTAGAAGATGATTCAAATGAAGAACCTGTTCGTCATGCAAGCCAGGATACTGATGAATTTCCATCGTTTACTGCGATGTTTGCAGAGGAAGCTGATGATATTGTCCGGAGAAGGATTGAAGAAATAATTAAAAATGGTAATTCACCGAAACTCAATCAAGATGAAATAAAAAATGCTAGTAAGAAATGGTTTAAAACGACTCCAGTTGAACGAAAGTATAGAAGACCATTGGCGTTCTTTACAAGAAACAAAGACATTTCACTAGGAGACATTATTAGTTGGGGTTGGATTCCAGAGTTGAAGGTGTTTATGATCAATCGAGAATATGTTGTTCAATACTTCAAATATTTGAATGATATCAAATGTCTTCCGTGGTGGGATGTAAAAGAGTTGTGTAGAACAAAGTTAATAAACTTCCAAATGAGGTAGTATGATCAAAAGGCATGGAGATATATTAAATATCAAGCGAGACATGATTTTCCAGATTGGAAACCACAGAAGCCGAGACGAGTCTTATAAAAAAATAGAGACTGACAAAGGAACAGGAAAGCCAAAAGTATCACTAATCTATAAATGGCCGAAAGCGATGCGAAATATCCCGTTAATGAAAATGGAACAAAATTTTCATGAAGAGTTCAGATGGTGGCACTATGATAAGAAAACATGTGAAGCTGTGATTGTTTTGTGCAGGGATGGTAACCGGAGATTGAACAAAATTTACGATCCAATGTGGATAGTAGATATGTCTCAAAAAGATATAGAGATGCTGTTCTATAACAAGATATATTATGCTGTTGAAGACATAGTACAAGCAATGCAATATTAGAAAGTGTTTAAAGTGTGCTATGCATATGATATACACTCGGGAAGGATGTGGGAATCAAAGTGGAGAGATATAGAAATGAAAGAGTTCCTGAAGGATATAAAGAACGAGGAAAAGATTGAAGAGAGAAGCAAGAAAGCTTCGATTACGAGATACAAGTATTTGAAGTGGGCTCTTGCAACTGATCAAACTCCAATTGAAGGTTTCGAGCGACGACGTAAGACTTATAGGAAGAACTTCTTTGGGAGTAAAGGCTGAAGGTTAGTTGAAGATTTTTGAAGACCGAACAAGACTGCGGCAACATCCAAGGGGGAGTCTATTAGCGCATAATATCTATTGCCTACGTTTTAGTATCGAGTCATGATTTATAGAATAATATGATATGTAATAGGGTGAATGTTATTTAAATTGTAATGTTTTGTCTCATTCGTACGGATGAGCTGATCCGCATGGATGAGAGCGTCATTCGTACAGACGAGCTAGTCCGTTCCAACAATCCTATCTCATGTCTATAGATAGGTGCTTGGGGTTTGTGACTTGGTAACTTGTTCACTCTGAAGCAAAGCTCTGGCAAAATTTACCTGTGTAATGTCATACTGTTAAAAGTTAATGAAAATAGAGAAAATTGAAGAATTCTTGTGTTTCTACTTTTGTATAATGGATTCCGCACATTATATAGAAGATTAGATATCACCGGGGGCTATAAAGTCGATCAAATGATCCTATCATTTTCTATATGCGGGTAGACTAGGAAAGTCTTCCAAAAATACATTAGGAAGTTCGGATATGACTGGGATGCCTTTCATTTTCGGTTATGGGCAATCGGTGGTTACCTGCGCCATGTAGATAGCACATCCTTTCTGCAGGCACTTGGATGCCTTAAGCTAAGAGCTTTCTCAAGTTATCCATACTGACGATCTCCGTGAATGGTGGTACATCACCGGATGGGGACTTGATTTTGATGGGTTTCTTATCACAAGCAATACGGGACTAGTTATCGGCTAACTAGTCAAAGCCTAAAACTACATCAAATCCTAGGAGGGTCAAGGGTAGGAGATAGATGGGGATGGAGTGATTCTTAATGGATATGAAACATCCCTTTATAATCTTAAAGGTTGTTTCTATACTCCCATCGGCCATTTCGACCTCATAGGTGTGATCTAAAGTTCGTAAGGGTATATAGAATAGTTCAGAAAACTTATGACCTACAAAACTCCTATAAGCTCCATAATCAAATAATATTCTTGAAATACATCATTAATGAGAAAGGTACCCGTTATGACGTTTGTAGTGTTTACTGCTTCCTTATCGGTTAAATGAAAGGCCCTGGCGTTGCACTTCTTGGCGTCGCCAATTTTGGAACCTCCATTAGTTGCACCTTTAGTGAAAGTGGTCTTGATGTGGCCCTTCTCCCCATATTCGTAGTAGACTATGTCCTTCATACTCTTGCAATCGATGGTTTTGTGGCCACGTCTCTTACAAAGGCCACAGATTCCTATATTCAGGTTTGTTTCCATTGGATCCTAACTGTTTCCCTCTGGGATCAACTTTCGTTTTCTTTGAATCCCTTTGAGAGTTTTTCAATATTTTCCTCTTCGTCTCCATATCATCCTTAGCCTATCTCAACCGAATGTCATCATCACTCAAGGCATTGGTGATGTCTACAACTGATCAGATTATCGAGGGTTTGGAGGATTTCACCATCTCTCGGATATGAGGTGGTAAACCCCAAATATAACGAGAGATTCACTTAGATTCGGGGGTGATTAGGTAGAGTACTAACCTAGACATGGACTTGTACTTAGAGGTGTACTCCTTATGGTTCACATTCACGATAGTCAGCTTCAGAAAGTCTGACTCCATCTTTTCTATCTCATGGGGTGGACAGTAAGTTTCTTGATTAGTTCCTCAAACTTACTTTAGCCCATGTTGTAAAGAGAAACTTTAGTACTAGCTTGGATAATGGCTTCCCCATGATAATGCATCGTCCTAAACAAGGACTAAAATACAAACTTAATCATGTCCTTCTCAGCACACCCGCTGATATTGATGACCATCTCCATTTCGTCGAGTCATTTCATGGCATCAACCGCTCCCATCTCCCTAGTAAAGTCTCGGGGTTTATACGAGACAAAGTATTTGTAGGAACACCCTTCCTCTGAACCTCAAGAGTTTCTTTGTAGTGACACGATCATACTTACTAGTCTTACTCCTACTTGAGGATTTTGTAAGAACTAGTGGATCGGTAAGAAGTTTGAGAGATATTTGCTTGATGCTTATGGGCTTTTATTTATAAGTGGCCATAAAATTGGTCATAGCCCTAGAGACTTATTGTGCCTATTTCAGCACTAAGGTCATCAAGACAATTTGAATTTTCTTGTGTGAAAGAAATTTCTCAACTATCATCACCAGCTCAACCACTATCGTGGTGGGAGTGTGGGCTTTAGCCATAGTCTATTTGTGAGCAATCAAGAGATTAATCAACTCTAGGGAGAATCATTTAAAACTTGACATTAACTAGGGAAGAAAACAACATTTAAGGTTGAAAGAACCAAGATAAAATAAAGAGTTCCAAGATCAATGGTTATATTACTTGGTACTACTATAGTAAAATTAAAGTAAATATAAGCTTAAGATTGAAGGAAATTTCAACGAATACACCAAAGATTCCATAACTGGAAACCGTCAACAACTTCCCATGGTTATCAATTTGATATTAGTATGGTATAAGTTTTGTGAGATCATAGCGGTGCCATTCATTAACCTTCATACTAGCCAAGCATGAAGGAAAATTTTGTTTTGCAAGTTTTTCAAGGTTTCTATAATCTATTTGAAAGTCCACATCCATTCAATCCTTGAAAATTTGCAAAACAAAATTTGAGTTTAGTATGCAAAAATCAAGATGTGTATATATAAAATAAATGGGTTATTCCCTTTTTTTTAACAACAAACACACATCCATTTAAAATTTACTTCTAAGATTAACCGAATATCCAATTTGTAGGACTTAAATCCTGTAAGACCCATACTTCTATTTAACAGTTTTCATATTGGTTTCGAGTATAAATGTGTATTTACGATTACACATACATTTGAAAAATGCGGGTTTGTTAAAACATTTAAGAATTTAAAACATTTCAACATTATGTTTATAAGTTCGTCGTTTAAAATGATGACGAATCATCGTGCGGAAGCTTGTATCTTGATTGTGTTCGGTTCTTCGTTGAGCTTGATCGTCATTCGGTACTTCAAAATATACCTACATTTCATAAACCATGAAATGGGTTAGTCATTCGGAGTTTACAAGTGTTTAATCAAGTCCGGATGCTAAAACGAACAAGAAAAACAACATTTATTAACTTCTTATTTTTAAGGGCGTTGCCACGCGCGACGGGGGGCGTCGCGCTACGCCATGGCCCCTTTTTGACAGAAAGTTGTTTTGGCTGGTGCTGCATATTCCCAGCTCTACTAACTCGAACTTGTTATGCACGAAAACTTGCATAACTTTCAAAATACATATTCGTTTTACGATCCGTTTCTTTCTACGTGATCGTAATTTAGTTCTCCATCACATGGAGTTAAAATCCGACATCCGGATTGACAAAATTTTAGACTTATAAGCCTTCGGCTTAATATATATATTTACTAAATTTTGACCCGTTCATGTATTTATCAAACAAAGATGTTTGTTTGATCCCAATTTCTCGTGAACCTTATAATTTCTCGTGAACCTTATAATTTCAATATTATCTATTATCCTAGGTTCAATTCACGAGTTTATATATATTCTTACACCCGTTTTTACTTAGATGCTTATTTTGACCAGTTAAGGGGTATTTAAGCATTTTTTTGCATAATTCACTTACATTCGCTTCCAGCATTATATTACCACATTACTTTAACAAATAATCTTCCATCACAACTATAATTGTAGTGGATTTTAATGTGGTGACTATTTGTTTCGAGTTTTATCTTTCGGATTACTAATTTACGACAAAACGCATTTTAAAGCATTTGACTCACTAGAATCATACCTTTCGCTTTTATACTTGTCCTAAGTGTTTAATTGATCAAATAACTTATTTCTACACAACCCATAAGGGTCGTTTGTCCGATTTACCCATCAAGCGTGTATTGGTCAACTTTAGTCCCTCATTTTACGATGAAGGACTTTTACTAGATATTTAACCAAAATTGCTCGTTTAGCTATAGTCTTATTTATGCGTACCTGGATCGGGTCATGGCATTGACCTGTTTAAATACCTTTCACTATTAATTACTAGATAATAGCAACGCGAACCATATCTTATTTCCCTGTGATCACAAAACTCAACAAGCGATCATCAATTGTTATTGTCAAATGGTGTTAACACCATTTGACATGTTTAGTTGAAATAACCATTTATCTTTTGAGATGGTATTTAATTACCATCTCACCTCATTAACCTATTCCGGTTTACTCCGTGAGTTCATATTTCTCAAAGGTCGTTTCTTATTTTGTTTGACCCGTTTGACTTACGCCATGTGGTGTCTTTTCGAATCTTTTTATCTATCCGTCAACTCATGTCCGGATTAATATTTTACCACTTTTACCTATCACGGTTTATACCACAACGTGATATTTCAAAATTCCTTGTTTGTTCTTCATCACATGACTAATTTACCGTTTTACCCTTTTTACCATTAATTATGGTTTCCCACCATTTTCGCTTGTTCCGACTCATATTATTTCACGTCGGAACACCATTTTTCTATTACGAAATTTACCTTATTCAATATTCAATACACACAAGTAGGTAATTTATAAAGGGGGTGTAAGCTTCACTTACCTTGCATCCAAACTACGCTTTTTTCTTCATACTTGATTCGTTTGACCCGCTTCCTTCCCAAGCTTCCACCTAGCTTGTCAAGCGTCAAACTATCATATAATATTCACAAGGTGATTAGATTAGTCATTGTAAATCATGACCTTCACACCTTATGAACCTTTATACCAGTTTTACTTATTGAACTCTATCATAGGTCGGTTTGACTTTTAAAAGTCAATCATCTATTTACTTATATTTATGCACAATTAGGTTCAAATCAACATCATGTTTAGAACCCGTATTATTCCATATCACACGTAATTAGTCAAATTAGCCAATTACTTGTTTCTTTCGTAATTTCTACATATCCTCATTTGTTTAGGCATTTTAACAAACACCTTGCGGGCAAGATTTTTATACTACTCTTACTCTTTTCTAGTTCATTACTAACTTTTAACCAAGTTTATATTATCAAAATCAAGCCCTTGGTCTAGTATTCATGATCTATATCACTATCTTGCATCATAACTTCAGTTTTCTCATAACTACACATACAAAATCATGTGTTCATCACAATGACATAAAACCTACTTAGCACATATATGGGTGTTCATCAATTTCATAGTTTTCAACCCTAAATCATCAAACTTTCAACTAGGGTTTACTCCTAGACATGGTTTCAACATAACAACACTTATACATTCAACATTCAAGCATGAATTTCAATTATGAGTGTTTATACATACCTTTTGATCTCCTAGCTTAGGTGATCAATAATTTGCGTTCATGCATTGATTATGTCTCGAATTGACCTTCAATTTTGGGTTTGAACTTGAACAAAGGTTTCACCCCCTTGTTCCTTCTCCTGGTCGTACGCACACACACACACACACACACTTAGTGTGTGTTGTGTTTTTATTATTAGTTTTTATCAAAACTAATTTTACCCACTTGTTCATATTAGTCCCTCATGTTTCATTTTGATCAAATGAAGCTATAACTCATACTTTATCACTTAATTACACATTACTAACTAGGTTTATTATTCCTAGTTAACTTAGTGGGTTCAGCGAGTTGAAGCCCGTTTTATTTTATGCCCCGTTAACTCGGGCCTCTTATAAACTTTGTCTTCTCGAAGCGTTTATTTTTCTCTTTAATTAACATTAGGATTATTTATTTGAATCCTAATATTTACCGGGTTAATTTTTACCACTAACGGTATTTCACCCTTTCATTATTATTAACGTGGTTTGACTACCAAACCTGTTTTTGGGGTGTTACAAATCCAGACCATTTCGATGGGCATAACAACACCTTATGCCACTAGGCCATAAATAAATGGATCAATAAGAGCGTTGTAATTTGCATTACCCTTTTAGGTATTCACGAAAGCAGTAAGAGCTAATTAATGATAATAAGAAGAAAAACAATGTATTAGAGGTAATTAATTAAGCAATCTTTGTACATATTTTGTAATTAGTCATTCTTTGTGTTCCATATGTGTAATTTGTATTTTTATATATGCGAGGGCATCTCCTCCATATTTGGTGTGGAGTTTCATTTATAACTTGGTATGAGTTAGTCTTTAACCCGGAAAACAGAGGTTATTCTCCAAGGCAAACCTGTTCCTATCCCTACTTACACATCTTAGATGTTTGTTTTTCAGCAGGCTATAATCATACTCTATGCCTCACTTGAAGAGACCGTTGCTGAAATAACTGGCATCCCAATTATTAGATAAATTTGGCTTGCTCTTGAAATTGATTATATCAACTAGTCAGTAGAACAACTTTAAAATATGGGTGGTCAGTTAGGCCAAACTGTGAAAGGGACTACCTTGGTTGCTGAATTTTGGAAAATCGATGTACAAATCCGATAAACTACACTGCTTTTTATTTGGCCCTGGGGCCTCCTTTGAGACCTTCTCTATTGCCATTAGAACCATCAAACCCGCCATCATCTTTCATGATCTTCTTGCTCAAGCGTAATGTCATGAATTATTTCTTCGATTTCTACATGGTGCAAGTACCCCCTCCTATTGCGTTTATTGTGCAAAATCAACGATCAAAATATTCTACTCATGGCTGTGGTGGCAGGTTCAATTGTGGGGGAGGCTCGGGTGGTAGAGGTCAGGTCACCTACCTCTCATTTCTAGCTATGTCGCTCATGTTCATACCTTGCTAGTTATGCTCCACATGTTGCAGATTCCAACGCTGATTTGGCTAAAGCCTTCCTTGCCTAGTTTCATGTCATTACTTCTGGACCCGACTTGTATGTTGACTGTCACACCCCCCGACTTTTCCGCGGGTCCTGGTGGCGGGGGATATTGGTATGACGATTGTATACAAGTTTCACAGTGCAACAGAAACAAGGAGTTAATAACAAAGTTCAAGTATTAAAAACTCCGAAGGTATATTAAAACTTTTAGTGTCAGTATCCGATACAATAACCCAAAGGTGGATCAAATTTAAATGGACTTTAGAGACATCATAGGTCTTGCCATTGGAGTCGTGAATTCCAAAGCTATAGACCGAACCTTATCCAACCTATTATCTAGGTTCGTCATCTGTAAGTCAATCTTTAAAAATACGTTTGCTTTCGCTGGTATATACACACACCATATTTAGTGAGTGTCAGGTGTATGCTCACACACCGCACTTACGACCATTACAATAAATGAATCAGGGAACCTGGATACGGTACTATCAACCCCTAAATGCTTACGATTAATCAAGCAATACGAATTAAATCAAATTATCAACATTTTGAAAGCATTTAGCCCATTGCAATGCCCGAACCAAGGGGTCTTATACTTATATCCCAAGTTTTGATAAAGGTAGTTAAAAAGTATTTACATGTACTTGCGGTTGAACGTATTCGGTTCGTAGTACAGCCAGACAGAAAGTTTTTTTTTGCTTATGGTATGATTACTGGAGGGTTCTAGTCCAGAGTACTAATATCCATGAGAATTGTTTATAAATCATGAATAGCCTTTGAGACTTGATCGGTTAACGTGGATTTAGCACGGTTCTGCTAGATTAAGCGTGACCGGATCAAATGTTGGTTATCACTATATGAGTGAGGAGTCTCGTGTAATATGGTTAGTTAACCTTATATTCTGATTTGAAAAGGTTTTGACTCGTTACAACTTGTTTATATGGTTTACGCATTGTTAACGACTCATATGCATAAATACGGGTTCAGACAGGAAAACGGATTTGTGACAAGTAAAACATGTTAGAATATATTTTTTTGTTATGTAGTACAAACTCTTTTGATGTCAAAATATCATATTACAAATGCTTAAAGGTCATTCTTTGGTAATTTCATAAAGCTGCGTTTGACTTTTAAAAATTTAGGTTTGCCTCATCATTTTGAACCATTTAGACATGATGATCACGAGATAAGAATGTAGGGTTTTATTCCCTACATTATGTAGACCATTTGGGTGAATTTGATTTGAAATTGGTTGACCAAAGTGGCCAGAATTGAAAGTCAAACAAAATGGTCAAACTATTTGGAATTCTCGACACATGGTTGGAATTAAGCTTTGCAAATAATTGCAAATGAAAGAGCTTACTAAAAGGGACTCACCAATTTTAGATGGGGATTTTAGAAAAGCACAGGAGAAGCTTGGAGATGTAGAACAAGAGACTCACACAAGACTTTAAAAAGTACAGTGTATTTAGACTGAAAAAGATGGAGCTCAAGAGGGATATTTATAGCAAATGATGGTGCATGAGGAGTGGCCAAGTGTCTAAGGAAGCTTATGTGAGTGATTAGTGTCCTCCCATGTGTTAAAACCAGAAGGAATGGTGGTAAGAATGAAGAAAGGTGGCAAAACGAGGTGAAATGCTACTCTCTAGCCAATTTTCTGTTGTCTGATACCCTTACGGACCTTAAGGAGAATCCCATACGGTCCACAAGGGTGTCTGGAAATTTTTTTGATCTTTGTCATTTTAGGCCCCTCAACTTCTTATTTTGATCTTTTGTTGATTCTAACCTCGCCATTTTAACTTAGTTAATTATGAGGAGGGTTTCAAGACGCGTGTCACTTCGAAATTTCTCAGGAATAACCGGGTTGTTACATTGACTCGGGTTCTACCGACCATATGACTTTAAGATGGCAAAAAAACCAAACCCGACGAATATACCTGAAACCCAACGCATCCGGGGCGGGTATACCTGACACCCGATGGGTATAGGGATTTGAAGAAAAAATATTTCTCGGGTATGAGATTAGGTGATACCTGACCCGATTACCTGAAACTATATACCCGTTTACATGAACAATATACCGAAACATATACCTGAAATTTTTAACTTCCGATAACTATATTTTAGTAATGTTTCATTTTAGTAGCTTCATTATTCCAAACATAAACTTTACTTTTGGAATATATGACATTATTTATATTTAGTGTACCCTATGGTTTAAGGCTAAAATCAATTCAGACCCCCCGTATGAAACTTATTGTTGTTTACAACGTTGACATTTAAAAAGCACTAAAATTTACAACCATCCGTTGGTTGACGATTTGCACTAGGGGTATTTTGGTAATCTTCTCTCTAAATTTACAATCTTCATCACTACCCAACCCGCCACCATTCTCCAACAAATACACCATAACCCTCCACCATTAGTTGACCCCTGTTGAGTTTTTCTAATGAACACACAAGATGGAAGTCACTCTGTGTCTACATTACTTCGGTCTTTAGTCCACCCATCTGGGTACAAATAAATAACCCCAACTCTCTTCCTCACTATTCTCTCCCTCAATCCCCCTCTCTCTACAGTTCTGCCACCACCACCCACAACCCCCTATTAGTATCCATGTGTTCAGTCTTTCACAGGTTATTTAATACAAGTGGGGGGGGGGGGGGTGGCATTTACCATAGGCAAAGGAGTACCCGCTGCATCAGATGTTGTACTTTCGTGTGGTTTTTGGATATTCATCGGCACATCAGCAGGTTTAGTATGAACAGGCTGAAGATTGGAGTCCGGATACTTACCGTTAACATGCTCATCCATGAATTGAACTTCTTCCATTTGATTTTTTGCCATAGATTCTTCCACAGAAGGCTAATTTTGGAGAACACGATGATTCTTTGCTGCAATAGGCACCGTCTCGTCTACAAAGAAAGATGACTGAATATCACCCAAAGAAGATTGGGGGTTGAAATTGTGTCCAGATTTGGAGCCAAACAAAAGACGCTTGCTCATCAGGGCCAATCTCCATTGTTTCCTTAGTGGTGGCTGAACAATTTTCTCCAAATAAAGATGGCAACTAAGATAAAGAGACTCTTTGAGGCTCCTACTATAACATTGACAACAGGTTTGGTTCCACATGGGTTTTCGATTTGTTCTTGAAATTGAAGAATTTTGGTTATTTGGTTGATTGTATAGTGTAGATTTGGAGATGAATTTATGGTTCTCTAGTGTAGATTTGGATTTTTGGTTGAAGAATGGAGTGGTATAAAGTGATTGTATCGTGTAGGTATGGAGAGGTAAGATGAATTTATGAATTCTAGGTTGAAGAATTTTGTAAGCTGGAGAATTGGATATGTATCTTGAAAAAGTGGTTTGAAATTCTTCAAATGAATAGATGAACTATAACATCCGCTAAATATGGGTGTTAGAAAACCCGTCTAGCTTCATAAACCGGCTCCAGAGCGTAATAACTAAAAATGAGGATCATAATTATCCTTATTATTTTTAGTAGTGACATGTATTAATTAAAATAGTTATTTTAAGGTTTAAATATTAATTTTACACATAATCAATATGTAAATTATACAAAAACACAAGAACTATCAAAGTGAAAATTTTATAAATATTACTATGGTTTTTTTTTTCTAGAAAATATAAAATACGAAATGTTTATAATGAATATCATGTTTCCTGATATTTTTGCAAGAACTGATTTAATTAAATTATGAAATCAAAATAAATCTTTTTATAAAATAATGATTTTAAATAAAATATAATGATAATAAAGTTATTAGATGAATTTTTATTAATTTATCTAAACTTGGCATTTACACTTATAATAACCTAATAATGGTTGTTCTTGCAAATTGTCACATTTTAGTTTAATAAATTTTAATTATTTTTACATATCGGATATTAATATACATTAGGGTTATACACAGGAACTTGTTGGGTATATTGAAATAAACAAGACGATAATGGCGTAATTATGTGAAACAAAGCTCGGTTGGTGGTTCAGGGATTCAGACAAATAGAAAGGCTAGATTATGATGAAGTGTATGCTCCTGTTGCACGTCTTGAAGCAATTCACATTTTTCTAGTAGATGCATCCTACATGGGATTTAGTGTCTACCGGATAGACGTCAAGACTGCATTTCTGTATGGGTAGGTTAAAGAGGAGATTTATGTTGAACAACCATCGGGGTTTATTGACCAAGATAAACAAGGCTATGTTTACAAGTTAGATAAGGCTTTGTACGGTTGCACCAAGCACCATGAGCTTGGTATGCTACCTTGACCGAGCACTTGCTGGCTCATGCTTATACTCGGGGAACTATTGATCAGACGTTGTTTATTAAAAGAGTTACGAAGGATATAATCCTTGTTCAAATATACGTTAATGATATCATTTTTAATTCGACTAATGAAATTCTATGCAAGGAATTTGAGGAGGTCATGAAAAAGAAGTTTGAGATGAGCTCGCTGGGAGAGATGACAATGTTTTTGGCTTTACTGGTTCGATAGATTTCCAATCGAATCTTGATTCATCAAGGATAATATGTGCATGATGTTCTAGTAAAATTCGAGCTTTTAGATTCAAAGTCCCTGGATTCACCCATAGCAGAAAAACCACTAATGAATGTGGATGCTAAAGGAGCCCTGTTAATCAAATTTTGTACTGATCTATGATTGGTTCATTGATATACTTGACAGCTAGTCGGCCAGACATTATGTTCGTTTTTTGTCAATGTGCTCGTTATCAGGCTAATACTAAACTCTGACATCTTACTATTATTAAAAAAAAATTAGATAACGTAAGGGAGCTCCATCTCTTGGACCCTGGTATCCAAGAAATTCGTCTTTGATCTTTTTGCTTTCTCTGACAGTAATTTTGGAGGCACAACCAGGGATATGAGGTCAACTTCAACTGAATGTCAATTCTTAGGAAATAGACTCATTTCATGGCAATGCAAAAAGCAACAAACTGTCTCGCTCTCCACTTCAGAGGCATAATATGTTGCAGCCTCAACTTGCTGCTCCAAGGTGATATGGATGCAACATTAGCTTCAGGATTATAGTTTGACTTATCTAAACACTATCATTTATTGTGATAACGATGCACAATTCAGATCGTTAAAAACCCCGATTTCACTCCGAAACGAAGCACGTTGACATCAAAGTTCACTTCATTAGAGATTTCTATGACAAAGGTCTTATCAAAATTTAACGGATCCATACTGATGCAAATACAATGGATCTTTTTATAAAACTTGCCAACAACTCTAGATTCAAGGTGCTTGTGGACTTTATGAAAATGATACGGTACACTGACTCAGGTAAATTAAAGTTTTTTTGTTGCATTATACAAGAAATGAAATAAATATACATGTTAAAGGGTTTGACTAACACATGTAAGGTACTGCAGCTCAAAAGACAAGGCTCTAAAGTGATATGTTGATAGTCTTGACGCTCAAAGTGATAAAAATAACAAGTTGAAGTACCATGTGGGCAACACATTATGGCGTATAATCTCATGGTCTTAAATCTTGTTTTGATAGATATCCAACGTCTATGGTTTTGGGTCTTTATACTAGTAAGTCATCCAGGGATATCTTGGCTATCCTTCTATTGTATCTAGATTATATGCATACCTAGGCACAATTAGGATATCCTTAAAAGAGCTAAAGAGGAGGCCAAAACCCAAGGAAGGAAAATCTCTAAATGAGAGAATTCCATGTGCTATAAAGCAAAATTCATACCAAAATGGTATTTTCCTAACCCTTGTTAGATAAAATATTGGTTGCTTTGCTATACGAAAGTATTGACATGTCTGCCAATAGTTTGATGTTGAAAATTAAAAGGATGATGCCAGTATACGCACTCGTTACGATGAAATGTTATGATTACCTTGATCGCGGGGGTATGCCATAGAATGGGGCACGTGGGAATAATATTATAAGAGAAAAATTGAAAACTGGGTGTTATAGTTTAAGTGGATAAACATTCTGGCAATCACTAAGACCTGTTGTGCCTACCGAAAAGTGTTCCTTGGCTTGCCTGAGAATGATTTGATCCCACAAGCAATTATGGTTTTGTTTTCAAATACGTTTGTTTATTTTTTGTTTGTTTTTAAAAAGGTGCTCATTTGGTCAGATCATGGAAGATTCAAAAGGTATTTCTGCCAAGATGAAAACTGAAAATGGCCCAAGTTATGAAATTGGGCCCACCGTAAACTTGGTGGGCCACTTGAATCATTGATAGAAGCCCAATATCATTTTTTGAAATCTAAAAGACTGACTGTTAGGGAATCTTTTGTAAGTACTGAAGATAAATGTGACTAGTCTGATCATATGCTGAAGATAAAGTCATGAAGATCAAACAGAAAGAAAACACGAGCAAAATAAGAAACAATCTGCATGAGTACGATGAATATGATTGTATCGATGAGATTAGATAGAAAATAGAAAAAGTTGAAGAGAAGAAAGCTATGAGGTTAAAGATGGAGAGAAAAAACAATAATGGTGAAGATATTGAAGTCAAAGTGTCAATCACATCTACAACTAAGGCTTCATGTTTTCAACCTGCTTGCCCAAATTGTGATAAAAAATTAAAAGGTTACCAGGCAGAAAATGCCAAACTCCTGAGTAATTTGGAGAGTCTAACATTAGAAAACAAAAATCTAAAAGAAAAAGAAAAAGAATTTCAAAATAAAATAAAAGTTTTAGAAAATGAGAAATTATAAATTGAAAGATTTTAAAAATCAAATATAAATTTTAGAAAATGAAAAGTTAGTGTTAAATGGAAATATTTTGAAAAACAAGAAGAAATAAATTCACATCTTGAAAAAATAATTCAACTTGAAAAAGATGTTGAAAATGCTAATAATAAAGTAAAGATTTTGGAAAATAAATTGAAAGATTTTGTTGCCTCGTCCTTAATCTTAGATCACATGGTTCCAAAACCAATCAACAAAAAGGAAGAAACGAGGGAGAACGAGTATGAATTTTGTAATCATTGTATCGGGTATAAACCTATGAGAAATCGTAATCATAATGATTCAAAAATTCTCTCGGTTGAAATTCCAATAAGTGACAATGTCACAAAGTATGACGAAATCATAATTAAGGATTGTGATGATGACGCTGATGATTATAGAAATGATAAAAAAAAGAAGTATTTTTAATATTAAAAGAACTATTTCAAGAAATTGTTCCACCATCTGCTGAAAATGGTGAATGTTCAACCCAAAAACCTTCTAAGCAAAATGGAGAACAAAAAGATAAACAAAGTGTTAAAAGTTCTAAAGATTCTAAAAATTTTCAAAATAACAATAAAAGATCATCAATTCAATCATGCAATCATTATAAAAACTCACAAAATTTTGAAAATCTAAACTCACAAAAATTTGATAATAAGTAGTGCAGGTTTGGCCACAGTGCTTCAAAGACAAAAGAATTTAACCGAAGAAGTTGGAATGACGACTATTACACATCAAATCAATGTTATGATTTGGGTGTATGGTTTGATAAAGATTGGTGCAATAACAAGGTGTGTTACAATTGTGGAGAAAGTGGCTACATTGCTGTTAATTGCCTGAGAAAGAGAATTGATACGAGAATATGCTATAATTGTCAAATCAAAGGTCATATTGCCCGAGATTTTCCGATAAGTTTGAGGAGAGGATCGTTCGATAATTTTTAGCTGGAGAAAAGAAAAGTTGTAAAGAAAACTAAGAAAGCAGGAGAAAAGCCTAACGATCAAAAAGTAAAATGATCACAAGGGCAAAAAAAATAAACTGAGAAAGAAAAGAAAGAGAGATAGAGAATATTTGGAGAAGATTTTGTCTTTGGATACGCCAATTAAGTCGATACAAGATCTAGAGAATCGTTTCTTAACACTCAAAGTTGCAAAACTTCTAGTGAAACGTGTTCATCAGATACAAATATGAAGACAAAAGTGAAGTCAGAAGAGAAAATGGTAGAAAAGAAAATTGTTCATAAAACAATTGCAAAACCGAAGAAAGTTTGGAAAGCTAAGGTTTTGGATGATTCAGAAGAAATTTTGAAACTGTTTGATGACAAATAAGACTGTGAATGGACTAGTGTTTTTTATGTTGATGAATATGGTAAACCAAAATCCAATATGGATTGGGTTCCAATTCAAAACTGATTAAGTTCATTTATGTGTGCAGGATGACAAGCTTCTTGCAACGCATTTTCAGAAGTAGTGGTTGTTCGTACAGTAGACATGAGATGAAAGGTTTTGTTGTTCCACACAAACAAAATGGTAGTCTCACGTTCATATTCGTAAAAATTCGTTAAACGGTTAAAATGGAAGATTTTTGTTTTCGATTTCAAAAGATGTTTTCAATTTTAGAGGAGAAAATTTAAGCTTTCTTGGCTTCACTCTAGAGTCCAGGGAGACGTCGAAGACGGATAGATATGTTGCTCCTCCAGATCCTGAAGATGAGCATCTTGGCCTTTGAGGCTTGTCTACCTCTCTCGGAGGAGACCGTCGTCGATGTGATCCAGAATGACGTTCCGGAACGCCAAGCAGTTTGACCGCGTAAATTGTCAAATCTAAAATTTCTATAAAATTGAAAAACATCATTTCAAAATTATTTTAGATAGATAAAAATTTTCAAAAAGCCAAAACAATAGAAAATCTCAAAATTTCAAAAATATTGAAAAATGAAAAAGGAGATTACTAATGCGAAAAGAGGAAATGATAGTACATCGGTGGAGTATCAGTGCATGCTAAAGATATGTATTGTTTAAAATGGTTAAACAATCTCACTAAAGTTGTGTCGGTAGGCTCAGCTAGACTAGTAGTTTTGCGAAAACTATACAAACTTAAATGAAATAGCATAGTTATAGTGGGAAACGCGATTGAAAGCATAGTACTTAGTTTTGTCCTTCGTGACTGTTTTCCTACTCGGTAGTCGCTGAATACTGAAAAGCATAAAACCGGTCAGTTTGTAAACTTTCCCAACTTATTGCAAAAGTCACTTTGATTGTGTATTTCATTTTGAAAAGATTTTAACCTGTTTTATTTCTTTATTTTGTTTAAGAATTGGACATCCTCTGCATATACAAAAGTATCGAACCGGATGTTAGTGCCTGAACGTTTCTGCTTTATTTTACTTGGTGTTTCGTTTAAATCTTGGATCACCTCTGCGTATATGGGAATATCGAAGTCATGATTAAGATCTAAACAATTTCAACTTGTTTTTATTTCTTATTTTGTTTAAACATTGGACTTTCTCTGCGTATCGAAAGATCGCCTGATTGTTAATGTTTAAATATTCTACGTTATTTTTACACAAATCACAGGTGATGAAAGTTTAAAGGCATTACTTGAGTAACTGTATTACATGATGAGGGGATATGCTAAGATCGCGGGGTCCATAAGAACTTAGTGCAAATTAATGTGCCTTAACGTACCGGTATGCATTACTAAAGTTCTTAGATTGAGTTTAAGGGATAACAATATCGATAATCCATGTGAATTGTTTAAACTGAGTGTTTCTTAAAGATCAACGGTGCAGCTGATATGTCTTAGTAAACTGATATGATCCTCTAGCACGTTTTCTCACAAAAATATAAATTGTAAATATTACATTTCAATTTGTTTATAGTTTTGCATTCAATACACAAAATCCAAAAAGATTTTTCTTTCAAAATCTTCAATTGAAACCTGATAATGTTGAATGTGAGCCGGACCAACGAGACTGTTGAGATACTGTTTGTGTGTGGATACGTGTGATAGTTCTTAAAAGTCAAATCTTAGAGATTTGGAGCATCATTCAAGGAGGAGGCTGTAGTTTTCACTTGAAGATGTTATCCAACGCAATTCAAGAATTAACATCACAGATTTCTAGCTATGTCCAAGGGGGAGATTGTTAGTGCACTATTTTTGTTGCCATAGTTAGAAATCTAATTATGCATGTAATGTCAAGTGTCTTGAGTCTGTATTATATCGGAAGAGGTTTTGCTAGGTTTTGTGTTGGTGCATATTTCTGACAACAACTTAGATTTGGTCTTTGGATATCTTGTAATTAGTGAATCGATAAACGGTTAGCGGGCTTAGCTTTGTATTGGTTAATTAGTAGTGATTGGGCTAACTAAACCCATAATGAGGGAAGGGTAGGCGAATTGGGGCTGTCCAATTCGCGGTCCATGACCTAGCCCATGTGCATGGCTGTAGTACATAAACAACATTATGCTTTAGGGTTTAGGTTAGACAGTTAGACATCATAGATACTAGAGAGAGTTTTGAGAAAACAGAGAGAAAGGCTGTGAGTTCTTGTGATTTTGAGTGGTTGTAAACAATCGGTTTGATAATCATAGAAGATCAGTTTGTGAAGTGTTTTCGAGTTTTTCATCTCGTTTCTTGTTTCTGGTTAATTGGTTTATCAAGGGGATTCTGCACCCTTGTTAGATTATTAGTTTTGTGACGATCTATAAGGGATACGGGACCTACAATTGGTATCAGAGCTTTTGCTCTTCTGCACGGTTCAAAACTGATTTACAGATTGAAGTTCGGTTTGCATTCAAAATATTTCGAAGAACAACTAAGAACAACGAAGAATAATTCAAAAATCGGTATTTTGATCTAATTTGGTGGTTGTGGTTGACTGTTTTCGGAATTTTAGGAGATGTTGTTGGAAAGATTTCAAAAGAAATTGAATTTTTGAATTATTTCCTTAGTGGAATTGGATTTCAAATTGCTGATTTTTAGGGATTTCCAACAGAATTGTCTTGAAAAACAAGGTTACTACTCAGATTTCGAGTTGAGAATAGGAGGTTGCTACTCGTGATTGTGAAAGAGGTTTCAACTGGATTTTGTTCACTCGAAACCAAGGGTTTCGACTGAGATTGCGACTCGAAATCAGAAGTTTCGACTGAGGTTGCGACTCAAAATTAAGAGTTTACGACTGGAATTAGGTGACTCGAAATCAGGGATTTCGACTGAGATTTCGAGTAGTGCTGTTTGAATCGAGATCAGAGATCTCGACTGAGATTACGATTCACAATAAAGAGATTTCGACTGGAAGTAGGTTGTGACTCGAAATCAAGTGGTTGCGACTGAGAGATTGCGACTGAGATAGTGGTGGAATTTTTCTTAGTTGACATAGATAAAATTCACGTTTTTTGTGAATAGAAACTTATCCGTAGACAATCTCAGCGAACCGTTTGCACCGTTGGACTCCGTTGATTTTTAGGACAAAAAAGACTCTGGTTAAACCCGAAAAAGGTATTGAAATTATGAATCATCGGATTCGTATCGTCGAGACGATTTTGACGGTAAATTTTAGTAAAAACCAGTTTCGCAAAATATTTTACCGTTTTTAACCAGCCGGTTGCGTTAAAAATGTCGAATATGTCAAATTTGAACGAGTTGCGAACATGAGGCTGGTATGACAAACAAACCGCCAAAAATGTTGAAGGTAGAGAATTATCATACATGGAAAGATAGGTTTCAGTCGTTTGTTGAATATCATGACACCGATTTTTAGGACAAAAAAGACTCTGGATAAACCCAAAAAAGGTATTGGACATTATGAATCATCGGATTCGTATCGTCGAGACGATTTTGACGGTAAATTTTAGTAAAAACCAGTTTCGCAAAATATTTTACCGTTTTTTAACCAGCCGGTTTTGTTAAAAATGTCGAATATGTCAAATTTGAACGAGTTGCTGAAGATGGAACATGAGGTTGGTATGACAAACAAACCGCCAAAAATGTTGAAGGTAGAGAATTATCATACGTGGAAAGATAGGTTTCAGTCGTTTGTTGAATATCATGACACACGGATGTGGATCTGTATTCAAGATGGGTATGTGAATCCAACTCATGACTTTGAAGGCAGACAACGGGTCACTGCCTATGTGAACATGTCAGAAGCTGATAAACGTATGTATGAGTCTGAAAGTAAGGCCTTAGCTGCTATTAAGATGTCTTTACCTGATGGCATCAAACATACATTCAAGAGATATACTACTCCTAAGGAGATGTGGGATGCTCTAGAGAAGCGGTATGAGGGTAATCCTGATGTCAAGAAAAATAAGGTAGATCTGTTGAAGAAGCAATTTGCTGTCTTTAAGGGGATGCAAAACGAGTCCCTCGAAGATATTATCATCTAATGTCAGAAATGGACAATTATGACACTGAGGGATACACTGACGTTGAAATCAATGACAAGTTGCTTGATGCTTTGCCTGCCAAGTGGGATATATATACTCTTGTGATAAAGAGAGAAGCTGAGTATGATGATATGGATTTAGAAGAAGTTGTTGGGAAGCTAAGAGCTTATGAGCTCAACATGAAGAAGAAGGAAACTGGATATGATCAGGTTCAAGATCCGGGAATTTACAAAGGCATTGCTGCTTCATCTTCCCACAATGCTTCGAGTGATTCAGCAACTGCATTTTTATCATGTGAAAATAAGCAAGTTGTAACAAATTCTGATGGTGATGTATGCTTTGTTGCTGTTTGAGGAGGATCATCAGGGCAAAAGAGACAACAAACCAGCAATAGTAACAGTAAAACTAGGTCTAGGCCTCTGAGTGTCAAAGCTGCTAAAGAACATCTTGCCTTGCTTGCTTCCTTTGTTGCCTCATACGAGAACTACATTCAGGGAAGGATATCTGATCCAGCTACATTTGATGAAGATTATGATCAGATTGACCCTGATGACCTTGAGGAGATGGATCTAGAGTGGTAGATGGTCATGATTTCTAGATGAGTGAAACGATTTATGAATCGGATGGGCAAAAAATTTGTGGGAAAGGGCGTTGGTTTTGAGAAGTCCAACTGTCAGAATTATGGACACTTTGCTAGAGAATGTCAAAGACGAAAGATTGAGTCTCGTCCTAATTCCTCATTTCAAGATTTTCTAGGTCAAGGTTTAGGCAACATAAATGCATCTAACAACAACAACTACAGAGCCTTGATTTCTACTACACGTGAAAGTTCTTATGATTGGAGTGTTCATCTGGAGGGTGATGACAATGTCACACAAGCATTCATGGCTGAAACAACCCCAGTTGAAGATGCAGATGTGAAGGATGATGCTGAGGTGGAGCAGGAGACTGTAGCTGAAAAGGTTGATGCTAATCAGACAGAAGCTGAAGAGGTTAATTATAGTCAGATGAAGAAAAGGATGTTGCAGATAAGAAGATGGCTGCAGATTTTGCTGCTTTCATGGCAGATTTGAGCAAATCTACAGGAGAGGTAAGATCTACTCCTGTTAATTCTGTTTGTTTAAAATGTCATGAATTTCAAGGTGAGGTTGACAAGCTATCAAAGCTAAATCAAAGTCTGGTAAATGAGCTTTCGAACGTAAAAGAATCAAACTTTTTTCGTAAAAAGAAATGAGTCACTATACTTGAAAAAACTTAAGGGTTATGAAGAAGAAATTGACATTTTAACCTGTAAATTAAATGAAAAACTTCAAGTTATTGACTTAGCTCATGATACGATGAGTGAGAAAACAAAAGAGATTTCTGAAAAATGCAAAGAGTTGTCACATGCACAATTGAAAATTTGTGAACTTGAGAAGAATTAAGTCAATTCAGAGATTCACCTTTTGTTATGAAACACATGATGAATGGTTTGAAGAAAAATAATGACAAGAAAACTGTGGGCTTCAAGGGCTTCAATGAAGTTCCACCACCTCTTGGTCATGATGAAGAGGATTTAACAGACTTTGCGTCAACTACACCTGGTAGTTCCATTAGAGAGTGCCGAGGTGTCTAAAAATGATAATGCCAAGAAGGATAATAACAAGGAATCGGTTTTAAAAACACAGAATGCACAACCTAATTATAAAAAGAAAAATTTTGTTAAAAAGTTTATTTTGTTATAGGGAGTGACATGAAAGAAGAAACCGTTGTTTTTGAAAAAGAATCAAATGTGCAGTTTGCTAAAAATAAAAACAAAGAGAAATATGAAGTTGCACAAACTAAAACAAGTCCTTCTAAGGCATCATCATCGTCACCTGATGGATCCAAACCAGAGATTTCGGTTAAGAAGTCTTCTATAAAAAGATCATGCTTCAAATATCACACCAAGGGACATGTAGCTAGCTGTTGTCCTAACAAAAAGAATGAAGCACAGGTGACTGAGAGTGAAAGAGAAAAATTGTGACAATTGTGTCTTCAGTTGTCATTATTAAATCCCGAACAATTTCATAAGAAATAAAACCTTGTGTTTTATTCATTGAATTGTGAAATTATCCATAACAATTGCACAATATCAATCCTTGTTCAAAATCGAGATCTTAAACAATTTCTAGAAATTTATACGTAAACTATTACGTAAAGATAATCAGTTTAATGCAACGTATACTCCAGAATAATGACATAAGCTAAACATACCCTAAATATCCTTTACATAACTTAGAAATAAGTTTTGAAGGGTTTGGTATGCCAAAAACAAGCCTAGTCGATCACAGGGACTATTTATGACAAACTACAAAAGTCTACCGATTCTCGTAGCAACACACACTCTGGAACAAGTTCATAAGCTAAACATACCCTAAATACCCTTAACATAGCTTAGAAATAAGTTTCGAGGGCTTTGGTATGGTAAAAACATGCTTATGCAACTTCAGGGGCTATTTTGCAAATTCTGTGAAAGTACTTTGATTCACGTATTTCTTAATACGGGACACGTACATACATCCAAAATTTTTTGTAAGCATTAAAATCTTGTATTTTAATAATTGGAATACAAAAATATTATTCGTTGAGTATTTACGGTCGTTTGCGCGTTCGTTACGATTTTCGTCGTGAAAACCGCAACCGTACGACCAAACGAACCGACACCCGCGACATTTTTGAGCATATTTCAAGTTCCCTAAGCTTTATCGTCCTTATAGAGCTTAAAAATCAGGTTAACATGTGTTAGAAATGCCAAAACGCGACAAAACGAGTTCAGGGGCTTATTCTGCCAATTTTGAAACTTTTGCCCTTGCAAGGGCCTTATGGACCGTAAGGAAAAACCCCATACGGTCCGTAAGGGGTTCCCAACTCATCAGAATCATGTTTGCAACATGGCAGCCTCTCCTTCCAAGCCTTGATCCCCAAGGATTCGAGTTTGCCAGCTTCTAACCTGCAAGAGACATGTGTTAAGACCTCTCTAGGATCATGCCACCTCCAAGGACACTTGGCTTGATCTTGTGAGCTTCAAAACACTATAAATAGCAAGTGATTTTCTTCATTTCAACTTGCTCATTTCAATCTTTCTTCTCCCATCTCTTTGCAGCTTGCTTCCAGCTTTTGGAGGCCTCCATTCTCTGAGCTCTTGGGTGTTTTCAACACAAGTAAGTGCTCTATCCTAGTCTTTTTCATTCTTTTAGCTTATTATGAGCTAAAAGTCAAACAGTTTGGCTTTCTGTTTGGCTTTCGATTCTGACCATAATTGGTCAAGTCAAAGTTTAATTGAACTTTGCAACGTGATCGTAATCATGATGGTTATAATCCCTAGCGATTATACTTACTGATTACCATGTTTACTAGTCGTGGTGACGAGTCAAAGTTTCGGTCTGCGACGGGACTATTTTTGGGTATCAAAACACTTTGTTTTGATACCAAATCAGTTTCTAATTTACTTAAACATGTTTTAACATGTTTAACTCGTCACTTTTAGTTTAGTGCTTATTTAGGGTCGTAAGTCGAGCGGTCTTGACCATCGCTTTGACTTTCGAATCCGACCCGTTTGGTCGATCTTAGGATCTGACCAAAAACATATTTGTGACCATAGTTGTATAGGGAATAACCCTCTGAGGTTATACCTTATGGTCACGTCATTTGGTTAGTGTTATGTTAAGTCGCCTATTATGCCTTTATGTATGACCAAAATGCCATTTTTGGGCATAAATCGATTTTAAGCCTATGTAACCAATGTTTTACCATATACACTGATGTTATAACATTATTAAACATGTTTTGGGATATAAGACTTTTTCATAACACGTATCTAACCATCCGGACTCATATTACGTAAATGATCCGTTAAAGTAGCGTAAACTACCTTAACGAGTCGAAACGGGTCAAGAGCACTTGGGATTACTATCTATCAGAATATAGACTTTTTTAAACCATTTCATATGAGTTCCAACACTCATTTGGTTTACAAGACCTCATTCTATCCGATCCGCCGATTAAATTCCTGATATTTACACAATTATCCGAATTTAGGACACGGTTGAATTCTCGAACTCATGAGCTTTGGTTTATCTTCTTGATTAAGGACACTCTTGCAACCTCAAGTGATACATTCATTAACATTGATGCCGACCGGTAGTATGTAATGGTACCATAGGTTTGACACCTCATTCCTGCTTTCTAGTCGTTTGAAAGTATCCATTGGGGAATGACAAATTCCGATGAACATTAATAGACCTTTGTTTTTATAAGGGTTTATTTGATAGTTTTTGGGATTGAACCGTATGATATGAACAGATTATCCGAGCTTTGGTTAAACTATCAGAGGTTACAACCTCTGTTGTACATACACTGCTTTCCCTAAAGACTACTCACCTATCATCTGACTTCACAAAGTTGCAAAGGTCTGCCAGAGTCACAAGGATCAGAGGATAGAGATCAGAGCTTAGTCATTAGATATATAATCAATGTAACAGTGCTAAGCATTGATAGTTAGTATTAGCAATGTTTGTAGTTAATTACATATAGTTTCCCGTCACTATCAATCCTGACGTCATCAAAGATGCTCAGTAGTTAGATAGTTTAGTATATATAGGTAACTTGTGTAACAATTTAACTTGTCTATCAAAAGATCAACTTTTGCATATCATCTTCTCTGCATTTTCTTACTACGAAACTTCAATTGCAAAGGCTGAGGGGGAGTTTGTGAATCACATGCGAGTTTACCAACTTGAAAGCATGACGATGATGAAAACAAACGACCATTGCATGTAGTAAAAGTTTTCCATTTATTTCCGCTGCAAATCTCTTTTAAAACTCAATCATTTTCCATTTCTGAAACAAAAACTACAAGTAATTCAAACTCAGATCCTAACAATTGGTATCAGAGCCTGATTCATCAAATTCGATCTAACAATCGATTTGATTCGAACAGATCAGCTCTCTGCTATTTAGTTTGGTTGTTTTTGCTTGATAAGCAGAGTTTTATTACGTTCAAAGTTTTTAAAACAAAAATCTGTGTAAAATCAACTGAAAATGTCTCAAAACACACACGATGCCAACTCTGGATCCTTATTCAAACCGCCGATGCTCAAAAGAAATGAGTATTTCATTTGGCAACGACGAATGGGTCATATCCTTGCTCAGCAAAACACCGGTTGCTGGAGATCTGTTGCTTATGGACCTCACATTCCGATGGTTCCAAGCACAGATGATCCAACTAAACAAGTGCCAAAAAATCCTGAAAACTTTTCGGAGCAGGATTTCCAGAAAATTGAATTGGATTCCAAGGCATTTAGCGTAGTTGCTTCGGCCTTACCCAATGAGATTTATGCTGGTCTACTCCATTGCAATAGTGTAAAGGAGTTATGGGATGCACTGAAGGAGCAATTCGGTGGGACTGAGGAAGTGATTGAAAGTAACAGAGAAGTTCTAAATCAGCAGTATGAAACGTTTTGTCACTTGAAAGGAGAGTCTCTAACACAACAGTTCGAACGTTACAGCTGTCTCATCAGTGAACTTGGACTGGTTAACGTGGTTTTTTCCTAATTCGACTGTCAATAGTCGTTTCCTTAGATCGTTACCAGATAATTGGGAGACTGTAGCTTATGTAACACGAAAGTCTGTTGGGTTTAAAGAAATGTCGTTGACACAACTTCATGGGATACTCCTCACTTATGAGAGAGAGTTAAACCAGAAAAAGAAGTTGCAAGATTCTGGAAAAGGACTGATGATTACTCATTGGTAATACAGTTCTTTTTGGCCAAGGAGAGGGATCTGGCAGCAGTAAGGACCAAAGTTATGATCACTATATAGATATTACTTCTGGTGGGAACTTTGGATCTGAAACATATGCACCCAACTATGCTTTCGCTGTTAGTGGGGAAAGCCAAACTTCTGATAATCTATCTTTTGAGCTAAATGACTTGCAACATTTTGAACCTTCTCATCTTGAAGAAATGGATATTTTGCACCAACTGGCCCTATTGAGTGTTAGGGCTAGTAAATTCTATAAGAGAAATGGTAGGAAATTCTCAGGATTGCATGGAGGATTGAAGGTTGGGCTGGATAAATCAAAAGTCAAGTGTTATAAGTGTAATAGGTTAGGACACTTTGCCAGAGAATGCAGGTCTCAAAATTCTGGACCAATAGTGACTCACCTGGCCCTAGACCTCAGCACACACAAAACACTGTTCATTATTCCCAATATACCCCTGCTCAACATGTTCAAAACACTGCCCACTTTGCAAATCCTGCTACTACTGTTCTAGTGCATTATGTTCAATCCACTGCTCCACAAATTCAATATGTTTAGGCACCATCACATCCTCAACTGCATGTACAACAAGCACCCATTGTCACACAACCTGCTTAAACCACTGCTAGTCTAGCAGAGGTTGGTCAACAGAGCTTTTTCACACAAAGTTATGTTGACTAGAGTAGCTTGCATGAGGATTTGACTGATGAGAACTTTGCTTTAATGGCCAAAAATGATGTTGAACAAGAATTTTGTTTAATGGCCTTAGAGACAATTGCCGAAAGTGTTGAATCTGTGGAGTTAGTGTCAAAAATTGATGAAGTTCAAGTTTGTGATGAAACAGTGGTTTCAAGTGAAGAAAAGGAAAATGCTGCTGATAAGGAAAAAAACTATCCTGCTGACCCATGGAATGTTGATGTGTGTGAAGATGAGTGTGATTGTGCTCTCATGACTGCTACAAAGGTATCACCTCAGATCCTTAAAGATCTATGTTATGACAAATGCATCATTGCTTTTGCAAACATTAAGCAGGTGAATGAAAACCTGAGGAACAAAATTTTAGAAGATGAACTTAATTTTGAAAAACTGATTAAAGAGTTAAAATCAAAGTTAAGTGAAAAAGATTATGAAATGAGTAGCCTGAGACATGAATCAAGCATAACCAAGGACCAACTCCAAACTATGGTAGAAAAATACCAAGTTTGTAAAAAGGAGTTAGAAGAAACCCAAATCACTTGTGAAAAATGGGTTGAGTCCTGTAAAGGTTATGAGATTATGCTTGATGCTCAGATCAAGAGCAACATTAAGTTTGGTGTAGGTTTTAGAACCTATGACCAAAATAAGAAAAATGTTGCTGAAATTGATTCTGAGTTGGTTGAAATTGTCCCAACAAATTTGACTGGTGAAGAAATAAAAATCACAGATAAATCTGGAAACAAAATTGTTTTGAAAAAATCAGAAGTTTCAACAAAAGATAAAGAAATTGAAAAATATCAGTTTAAACCAACCTGGTCAGATGAATGTGATATTTTAGAAAACTTTAAGCCAATGGATTTTACAACCTCTGATGCTATTAAAGCCCCAAAAGCACTGGTGATCCCTATCAAAGATGTACCAGCAGAGGTTACAACCACTGCTGATAAAAAGTCTGATAGGAAAAGAAGTGTAAAGATTAAAAACTTGTTTTGTGAATTTTGTGAAAAAAGAAATCATGTGGCTGCAGATTGTTTTCTTTTAAAAGCTTATGACATTAGCAAAACTTGTGTTATCAAAAATTCTTCAAGATGCACCATCTACAACAAAACAAATCACTTAACTCAAGAGTGTGCCTATCTAAAAAACTATGAGCAAAAGGTAAAAGAGATCAAGGCAAAAGCACTAGAAAGAGAAGGTTCAAGTTCTGCTGGAAATAAATTTAAGCAGAGTTTTGAACCAACAGAAACATCTGTTACAAAAGCTTTAAACAAAACCTCTGTTCCTAGAGAGGTGCAAGTGACAGATGCCCCACCATCAAACTCATTTCCAAGAGGGTACGGCCAACCAGCCTATAAAAAGGTTCCTCTTACTTATGAAGGATACAAAAATCCTTAAAAGCAAAGAGTGAATAAGCATCCCTATGGATACAATCATCTGATAGGAAATGGTCAAGAGCAGATGTTACAAGAAAAAAAATCCAAACCACTGACCATTGTCCTAGACTTGAGGCTGGACCATCTGTGACCCCATCCAAAGCCATTTTGGCTTTGGGGACCTATCTTAACTGATCTATTTACTTGATGTGTGGGGACCCTCTACTTGCCTTGATAGCTTATGGTATGTAGATAGTGGAGGTTCCAGACACATGACAGGATGTAGATCACTTCTCAAGGAATTCATGGCTCATGGGGGGGGGGGGGGGGTGATATATCTTTTGCTAATAACTCAAAGGGAAAGGTTTTAGGGTCTGGGTCGGTTCTGGCTGGTAAACTCAAGTTTGAAAATATGAATTTAATTGACAATCTGAAATTTAACTTGTTGAGTGTTTCACAAATGAGTGACAGAGGGTATGGATCCTTCTTCAGTAAGAAAACTTGTCAAATTATGGGACCAGAGGTTGTTAAAAAGATTGATCAAATCATTGCTGAGAGCAAAGCACAACTCACTGCACACAGAAGTGGGAATGTGTATGTGGTAGATATGCTAAAAGATAATCCTATGTTTGGGACATGCTTATTCTCAGTTGCTTCTAGCAAAGAGACTGGGTTATGGCATCGAAGACTTGGACACAAATCTTAAAACTATCACCACACTCTCAAAACAACGTCTTGTAAGAGGTTTGCCTCACAAGCAATTTTCCTGTGATGAACATTGTGTTTCCTGCCTAAAAGGAAAACAACATAAAAGTTCTTTCAAATCAATTGAAGAGTCCAAAACAAGCCAGTGTTTACAATTGCTTCACATGGACTTGTTTGGCCCAGTAAAAATAATGAGCTTAAAACACAAAAGGTATTGCCTAGTGATAGTTGATGATTTCTCTAGGTTTACATGGACCTTCTTTCTCCACTCTAAGGATGAAACTGCAGTCATTTTGCAAAACTTTGTTAAACAAGTAGAAAAGCAATTTAATCTTCCAGTAAAAATCCTTAGGAGTGACAATGGAACAGAGTTTAAAAATAGGGAGTTAGATGCTTTTTGTGAGTCAAAAGGAATTGTTAGACAATATAGCATTCCAAGAACTCCAGAGCAAAATGGGTGGTTGAAAGGAAAAATAGAACTTTAATTGAATCAGCAAGAACTATGCTTGTAGACTCTGGTTTACCCTTGTCCTTCTGGACAGAGGCTGTAAACACTGCTTGCTATGTCCAAAACAGAGTTTTGATTAACCCCAGGCATCCAAAGACTGCCTATGAGATTTTGTATAAAATCAAACCTCTGATTTCCTATTTTAAAGTTTTTGGCTGTCCATGTTTCATTTTGAACTTAAAAAATTCTGTATCTAAGTATGCAGCCAAAATTGACTGTGGTTATTTTCTGGGATACTCAACCACTGCTAAAGCCTACAGAGTTTTTAACTCTAGGACCAAGTGTGTTGAAGAAACTTTGAATGTGAAGTTCAATGAACTTTCATCACTGAAAATCCCAGCAAATCCTGCAGAGCTTTTTGATTTAGATAAATTCACATTTGCTGATGTTTCTATCAAGCTAGACAATGCAGGTACACCAAAATCATATAGAGAAGACCAAGATCAAGAATATGACTGTGTGCTTCCACAAACAAAGTCAATTCTTCCAACAGAGGATCAGGTGCCACAAGCTCTTGTGTAAACTCTGCCACTTCTGTCAATAGTGGTTGATCCTCAAACCTCTGCCAGTTCACAAAATCAAACATCTGTTGATAAAAGTCCTACAATTGGGCAACAAAATCATCAGAATGTTACCTCTATACCCCCAATACCACCACCTCCAATTACATCAGCGGCTGATACTTCAAATTCACCAGCAGAGGTTAGCTAAGATGATACACATTTGCAGCCATCACCTCAAAATGCTATTGTTCCATACCAAGGTGATTTGATTTATCTCAAAAGCCATCCAGTAGATTAAGTTATTGGCAACATCAAATCTGGGGTGCTCACACGGAGCCAATCCCAAAATATTTGTCTTTTTGCTGGTTTTCTATCACTCACACAGCCAGTCAAGTACCAAGAGGCACTGAAAGACAACAGCTGGGTAGAAGCCATGCAAGAAGAACTCCTTCAGTTCAAGAGACAACAAGTTTGGGAGCTTGTGCCACTGCCAAAAGATGTAAGTCCAATTGGCACAAAGTGGGTATTCAAGAACCAAACTGATGAAAGGGGTAATGTTGTCAAAAACACAGCAAGGCTCGTGGTTCAAGGCTACAAACAGGAAGAAGATATAGACTATGATGAGACTTTTTCTCCTGTAGTAAGGTTGGAAGCTATTCACCTGTTCTTAGCTTTTGCTGCTAACCACAACATAAAGGTGTATCAAATGGATATAAAGAGTGCATTTTTGTATGGAAAAATCAAAGAAGAGGTGTATGTCTGTCAACCTCCAGGTTTTGAAGATGCATTCCATCCTGATCATGTCTACAAGCTCAACAAAGCATTGTATGGCTTGAAGCAAGCACCAAGAGCCTGGTATGAAACTCTATCCACTTTTCTCTTATCCATAGGGTTTACTAGAGGTAAAATAGATAAAACCCTATTCTTAAAATGGAAAGGAAAAGATTTGATGCTTGTCCAAATTTATGTGGATGACATCATTTTTGGATCCACAAGCACTACTATGTGTGAAGAGTTTCGAAAACTCATGGCAGCAGAGTTTGAGATGAGTGGAATGGGTGAGCTCCAATGTTTTCTTGGTCTCCAAGTTAAACAATTGCAAAATGGTACATTTATCCATAAAAACAAGTATGTGAAAGAACTGCTTAAAAAGTTTAATATGGATGAGTGTAAACCATGTAGCACACCCATGGCAACCACCAAGCTAGTCACCATTGATGGTAAAGATGACCTTGTTGATCAAACTCTTTATAGAAGCATGATTGGGTCTTTATTGTACGTAACTGCATCAAAGCCAGACATCATGTTTGCAACATGTGTTTGTGCCAGATCGCACGCATTACCTAGAAAGTCTGATCTTATTGCTGTAGAAAGGATATTCAGATACATCAAAGGTGCTCCCACACCTGGTATCTGGTATCCAGCTAATGGGAATATTGAGCTTTCAGGTTTTTCAGATAGTGACTTTGCTGGGTGCAAAACTATAAGGAAGTCCACATCAGGAGGATGTCAATTCCTAGGTGATTGTCTAGTGTCTTGGCAAAGCAAAAAGCAGGTTACAGTTTCAACATCCACTGCTGAGGCCGAGTATATTGTTGTTGCTAGCTGCACTGCTCAAATCTTGTGGCTTCAAAACCAGTTGCTGGATTTTGGTGTAACTACACTAAAGACTCCACTCAGTTTGGACAGTCAAGCTGCTGAAAACATCATTAAAAATCCAGTTTCTCATTCAACTACAAAGCACATTGACATTAGACATCACTTTGTGAGAGATTGCTAGGAAAAAGGTTTGATTTCTTTGCATCATGTCCATACTTCAGATCAGTTGGCAGATGTCTTAACCAAGGCATTGGATACATCTACCTTTAAAAACTTGATCTCAAGAATTGGAATGCTAAACATGGATTAAAAACAAGTTTTCTTGTAAATCCATGCGTACATAGCATCAAAATGTGTTCAGAAAATCAAAAACTCATCCTTAAAAATAGTTAAAGTTGAAAATTTTCAATAAATCTTTAAAAATCTGCTCATAACATCTGTTTACTCAAAACCTCTGATAGGCTTCAAAATCTGTATCCCCTGACTTCCATTTTTACCACTTTTCAAAACATTGATAGCTATCATCTGATAGTGTTAAAAATCAGTACTTTTCTCATCGGAGGTTACACGTGGCCAGATGTTAGCCATCAGACCTTGCATCAGATGCCACGTCATGTTCACTTTTTCAAAACCATATAAAAACCTTGATTAATCCCTCACCAGTGTTTACCCTAAACTGTGTCGATTTCAAAAATCTTAAAACAGTTTTTCTCTCTAACACAATGGCTACCAAATCAAAATCTTTGAAGAAATCCACACAAGCACTTCCACCCTACACTCTCATAATCAAAACCCCACATAATTACACTGCCATACTTGAAGCAAACGACGCAAATACTTGCTATCATCCAATGATTCGAATTTTGCAAAAGTCGAAATTCAAGCACATGTTAGAAGTCAAAGCCCCAATTTACATTGATTCTCTTCGTGACTTCTGGAATAATGCTAAGGTTCACTCAACTGCTGCTAGTGTTCCTTATACAATAATCTCAAGAGTAGGAGGAGTGTTGATGCAAATTAGCCCCCAATCGATCTCTCAAGTTTTCAAGTTAAATGACATAGAACACCTGTGTCATTTCCCCAAAATGAGATCCAAGCAGAGTTTCTGGAAAGAGGTTATGTAGGCCAGATGAAAGGTATGACCATCTTTAAACCTAACTTTCCTGCTGAGATGAGATTTTTCTTTCACACAATTCTAACTTGTCTCTCAGCAAAAACCACTGCTTTCAATGAAATTCCAATTGAACATGCAATATCTGGGGTATGCAATTTTAACTAACATAGATTTTAACTACTCCCAGATACTGTTCAGTGATCTTGTGAATAATTTTCAAAACAATACAAAAAGAAAAGCTTTTTTGATTCACCAAAGGTTTCTGAGTGTTTACTTACAAGATCAAATCAAAGGTCCTGAAAGTAAAAAAGGCGCTGTGACTAAACCAGGTTGCCTCACTCATGAAGCCTTCACCAGAATAACAAACCAAGATAAAGTTGCGAAAACACAAGTAGAGGAGGTTGAGCAAGTTTTACTTGAACAAAATGTTTAAACTCAACCTCTTGCTACTAAGCCCACTGCTCTTGGTGATCAGGGCACCACAATCGCTGCTCTGAAGCCCACACCAAAAATACTCAAAAAGAAAACCAAAACACTTACCAAAAAGCCCACCAAACCCAAAAAGGGTCCTCTGGAAGTTGAGATCCCAGAGGTTAACCCAGTGATAGCACCAGAGTCACAAACCACTGCTACTTCTTCACAACAGATGGTTCAAAGATCTCCAACCGGCTTTGAAACTCCTCCTTCTTCCTCACAAAAGGAAAAGGTTGTAGACACAGGACACCAAATTATGAAGCTCTAGATCCACTTGGCTCTATCTTCCACAGCCCCTCTCCCAGGGCACTGTCGCTTTCTACACAGCCACCTTCACCAATGACTACACTTCCACCTACTATGTTACCATTGCTGAATGCAATTGAATTAGACCAGACACAAAGCAACACTTCTTAACAACCTATTACTAAGAATAGACTTCATCAAGAGGCTGGGTCTAACTCTTTATTCATTGCTAGCCCATCAGCACATGAAGAGGCTACATCCCTTGGGTTACATGTAACCCTTGGTGATAACTCAAGCAGCCATTACAATTGCTGAACTCCCAAGTTCTCGGTTGGACAGTGGTTTCATTACTAAGACTTGGTTGAAAGCAACCACTGTTGAGGCAACAACTGTTACCTCTGTTGTGGGAAGTCCCCAGTTCCAAGACAAAGGGGCATCTATGGTTGAAGCTGGTACTAAAACCACTGCTAATGATACTATACTTACAACTACCACTTCAGGTAGGAGTTCAGATGATCCTATTAATTTAGGTGATGAGCTAAAATACCAGGATTTGACGGAGAAAGTGACAAGGATAGAAAATTCTGTTGATGAAATCAAAAGCTTACTAAAGCAGATGATAGCTATAAAAAGTCAACCCTCTGTTCTATCCACTGCTGATCTCAAAGAAGCTCTTAACCCTCTGTTTCAACATCAACAACATTATTTGGATCTACAACACAAACACCAAATGAATGATGTTAGAAACATGGTTGAATCAAGGTATCAAGACACTGCAGCAGACATTAAAGCCATCAAAGCTCATTTACTCACAACCACTGGCCATGCACCTCCAACGGTTATCTTTGTTACAACAGATGAAGCTAAAAAGGGGGAGAAACCTTTGGGAAACAAAAAGCTGAAAATAGATGATGATAAGGCCAGACCTACTTTAAATATTCCAAGGCCTGATGGTTCAAAGAAGATAGATTTAACTGATGAAATTGTGGCCAAGGCAAGGGCTAGTCATAAGAAGACAGTGATCAAGGAGAGCAGAGTGTTGGTTGAGAAAAAGATTGAACAACAAAAAGAAAAAGGAGAGGTTGGTACTTCATCAAAGAGGATACCTGCTAGAAAAGCCAGGCAACCAACATCCACACCTCCTAAAACTAAGCCTGCAACCAATCAAACCATTAACACCTCTGCCTCTCAAAAACCTATCACATCTTCAAAACCACAACCCACATCCACACAAGCAGATGTTACAGCACCTGTTGTGTCAACATTTGTTGATACAGCAGAGGTTGCAACAGATGCAACTCTATCCACTGCCACGATCACATTTTCCACATCAACTCATCCATTATCCACATCACCTAAGATCCCACTACCATCATCACCCACTTTAAGGTTCAAAAGGAGAAAAATCACAAAAGTGATCAATGATGATGAGATTCATGCACCTCTTCCACTATCATCAAAACCAGTGACCTCCACATCAGTGCCTACAACATCTTCAACTCTTGAAGTTACTCCTGCAGCAAAGCTGTATCCTCTTGATTTACCAGCAGTCAGGGAAGAGATCCTAAGTTTCTTTTCAGAGGATGACCCTGACAAAAGAACAATCCTATCCCATGATGGCTATCCAAGACCTGCAAATGTTGATGATTACCTGGAATTGAAACGGAAGCAAGCAGAGGATATTGCCAAAATAGAATCAACTGGTAAAGATGATAGAGAAATACAGATTGCCATGTCCTTTCAACTAAGTAAAGCCAGCATTTTACAAGACTTTGTTAAGAACCTGAGCAACCAGTTGTCAGAAAGGGAAGATCAGCTACTCAAAAGTGAACTCATTGAGTATATCATGGAAAAGAAGATGTATAAGGCAACAAGGGCACAATTCAGGGATTGGAGCATAGATGAGCTAAGAGAAGAAATCAACAGAATGCAAGAAATGTTGAAAAACCCTCTCAAAAAGCCAACTCCTCCCAATTGGGATTTACAGAAGAAAGATATGTCTGAAAAGGACTTAAAGTTGAAGAGAATGAAGAATGAACTAATTCAGAATCATTGTGGTTCAAAGAACCAAGTGATGAGATGGGGTGAGGTCAGGATGATAGACACTTTCAAAAAGTTGGAAGAAAGGAGGAAAAAGGATCCATCCATGCCTCCTAAACCTGATTATTCAAAAGAAGATGCTATTCTCAAAGCCCAACTCTCCAAAAAGTCCAGCACAACATCTGCCCATTCCACACTTGCCCTGTTACACAGAAAAAGGTAAGGGGAGATGTCTAAAAAGACTGACAAAGAGTTTGAGGATACATTTATCAAAGAAGGTATTCAGAACATGATTGATTATCCAACAGATGATTCAAGTGCCAAGCTGGCTAAAGTTTATCACAAATAGCTCCTTCTCAATCCTCAGCAATAAAAGCTCCTTCAAGAAAACCTTCAGACCTAAAAATTCTAAAATGGAAGGTCGACAAAGACACCCATGAATTGACACTGCTCAAGTCTGATGGTAATGCCACTAAACTATCTATGGAAGCTTCTTATGGGCTTATAGTAGAAGACTTCCAATAATTATTATGTTTAGAGCTGGAGAAGGATGCTGATGACATAGAATCTCTTAACTTTGAACTTCAATTCAAAGGTCAAATAAGAGAATTCTTCCTGAGGAATAAAGACCAAGAATAAAGTGTTTTTGGCATCATCTGTTCCAGGGGGAGATTGTTGGGATTGAACCCTATGATAGGAACAGATGATACAAAGTCAAATAACACTATCCGAGCTTTGGTAAACTATCAGAGGTTACAACCTCTGTTGTACATACACTGCTTTCCCTAAAGACTACTCACCTATCATCTGACTTCACAAAGTTGCAAATGTCTGCCAGAGTTACAAGGATCAGAGGATAGAGATCAGAGCTTAGTCATTAGTTATATAATCAATGTAACAGTGCTAAGCACTGATAGTTAGTATTAGCAGTGTTTGTAGTTAGTTACATATAGTTTCCTGTCACTATCAACCCTGACGTCATCAAAGATGCTCAGTGGTTAGATAGTTTAGTATAAATAGGTAACTTGTGTAACAGTTTAACTGGTCTATCAAAATATCAACTTTCGCATATCATCTTCTCTGCATTTTCTTACTACCAAACTTCAATTGCAAAGGCTGAGGGGGAGTTTGTGAATCACATGCGAGTTTACCAACTTGAAAGCATGATGATGAAAACAAACGACCATTGCTTTTAGTAAAAGTTTTCCATTTATTTCCGCTGCAAATCTCTTTTAAAACTAAAATCATTTTCCATTTTTGAAACAAAAGCTACAAGTAATTCGAACTCAGATCCTAACAATAGTCGACAAGGCTTGAATGTATTCGCCAACAATCCTAATATATGTCTTTACAATAAAAGCAATGGTTTATAAGACATAACTTTTGGATTTAAACAAAACCTTTGTTTATTGAAAGATATTGTTTTTTACAAGGACTATTGGTTTATAACAAGAACAATTGGAACTGCGGTTTATCATAAGTGTTTTAGATAATGAGGTGTGTGTAATATAATAAAAACATGGTGGATACGCCGCTGGTACTTCCTATATATAAGTGCTTTTATTATATTACATATCGTAGCATTATCTAACTCACTTTGAACTAAGACAAGACATGACATTTTTATACAAGACATTGGATATTACTCGACATTGTTATACATGACATTAGTTTATGCACAACAGTTGGTTTACACTAGACATTGTTTATACATAACATCTAGTTTACACAAAGATATTGATTTATACATGATACCATTTATACAAAGACACGACACTTTTCATACAAAGACATGACTACTTTTATAAAAGACATATTTTGGTTATTAAGTTAACCATGCATCATTCTTTAAAT
Organism: Scalesia atractyloides; assembly: GCA_947069175.1. Taxonomy (NCBI): domain Eukaryota; kingdom Viridiplantae; phylum Streptophyta; class Magnoliopsida; order Asterales; family Asteraceae; genus Scalesia; species Scalesia atractyloides. Next base: position 25,664,096 of record CAMTDV010001633.1, read on the forward strand.
CATTGATTTTCATATGATTTTATAAAAGAAAACATTTTTACAACGGTTCATTGGCTACTTCTAGTTAAACATTTCTTTTAACAATTCAAAGCCATGAATCCTCGTCAACAAAAACTATGTTACTCACAGGCATTTTTATGCTGACATACCTATTTTCACATATGTTTCAGGTTTACTTTTCGACCGGCTAAGAGGACTATTCAAATTCGAAAGTAGATGTTCATGCTCATACAGTTGCAAAATGACACTTGACCTATTTCCCTCATAGACAGACATGGAAATTAGAAAGTGTCTATCTTATATAGCTGTCAAATGAGACTTTCAATTTTCCCTTCGTAGAGCAGATCATTAATTGAAAAGGTTCTATCTGGGCAAAATGCTCATTTTTTTCTAGATTTCCCTTCATTTAGGGCACCAATCCCGACTTCTCCCGTTTCTATAGTATAATAAGAGATAGGCGCCGTGATGATTGACGCAACATGCTATACATAGGATGGACTCGGGCTTTAGTGACTTTAAAACTTGAAAGACATTTTCATTGTATTTCATAATCATTATTCCAAAACAATGTAATTCGATGATTTAATAAAATAAAACTTTAAGTACCTTGTGTTATGAAACAATTTGTAACGTGACTCCCCAAGTGTTTCTGCCGCGTGTGTTGTATTACATGATTTGGGGTGTTACAGATTGGTATCAGAGCTCATGGTTATAGGGAATTAGGTTATTAGTAATGCTTTGACCTAGTCTATAACCTTCCTAGGACCCTAACTGAGTTTACTTTTGTTTAGATTCTTAATACAATACCATCACCTATTCTTAGGTGAATACCAAAACAAAAACACAAATTTCAAAATGATTTTGAAAATCAATCGTCTATTTTTGGATGATTCGTTTTTGCCTGAATGCTTTTAAAGTTTTCAAAATCTCGTCAAAGTTTGGGTTTTATTAATGTGAACACGTGCAATCTGGAAGGGTGGGTGCCTGTACCCTGAGTTTTCTGTTTAAGGATAGAGTGTTTGTACAAATCTGCATTATCAAACCAGTCACTCTTACCTGGGAACTCTTGGGGTGAGTGTCCACTTATAGGCTAAAACATGTCTTCGCGATACATTATAAAGAACCATTTACTTTGATTAGTCACTGTGTTGTTTGTTTGTTTTAAATAACGATCAAATGATCACAATCCTTATACTTCGTTGATATTTATAACATTCATTTTTTATTATCCTTTATGAATCTAATTTTCTCTCTCACATATTTCCTCTTTCTTTTAGAATGCCTCCTTGTCGCAACACTGCTCAAGACGCCAAAATGGCGGCTTCAATTGCGCTACAAATGGCCGCTATACTTCCGAACCTTGTGACCCAACTAAATCAAGCTTACAATAACAATTTTTCGGATATTATGTAATGATATTTCATTTGCAAACTATTATACATGTGCATGTATGTGTAATGTATATTCATATAACAAATTACAAGGTTCTCATTCTTTACGAAATTGAACTACTCTCGTAATTCGTCTTGATTGTGAATGCACATTCTTTATCGAATAAACATTTGAGACACACGCTATTCCAATTGTTGAAACAAAGCATCCTTCTTTGACCCTGTCCATAATCCACCACTTGGCAACATAAGCTATGCGGACTATGCAACGAGTTAAGTAATTATGGGTGCACACATAATTATGAAATTCAATGCATGGAAACCATAGTAAGTCCTGCTGAGGGTAATGACATAAAATCTAGAGTGATTAAACAATCTGTCACACCCCAACCGATGGCGGAAACATCAAGGCGGGACGAAATAGATTGCTCATTGCTCATAAATACTAATTGGCGACAATATTTAAATAAATCCCATATTTCATTCATAACAACATTGTCATACATTACAAGGAATTTCAAATACAACAATAACAAAGGGCAAATTTTGATACAACATTTTATAAACCTAACGTCTATATGTGTATCTAAGCATCATCACTACTCCAATTTCATGGCAAAATCTTCATCAACCTGTAACATGTTAAAAATACGAGTTCAATGCAAAGGCAAAGGTGAGTACACAAGTTTGGTGATACATAGCATAAGTATAAATGTATAACTCGAATCCACATGGTAATTGTAAGCAAAGTCCATACTAATCATGCAATACTAGAACAAACCCCGAGTTTCCACAAAATTTTAACGAGATCGAGCTTCCCTTGTCACAAAAGCGACAAGACTAAAATGAGTATGATAATCTTAACATAACCCCGACGGGCGGCGTGCTACTCCTATAGCGCTATATATGATAAGTTGGGCTAGCTAATTTAATGATCAAGCATGTATAATCAAGCATGTACCTAGGCATAACAAGTATTCATGTATAGGATTGAGCATGTAAAAGAATGAGTTTGTGGTATGTGTATTTTGATAGGTAAACATGTTACAACCCAAAAGTGATTAAAACAGTAAATGGGTCGAGTGTACTCACGGTTTTGCTAAGTGTTCCACTTAAGAAATCCCGGGAGCTTTGTTGTGATGATTAGAGTTTGGCACCTTATCCTTCTAGTTTAGGAATGCAACGGTAGATTCGGATTATTCGAGCGAGATTATGGAAATAAGAATAAAGTATTATGTATGAAAATATTCACTAAGACATAGCACTTGTTCTTGACACTATGATAACCTGATAGGGTTTGATATGGTTTCATAGGTTCGAGACCTATTAGAATCGTGACAAGGAACTACATACTTTAGTGACAAACTTAATAACTAGATAGATGATTATTTAGTCATTATCAAGGGTTCAGTTTTTAGGATTATATTATAGTCCATAATATATTCATAGTTATATAATCATGTAGGAGGTGGGAGGATGAACCATCCACTTTGGTACCTCTAGATATTCAAGTAAGTCAAGCATGGAGGTAGGATGATAAACATCCATTTAACCTCTTTATATGATTCACCACTACACAAGTTGTCATAGACAACAAGGAGGGTCATGAATGATAACATAAACAAGAATGTAAATGACAAGAATTGTAAAGTGTGTCGCCATGATATCAATTAGCCAAGTGTATACAACCCGGAGAGCACACATTGACACACGTCAACGGCTAGGCGGGGTTGTGACACTTTAGAACTAGCAAACTACTTGAGATAATGATGAAAATCATCAAGTGATGTGTGGTCTCAAAGTTTAGGATAGCCAAAGCTAATTAAGGTGGACACACATGAACAAGTTATGAACTTGCACCACTTGTGAGCTTGAAGCTCTATGAAAACAGAATTATTGTGAGGATAAATCCTCTTGTTTGAATGTTTCAACCTTGTTTTAAGCCTAACCAACCACAAGAAGTGTTGTAAGCATTCGGACATAGGTTTGAGATGAGTTAGACTCAAGTTTGATGAACATAAACAAAGTTTGAAAGAGTTAAAATCATAACAGAAAGTTTAGGACACTTTGGATGCATTTCCAGGTCTGGATTCTACATGGAGAACCCTAGGATTCAAACCCCAAGTTTGTCCAATTAATTAGAAGAAAGAATCAAGTAAAAAGATCAAGTTTTGAGCAAGTTATGCTCACTTTTGTGAAGGTGGTACAATCTGCTCGGGATTTTGATTTGCAAGAGTCTTGAGGTGATTTGAGAGAGATGATGGAGTTGTGAAAGTGAAAAATGTGTGGAGAACACTTGGGTTTTATAGAGGGATGGTTAGGGTTAGCTTAGAGGTGATTAAATGGTGTATTAGAGGTGATTGGGTGAGGTTTTGAGTGTGGCATTCGTGCAAACCATGGAGATTCAAACCTGCTGTCCGCCCAGGTCCCATGCGGACCGCAACCACATCCCCATGCGGTCCGCATGGGGTCTGGTCCGGGCCAAAAATTTAATTTTTTTTTTATTTTGTTACATATGACGGGTTTAGGGCCTTTTTATGATATTTTATGGATATGTAAAGTATTATAAGTATAAGGGACATTTCATATTGTTTGTGTATGCATCAAGTGATCGAGATCGAGTATAGGTATCACGCATGAAGTATATATCAAGTATAAACGTCGCGTATTATCAAGTATGTCATGTATTTGAGTTATGAACATCAAGCATGTGTATGTATGGTTAAGCATGATCGTGCATAACAAGTATCAAAATAAACATGTATTTCCCATTATGATTCAAGTCTCGATTACAACGATTACAATGAAATGGAGAATACGAATACAAAGACTTCCAAAAATAGAATTACAACATGAGCTTGCTATAAGTAGAAAGTATGGAAAATGCGAGACGTTACAATAATGAGACGAATGTAATATAATAAGAACATGGTGGGTACGCCGTTGGTACTTCCAATATATAAGTGTTCTTATTGTATTACTTAACGTAGCGTTATCCAAATCACTTGAGGATTTTATGTTATCCTAAATCAATATGTGCTATTTTAAACGAGAAACCGAAACTATCTATATTCATTTCCGCTTCTAATGAAATAACCACTGGAAATGAATTATCCATTCATTTTTTCTTCTAAAGAAGTATCCACTGGAAAATGAATAATCTATTTATTGTAACACCCTGGTCGTAGCAGAAGCGCAAACGTATGACTTAAAGATAATCATCGCAATCAATCGTGTAGACAATAATAATTAACAACGATGCCATGTTATACATAAGTTTTGAAATCCAAGATTACAAGTTCCAAAAGTGAAATCCATGTTTTCAACAAGTTCATAATTGTTATTCGAATCAACATTCAAGTTTAAGTTACATCACAAAATAAGTTCGTTATCTTCATGAATTATGTCAAGGCTTTGGCTCCCATATGCCCATACGAAGTTGGGATATAAAAGACAAACCCTTCAAAAGTGGCATCCGTTGCTAAGTTATTTCCAAACTTCCGAGGCCTATCATCGTTCATGCTTTGTTTCCTGAAATACTTGTAATTTGAAAAATCAACAAAATTTGAGTGAGTTCATGTAGTTTTGTTTTCGAATAAATTGTCATAATTGTAATCCAGTATTGAAATCCAGTCATGTTAAAAAATAATTATGGAATTTATGGATCTATCATTGGGTAGCGAGCCCTCCGACATTATGTGCCATAAGTAAATAACCAAACCGAGACACTTTTGTTTTCTAGTCTGGACGACAAAAGCACCCCAGGGTATACAACCAGGAGTGGAGCGTGCCTTAATACTGGATTACAAGGGACGGGAGGGGGTAAGATGTGTTTGAATTTTTGATGTTGGTGAAATGAGGAGCATGTTGGGGATAAGGTCTCCTTATATCATCATACTTAATCATCCTCCATCAAACAACACATTTAACCAACAAACTATAATCAAGCTTAGGGGACAACATGGGGGCTTGTGGGCCCCATGTTTGACCGTTAATCCCGGGGGGTATTGGTTTGGTTTCAATTGTTGGTTAAGAAATCTAGTTAGAATTTAGGTGCTTGGTTAGGGGTTTAAGATGTGTTAGGGATTTTTAGATGTAATAAAGTATCAGATGATTTTAACTAGTAGTATGATGCCAAAATATTGTTAACTAGTTCATAGGATGTGTCTAGATGTGTTCGGGTGATCGTTTTGTTACCGGATCGTTAAAATGCTAAGTTGTGTTATTATGTGTTTTTGTGTTACCATTTACTTTCCAACACTTTTGTAAGCATATTATAATGTTTGAACTCATTTCTGAATGTTACGTTTGCTATTAAATGCTGAAATGGTGAATTTATGTTGAAACGGTTATTTATTGTCCGTTTTGGACACTTTTTAGTGCTTATATTATTTCCGGAAAGTGGTATCCCAAATCCTTATTTTTCTATCATAGGATTTAATGTATTATTGTTATTGGTTTCTCATCTAGCCCCTAAAACTGTCGTTAAGCTGAGTACCGGACTAGTGCTGACATAGCTAGTCTAACCGGAAAGTCTACTAGTTGTTTTAGTGCATTGTCTAAGCTGTTTTCAGGTGCGATAAATCAAATGAATAACATGCACTATTTATATGTATATCATGACAGTTTCAGATGTTTGGTATGTAAACAAGTAGAACATAACGTTTTAAACATATAATTGCATGATTAAATTAGTGATATAAATGTACGGAAATTACCCGATAGTTGCCAGTTGTCACATACTCCCCTGTTAAAAGGAATTTCGTCCCGAAATTCAAGCTGAGTTATCCGTTGCAGGAGTCTTCTCAAACAGGTGAGGGTATTTGACTTTGAGTTGATCTTCACGTTCACAAGTATACTCGGGTCCTTGTCGAGAGTTCCAACGGACTTTGACTAATTTGATACGACTTCTCCGTGTTTTCTGGACCTTCCAGTCTGTAACCTCAACAGGTTCTTTAGTGAATTGGAACTTGTCGTCTATATGAATCTCAATAGCAGGGATGATAACCATCCCGTTAGTTGGACTCTTTTTGAGATTAGACACATGGAATGTGTCATGTACATTATTGAGTTCTTCGGGTAATTTTAGCTTGTATGCAACAGTACTGACCTTTGCCAGAATTTCGAAGGGTCCAATGTATCGTGGGTTAAGCTTTCCACGCTTACCAAATCTTACTACGCCCTTCCAACGCGAGACTTCAACAAAACCTTGTCTCCGACCTCGAAGGTCAATGGTTTACGTCTTCTGTCTGCGTAGCTCTTTTGTCGATCACGAGCTGCCTTAATATGCTTGCGGATTTTGAATATCTTGTCGGTGGTTTCTTAGACTAGTTCGGGACTAATGAGTTGTTTGTCACCGACTTTCGCCCAGCATAGCGGAGATCGGCCCTTGCGTCCATAAAGTGCTTCGAATGGTGCGGCTTTAATACTAGTGTGATAGTTATTATTGTAGGAAAACTCTACCAACGGTAAATGAGTATCCCATTTTCCGCCTAAGTCCATCACGCAGGCGCGAAGCATGTCCTCTAAAGTTTGGATGGTTCGCTCGCGGATGAAACGTTGTGCTTAGATCTAGACGAGATCTAAACGAAGCTTGAAATTATTTCCATATCCGCGGCACAAAGTGACCATCCCTGTCTGAGATTATGGAGACTGGCACTCCGTGACGTGCCAAAATTTCCTTAAGGTAAAGCTCAGCTAGCTTCTCAGTACTATCTTTCTCACGAATCGATAAGAAGTGAGCCGACTTGGTTAACCGATCTATGATAACCCAAATCATGTCATGTCCTCGAGAGGTCCGTGGGAGTTTTGTTATGAAATCCATTGATATCTGATCCCACTTCCAAACATGAATTTCAGGTTGTTGTAATAATCCAGATACTTTATGGTATTCGGCCTTAACTTTTGCACAAGTCAATCATTTTCCAACATAGGTTGCAATATCTGCCTTGAGATTTGGCCACCAGTAATATTCTTTCAAGTCTTGATACATCTTATCCGATCCTGGATGGATTGAGTACTTTGACTTGTGTGCTTCGTCCAGTACCAAGTCTCGTAGATCTCCAAAGTAGGGAACCCAGATTCTTCTCATGAAATATAAGGTTCCGTCTTTGTTTGGTTCCATTTTTTTTTCCATTCCTCGTAATGATTCCCCTGGGATGTTTTCTGGTTTTAAAGCTTCTTGTTATGCCTCACGCACACGAGTCGTAAAGTTTGTCTGGATTGTTATCTCCAAGGCTCGTACTCTTAATGTCTTAACTCGTTCCTTGCGGCTCAAGGCATCCGCTACAACGTTCGCCTTGCCCGGATGATACTTGATCGTGCAATCGTAGTCATTCAACAATTCAACCCAACGCCTTTGGCGCATATTTAATTCTTTCTGGTTAAATATATGTTGAAGACTTTTGTGATCCGTGAATATTGTACATTGAGTACCATATAGATAATGTCGCCAAATCTTCAAAGCGAATACCACGACACCTAACTCGAGGTCATGCGCGGTATAGTTTTTCTCATGAACCTTCAATTGGCGTGACGCATACACGATGACTTTTTCTCATTGCATAAGCACGCAACCTAAACGTTGATGCGAAGCAACATAGTACACCATGAAGTCATCGGTACTGTCGGGAAGTGATAAGATCGGCACATCACATAACTTATCCTTTAAAAGTTGAAATGCCTCCTTTTGTTTTTCGTCCCAAACAAACTTCTTGTCTTTTTGCGTGAGGGAGGTTAGAGGTTGAGCAACTTTGGAAAAGTTCTCTATGAATCTCTGATAATAGCCCGCTAATCCCAGAAATTGTCGAACTTCAGTTGGAGTCTTGGGCCTCCCAATTCTTAATCGCTTCAATTTTCGACGTATCTACATGAATACCTTTCTTGTTCACCACGTGTTCGAGAAATTGTACTTCGCGAATCCAGAATTCGCACTTTGAAAATTTCGGGTAAAGTTTCTCATTCTTTAGAAGTTCCAAAATGGTCCTCAAATGTTGCTCGTGTTCCTCCTTCGACCGTGAATATATTAAAATATCATCATTGAATACTATCACGAATTTGTCGAGATACGACTTGCACACGCGATTCATTAAATCCATAAACACCGCCGTGCATTTGTTTGGCCGAATGGCATAACAAGAAACTCGTAATGACCATAACGAGGCCTAAACGTCGTCTTTGGTATGCTCTCTTCTTGTATCCGCAACCGGTGATATCCAGACCTTAAGTCTATCTTGGAATAGAAGCTCGAACCTTGTAGTTGGTCGAACAAGTCATCAATTCTCAGTAGTGGATACCGATTCTTGATAGCAAGCTTATTTAACTCTCGATAATCAATGTACATTCTGAACGTTCCGTCCTTCTTCTTCACAAATGATACCGGAGCTCCCCAAGGTGAAAAGCTCGGTCTAATGAATCCTTTATCCAGCAACTCTTGAAGTTGTGTAGATAAATTCTTGCATCTCGGAAGGTGCTAGTCGATATGGAGACTTAGCTACAGGCGCGGCTCCTGGTACCAAGTCGATGCAAAACTCGACTTGTCATTGAGGTGGCAATCCCGGGAAGTCTTCAGGAAAGACTTCGGGGAATTCCTTCACGATCGGAATGTCTTCGAGCTTAGGCTCCTCGGCCTTCTTTTCGACAACATGTGCTAGGAAAGCTGTACAACCTTTCCTTAAGCACTTTTGTGCTTTCATGTAATTAATAATCCGTAGTGGCATGTTTTGTTTTTCTCCATGGACCAGCAAATGTTCTCTGTTCTCCGTCTGGTAGAGGAATACGAATGATCTTTTCGTAACACAAGACTTCAGCTTGATTATCTGATAGCCAATCCATACCGATAACGACATTGAAACTACCTAGTTGAACCGGTAAGAGATCTATGTCGAGCTTCCGTTCACCAAGTTCTAAGGTACATTTCCTTATAACTTCGCCCGATTCTACCAATTTCCCGTTAGCTAGTTCAATTGAGTAAGGAACATCTAATTTACTCGATTCTACTCCAAGTATATCTCTAAATTCCTTAGAAATAAAACTAAAATCTGCCCCGGTATCAAAAAGTTGTAGGACCGATCCTCGATGCTGAGGAACCTAAATTTGATATCTAACGTCCTTAATAGCGGAAATATTACGTCGTGTTTACCAATAGACAAGAATTAATCAGTTAATCATCAGTTTCATTGATTAAACGTCAAGAGTACAAACTGACAGAGCTTCGCCTCCAAAATGCCAAAGTTACAAATGAATGAGGCAAGCTAGCTATTTATAATAGTCCAAGTTCGCACCTGAGGGACATGAGTTCGCCCGAACTTGCATTAGCAAGTTCGACCGAACTTGCCTTTACATGACACAATATGAGTGAACTTGTCTCTAACAAACATAAATACACTTTTCAGCTAGCCCATTCAGCTCTATACTATACAGACTCGATATAAGACTAAGACATAGACATTATGCATTAACAGACTCCCCCTTGGATATAGTCTTCGTCTTGTATCAGTCTTCAAAACTCTGTCTTCATAATATACTTTAACGCACCCGACCGAAGAAGTTCTTGTACGGCTTCTTTCGTCGTTCTTGCTTAGGATCTGGCGTCTGATCTGTAGGAGGCACTTTGTTCAAATGCTGAAATCTTTTAACACTTGCCTTCCTAGTTCTTTCATTAATTGCTGCAAGACGCTTCTCCTCCTTTAGAAACTCAACTCTTTCTAGATCTCTCTACTTAGTTTGCCACATCTTTCCAGAATTGACTTCGCGTGCATAGCAAACATTAACCACTTTCTGAAACTGCATCCCTTGTACCTTTTCTCGTTCTTCAAAAACAATCTTTCTATAGAACAAGGTTTTGATGTCTTCTCTCGAGCAGTTCACAAGCCACATAGGATCTAGAATCCTTATCGTCCTCAATAAACCCCTCATGCCCTGATGACCCATCACCTCAACCCTTTCCTTTGTTATATCCAAGTGTTCTTCAAACTTCAGAACAATAACTGCTTCACAAGTAGCTGGATCTCTTTGCCACCACTTGAACAAAGGATAGAAGTTTTGTTCAATCGGCATTATATTCCTCATGGCTCTTGGACGTTTCATGATCAATGTTATGTCCTTTTCCCCCGTTTTCTTGTTTGTCTTGATTCTACGGCCAGGAATAAACGGCTTCCAGTAGTTGAATCCTTTAACTGCTTCATACTTGATCTCTTTCCATAATAACTGATCAATATACTTCATGTGATATGTAACGTTCACTGTTTGTACCAACTCTTCCACATCCCAATACGGTAATATCTTGAAATCAGCAAGGTATTTGAAATATTGCACTCCAAACTCCCTTTTGATTGCATATATGTTCAGTTCCTTGAACCATCCCCAACTCAAAATATCCCCCAAAGAAACATATTTGTCTGTGGTAAATAATGCTAGAGGATGTCTAAACTTGCGTTCGCGAGGCATCTCTTTAAACCAGGACTTTCTCGCCTGAGCAATTTCTTCTTTAGTCATAGGTTTAGGAACTTTACCCTCTCGTAGAGATTCTTCTATCTTTTCCTTCAACATTTCTTCATCGAGTTGCTTGTACATCTCCTCAAAAGTAGGAAAACTTTTAGAATTAGGACCGACGTAGTTCGCAGTTTGATCTGTTTCATCATCAGAAGACCAATCCTCTACGATCACCCTATTATACTCATCAGCCTCAAATCTTCTAACATACTGATAACCGTTTGGCTCAAAAGTGTTAACATTCAAAACTTCCTCGAAATCAAACTCTAAACTTTCAACTTCAACTTCAACCAATCTCGCCAAATCTTCTTTTGAGTAATTGTGCACGTACTCACCTTCTTCCACATTATGTTCCAACATCAACATTAACGGCTTCGTGGGTACTGCAGCAACTGGCTTTGCAGATCGATCAACATCTGGCAAATCTATATCCTATGAAGGCCATGTCTTCCCTGACTCCCCCTCAACTTTATCTTCCATCTTATTCGACTTATCATTCATAAGATCAGAAAAATCAAAGTCATCAGCGACTTTGGCTTCAGTAACTTTAATGCCAGTACTACCTTGATCATAATCATCGTCATCATCACCAACATTCCAATCCTCATAACCTTCTTCCTCTTCATCCTCTTTATCATCTTTCTCAGCTTCTTCATCGTCTTTTTCTTCAGAAGCAGTGATAGGATCAGAAGGCTTGACAGATTTGTCAACCTTTGGAGTACCAGAGTCAGAAGCTAGAATCACATCATCGATAGACTTCTCTGTAGCTACAGAAGAAGTAGGTGCTTCACCTTCAAGATTCTTTCCTTTACCGCTCGCAGCTAATTGTTTCTCAGAGCGTTCTTTAGCTTCCTGTTGATCTAGACGATCATATTCTTTGAAGAAGTTAATGCCCAGAGAATTTGATAGAACTTTCTGCAACCTATTGAATCTTTGATCGTTTAGGGCTTAAATAGTCTTTAGATCAGCTATCTTAGTTTGCAATTTCTCATTTGCATCTTACAAACTCTTGATCAAAGCTTTAAAATATTCACGTTCATTTTCCAACACTTTAACCTTGTCATCCAAAATCTCTTTCTCAACCGCACTTTGATTCATCTTCTAAATAAACTCTGCTTTTTCAACTTCATTCTAATGCATTGACAAGCTTTTCCAGAAGTTTAACGTTAGTCTCTGGAAAGAAATCGTTTAAATCCTGCAGACTTATCGGATCATTGTGCATATCACCAAACACATTAGGCCCTCCTGGAGTTTTAGGTGTTAACTTTGGAGTCGTGGCCTTTGGTGTAGACTTCTTTGGTGTAGAACTTTCAAGATTCAAACTCGTTGGAGCAACAGGCGATTGAATAATCGGTACTTCAAGTAATCCGGTCACAGGAGGTTCTTGTGTAACTCCTTGACGATCAATCTCAGCAGTAATTTCGACAGGAGGTTCTTGTGTAAGAGGTTCTTGTGTGACTCCTGTCTCCTGTGCGACAGAAGGTCTTGTGTAACTTCTGTGCTTTTTAAACTTCCTTTGTACCTTTTGCTAACAGCTTTTTGGGGTTTCTTCATTTTCTTTCTACCCTTTGTCTGAGGAGACCCTGTAGTTTTCGTCGAAGAAATAGTAGAAGTCTTTACACGTTTTACTTTCTTCTTGGGTCTTTCCTCATCAGACACTTTTTCCTGATTCGGATCAAAATCAGCATCCAGCTCTCTTTCTTTCTCGGCTCTAATCTCAGCCTCTTATTTCTCTGGTTCTTTAACTGGAATTTCTTCATCAGAATCATCTTCGTTTTCAGAAGTAGCAGAAATAACATCTTCTTGAGTCGTTTTCACTGTTTCTTGACTCTCAACCACTAGTGCAGCACTTGAACCTGCTTCTGTTTGCACATTCTCTGGTTCATCTTCGTCTACGAGCATAGTATCAACTTTCTTAGCAGCTCGTTTTTTTTTGGCTTATCAGCTTCTGCCTTTAAGAACCATTCGCTTCTTGCTTTCGGTTTAAAGTCTTTGAACCATTCCTTCTCAGTGTTAAGCTCTTTCTCATCATCGCTACCATCTTTTCTCCATTTGTTTTCTGGCGGCGCGATATAGTTTGGATCTTTGATAGCCCCGAAAACTGGTTTTGCTATAGGAGCTGAAGCTTGCTTCTTAAACTTTATGAGCTTCTTCACTGTTGTTTCATCAAGATGGACTAGATACAACACATCGTTCGGATCTCGTGCTATATTCTTGAACTTCTCATCAATCAACATTTGCACGAATCTCGGATAAAGACAAAGTCTTGAATCCTCCATATTCTTTGACATATGCGTGAAAACAAGCTTCGAAAAGTTGAACGGCTTCTTCAGAATAAGCGTCGTTTCCATACAAGCTAAATAATCTTTCACGTCGACCAATCCTGCCTTTCTATGACTAAAAGTGTGAATTATAGCGTGCATCAGGAGCTTGCAGGGATTAGGAACTTCCCCTTTCTTCAATGTCGGTTTGTTCACGCTTCCCTTATAACCCATACGAAAGAAACACCCAAGAACCATCTTTTCATAGAGATAAATTGGATCGTCTTTGTTGTCGTTGAATTGTAACACTCTGCGTATATCGTCTTCAGCTATAGAAATCTTCTTAACCTCATTCCCAACTTGCACTAATGAATTAATCGTTTTCTGATCATCACTAAGCTCCGCATTCATCCAGAAATGGAAAGTATGAGATCTGTACGACACTGTACGTTCCGTGATAGCCCGGTGAATAGGACTTTCTTCCAAAAATTTCAGTATACTCTCGTACTCCATCAAAGATGGACATATCGATTTATCGAGCGTAATACATGTGTTGTGCGTCTTAGAAAACTCTACTGAGATTACTCTTGCTGGTTCTTGCGCCTGAAAAACGATGCAAAACAATTAGCACACTTATCGAGAAAAATTTCACAAAATTTTCTAACACTTTTATCAAGTTCGGGCGAACTTGATATGTGTTAAACATTCTGATTTCTTCAAGTTCGCCCGAACATGCTTTAACAACATGTTCCTTATGCACATATAATTCGGGCAAACTTATACTCTAGATAATTCATATTTCCAATACCCAAGTTCGGGCGAACATGCATTAGATTCTCTTTATTCAGTTTTGTTAACAAGTCCGGTCGAACTTGATAACAAGTTCGGCTGACCTTGTCATCATCTCCAATCCAAACCTGCTCACATGTTCACAACCGTTTCATTTAAATCAAATACAGTTCCATGGTCGATTTATGTTTAAGATCAAGATTCAAAGTTCAATTTTGTCCAATTAAACCTAGATCTACCATTTTTAAAGATTTCAGATTTGTTATGTTCGAATAAGTTCAATTAATGGTTCAATCATCGAAATTATACCTCAGCCATTGATCGTGGTGTGCAAATCACCAAAATCAATTGAAAATCGGGCAGAATAACGGTGCTAAAATGCCAATTTCACTCAAACAGATAAGTTTGCTCTGAGAAAATGTTTGCTGTTGAATGAGTTCGGCCGAACTTGATTGGTATTTATACCATATCAAGTTCGGGCGAACTTACATGCCCATAACATAAGCCCATTTAAGTTCGGGCGAACTTAGCCTTTGAATAACTCAGCAACCATCTGCAAGTTCGGTCGAACTTGCATATTTATTAAACATGATTTTTGTTTAGCAAGTTCGGCCGAACTTGCCAAACACAAATTCAAAACATTTTCAAATTTTACATTTTAACCCCTGAACTTTCCAACTTTTTACCAGTTATGAAAATCCACTCAGTTGACCAAGTCCAAGCTAATGACCTTGGTTAACCGATCTGTCTGCCGAGTCCAAGTTAATGACCCCGGTTTGACCAGTTACGAACAAACTGTTGATATTTTCAAAATAAAAGTTTCAAATTAATGAACTTTTTATCATTTTGGCTTTTCAGATTTTACAGATTAGCTCCCAGCCCGTTGTCAATGAGATTCCCACCAGTTCTAGCATCTTACCAGACTTCGAAGACCCGTTCTCCAACATTGGTTTGCTTAAAACAATGTAGAAATAAAATCTTTTTTAATTTATGAAAGTTTATGCTAAAACACACTGAAAATCTTTTTGGTTTTAATTTATAAAGCTGATAAACTATGTACCGGACAAAGTAAACTATGTATAAACATATTTACATACATATTTTTGTGAAATCGTGTCTAAAGGATCATATCAGTTAATTGAGACATATCACCAGTACGTTGACCTTTAGATCACTTTAAGTTTTAAACTCGTTTACCTAGATTGTCGATATGTTTGTCCACTTAAACTTTACCATGTTTCTCAACTGTTTCAAGATATGTTAAGGTATGAATTATGAAACTTGACTTATCTGTGGTTCCCACTTCTTGAATATATTCCCGTATCAAGATTCCCTAGATTTCATCTTACAGGTGAATATAGCGTAATTGATATCTGTATCAGGGTTAATGCGAGACCTTGAGAGCTCAGGTTAGTACTACCATACAGACAAAGAGATGAAAGCTCGTCTTTAAGGTGTGTTCCACTTAAGGAATCTTTTTAGCACTGCAAATGATTAGATCTTTCGATTCTTTTCAATATTACATGCAGTTTGGGGATTTTTGGCGAAAGTATTATAGAAGTTCTAGGCCATTGCTTCCGCAAAATCAGAAGAACTTGTATAATACCCCAGATATCAACTATCTATAAAGACCTCGTATCTCATAATCAGGCAAACGAAATTTTGGAGTACTAAGTCCATATATCCAAGATGTGTTAATCCACAAGTTTAAGCAGTTGCTAAATTTAGTTTATATCTCGAAAACAGTTTACTGAACGTGTTAAGCCTATCGACACATCCACAGTAAGACTCGTTTATTACTTTTAATCCATTTCTTTGGCGTACTGTGATAGTCCACTGATGTACTATCATTTCCTTTTTGTGACATCGAATTCTTTTTGTCTTGTTCAATGTTTTTGTACATTTTTGAAAATTTTCATATGTTTTTGTATTTTTCAAATATTTCTCCCCCTAAAATCAAAAACATATTTTTGATTCTAGATTTTTTAAGAAATACTAAAAAAGAAAGATATTTACAAACCATACAAACCAATGCGGATCACGTGAATTCGTCATCCGGTCCGTATTCAACCTCAACTTCCGCACCTGTAAGCAAATTTTTAATACCGTTAAGTCGCATTAGATATTTAAATCTTGTTAATGGATATGCTTTGGTATAAAAATCAGCCCTTTGTTCGTCCGTGTGGATTTTTTTCTATTCGAACCAATTTCTTTTCATAACAATCACGAATGAAATGGTATCGAATTTCAATGTGTTTTGTACGTGAGTGATGAACCGGATTTTTAGTTATATCGATGGCTGCTTTGTTATCTACAAATAAAGGCGTGTCAAGAAACAGCAGACCATAATCCCTCATTTGTTGCTAAATCCAGAAGATTTAAGAGCAATAGCTGGAAGCAGAAATGTATTCCGCTTCACAGGTTGAGAGAGAGACCGCGGTCTGTTTCTTACACTGCCACATTACCAAACATGTGCCAAAGAACTTGCATCCTGTAGTTGTAGATTTCGAGTTCAGCTTGTCCACTCCGAAGTCCGAGTCAGCGTATCCAGTGAGATCAAAATTGTCATTCTTGGTTTACCACAGGCTGGTGCTTGGGCAACCTTTCAAGTAATGGAAGATTCGCTTGACAATTTGTATGTGTGACATTCAAGGACTTGACTGATATCTCGCACATAAGCATGTAGGATACATGATGTCCGGACGCTATGCCGTTAGATACATCAATGAACCTATCAATGATCGATACAGTGTTTCATCAACTTTCGTTCCCGTCTCGTCTACGCAAATCCCATGGTTCAGTGCCAGTGGCGTCGAAAGCGGCTTCGAAGAATCCATTTCGAACTTTTTGAGAATGTCGTGCACATACTTAGTCTGATGGATGAATGTCCCGTCTGGAAGCTGATCCACTTGAAGACCTAAGAAGAACTTCATTTCGCCCATCGACGACATCTCAAATTTCTTCTTCATGATCTTTTCGAACTCTTTGCACAGACTGTCATCCGTAGAACCGAAAATGATATCGTCCACATAGATTTGTACTATTATCAGATGCGATCCAACTTCTCTGGTAAACAAAGTGCTGTCCACTGTGCCTCGTGTAAAACCATTTCCTACGAGATATTGCAATAACGTCTCGTACCAAGCTCTCGGGGCTTGGTGTAAACCATACAAGGCTTTATCCAGGAGATATGCTTTGTTCTTGTTTAGTGGCTCGCCAAACCCCGGTGGTTGGCCGACATACACTTGTTCACGAAGTTTACCATAGAGAAATGTAGATTTTACATCCAACTGGTACACCTTAAATCCTTTCTAAGCTGCGAACGCTAGGAAAATGCGGATAGACTCTAATCTCGCAACCGGTGTGTATACCTCCGTATAATATATACCTTCCTACTGGTGGAATCCCTTGACAACCAGCCGACCTTTGTTTCTTACTATAACCCCCCGATCGTCTCTTTTACACTTAAAGACCCACTTTGTATCAATAGCTTTCTGCTTCGGTGGCAAGTCTACAAGCTTCCAAACACCCAACTTCTCAAACTGTAGAAGTTCCTCTTGCATTGCTATCACCCAATTCTCGTCTGCCAGAGCCTCATTAACTATCTTTGGCTCAATTTGAGAAATGAAACATGAGTAGTAGCAGTAATTCTGAGTTGGTGCAACTCGGGTGTAGAAACAACTAAGTGCTTTGTTGATTTGGTTTCGTGTACGCACACGAGTTTGTAGTTCTCCTATAATATTCGTTGAAGGATGGTACAAATATGATCGCGGCATTTCTTCTGTTGGAACATCCACTGAGCTTTGCTGATTTAAAACAATTAGATCACTGTTCACATCAACATTCGGAGTACTTGTTGAAGCTGCGTTCTGATTTCTCAGACTAGCAGATTGATTCAACAAGTTAGAAATCTTCATCATCAGCATCAAATGTCGGTGCTTCATCTGAATCAATATTCTGATTCTGAGGCGTACTGGGCACTGTTGTGTTTTCTGGTTCATTAGAAGCATTCACTAGAGGTGTAGCAGGTGTTACTTCTGTTTCAGAAGTATTTTCAACTTGAACACCACTGCTATTGCTTGGACCTGCTCCGGAAGATGAAGAATCCAACGTGGGTTGATTAACCACAATTGTTCTAATAATTGGATCTTGATTCGCTGACTGGTGAAGATAGTATAACGCTGCAACTTCTTCGTCAAACGGTTTATCCGGCAAGTCGAATGACTTCCAAAGGTCTTGATAGTTAAACAGCCACGCGTCACCTCTCCTTTGAATAGGATCCGTATAGTTGAAACAATCCACATGCTGTGCTTCAATAACCTTCAAGAGATTTAGGTCCTAATTTGCCATCTTGGTCTATTACGGTACATGGCGCACCGAATGGTTCTAAGAACTTCAAATTTGGCTTTCGTCGGTTTATCATCTCAAAACATGTTTTCTTTGTTGGTTTGACAGTGAGAACTCTGTTTAGCATGTAGCAAGCCGCAGCAACCACTTCACTCTAGAAGCTGATTGGAAGTTTATAATCTGCAAGCATGGTTTTCACAGTTTCAATCAAAGTTCTGTTTTTCCATTCAGCTACTCTGTTTTGTTGTGGAGTATAGGGAGCACTAAACTCGTGCAGAATCCTTTTTGCGTTGCAGAATTCCTTCATTTTGTTATTCTTAAACTCTGTGCCATTGTCACTTCTAATGCGTCTGACCGGCAGATGATAAAGGTTCTCGAGTTTCTTGGATAGAATAACCAAGTTCTCGAACGTTTCGTCTTTTGATTCCTGAAAGAATACCCACGAATATCTCGAATAGTCATCTGTCATGACCAAGCAATATAAGTCTCCTGAGATGCTTCGAACATTTACAGGACCAAATAAATCCATGTGGAGACGTTCTAATGGCAACTTGATTGAGTTCAGAATTTTCTTCAGATGAGATTTCTTGATCTGCTTTCCCTTTTTACACTCTAAGCAGTGATCAGACATATTAAAACTCCGAAGATTTACGCCTTCTACAAGATCATTATGAACCAAGAAATTCATTTTTCGCAAATGAATATGCCCCATTTTACGATGCCAAAGAATAGAATCCTTTTCAGTAGCCTTTGTCACAAAACAATGCGCTAATTTTGATAAAGTGGTAGCGACACCAATATTAAGAACATATAAATCATTCTCACGTGGTGCTCGCATCAGAATCAACTCATCTAGTATTTTGAATCCCAGCTTCAAGATAATACACTCTTTGTCGTTGAAATGCACCGTGAACTTCTTGTCACAAATCTGCGATATGCTTAGAAGATTATTTTCCAACTCTACAATATAATTCACGCGATCGAATGAAATGACGCCATTGGAGAGTTTTCCCTCGGCGACTATCCTTCCACCCTGGTTACCCGCGAATCCAACATATCCACCATTGATAGCTCTTATGTCGAAAAGCAACGCTTTTATTCCCGTCATATGCCTGGATGCTCCACTATCCGAAATCCACTTAGAAAGTACGGATCTCTGGAGCCCCTGCACATTTCAACAATCTATTTAAAAAGCGAGACCAAAGCCTTTTTGGTCTTGGGTTGAATTGGATAACCATCATCAAAATCAAACTCACACTCATCAGCATAATCGAATCCACACTCATCTACATAATCAAATTCATATTCATCATCTTGATTTTCTATGATGTTTATGTTTGAAAACTTTACTGTCTTTTTATCTTTTGAATTGTTAACACTTGTAGTTTTGACATTTTCAGATGTGGTTTCAATTATGATTTCAGATTTTGATTCTTTCATGCTATCACTAGTCTTAACAAGCTCAGACTTAGTGATCTCAGATGTTGTTGACCGTTTCTTTGCAATCCAGGCTTGAGATTTTATGTTAGCCTTTTTGATATAAAAATTGTTTTCATTAGCCTTTGAAGTTTCACCTTTTTCAAAAATTGAATTTTCAAACTTAGATTTGACTTCACCTTTTGATTCATTTCTTTTCAAAATCTTTACAGGTTTTACAAACACTGGTTGCTTTGGTTTTACAACATTTGAGCTTTCTTTCCTTCGAAGATAAGCCGGCTTTGATTTCGGACAGTAACGTGCAATATGACCAATTTCGTTGCACTTGAAACAAGTCCGAAAATCATGTGGATGTCCTTTGTGGGTTTTACACCACTTGTTTAGACACCACTTGCAATTTTGGCTTTATCTCGAAGTTCTTTCTGTTTCTTAAACTCATCCTTTGATTGTTTCCCAATCAAACTTTCCTCATGAACCGTGTTCGTCCCATATACAAAATTCATGTTTTTATTCTTGTATTCATGAAATGGTGACACTTTCTTTTTAGGTTCATCTGATTCCTCTAATCCCAACCCAGCTCTCCGGTTTTCCGGATGATCACCACCATTCCTTTGGTAGTTATTTATTTTAGGTTTGGAATAGAATTTCTTTTCATTGATCTCCAGATCATCTGATGTGACTTCCATGAGTTTAAATAAATTGTCTAACAATTCTTCCTTCACGTTCTAAATCGGAAAACTGTCATCAAAGTATAATCTATCAGATTCCTTAATCTTGTACATGACAACATTAGGATCATCACATAGATCATTCTCCGATGATGTATCGTCATTTTCGGACTGTGAATCAGAATTCTTTAAGCTCGAGTCGGCGCTTTTAAAGCTGCCTTCATCAGAATCGTTCAAAACATTTTCAACAACATTTTTAACCACAGCATTGTCATCATCTGTTTTAGTATAGATTACATCAATGTTCTATGGCAACTCTAGTTTCTTTTTAGATAACAACTCAATATTGAGTGCCTTCTCCATCTCATCAGCGGATTTGCGACAATACTTCTCGCATAGGGGTGGAGGAACATTACTGTATTCTTTACCAATTTTCTTTTTAGGTTTTTCTTCCGATGGAATTGTCGGAAGGATGTGATCAATGACATATGCGTTACAGGTGTAACTTCTCAAAAGTTGTTGAACACGCTCTGTTTCAATTGTCATGTCCTGGAGTTGTTGCTTAGTTTCAGCAATGGTGTTAATATAGATATTAATCGCTTTTTGCTTATCCATTACTGTTCCTTTTAACATCCTTATTGTATCATGTTGTTCGATGTTATTTCTATCAAGCCTTCCATAATCATTTTTCATTTTATCATACGCTTCCTTCATTGTGCGATAATCGTATTTCAAAAGTTCATTATGCACATTGTTTTCAGCAATGATCTTTGATTTTTCAGCACACTCGGAACATGGTTCGGTACATTTTGTACAGGGTTTCTCAACCTCTACAACTTGTACTTCGACAACTTCATTTACCTCTAGACCTACCTTGGTTAGATTTGCCGTCAATGCTTTGTCGGCAATGTTCTTGAGGTTTTCGGCATTCACTTCTTGATTAACATCAATGACTACTTCATCAGTTGATTTCTTCTCAGGAACTTGTTCCAGAGAACTTCCATCAAAATGACCTGTAAAATTTTCACAAGAATTAGGAGATAAAATTCCTTGCTTCTGCATGTGGATATACTCCTCTTCTTCACGTTGTTGTTGCAGATATTGTTCCAGCAGAATATTCTCCAAAGCCGCTGCTTCTTTTGCAGAAGTATCTTCAACAATTTTAGCCATTAATGCAACTCCGGTCTTTTTACCGATGTAGGAATTCCAGTCGAAACCGTCATCTTCGTTTGATGCAACCATAGCCTTCTCAGTGTTGCTGCTATTCTGTTTCTCTTGAATTTCAACCTGAGTCTTCTTCGGGAAAGGCTTGTACTGAAGTGACTTCTTGTAATACTCGTTGCCTCCTCTGAATGGACTTTGATTTCCCGTTGCTTCAGAATTTTTGCACTCTCTCTTGAAATGTTCCTTTTGGCGACATCTGAAGCACGTCACTTTCGTCTTGTCAAAACCTAGTTTGCTGCTTGAGTTTCCGATATCTCAGCCAGTGAGAGCAACGAACTTTGTGACTCTTCGAATAATAGATGCTAAACACCACTTGATATCCATCAACTCGAGTTCTTCTTCATCCACTTGGTCATAATCTTCTGCCGTCATTTCGGGATTTCCAATTTTACCGGCTACAAGACTTTCATATGACTCCAGAACATTGGCAAGAAGAGACATATGTTGTTTAGCGACTTGTTCCGAAACAAAATTGTTCAGATTCACTGCGATGTTGCACTTATATACATTCGAATCAGAATTTGTTTGTTGATTCTGATTTGTTTGACTTTGATAAGATGAATTTGAACCAGTACTTGAGAATGAAGACTGTGGACTTTGATCACATTGAGGATATGACTGATTCTGATTCTGCTGCGAATTGTTCGAAGAATTTAAACTCGCATTAAATGTTGTTTGAATCTTTGGACTTGAAATGTTATCTTGCATTCCACTCTTGTAGTACAACCCAACGTCTTGAACAACATTAGCGTTCTTTGACTTTGCAATCTTCAAGAGTTCCATTTCATGACCTTCGAGTTTATCGATAAATGTTGACAGCTTGAAGAATTCCCATTTATCGCTTTCCTTCAGAACCATAAGATAAGTAGTCCACTCTCCATCTGGTAGAGCGTCAGCAAGCTTGTCGATGTACTCTTGTTCCGTCTTCTCAAGACCGTGTCTTCGCATTTGGACTTTAAGATGACAGAAGCGTTCAATCATCTGCTTCATGGTTTCACCCTTCAGCATGTTGAAGATATCGAACTCTTTCATAATGAGCGCTTTTTTGCTCTTTATCATCTCCGTGCTTCCTTGATACTTCTTTTGAAGTGAGAGCCAGAGATCTCTTGCTGTTGTGTATTCCGGTGAGACGAGAATATCTTCTTTGACAGATTGTTGGATAAGACTGATCATCTTTTTCTCAGCATTGTATTCGTCTTTCTGTACAGTCGTGTAGTTGTACTTTTCTAGAACTTGCTGATGTTCATCCACCGGAACAATGTAACCTCTTTCAATCGACACCCAGCCTGCAAAGTGCATGGCTTGAACCCAATATGTAAACTTCTTTTTCCATGCTTCATACTCATCCATGCTCATTAGCTTGGGCGGTTTAACAGTCGTGCCCATTTTGTTATCAAGATTGACTTGATGGATCATGTTGGCATTTGATGAACTAGCTCCGGACATGAAAGCTCTTTGAATATCATCCATTGTGAATAATGAAACGTGTATACTGAAAATTTTCAAAAACTTTTAAAAACAATTAGTCCTACTACAAGTTCGGTCGAACTTGTAGTTTGAAATGAAGAATTCTTGAGTTTATCACAAGTTCGGTCAAACTTATGATATTTGTTTTGAAAAATTTGCTTTAGATCTTCGGTCGAACTTGCTGTCAAAGATTTGATTATGATCTTGTAAGTTCGGGCGAACTTACTCAGAATTTCCTTGACACAAGTTCGGTCGAACTTGATATAAAATCAGTGAAAAACTTGTAACTTCGATCGAACTTGACAAATATCTCCTCAAAAACACCTCAAGTTCGAGCGAACTTGCTAAAACTTCCCTTGAAAAGTGACTTTTTAGCACAAGTTCAGTCGAACTTGGCTAACAAGTTCGAAATTGAGGGTTTTCCAAAACACGGTTTTTTCAAAATTTTGACATCAATTCGATTGAATTTGGTCTCCAATCTTTCAAGGGTTTATCTTTGTTGTATTTTACATGATATATGCAAAATTGAAAAGATTTTGACCGTGAATTCTTCATTTTTGATGAAAAAGTTAAGAAAAATAGCAGAATGGAGAAGAAATAGAAGTGTTCTTGTCTTGATTCTATCAAATCAGGCTGTTCTAGCTCTGATACCACTTGTAGGACCGATCCTCGATGCTAAGGAACCTAAATTTGATATCTAGCGTCCATAGTAGCGGAAATATTACGTCGTGTTTACCAATAGACAAGAATTAATAAGTTAATCATTAGTTCCATTGATTAAACGTCAGGAGTACAAACTGACAGAACTTTGCCTCCAAAATACCAAAGTTACAAATGAATGAGGCAAGCTAGCTATTTATAATAGTCCAAGTTCGCTCCTGAGAGACATGAGTTCGCTGAACTTGCATTAGCAAGTTCGACCGAACTTGCCATTACATGATACAATATGAGCGAACTTGTCTCTAACAAACATAAATACACTTTTCATCTAGCCTATTCAGCTCTATACTATACAGACTCGATATAAGACTAATACATAGACATTATGCACCAACAAAAGTATAGATGCAAAGTGGTTGTTTAAAGGGAATGTATCGGTGACCACATTCGGGTCCTCGCGTGCGTCCTTAGCTCCAAGCACAAAAGCTCTTCCCCAAGCTTGATTTCCTTTCGGGCAATCCTTCTTAAAATGCCCTTTGTCATCACAGTTATAGCATCCATCAGTTGTTCCTCGACATGCTGTAGTAGTATGCCCAAACTTTCCACACTTTCCACATTTGGGACCTCGGCATTCCCCATAATAGTGGAAAGGGCATTTGGGACATTTTGGTGCGTCCCCAACATAAGGCTTTCTTTCAGTCACCTAGCTCGTCATCTAGGTGGTCGACGTGGAATACAGGTACGACGTCATCGTCGTCATCGTCCAGATCGATGACAGGTGGAACAATGGCTAGTGGTGCGACTAAGTGCACAACTACGTGTTCTCCCTTAGGGTGACCATGGATGGCCATGTCATGCTGGGGTTGAGGGATGGCTAATACATCATCATCCATGTCAAGCGGGGGCTCAGGGTCGTCCTCCATCGGATGGTCGGGAAGTGCGAAGGGCTGGTAGTCGTCGAGGTCCTTGTCGTCAGAGACCTCGGGGTAAACCGCATCCTCCTGGGGTATGGCCTCAGCAGCCTCAGCACGGTATCCATCATCAGATAGGTACTCCATCGGATCCTCCTCATAAGAAGAAGAAGACATAGTCCTGGCAAAAACAATCCATACAATGTATAAATATATGGGTTAGTAAGTAATTATTACTTATGATATATTTTATATTAATCATCAATCCTCATGCAATTTGTTCTTTGGTTTCATGTGTAATCTTAATGTTTTGTGTCTATCCATTATAGGCTAAGCATGAATAAGTCCTTGTTCATTTCCTAAAATTGAGCTCGTGTGATAGATCCTCATGTTATCGTGACATTTTGTAATACTTTTGTCATATAATTGAAAACAGTTTTGTAATGTTATAGACTTTGTTTTCATGTGAGAGCCCTTGGTGATTGTAGACCAAACTTAGTAAAAGTTTGTCCCTGGTTCACTACAATTGAAGCTCTGATACCAATCTGTCACACCCTGGTCGTAGCGGAAGCGCAAACATGTGACTTAAAGGTAATCATCGCAATCAATCGTGTAGACAATAATAATTAACAACGATGCCATGTTATACATAAGTTTTGAAATCCAAGAATACAAGTTCCAAAAGTGAAATCTGTGACATATGTGCAATTTAATCATGTATTGATTTTCCGAACAATTTGATGATTAATGAAACTTTGTGTTGTTTACAATTTGTGTATTTACTTATGATTTTTATGCATTTTCAATATTTGTTCGATTTTGACCTTTCAAACCTTTTCTGGAAGTGGAATCGCAAAACATAATCAATTTAACGCGATGAACACTCCGGAAAGATGACACAAACTTAACATACCTTAAATATCCTTTACATAACTTAGAAATAAGTTTTGAAGGGTTTGGTATGTTAAAAACAAGCTTATTCGATCACAGGGACTATTTATGACAAACTACGAAAGTCTGCCAATTCTCATAGCAACACACACTCCGGAACAAGTTTAATAAGCTAAACATACTGTAAATAACCTTTACATAACTTGGAATTAAGTTTTTAAGGCTTCGGTATGGCAAAAACATGCTTTTGTAACTTCAGGGGCTATTTTGCAAATTTTGCGAAACTATGTCGTCACACGTATTTCTTAATCCGGAACATGTACGCACATCCAAAAATTTTTGTGATCATTAAAATCTTGTATTTTAATGATTGGAATGCAAAAATATCATTCGTTACGCATTTACGATCATGCACGCGTTAGTTACAATTTTCGTCGTAGTTAACCGAAAACTGCAACCGTATGACCAAACGAACTGAAACCTAAGACATTTTGAGCATATTTCAACTTTCCTATGCTTTATCATCCTTATATATCTTAAAATCAGGTTAACGGGTGTTAGAAGTGCCAAAACGTGACGAAACAAGTGCAGGGGCCTGTTCTGCCATTTTGTGAAACTATCTGCCAGCTAAAGGGCTTACGGACCGTAAGCCCAAAGCCCTTACGGTCCGTAAGGACCCTTCCAGCACAACAAAAACTTGGCAGCAGCTGGTTAACTCTCTTGTTGATTCAGCAAACGAACTTGCCACTCTATATTCTGCATTTAACAAGTGTTAGGACACTAATCTAATTCATTGATGATTCATGGACACATGTCATGGCCTTGTTGATCCAATTCATCTATAAGTAGAAAGTTCTTCATCATTTTTGAACTTTTACAACACCCATTCTTGTTATTATCTGCATTTATCTGAAGTTACAACCAATTGAAGATCATTTTCTGAGTTCTAAGGATCTCCTAGAGTGTTTGTAAGTGTTTTATTCAGATCTTGTTCAATTCTTTTAACATATTTGAGCTAAAAATCAAACAGTTTGACTTTCTGTTTGACTTTCCAATCTGACCATGAATTGGTCAAAACAAAGTTTAATTGAATTTTGCAACGTGATCATGATCATGATGGTTATGGTCCTTAGTGATCATGCTTACTGATTTCCACGTTTACTAGTCATAGCGACGAGTCAAAGTTTTGGTCAATAATGCGATAAATGTGCATTATACGACAGAATTATTTTCGAGTATCAAAATACTTTGTTTTGATACCAAATCGGTTTTATAAACTTAGTTAGCCATGTTTAACATGTCTAACTCATCACTTTTAGTTTAGTGCTTGTTAAGGATCGTTTGTCGAGCGGCTTTGACCACCGCTTTGACTTTCGAATCTGACCCGTTTGGTTGATCTTTGAACCCAACCAAACACATATTTGTGACCATGGTTGAATAGGGAATAACCCACTGTGGTTATACCTTATGGTCATATCATTTGGTTAGTGTTATGAAAATTAGTTGTTATGATCTTCAATAATGACCAAAAAGTCCTTTTTGCAAA
Organism: Scalesia atractyloides; assembly: GCA_947069175.1. Lineage (NCBI taxonomy): Eukaryota > Viridiplantae > Streptophyta > Magnoliopsida > Asterales > Asteraceae > Scalesia > Scalesia atractyloides. The sequence continues at coordinate 25,691,180 of CAMTDV010001633.1, forward strand.
TAAATCAACTATACGCATATGTAACATAAATTTTGACATGTAAGCTGATTAAATAACATTTTTAAACATGTTTAAGCATTAAAGACTTATCATAACACATATCTAACCATCCAATTACATAGTTACGCAAATGATGCGTTAAAATGGCTTAAACTAGCTTAACGGGTCATAAGGGGTCAAAAGCACCTAGGAACCTTTCCAAATCAGAATGTTAACTTTTTTAAACCATTTCATATGAGTTCCAACACTCATTTGGTTTACAAGACCTCATTCTATCCGATCTTCCGTTTAAGTCCCAATATTACACAATTATCCGATATTAGGACACACGTGATTTCTCGGACCCTTGAGCTTTGGTTTATCTTCTTGATCAAGAAGTTTCTTTCAATCCCAAGTGAGTACATAGACCCCTCTTTTCTAAATGTTTTAAGGTGATTATGTGAGTGCATAGTCCCCTCTTTTACTTTTTAAAATGTTTTGGGGTGAAACATATTGTTCCTATAACTACTTTCGAGTTTTCATGACATTATACATGCTTTGGTTACATAGTACATATAGTACATGATTTCAATTGCATTTTGTGGCATATGTTGATTTAGCATATGAGCACATTGATTTACATTATTTCTTGCTATGTATGTTGACTGAGCATGCTAGCACATTGATTTCAAGGACACTTTTTGCGGCATATGTTGACTTAGCATATGAGCACATTGATTTACATTATTTCTTGCTATATATGTTGTCTGAGCATACTAGTACATGGTTTTCAAAGTACATTTTTGCTTACGTTGTTCGTGACATTTTGGTGCGTTGGAGATTGATTTAATACATTCATTAACATTGATCACGCCGATCGGTAGTATGATATGGTATAATAGGTTTGACACCCCGTTCCCACTTCCTGGGTTTGTTTGGAAGCGACTTTAGGGAATGACAGAACCCGATGAAATGGATAGACTTTTATCTTTGTAAAGGTCTATGTGACTTTCAACAAGGTTTGAATGTGTTTGCCAACAAACTAAATATATGTTCTAAACAATAAAAACATGACTTATAAGACAAAACGTTTGATTATTCAAACACATTGTTTTATACAAGACATTATGACTATTCAAGACTTTGGTTTACATTTGACATTCTGGTTTACACAAGACTATGTTTACACGACATTGGTTTACAAGACATTGGTTTATACAAGTCATTTCTCTGGTTTATACAAGACTTTTTTATGGTTTATTTATGGTGGGTGATTTAAATAACGAAACAAATGTAATGTGATAAAAGTATGGTGGATACGCCGATGGTACTTCCTATATATAAGTGCTTTTATCATATTACATAACGTGGCATTATCTAAATTATTTCAAATAAAGTTCAAGACAAGACATTTTTATCTATGACATGACATTTTTACACAAGACATGACATATATTTTGGTTAATGATTTAACCATACATATTTCTTTTATATCATTCAATTTATCTTATGATTTTTATAAAAGAAAACATTTTGTAAGTATTCATGGCCACTTTAAACATTCTAGACCATGAATATTAAACCCAAAACCTATGTTACTCACAGGCATTTTTATGCTGACGTACTTTATTTTCACATATGTTTCAGGAGCGAATGCTTAAGGTTGATCATGCGACACTTAGGACGGACTTTGGGCTTTAGTGACTTAAAACCTAAAGACAATTTAACTTATGTTATGTTTTATGAATAAATTCCAGACAATTTAACTTATTATGCCATAGTTGTTGAAACAATAGTTCTGTTACAACACTCCCCAACGATTCCGCCGCGGTTTGTTGTTTTACGCGGTCGGGGTGTGACAAAATCCCATGTTTTCAACAAGCTCATAATTGTTATCCGAAACAACATTCAAGTTTAAGTTACATCACAAAATAAATTTGTTATCTTCATGAATTATGTCAAGGCTTTGACTCCCATATGCCCATACGAAGTTGGGATATAAGAGACAAACCCTTCAAAAGTGGCATCCGTTGCTAAGTTGTTTCCAAACTTCCGAGGCCTATCACCGTTCATGCTTTGTTTCCTGAAATACATGTAATTTGAAAAATCAACAAAAGTTGAGCGAGTTCTTGTAGTTTTGTTTTCGAATAAAGTGTCATAATTGTAATCCGGTATTGAAATCCAGGTATGTTAAAAATAATTATGGAATTTAAGGATCTATCATTGGGTAGCGAGTCCTCCGACATTATGTGCCATAAGTAAATAACCAAACCGATACACTTTTGTTTTCTAGTCTGGACGACAAAAGCACCCCAGTGTGTACAACCAGGAGTGGAGCGTGCCTCAAGCTCAATAGATCTACACCTTTTGCACCTTGGTCACTAAGTGATTAATGGTTACTAATGTTATAATTGTTATCAATCCTACTTATGAACATCGATCGTGTTATCATCTAAATCCATCACTAACATACCATATGTCATAACATGTATTTCCCCCGAGTGTTATAAAACCGAAAACGTTTAAAAGAAAAGGGGGACATGAACTCACAGTTTTGCGTTCCAAGTGTTTTGCGTGTACTCATGAATGTTTTCTTGTTCTCGTACCAAAACCTACAAGTGTCCTAGACTCTGTTAGACACTTAGGCTTATGCATGTCCTATGTACAAGTTTTACCATCTTGTATTAATTGTACTATGTTGTGTGTTAGACGATTTATTCTTCTTTAGTTAATATATATTTTAGCAAATATATATTCTTGTGTCTCATGTGTTATAGGAATGGGCCTAGCCCTCTTGACTTCGTGTCCCGCCCGAATTTGTTGTATGTGTCCTTGTCTTCTCGGGTTTGGGTCTTATACGGGAGAGTTGACGAGGAAATAGACGGATATATTTTATATTATTAAAATAAATTTTCTTGTCTATGAATAATTGTTATTTATCGTCTAATAGTATATGTCTATTTATTCTTAAATAAATATTTGTATCTTCCAATTAAAATGGTTGTTAAAAATAATATAATTTTTAACTTATACTTGTATTTGTATAATTATACTTTTCCAAGTATTCTTTCTGTTAGGTTTCTTTGACCAAGTCAAATTATATGTTTAGTTGTATTTATTTTCCAAAAATAAATATGTATACTTTGTAAAATAATATTTTCAATATTTTTTTAGTATAAACATACTTGTCATTTATTAAATTTATACTTAGGCAAGTATACATGTGTTTGTGTATTAAGGCTCACGTAATTCTCATTAAGTGCCAAAAATCATTCTTTGTGATTTCTATATCTTTTCCGGAAAATATTTTCAGGACTTGTTTGTAATATATATATATATTTTACCAGTCTTGTTAAATACATATATTTTGTTTATATAATCATCCATTTGTCCAAGTCCATATGATCAAGGAATATATATATATATATATATATATATATATATATATATATATATTGTTGTATTTCATCCATGCACCCATGTATGGGTATTTTTGTATGTATTTTTCTTGAATATTTTCCTTGGTATTTTTTAGAGTATTTGTATTCATACTCCATTGGAAGTATTTGGTGTTTTAAATCTCCTACTTGTCTACTACCATATATTACACATAATATACACATAACACACAAATACTTGGTGACCACTAAATATATATTTTCCTAAATATATATTTATACTTGTTTTAATACTTTAAGAAATCTTTGTTTTCTTAACTTGTATTTTTATATAAAAATAGGGGATGGCCATCTTTAATTTTGTATAACATCTTGTAACAAAGTTTAGTAGCAAAAATTATATTTTTCTAAGTGTTGAATTTTTATACAAATTTGGCCATAGTTTCCCCTAGATTTTGGAGGTTTCCCGTGTTAAAAAAACATGTGTTAATTATTCCAGAACTCATTTAATCAACCACAATCATTTCTACAAACTTGAACAACTTCATACAAGCACTTTTCATATGATGATGAACCCATAACTTTGTAAAAACATGTAGTCTTTTAATTCTAGGTTTAACATGTTTGTTTAACTTCAAAAACACTAGTTATCCACTAATTACACAACTTTGTGAAAAATCCATATTTAACAACTTGTCCATATACTCACTTAAAGAGTTCAAAATCCATGTTCATGTTATTTTAAGCACTTAAACATGTTCATTAGTGAAGTTTTACAAGTTCATCAACCTTGTTCTTCATGGGTCCTTCAAGATCCATGTATACACTTGCTAGATCTTCACATCTAGCAAGTGTTATCATGATACGTATCAAGCTAAGCACATAATAATCATATACAACTTTATTACATTTCAAGATCATGTTGGTGAAATGAGGAGCATGTTGGGGATAAGGTCTCCTTATATCATCATACTTAATCATCCTCCATCAAACAACACATTTAACCAACAAACTATAATCAAGCTTATGGGACAACATATGGGCTTGTGGGCCCCATGTTTGACCGTCAATCCCAAGGGGGGGTATTTGTTTGGTTTCAATTGTTGGTTAAGAAATCTAGTTAGAATTTAGGTGCTTGGTTAGGGGTTTAAGACGTGTTAGGGATTTTTAGATGTAATAAAGTATCAGATGATTTTAACTAGTAGTATGATGCCAAAATATTGTTAACTAGTTCATAGGATGTGTCTAGATGTGTTCGGGTGATCGTTTCGTTACCGGATCGTTAAAATGCTAAGTTGTGCACTTTGTAGGTTATTATGTGTTTTTGTGTTACCATTTACTTTCCAACACTTTTGTAAGCATATTATAATGTTTGAACTCATTTCTGAATGTTACATTTGCTATTAAATGCTGAAATGGTGATTTATTGTCCGTTTCGGACACTTTTTAGTGCTTATATTATTTTCAGAAAATGTTATCCCAAATCCTTGTTTTTCTATCATAGGATTTAATGTATTATTGTTATTGGTTTCTCATCTAGCCCCTAAAACTGTTGTTAAGGTGAGTATCGGACTAGTGCTGAGATAGCTAGTCTAACCGGCAAGTCTGCTAGTTGTTTTAGTACATTGTCTAAGCTGTTTTCAGGTGTGATAAATCAAATGAATAACATGAAATGTATATCATGACAGTTTCCGATGTTTGGTATGTAAACAAGCTAACATAATGTTTTAACATATAATTGCATGATTAAATTAGTGATTTAGATGTACGGAAATTACCCGATAGTTGCCAGTTGTCACATTTATAATCCTTCATTTCCGCTTCTAATGAAGTATCCACTGGAAAATGAATTATCCATTCATTTTCGCTTCTAAGGAAGTATCCACTTGGAAATGAATAATCTATTTACAAACCTTTATTTCCGCTTCTAATGAAGTATCCACTGGAAAATGAATCATCCATTCATTTTCGTTTCTAAAGAAGTATCCACTGGGAAATGAATAATCTATTCACTGTAACGCCTCGCGTTCTCCATACTTTCTTTTTATAGCTAGCTCGTATTGTATTTCTATTTTCGGAAGGCATTGTATCTCGTATTCGAATTGTCGTTGTAATCATTGTAATTTGAGACTTGGATTATAATGAAAACTCGTATTTTGTTCATGTATTTCTTATTCATAATCGTTTTATACTTATCCTTATGCATTCACTTGAACATGTGAAACATAGTCGTGATACTCGTAATCGTGTGATAAACTTGCAAAACGTGATGATTATACTTATTTGAGACTTAAACGTGATATTCATACTCAATCGTATTCATTTATACATACATATACTTAGTGTACCTTATGCTAACATAAAAAAGTCACAAAAATGCACCAAGACCTGTCACCCTTGAACAAATCAACAAGAAACAAGTTTCCACCCGGGCAAGGTCCTTACGGGCCGCAAGGGAAAGCCCTTACGGTCCATAAGAGGACCTGGGCGGGCAGAAAACTTGTTGACTCGCGATTTATGCGCGGATCCCACCAAAACTCATCTCCCCAATCACTTTAAACACCATTTAAACACTCCCAACAAACCCTAAACTCATCCCTATAAATACCAACACTCCTCCAAGCATATTTCCACTTTCACAACCTTCTAATACTCCTTAAATCACTTCCAAATCACTCTCAAATTGTTGCAACATCAGAATTTCGGGCATATTCATACACTCTTACAAAACGAGCATAACTTGCTCAAATCTTGTTCATTTTACTTGATTCTTTTTCCTACATACGTGGATTAACCTTATGTTTGAGTCCAAGGATTCTCCATGGAGAATCCAGACCTGGATATTCACCTATAAGGCTCCAAAGTTTATGTTTTGCTCAAATCTTATTAAAACTTATGATTTACTTTCAACAAACTTGTGTTCTTGTGCTTCTAATCAAACTTATGATTAGTAAAGCCTAACCAAGCTTGTTAACATGAACTAAGGGTTGTCTTAACACCCTAAACTTTGTTTTTGAAGAGCTTTAAGCTCACAAATGATGCAAGTTCCTGAACTTGTTCATGTGTGTCCACCTTGGTTAGCTTGGGCTATCCTAACTTTGAGACCACACATCACTTGATGATTTTCATCATTATTCCAAGTTAGTTTGCTAGATTAAAAGTCTCACAACCCCGTCTAGCTTTGACGTGTGTCAAAGTGTGCTCACCAGGTTGTATTTCACTTGGCTACTTGGTATCATGGTGACACACTTTACATTCTTGTTCATATTATTGTTCTAAGACCCTCCTTATTACCTATGGTAACTTGTGTAGTGGTGAACATCATACGATGTTCCAAAGTGGATGGTTAATCCTCCCACCTCCTACTTGACTTACATGACACCAAGAGGTTCTAAAGTGGATGGTTCATCCTCCCACCTCCTACATGATTATATAACTATATATGTATATATGGACTATAATATAAATCCTTAAAACCTAACCCTTGATGATGATTAAGTAGTCACCTATCAAGTTAATAAGTTTATCACTAATGTGTATAGTTCCTTGTCACGATTCTAATAGGTCTTGAACCTATGAAATCACATTCAATCCTTATGGATTATTATAGTGCCAAAGACAAGTGCTAATACCTTAGTGACTATTTTTGTATAGTATACTTTGTCATGCTTTGAATCTCCATTCCGAATGTTCCATCATCATCCATAATACTCATTCGCCTTTGTTTTCCTCTTGTAGGATAACTCGGCGTTCATCCCATCAAAACAACTACCTTCATGGACTTGTCAAGTTAGAAGACTTAGCAAAACCGTGAGTACACTCGACCCACTTTCGTTTATACCACTTTTGGGTGTAACATGTTTACCATATACAAAATCACAACACATAAACTTTATGAAATGCACAAACAATCCTATATCCATGAATACTTGAATCGTTTACTTGATGCTTATATCTTGGACATTCTTTATGTAATACCTTAGTCATTAACTATTTTAGCCTTCGTTTGACATGTATAGTGCTATAGGAAGTAACGCATCCCCCTCCTCATGAAATCTAGAGGCCATGTTAAAATATCGTGTTTGCGTTAAGGGTTTGACTAATAGTATTGCATGCCTTGTATATGCTCTTGTAAAAATCATAGTTGCCATGAGGACTTGTTTAAACTTTATTCGTATACGTATGCTATGCTTAAACTTGTGCACTCTCCTTTGCTTTTGTATTGAATTTTTATTTTAAAACATGTTACAGGTTGATGGAAATGATGCATGAAATCAAGGTATCGAGGATGAAAGATACACATTTAGACGTTTAGGTTTAATATTGTTGTATAGAATTTTGCTAAGTTAATGTTATTATTTGAATTTCCCTTGTATTGTAATGACTTTTGTTATGAAATGAAATTTGGATTAAATTAATTATTGTCACATTTAGTTTTATGAGCAATGAGCAATCTATTTCGTCCCGCCTCGATGTTTCCGCCATCGGTTGGGGTGTGACATTCACAATCTTCCGCTTCTAATGAAGTATCCACTGGAAAATGAATTATCCATTCATTTTTGCTTCTGAAGAAGTATCCACTGGGAAATGAATAATCTATTCGACAATCCTTCATTTCCGCTTCTAACGAAATATCCACTGGAAAATGAATCATCCATTAATTTTCGCTTCTAAAGAAGTATCCACTGGGAAATGAATAACTTATTCGACAATCCTTCATTTTCGCTTCTGACGAAGTATCCACTGGAAAATGAATCATCCATTCATTTTCGCTTCTAAAGAAGTATCCATTGGGAAATGAATAATCTATTCACAATCCTTCATTTCCGCTTCTAATGAAGTATCCACTGGAAAATGAATTATCCATTCATTTTCGCTTCTAAAGAAGTATCCACTAGGAAATGAATAATGTATTCATAATCCTTTATTTCCGCTTCTGACGAAGTAACCACTAAGAAAATGAATTATCCATTCATTTTCACTTCTGAAGAATATCCACTGGGAAATGAATTATCTGTTTCATAAATCCTTCATTTCTACTTCTGACGAAGTATCCACTAAGGAAAATGAATCATCCATTCATTTTCGCTTCTGAAGAAGTATCCATTAGGAAATGAATAATCTATTCGACAATCCTTCATTTACGCTTCTAACGATGTATCCACTGGAAAATGAATCATCCATTCATTTTCGCTTTTAAAGAAGTATCCACTGCGAAATGAATAATCTATTCGACAATCCTTCATTTCCGCTTCTGACGAAGTATCCACTTGAAAATGAATCATCATTCATTTTCGCTTCTAAAGAAGTATCCACTAGGAAATGAATAATCTATTCACAGTCCTTCATTTCCGCTTCTAACGAAGTATCCACTAGAAAATGAATTATCCATTCATTCATTTTTGCTTCTAAAGAAGTATCCCATGGGAAATGAATAATCTATTCATAATCCTTTATTTCCGCTTCTGACGAAGTAACCACTAAGAAAATGAATTATCCATTCATTTTCACTTCTAAGAATATCCACTGGGAAATGAATAATCTATTTCATAAATCCTTCATTTCTACTTCTGACGAAGTATCCACTGAGGAAAATTAATCATCCATTCATTTTCGCTTCTGAAGAATATCCACTGCAGAGATGAAACACAAATCCTTATAGAATCTTCATATCTTAATAATTAGGTTCTTAAAGGGACACTTAAAGTATTACTTTTAAATCCTTGATTGGATTTCTAAGAATGCTTAACAAGAGATTGAAATGAAGAGCCAAATCCTTACAAGATCTTTCTGTTTTAATAGTTTGACACTTAAAGGATACTCATAGTACTATTGGTCGATTTGGTGTAACCATAATCCCTCATCTCCACTTTCTGCATTAATCAAGGAAGTATCTATTAGGAGATGAGAATCACAGGTATAACAACCCATTCCCACTTCCAACATTATCTGAGGAAGTATCCACTAGGGATTGATAAAGTTATGCCTTACTTGGAGATCCTTGATGGGTTATTCTATGTAATAGATGAAACCCTAGATTCCGCACAAAATGATTGCTTGACACAACTTATGCAAATGGATTCCTACGAATAAATTTCAGGATGAAATTTCCTAAAGTAGGGGAGACTGTGACAACTGTGTCTTCAGTTGTCATTATCAAGTCCCGAACAATTTCATAAGCAATAAAACCTTGTGTTTTATTCATTGAATTGTGAAATTATCCATAACAATTGCACAATATCAAACCCTATTCAAAATCAAGATCTTAAACAATTTCTGGAAATTTATACGTAAACGTAATCAGTTTAGTGCAACATATACTCCAGAATAGTGACATAATCTAAACATACCCTAAATATCGTTTACATAACTTAGAAATAAGTTTTGAAGGTTTGGATTCGATCACAGGGACTATTTATGACAAACTATAAAAGTCTGTCGATTCTCGTAGCAACGCACACTCTGGAACAAGTTCATAAGCTAAACATACCCTAAATACCCTTAACATAGCTTAGAAATAAGTTTCGAGGGCTTCGGTATGGCAAAAACATGCTTATGCAACTTCAGGGGCTATTTTGCAAATTCTGCGAAAGTACGCCGATTCACGTATTTCTTAATACGGGACACGTACATATATCCAAAATATTTTGTAAGCATTAAAATCTTGTATTTTAATGATTGGAATGCAAAAATATCATCCGTTGCGCATTTACGGTCATTTACGCGTTCGTTACGATTTCCGTCGTAATTAACCGAAAACCGCAACCGTACGACCAAACAAACCGACACCCGAGACATTTATGAGCATATTTCAAGTCCCTAAGCTTTATCGTCCTTATAGAGCTTAAAAATCAGGTTAACAAATGTTAGAAAGGCCAAAACTTGATAAAACAAGTTCAGGGGCTTGTTCTGCCAATTTTGAAACTTTTGCCCCTGCAAGGGCCTTACGGACCGTAAGGCAAAACCCCATACGGTCCGTATGGGGTCCCCAGTTCAGCAGAATCATGTTTGGAACATGGCAGCCTCTCCTTCCAAGCCTTAATCCCCAAGCATTCGATTTTGCCAGCTTCTAACCTGCAAGAGACATGTGTTAAGACTTCTCTAGGATCATGCCACCTCCAAGGACACTTGGCTTGATCTTGTGAGCTTCAAAACACTGTAAATAGCAAGTAATTTTCTTCATTTTAACTTGCTCATTTCAATCTTTCTTCTCCCATCTCTTTTGTAGGTCCCTTTAATCCTATGTATCTTCAACAGAATTGTATATCTAATCTAGAGTGCGGAATCCTCTAGATCAGATTGTCACAGAAAATGTGTAGGAACAGAAATCACCACAAACTGATCTTTACTGATTATCAATCAAACTGATTACAATCAATCAAGATCCTCACACACAGAATTTCGTCCAAGACCTATGTGCTATACGAAATCTCTCTCTTGTGATTCTGGTGATTAACCTAAACCCTAATGCAAAGCCTTGTTTATATAACACAAGTTTGCAACCTGGGTTGGTTTCACACAGGCCTGCGAATTGGACAGGCCCAATCGCATACCATTCCCCCAATGTGGGTTTGGTTTGGCCCAATCACTATTAACTCAATAATACAAAGCTAAACTCGCTAACTGTTTATCGTTTCACTAAATACAAGATATCCAAAGACCTGAATCTAAAAGCTGTTGTCACAAACATGCACCAACAGACTCCCCCTTGACAATAGCTTCATAAAAACTTTGTCTTCAGTCTTCTGTCTTCAGTCTTCTTGCATTCTACATGTAATCTTTCATCGTCATTGGTCTTTAGATAGCTTCAGCTTCAATAGCTTCTATCAGCAACAGACTCCCCCTAAGCTGATGCATCTAATCACCAAATCTTCAAAGTTGTTCGCACTTGAGTAAACTCTAGTTCAGCGTTTGCATAGCGATCTTCAACCTCTTCAAACTTTGTCAGCAATGTAGAAAGGAGGATTCTACCATGCATCCAATCATACTCCTCTTCACTAAACGTCACTTTGCTTCACACGAACAAATTGCAACTATCTGTATACAAAACAAACATCTCGAGAAACCATAAGAATTTTTCAATCCAAGATAACAAATTAGTATTAATCGAGAGATGTGTAAACTTTAATACAGATTAAGCAATTTTTCATCTCAACACCAACACTCAAAACTTTTTACTCAAACACCACTAGACCTGCAAATTTTGAACTCATTTGGAACAGCGTCTCCCCCTTTCAGTAATAATTCCTCCAAGAACAACCATTTTCCGTACGTTATGAATTTTTAAAGAAAAATAAAATCTTTTTGGATTTTTATAATTTTCTGAAAACAAATAAACAACAAGAAAATAAACACTCTGTTTTGTGAGAATCACTGGTTAAGAAGATCATATCAGCCAAAATCAAACTATTTCACACAAGCAGTTAACTTTCTCTTTTGATTTTCATGAATAACAGTTCAAGACGATTACCAGTATGTTAGTCCACTTAAACAAAACAAATGAACATTTCAAGTACCTTTACATAGTGATATGTTATGGTAATTTTATATTGAAGTACTAGTGTACCTTTACATAGTGATATGTTATTTAATTTTATATTGAAGTACTAGTGTGTCCCACTTCAGGACATATCCCCACGATCAAGGTATGCATAACGATTCATCGTAGTAGGTGAGTATACCGAAATTCATCCTTTTGTTTTACATCGTTAGATAATTGGTGATCAGGTCAGTACTTCCGTACAGCAAAGAGACCAATATCCAACGAGGGTTAAGACAAATACCACAGATTCTGGTACGATTATACATTTTGCACATCTGAATGACTCTCTAGGAGAGCTTCTTCAATTTCTGGGATTTGGCATCTTTTTCTCTTTTAAGATATCCTAGTTGTGCCTAGGTCAGCATATATCTGGATGCAGCAGAAGGACAACCCTGATACCCCGGATGAAATAACAGTATAAAGACCCAAAACTTCATATTTTGGCAATCTATCAACGTAAGATTTAAGGTTATAAAACCATACGCCACTGATATGTTACCCACTCATACTCAATTCTTTATGTTTATATCACCATGGTAAGTTGATTATTTCATGTTTCTTGCCTACTGGTACATCATATGATGAAGCTGCTATCACACTTAAGCAATTTAATTTCAGTTTTAATGTGACAGTCTAACCTGCTGATGTACTATCATTTCTTCTTTTTCAACACAGTGAAAACTCATTTTTGATTTTTCTATTTTTTTTAGTTTTCGGATTTGCTATGAAGCTGCTATCACACTTAAGAAATTTAATTTCAGTTTTAATGTGACAGTCTAACCTGCTGATGTACTATCATTTCTTCTTTTTCAACACAGTGAAAACTCATTTTTGATTTTTCTATTTTTTTTAATTTTCGGATTTTCTAATTTTTTATGTTTTTGATTTTAAGAAAGCAATAAACTATTTACAAAAATTCTTATGAAAAATTGGTTAATCAGGATTCCTCATCCCGTTGAGTTCGACTAGATGTTCAAATCGAGCCCTGTCAAAAGCTTTTGTGTAAAGATCTGCCAGGTTATCTAGTGTGTCGACTCTATGCAGTTCAATCATTCTCTTTTCAGCACAATCCCGTATAAAATAATGACGAATGTCAATATGTTTTGTGCGACTGTGTTTTACGGGATTATTTGTGATGGAGATTGTGGTGTTATTGTCTATCATAACAGATGTGCGAGTGAAATTCAAACCGTAATCTCGCATTTGCTGTTGGATCCACAGAACCTGTGAGCAGCAACTACCCGCAGCAATGTATTTAGCTTCACACGAAGACATAGACACACAAGCTTGTTTCTTGCACTGCCATGAAACTAGTCTTCCCCCTAAGAATTGACAACCACCTGTGGTAGATTTTCTGGTAGATTTGCATCCTCCGAAATCCGAATCAGTGTATGCAATAAACTTCAAATCACTATCAGCATGATACCATAGCCCAAACTTAGGTTTCCCCTTTAAGTAACGAAGTATACGCTTCACCACCTTCATATGTGACTCCATTGGATTTGCTTGATATCTGGCACACAGACATACTGCGAACATAATGTCTAGTCTTGAAGCAGTAAGATACATCAACGATCCAATCATGGCCCTATATTGAGTAGGATCAACGTCATCCACACTCTCAGCATCTAGACCAATGTTGTGATTTTCACAAATGGGTGTATTAAAAGTAGCGCAATCCTCCATCTTGAAACGAGTCAAAATGTTATACACATACTTTTTCTGATGAATAAAGATCTCGTCCTTCTTTTGTTCAACTTGCAACCCCAAGAAGAATGATAACTCACCCATTGCACTCATCTTGAACTTACCCTTCATCACCTCTTCGAACTCATGACACATGCTCTCATCAGATGAACCAAAAATGATATCATCGACGTATATTTGTACCAGCAGAAAATCTTCCTTCTTTCTCTTAATGAAAAGTGTACTGTCAATTTGACCTCTTTCAAAGCCATTTTTCAACAAATGAGCTGATAGTGTCTCATACCACGCCCTAGGTGCCTGATGCAATCCATACAATGCTTTGTTCAGTTTATACACTCTATCAGTATAGTCTGGATCAGTAAACCCATCTGGTTGTGAGACATACACCACTTCTTGGACTTTTCCCATAAAGAAATGCACTCTTCACGTCAAGCTGATAAACTTTAAAGCCCTTGAATGATGCAAAAGCTAGAAACAACCTAATTGCTTCCAACCTGGCAACTGGTGCAAACACTTCATTATAATCAATCCCCTCTTGCTGATTGAACCCTTTTACCACTAACCGAGCTTATTCCGTGTCACGATCCCTCGGCCATCTTTCTTACACTTGAACACCCATTTGGTGCCAATCTCTCTTTCTCCGCTGGTTAATCAACTAACTCCCAAACTTTCAACTTCTCAAACTGAGCTAGTTCTTCCTTCATAGCTTCTACCCATGAATTATCCTTTAGAGCCATATGAACATTCCTCGGCTCCTCTTGAGAAATAAAATAGCTATACAAGCACTCATTGATAATACCAGTCTTCTCAATTGTAGCATACATACATGAACCTTCTGTGATACTTCTCCTTGTCTAAACACCTGCATTCGGATCACCTATAATATTCTCCACTGGATGATCTCTGTTTGCTCATGTTGTAGCAATGGTGTCAACTTCCAAGTTAGTCTCTAGATTTGATCAAATCTCCCCCTGAACATGTTGATCAGCAAACGGATTAGCAAAGTCCTCTCCCTCAAGAGGTTCAGACTCACTGTCACTGGAATCTGCTACTTCTGCATTTGCATTTGCTGTTGAGGAAGATCCTGATGCAACAACACTTGGAACACTTGAACTCGGGCGAAAAGCATGATCATCTTCATCCCGAGCCAAGCTGTGAATTACTTCTAAATCACCTGCATCGGAAAACTCAGGAAATTTAAAAGAATCAAAACATAGATCATAATCATATAGAATGGCTGGACCTGAGCTGGACTGTTGGGGCGAATATGTGATAATTTCAATATTAAAAACCATTTCAATTTTACCATTAGTTTTATTAAAAGCTCTCTTGTTTGGTGCACCGTTGACATAACCTAGGAAAAATCCTTCGTCAGCGACCTCACCAAATTTTGGTTGGTGTTTATTTCTGATTATCGTGCATGGAAGCCCAAACGGTTTGAGCCCTTCTAAGAAGTTCATAACACGTTTTATTGTGTCGTTTAACCGTCAAAACCCTATTCAGAACATAGCAAGCTGTAGTCACAGCCTCTGCCCAAAAGATGACAGGAAGCTTAGAATCAGAAAGCATGGTCCTAGCAGCTTCTATTAATGTCTTGTTTTCCCGTTCTGCCACTCCATTCTGTTGCGGTGTGTATGGAGTACTGAATTGATGCTCTATCCCCTTGCGAAGACAATACATTTCCAGCAACCGATTCTTGAACTCCGTGCCATTGTTGCTTCTAATGCGCTTTATTCTTGTCTGAAGTAGATTCTCCAACTTTGCAAAAAGATTGATCAACATTTCTGCTGTCTCATCCTTTGTCACTAGAAAGAAAACCCAAGAAAAACGAGAAAAGTCATCAGTAACAACTAAGCAATAATATTTTCCTCCAATACTCCTTACATTCACTGGACCGAACAAATCCATATGAAGTAATTCAAGTGGAGAGGCAATGGAATTCATGGTTTTAGACTTGTGAGGTTTTCTGTGTTGTTTTCTCTTTTTATACGGAAGACACTTATCATCCACAGAAAACTTCTGCATAGGCACACCTTCCACTAAACCATTTTTAATTATATAATTCATTTTGCGATAGTGGATATGTGCCATGCGTCTATGCCATAACAACGACTCTGCCTCAGATGCTTTCGACAACAAGCATGTAGTCACCACTGAAGAATCATGTACACTCATGTCCATGACATAGGTATCATTCTTCCTTGGTGATCGCATAACTACCCAATCATCAGGAATGACCAAACTCGGTTTTAGCACCAGTGCCTCAGACTTGGTAAAGTGGACAGAGTAACCCTTGTCACAGACTTGTGACACGCGTATCAGATTGTGTTTAAGCTGCTCGACATAGTTAAATTTGTCCAAGGTTATCTTCCCATTTGTCACTTTCCCTTGACCTGTGATTTTTCCACCTTTTGCTCCCGTAAAGTTCACGTAACCACCATTTATTTCCTCAAAATCTTTCAGCAACCTCTTATCCCCCGTCATGTGCCTAGAGCAGCCACTGCCAACATACCACAAGTTGATCAGCCTCCTTAGCAGCTCCTGCACAAACCAAAACAAATTTAGTTAGTTTGGGGGACCCAAGCCTTAATGGTCTTGGGTCTTCCAGATTCATCAACCCATGAACATCCATCCAATATCCATCACTCCTTGTAGAAGTCTTAGATCTCGGACCTGTTGATGGAAATGGTCTTTGACTTCCACTAGATCTTTGGTCCTGAGGGTTCCTGTGCAAGTTTGGACTGTTTGACCTTTGGAAGTTTTGACTTCTTACACTTCTGTTTTTATTCACAACTTCTGATTATAATAATTTCTTGCGTCAGTTTTGTAAAAACTTCTATTACCACTGTTGTAGTATCGATTTTGTTGTGGACTTTGACACCTGAAATTACTAGACTGACCATTAAAATTGTTCATTCTTGATGAATTACTTCTAGGTCTATCGAATCTGCCAGGTGGTGACCTAGGCTGAAATCTTGGTTGATTTCTTTGAAAACGAGGAAATTGTGGATTTCCTTTTTCAGCCTTGTCATCACTAACATATTTCTTTGGTGAGTTCCATGCTCTCGACTCATGATCACTCTTCTATTCAGGTGATTTCTCTCTCTTTGCCTCTTTCAAGGGTGCTTCACCCTTTTTGTAAGGACAACAGCTAACTACGTGTCCCTTTGTGTGGAAGTTAAAGCAAGAGCGTTTCTTAAAAGCCTTAGTCTCGTTGGCTTTTGAAGTTGATGGGTCTGATGAATTGGGCGACGTTTTAGAAGGACTAGCTTTTGTTGTAAGTGGAGGATTTGTTTTATTTTGAACAAACGTTTCATTTAACTCTGTTTCAATGACGTTTGTTTCATCTTTCATATCACCCCCTTAACAAAGTTAACCTTTTTAACAGATTTCAGTTTTAAATCTCGTTTAGGTGCAATTTTTGTTTTCAAAACAGGTTCTTTCTTTGCATCCTTCATAACGTCAACCACTTCATAATCAGACACTCTATTACTCTCACTTCCAAAAGTTTCAGGCACTTCAACAGGTGTCTGCTCGTTAACCTCATCTGCACTGTAAAAATTTGTTAACTCATCTTCATGTGGCAAAAATGTATAGTCTTGATGGACAGGAGGTGGAACTTCATTGAAGCCCACTGTTGTCTTATCAGAACTCTTTTTCATATTACCCATCATAACAAAAGATGAGTTTCTAAATTGATCGATTTTTCTTTGGAGTTCAACAATCTTAATTTGTGCCTCGGACAGTTCCGTGCACTTATCAGAAAGCCCTTTTGATTTATCACGCATGGTCTCATGAGCTAAATCAATCACTTGAAGCTCTTTGTTTAATTTGGTGGTTAAAATTTCGACCTGAGCTTCACATGATTTATTTTCTTTAAATATTGAGACTCACGTTTCTTTAGAAAAAAGTTCGACTCTTTTAGATCATTTAGTTCATTGCGCAGACTTTGGTTGTGAGCTGACAACCTGTCGACTGTTCCTTTCAACTCACTGCAACTCATGCAGACTGAACTTACTGGTTTTGAACTTACATCACCAGTTGCTTTACTCAAATTGGCCATTAATGCAGCAAGATTGGCTTTGACCTTCTCTTCTTCGTTAGATTGCACTTGTACATCGTTAGTCTTTTCTACTTCAGCTGGTTTCGCCTGAGGCTCAACCTTTTCAACTTCACTTTCGGCCTCAGCAGTATCACACACACTTGCTTCACTACCAGCATCTTTACAGTCACTTGTCACATTCTCACTACTTACACTTACATCACTATTATCACCTTGACTCTTACTATCCACACTAGCTTCCTCCTCATCTAGTTGACCTTCTTCGATCACAGTAACGATCTATGCCATTAGAGCTTATGTTATGGTTTCATCATCTTCGAGGTGAAGACTCCAATCATATGAACCATCAGGAGAAGTAGTGGAAACAAGTGCACGTGATGCATCATTGGATGAACTTTGGTTAGATGAGTTATGAAACGTGGAAGATTTTTGCGATTCTCCTGTTTATCTTTGGCACTCTCTAGCAAAAT